>JAMXSV010000024.1:0-1200000 GCA_027559495.1 Aurifilum marmelostoma | reverse complement strand
CTCTGCTGCGGGAAGGTTGGCCGTCTGTACCTTCGACGAACTTGTTGAAACCCTCCTGTGCGCTGCGTGCTCCCGCCTGGGCCGACTGGGCGATGCGACCACCAAAAGTCCTGGCCTGAGCGGCGAAGTCCGACTCTCCAAGCTGTAGAGGAAGCACGGTCAGTCCTTCCGTTCTGCTTTCGACACTTCAAGGTGAGGGCCAAGATGTAACGTACCTGCTTGGTTGTGGGCTGGATGAAATCCTTGTTCACAGAGGTGGCCGTCTTCGTCACAGTTGAAGAGAACCACCCAAAGCCCTTGGTGATAGCCGCGAGGGGGTCCTTCTGCAGCTCCTCGAACTTGGGCAGTTCCTTGTCCTGCTTCGGCGCGGGTGTGTTGCCAAACCCAGCGTACTTTCCGCCCTGGTTCGGCGGCAGATCATCTGGTCTCGATGCATTGGCCGCACCCAGGCTCTCAAAATACTTGTCGTCCACCTTGACCTTCCCACCCACCGTGCTGGGACTCTGTGGCCTATTGTTGTTTGCTGTGCCGCTCAGTGGCGTCGCCGCCCTTGAGCCGTTCCCTCCGGCCGCCAGACCCTGTGTCTGCAGTGTAGATGGCGCAGGCGTGCTCTTCCTCTCGCCAGGGACGTATTCCTTGCCTTCGACTTTGGCGCTCAGTCTTTCCTTCCATTCTTCACCAGCAGCGCCGTTGTATCTCTCGGCAATTGTCGCATCGTCCCACGTGAGCCCTCTCAACTGTGTATCCTCGTGCTCGTCATAGAACTTCTTCCAATTCTGGTTTCCCCCCAGCCTCATGCGCTCAATCTCGACGGGTTTGAAAGCATCCATGGAGATTGATCTGACGAAGGAGATGTGGACGCCCAGGCCGCGGTGGACGCCCGCGCAGGACAGGCAGATGAAGATGCCGAATTTGGGAGAAGCCCATTGAGGCGAGGGGGCATTGCAGTCGCAGCAGAGTGAGTTGCCGGATTCCTTCTGAATGGCGAGGAGCTGTTTTTGGCATCGCCTGCATTAGCATCTGGTGGAGGGCGGTATGAGTGTAGAGGTCCTGGGACCAAGACCAGCTGGCACGTTCAGCACGCCGTGAATTTTTTGCCTAGAAACTGCGCACCTTTGATCTCGTCTCCGGATCAACCTCCCACATGGCTTTAGAAGCCATGACAGGCCGCTGTGCTCTCTCTCGGCCGGTCTCCCGAAATCTTGTGGTGTCGTGATTGGGGGGCTATGGAGTATTGATCTGATCGTCCGTGTGGCCACCCTTGTCAGGAGGTGGCAGCGAACGAGTTCCGAGAAGCCAGATTTGACGCTTGAATCAACCCGCTGGTGAGAGAGAAATAAACAATCTCCGGTGGGGGACCAATGTCCAAAAGTGGCGTCGATGTTCGTACGGATTTGGGAGGGGGATTTGTCGGTTGTCGAATGGTGGGATTGGGAGGCGTTTGGAAATGCAAGGGGAGGTCATCTGGGATTGGAATTGCGCAACCAATGGTAGCTCAAGCCGGAAATAGTGTGTCGGCCTGGGCCTCAGACACCAACGACCACCCTGGCTCCCCCAGCGCGCCTAGCTAACGATTATGGTCACTACAAAGGGGGCCACCAAACATTTCGAATAGGTGAAAACACTGTTAATACTCGATTCGACGTGTATAGTAGAATGCACGCCTAGGCGATTGGCATTATGGAACTAATAAGCTTTAGTCACATCAGCGACTGGCTGAAACTGGCGCATAACTACAATGCAGTTTTCTGGAACTGAACATGACTGGCGGATGGGAGTGACGAAAGATCTACTACACGCTGCACATATAATAATCGCGCCGTGGTGATAGTCATTGTTTGTTCTTTGTTTTCGTTACTTTCAGGCACTCGGTAATTGTGCACCTCGAAACAGTCCGGTCCCCCTCCCCCTCACCCCCCAAAAAAGCTGCTCAATCTTTTCCCATTTTTTATCAACTTTTCCGAATCCGCGAACCCCACTTCCAGAATGCGAATAGGATACAGGTTGGGAAGGATGAGAAAGAAAATATCAATACGTAGATATGCGGGCGGACGACGGGGGAGAAAATAAAAGCTCTCGTGGAAATTCATCTGCGCAGTCATATAAAGAGACGACGACGATACTCCTGATGCCCTCCATCTCCGTGCTCTCGAGAGACGCCAGAAATCTCGTCCCATCCCATCCCAGTCGTCAATCCCACAAAGCTAGAATGTTCCTTAAACGGGGTGTCGAACCATGCTGTAGCTGCAAGACCACCTAAAGTGATGAGCGTGAGTTCGCCGTCATCATGTCATCCCCCCCCAAAAAAAACCCCCACCCGTATCAGAGGAGGTCTGGTCAATGATGATGGGAACGAACGTTCGTTTTTGCCGAGCAGCGCTTAAGCAGCCACGGGAGCGGCAGCCTCCTCGGCACCGTTCGCGGTCTCCTCGGCAGGAGCGTCACCCTCCTCGCCGTCGCCCTGCTTGTCAGGGTTGTCGATGGCAACCTTGACAGCGATCTCGCGACCCTCAATTTCCTTGCCGTTCATCTCGGACACGGCCTTCTGCTGAAGCTCCTCTGAAGCCAGAGTGACGAAGCCGAAGCCACGACCCTTGCGGGGCTCACCACGGGCCAGAAGCTTCTTAATCATGAAACGAGGAATGGGCCGCAGCGCAATCTTGGCCGAGGACGGCTCGTAAGCGCTGAAGAGCTCCTTGAGCTGGAGGTTGCAGATATGCATTAGCTGATGCCACACTACAATGGATGATTGTCATTTACCTTTTCCTCGGTGAGATCGTAAGGCAAATTGGCGACCATGACCTTGGTCTTCGAGGGGATGCCATCAGCCGGGGGGCCGCGTTCGCGGCGCTCGCGAGCGGGGCGAGCCTGAGTCTTGGCCTTGCCATCAGGGTCAGTGTTGTTGGTTTGGTTGGTGATGTCTTGCAAAGGCTGAACCTCATTGGCTGCCGCGGCGTCGTCGGTGGCCGCAGCGGTGCCCTCGGCACCACCCTCCTTCTTGTCCTGTTGGTAGAGGAAACGTCAGCTCATGCTGATGGTCGGCGATACAGATCCGTGGGCTACGGCTTACCTCACGGGTCCGGTTGCCGGCGCGACCTCCACGGTGGCGGATGCCACGGCTGCCACGACCACGGGTAGACTGGCGTCGGTGGGTGCCAGCGCCCTCACCGTTGGCATCAGGTTTGTCAGCGCTGGCCTCGGGCTTGCGAGCCAGCTGGACGGAGACCTTGCGCTCCAGGATCTCCTTGCCGGAGAGCTCAGCAATGGCGCGCTCGGCCTCGCCGGGGGTAGACAGGTCGACGAAGGCGTAGCCGACAGAGCGCTCGGTGCGGGGGTTCTTAGGGATGGTGACTCCCTCACTATAGAAGACAGTCGAGTTAGCGAGGGGTGTTTTAAGATGAGAAACATCTACAGCAAATAATACCCAGTGATGTAGGGATCGCGCCACGCCCCAGGCATGTGCGACATGGGTATGTGCAGGGGGGGAGCTTCGGGGGAGGGGCGATGGGGCAAGGGACATGAGGCGGAGTGCAGGTGGCGGCTGCGATGCAAACAGAGATGAAGTACTTACACGAGGTAGCCCTTGAAGAACTCCTTCAACCCCTCCTCAGTTGTCGCATAGGCCAGGTTTCCGATGTAGAGGCGGCAACCCTCAGCAGGGCTGGGGGCAGTGGCATCGGCAGGCTTGTCGGTGATGGCGGTATTGGACAGAGCGGCTGTCACGTCGTTGACGGCGACATCAGCGGTCTTGTTCTCCTGAGCAGACATTTTGGCTATTTGATCGTTTTGAGGTTTTGGAAAGGATCTGGACCGGGTCTGGGGGGCGGTTAGTCAGGATGGCGAAGTTGGGCCGAGCTGTGATGGACCGGCTTTGCAGCGTCAACGTGGACACAGTATTGCAAGTTTTGACGGTCGAGAATTGAACTCTGTTGCAATCGGAGGGGGAGGAAAAGGGTAGCTTAGTGCCCTAGATGCAAGGGGTTGGAGGGGGGAGGCTTGACGGGTTGTTGACAGTTGTCGTTGATTGATCTTGTGGTGTTGGGAGGGAAGACGAAGGGAAGAAGAGAGAAAGAGAGACGACGTTGTGGCTCCTTTGTGTTGTTGCGCGACTGGGTCAAATAATTTTTTTGGGGCCCTCCCATCCAGTGACGAGTCTGGATCCGGGGGCTAAGTGGCAGGCGTGACAGGGATTGATTGGGGGGTCGCGACCGCCCAAAGCTGCCCCAGGCGGAAAGTGTGGCGCATGGGCTGGCACGTACCTTCTCTTCTGCCCCGTCTGACGTGCGGTAGCGTGGTCTTGGATTGGGGAAAGGTGCTCCTGAGGTTGAGAAAGCTCGACCTTGTGGGACCTGTCTGAGGTGCTCAGCTTGCCAGCTTGCTAGGGTAGGTATGATCGAGCTTGTTGACAACCAAGTAAAGGAAGGATCGGGCTGCCGCAAAGACCTGGTATTGGAATTCTTGGCCTTGGGAAATGAAGCCTAAAAGAGTGAGCGTCTTCAGATTCCTAGGTATTGCGAGATGAACGCCGAGGAAGGATAGAGAGGAAACGAGACAGCTGTCAGGTGTTTGCCAATTATTTGCAGGAGAGCCTTTTGTGGTTGGGGAGCAGAGGGCTGAAGCTGCGAAGCAGACCCTACAATAGTGCCGACCTACCTATTGTCTAGAGCCTGTACGACCAAAAAGAAACTAACCCACTGCCGCGTGACACACAATAGAGACTTTCTCAGTGCCCCAGTCTATTGCAAAAGGGCGGGCTTTTTGAGAGCACACATGGGATGGAAGATGCTGATTTAAATTTGTTTCCCAAGCCCAAATGCGTCACTGGCTAGGGTGAGGGCCGTCAAATCATCGAGGACCTTCCTCCGTACATGATGACTTCGGTTTCTCTTTTTCACTTCCAAGTACCCAAGACTGAACATGGATCACCACGGTGGCTTAAACCAACACGATCAAATTTGACGCTCGGACAGAAGGCTGATCAGGCGTTGATGCTGCGTCATGGACAGGATACACTTGCCACCAAGAATGCCAGGTCTTGAGGACCAAGTTGATGTACATATTGTGCCCTACAAACAGGATACCCACTCTTATTGGTATTGGCGAACCCACAATTAAGCTTCTACAGTACATGAGTGCCGCTGAGACCACTGTTCCCCCCCTTCTCAATCGCTGAATTGTCACTCCAATGCTATGTGATCACTCTTCATGGTTCCTTAGCAGCAGGCAGTCACTGCAGATCTTCTGAAATCTGCTGACAGAGTGACCATCAACTTATACCTGCCCTTTCTTGACATTAATGTTCATGGAAGGGGCCATCAGATTCCCCAATGTTGTCCTGCTATATGCCAGGATATGAGGTGCCGGATCTTGACCCATTGAGCCCGGCCCCAGTTCGGCCGAGATGTGGTCATCATCGGAGCCATTCCCCCAGAGTCTTTGAAGTTCCAACGGCCCAGACCGGACCGGAGTTATTGAGCCAGTCTCAACATGAATTTCTACACATATCTATGCCTGTCTTGCATCATGGTCACAGACAATCCATACTTGAATGCAAGTGCCTGAAATCCTGCAGGTTTGTTTTCTCTTTTCTTTCTTTTTCTGTGTGTGTTTCCTTTTCTTGTTTCTATTTCATCGTTGCGATTTCTAAGATGTGCTGTATGTGTCCAGGATGCTTGACTGCTAGCCGACCTCGGCCGAAGAGAGGCGCTAATAAAGCTCTGAGCACGTACTATGTACTGCATAGCTTAAGGGTACCGCTACATGTGACGGAGAGCGTAAGGCGTAAGGATACGGAATACTTCCCCCATACTCTAAAACATAATGTCAACCACATGAACTTTTCCCAACACAGGAATTTCTGCATCATCACCGCCAACCTATACCTCACAAAGAAGACAATCAAGGCTTTTTCATCGGCTGTAGAAGTCATCCCGTCTGCTTGAAGGTCCAGCATTTCATGGTGGACTTTAAGCACAGCATTTGTAAATTCCTTGCACATCCCCAGCTGACTGACGTATGGGCTAAGCAGCCACACCTGTGGCTTCCCTCGATATTGGAAGATAGAAGATCGATGTGCAGAGGATCAGCGCTAGGCAGGAAAGGGCAAAACTGCTCTGAGTAGCATCAAGGCCCATCTTGGAAGCAAAGAGTGACCGTGCCTGCCTTGAGCTTTGCAACCATGGAAGCAGAGGAGAGGAAAGTCGGAACAGGTGGACAGGAGCTGGAGGGCAGATCAATATTGGTTCTCTACGGCACAGAAACAGGCCGCAGCCAGGAGATTGCAGAGGAGATTGGTGAGGCTGCTGAGAGGCTACGATTCCGAACACTGGTTGAGCAGATGAATGATGTGTCTCTGGTAAGTCTCCCTCACAACTTGGGTGTATCTTCAGATATGCCCCGCTGAGCCTTTGTCAACACACTCAGCTCACACTACACAGAAAGAGTTGACTCAATATCTATTTGTCGTCTTTGTTACTTCGACAACAGGGCAAGGGGACATGCCTGCCAATGCTACTGCTTTTTGGAAAAGCCTTCTGAGAAAAAGGCTCCCACCAGGCTGCCTGAACCAGCTGCACTTCACCATCTTCGGGCTTGGCGACAGCAGCTATCCTAAGTGAGAACATTTGCCTCCTTATCCTGTTCTCTCAATGGTAGAAACATTCATTGACCAAGTTCATATTTAGATTCAACTGGGCCGCCAGGAAACTACAGAAACGTCTTTTACAACTCGGGGCCATTGAGGTCTACTCAGCTGGAGAAGGCGACGAGAAGCACGATAACGGGTAAGCGACCTTCTGTCTCCTTGTTCTCTCCTTCCTTCCGCGCCCCCACCCCACGGTTGCTCTCTGCCTACTCCGCCAGTACACCATCTAATTCAAGGCGAAAACTCTTTCTAACACCCCTACAGCATCGACAGCATTTACCTACCTTGGTATCAAGGCCTGAGATCCCATCTATCGACACAATATCCGCTGCCTAGTGGCATTGCACCCATACCTGACGCCCAACTACTTCCCCCAAAGTATCCCATCCGAGTGGCAGAGATGAATTCCACGGATCTAGAACATGCGAACGAGAACGCACGCTGGGAGGCGAACCGAGAGAAACATGCCGCCCTCAGTCATGTCCAGGACCCTAAATCCGCTTCACAAGAAGCCGACGATCAAGACCTTCGGCGCAACGACCTGAATGGATATGGCGAGTTCGCTCGACACGGCGCGATTAGTCTTGAGCGCCTGAAGATTGGAGGTCCTGTGACACCGGACTCCGACAATATTCTCAAGGACCATCCCTCCAAATACGACCTCAGCACTGTCGCGGGCGAGGATGGACCGCCGCCCACCGATAACCTCCCTATCCCTGGAACCAGGGAAAGCAAGCTACTTTCTAACAAACGCGTCACCCCTGACAGCCACTGGCAGGATGTGCGCCTCCTTACTATGGAGATTTACAAAAATGGTTGGAACAAGAGCGAGCTGCCAGACCTTCTGCCAGGCGACACTATCACGATATATCCCAAGAATTTCCCTTCCGACGTCCACAAATTGATTCAACTGATGGGTTGGGACTCGATTGCAGACTCGGAAGTCTTCTGGACCCGCAAGGCCGTGCAGTTACAGCTCCCACGCGGCATGTACCCCTTCGACCACGCTACCGTGCGTGATGTTCTTCTCCACAATCTCGACATCAACGCCATCCCGACCCGCACATTTCTGAAGCAGTTGCGGCGCCATACTCAAGATGAACGCGAGCAGGAACGCTTATTGGAGCTCACTCTCGAGTCGAACACGCAGGAGTTCTATGACTACACGTCTCGGCCCCGCCGCACTATCCTGGAAGTACTTGAAGACTTTCCGGGTGTGCAGATCCCCATAAAGTATGCCCTGGAAATCTTCCCAATCATTCGTGGTAGAGCATTCAGTATCGCCAACTGCGCCCCGGGGCATCAGGACGAGAACGCGGAGACCCGGATAGTTGAATTGCTGGTGGCACTGGTCGAATACAAGACAATTATTCGGAAGCCAAGAAGGGTAGGTTGGACATTGATCCATCTCAGCACCCTCCACAAGCTTCCAACCTTTTCCATAACTAATGAGTGATCTTATAGGGCCTTTGCTCAAGGTACATCAAAGCCTTGGAACCAGGAACACGACTGGCTGTCGGTATCAACCCCGGCCATCCTCCGCCCTCCGACCATAATAGTTTGAAGAGGCCCCTGATTGCTATCGCCACGGGGACAGGCATAGCACCCGTCCGCAGTCTGATCCAAAACCGCTTTCTATGTGACCCCGACGGCAGCGCGAGAACGCTACTCTTCTACGGCTGCCGAAGCAAGCATGCGGATTTTCACTTCAAGGAAGACTGGCGGTACAAAAAAGGACTTGTGGTTCTGCCAGCCTTCTCGCGCGACCCAATCAGCGAAGATGAGAAAGGATTTCTCGACCCCTATGCGAAACAGGAGTTGTCGATTGGACCGAGTGGGATGAGTCCCGAGCCTGCCCCAATTGGACCACAGAATACGCCTTGGATCAGGAGCTTCGACTACGACCGGGGCAAGATGTACGTCCAGCATCAGATCCGCCGCTATGCAAGCGAGATGTGTGGTTTGATCAAGCGCGGGCTTGACTCTGGGCACTTACCCATCATCATGATTTGTGGTAATGCGGGTAGGATGCCTGTGTCGGTCCGCCTAGCGCTGGAGGATGCCTTGGTGCTAGGGGGTCTGGCCAAAGACAATGAGGCAGCCAAGCAGTGGCTGCAGCGTGTCGGAGTCTGGATGGAGACATGGTAGACATTGATCCTATATGCGTCTGCCTGACGTGGTGCAGAGCTGCCGCCAACGTCTCCCACTGAGGAGGACAATAGCGACTCTGCTACAAGGACGTCACGCTGTGCCTACGGGCTCACGGCATATTAGCATGACCCCTCGAACCGTGATTGAAAGTTGAATCTCGAATGATTCAAAAGCGGCCAACAGTTCCTTGCCACAGACCATCCACATCTGTCACATGAATGTCATGCGATAGACCTTGACTAGGTACAGCTCGCTATTGCATGAGGGAGTCCATGCGAGCCCAATGAATAGACTCAATGCCACGTACTTCCCTTTTCGATCGCTTTGGGTCGACTCATCTGCGCTGTGAGATGGCAAGATTGGGTTGATTAATCTTCTTTTTTTCTTCTTTTTTTTTTCCTTTCCTCTTTTCTTTAGTCGACTTGACAATCTGAGGTACATGGCAAGTACATGGGAACAACTTCTTTCATCGCAGTCCATTGCAGCTTCTGTTGAAAAGTGAACATGCAAGTCTCGCATCATAACCGTACAGAACGAATCTGAGTCATTAAGTACCGGCCCACCTTCACTCACCCATCTCCCTCGACTGAACACTGCATGCGACCGCCCCTTTGCACGTCTTTTCGCCAAGTCAGTCGATGCCTGGCACCCCTCCGCCATAATGTGGTGAAAGCGGTCGTGCTATCCGTGTATCAGGTAAGACAGAACTGCTTTCCCGTCGAAGAAGTCAAGACGAAGAATAAAAGAGCATGTACGCAAATGTGTATTCACCACTTCATCGTGGACTGATCTGGTCTGGTAACCTCTCCAGACGCCGCGCAGGAAAGCAAGCCGAAAAGAAAACAATACTATGTTGTCAAACACACCCGACGCCTCCATTCCCCTTCCCGACATGAGGAGAATGAATTGTGGTGCGCCTGCTTGACTCCTGTGTACGCCTTTAAACATATTTGAGTTCAACAATCCTTTCCTTCCTTTTCTTCCCCCGGGAGACAAGGGCAGTAGATAATGCATGATGCTTTGACGTGAAACAAGAGGAGGCGAGTGGAAAGAATTCCGAGGAGCCTGATGGCGGTGCAGATAGAAAATTATAGCAGACAAAGGCATTTTGTGATTGTCTGAGAAAGTAGAGGACGACGAGGCCAGCGTTCAAAGGAAGAGATTATAATGCTGTAAAGGGGAAACGGTGATATGACGCCAGGTAAACGTTCGCTCTTGCGGTAAGCACCGCCAGGACGAAAGCGGCACAAGCGTTGGTCCTCAAAAGGTTTGGTTGTTCGATCTCGTGGTTCTCGACCCATGATGGGGAAGGTCTGACCAACATCTATTAATCTTCCTCCTTAGTTCTCCCAACTATATCTCTTGTTCGAGAACTGCGGGATGTGCACGATATCGTTGCCGCCGACGACCCGCTCCTTTCCGATCATGGACAGGTTCTTGATGATCTGGGCCTGGATGCGCGCCTCTTCTTCAACCGTGAAGTTGCTACCCAGGCTGTCGGCGGAGGGGCGTCTCTGCCGCGGGACCTCCTCGCGGTCCAGCAGCAGTAGCTCCTGTTGGGCGTGAATGGAGTGCTCGCGCGTGAAGGTCGGATAGGCAGGGTTATGGTGGGGTCGGAAGGGATTACTGTCGTGCAGGAGCGGGTCCTGGTATGTGAGAGGGCTCAACGTGCCAGCAGATGACGCCGTCGCGGGGCGGCGCATGCTGGCGTCCCCTGCCAGAATCCGCGGCACGGACCGGTAGGGCGCATGCTGCTGCTTCTCGGCCTGAAATTGGCCGGGCGTCGGCATCAGCATGTCTCTGGGCAGCGGGCCCAGGCACACGAAATTGGTGGAATCGATGGGAATTTTCTGGCTTTGGGTCGTCGGGGAGTGTTGCGACGCGGTGGACGAGTAGGTCGGGGTAGGCGGTGGCAGTGATATCGATGCTGTGTGCGCACCCGAATTGGACCGACTCATGTTTGGCACAGATGTGGGAGTGGTGGAGGAGGCCTGGTCATAGGCCCGGTGGCTCGAGCTGTCCGAGCCGGAAGAGTGTGATGATGACCGAGAAGCGTCGTATGAAGGATCGGAGGCGAAAGGATCCTTCAATGTGGGTGTCCGATGTGGTGACGGAATGGCTGGTACAGGTATATTGAACGAGTAGTATTCATATGGCGAAGAAGGAGCGGCGAACGTTGAGTAGGCCGAGTAGGCATCAGAAGGGCTACGTGAGTGTACCGGCGGCGCGATTGTTAGGGGTGGAGGCGGCCCCGTACGCTTGCGGTGCCAGGCTGCCTGGGGTGCGGTGGTGACAAGAGGCATGTCGAGCACGAGCTTGTTGATGTCGAGGGTCCCAGGCGGAGGGGGTGTCGAGGTGCCCTCGGGCCGGTAGTGTGGGATCGAGCTCACATCACGCTCCGACTTGCTGGCAAAGGTGGTGAAGCTGATGTCGCGCTCTGATCTGCCCGCAGAGGACGTGTAGGGCGGCACAGGCCCGTGAGCATCCACCTCCCGATTTGCCTCTTCAAAGGGGTCGTCATCTTCTGCGCCGAAGAGGACCTTGCCGTCGCCGAACAGGCCGCCCTCGAGCTCGGCAGCTGACCCACGGCGGTCATTTGGCAGCTCCCCGAGCTCCTTGTCAGGCAGCTGCAGCGGCTGAAGACCAGCTGCGGAGAGAAACGTATCGGGCGTGGCGTTCAGGTCTGCTCTCGACTTGCGGCGCTTTGGAGACAGGACGGCGAGCACGCGGCCAAAGCGGTTCCGCGGCACATTCACCTCCCTGCCACCACCACCAGCAGAAGCAGCCACACTGCACTTCATGGCATCCCAAGTCTCGGGATACGACCTCGAGTCCGTCCTTGCCCGTGGGCGGTAGCAGCAGATCCAGCAGTACAGGCTCGTGGCGATGACGAGGCTGAGGATCAGGGTGATTCCGACACCGATGCCAACGCTGGCACCGTGGCTGAGCGGTGATGGTGTTGAACTTGGACTGCTGCCGGATCGCTTCAGTGACACAGGCTGTCTGGCCAAAGGCGCCATGGAGGTGCTCCCGGAGGGCTAGACTCTGATATTAGAATCGACAGTCCCCCGCCGGGCCTGTATCCACCAACTGGGGAAAATCGGTGGTCCCTCGAAACACCTAGACGAAATTGCCATGCCCCAACCACAAGAGCCCGGAGTGGTCTCTGTCCGTGTGCTGTCGCTCGCTCGGTGGGCCACGTCGTGTACTGCAGATATGCACCTCCGCCTCAGCGAGGCTGAGCTGGAGTGGAAAGAGAGTGGATTGGGCGCTGAGTGATCCGCGCAGCAAATGCTACAGTCCGATGGATTATTTAGCGGTCTGCGTCTGTCTTCTTTTGTTCTTTCCACTCTCTCTTTCCCAGCTCCCCCACCGATCTCTTGTTGGCAACTGAGGTGAGGTGAGGGGAGAACCAAAAAGGAGCAAGAAAAGAAACACCGGGAACACAGCACGAGAAGACGGACGACTCGAGGACATGAGAAGGAGGAGGGAGAGAAAAAGGGCAGGTACGACTTATGAAATTATGACAGGGATAAGACACACGACTGGGGGACCAAGGCACAACCTCCCCCCAGCTGCCACGGCAGGAAGGATTCCCTCACCTGCTAGCCTGAACGAGCGATGACACCCAAGCCAAATCGGCTGGGTCTCAGTGCAACATTGGGGAAAACACACTACGACCACATCACAATGCTGCAAGGGCGGTTCTGGCGGTCCCGAGCTCTGCGCCCGCCCTGGCTGCAACCTGCATGTCTTTCTTTCAATGGTGGCTCATGGAAATCTCCGGCTTTTGCCCATCCAGTCCTGCCAGTGTACTATGGGCGGACACGCACCCACCCACACACACACACAACCCCCCCCCCCCGCGCTGATCGAGACTACTGAGGCACTGCCAAGATATGGAACGAGGCTGTCACGAGGGAGGGAAGCTGTGCTGAGGGTAAAATAATGGTGGTGGTGGTACAAAGTAATCCAATCTCTACTGACCAGGGTTGTCGATAGTGTGCCGATGATAATACGGTGGAGCACGCGCGCCCACGGCCTGGCGAGGCTAAGTCCTCTTTCCTTCGCCTGTCCATCGATCCCTTCTCAACAAGTCCACTGACGATCTCCCTCGTATACGCACGTCATTCAACATACACTTTGGATACCAGACTCCGGAATCCCATCCCACGTGAGAGACTGAAAGACATCGACAAGAGAGAGAGAGATGAGACGTGGGTGCGAAGGAAGATAAGGCGTAATGAAGAGGTAAGCGTTTGGTGGGGCACCCGACACACACAAACAAACACACACACACACACACACCGCAGTAGGACTACGGTGCATACCTTGCTACAGTATGTACGACGCATTGTCTGTCTCGCTGCTGCGCACCTGGTCATTGTGTTCCGCCCTCCCTCTCCACTTTGTTGTGGCGCTGACTATGTCTGTCTTCTCGCCTGCTGCACGACATTGTCACAAGGAACGCCGACTTTCCCGATTTCAACATGTCGCAATCTCGATGGCTAATTTCCAACCCACGGTGCCGAAGCATATCTAGCGCTACTATCACACCAAGATCGATCATCACCTGCAGGCTCTCTTACTAAACATCAATTTCTCTACCCCTCCCTACGGTGGAAAAAAAAGAAGAAGAGAGCAAAATGAAGAGGAAACAGAGATTACGACACTCCCTCATCGCACCTCGTATGATCATACCCCAGCCTGACAGTGATACCCGTTGTTCTTGGGTGCCGTTGGTAGCCACTATCGCTCGCCAAGCACCATCTTCTCACAACTACAGTCACCGACGTGGTTTGAAACCGCATGAACGCCCCTAATTTGCGCCAGAAGGCGACAGAATGTGGTGTGCAGACCAGTCAGGGGCAATCAAGAACCTAATCAAGAGCCTACGCAATGCCCGCATCAGGCCTCCACCCTCTCTTTCATACAGACACACACCCAACCTGAGGGATCAAGAAGACTCGCAGCCATCCCGCACTACTTTCTCGCTGGGAAGGATTTGGATCCCTACAAGGCCACGAGCGCGCTGCCAACGTTGCGCTGGCCCTCGTCCTTTCCCCCCGGTTCCTCTCCAAAAGGGGCCTCGAGGGGCCCGCCCTCAGGGCGGCCGAGGCCGGCAGTCACAAATCCTCAAGACACGAGTGTGCGCTGCGGCGAGGTCTCATTGGATCCAACGCTGATGACCACTGCTGACGCGCAGGGCAGAGGACGCGCTGGAGCTCTGTCGCCAGCTCCTTCTCTATTGGCTGCCTGAAGAGGAAGGGTGGTGAGTGGTCCCCAAACCATTGCGACGCTGACGAGCAAAAATTCGGCTCTGGCTGCCTCTATGGCCCGATTGATGGTTATTATCCTTCTAGAAGAAAACCTTGGGCCTTCCTGAACCGGTCCCGTGGTTGTGTGTAGGATGAGACGCCATGCCCACCCATTGTAGCCCTTCCACGTGGTAGTGTGCTTCCCACACACACACATGCAGATTGAGCCATGGTTGGAAGTTCGGACACCCCGGGATCGCCAGAGGGACACAAATCTCCACGACAGTTTCGACTGAAGAAGAGGGCTGGGCGTCAGCAAGCCCCATCGCGTGTGCCTGCAGGTTCTGCTGTCCTGGTGCTTACCGTGGTACTGTACATCCCAGATGTGTGCGCGTGCGCATGTGCCAAGGTTTGCACTGCAGTGATGTCACATACATAATTCTGTAATTACAGCCTGGCATAGCAGCAATACTTCTCTGCCGGCCCAACACATGCGTGAGAGGGAGAGACGATGATGGTCACCCTCTCGTGTGGAATGTTGAGGCCCGATGCGTGTTTCGGAAGCTGCATGAGCCGCCGTGCTTGCGTGCGCGCGTGTGAGTGAGAGAGTAACAGCCTAGACATAGTACATTAGTACGGGCCCGAGAGTAACTCTGGCGGTACCGAGTAGCCGCTCCCTTTCGTCTCAATCGGGAAAGCGGGATCCATCACCATATGTGAGCTTCGTGAGCTTCAGACATCATGCGATGTGGAGTCAAAACCTGCAAGGCTTTACACTTTACACTTCGTCTTCCGCGACATGGAGGGCGCAAGCAGAAGCAGTGGCTTCCCTTCCAAGGCATAAGCGAGCGCCCAGCTCCGATGCATGACAAGAGTTCAAGCAGGGGGCCCAGGGTCGGTGGCGTACGGTTCCGGTTAAGCGGTCTGCTGCTGAGCCTGCATCTGTAAAGCCTGTGAGACAAATGGCTTGGAGAAGTTCTCACAGAAGGGCGTTGCGCCAATTGAAGCTAAGTAAGCAAGCTCGAACCGTCCTGAGAATTAAGGGTTCCCAGGATACTCACAGCTGACAGCTTGGTAAAGGGACCTCGACAACACGCGCTAAACTGGGGACAGCCGGGAGGTTTTAACGAGTAAGGATTACCTTGAATTAGGAGAAGCTATCACCCCGACATTTCCTCGTTCTGAAAATTTGGAAACAAGAAACGCAGGCTGGTGCAGCACATGTATATTGGATCTGATCCCTCTAGGCCGGAAGTCAGGCCCTAAGTAATTGTGACGACACGGTGCCTGTGGCTGTAGGGCGTCAAGGTCGGAGGCCTGTCCAAAGTGAAAGCACTGTTCAGAGATATATGGGCTCGTCAACCAGTTTCTGTGAATCGTCTAGAAATTGCTTCTCTCAGTTCGGGCCAGAGGGGCGATCTGGAGCTTTCAGAATTGATTCGGGTTCGAGATATCTCTCTCCGTCAGACCCAGTATGCTTGTAATGAGTAGGACAAGCAATCAACCTATCAACCTGCCGTGTGAAGCAGACTGCCCTATATTCAGATACACATATGAGATGACGGCGGGCGCAATCCAAGTCACACGGCTGCCAGCAGCAAGACTCGCCAGCAGCAAGACTCGCCAGGAACTGCCGAGCCAGGGGTGTGAACACAGGCGGACTGGCCAGGCCAAGTTGTACATAATTAGTGCGCGCATGCTCCTCATTGGTCACCACGTGTCAATTTGCCCCTTCACTCATGGCTTTCCTTTTATTGCGGCTCGTCTGACTGACTTTCAATGACTGGTGGGATCTATGCATTTTGGGGAGCGAGCCTTCGTTTCGATGGCCCTGGGCTTTGTTCAGCTAGGAGCCAGATCACAACAACCCTACGCATGATGGTGATATCCTATCAAATATCTGTCTGCACCGCCCACCGTCACTGTTATCATAAGATTGTACTGACTGTTAAAACAGAGATAGTGACTGGCGGTTGGGGCACTCACAACGTGCGCTTGCTATCAAAGACTCTCGATCAAGGGCACAGCTTTGAACATGTTTTGATTATTACATGTTCGCCCGTTTACCATTTCATGAGCCCTCGTCAGTGATGAAATCAGTACCTGCGAACGTCTCCATTGGACTTTCATGTTGAATAATGACACCAAACCACCTACACTCAAATCAAAAATTCCAGGGCACAATATGGGAGGCGATAACATGCTTGGACTGGAACGAGCTCAGTCGCCCGATTCGAGCTCAGATGACGGGCTTGATGACTACCCGCAGAGTCTGAATTATCTCGGTATCAGTACGAGCGTTAGTTGTCAAGAGATACCCTTGGGCGGGACACGCCTCTCGTCGTTCGGCTCGCTTCAGCCCTTTGACCACTTGGAGTCGCCATCGGCCCAGAAGTTCAGGATGCGCGGTGAAGACGTTCTCAATATGCGCTGGCAGCTTGACCCTGACTATGTCTGGAGCATCACTACCGAAGACCTTGCCATGACCGAGGCAATGGGTCTCGAGATGTGTCAGGTCCTGCGGTTCCGAACGATTACTTTGGCTGTCTCTTTGAGCTCACGAGAATTTCAGTTAAGTATCTCATTTTTCCCGCTTAGTTACAACCCTGGACCAATATTGGCGACTGCTGATATGATACATGTGTGGTCAGGTAGCTGAGCTGACAAGTTTACGATTGTCGTGGTCTAGGCTGGCAAAGACGGATCTCGCAGAGATCCTGGACCGTGTCATGGCTTCACAGTACCTCCGCAGTAGTCAATTTAAGTGGCTTGAACCATGCAACGGAACGATCTTCAACCATTCTTGGATCCACGAAGATGGAAAAGTCACAGCTATACGACCGATCGTCATCAGATGGCACCTCCTTATGGTGCCTGAGCATGTGTGGTGGTCGGACATCCACAAGCTGGAGGCCGGGGCCGGTTTCGGCCATTCGTCAAAGGGGCCTTGCTTGGCCGAACCTGCAAATAAAGCACGGTCTTGTTCGGGGGGTTAACCGGGCTGTTGAGATGCTAAGGGGGCTCTGGGAGAGTACCTGAGGTGGTGACCCGAGGCATCGTTGAACGCACTTATATCCGACTGAGGTAGACCCCAGAAAGGCTGATTCTGGTCTTGGACCTCTCCATTGACCCTGCAAGTTGCAAGTGCAAGGTAAGGACCTCGAAGTCTCCTGCTTGTGTGATAAGTACTACTGCTATGTAGATAAGTAAGTAAGCAGAGGAGATGAAAGAAGAAAGCACAAACAAATTGAGGGCTGCAGGTGCTGAAAGGAAGAGCCACAGATGGTAGGGGCCCCGAGAGAAGGCTTCCACGTGAGGTCCGCTGATCAAAGCTCCTTTGGTCTTGCTGATGAAGATTCGAGTGTCCAGTGACAGCTTCGTAGCCTTCCAAGTCAGTTCGAAGGTGCATGCCCGTTAATTGCCCTTTGGAGGTCCTGTTCCATATTCTCAATTCTGCACAGAAGTGATCATAGAGATTGTCTCCTTGGGGCAACAGCCTCGCTTTGTAGAGCTATATTAGTTCTGACAACTAATAAGCTCATGATCATGGCAAGAAGAGCAATCTGACAGGTCTGTAAGTAATGGTCTGGCAGATATAGTAGGTGCTATGGGCTGGTATTCATGAAGCTTAACACAGCAGAGTCGTCGCTCCCAAGCTCGAAGGTTCATCTGGAAGCTAGACTATTGTTGTACCTTGGGGCCAGTGCTAAGGGCACTACAGTCAACACAACACACAGGCTCGACATTTTCAACAGCTTGTACTCTGCATCTCAGCAATCTTTCGAAAGGCAGAACCCCATCTGCAAACGCCATCTACCCGAGCTGCCCGTGTCTGTCTTGATGGAAAGATCTGACCAACCCTCGAAGGTATCATGGACCATTCTCATACCAAGCAAATCCTCAAGAAGCCGTGCATCATTGGGCGGAAAGAGGTCGTTTACCTTGCCGACTGGACAGAAAACGGAGAGCTTCGAGGCCACCGTCTCTGCGACTTCGCAACTGTCAGAGAGAGGGACTACCTCTATTCCAAGACCGCCTACCACGCTTGGGTGGGCATCTCCTACCTCGATGTGGCCAACCTCAAGTGGTACCTCGACAGACAGGAAAGGCCAGGTTACGGGACCATCACTACCGATTATCTGGCTGACGCCGAGGTCAGCTGCGACGAAAATCATCTAGATCCTTGGTGCCCGGTGCTGCGTTTTGGAACCTTGACTTTGTCGGTCTATACTGAGGAGAATGAAGATTTCCAGTGCGTCCCAAGCTCGCCCCCTCCCCTCCTTGCTTTAACAAGCTAGACTTGATATTGGCCCAGCGGAATCTGACGAGCTAGATGAGACAGGCTCTCAACAAGCGATGTCTTCAACATACTAGACCGCGTCATGGAGTCGACGGACCGTTATAAGAGATACGGCAACCTTTGGATCGAGCCATGTAGAGGCGACATGATAACACGTAGCTGGGTGCGCGACGACGGTACACTCCACATTCTAGCGCGGAGAGAAGTGCAGTGTATTGAGTGGTCAATTACACCGACGGAGCAAATTCCACAATACAGCTTGGAGGACCTTCGAACTGCACGAGGTGCCCCTTTATTCGCCGATACCACGAAGGCGTCTGAGAGCTCAAACGGTACAGCTGCAGAAGAAGTGGATCAGGACGACAGCATGGAGAAATAGGAGCCTTCTGACGCTGCATACGATAATGACTCTGCCTTTTGGTAGGCTGGGTGTGTAGAGGGTGACTGTAAGGGCTTCAGGGGGACGAAGAATCAGCAGCCCACTCAGAATTACATGGGCCTGATCCACAGAGGATAGTCATAACCATGGCTCGAGTTTAACGAGGAAGACTTTGTTGAATCCGAAATTATTCGTTCAAAGACCATCGATCTACCTTCTCGCCTGCTCATCAATCGTGGCTGGACATTGGCATGACGCTTTGTAGCCTGGCTGCCCGCGAGTACGAGAAATAGAAATAGTGATTAGCCAGCCCGTCCAGATTTCAGGAGGAAGAGAAGATCGTAGGTGCAAAGAAGACCATAGGTGTGAAGAGAGAGAAGGCGAAAACAAGCTAAAAGAAATAAAATAAAATTGATCTCATTCGCCCCTTCATCTGCGCCGCCAAACCCAAATACTCACGTGAGGCTTCATCTGTGCCACAGCGTCAATGGTCCAACTATCCAATAATCGAATGTCACCTCCAAAGCATCGGGAGAAAATTCTCCGGTTCGGTCCACGGCCTGCGAAAGTCATTCAGACGGCCAAAAAGGCAGCCGATGTTTCGTGGATCGACCGGAGCGACAGGTGATGAGCTGGAACCGGGTTCATCTGATTTCTGATGGGTCATTTGTCTGGGAACAAACACATAAGACGACGAAGGCCCTCGTTGCTGCGGGTTACGTGACGAGATCCGATAGGCTTCTCAGATCTCGTTAGGCCGGCCCGCCGCCCTTTGGGGCTAATTCGGCTGCAAGATGGAGGGTTGGCGGCGGAAAAAGGTTGCAGCCACCTTTTTTTCTATTTTATTATTATTTCTCTTTTTTTCTGGGACTAACAACTGCAGGCTTCTCAATGCCTCTACCATGGTGCTTATTTAGCGGGCACTGAGAACCGTGTGACTTGAGCCTTGAGTCGTTTTGAGTCCGACCTTCTCGGCTTAGAGGGATGGGCTCGACCTTTCCCCCCGAGTGTGGCGAGCCATGCTCAGCGATTGGCTCGTCGTCACCGAGTGGGATGCATGGTGATCGTCGGATGGATCGCAGAGGCTGTCGTGGTCATGCAGAGGCAAGGAAAGCAAGAACGACCATATCGATGCATAGACTACATATGTCCTGCTAGATCTGCCCAGGATCTAGAGGAGGGTATCTGTCCGGATATGACTTGAGCATATATCAACCAGCTCGTCTGCCCGTCCCCTGTCTGTTCTCTCTGTCTTGGCCACACAGCCTCACGGTGGTGCTCGTACGTACGTACATACATACACACATACAGAGCGACCAAAGGCAAGCAGCCGGCCAACCATGTCCAGCCACACGCGCCCGAGGCAGAGGACCGCGCGGGACATAGTCTCCCTGCTCAGCGCCCTGCCATTACTCGCCTGCGCCATGCTCGCCTTCTTCCTGACCAGCACCTTGTCGCAGTGGAGGGACGGCACCCTGCTGGGCCGCAAGTCCCTGAGGAGAAACGCCGTGGCGAGCTTCGGGACGGTCGTCGCCGCCTTGAAGCCAGGCCAGCTCCGGACCTTGTTCTCCAGGACCACCGGCCAGGCTGTCATTGCCTACTGCGCCGCCAAGGGCCTTGCCCACCGGTCAGTCCTGGTGAAAGGAAGCAATGGTGCTGGTGCTGGCTTACCCCCTGCGACGCTGCACTTCATCGACTGTGAGCTGCAACAGGAGGGCCGTATCTTGTTGTATTTCCAGTAAGTCTTCTTCCTTTTTTCCCCTCGTTTTCTTTCTCTTTTCCCGTTTTTCTTTTCTTCCTTCGTTGGCATCCTATTCCATATCGCAATGCTGTCATTCGTGTAGTTGCACATATGAGTTGTTTCTCTAACCCAACCAACAGCGGCGGAGGTTTCCTCGTCCCGCTGCAGTCTCCTGCCTTTGCCATACAGCTAGCACGCGCGGCGGGCGCCTCGCCTGTCCTCCTCGAATACACCCTCGCCCCCGACTGTGTGTATCCAGGCCAGCTGTCCCAGTCCGTAGCCGCACTGCGCCTGCTCCTGCAGTACCGCCACCCCTCGGAGATCATCATCGGCGGCGAGTCAGCAGGCGGAAATCTGGTGCTGGCTATCCTGGCGCACATGCAGCAGCCCAAGCCCGGGATCGCGCCCCTAGTGCTGTCTTCGTCGTCATCGACCACGGCAAAATTCCGAGGCGCCTTCGCCATCTCGCCGCGCACGGCCAACGAGGGCACCGCAGAGAGTTTCCGGTATAATGCCGGCAAGGACTTCATGAACAAGGCCAGCCTCGGCGCGATCACGGCGGCCTGGAAGCCAGCGGGGGATGTTTGGGCGGCACCGGTGTTGGCCGGAGTTGGGTTCTGGGATCATCTGAGGGCGGACAGGGTGCTCTTGATCGTTGGTGGCGATGAGGTGTATCACAGCGATGTCTGCCGCGTGGCCAAGGCGATGGGGGCTGCGGATGTGGGCGTCAAGGGCTGCAGGTTGGTGTCGGAGGTCGAAAAGGCATCGGACCCGGCGTTGCAGTTGATTGTCTGCCCGGGGGAGATGCATTGCCAGGCTAGCTTGGATATGCGTCTCGGCATCGTAGACGGTTACATGTTTTCGTCAGTCTCTCAGTGGCTGTCGGAATGTTGATGTCCAAGTAGGTAGGTATTCAGGCAGAAATGATTATCAAATTCTTGTTGTACGGCAAATAAGGGGCTGATTATGTTGAGGGCGCCAAAGTCTGAGGCGCACCCATGGACCCATCATCAATCAGACCATAACGGGAAGGGAACAACTCGAGGAAAAGAATCGAAGAAGAAAAACTCTCAACGCATGAACAGCACCACCCCTCCTCGTTTCCCCCTTCTGCATCATCTCTTGCCTCGAGAAGCACTCATGTCGAAAAGTAGTGTCTCCTGCTCCTCAGTAACGGGCGACTCCCTTTCCCTTGCCAGCTGTCTCGAGGGGGAGGAAATCCATCAGTCTCAATACCAAGTCCAGTACCCTGAGACTGCTTCCGCAATTCTTCTTCTTCGAGACTGAGACGCAGCGCCAGGGCTAGATCCTCATCCATGTCCTCGCCGACCGTAGGTGACGACGCCGTGGTGTCTCTGCAGGACTGGCCCGAGAGCATTCCACCTTGCGGGAGCGGCGTGTGTGCTTTGCTGGAGCTGCCGGAAGCCGCCGCCGGTATAGATCGCTTGCTCTTCTGGGGCTTATATCTGACCTGATAGTCGAAGTCGGTTGAGCTATTAGCCCACGGAGATTGGGCCAGAGTATCTCCGCCGCCGTCCATGAGGGAGAGCCGGAGCGCACGCTGAATCTGTCGCTCGAATTCATCGTCATGATCATCATGATGATTGTGAACACGATGCTCTGCGATTGCAGACGAGCCCGTTGCCAGACTGTGCCCCGAAAGACTGGGATCGGGTGTCACGGTGTCGACACTTCCGGAAGTCGAATTGATCTCCCCCATGTCAGCAGCTGACCCAGTATCGCTGGCACTTGTGCGTCGTTGCTCGTCGTAGAGGAATGCCTCCTCGGATATCATTTGAGCGTATCTGATAGATTCTTCCTCGGTCAAGTCACCCAGGCCTACGCCAAAGCGGTTGCGTAGTCTCGCCTGCTCACGGGCTCGGTGCTCTTGCTCGTGCCGAAGCTCAGCCTCCTCTGCAGCAATGTAACCCTTCACAGCCTCGCCCTGACGGCGGCTTGCTAGGCGCCCATGTATGTCTGAATGACGAAGGCGCCGCTTGCGCCCGATAGAGGGGGCTGTGGAGCTGTAGGTCCAATACCGGATGAAAGTCCCAAAGCAGAGAATGCCTCTCAGTGAGGTGGCGTCTGGATCGAGGTAGATGACAGGGCATGCCGAGTAATCGGCCAGTCGCAAGGCTGGGTTGGCATTCAGGATGTGACGCGGCGCCCTTCCCGAGGACTTGGAACTCAGTGTCCTTATAGGCTCCATCGTCGATGCGAGGGGGTCCCAGGCCTGGACAAGACCATCGCTCCCGCCCGCGACAACGTACAAGGCCGAGACCGCTAGGCTTGTGATATCAGGCGACTCAGTCTGAACGACAAAAGCAGGTTCGACGATGTCGGAGCCGGTGTCTCGCACATTCCAGAGAACAACCTTGCCGTGATCCGTGCCGACTGCCAGAAAGCGGGCCCTGCGTCCAGGTATGTCGCCGCCATTGGTCTGCTTCGTAGTCGGCGTCGTTGTGCCGCTTCCAGAAAGACCATCACCATTTAATGGGTCCTCGAATGGAGCAAGAGCAGCGTGCAAGCTGCTGTCCAGGGCGGTCGTAGTGATGTCGGCCTTGCCCAATCTCTTCACTGACAACCTCGATATTCGCCACTGTCCTACATCGGCGCTGGATGCCGTCTTTGCCTCAGCGGGAGGCGATGGAGCGTGGCTATCAACCGAGACCTTGTGCGCAGAGCCGAAAATTGATGAATATGGCGCCGGCGGGGGTGGATCGGTAGCGGTCGCTGTCTTTGTTGCCAATTGGTCGATGTCACTGGAGGTGCTCATCTTCGTGTAGCGAAGAATCTCGGTGGGGTGATCCTCGCCCTGAAGGCAGCGGATCAGGAGCACGATCTCTTCAGCAAAATCGAACTCGACCCGCCGCCGCATATCCCAGCCCTCACAAACTCTCCTGAAGTGCGCCGGCTCGTAGCGAAGGAACTTCTCGATCTCGCGAGCTTCAGCTACAATCTGCTCCTTGCTTAATCCCATAGCATGACAAGGAGACCGGGGCGAGTATCCACCGCGCACTGCGTTCTTGTCGAGCCCATCTGGACGAGCTTGACGGCGGGTCGCTTCGATGAGTTCCCAGTACACAGAGCGGCCAGCGAGCCAGGCAGCCTTGGTAGCGTCCAGTTCCTTCCTCGTTGCCTCAGTCGGAGGGTCTGGCGTCGCTGTCAGAACGAAGCACTCTCCGAGAGCATTGACAGCACATGCCCAGACACGCCCGAGACCTCGTCTCTTGTGATTGTAGCTATCATCCACCTTGAGCGCGATGATGGGCACGCCGGGACTGAGAACCCAGCGAGCAGTCATGTCCCCGGCTTTGTACCGCGGGCCATTAGCATCATGACCAAGAGCGTAGGTGGTAACCACGCCCAGAGACGAGCCCGTCATCATGCCAACCATGTGTTGGGTCATCATAGGCACTGCCGAAGACTTGGCAATCCACACACTGCAAATGGACTCCATCAGCTCGGGGATCTTGGGCACCTCGGGGCTCATGTCGATGATGGAGCTGTCCGAGCCGCCCAGGTACCTCCCACGCACGTCGTTGGTGCCACGGAAATACGGACGACCACCAGGAAACCCTTCACCGCCAATCATGCCATAAGGCTGACTCAAATCCATAACATTGTAGACAGCAGCAGGGCCGTCCGCAAGCCCGTATGGTTCCAGGTTTGGAAATAACTCGTCCAGCTGGGCGAAAGCAAATGGATCATCGAGGCCCCATTTCTCAACCTTGCCCGTAGATGGGTCACTGACAGTCGATACGCAGAGGTCAGTTGTGCCGGCTATGACCTTGGGCCCCTTGTTGGAGCTGTCGAATACGGCGTGGACGTTGCTGACCATCCAGGGGAGCTTCGAATTGTAGGTCAAAACGGCGCTGGCCTTCTTGTTGGAGTGCGAAGGGCGCGATGAAGACGCAGCGGCCCCTGAGCTGGACCCGGGCTTTCCGCGCGCGACGCTGCGCAGGAGGCGGGTTCGAAGCAGATACTCGCTGCGCCACGAGGCCATGGGCGTCAGGCGAGTGAAGTACCGGAATTCTGACCGCACTGCATTCTCATCCGTTCCGTGGCCGCTCTCGTCCTGAATCGTCTTGCTGTGGGGCGACTTGATGGCCCCTTCCCCAGGAAAATAGCGTAGGAATGCCATCCTCCATGCATGTGGTTCGGTCACCAAGGCGTAGAACCTCTTGGAGACAAGAGCAACCGCTCCATGCGAGTCGGGATGGAGATGCGACAGTATCTGCGTCAAGATCTCTGCACGAAGATGTGAGCCACGTTGGCCAACCAACAGTAATGGGTTCTTTGTGGGAGAAGGTCGAGTGCTATCTACACACCATTGGGGCAGTCTCTCAGTGAGGGTCCATCTAATGGAGGCCCAGCTCTTTTCATGACCTTGAAGCCCAGAAGCTGTTGCGCGTTCGGCAGTGAGACTACTGCATTCTCGTAGGCAGATATACGCTGTCCAGGCAGCTCGACACGACCCTCCTCGTGGCCGCTCAGGACCTCGTCCGGCTGCTGGGTGGCAAGGTCGCGCTCGACGGGATTGCCCGCGCCTGCTGCGGCGACGCATTCCGACGAGGCACTGCCAAGGCGCTGTTGAGCGTTGCCACCATCATGCACGTGCAAGCCATCTTGAGCGGTCGGGTTTTGAGATTGGGAAGCGTCGGTCGAGGGCACACTGGATTGACTCTCGGTAGGCTGTGCTTGCATGGAAGTGCTGGGACGAGGTGGGGGATGTATCAGTTCGGACTGTGCACGAATATTTTGCACAACCGAGACGTGGGGCGAAAATGCTCGAGGGAAAGAGGTGATTGCGGTGGTTCCGGTGATTCCGGTAGCTGCTGTCTCGTTGCTGATGGATTGAACCTTACGAGGAAGGAGGGGGAAAAAAAAGGATTATGAATGACGTTGTTGATACTACAGTGAGTTCTGCGGCAGCCTGGGCGTTAAGAGGGGAGAAAGATTTCCATACGCAGCGGGAGAGTAAGCGACTCCGCCAGCCGCAACATTGCCGGTAGCTTACGTAACCTTAAAACCTGCCCAACACGGCTGAGGTGATTGAAGACGTATTTCATAGTCGACTTTTTGAAGAGATATAACGTTTACTACACCAAAGAGCAGGGCTCTGACAGAACCAAGATATCATTGTGAGCTAATAATAAATATATAAATGGACCGTTATGTGCACAGTCAGTGGTCTGCCAACCTGAGCTCTCTGCCAGAGAAAAAACTGTTCAATTCGCCAGAGAATGAATGTCCAAGCAGAGATTCAATGAAAGGCGTGGTGCTTGGTTCGAAAAAAAGATTATCTCGAGCAGACCATTTCCAATTGATCCACACTTGCCTGAGCAACAGCCTTCTTTCTATCGTCTCATTGTTCTTCATGTTGCTTTCCTTCCCTGCCTCAAAAGCCCCCGAAATATTCCAGGCCCGTTCACGCATTCTAAGGTTCCGAAAGCCAACGGAATAATCGGTGAAGAAATTATCCACAGCTTTCTCGCTACCGATGCCTAAGCAGACCTGAGCTGACTCGCAAACACCAGCTCCGGCTTCTATCCTTGGAGAATGCACGTGCGTCCTGTCAGGCGGGAGGTAGAGGAAGACAAGAACATGCATTCTAGTCAGAAGAAGGATGTGCTTCTCGGATGACGCTACTTCCGGGAGACCACGAGCTCAGCTGGTCTCCCTTCAGCCAGCACCCAGGACCTCTCATCAGTCTCCAGATTTCTTACGAATTGACTACGTTCTAAAGGCTCTCACCACCGAAATGTTTCGGTTTCCGCTCACAGAACGTCCGTCGGGGAACACAACACGAACCCTAAGTCTAGCAGTCATGCCAAGGAGCCGGCCGGACCCACGAGACAAACGAGCGCATCTCCACAAGCTGGCACGCTTCAGCACACGGGCTGCCGATGAAAATGAATGTTCTCCCGTTCAGTCTAACATTGTGCAGGCAACCGCTTGACTCATCGCTTGGGAGCACGTATAGAGAGACGGGCAGAGAGGGAAAGACATGCCAGCAAAACTTCCATCGAGAGGGGATGCTATGACTGCGAGCCGCTGTCGGGCGATGGCACTATGGATACACGACTAGTCGGCTCTGAACCCAAGCCTTTCTAAGCTTTCTCTGGTAGAGAAAGACGAATTTGAAGCAGCTCCTCCTGGCCATGACTGTGTTGCGTAGCTCGTCTCAGCTGGGTTTAGGCCAGTAGGGAAGTACTAGATGCTGCGCAGACGACACGCCGCCAAAGGACAAGCAATTATCCTTGAGATAGACCCGCTCCTACGAGTTCGACCACCTATGTGGAATCCTCTAGCACGCGGAGAGTTGGTGTGTATATTGGCAGCAGCTGAAACGCCCGCCCATAGACTGGAGAACTTTCAAGGCCGAAACGGTGTAGTCTGTCCAGGCGTTCGTGTTGAGGAATAAGAATGTGTCAACTCATTGTTCATTTGGCCCCGCGGAATCTTGTCAGCAAACGGAGCCGACAGCAGGGTCCTTCGGCCGACAGCCAATAGACAGCCGACCCCTCCCCTCGGGTCGTGTGTCGACGTGGCTTCCACCGATCTAGAAAGCAGGATCGCCCCCATCCCTGTGGCTCCACGATGGCATGAGCCTACAAGGTACATAATTGTCCAATGGACGTACTATGTACTATAGTGTGAATGGCAGTACCGGAATGGCGGTATGGCCAGCTGAACAGAGAGTCGGTGTCAGATATGAAGTCGGGCTTGAGAAACGCCTCCAGAGTGGCTTGCCTGCATATGCTTGTACACAGGCATTCGGCTCCGAACGGCCTTGTTCGTCGGTAGCCCGCGGGAATCTGTTCTTCCTGGGCATACATATATTGAGTAGCGCGGTCTGCGAGTGTAAAAAAGTCAGGCCGTTGAAGAGAAAACAGGGAAGAAAAAAACTGAGGCTATCAGAATCCACCACACCAAGAACTTTACTACATCTCCAGGGTCCAGTCTCCACGAGAGCGAGGTTGCGAGGGTCTCACCCCGAACCCCCTGGTTGGTGTTTCAATAATGTGTGCCCCGAGTGTCTGGCGACCGCCCCCAAACAGTCAGGCCCTTGAGGCAGAGTGACGCCATTGTGCTTTCACACGACTCGAGCTGCAGGTCTCGGGGCCAATCTGATAGGGCCTCATGAACTACCCGCGAGTAATGGATGCATTGCATGCCGACTGTTACTGTATCAAGCCCCCCCCGTAGCGTTCCATCGCGTCGTGCCTCCTCCTCGCGTCCCCCCTCTCCCACAAGGTTCCATGGGAGTTCGGAGAGTTGGGCCAGAACCGCCTGATCAACTCATGAGCGGCGTAGCGGTTCACAGGCAAGGTCCAACGAGTATTATCATCAGGCCTGCCTTCCGATAACCGCGGTGTCATTACGGTGTAATCAACTTTTCCACATTGAAGGATAGTTTTGTGTGTCTCTGCAGTCACACCGGCCGAGAGTTTCCTCTTCTGTGGTTTTTGCAGTGATTTGTGGTGGTTTGCTCGCATCCGCTTATCCGTGGGCTGGGTGCCCAAGTATGGATTTCGTCTCCATCCTGACCGAAGTGAACGGGGCGCCGCTGTTCAAAAACATTCTTCAGCACACACATCGGGTCCAGGAGACTGGTCCGGGACAACATGGTTTGTGTGTGGAGAACTTTAACGCATGCTGGTTGGCGTCGAGGCGCCATCTATATGCAGCCCTCACAACGAACTTTCGGCCGCTCCATGCAATGAGTGGGTTGTCTGCGGCCCACAGCACCTCATCCTCGAGAGCATCACCTGCAGTCTCCCCCCCCCCCGTTTCTATAACAGCGGTCTCGAAGTCCCAGCCGCCGTGCCCTGTACGCGAGCCTGCCGTGATAAAAGCCTTCAAGACCCATCGGGGAATAAGATTCATGGTATGTACTGAAGTATCCCTCCAGCAGGCGGGCCCCAGACAATTCCTCTACGAAGGCAGTCGTCTCCACTGGCGGGCCTGTGCATTCTTCCAAGGGCCCATCCCGGCCCATGTGTCCGCTGTTCCGGGTTGGTAGGCATAAGTCATGCAAATCGTGCAATACAATTCGATTTAAGCAGGAGAGACATTCGTCACCTCAAATTGGAGTACTAACAAGACGCAGGCGCCATGTGTGCGAAATTATAGACAAACTCATTGCCTGGTACGATGAGGAGGGGGAAATGAAAAGGAAAAGGCAAATCGTACTAGCTGTGTCCAGGGTGCGGCAGGGAGGTGCTCTTTCTGCGCAACGTTACTCGGGACCCTTTCGCGCCTCTGTGAGGACTTGTGTGCCTCGGTCAATCTGAAGTTGGCAGACAGGATTTCTCTTAAAAGTACCGCGCAGTCGCTGTACCTAAGCCCCCAATTGGATACAGAGCCGCTGGGCCAGACCCCTGATCGCAAGAGCCTAGAAGGATCTCTTTGCCATATCATTCGTGCTCGATTGCCTCGTTCGTTCAGGCTGCGGCGGTGTCAATCTCCTACATCCTTTGGTGGTAAGTATGGTAGTATTGTGTGGTACAGGATAGACTCATGTTCCGACCCGGCGGGATTCCCGTGATGCGAAACGCTGTTGTGCGACATTGCTAGCTTGAGTGCACGCAGCCAAGAGGCGTCGAGATGGAAGATCCTCTCCGGTAGAGCAAGACCAGGACCATGCCGTCGGCAGGCCGAGGTCAAGAAGAGGGTGGGTGAGCACACTTAGTCGGTAGTGCCATCTCGGAGCCGTATTTGAATACGATACTAGAATCAGAGTGCTGACGGGTTGCCCTTCTTCGAGATTCGAAACAAGAGGCCAGCTGGGATTTGCTGAAATGATGAAAGCCATCCGACGAGCAGCGACGAGCAGCAGGGCGTGCTTTCATTTGCCGGGACAGCCAAAAAAGATCAGCGTCGCCCTTGTTCCCCTTTCAGTTTCCCATTCAGTGGGCCTCAGACGCGCAACCTAGTGCCTAGGGCTGCTAGGCAACTTGATCTTCCATAGTACCGCGAGCCCGTGCGTATGTTGACTGCATCCTACCCACAGCGCTGGGACGGGGCAGCTCGTGGGGTTCTTCTTCTGCTTTCTGTGTGTGCCTCGTTGGCTCCACAACAGGGGGAGGGGCGGTTTTCTGGGTGGCCAACACACACGACAAAAGTGACAGGGGCGAAAGAGGGCAGGAGGGGTCTGGGATTCTCGATCTGCACGGGTCTCTTCGATCCATGTTTTCAGCAACAGTCTCTCTGTCCACGGCCTTTCAGGACACCTCCACACACCTTCCCATTTGTCTGGTCTAGCAGGGTTCCCTCTTCCCTCTGATTGCTTGTCCCCCTGGGCTTGCTGCATCCCTGGCGTGATGCTGACGAGTACCCGTCCCTCGGGTTCCTAAATGCAGGTAAGCAGCTGCAGAAGAGACTCAGCCATTGCCTGCCATCGATCCATCGATCCATCATCCCAACCACCCCCTCCTCCTTGCGTGCCTCTTGGTTTTTTGGTGGTTTTTTTTCTTCCCCCTTCTTTCCTCCTGCGAGGTATGGAAAGACGATGAGACCCGACTGTCGGAACGTTTTGGGCGGGCTTGACGTCAAGATCGACTCAGCTTGAATTCCGATGACACCGTGTCGCCTGATCTTTTGGTCTGGCCAGTCCGTTCGGGTCCGTCGTGAGCTCTTGGTTCGGAACCTGCTTCCTGACATGTGTCTCTCTTTCCCTTGTCAGTCGTACTCGCACAGCACACGAAGAAAAGTGTGTGAAAGCGGACAAGGTGTGTGTGGCCCACCAGAAACTTCCTCACCAATCCCAAAGACGTCTAGGCGGAGCAGCTGCCAGCCATCCAGGAAGCCCGGTGCCCTGCTGCCCTGCTCCCCAGCACACGATAGTAGATAGACGGCCAGACGGCGTGAGGGCGTACCAAGCGATTAGACCATGCAAAAGCCCCAAGCCTCCTATTCTGACGCCGCGCTTCCGGACGAGGGTGTGTGCTGGCTGCTACTGCCCTGTTAGCACGGTTCTGGCCACTCCCCCCCTCCTGCACGGACCCTCGCATTAGGGAAGGGGCCAGTGGATACCTGTCTGTCTGCAGACTGGGGCTGTCAAGCTAACATGGACCCGAATGCTCGGTTCATGGATCCCTCTTCCCCTCCTCATTCGACACAACCCGGCTCAATCCACACCCCAACCTGTCTTCCTTTTTCTTATGGACGATCCGCCCCCCCTCTGAAGGCGCCGCCGCCCGACCCTATTAAACCTTAACTATCCTGATTATCCATTTGCCTTGTTTGCCTCGCTCATCGTCGTCTCTAAAACAAAGCAGAGTAAAGTTTTCGACATCCTTCCAAGAGTCGTATTGAAATTTACTTTCTATCTGCGCCTTGTCGTCCAGCATACCTACCATAGACACGACGACCCTGCCCTCCATCTGCAGATTAAGTCGATACGAGCTGAGAGCATCTTTGGTCAGGCTGTGTGGACGGAGGAGATGCTGGGTTATGTGTCTCTGGGAAACAAGGCATAACATCTGATAAGACGTTGGACTCTGGATCCCACCGCGCTGCCGACAGCATCATCTCTTACTTGCAGTCCTCGCTTGTCTATTATCTGAACCCGAACTTACGCCACCACCCTCGCCCTTCTCGAAATTCTAAACCCCCCCCCCCGCGCCCGGGGCTCTTCTGGAACGGATCAACCCCTTGAACCTCTACCCATATGCCACTGAGGACTTTGATCATGGTATAATACTCATCTACCAGCTCTAGACGAATCCTTTGTGACACGGATACACTACCTCTTCAACCACTGCTACCACATCGTACCACACGGCTACCACACGACAACTTCATATCAAACATGACTTCTAGAGTAGAAGCACCAGCCGATGGCCGGGAGGATAAGGGCCGGGGAGTTGGAAGAAGACTTTTGTCTAGAATGAGAACCGTCCTGAAAAGGACCGACACCTCTAGACGACATTCCACAGGTCCCACGACTGAGGGTCCTCATGCCGCCCCTTCACCTGCAGCAGCTGTCCCTGCGACAGACCCAGACGCACCGGCAACAACCAGGTACGTTTGGCCCCCCCCCCCCCGTCGTAACTACGTTGATCATCCTTAGTAGCTCTTCTCTTTTCGTCGCGTTGAGACATTCAAGACTGACACATTGCATATAGACAATTACAACAACCAACCAAGGAGACCACGTCTCTTCATGCGGACAAGCCACTCTCGAAGTTCCCCGGAGAGAAAGTACCTCGAGTGAAGATTTATGGCGACCGTATGCAGCAGTTTTCAGAACGTTGTGGTCTTGAGGTGGACCCCAATGCTTGGTATCACATGGAAGGACACGTCCTGCGTATTAACAGGCCGGTCCGCATGCGCGTCCACCGCCAGTGCCATCAATGTGGAAGTGACGTCGGGGCAAAAGGGCTTTGCGGAAAATGCAACCACAACTTCTGCCACCAGTGCACACGTTACCCGCCGAAGCGAACCGAGGACGAGAAGGTGGCCAGCCGGGAGAAGAAGGCCGATATCGTGAAAACCCGGGAGACCAATGCCATGATTGCGCCGGATTGGGACGCCGACACGAAAAAGACGATTGTCTTGAGGCGCCCTCCGCCGAGTGGACAGCAGGAGTTGGTCCACCGAAAAGTCCGACAGAGAGTCAGGAGAATGTGCTGCCAATGCCAGGATGACAATGGCGCCGAGGTCCTGTTCCATGGCAGCTCACGCCAGTGCCCCAAGTGCGATCATGTGCGTTGTACTGACTGCCCTCGAGACCCGTAAGTCGGACCTTTTCTTTCGTCCTCATCCCCTTTTGTTTTTCTACATAGTCCTGAACACTGACACGGATTAATGCAGCCCCAAGAAGAACAAGTATCCTTACGGCTATCCAGGCGACGAGTTCGGCGCGAAGTCCACCCCACACTATAGGTGCCACGTGTGCCGTAATAAGTTTGAGCCCGGCGTGGAGAACGGAAGTCCATGCGCGGCGTGCTCCCACGAGAAGTGCGACAACTGCGACAGGCTGATGCCACAGAAGGTTGAGCCGGAGCTGGACGATGAGGTGGTGCGAAGGGTTCAGGCCAAGTTGGAGGCTCTGAGTCTTCCCTAGGCTAGAAGACTTTATGTCCGCCAACGACGCAGGAGGGCTGTCATTCTACGGACCATTATGAACGAGTCTACATGTTCCACCACGGCGGGTCCCCGTACTCCTCCACGACTTTACAACAGGAGCAAACGCCAAGTTCGAAACAGACGAGCCCGGCTCCCCTCAATCTTGACACGACAGCGTATCAGGCTCAAGTCATGAGAGCAATGCTCTTAGCCAATCTGGGTCTTCTGAAATCACATGTAATGTTGCACGGAAAAATGCCAGACAATGGGCAAGCAAAGTAACAAGAGAGGCGTCTTATCTACCTAGGCCAAGGATCACGAGAACACGGCGGCACTGGGGAAAAAGCGAGTTCCTGTTTATCGGGGAGGTCCGGATACTTTCTTTTTTTGGGGGTTTTTTCTCATTTTCCAGTTTTGCATATACCCTTCAGTCCGGCCAGTTCAGTATTTTGTATTTATCAATTCAGCGATGGTCCACAAGCGGGCAGGTTGTAGTCAGCTATTTTCAAACAAGTATGACTTGACTTGGGCCGCAAAGTGTTGTATCTTCCTGTCCTGCTCGTATCCTATGTCCTCCACCTAGTTGTCTCTTCTTCCAAACCATGCTGTCAAAGGGCCTGACTCACGAATATCCTCCACAAGCCAAGGAGAAAACTTGGCCTCCCAAAGTGTGAACTCCCCCCATCTCTCTCGCGTCGATCAGTCAGCCTCCCACCCCCCCCCCCTTCTATTCTTGGAAAGAATCGATTCGCCTCCCCCGAGTTCCCTTTTCCCGCCACGTGCCCATCTGCTCACAGCCTGGCCTGGCCCACAAACACGACCTACTTGCTCTATCACACATCCAAGTACTTAGTAATTACCCACGAGTTACTTACCTGTTTGGGAGGCCCAATACACGCCACTTGGCTATAATGTAACCCAACCTCCTGAACGTTGATCACCAATCTTTCTTTCCCATTCACTGCCTTTATTGAGGTGGGGGGATCTCTCCCTTGCTTCGCCACCTCTGTTGGATGTGTATGTATTCCCGAGAGTGGTGTAGCTGCTGATGTGCGCTTCTCGGGATACTCTACATACAGTATGTAGTACAGCATCATCAGGTGTTGTGATGCTGTCTCCTCCGAACTTACGTCACTTTGTTTGGATACTTCTACTTACTTGCTGACCAGGTTTTGGTCTCGTGTGCCATCTCAGCCACCACCTCCTCCACCTCTCACAAGCAGCAACACAAGCGGTCATGCAATCCCTGCCCACCAAGAAGTGGAAGAACAAGGAAGAAAGTATGGTACAATCCACAGGGGCATGTGTGCAGAACCCAAGAGCCACAGCAGACACCCTCGCTGACTAGGACTAGATGGTACATAAATCCCTTTCTACCCTAGCTTGATCATACGACTGGTAGGGTGGCCAAGTACAAATAGTGGTTATTGTTTTGATTATTGACAGGTGCCATGCGAGTAGTTATATTATACTTGGAGAGACTCATCCCAGTTTGTTCATTGTCCATACCTATCCCCATACCAATGCCCAGCTCACATTTTCCGTGCAGTCCCTTCCGATAGTCCACCGTTGGCGCCAGGTACAAAAGCATAGCCCGGAGTTGAGGCTCAAGACAGCAAAAAGACTCTTAGGGCTCGTATACACTGGGCCCAAAGATCAAGGGCTGCGCAGCCGAAACCGCGCCGCCCAAGGTAGCGCGCCTGTTCGGCCTCCTGCCAAAGCTGGGGGCGTTTGCGCTCTGCATCCGGTTGTTGAGGTACGACGTGGCCTCCTGGAACTGACCTGTCTTCTTGGCGCTCTCCACGGCCTCTGCGCCCTGTGCGACGCTCAGGAGCTCGTCCGTCACGTAGGCTCGACCGCCCACATCACTCTCCAACCAGGTCGTATCCCATGATTTCACCTGGGGGAGTTCGTTTTAGTCCACGCACGTAGAGTGAAGCTGAGGGACAGTGCGCGAAAGGAGATGATGGTGATTGAGGGGGAAAGAATACATACCGTCCACACGCACTTCTGCTTCGCACCGGTGGCTTTAGCAGCGGCGGTTCGAAAAGCTGCGTCCTTGAGGAAGATAGCGCCTTCGGGCTGGCCACCGACACGCCCATGATCCGCAACGAGGGCGGCCTCGTACTCGACGCCTCGGAACTCGAGCGAAAACTTTGTCTTGGATGGTGTATCGGGCGGGTCGGCTGGGTTGGGCACTGTAGTTTCGGAGGTGACCGAGATTTCCGTGACCTCGAGCAGCGTGCCGCGGGCCTTATCCTTTAGCCGGATAGCATCGCCTACACGTATCATCTCGGCGCCCAGAAAGACGCCACCGTAGATCGTCTGGTTCTTGGGCAGTACTGGCCCTGCAGTCAGGGGGTTGAAGGTTGACCAGGAGCCGTCGACCTCTATAGCTGCTAGCTTGGACGCCTCGAGTCCTATCAACTCGGTGCGCTCTGCAAAGGCAGGGTCGTCCAGGATGGCCTTCCAGTTAATTTCGGCGAAGACCCTGTCTTGGAAACCGGGGAACGCCATGCCTGGCACGCTGAAAGTGAGGAATGGGCGCATCTGATCCGCCTCCTTCTGCACATCTGGAAGATTGAGATGCGAGATCCCGAGCGGCAAGATGGTGTATGTGACTTCCTCGCCCACGGGCACCCTGCGGATGACGCCGATCCTCCACGCCGGTTTTTGCTGGTACCAAACCATCTCGCCTTGCCGAAACAAGGTGGGCTCGTCATTCCCTACCGGTTGGCGGGTTGAAAGTGTAGTAGACGGGAAGACCTGCAAAGCAGGAAGAGTAGCAGTAGGGTCTTCAGGTTCAGCTGGTGCTGGAGCTGGCGATGCTTTGGCAGTGGCAGTCTTTTTCGTTGGTTTGGTAGCGGCCGTGGCAAGATCCTTAGCTGCCTTCGAATTGGCTGTCCCCGGGACCGTGACCAAAGCCTTCTTCTTGGATGCGGGGGTAGGCTTTGTAACCTTTTTTGCCGGAGGCTTGGACTCAGTGCCTGTCGAGACCAGTTTGATGCTCTCCAGCACAGCAGCCTGTTCGTCCATCTTTTCGATGAACGTCTTGGGTAGGTGTCTGCCTGTTGCCCGATGGCATGGCTTGCAGAGGCATTGCTTGTGGTCTTCGGCGTCACCCAGGAGAAACATAAGATGCGGCAGGAACTCGTCCGGGGATCTATACACAAATTCGTCCGTGAATCCCTGAGGATAGCCGTACATGCATACCTCATTGTTGAGTCCTGTTTTATGATATCTCAGCCCGCCGCGATGAGATATGATGGTAAATACTTGGTGTTAGCTTTACGGCCTCCTGACTCACCTCCAGGATCGCGCCATCTCAAGCAGAAGCCTTCAGGAAACAGGGCCTGATACTGGATACCTGCAGAAGATCTGGTCAGCCCGGAGCGCAGACGACGCGACGAGGTGAGGGGTGAGGTGGGGGCGGGAGGGGGGTTGGTCTACCGTGTGGCCAGCCGAGCTGCTCTTGCAATCCGGTGCCCAGAGCCAGCTTCCACTGCGCCATCCTCAAGAATGTCATGTCGTCTTTAATGAGCCTCATGTCCTCGGCTATGGGTTCTCCGACCTGAGCGACCGAACCCAGGCTCTTGGGCCACGAGTTGATCTCCTGTGTCGTCCAGAATCGGCCGTCAGAGCGGCCAACGTGGATCAGCCTAGCTCCGAGCTGGGCCGTCCCACCGGTACCCGGAAAGAAGGTGGTCATAATGACACGCGTGCAGTTATATATCTGATGTACGCATCTGCTGAGTTGTAGAGAAGAAGAGAAGGACGAGCAGGAGGAGGGAAGAAGTCGACAACGAAAGGACATGAAAGGAGCGAAAGTGCAGCTTGTGTGTTGTCGCTGCTGTGCAGCTTTGCTTGTTGCCGCCGTCGAGTGGGTTTGGTTAGGTAGCTAAACAAGGGAGGGCCCAGGGGCGGCTACAGGCACAAAGAAAGGACCTCTAACGCAAGGGGGCCACTGCTTACTGGTGACAGGTAAATAAATCTTAAGTAAGGTCACTGAAGGTGTGACCAATGAGATGACAAACATTGCCGGGCCCTAACTCCGAATAGCAACAAGCAAGAGGAGAAGAGAGAAGGAGTTGCCCAGAGTGAACAGGAGAGCTCCTTCTCATATACACAAGACATTTGAACCCTTCACTGAACATACAGGAAAGAAAAAAAATAAAAGAAAAGACCCCTCCCCGTCAAATAGGGCCATTTTCGCAACAAGATGTCTGACCGAATAATAATAGCCCGTGCCGAGGAAAGGTGGCTCAGTAGAACTGAAGCTTGAGCACGTTCACATTATTGACTGCGGCCGTGCTCACACACCTCTCATTTCTCTGCAAGCGAGCCGACCCGGGCACCTCCACGAGAACAAGATGCGGAACAGCACCGCTGTCTCATCTTTTCATCTAGGGATCTCCTAGTGATCAACCCCCCCGGCTCGTGTCAATACCGTCCGCCTGATTCAAGCCCTGCACCCTCTCGGGCCTGCTTGTGATCTCTGTGCCGGACTTCGTGGAACAATAAGCGACAATCGCCAAAAGGCTTGTCACAACTTCCAAGGCGTCTTTGAGGCTGCGCGCCGTGTACAGTCATAGGCAGCATGGAGAGAAAAGCGACGCACAATCAATAGAGCGAGGCCCGGTGCAGACATCTCCAGCAGCAAGAGCTGCCAAACTCTTGTGGAAGAAAAAGATCTCAAAAGACTTCATATACATTCCGGAGAAAACCTAACTCATCAATGCATGTCTACCGTACGATCGTCCGCGGGTTCCACCACTGAGCCTCCGGCATCGAATCGAATCAAGGTATCATGGAACACCAAGCCGAATCATCCCCCGAGCGAAAGAGGATCTCAAAATACTCTTCCTCTCGATTTGTCCCACGCCTCATCGCCCCCCGAGGGGTAAAAGAAAAACATTCCGACCGATCGACGGGTGGGTATAATATCAGGTGTCCACACACATCCAACCCCCTCCAAGATATAGAAGCAAAAGAAAGGGAAAGAGGTGGAAAACCGAAAGAAAGCCGAATCGAAGAACATGGTGAATGTCCCAGAAAAATGCTGACGGATCCCACCATATAACACACTAAACACTATGCACCTCGTACAGATAATTGACGGGTGTATGTACATGTCTTTAAAAAAGGTGGGTCAAATATATGGGGAAAATTGTTGGTGGGTTGAATGTAAAGGCAAATAGCCAGCTGCGTCAAATAAATGGCATCAAGGTCGGAAGGGTGCTATCGTGCTCGCCCAGATTGCTGAACTATGTTGTTGTTGGGTTGGCAAGATTGGCGCTGCCTTCCCCCCCCCCCCCCCCCAAGAGTCATGCGGGCGAGCCAGATACAAGACCGAGAATGTGATGACGGCGGCTGCTGGCTCGTTATGTAAAGAAGTGAAATAAGTCGTGTACTTGATAGATGGCAGCCCATTTATAATAAGCTCTCAGTAGAGACATGCGGCGACAACAATAGCCACGACCAGCCCGGCGATTGCTCCTTGGTTCTGCTTGGGATTTATCGCATCATTTGTCTGTGAGGTCGTTGCTGCAGGTGCCGCAGCCACTACCGCGGGAACATCAGTCGAGCTGCTGCCGGAAGGGTTGGTTGCTGCTGGCTGGTAGGTGGGAGCTCTGGTGCTGTTGCCGGAGCCGTCAAACTCCTGGAACACGCCGCCATGTAGTGATGACGAGGCGGCGATCGTGCTAGAGGAGTAATAAGACGACGCCACGGAGGTGGCGGAAGTGCTGCTAGTGACCCTAGTGGTAGAGGAGCTGGGCGCGATCGTGCTCGAGGATGGGCTCAAAGACGTAGGTGGGCTGGAGCTGGTCGACTGCTTCACATTCAAGCCCAGCACCAGAACGGCGGACGTCGTCGTGGGGGTCTCGGACGACGTCTCGGTCTTGCTGGCAGCCGTTGTCTTCCCTGCAGCTGAAGTGGTTGCATCCGAAGAGGAGGAATCACCTGTCGATCCGTCGGTGTTGAAGACCACGATGCTGGCGGATCCAGAAGTGACAGTGACGACGCAAAAGTCAGCGCCTCCCGCACCGCTTGAGGCCTCTTCACTGGTGACGCCGCCGAATCCATCTGTGCTGGGGTCGATGCTGCATGGGAGGCCAACGCAGTCACCATCGCACTCGATCTTCAGCCCAAAGGTGGGCAGGACACCGCTGAAGGAGTCTGTGTAGATTGGATTCCACCCGAGCTTGACGTATGTGTTGCCCGTCGAGTCCTGGTTGGCGCCAGTAACGTAGGGCGACCAGTTCCCAATGGGTTTCGCACTCGTGCCCCAAGCGCAGGCCTCATCGGTGCCGTACCCTGGCGGGTTGACGTAGAAGTGCGCTGCCGTCTCATCCCAGTAGCTGGTTCCGGGAACCGCAAGGATCGCAGTGCTCTCTACGGACGTTGGGATGAGCATGTTCTCGTTTCCAGGGAGAACAGTTTGACAAAAGGCCACGATATCTCCACAGTTGTTGACGGCGTTCACATTGCCGATGCCCTCGACACAGTAATCCTCGCTTGGGAAAGGCTTGGTGATGCTACCCTCCTCGTCGCAGTACAGGCCGCCGTCCATGGACTCTGGGTACACATAAGTCGTGCCTGGTTTCCACTGGTTCATGAGCTGGCCTGGAGGGCAGGCAAAAGGGCAGTAGGAGCCGGCGGTGCACTCCTGGTCGGGGCTCATAGCCCAGCCCGCATTGGAGGAGCCTGGCGTGACGGCCACCAGGCCCTCACTCTCTGGAAAGGCACATTGTCCAGCCCTGTTGACGAGCTTTCCTTTCTTGACCAGCTCGGCGGGCTCGTGTCCGTGAGTGTGATTCTGCTGGCGATGCTGCTGATGCAGGTGACGGTGAGATACGCCGGCGACGACAGGCTGGGCCGCCAGAGAGAGCAAAGCCGAGCTGACGAGAGCCCTCAGCGTTGCCGACCCCATGGGTGAGGACGAAGTTGATACTATGTAATGAACGTGGGTGTAAAGATCGTGGGCAGCGTAAGGCCGCAGTCAGAGCCGTGTGCTCTCGTCTCGAAACAGAAGCTGAACTTCTCGTGGTTGGCAGGTGGGATCGAGCTGTGGCAGCGGGCGCCGACAGAAAGTGTCTTGGGTGTAGGGCGAGACGTATTTGAATTTTGGATGTATTTTTTAATTGCCTGTCAACATGACTGCATTCCTCAGACGCGAGACCAGGAAAAACACGGCCTGTAGGGGCTAGAAAGATCGACAACAAAACCCCAACCGCGCGACTCAAGCACAGTAAACGAGTGGACTTCTGCTGGCGTGAGCAGAGAAAAGGAGAGAAAAATAAAAGAAGGTTGGTTGGTTCGTAAGAGGAGACAAGACTTTCAAAAAGAAGGAAGAGAGTCGTGGGTGAGTTTAGATGAGCAGGTGGGCCAGTGCATATACACAGAAGGGGAGAGGCGAGGAGGGAGCAGGCGGGAAATAACACCAGACGCCCCCCAGACGACCCCAAAGAAGCAATAGGCCGGTGGACCTAGTAGGTGAATGGAGGCACAGGACGCGCCGTTGGACTGGCTTGACTCTGTGTGGGAAGGAAGAGAGCGATCATCCTCCATCCCCCATACAAAGTCGCCGGGGGCCCAAGGAAAGGATGAAGCCGCTTCTGCAGGAGACTGGGCTCAACCCCATCGGGCTATCATGTTAGCTCGTCGTGGTGGAGGCTGTCAGGCAGCTCTCCACGTCTCAACACCAATCGCTTGCCACGGTGGTTCTGAATCTGGGGTGCCCGTGGCTTCGATTAGCTTACAACCCAATCGAGGTATCAAAGCCGTTCAGCATCACGGCCTGGCACGGTGCACGGTCTGGCTCCAGTGGCATGCTTGGGAGATTTGATGAATTGAATCTGGTTTGGCGAACCACACTTGGGCCCGAGAGTAAAATAAGCTCAGGTCATGGTCGGCCTTCTTTGGGCTAGACGGCAAGGAAGGGGCAGGGGGATACATACCAGACTAGGTCAAGTCAGGGCACCCGCACGCCACCCAGTCGGCGGCGGCAGAGACCCATCTGCATCAAATCTGCAAGGCACGCCAATCAGGTGCCTTGGGCAAATTAAGGTCACATTGACAGGCCCAGCCAGGACTCCAAGATGGAAGCGCGTATCAAAAGAAAAAGAAAAGTTAAAAAGCGGCACACAGTGTTACGTAGTATACGGATCCCATATCCTCTGGCTGCCTGAGTTGTCAGCTCGAGGGATGATTATCATCAGCCGGCTGACCGACCGCTGGTTGGTGTGGTCGGCTATCACCATAGAGTACTTTTGTTTCCTTCCCCCTTTTTTTCCTTTCCTTCTTTCTTTTTTCTGTGTATGTCTCGGATAAACACGATACAAGGCATGTAGACTGCTGTTGTTGTTGTTGAGGATGATCATAATGATGACGACAGATGATGCGAGAAGAAGAGAGGCAAAGGCACACGTCAACTGTCTCAGAAGCGCGGGCTGGCATCTGAATTTCTGGAATCCGAGTAACGTCGCGATTCGTGACGAGGCCTAGACGCTCATCGCCTCGCCCTTGACAGAGCCTCGGCCTGGGTCCCGGGCGCTGCAGTATCTTCCATGGTACCTTTGCCACTCATGCCAAGGCCCCCCCTTTTGGAAATGGTAGTATTTGGCGTCAGCTTCATTTCGTGTCCCAAATCAGATGGACGATGTCTCTCTGACATTGATCCAAGATCAAGTTTAGAGGAAGGTAGGAGGAGGATCGCCTAACCAATCCCAGGCCTCGGAAACTTGGGAAGTAAGCTTTCATCGACGGCGGGTGAGTCCGAGAGAGGAGAACCGGTTCTGATCTGCTGTGATCATCGCTCTGCTGGCAATAGAACGTCCGAAAATCGTTATGATCTGGCCTCACGACTCGGATGACTACTGTCAGATGTTGATCACTTTCGGATATCGGCAGTGCTATAGGAATTTGTATGGGCACCAAGCCAAAGGAATGTGGACGAGACTGATTCTTGCTCTCTCCTTCTCCTCTCGTCTTCTGTGACCCCATGATCCACACGCGTCAAACGCGTTCCAGTTCTGTTGATCTGCTCAGAGTCGTGCTTGGCACTACTACAGAAAAAAATTTGGGTTAGCGGGAGACTATGGCCACTATTGGACCAGAGGGCTGCGACCATCTGTAGATCAGTAAATTGCCAGCAGAAACGCGCTTCACGTGCGGCGGGCCGTAATCTGATGCGCGACAGGCAATCCATACTTGGGCGCTGGCGAGTACGTTGCTTGGGTTGGTGCAACCAAGCAGAAGAAGACGACGACGAAAGGCGAGCATCCAGTGTTGATTTCCATGAGGCAATTGAGCTGGAAGAGTATGTACATACTGATGATGCTTGGAGAACGCGCCGGTAGCCTCACGTATATAAGTGGTGGTGGTGGTGGTCCCACATCGCCTTCTGCACCACTGTTCTGTGCTCACATAAAGCCTGGCTGTGCCTTAACCCACGCTGGCACTTCGAGAGGGTCAATACCCTCCTCATCCAGCCGATCCTGTACAGCTTTCGCAACACTAGGCCATCCCGCCGCCAAAGGAGAGGTTTTCTTCGCACCCATAATCGCAAATTTGCTACTCGAATGCGCCAGGAAGCCGTGCATGAGGCCCTGCGTCGTCAGCGCAGATACCACTCCTTCCACTTCCTTCATCGTGACGGGCAGATTGCCCCAGAACAGTCCTTCGCTCGGTTTGAGCTTCCGAGGCTTGCCACCAGGCGGCGGCACAAGCAGCGACGTGTTCGGATCCGCAGCTGCGCTGTTTTGTACAGCTGTCATGAAGAGATTGTTGGAGCCTACTGCAGTGCGCTGCTGCTGCTGCGGTTGCTGTCGAGCGAGAAGATAACCTTCCAGGCGCTTCTGGACATATACAGCGGCAGTATAGACATCGGACAGGTTAAGTGTGGGCGCGGCCCGGGAATTCTCGCTCGGAAGGGGCGGTTCGTAGGTGATGAGGAATATCCGCCGGATGAAGGACCGCCAGACCATGGGTCGCAGTCGAAACATGAGTGTGAACAAGATTCCCTTGCGGTACAGCCAGTCTTCGTGAGAGGCTATTGCTGCCTGAAAGGCCATGAAGTTGCCTTTGCGCAAAGCTGTCATGATTGGGCGGAACACAGGCGCAAGGGTGGCGGCTTCTGGTCGTGAGAGGAGAGCCTCGCTTGGGAAGCGGCCGAGCATGATATTGGATGGAATTAGGTAGGTGAGGATGAGCTTCCGGTGTTGCTGCAACGACGGCGGGGTCTGGAGGTAGGCTTCTTGCAGGCACAATGACGCCCTGACAAAATTATCGCAGTCAAAGTTAAAGCGTCCTAAGTAATAAAGGTACGTGACGCGCTGCGCTGCTGGATAGAGCTGAAGCGGCGGACCACTCGCAGAAATATTGAGCAGCAGCTGTGCTGCCAGACGAGACTTGCCGCACTTTACAGAAGCGGTGATCAGCTGGAGACTGCCATCACGAGAACAAGGTGCGCGGTGGGGAACTCACGGTGAACAGAAGCTTGAGGACAAGATTGGCGAAGATGTAGACTCCAACCTTCTTGCCTTCTGGCCGCGCAAACCTAGTGCTGGACCTATCTGTAAGACAAGAGGTAAAGACCTTCTGTATGATGTCTGCGGACTGCTCGACCATGGACTTGCTATCCTCGTCCCCAGCGACAGCTCGACGGCCCGTCATGAGCTCTGGCCGCCTATGGAGCAACATCACCACCTTAGAGAGCGCCTCGGAGAGTGATATGCTTGTCTTGAACATGAGGCTACCATATTGAGGATGCGATAGAGCAGTCGCACATGACCTGTCCTGCATGTCAGATACATCTGGAGGAGGACGATCTGAGAACGGTGGTGGATGGAAGAGATAGATACATACGTCAACAGGGTAGACAGCATTTCTTGCAGCCCCATCAAGTTGTCAAAATCTGCATCCTTCCAGTAGAGCAGATACTCCTTGATGAAGGCGATGAAGCTGGGCCACGGCGAGCCGGTGCCCTCTGCAGGGTCGTCCACTTCGGGCATGCAGTTGTCGACGAGCTTCTCGAGAGCATCGGCCCCTCTGAAACCCTGCCTGAGCTCATCGCGGAGCTGAAAGTAGGAGCCAGCCGTCGGGGTTGGCTCGACCTGTAGCCAGGCAGAAAGGCTGTCGCCATCGAGTGAGACGACAAGCCCTCTTATGGAGGTCAGAAATTGTGTGACCAAAGCCATTCTGCGTGGACTTCATCGAGTTCAGACCTGGCGGCTCAGGACTGGCAAGAGTCGCACGAGGTGTCCACAGCGGTGGCCCGGTGAGGTCTCGAGTATCTGGCGCATAGGCTTTAAAACAGCATGCTTGGGATCTCCTCTATATCGAACAAAGAAATAGAAAAGGTAACAGATAGTCCTTTGCGATCAAATGACTGCGGTGCATTGAAAGAAGAAGAGAAGTTCTTGGTCTGTGAAGGTGGGCAAGGTTGACGGTTCTTTTGTGGAGCTATTTACAGTAGTGCCGCTGTGTCCCTGCAAGGACGAGCTGGATTCCTCAGCCGCTGGGAATCGAGAGATACAGCGGTCAATCCACCACCACCTCACTTTGAGTAGCCTGGTCAAATCCTGCACTGGCTACATCGAAAACGAGATTCGGCACACATGTCGACTTTTCTCCTATGCCCCCTTTATTCCTCGTCTCATGCATTCTGTGCGCCACATGACTTTTCAACAACATCCGGAGTATTTTGCACTTCTGCGCCAGGCTCTAAGCCCCCTAGACCACGGCCCCCGCCGGCGCTCTTACGTCCTATATGGACTCAATTCTCTGCACTACCAGGGCTGTGGCTGCACCGCCGCCGTTGCAAATCGCGGCAACACCATATTCGCCCGGCTTGAGTTGATGAAGAAGAGTCGTGAGAATCCTAGATCCCGAGCTTCCGAGTGCATGACCCAGCGAGATGGCACCGCCTAATGGGTTTACCTTGGCGCCCTCAAGCCCGAGGATCTAAAAGAGGAAAAAAATCCAGGCAGTTAGTCACACTCTGTCATCGAACCCAGAAATTTTAGATGGTGCTCAGACATACCTTCTCATTGGCCTTGATCACGGCAGCGAAGGCCTCGTTGAACTCCCATATGGCGACCTGATCCTTTGTGATACCAGCCCTCTCGAGGGCAATGGGCACAGCCTTCGCAGGCGCCACAGGGAAGTCGATGGGATCCATGGCGGCATCCGCAGATCCACATATCCTCGCGAGAACCCTCGAATTCGAGCCAAACTCCTGCGCGATTGCCTTGCTACCGAGCACTAGGGCACTGGCTCCATCATTGAGCGTCGAGGAGCTCGCCGCGGTGACCGTGCCTGTGCCGTCCCGGATGAAGGCAGGCTTCAGCGTCGGTATCTTTTCCAGCTTGACATCGAGATAGCCCTCGTCTGTATCGATCACGGTCTCGCCTTTCCTGCCCTTGACCGTTACCGGCACGATCTCTTCGGCGAACGCCTGGGCTTTCCATGCCGCCTGTGCGCGCTCATACGACTGAATCGCGTACTGGTCCTGCATCTCGCGCGTGATTCCGTACTTCTTGGCCGTATTCTCGGCGCAGTTTCCCATATGGATCTGGCCGTATACATCTGTCAAGCCGTCCTTGATCAGGCCGTCCTCCATCTTGACGTGCCCAAACGCAGGCAGCGAGCTTGCGCGCGGGACGTAGTACGGCACCTGCGACATGTTCTCCATGCCGCCGGCGACTTGCGCCTCAGCCAGTCCCAGCTGGATGTTCTGGGCGGCGAAGACGACGGCCTTGAGACCCGATGCGCACACCTTGTTGATGGTGATAGCCTCGACGGAGGGTGACAGGCCAGCGAACATGGACGCCTGTCGCGCTGGGGACTGCCCGACAGAGGCCTGCATGACGTTGCCCATGTAGACATCTGTGATCTTGTCGGTTGGCACGCCGGACTTCTCGATGGCTGACTTGATGGCGACGGCGCCGAGCTTGGGGGCGGGGACGGTGAGGAAGGATCCGTTGAACTGTGCTCTTGCGATTAGTAGGTTTGGCTACTTGGTCTTGTGGTATAGGAATGCACTGAGAGCTCTCACCTTGGCTGTCGGTGTTCTCGAGGCGCTCAGTATGTATGCGTCCCTTATTTCTTGCTGAAGTGCCACCCTCGCTGAGAAATGCCGTACGGATCCGGAAGCATTCTGGCATGTGACAGCGATGCCAGTGCCGCTTCTGAGGCAGGGCCGCAGGTAGGAGGAATACATTGTGCACTCTAGAGGAATTGTAAAGAAGCACCAGGAAGAATACAATAGTAACCGAATATCGCACGAGAGAAAGAGAGGTGAAAAGAAGAAGAGAACCTCATTGAGGGGAGTTGGAGTAGTAGTATTTGGCCTTCAAGTACTGGGGTGCTCCGAAGATGCTCTGGGATGAGATCACACCCTCGGCAATTCGGTAGCCCACTCTGCTATGTACCTTTGAGCCTCCGTTACCCGCTGCCGCCCTGCAACCCAGGGTCACATGCTCAGATCTCAGGCAATGACAAAGAAAAAGTTGCTAGCACGATCGTTATTACTATGGTACATGCTTGAGATTTATGAGAAAACTTATGAGTTGTAATGATGCTTGAGCCTCATCTCCTTCTTCCAAGATCGTTCAGCTTGAAATTGTCCAGAACTCGGAACTCTCCAGAAGCTCAATGGCTAGTCAGGTCAGATGGAGGGGTCCAGGCTTTGTCAGTCAGTGATTTTGTAAGCCGGGTGTGGCTGCTTATTGGGTCCCCCACGCCACTGACTTGCCCCCCCCCCCAAGAGCGTCGCGGCCCCCGGGGGGGGGGGGTAATTCGACACTACTGATTACTACCTTCTATCGATATCGGCCTTTACGGCTTCTGTTCCCTTTCGACCCCCCCGCGGTTCCCTCCTGGAACGACATCAGGGCCAACACCGGGTGCAAGCTATCAAAAAGTTCTCAACAACACTCCCCTCTCATCATCTGACCTGGCGATTGTTCGCGTATTCAATTCTGCCCTTATTTTTGTAACATCTCCAAAAAGCTCGGCACGATGTCTACCGCCGCTCGCCGCCGTTTGATGCGTGACTTCAAGGTGTGCATCCCGCCATTTCGGCCCCTCACCAATGCTGACTTGCTCTCGATAGCGCATGCAAACAGATCCTCCAGCCGGTGTTTCAGCATCACCTCTCGCTGATAATGTCATGACATGGTACGTCGCTGTCAACTTTGGGGAGGACGGGCAGTGTTGGCAGAAGAGTGACTGACCGTGAAACCTTCTCCTCTTTGCGTACAGGAACGCCGTCATCATCGGCCCTGCCGACACGCCCTTTGAGGACGGAACCTTTCGACTCGTCATGCATTTCGAAGAGCAGTATCCTAACAAACCACCCTCGGTCAAGTTCATCAGCCAGATGTTCCATCCAAACGTCTACGCCACGGGCGAGCTGTGCCTGGACATTCTGCAGAACCGGTGGAGCCCGACGTACGATGTGGCTGCGGTGCTGACAAGCATCCAGAGGTGAGTGAGCTTCGAGGCGCCGGACCTCCGGACCTGCGATGACAGGTTGCGTGGAGGATCTGGAAGATCTTCTTGAGTGTTAATGAATATGGTGTTGACACGTGCGACCTTGCAGTCTTCTCAACGACCCCAACACCGGATCACCTGCAAACGTCGAGGCCTCGAACCTGTACAAGGACCACCGCAAGGAGTATACCAAGAGGGTACGGGAGACGGTCGAGAAGAGCTGGGAAGACTCGAGCTAAAGATTTGACACGGCATGTTATGCAAAGGCTGGTAACTACTATTCACATTATGCGGGGGGCGTTTCTCAACATATTATTGCTGAACGAGGGAGTCATGGCGTCTTTGGTTCCTGATTAATGATTCTTCCACCCCCCTCTACTTCTTTTCTCAGCTTGACGGGCGTTCAAGAGGAGATAGTCTGGCCCACAACATAGGTCCTCTTGGTAGCAAGGCAGTGAGATGTGGTCGCTCGGCGTCGGATCAATTCCAATTCAGTGGTCATTAGCTTTACATTGATTCAATACTGCGTCGTTTTATGCGCAAATCATCCGGGTCGGGGATAGACCAACCTCCCTAGCTGATGAGCGTGTCTGCGATTTGAACCTTGCACACGTACAGGCTCAAATGTCGCGGGGAACAGACAATTCAACGACAAGAAGCGCGCAGCAAGGGAGCAAGAGTATAGCGAACCTCCTGTGACCGAATAATTGGGATGACTGTCCGAAAAGAGGATTATATTAGGCGACACCGCGTGTATTTCTCGCATATCAGTCCATGTTGGCGATGTGTGTAAGCTTGGACATGCCTCGACCGTAGCAGCCATGAGACCAGGCCTACAGAGCCGCCCACACCATCCCTTAGCCCCTGGGTGCCAGGGGCTACAGTAGCGGAAAATCCAGGGTGCATGAACACCCAGGGGACCAAGACTTATAGCCCACTCCTTTACTGTCGACAACGCTGAATATTTGTCGAATCACGTATGTGTATAGGGAAAATAACCTGTCAGTACTAGTGATTGACTATTCACCATATACCATGAGACTTTGGGCAGGAGTCTTGCAGATCCTGGCGTACTTTGTACACGAATGCAAGGCATGTCGCAGAAGCCGTTGGCTGAGGTTCCTTGGCTGTATGTAAGCCTAACGCAAGTGTGCATAATGGTCGCATCCCTGCGTAAATTAGGTTGCAGTCCAGCCCGAAAGACCACTGCTGAAGAAATGCTGCGCTGGTGAGCTGGCAGGTAGACCCTCTGTAGGGAAATAGTGGGAACCTGTTGAGAAGTCACACCAGACAACGGTCGTCGTTGGGAATGCCAGGTGTGAGAACAGCGGTGGACTGGCCCTCCTCCGTGACGACCTCCACTAGAACAATGGACGTTGTAGATCGAACCTCGATCAACGACTGGCCTTTGTCTTTCAAAGTTGCATGGTGCAAAGCTGGTTGTGACATGGTATGTTGGCTCTTGACTGCGCGACACATAGTGTACATGCTAGGTACCATCCACTGTAGGCTTAAGCTGCAACGGTACGGAGTACAGCCATAGACCCGCAATCATACGCGCATGTGTATGTGTTTTAGCGCGTCTGTTTCGAATGACTCGACCAGACTTCAACCCGCCAGCCCGCCAGTCTTCAACAGATCCACCCTGGCCTGCAGTCGTTGTTTCTCCCCCCTCCACCCCCTCTGAATCACCAACAGCCCAGTCTTCCAGGCTGCTGCTGCTGCGACGACAACATAGAATCTTTCTCTCCGCCCACACCGAGTATCAGACGTACCTTACACCTGTCGGCGGCAGACTAGAAACAGCAGGATCTGTCGAAATTGGGCTTCTCCGACAGGAAGAAGACCAACTTGCAACGCCCCACCGCGACTTCTGGAGCTGTCGCTCCCTTTACCGACTTCTCGTGGCGGGTCGCCGCCTATCTGGCCTTCTCTGTTTCTCGACCCTACTCCTCGAACCTGCGGCTTGCCGCACGAGCTAGCTGTGCTGATATCCTCACAACCCTCCTCCTGATTCAGCGATCCCACCTGCCAAAATGTCGAGTGCAAATAGCATCAAGGTTGTGGCCCGGTTCAGGCCCCAGAACCGGGTCGAGATCGAATCCGGTGGCCAGCCCATTGTTAAGTTCGATGGCGATGACACCGTGGCGATCGACGTATGTGCCAAAGAGAAAAAAAGAAGATTCCGCCCTTTAGATCTGCAGACACAAGAAGAAGCTGCTGATGAGTAATGCCTTCACAACAGTCCAAGGAGGCCCAAGGCTCCTTCACCTTCGACCGCGTGTTCGATATGCAGTGCAAGCAGTCCGACATTTTCGACTACTCGATCCGTCCCACCGTTGACGATATCCTGAACGGCTACAATGGAACAGTCTTTGCATACGGCCAGACTGGTGCCGGAAAGTCGTTCACCATGATGGGTTCAAGCATAGACGACGAGACCAACCGAGGTGTCATCCCGCGTATCGTCGAGCAGATCTTCGCAAGCATCATGTCCAGCCCCAGCACGATAGAGTACACGGTCCGCGTGAGCTACATGGAGATCTACATGGAGCGCATCCGAGATCTGATGGCGCCTCAGAACGACAACCTGCCTGTGCACGAGGAAAAGAACCGGGGTGTCTACGTCAAGGGCCTTCTAGAGATATACGTCTCGAGCGTGCAGGAGGTCTTCGAGGTCATGCGGAGAGGCGGCAACGCGCGAGCTGTCGCTGCAACCAACATGAATCAGGAGTCCTCTCGTTCACACTCCATCTTTGTCATCACTGTTACACAGAAGAACGTCGAGACCGGCTCGGCCAAAAGCGGTCAGCTATTCTTGGTCGATCTGGCGGGTAGCGAGAAGGTTGGCAAGACGGGTGCCAGTGGTCAGACCCTGGAAGAAGCCAAGAAGATCAACAAGAGTTTGAGTGCGCTCGGAATGGTCATCAACTCCCTGACGGACGGCAAATCCTCACACGTTCCCTACCGAGACTCCAAGCTCACACGTATTCTGCAAGAGTCTCTCGGTGGTAACAGTCGGACGACACTGATTATCAACTGCTCGCCAAGTAGTTACAACGATGCCGAAACTCTCAGCACCCTGCGGTTCGGTATGCGCGCCAAGTCTATCAAGAACAAGGCAAAGGTCAACGCCGAGTTGAGCCCGGCGGAGCTGAAGATGCTCCTTGGCAAGGCAAAGAACCAGATCACAACCTTTGAAAATTATATCGTGAACTTGGAAGGCGAGGTACAACAGTGGCGGTCAGGCGAGGCTGTTCCGAAGGACAAGTGGGTGCCTCCGCTGTCCGCAGATGGCGTCCAGCAGAAGGCCCTGCCTGCGAGGCCAGCCACGCCGTCAAAACTCATATCCGACAGTCGTGCCGAGACGCCCGCCATCTCGGAACGCGCAGGCACGCCTTCGATTCCCATGGACAAGGACGAGCGAGAGGAGTTCCTCCGGCGGGAAAATGAACTTCAGGACCAGCTCTCTGAGAGGGAGTCGCAGGCCGTAGCTGCAGAGAAGGCGCTCCGCGAGACCAAGGAGGAGCTGATCATCATCAAGGAGCACGACAGCAAACTCGGAAAGGAGAACGAGAAGCTGAACAGTGATGTTAATGAGGTTAGGATGCAGCTGGAGCGGCTCACCTTTGAGGGCAAGGAGGCTCAGATTACCATGGACGCCCTCAAGGAGGCCAACTCAGAGCTCACGACCGAACTCGATGAGGTGAAGCAGCAGCTCTTGGACGTCAAGATGAGTGCCAAAGAGAACGGCACGGCTCTTGACGAAAAGGAGAAGAAGAAGGCGGAGAAGATGGCACAGATGATGGCTGGTTTCGACCTTGGCAGCGACGTCTTTAGCGACAATGAAAGGTCGATTGGCGAGGCTATTCAGCAGCTCGACCAGCTGCACGAGATCAGCTCTGGCGGCGACGTTATCCCCGCTGATGACCTCAAGTCCATCCGGGAAAAGCTTGTTGCTACGCAGGGCATCGTGCGACAGGCAGAGCTGTCGATGTACAGCTCGACAACCAACAATTTCGATGCTAAGCGCAGGGCAGAGCTGGAGGCCCGTCTCACCAGCATGCAGCAAGAATACGAGGACCTTCTGGCCCGCAACCTCGGCGAGACGGATGCCGAGGAGATCAAGGCACGGCTCGAGCAGGCGTATGCTTCCAAGCAGGGCACACAGATGGAGCTTGTCGACGAGCTCAAGACGGACATTTCGCAGAAGGCTGCCGAGAATGAGCGGATGAAGGTTCTGATCGAAGACCTCCAGCGACAGGTCAAGGCAGGCACGGTAGCGCCGATGGCCAACGGCAAGACGGTCGCGCAGCAGATGGCCGAGTTTGACGTCATGAAGAAGTCGCTCATGCGCGACCTCCAGAACCGCTGCGAGCGTGTTGTCGAGCTGGAGATCTCACTGGACGAGACTCGCGAGCAGTACAACAATGTGTTGCGGTCTTCCAATAACCGCGCCCAGCAAAAGAAGATGGCGTTCCTGGAGCGCAATCTCGAGCAGCTCACGCAGGTGCAGAGGCAGCTTGTCGAGCAGAACTCGAGCCTCAAGAAGGAAGTTGCCATTGCGGAGAGGAAGCTCATCGCGAGAAATGAGCGGATTCAGAGCCTTGAGAGCCTTCTCCAGGACAGCCAGGAGAAGATGGCCCAGGCGAACCACAAGTACGTCACACAAAATTATACTGTGTCTTTCAACGCCGATGGATGCGTTACTAATGCATGGTGCAATAGGTTCGAGGTCCAGCTTGCTGCTGTCAAGGAGCGTCTGGAGGCTGCAAAGGCGGGCAGCACGCGCGGCCTGAACTCCCCCACCGGCGGTGCGGGAGGCTTCAGCTTCGCCAACGCCGGCAGCAGAATCGCCAAGCCCCTTCGGGGCGGCGGTGACGCACCCTCATCCAACCCCACCATCCAGAACCTCCAGGAGAACACTAACAAGCGGACGAGCTGGTTCTTCCAGAAGAGCTAAACGGGCAGCGATCCCTACGACCTAGGAGGAGCGGTCACTGAAACAGAAATGTATCAATACCTGCCCGCCCCTCTTCAAGGTGTAGACTGTAGCGTGTCGGAGATGGCGGTATTTACCCTCTACCCACCCTGTCTTGCACTTACAGCTTCATGGACTATCAACCATCCTGTCAAAGCTCGCAGAGCGATATCAACCAACCTACTACACCCCAGTCTCAATATATGTATTCCCTTTGTCCAGTGCTTATAAGATCAGAAAGAGAGATTTGGGGGGAGGGGGGGGTTTATGCTGAGTCCTATAGATAGAGACCAGAGCTCGGAGCTCTACGGGCTTTTCCAGTTTGTTTTCTTGGGAAGCTGGTGTGGCCCTGGATATCTACAGAGAAGATTGAGACCTGCGGTGACTTTGGAGTACCAGGGGTGGATGATTAGCTACAACCATCTTAAAAATTGTCGCTGGTCAGAAGAATGGCTGGGACGCGGAAGAGAAGATAGAGCGCTATAGATGGGAGGAGGCAGACTTTTTGGTGGGGGGGGGGGGCAATCAAGGCCATGATTTTTTATATCTGGTAACCCGCATCGCAGGGCAATGCAAGCAAGCAAGCATGGGAAAGCGGAACTCGTCATTCATCTTTTGTTTTCAACGGACTATGATGTATTTACACGAGATATATGTATGACTTGGTCAGTTTGATCCATCACGGACGCGAAATGCAAGACTATGACAGTTTCTTTCCTGGGTTTTGGGGTGTTTTGATTGATTCTCTTGTGAGGAATGACCGTCCTTGGTTATCCTTGCTTTGTTGTGGGATCTGATAAGAGAGGAATCCTCCAGGCTCCCGACGTTGAGATAGAATATAATAGTCTATCTCGAAAAGCACGCAGATATAAAGCCCTGCAGTTCAGGTTTCCGGGCTCGACCGTCATATGCCATGTGCAATTGCATACCTTGCATATTGACCTTACAGTCCGACCGCTTGGTTCCAGGCCAAAAAAGATAACAAAAGAAAAAAAGACTATTTAACCAAAATCTCCTTGTCTTTCACCCCACCGCATGTACCAGCCACAGACACACGCGGCTCATATTCACAGTCGACCAGTATCTGCGAATCAAGGGTCGGCAATTATCACGCACTCGCTGCCTTCTTCAAAACTAGTTCCCATCGGCTGACTGAGCCGTCTTCAGCATCAGAATGGCCTCGGGAACGACGATGGCCATGACGACGGCGTAAACAGCCCAGGCAACAAGCATGATCTTGGCAAGCAGCCTGTACAGCCTGATCCAGCTAGCGCGCTCAAAGGTGCGCCAGGCGGTGATGAAGTCAACGTAGCCCTTGCCGGTGACGACGGCGGGCTCGACGACACCGCCAAAGGAGCGGTCGAAGGGGACAATGGTGTCCTCATCGGGAGGGAGCAGACTGGCCTGGACGCGGCAGAGGATGACCTGGGCGGGGATGACAAGCAGGACGGCGCAGGCGATAGCAACGGCCAGGACGATGAAGCTCTGCCAGATGGCGTGGGCAGAGTAGTTGGGCACGGCGGTGGGGTTATGCGGATCCCAGCGGGAGAGGCCGAAGGCGTGGGAGAGGAGGCGCGGGAGGAGGCGGGTGACCTGGACGGCAGCCCAGTAGGCGCACACGGGGAGCCATGTCGCCTGGAAGGTCTTGGCAAAAGGCGGGAGGCGCTGCCAGAAGCGCAGGGGGGACGGAGCGGAGATGATGATGTGCGTCCAGGCCGCGGAGAGCTGGACGGTAGCGAGAGCGGCAAAGAGCACGCCGATGGAGGCGGGCAGGACGAAGCTGAAGATGGAGCCGCAGAAGAGGGCGGCAAAGTTGAGGGCGACGGCGCAGCCCAGACCACGGAAGTTGGAGGTCCAGCCGGCAGTCGAGTACAGAAGGCGGTTAATACGGCGGAGGGAGCTGGTGGTGAGGGCGGAGGACTCGTCAGCGGCGGGCGTGCCGTCGGCGGCGGTGGTCTCGTCGGCGTTGAGGCTCAGGGCGGCGTAGCTCGGAGGCTGAGGGTCCTCGATGATGGCGAGAGTTGGGTAGACATGGCTCAACGTGTATCCGAGCTGGAGTGGGCAGGCGGGTTAGTGTGGGTGATCACTGTATTCTTGGGGCAAGTAGTGTGGCCTCTTGGCTCCTACTCACATAGAGGAAGACGGGAGCGAAGACGAGAAAGTTGGCGAAGAAGACCAGAACGGCCCATCCGGGAAGCTGGGCCATGTCGTCATTACCGTTACCGCCGTTGCTTGCCAGGTCCGTTGTCCTCCTGACGAGGGCGCCACTGAATGTGGCTAAGTGCTCGTAGGCCATCTCGAGAAGATGGGAATGAGGCCAAAGAAGCCGACCAAGAAACACAGCAAGGTGCGGTTCTCCGAGTCTCGAGAAAACGATGAAGGTGTCGATGACTTTAATGTGGAGGGCCTGACAAGGTTCAAGAACGGCTCGAAAGGACAGGCAGGTTAAGAGAGGGAACAACAAGAAGGAAAAGAGAAGAGAAAAGACCCAAGTCGTCGGTATGGGGGAGGCTCAGCAGTTTTATGGATCCGAGCTGACCGATGGATGGCCTGTTGCGAGGAGCCAGTTTGAACTGGGCGAGTTGAGGGACAAGGCTGTTTGTTGTTACCAAGTGCTGGTTACCCAGTGTGAGTGTGGTGGCGCTTGGGGGCGCTGCTGACTTGAGGATGGGCTTCTTGCCAGGCAGCACAGCCAAGCCAAGATGATCCCCCCGATTCCGAGTCTCCGCTGCGCCTCCTTCTCCACGACACCTGCATATACAAGCGAACAGCGAGAAGGCGCCTCAGGGGCAGGGGATACGTCCTGACTAACCTGGTTACAGTAACTTAGTATGACTGCGGTGCTACTGCGGTACATGGTAGGATCACAGTGCTACAGTGATGCACTAAGTACCGACGTATCATCACAACAGGGGCTAAGGGTACTACCTTTCTACTATTACTGCAAGACTGCTGGCATAAGGTACATGGGTACTTTCAACGCAGCACTGTTGGAGGATGTATGACTTGATCAAGTATTCAGTACTGACTGCATATGGATTGTATACAGAAGCCTACCGTTCCCAAATCTTGTGTTTCCGAGTCCGAGTGCCGAAAGTGAGAGAGGGATTCATAGCCTTGCTATGGCCGGCTCGAGTCAGCCCGAAACGCTCATATCCTAGGCCAGTACATACATAGTATAGTAAATGGATCTCATCAGCAACGAGTGCGCCTAGTGATCGCTGACGCCAGCCATAAACGGATGCGGCCAAATTCACAACTCCATACCTATATGCATGTAGAAATATATATATATATGTATAAATACACATGGACAGTATAGAATGAATAATATGGAATGCCTCAATGTGACTGCATACATGGTCAAACAACACAATCATTCGATATCAATAATATAGAAAGACAAGAAAACCAACAAGAAGAAAAATCACCACCATGGTCACAGCACCAACCAGATCAGCCCTCATCACCGGCTGCAGTGAAGGCGGCATAGGCCACCATCTCGCCCTCGAGTTCCAACGCCGCGGCGACATCCACGTCTTCGCCACGGCCCGCTCTCTCGCCAAGATGGAACCACTCGCCGGCCTCCCGAACGTCACCCTGCTAGCCCTGGACGTCACCAGCCAGCCTTCTGTCGACGCCGCTGTCGCTGCTGTGGCCGCACACACCGGAGGCACCCTCGACTATCTCGTCAATAACGCCGGTCTCCAGTATGTCATGCCCGTGCTGGACCTCGACGACGCCCTCGCCCGTCGCCTGTTTGATGTCAACTTCTGGGGCGTCTTCTATGTGACCAGGGCCTTTGCGCCGCTTGTCATTGCCGCCAAGGGTACTATTGCCAACTTGTCGTCTGTCGGAACCCTTCTTTCTTTACCATACCTGGGTGAGTCTCAATCTTTTTACTTCTCAGAATGACAGGTATCCTTTTTTTTCTTTTATTTTTTGAAGGAAAAGAAAGAAAGACAGAAAAAAAAACCACAAGAAAGAGTAAACAGCTTCTCTAACTTGCTGCCTCCTCGGCTCGCACCCCCGCCCAACAGTAACCTACGCAAGCTCCAAGGCCGCCGCCGAGGCCTTCAGCGAGGGCCTCCGCCGCGAGCTCGAACCCCCTCGGCGTAAAGGTCGCCACCGTCATGGTCGGCGGCGTCAGGACCAACATCCACAGCAGCCACCCGCAGCTGTCCCTCCCCGAGGGCTCCTTCTACAGGCCCGTCGCCGACCGCATCGCCGACCGCGCCGCCGGCCGCGATGCTGACAAGTACCTGGGCCCGCCTGGGGACTTTGCGCGGGGGCTGGTGGACCATCTGCTTCGGGGTGCGAGCGGCAAGGTGTATCATGGCAAGATGGCTTCCATGGCTGGTATTGCCCGGCTTTTCCCTGCGTGGCTATTGGTAAGTAGATGCATGAGGATTATTTCATATACATATATCTATATGAGGCGATTTGTGTGAGACTAAAGTCAGAAAATAGGATCGCTTTGCAGTCTCGGGATCGGGCCTAGATACGCTTCGCTTGGGCAGGTAGAGTCGAGTCGTAACTGCAAGAACCGATCACTTGCGAAACATGCAGGATCTTTGGGGGTGGACGAAGCATGATATTAAAAAACTCACGTGGAGCTTGAATTTACTAGTCACCGACGAGTGGTAGAAGGGTCTTGTGAGATTGATAATTATATCTTGGCCTATGCTTGCTACTTGAGCAGCCAATGACTCAATACGCAGTATACACAAGGGAAACGGATGAAGGGTAACATCATAAGGCCTATCGAGATATTAATCACTGCGCGCACCTCATATAAATATCAAAGAGGTAAGTGAGCATCTACACAGGAAGCCCTTGGATGTGACACCGCCTACGTACATTTTATACACACATGAAATAGGACCATATTATAGCGTACTCGTGATGGTGCTTCTCCCACCTTTGAACTTTCTTCATTAGAACGTGTCGCGTGCCGCCGGTAGGGAAAAAAGGCTGCTCTATTTCCTCACTCCAGACCTGAGAGGCCGCCAAACCCATGACGTCCCTCACACAACAGCCAGCCCTGCGCCATTATGAAATACCAGCCATTTGTTCCTTTCCATACACGAAGGATCTGTCCCGAGTCCAGACCCAAAATCGGTTTCAAGCCCGCTTTCTATGCCAGTTGGGCCGCTTCCACCAGGGACCGCATTTGGAGAAAGGTCTAAATATGAATCAAGTTGCACATCCTTCGATCCGTCCATCATCCATCGATCCGAGTCCGTAGAGGTTCGTGAAGAAAACAGAAAGAAAAAGAGGAGACAATTCATTCTCCTGTTCGAAGAGACATCAACAGATGCTCCCAGATTTCAGGGTACAGGAGAAAAACCAAAGAGTATCAGGTCGTCCGTGCCGCCCACCATTCACACCGCCTTTGATGTGATTGCAACTGTGCGCTGATAAAGGACACAAAATAAGACAGGAGAAGCAAACGTGATTAGGTCGACTCCCAGAAACACCAGAAGACCTGCAGAGTCTCATTATAAAAATCTCTTCCTCTCCCCAAAAAAAAGAAAAGAAGCGAAAGTCGACACCCAAAGGGATCTCGACAGGTAGCAGCAAGCCGGCCCACTGCCCTTTGCCGTAGGTAAAGTGTATATACTGCCGAACGCCGTCCCGTGCGCATTGAGCTGCAATATAAAAAATAAGGAAGAATGAAAAAAAAGGTAGTTACGCTTTCAGAATGCCGCCAATGTATGATCAAAACATCGGTATCGATGAAATTGAGGACGCGCAAAAGAATGGTAAAAGGAAGAGGGTATTAGCCGATTGGAAATGAATTTGGAACGCTGGACGGTGGTTGGGTTTCTTCAGGCCCCGCGCTATGCAAGAAACGTGGACGGTCATGCCAATGACATAAAAGTGGTGCAGTGTTGGTCAAACACCTTCCTAAGGTGTTTTTCCAACCTTTCTCGCCTCGAGGCTGCCCTCGAAGAGAGTGCTCCATCCGTTCCAAGACCACGAATCTGTGGTTGAGTGCACCACGACAAGCCAGAGTGCCACTAGGTTGACAAGTTGGTGGATCATGTAGCCGAAACTCACGCCATAGATGGCCGCATACACCGCGATGCCGAAAAGCAAGACGCTGGTCACATGTCGTAACCGACTTCTCAGCCTCGGCACCATCTTTCCCGCCGTGAACGTCTCCACAAGTACAATGAATGGCATGATAGACATAACATTGTGGTGGGATGAGAAGGGCGTGAACCAGTGGACTGTCAAGTTGCGTACCCATACGATGAGTATCGGAATATTGATGGGGAGGACCCAGAGCATGAGGACAAAGATGGCGTGGGCGTAGTTGCAAAAGTTGCGGTTGGCGTTGGAGGGCAGCTCTGATGCGATGCGGTGGGCCCGCACCGTGGTGATGAGCTGGACAAGACACGCGACCACATAAGCGAACTGGTATGGTATGAACGTGGTGACCAACAGTAAGAGGATGGCAGTTGTGACGAGCCGCCGCCGTGGCGAGGAGGGCATGAAGCCATAGGGCACAGCTCGCCGCCTGTCGTCGTGGCGGACCCACGCAGGACGAGAACTCAACCAGCCGTACAGCGTGCTAAGAATCGCAGTGAGAGCCAGAACCAGGTAGTTCATGACCCAACAGACGCCGACGCAGCAGACGCCGATCAGAGGCACCATGAACCAGAAAAATGGATCCTGCGTGCCGGCGAGGAGGTCGTTCTGGCGGAAATCGATACCCGTCCAACCTGCGCTGCTCCAGGGCCAAAACCTCGCCACGCCTCGAGATCCGGGAGTTCCCGCGGACAGAGAGAGCAGGGTCAGGGAAGCGAGGATCAGAGGTATAGACCGTCGCAGGCTCTGCTCCAGACTCTCATTGAAGGACACGAAGATGCCCTGGTTGTCGTACACCCGAAATTGTTTTCGCACCACCAGAGCCACAACGAGCAAGGGGAATGCAGCAAATGCGGTCCGATAGCGCATGTACAGCTTGCCCATGCTGCCCAGTACATCAACGCTGAGGCGAACATTCAGGCTCGTACCGCAGGTGGGGTCAGTCCAAAATTGAAAGCTGAGGCCTTCCTCGGTGGACTTGGCCTTGAGCGGCGGAGGAACGTACGGCGCGACCCCATGAAGGCTCACGCTGGCATGCCTGGCATTCACAAAGTATTTCGATTCGTAGGGCTCTTCCAGATATTGTCGTACCAGAGGCGCAAAGAGCTCCCTCTGGTTGCCACAGCCCTGCTCGCTGATGTCAAGGTGATATGAGAGCAAGCTGGACTGCATCGTCGGGATCGTGACCTCCGTCACCATGGGTCGGTGGGCAGGTAGACGGAAGTCCATGCCAAATGCAAGTAATCTTCGCAAGCTTATGTGGCGTGTCCTCTGTGATCCTGCCACGTCGCTGAATTCCGCGACGACGAAGTTTGATGACGAGAGCCCCTTGTCCACAACAGCAACAAATTGTTGTTCAGCGATATCCTCCAGGTCAAATTGGAGGTGTGAGAAAGGCGGCACCGGTCTGGAGCCGGACGTCAAGAAAGGCTGCTGTGTGTACCGGGTAGATGCTGGCAGCTGTATAACATCGGGCGCTGCATTCTTGCAAGTCAGACGGGTCGAAGTCTTGCTCTCTCCCGGCGAGAGATCGAGCTTCCAGGGCAGCATAGCGCCGGCCTGTCCGGGCTGCAGGGTATGCACGCTGCAAAGCAAGACCTCGAGCTTTCCTGATTCGCCAGCACTGTCCAGCTTCTCGTCAGTGAGGAGCGTGAAGCGCTTCGGAGCCGGGCCCGAGGGCGGAATGGGCACTAAGTGCGCCTGTGGCCTGCTCTGCCTTCCCAAGCTGCGCAGGACCAGACGTTCGCCCTGGGCCAGGATCTCGTGTGAGTCATCCTCGAGTGTCAGGAGGGTGTTTGGCTCTTGGGACAGGACTGCCCTCTCCGCTACGTCCTCCATGCCAGTCAGGAGATATTTCTTGAACACGCTCATCCGTTGCGCCCGCGGTTTTGTTTGTGAGGGTCGGTAGGCATCCACGACGTCGTACAGCGCACGGACCACAACTTTTCGGTGCTGATCGCACCAGAGGATGGCCTGGTGGTCCATACTTGTCCAGACTGTCGGTATGGTCGATGTAAAGACTGTGAAACCATGTGTATCCGGCACAATGGATTCGAGACTTGCATAGTCGGAGGGCACAACAGTATCCAGACTTCCACCGGCGATGGAGATCAGGGTAACATGCCACAAAGGGTTGTTGTTCGCCCACTGCTGAGCATATGCCTTTCTCCAGTAGTCGTTGATATCCTCGTAGACCTTGACTATCTCGCTATCAAAAGAGACAGGAGGCCTGGCATGTGGGGCGGACATGGTGATTATGGTATTAATAGAATGCGCCTGGTAGTTCGGCATAATAAGCATTGTGCGGGCCACGATGCCGCCCATGGAGTGGCCCACAACCATGACTGAGGTTGGATCTGGCAGGTCGGAGTCGCGACTCGTCATGCGCGGATCGAGATAGAGCGAGAGTATGTACCGAATCGCCTCGTTGAGGTACTCGGCCTGATCAATTAGCGTTTGGCCGTGGAAGGCCGTGAAATCTTCATTGAAGTCCACCGTAAAGAAATCAAGATTGCGCACGCCGCTCTTGAGGGCAGCCGGGTTGCTCTGCAGCGTGTCGTGAAAATAGTTGGCCGACTCGGCCGCGAGGGGTCGAACTTGTTTGTAACTCCCAGCATTCCCAGGTATGAACAACACAGGCGTACCTCGCAGCTAGAGAAAGGTGAGAATATTAATCATCATGATCAGCGCTTCTTGGACGTTTTGCTGGACCCTTATAGAGAAAGGGAGAGAGAGCACCGGGTCATGACAACAACGCACCTTGACTTCCTCGTCCACCTCCAGTTCCCTGTACAAGTAGAGAGAGTACTTGCTGCCGAAGCGGGTATGCTCCGTGTCAAAGTCGCTCAGCTTGACGTAGGACGGTCGCATGTAGGACATGACGCAGCCCTTGGCGTCGAGACACCGCGTAGCACTCGAATTGAGAATCGTCGCGAGGAAGCCGAGGCCGACGAGGGATACCAGGAGGGTGAGCAGGCCAATGGCCCAGGGACTCCGAGATCGTGGGCGGCGCAAAACTCCCCTGGAGTCTGGGACCTTGTCCACATCGTCCGAGTCCTCTTCGGCCTTTGAGGAAGCCATGACGGGCACGGCGGGCGGCGGATCAACCGACAGTGCGAGGGCCGCCTTTTCTATCGACCCATTCTGCGCGCCCGCGGGCTTCCAGGACGTGAAGTTGCCGGACCGCCGGCTTCTTGTGGACTGCGCCCTGTGGTCGAAACTGGTGCGCCTGCTGTCAGAGATCCTGGAGGAGGCGTTGTGGTTGTGAGAGGGCCTGCCGAGGGTCTGGGCAGAGGTTGCCTGAGCCGTGGAGGTGGCATCTGGATCGAGGGTAAGGGATGTCGACGCGAGCGAGAGGTTGACGGGCGCGGCACTGACAGGCAGAGGATTGTTGAAATCGTCACCGTCGTCCGAGCCGGAGGACCGCCTCTGCATCCCCACGACGGTCGGTGGCGCGTCTGCCGTGTGCGGCCGTGGTGATTGCAATGTTCGTCGAGGGAGGGAGAGGGGGGAGGAGGAGGGTGGTGGGCGGTGGGAAGTCGCATGTGTCGTGATGGTTTGGAGGGTTTGACACAAGTGCAGAGGTTGGAAAAATAGGAGGAGGATTTGGAGCTACTGAGGCAGCACCACACAGGTGCTGGGAGGTACAAGCCGCCTACCTACGGGGGGAAGCATGGGTCCCGGAGTACAAAAATGCAGCGAAAGGCCAGGGCAGGGCTGGGGGGCACAAGCTGAGCCGTAGGCTCTCCCTGGCACGCCTGGTCCCTCCCAGGCGCTCGAGGGCTGGCACTAGGTCCTGCGCTACTAGGAGTTCATGGATGATGGTACCATACTGCCTTGGCAGATCGGATTGTACCGTTGTGCCCTAGGTGTGGTACCATAGTACCTGTTATCCCCCCCCTCCGCTGCTCGAGCGTGCCACATACCCGCTAGCGTGAGCTTTGGGCAGGCCCAGCAGGCACGCTACGCCTCTGGCCCTGATGAAAGCTGCTGGTTGCAATCACCTTGTTTTTCCCCCCCCTAGTGTTTTCCCCCTTCACCCCTCTTCTCTCCCTTACTCTCTTTCTCTTAATTCCAGGGCCGCAATTGGAGGGTCGGATACAGCCTGAAAACGGCTGCAAGGTTGATGGCATATGTCGTCGCTCCACAGTATGCATTTCCGGTGCATATCCCCGTTTTAATGGGTGTGGGTATTTCCCATGTCTGCATCCCCCTGCTGCTTTTTATTTTGTATCCTGCAATGAGTGTAGCATTCCCCAGCGCAAGCGTCCGAAATTGGCTGGTGAAAGAGCGCACCTCGAAAGACTGGAGATTACAGGACACAAACTAATAGCACACGCAATACGAAGGTCCCGGCGATGATCAACAAGTTAATTGCCGTGGTTGCAGCTTGATGGACTGATCATGTCACACACTTCTTCGTCAGATTCTGCCTGCCACCCTCCCCCTGTCACTTCCAATTTCTCCTTCTTTCTCTCCTACTTTCTCTTCTTTGTCGCCATTGCATCTCCAGCAATAGCTGGATCAAGGTTTCATATAAGGTGGTAATAGGTTTTAGTTCTGTTGCGCGTATCTGCCGCCCAGTACCTACCGCCCAGTATCTGCCGCAGAGGTCCAAGCATCGGTGAACCTCCTCCCCCCCCACCTGGGCCCGAAGGACCCGGAGGTCCTTGTCGAGGGCGCCCAGTGATGCCTGTCTAGCTTTTGCGCAGCATTCTCGTAGTGGCTGCGTGTCTACCAAATCAGGTGGCTGTCTAGTGAGAGTAGTAGACCGAGGTGGCAGGTAAGAGCATGTGTGCGTGGAAGTTTAATATTGTGTGAGGACGGAGATAATACGTGAGAGGACGATCCTAAGGTCATTATGACGACGAGAGATTCATCCAATCATCTATGTGTCCCAGCCCTGGATCTCATCACTGTTCGTCTCAGCTTTTGTTGGGCCGTTGACACAGACACAGACACAGACACACACTCACACATACATCGGGGCAGGCGGGCGAAAGAAAGAACCAGGGGTTCCCCATGAATCCTGCCTGAGGCGTCAGCTAAGGGCCGGGTCCGTCGACCCCAATAGTACAAAAGAGAGAGATGAATTCGATCTCGGGAGGCTGGGAAAGATAGAGAGGCACGTGGGATTGCGGCGCTTCGGGGGGCGCCAATATCACTCGCTGATCATCCCGTTAATTGCCATTCCTTGTCATGTGTTAGGGAAGAGGTTTGAAAGATGGCTTCGAAACATGGTCGTGATGGGGCTCTGCGTTGTTGGGACAATCATCTCAGCCTCGGAGGTAACACGGGTTGACACTTTTTATTTTTAGTAGGTCTTCTTTTTGTTTACCTTGCAACATAACTTACTGCCGGGCGAGCTGACAGACAGACGTAGGAGGGACATGAAGCTTTTTCTTTGCCACCAGCCTTTCTTTTCTGCTTGTCGCAGCAGAGGCCGCTAAAACAGCGCGACGTAAGCTCGCACCCCAGGCTGGAATCGCTCCTATTCCTTGATGGCGCCACAGCGTGCAGTAGCGGCTTCGGATTCATGAAGAGGTTTTGGGTTACACTGCAGGTTGCAGATTTGTGGCTGTTTGATGATGATGGAGGGAGGCCCCCACCACCCAGCTCTCGGTTTCCAATCACTGGGGGCTTAGCAGGCCTGCGGCTGCATAGATACTACCGACCACTGCATGGTACTAAGGTGGAAGCTTTGTCTTCTGCAGCCGAGGAGACGTCACAAGGCGACGCCAGTCCCGGCTGCGACATGCAGTCTAGAACCTGGAGAGCTCGTATTGCTCATTGTCACCAGCCCAACCGGCTCAGCTGGACAGCGGAGGATAGACCAGAAACAAACACCACGCCGTCTTCCAATTGTCTCAGCATCTCCATTTCCCCGCCTGATTATGGCTGACATCCGATGCGTGCGATGATATTCAGGATGGCTTGAGGTGGCGTGAAAAAGATTCTTTTCTTCTTTTCTTTCTCTTTTCCTGTGGACTTTTCTTCTTTTTTCTCGAGCACTCGCTGTAAATGACTTGTGAGAAACAAAATCTCGCATGGCCAATAAGCATGAGTGACTGACAGATTACGATAACTACTAGTGCGGTGGTACGTACCATGGTTCCACGGTGGTTTAGAATGCCAGGAGCGCGATAAGATAAGGACATTACCATTTCAACCCGAACCGCGTTCTGACGCGTTAAGCTGCAAGCCCCACCCATCTCTAGCACGGACTGTACATGCTGAAGCAAACTACATACGTCGGACTGCATCAGATTATCGTCACTTTGAGTCAATAAAAAAATTCTTATAGCCAGTAGCGCAGCCTGGCGCCCTCTTTGCTTTCTTTCTTTCTTTTTGTGGAATGCGGTGATGACCGCGCGACATCTCCTGTAGTGAGCAGTCAGAAGGGGACGGAAACGGTGGACCGCGACCCCATGGATGATGGCCACCATCAAGGCCATCGAGGCCAGCTCTGTAGGTAACGTTCTCATGAAGTCAGTCTTCATGCTGATTCGCTGTGACTGATTGTCTGCCCCTTATTAGGTACACCAAATCCAATCTGGGCAGGTTATCGTCGACCTCTGCTCTGTGGTTAAAGAATTGGTCGAGAATGGCTTTGACGCAGGCGCAACGAGCATCGGTAGGGGTGCCATTTTCCTGGACATGACCGATCTGAATATTGGTGAGCCATGCTGACAAGCCTTTGCTGTGAAGATGTCCGGTTTAAGAATCAGGGTCTCGACTCGATTGAAGTTCAGGATAACGGGTCTGGTATATCACCGGCAAACTATGAATCTCTCGCCCTGAAGCACTACACCTCCAAGTTGTCGACATATGCAGATCTTACCACTCTTGAGACCTTTGGCTTCAGAGGCGAGGCTTTGTCTTCCCTCTGCGCTTTATCACGCTTCACAGTCACCACATGCCTCCAGGCGGATGTTCCCAAGGGGACAAAGCTTGAATTCGAGACATCTGGAAGGCTCAAGGGGACAAGTGTGGTTGCTGCCCAGAAGGGTACGACCGTGACCATAGAAAATCTGTTCCAGAACCTGCCTGTGCGGCGCCGAGAGCTTGAGAGAAACATCAAGCGGGAATGGGGCAAGGTGATTGGCCTCCTCAATCAGTATGCTTGCATTCAGACAGGGACCAAGTTTACCGTTTCGCAGACGCCCAACAAGGGCAAGCGAATCGTGCTGTTCTCCACCAAGGGGAATAAGACCACCAGGGAGAATATAATCAATGTCTTTGGAGCCAAGACAATGGCCGCTCTGGTCGCGCTGGACCTGAAGCTTGAGCTGGAACAGACCAGCGGTCCTGCGCAGAAATGGACCTCACAGGGTGACAATGGTGGTAATGGTGGTACAAGAGAGGTACTGGTCAAGGGATACGTCTCCCGACCCGTTCACGGAGAGGGCAGGCAGACGCCGGATCGGCAGATGTTCTACGTCAACAGTCGGCCTTGCGGATTGCCGCAGTTCGCCAAAGTCTTCAACGAGGTGTACAGATCGTTCAACTCATCCCAGTCGCCCTTCATATTCGCCGACATACAGCTCGACACCCATCTCTACGACGTCAATGTCAGCCCGGACAAGAGGACGATTTTGCTTCATGATCAGTCGCGCATGCTGGACAGCCTGAGAGACTCGCTCACTGAGCTCTTTGAAAAACAAGACTTCACTGTGCCAATATCTCAGATCACGCCGTTCAAACAAACTCCGCTGAAGAAAGCAACAATTCCTCGCCAGGAGAGCACAGAAGACCAGTCGCCCGAGGTGGACCCCAGCAAAGGTACCACCACCAGGACAGCAACAACACCTGCGCGTGGGGATGAGGAGCAGTCAGAAGCCTCAGACGACGATCAAGCTAGTGCGGGCATTCATCGCATGAAGAAACTCGCTGCTGCGAAGGCCCTGGCCAGAAATGCCCAGACCTCAGAACTGATGACACGCCAGATTGAGACGGCGTTGGAACCGCAAGAAGAGACCAGGTCCACAGCCACAGAACCACCTGCCTCGATACAGAACACTGCAGCGGAGGGGACAGTCCGTTTAGGCGCAAGCGAGGAGCTAGAGAACTCAGATCCAACGGGTAATGAAGTGGACACAGCGACAGAACCGGAAATGGCAGAAGCTGTTGGTGAGACACACCAAGGTGAGGATGACCTACTCGCTCGGTTAGGCAATCTCAAACGCTCGTTCCTTCCAAAATCCTTACAGGATGAACCATCGGACTCCGAAGCATCCAAGGAAGCACCCATTCCCGCAATCGCAAGGACTGCGAGGCCTCCGGACAATGCACCACTGAGCACGTCTGCAGCCAGACCACCACCCAAGAGACCATTGCAGGAGGTTGCGACCATAACGATCGGGGATCATACCGTGACCAGTATCATCGGCTCGCAAGCAAAGAGGCAGAGGACAGACGAAACAGCAGAGGACCACCGGCACTCACAGAAACCGTCAAAAGCACAAGCGCCAGCTGCATCCCTACCATCCTTTGGTGGGCGCCTGGCACGCATGTTTGCTGCCGCGGCTGTGAAGCAACAATCATCCTCGCCTGATGAGGACCTCCTGCACGCTGATCGAGGAGACTCAGAAGAGGTTGTCCATGACACAGAAGCGGATGACTCTGGAGCCAGTGTTGATTTGGCTGAAAATGAGGACAGTCTTAGTGTTCAGTCCTCATCCTTATTTGTAGATCAAGAGGATGAGGACAAAGAGGAAACTGAACAACCATCCGCCACACAAGAGAACGAAGATGAGGATGATGCGCGGTCACCTCTCCCTTCGCGCCCTGAGAATGAAGAGGTCATCGATGAGCAAGATGCGGAGTATCTAGAGGATGAAGAGGAGCAAGAAGACGACAGAGCTCGAAAAATCTCTCAAGACAAAGATACGACCCAAAGCGTCGAAGAAGTCGACCACAGGTCGAACGAAGAAAATCAGAAACGGACCCATGCGTTCCTTAAAGGAGGCGCAAAGGGGAAATATTCCACACAAGTTCTCCTACAGCGGCTGAGAATCGACGAAGAGTCTCTCAAGCAAAGACTTGACTCGTGGGAAGCGCATCTCAATAAAGACAAAATAACTGGCGCAACAGGACAAGACAGTAACGACAGCAGCAGAGGCGAGGACCTGGAGGGCGGCTTGGAGGCAGACAATGCCGAGGAGAAGCTCTCGCTCACCATCCACAAGGGCGATTTTGGCAAGATGAAGATCGTGGGGCAGTTCAACCTAGGCTTCGTACTCGCCGTTCGTACCAGCAGCACCTCTACTACCACCGATTCTTCCTCAAGACGCACAGATGACGAGCTCTTCATCATCGACCAGCACGCCTCGGACGAGAAATTCAATTTTGAGCGCCTGCAGGCCACGACGACCGTCCAGTCCCAGCGCCTCGTCCGACCCAAACCCCTCGAGCTGACGGCCCTGGAGGAGGAGATTGTCATCGAGAACCAGGCCGCGCTCGAGAAGAACGGCTTCGTCGTCTCCGTCGACGAGAGCGGCGACGAGCCCGTCGGCTCCCGCTGCCAGCTCCTCAGCCTGCCTCTGAGCAGGGAGACGACCTTCTCGCTTGCAGACCTGGAGGAACTGATCTCTCTGCTGGGGGACGACCCCACCACGACCACCGCCACCACATCAGGTATCCTCAATGGCGATGGTGAGGGTGATGATCACGATAATGATGGCCACAGCCCACACGACAGCCGTTCCACAAGGCGACACATCCCTCGCCCCTCCAAGGTGCGCAAGATGTTCGCCATGCGTGCGTGCCGGAGCAGCATCATGATCGGCAAGGCTCTGTCGCACCGGCAGATGCAAAAGGTCGTCAGGCACATGGGCGAGATGGAGAAGCCGTGGAATTGCCCCCACGGCCGGCCTACAATGAGGCACCTATGTGGGCTGGGTGCCGCGTGGGATGAGAGGGGGTGGAAGGAGGGCGATTGTGGAGGTGGTAGTCTGGACGACGATTTTAGTGTACCTGTTGGACGGACCACCGATTGGGCTGGGTACGTCCAGCAGATGAAGGGACAGAGGGACGAGGCTTGAGTTTGTCTCTTTTTGCGTCACGAGAGGCATGCATGGCATAGGCGCTAGCTACAAACACTTCTTACTAATTGCTTCTCATGAATGTTGATCCGAGCGAGTATATTTCCCTTCAAGCTATTGATTTGTGTATGGTTGATGATTGGTACTTGCTCGCGCCGGTCTTTTCTTGTTTTTTTCCTTCCTCGGAATTGCAGTTCAGGTATGATCTGCCCTTCCGGATCGTTGATAGCAACGCTGTCCCATCTCAAGATCGTGTAAACATGTATGCAGTTGGCCAACCAACTGGCTCCCGCTTGTGGTATAAGACATGATTATTGAATTGCGCCGTATCGCTCCAAGCCACGCTTTGACCCTGTCCATGTTCCAAGAAATGAGGATGGCTATTGCGTCCCTGCTCATGCCATTGACATGTCAAAGTTGAGATTACTCGCATCGCCGTTGATACCAAAAAATTGGAACCTAGAGATGCGTTAGCCACCACACATTGAGATCTCCTATATTTCAGTGGATTGATATATCGATATCAGACTTACCAGTCTTCCACATTCAGAGTACTCGGCACCGGGGCACCTCCGGCACTACCGGTACTCCAGCTGTCTGGACTCTGTCCATCCGCCAGCCCATCGAAACCGACCGGCGTCTGCCATACATTTCCACCGGCGCTTTGCTGCTGTTGCGGCGCGGCTGGCTGACCTGGGAAGCCGGCGATGCCGCTCTGCAGGAAGCCTGTGTTGTGTTGCTGGATAGGGCTCTGATTTGGCCTGTTCTCCTGCTGAGCCTGGTGCTGTTGCTGGCTATACATGTTGTGCATTTGCTGCTGCTGGCCATGATTTCTCTGGTGTAGTTGCTGTTGTTGCATGAGGTTCGGATCAAGGTTCTGGTGCGTTTGGGTGGGAGAGATGTGCGGGAAGAGAGGCATGCTTGCACTTTCGGGGAATAGTTGATCTGGTTGGAAATTTTCCCATACGGCTTGTGAAAGATTCGGCGAGTTACGGGTCACGAGGTACAGATCAGGTGGTGTCGTGGGTACAGAGAAGGAAGGGTTGAATGGCGTGGGCGGCCGGGTGTGTGGACGTGATGCTGAACCGCCCATAAAGGCGTCCATGTTGTTTTGTCTACCACCAGGTGAAGTGATGTGAGGATGCGGCGGTGGCATGTGATTAGTCGACAAGGACGGCTCCGTCTTCAGGGAAGCCTGCGGCGTCTGTGGTCTGGACCGCTCATACGACTCTTGAGGTGTGGGCGTTGCTACACTGAAGTCAATCGCCATCTCGTCGTACTTCCGCTTTGCCGTCTCCCTCAGCTGCTGATGCTGTTGAAGCTGCTGGTCCTGAGCGTGCTGCTCAAGCTGCTGCATGCTCTTTTGAAACTTGTTGTGCCGCTTGCCCGCTGCCTTTTGGAGCCTCTCTTCAAGGGTCTTGTTACCCAGGATAGCCTCGAACAGCGTGTACACCATCTTGCCGACCAGCCATACTCTTGAGACATCTTTCAAAGCAGTCATACAAGTCCTAATCCTGTCCTGGGTGACCTGCTGGATGGAAGGGATCGGAGACCGCATCTGGTAAACGTGCATGATAAGTGCCGAGAACAAACTGTAAACAATAAAAGCCGGGCAATATCGGAGTTGCTCGTGAGCTGAAAGGTTCTCGATGATGGAGGTGATCATGGCAGCAGCCTGAAAAGCAATGTTGCGCGACGGATAGGCGGCATCCTCCGGGAAACGCGAGTTGCCCCCACCCGGAGGCATGTGAGCTCGATGTAGTAGGCAGAGCGTGGTGTAGTAGTTGGAGTGAAGAAGCGCAGACCAAAAGTGATGCCTTGGCATCTCCCAGTATACCGTCTTAGGACAGTTCTGCAGCCAGTCCGCCAGCGCCATATCACTGTGCGTTAGGTCGATCGGGTTCCGTTGGCGCCCCTTCGCAGCGACCGAGTACTGCTGTGAGAGCACCAGCCCCATGATCTCGCACAGCTTGACATACTGCATGAAAAAATGAACATGGACCGGGTCGAGAGGGTACTCGCTCGGCTGGCCGTCTTCATCCTCGATGAAATCGTCTTCCGTCAGCATCTCGACATCTGAATCGTCAAGGTTGATGTGGACAGGTCGGCCCAGAGCCACAGCGACAGATCGATCCCGAGTGAAGAGTGTCCACCAGATCCTCTTCCACAGTCTCTTGTCGGCTTTGCTGAGCTGCGAGCCCTCTACGCTCCTGTGCATCCCGGACCCCTGAGCGACAATGGTGGCCACTCGCGACCAGTAGAAGACGTTCTTGGTGACATCTTCCGGGCCTTCCCAGTACCAACCCATGAGCAGTAAGGATTGCACAATCGTGACCCGATCGTCTTCATAGCTCGCATCGTAGAGAGCCTTGGCCCGCTTGTAGAAGGTCAGCGCAGCGGGTGTGGTCGATCCATTCGCATCCATGAGCTGCGGGTTGTTGCACACGCGAGATCCGGCGAGCAGTATGGCCTGCAAGAGCAGCAGAGAGGGGGGATCCTTGGGGTCTTTGTACTGCCTCATGAACCGCGCTCTGTTGATGACTGGTACAATCGGGTGAACCCATTTGAAGTAGGATTCGATGAGCTCATCGCAGAGGGAACGGGGCGGGAGGAGGAAAGCGCCTCGCTGGTGCAGGATTTCGATCTCGACATTGTCCAGCTCGGTAAGCCTCGCCCTGGATCCACGAACGTTCTCAGGTAGTGGGTAGTGTACAACATCGGCGGCTCCCTGTCGGTCGTGCACGAGCAGGGTCAGGTTGGATGATTCTCCCAGGTAGGCAACACGGCCGGCTTCGGTGATGGGTGCACGGGTGAATTTTGGTTTCATGACTAGGTTTAAATAAGTATTGTTGTCGACCTCCTCTTTCTGGGTCTGTGCCGCCGTCATGGTGGTCGATGGAGTACCTTCTGCAGTGTGATATACGGCGGGCGGCCTGGTGTTGAAAGTGCCAGTTCCGGCACTGGGAACCGGTAGGGGAGAACGGTCTTCGGATCCATCGCCTCGTTCACTGGTCACACCAAGAAGAGTCAGCAACAATGTCTGCAGGCACCACGCTGGGAAACGTGTTGTTCTCGTTGTTTGACTTACCTGTCTGAGTCCTTGGTCGTCGAAGCCGCAGCAGGAACCTTCTTGCGTTTGGGGGTCGGGATCTTGCACTCGATCTGGAAGGCAACGCAGTTCGTACATGGCATGCCTAGGGAGGCAGCATCGCATCTGACCTTTCGCCTATTGCACCATGACTGTCAGTCTTCAGAACCATAACCGGTCCAAGGAGTGTGAGCTTGTGCGCTTCGTATGATGAGCAGCGGAACGAGGTTATGGAGAGCTCAAGCCTCGGCAACAGGGCTGCCCCAGACAGGTGGACGTGGAGGGGGTGTTGTGCCTCTTTGAGTATAGGGATCGACGTACGCATGGCAGGTCTGGTTGTTACACAAGACAATTGGTCAGCGATAAAGCCTTTTAATGCGGGTTTGGGGCGTAGAATTGAAGGGCAAGTGTGATTGATACGACAAGTGGCGTGTCGTGTCGTGGTGTTGATGCATGAGAACCTGTCTTCGGCACAGACACCCACAGCAGCAGAGCTCGAGTTGCCGAGGCACGGTTGAAAGAGTAATCAGCCTCGGAGCTGCAATTGCAGTCTTTGGCTTTTGTCGGACGAACGATGCATAAAAAGTAAAGAAAGCAGCCCGGAAAAAAAAATGCGAGCGCCCAAAACGAATACAAAACACGAAAGGCTGCAGACTCACCTCACAAGCGCGGGAAGCTCGTTGTCTTTTTGATTTGCGAACAAAGACGACGGAATCAGCGAAGGCTCTTGTCTGGACGCGACACGACATGGCACGACGGCCCTCGAAAGGCTGCTGCCCTGGTTGATCCTACCTCCGGAAGCTCAAATGAGCCTGGTTTGCGGCCATATCCCTCTTGGATCCCGCCGTCGTGGTGGGCGAGGCTGTCGCGTCATTGCCGCCGTTGACGCCTGAGTCCGAGGATTGGCTCGGATGATGTGGCGCTTGCGATGGCGACTGCAGCTGCAGCGCTTCGACGAGGGAGGCATCCGGATTCATATTGAGACAGCTGGTGAACCGAGTTCCGTGTCGTGTGGGAATAGGTCTTGCGCCCGCTCGATCCGGGCTGAGTCTACGTCGGTCAGAGGTCCTCCTCTGTCGAGGGTAGCATTACTGTTGTTGAGGCTGGTGGGCGATCGATCGGTCGGGGTGGGCTCCAGTCGAAGAAGGCGCCGGGGAAGAGAGAGACAGGGAAAGAAGAAACGGGACGGTCGGTATGCGTATCAAAGCGCACTGCCACCACACAAAGGTCTTGTTCTCGTTGAAATTTCAGACAAGAAGAAGTGTGAGGTGGCAAGATTTGGCATGGTCCCGAGAAGGGATGGGACGGTGATACGATACAGCGCAGGTCGAAAGGTTGTAACAAGTTTGAAGTTCGGATTTGGGAATATTAGACAGACACGGCGGGACAGGTCTACAGGGCAAAGCGGCCGGAGGAGGGGACCCTCCTGTACTCGTCAATAGTAGTATGCCAATTCTGTCCGGGGGAAGGTGTGTTGTGTGGGGGGGGGGGGGGTGTTTGGAATTCGGTAGGTACGGTTGCCCCGAGCTCTCCGCTCCAGCGGGCACTGTAGGTTCCAGTGTGCTGTGGTGCAGTGTGAACTGCTGGAGACGCTATAAGCAAGCGGCAGATGGCTGCTCCACACAAGTGCAGCTCAGCTTAGGGCTGGTGGGCTGGGCAGAACCGTGCTGGGCACGCTACAGCGGGTTCAGGCACGCTTGCGAAAAAAAGTCGCGAAAAGTAGACCTACATTAGGGAGCTTATGCCGGTGAGGTTGCTGGGGCCAATAGCAGCTACTGCTTTGGTCAAGGACTGATGGAGGGCTGTCAAGAAAGTGACTTAAGTACAGACACCTGCCAGCCTATTCCAGGTGAAGAAGCTGTCTAAATTTGTGGGTGACAGGAAGTATGGGGCTTGATACTAGAAATAAATATTTGATCCTTTCTTGAGTATCTAGTACTGTGTGTTGTCGCGGCAGTAATGAGCTTGTTCTTCCATGAGCAACTCAATCGTGTCCGATCGGGTAAGCATATCGTCGTCATTGTCGTCAATCGTCTGTCATCTGAGACCTTCCTCCCCGAGTCCTCCCCTTTACTCTCTCATTCTGGAGAAAGGAAGGGAAAGAGGAACGGGAAGCTCTCCAATATTGTCCATTACCTTCTCAGGCTACTACGGTATCTCCCTTCTGACATTACCAAACACTGTTATTATTTATTAGTTGTGGAGTATACTACCCAAGCGTCTCTCTGCCCTACGTAGGGCTCGGCAGATGAACGCGCTACCCCCTGTGCAAAATCGACTACCGATTTTTAAGATTTAGGGCGCCTCCTAAGGAGGACTGGGAACCCCTAATAATGGCCCGGTATGCAACTGCGCGACTCGAGCCTCCGAAGATACTGAAACCGTGACAGGTGGGCGAATCTCTATCATCTTGAATACGGAAAAAAAGTAGCAAGGGGGGAAAAGGGGAGGAGGATAGGAGAAGAGTTAAGCTAAAAACCTAGACCGAAAAGAAGAGTTTCTGTTTTACCACGCAGACACGGCACCCACCATCCGAGAAGGGCCCGGCCACGCACTCCAAATTCGGCCTAGACGCCGGAGCAAACTGACTGTGTGACACGGTGATGCCAAGTCTCCCCGGGGCCTCCTTTTGCTTTCCACTGACCTGTCTGGAGGTGGCGCCACGCTAGGGAGAAGGATGTGCTTCCTCCACCTGAACCTCGAGCTTCTAGCGCCCTTCTTCTCGGTGGAACGAATCCCTCCGGTCTGTTCTCACGATGCGAGTCTGCCCTGTCTCAATATGCCTTTGGTAAAAACAAGCGAAGACTTTAGTCAGGGGATAACACACGGTAATATTGCCATCGCACGTCTGAGTACTGAGGCATTCAGGTACATCTCTCACTACGTCACGGTTGATCAATTTTGACATCCGTATCTATCTACTTGCTCCTACATGGCAATATGCACTACTGCTCTGTTTATTCTCCCTCATATCCGCAGCACGATACTATATATACACATTATATGTATAATAGGATCTACACCCAAGGACATAGATTTGCACATCACACGTGGTGCAAACGACGCGCTGCCAAGATGCATGTCACAACACAGACAGTATGCACAACAGCTGATCACCACTACGAGGCAAGACCAGCTGTATCGGGAAAACTTTCCGAGCGAGGCTGAGACGCTGGGGGAGGAGAAGCATGTGAAAGAGGGGGCGGGGAAAAGAAAAGGCTGAGAGTAGCGGCACCAGCATTCGACACTTCTTTGATGCGACCGAGGTCGAGAAGAGGGGCCATGTCGGGGTGATTGCAACAGTTCCGTGCACACAAAGTACCATGGTGCCAGAAAGAGTCTGGACCTCAACATGATAGGTGGTTGTATCATGACCGATGCAATCGTTTTCTTACGATTTATTTGTATGATATTGGCTAGGTAGTCTTAGTTTGTACTGTATTAACATAAAGTGTTACCTTGGCATTTCATGCCTTTTCCCCGGTCCCGGCCTTGGCCCCATTCGCCTCGGCCTTGGTCCCCGAAGTAACAGCGTCACCATTCCCGGCCTTGTCGCCCGTTATGCCGAGAACTTCGACCCCGCTGATGAACCAGGCCGAGACGCCCTCGAGCGCCGTCACGAAGACGCTCAGCAGGCTTGCGATGGCAAAGTGCGAGATGGTGCTGCCAATCTCCAGCCACGATCCCTCGTCCTTGACCACCCAGAAGAAGTACAGCGTCAGGATGTCGCTGATCGCCATGACCACCATGAAAAGCGCCGAGGGTGCCACGCCGAGCCGCTTGTTGAGGATCCCCAGGTTGGCTGACACCATCGCAAACGGGATCATGAGCTTGAGAATCAGCAGCGCCCCCTGCGAGAACGGGTCGAAGATTGGAAGCAGCCGGGATACGCTTTCCAGGCTGAACGAGGAGATGGAGGCAATGTTGCCAGTCGAAAAGAAGGCCGACTGCAGAAACACAAAGAAGAAGAGCGCCACGCGCGCATCGGCGAGCCTGAGTGGCCGATATGGGTTTGGTAGCTGGCTCGGGACCTCCTTGGTCTCGGCTGCACCATTGCCCGAGTTGTTCTCACCGACGACAACCTCGACCTTGTGAGCAGACCTGGTATAGACCTCGTACTCCAGTCTCACCCATGCCACCAGCGTCACCCAGAACACGACGTAGAACAGCCCCTCGTAAGAGATGGTCAGGATCACGAAGGTGGGTGCGCAGGTGAGGAAGACGACCACAAGTCGGTGTAGGTAGTTGCTGTTGGTCTCTAATCTATATGCTAGTGGCAAGAGAAATGAGATGACTGTGAAGGTTGATAAAGTTAGCACGCGATACTCTTCGCTCATCGTATACGGAGAACTTACCCAACACAAGCCAGCCCACTATCTGGTTGCCACGAGGCAGTCCTTGCTTGGCCTGCAGAGACAGCGCGCTTGATCTCGTGACAACCATGGCTAGGGCTATCAGACCTACTTGCACCCCAGCAAGAGCTCTCGAGAGGGGCTGCCTCTTGTATGAGTACTTGGATGCGGTCATCGAGAAGTCAGCCAGCACGCGATCCTCAAGTGTCAGATATAGAAGACCGGTGGCAACCATCAATGCGCCTCCCAAGAGAATGACTGTTACATTCTCGGCCTTGTTCGCTGGCAAAAGCGTAAAGGTGCTCATGGATAGACATGAGACTGCCCATACCGAGGACAGAGCCAAGTGTTCCTGCACGAAGGACAACCCGGATGCCAGGGGCCAGAAGGCGCCCACAACGTACAGTACGGTCAGCACTTCGCGGTGGATGTAGCCTATGGCCAGCGAGAGAATGATACCAATATAGGCTGCACCACCAAGACCTAGCGAAACCGGTCGCGCGTCTCCTAGGATGACCTTGGCCCCCCGGACGAGACACTCTCGGCGGGCATAGACTTCCTCCCAGAAGAAGACGGGGAAAAACGCATATGCATAGTATGCAACAGGCGACTTGGAGATGATGAACGAGGCAGCAAGCACGACATAGGCAGCAGTGAATGCTGCCGTCGCGGTCAAATCTCTCGAAGGCACCACGGTACCTTGGAGGACGTGAAGATTGATGACAGTCGTAATGGCATACACCATCCATCCCAAGTACCCAATGGTGATTGTCGCCCGGAGGAAGAGCCAGTCATACGTCTGCAGGTACCTCAAACCTTGCAAGCCAATCTCGATGAGGGCCTCGGACTCCTCAATGGCCTCCTCGTACTTGCCCTCGGTGATGAGCTGGCGAATGGCAGCGACTCGCTCGTCGGATGAATGGCCGCTCTCTCCAAGCGGTCGATACGGCCGGTATCTCAGCTCTGAGGCTCTCTTCTTCTCCTCCTTCACCCGGTACATCTCGAGAATCTCCTGAGCGTTGACCAGCAACGCGTCTGCCTTCTCGCTCACGTCTGCTGCCAGGTAAGGTAACGGAAGCTCGCCGACCGAATTGGCGGGATACTCGACGCCGACCAGATAGGCCATCAGCGCCGCAACGTCAGCCTGGCTCACGTCGTGCCGCCTGACATGATCTAGGTTCCAGTCGGACGAATACTCATCATGACCTGGCGCAACTCGTTCTGGGTAGATCTCAGGCTTGGCAACACCAGAGCCCCATGAGATGAGGGGGGTGCGTGTGTTATCCGGGTGACCGTCACCATGACTGCCCCAGTCGCTCATGCCGTGATCCGCAGTGAAGACATAGGCCGTCCTGCCATCGTTGTAGAACCTGTCGATCAGCTCGGTGGTCTCCTTGACGCCCTGGTCGACGACTTTGATGTTGTGAAGGTATTCCTTCGAATAGGGGCGGTACGAGTGGCCAGTGGTGTCGAGGCCGAGCAGGTGCAGGAAGAAGACGACCTTTTCCTGCTTTAGAGCCTCCTTTAGCGTTTTGTTGCGCTGTGCCTCGTCGAACAGCTCCTGAACGTGGTCGAAAACCCAGTAGTCCAGATGGGTTGCGTCTTGCGAGAAGTCCTCCTCCTCGGCCCCATACATAAATGCGTCCACCCTCCCAGGCACGGCCCCCTGTTCGAACATGGGCAGGATGTCCGGGCTGCCCCAGCTCCATGTGTGCTGGCTGCGATTGAACACGCTGTCAAAGTTAACAGGGTTCAGCTTCCAGCCGGTCGTGACAGCTGATACATCCTCGTACAAGCCAGCAATAAGAGCGACATGTCCAGGCCGCGACTCCGTCGGGACCCGTGTGTGGGAGACACCAAACGTGCCATGCTCCAGCACTCGAGACCTGAGAAACGGCGCAAGAGGGCGGGGTTCGAGATCTGCGTCAGACTCGGGATACGGTTCGGGGTGGGACTGAAAGGCCTTGTCGGCGCGCAAACCATCGCCTGCAAGTTGAAATGAGTGAGCCAGGGCCACAAGACGGGAGACAGGATGGCGGAGGTGAGCGTACCAACGAACAAGACCAGCCTATCCGCGGGAGCCTTGCCGGGAGCTGGGCGCTCGACCTTGAAGAGTCGCATGCCGGATACGATGGGACTAACGAAGTAGATGTCGAAGATGGAGGCAATGTAGATCAGATGAAAGACTACGGCCAAGGCCAGAAACCTGAACCGTGGAAAGCGCGCCATGTTGCTGGCGCTGCAGTGCAGCTCAAGCGACGCGTCGTAGCTCTCACCAAGGGCGGGTGGAGGATGGAGACGGTCGTGGTAGAGTTGCGCAGGGAGGGGGAGGCGAGCGCCGCTCTGTGATGTCTAGAGTCCGGCTTCTGGCTCTACCATGGCTCCGTGGCGACTTAACACGCGCAAAGGAGAGAATTGGTGGACCAAACGAGAGTTGGTCAGTTGCTCACAACGTCCCAAGGAAAGCAGATCTGCGGGTGTAAGACGGAGAGAAGTAGCCAAGACGATGGTGATTGGTGGTTGTTGATTGCTACTGTGTACTGCAAACAATGCTGTAGCAAGCAATGGCGTCTGCCAAGCTGCGGCCCTTGGTGCAGCAGCGCCGTTGAGAGCGGGTCACTCGGAGGGCCAATAGGCAAGGATAGAATACACACGCAGGGCGCGGTAGTGGACCATTTAAGTGTTTTAGTACACATGGACATTATAGGTTGCTGTGGAATAGAGCTGATCAATCAACTAACTGGGTGCGCAGCACCTGAGGATCTTGAGTTCCGTCACCACCGAGGCATGATCAGATAGTTAGATTGCATATCTGCTTTTCCCTTTTCCTTTTCTCTTGGTCAATGACAAAGCATCAGCCAAAACACGCAGAGTCATACACCAGATAGTCTTGATCTTCGAGACGTCCACGAAAGAGATTATAGAATCTTCAGTCAATAAAAAATAAAGTTAAGAAACCCACGGGCAACTATATTATATAGGACCTCTAAAAGAGAGTGAGACGTACGCGTATACTCAGGTTCAATGAGGACCTGATCGACAGCATTCGCTAAGGGGATACCCAGCTATACTGTAGGTTTTGTTATAGCGCCAAGCTTCCGGGCAAGGGCCAGAGCTCAGGGGAGGGAGGTACCGCTGAGGCCGGGACCGACCCACGCTACAAATGTCCCGAGGGTCCGGAGCCGCAACTCTCCTCAAACGTCCACCGTGATGTGACGGCTTTCAACGGCGTGATCTATCTCGAGCGTCCAAAACGAGAGATTGACCACTGGGACGCCTCCCAAGATGTTGTCCTTTATCCTCATACAAAATCGCCAGTCAGTAGTCGCCATAGCTCAAGGCTGTTGGTCTCCCCATCTCTTTTGAACGAGAGGCTGATTTCTGGTGGGTTCAGGGGCAAAACCCGGCTGGCCAAGTGGTACGCCCCATACAGCGACGATGAGAAGATCAAGCTGAAGGGCGAGGTATGTTGTTGCCCGCACACTCACACACCTAGGAGCCCAGTTCCCGCCGCCCTCACTTGCTCACAAGACTCCAAACCTCACCAGGTCCACCGTCTCGTAGCCCCGCGCGACCAGAAATACCAGTCCAATTTCGTCGAGTTCCGCAACAACAAGATCGTCTACCGGCGTTACGCAGGCCTCTTCTTCTGCGCCTGCGTCGATACCAACGACAATGAGCTCGCCTATCTCGAAGCCATCCACTTCTTCGTTGAGGTCCTCGATGCCTTCTTCGGCAACGTATGCGAGCTAGACCTGGTCTTCAACTTCTACAAGGTCTACGCCATCCTCGACGAAGTCTTTCTTGCCGGGGAGATTGAGGAGACGAGCAAGCAGGTGGTTCTGACCAGGTTAGAGCATCTGGACAAGCTGGAGTAGCCTTGTATTCGGGAATGACTGGGTAGATATTGAAACGAGGCGGTCGATGCTGCGTGTACAAGGACTATGGGTTTCTCTGGGGCGAGGCGTATGGCGTTTTGAAGAGCCGGCCGTGTCATAATGCCGCCAGCCGCTCTGTATAATATACGGATGATCGTCTTCTTCATGGCGGCATCCTTGGGTATCATATTGATCGCAGGCAAATTTCTTCAAAAAGGTTTCAGCCACTCAATCCTAAACGGACCCAAACATCGAAACCGGCCCCCCTGCATCCCCAGGCTACAATATAGTGTGCCGCCAGTAGCTGCCACTCCTCGACTTCATCCAAGCCCTCTAGACCATCAAGCCTTTCTTTCTCTTCTGCGGACACCCACTTATCCCATAGTGTTTCCACACTATTCTGGTTTACCATCTCAAAACCCGCTTGACGAAGCCTGTCCTCCTGATCCTTGGGCTCCTTATAGACTTCCAGCGTAGGCATCTTGATCCTCCTCGCAGCTAGATTCGACACCATCTGCCTCCCGAAAGCATCGTCGGGCTTCGTCGGCTCATATACGACCAGGCCGAGGTTCGGTATCCTGTCGGTAAAATACCTAATCACTGCCTCTGCCTGGGCTGTCTCCAGATAGCACAGACAGCATTCCGATATAAGGAGTGTGGGCACATCCGTCCGGAGACCTTTGATAAGCCCCCCAAAGGGAGAGCCCGCCTCATCCTGCTGGGAGATCTTGGCCAGGTCTCTCAGATCCAGACCGTGGCACCAGTACTGATTGCCATCACCTTCTGGAGTGCTACGCCAGGAAGCCGAGTCACTTCCTTCCGCAGTTGGGACTGGATCAGGCAAGATCTTTCTCAGCTTTGGCGTGGCTTGCACTATCATCCGTTTGTGCGAGCTGATCGAAGGAAAGTCCACTTCGTGGTAGCTCAGGTGAGAGCGACGGTTTTTCTGCGAGAAGAGCCGGAAGCAGCGTGTGTCTGTCCCGGCGCCGAGTGAAATGATCTGCCTTTCGGATCCTGGTCCCCCTTGCGAGCCTCCGCCATCCAAGAAAGAATCGACAAGTCTGTTCAGAGCTGTAGTTCTGGTGTATGTACCTAAGAGGAAAAGGGAAAAAAAGGCTCAGTCCATGGCGGGCCCTTTGTAACAACGATGACGACGAGGTGTAACTAACCTCTATTGATGATGGGCAACCTTCGACTCGTCTGTTGGCCATGAACGAAGTACGGCGCGTACGGGTCCTCAAGATAGCCTACTTCTACAGCACTCAGTCGTGACACTGCCGCGTCGGTGTCCGTACCCTGAATGGTTGCATCGTGCTGTGCCTGGCTAGATGCAGCCTGGGTGTGGCCTCCACGGCCCAGTCTACCGCCTCGACTTCGGCCGCCACCTCTTGCGCCGCGCAGTGACAGAAGATTCGGGATCGAAGGGGCTGGCATGTTCGGAGGTTGAGACATTTTTTCTCTCCCTCTCCTTCGCTCGCTCTTTGATTGAGTCAATAGTTCGAAAGGAGATAGGTGTGAACTGTTTTGAAATTTCAGTGTAGATCGTATGAACTGCTCATTCTGGAGAATGTTTGGAGGGGCGCGGACCTGTCACGCCTGCAAGCACAGGGGTACACCCCCCTAAAAAGCCCCCCCAGCAGCTACCCCGCAGTGTTGAGCAACAGGGAATTTGGAGTCGGCGGCCCCGCCATGCTCTGGGGTCTCCCGACGTCACCTCATCAACGTCGCCTAACCTGTCGCCCCCAGATGGTAAGCAGCCGCCTGGACGTTACGCGTGTCGCCATCTGCGCTGCTTCGAAGTTCGCTCCTGTCTGCCGTGTTGCAACAGCACAATCCTCAAGTCTCTCGCTGTCTTCTCGCCAGATCGTTGGTGGGTGTCCGACCTCGAGCAACATAACCATCATAATCCGTTGTCACCATGGCGCCAGCAACTTCATCCCTCGTGGTTGGTGGCCCATTCCCCTGTTCTGCCCCTGACGGAACCCTGACTGTCTTTCTAACACGAGCGTCCACAACAGACGAAAGTGAAAGTCCAGCTTAAACTTTCGATAGCCCGGCTGCGCATGGTCCAGAAAACAGACGAAGCCCTTGGCAAGGCTGCCCGGCGAGATATGGCGCGGCTGCTCGAGGCAGGCAAGATCGATTCGGCCCGGATCCGCGTCGAGAACATCATCCGGAGCGACATCACGACCGAGCTGCACGAGATCCTCGAGCTGTACTGCGAGCTGCTCCTGGCGCGCGCCGGCCTGCTGGAGGGGCCGACGTGTGACCCGGGGATGGAGGAGGCCATCAAGAGCATCATCTATGCCGCACCCAAGACGGAGATCAGGGAGCTACAGAACGTACGGGCGCTTCTTGGCGAGAAGTACGGAAAGCAGTTCGTCCTCGAGGCGATGGAGAACACCAACGGCAAGGTCAACGAGAAGGTTGTCAAGAAGCTGAGCGTGACGCCCCCGAGAGAGGAGCTGGTGCAGGGCTACCTGGAGGAGATAGCGAAGGCGTACGGGGTCAACTGGCCCAAGAAGGAGCTCGGAGAGGCACCACCGGACTTCCTGGGCGATGATGACGACGACAACCCCAGTGGCGGTCAGGCGCAGAAGAACCTGGAGGTGCCACTTGTTGCCGATCCCAGTCAAGAAGACGGCAAGGAGGCCGAGGCGCAGGAGGAGCTGAGCAAGGCCACACCACCAAAAACTATTGGACCCAACAGCCCTTTACGAGTCACGCCTTCGAGCCCATCTTCGGAAAACCCACACCCAAGAGTGACGTTAAATAAGCTGGAGCTGACGCCGAACAAGAAGATGCAAGAGGCCAAAGCCGCCGCCAAATCGACACCCAAAAAGGGCGACATAAGCGATGGCATACCAGATGTGGATGAGCTCTCGAAGAGGTTTGCTGCGCTGAAGAGATGACATCCCATACTGGGACGTTCTGTCTCGAGATGGATATGGTCGGTTTCTGGGGTCTTTCTCGATGCTGCGGTGAAGGGCATCTTCGAATTGGACGAGTTAGGGCCGAGGCAGGGTAAGGTCGAGGTGCTTTCATGCATTGATTAGGAAGCATTGTCATCCACTTAATTTCCAAAGCCAACAAATCAATTATCCTGAACGCCCATGCTATGCAGTAACAGACATCCAAATTCCGCTTTGGAACCACTCCAACAGAACGCCTAGGCTTAAACCAAGGAGCCCGTGATTATATCCCATGTATGAATTCGAACCAAGGCAAGACCATCCAGCCAGCTATGACTGCGTGGGAAACAGCTGGCAGCTGTCGGGACTCGAGTGATTTGCCTCGGCCGCCAAGTAGACTTAAAACAGTCTCAGTGCGGAACGTTGAGGTAGTTTTGTGCCGTTCAACATGGCGCGCCCCTTCTTCGGTCTGGCTTGTAATCGGCGAAACGCCTCCTGGATGTGTCTCGACTCGACAGGGGTGCGGCCCTCGCTCGGCGGGTCGAACAGGCTTTGGTGCAGCTTTCGCTTCTTGTTCCCTGCGTTCTCGCCGCCGGTCCTCTCCCTCCACAGGTCCTCCTGTTCCTTGATCTTGAGCGCCTCCTCCGTCAGCATCGACACCATCTCGAAGGTCAGGAAGCCGAGCATGTCGACGATGTCATCCGACGGCTTGCTGTCCGTAACGATGCCGAAACCGGCCCACTCCCGGAACCGCTTGCCCTTCCGGTACGTGAACGAGGCCTGTCGATATTCGGACCACGTGACGTACTCCTCCTTGGTCATGGCCTTGGTGCGCTCGTCTGCCTTTCGCAGCCGCTGCAGCGTGATGTAGTTCATCTCTTCCTCCTCCTCATCCTCCTCGTCCTCGCGCTCTGGGACGTCCTGGCTGTAGTAGCTGCTCGGCTCCCAGGGCAGGGCGACCTTCTTCTTCTTGTTCTTCTGGGCAGCCTCGTCGACGGGACCCGCGCCCGAAGGCCCACCGGCGAGGGTGGGGTCCTCTGCGCCGCCAATATCGGCGCCGTCGCCGGCCTTGTCCTCGGAGTCTTTAACGTTCTTGCGCACGTCCTTCCACGACAGGAAGGTGCGCAGGCGCGAGACCTTGGCCGCGTCGTCGCGGATCTGGAAGATGAGGTCGTTGATGGTCAGGGACCGCGAGCCGCGGCGGGCAGCCAGCTCGGTGCTCGCGCGCAGCATCTCTATGACCTGCTGCCGCACAATCTCCTCGATGATGCCCATCGTCTCAATGCTGGGCTCGCCCGTCTCGCCGGCGACGTACATCATCTGCTGGATCTCCTGCCGGTACTTGTACTGCTTTCCGTCCTTGTCCGCCATCTTGAAGGCCTAGGCTCTAGCTTGTTGAATCCCATACGGTAGCAATAGAAAATCTGGATGCGTGGTAGCTATAGCAATGCTGAGCAAGCGACATGCAATGGTGAGTTTGGAGAAAGTGGGTTGAAATCTGAGTGTAAGAAGTGCAACGGAGGGTCAGCGTGTAGCAGGCCAGCATGTGAAAGGTAATGAAGTGACTTAGTCAGCAATTCTACGGTACCTCTAGGGGCTAGGGGTGGGGTACTGTAGGGGGCTGACCAAAGAGTACAATACACTTCAACGGTACCAGGTACTTTATTCGTTCGCGAGTACAGTGATTACCACAATACCTCGAGTAGACCTGCCAGCGTACCAGGCAGGCCAGGTAAATTAATTTGAAACCACCACGCGATCGGGAGGTGAATCACTGATATCACTGGACTGAGATAGTTGCCTGGCCACCCTCAATAGATAAATGTAGATGGGCAGTCCGCGTTTTGAATCCCAACTCCTGTAGCTGATGATTGCCAGCCTGGTTTGATTTCGCGACTGCTTTTCCTTTCCACTGTCTCAAACACACTCCCTTGGGCCAACCACATCCATCCAATCACTCATACTCACGCCACTGGCGGCCTCCCTTTAGTCTCAAAGCCTGAGCGAGACCGCTGGTCTGGGTCCAAGTTTTCTCGCCTCTCCCAAGAACAACAGAAAGACGTGAAGCAACGTGAAGCACCGCTCTCATCATGGGTCAGGCGTTCTCAAGTCTCCTGGGTAGACGAGCGGCCCCAACCAGAGATCGAGACCCACCCCCGTCTCCGCCTCTGTTTCTGCTGCCAGTAGAGCTGCAGTACATGATCTACGACCAGCTGCAGGACTGCCCTTCATCCCTCCGGAGTCTGGCCTCCACGTGCAGGTATACATGGAGGATAATATCTGACAGTGGAAAATTGGGACGACTGTCAAAGCAAGACTACGCAAAATACCTTTGCCTCATCGAGCGTGATCTCGGCGACACACATTACTTTTGTCCTAGGTGCTTGAGGCTCCAGCCCTTTGAGAAGTCCTGGACGCCAGCATGCTGGGAGAAGTGGAACTGTCGTTGCGGCATAGAGCTGTCGGCCAGTTTCCCCGGAGGCTACGAGATCAGCTTCGAGTACGTCCGTCTCGTAACGAACCGCCACATCATGGGCGGCACGAAGGGCCTGCCCCTCGAGAACCTCGAGCAGACCGTGGTCTCTAAGACGCCCGAGAACGGACGAGATGGACAGCCAGGCGCCCACGGGATCTGGCGCCAGCAGTGGTCCGCCAAGATAATCGACGACGAACTGTTTCTGCACGCCCACCACACCGTCTTTGCTCGCAGCCACCAGGAGCTGCGCCTTATTCTCAGCCGGCATTCCTACCAAATCTGCTCTCACGTGGGAATGGAGGCACGAAACTGGTGGTCGGGGCCGATCCGGCCGCCACCACCTCTGCGGTTTACTTTCCTTGTAGGGCAGTGTCGTGACGCGGCCTTCTCTTGCGACGTGTGTCTGACGGACTACACCGTGACGATTGAGAATGTTGAGGCGTCCGATGACGATGCACGGTGCCAGGGCTGGTACATCACCATCGATTCGTACCACCGGCTAGGAAACGGCAGATCGCCACGGGACTGGAAATGGACGACCTTCTGCGGCGAATTTCCTCTTCAGAGGAGACACCTAACACCCTATCCGCCGGATGCCATCCGATACACATGGGAGCCTCCCCATGAGGATGATGCTTTCGAGAGTATCAGTGCGACATTTTCGGAGGACGACTGGGAGGACAATTCAAACTCGGACGCGCCAACCGGTTGATCTCGGCGCCGCTGTCCTTTGGGCACTCCTCTCTGGCCCGTAATCCTCATGTAGGCCATACACTCGATCATTCACAGCTGCCACGTTGCCAGTGCAGTGACCGAAGAGGCCTGTCCCACTGTCTCGGCTGACGACCACAGGAGCAAACACACGGCATCAGACTACCTCCTTTCGCTTGGCATTGTACTGCTTCCCTGAAGGTGGGAGCCGATGAGGAACCTCGCTGCCCTAAGCCCGCCTTTCGTACCTAGAAGTCTACATAATTCCGCATCTTTGCGATGCAGGGAACCACTTCTCTCATCAGCTCCATCAAATATTGGAGTGGCGACTTGCCATGTTAGAGAAGAAATTGGATAGCTCGGGAATATGCAGACGTCGACATGACCTGAGCAAGAAGCAAACGGTTCTCATCTTAAAAAAAAAAAAAAAAAAATTCTTGCCCCGGCCATGAAGAAAGAAAGGGGAAGGAAAGAAGAAGAAAAGAAGAAGCTGGCAGAGGGAAAGAGGCCCTGGTGTATAGGACGCTGTAACTCTAAATACCCCAATAGGTTCTGCATAAGGAAGACCACTTGCACCCTTAGAGAACAGACAGGATGTAAGAAAATGCATGGAACAGAACAGTCCTTGACACACAGAGTGAAACAGACGAAATTCATATGGAAAAGTATACTTGACATCTTCAAGAGGGTGATGACACACTTACTGAAGGTGCCCTTTTGGCCGTCCGGGGAAGCGGAGAGGGATCGATCTGACAGCGCCAACCAGCTCAAGGCAAACCCCCCTCTCCCGCCGACCCGGTAAGGTCTTATGATGTATAGACATGCTATCTCGCGCACTTGCACGCACTTAGACCATGCGCATCAAGTCAATCATTGGCACAGCTGTCGAACCATCTGAGAATTGTTGTTCTCGAAATTGAGCGTGCACAGTACACGCGGGACAGACATTGCGTGTGGTTCAGGCCTGCTTTCAAGGGTCCACTGGCCCACTAAGGGTATCGCTGTTCTGTTTTACATGTGAAGATTACGTCGCATCACCGTTGTCGGATGGCCGGAAGTCGGGCGTCTGATGAGCGGGACGGGGGAGGAGGATTGGCTGCTGATGGAGCACAGTCCTGTCGCGTGGTCTCATCAGCTGAGTCGAGAGGGCCAGCAGCAACAGACCTGAGGAGAAGAGGTCGAGGCTGTGGAATAGTTATTGCGCCCGCCCACCTGGATGAACCGAATGAGCTGCTTGGACACGAGAGAAAAGAGACAGCCCAGATGTCCGTGGGGTCAAGTGGGTTGCGCCCCGGTTTTCCCCCGGTGCCTCGGCTCGACGGAGCTCTGCACTCCAATATGAATACATTGACCATAGTACATTAATTTGATGGTATAAAAGATATCCTAGACATTTTCAGGATAAGTAGTGTCGGGAAAGGTCTGGGGTTAGAAGAAAAGAGGTGGGCGCTGGGCTTTGTTGGTTGTGGGTGTTGTAAATGGCAGGTCTGAAGCTCGGGTCTCGAACTGTCCAGTGGTTGCTTCCCTGGGCCAACGGCTTAGTTGTTCAATATGGAAATAGAAGAAGGCACGTCTGCCCCTCCTGCAACAAGGCCAAAGATGGTCGTCTGCTCAGTCAAAACACAGTCTTTTCTCCATCCACCGCCATCGTGAGAGTTTATAAACCATATTTATTTCACTACCACGGTGCATCATCGGCTATCCCAAAGAGGTGGCAGCGTACTCGGCACCCCCAAAAAAGATACCTCGGCATCGGACCTCAAGTTATCCACTCTGGCCGACTCGATTGTCACTTTACCCCGGAAAAGACATCCCCTTGCCGAGTATACCCACCACCCCAAGAGCACCTTGCGGCCACATCTTGTACCATAGTACATAGTACATACGGACCGACTCCGACCATCCAAGAGCTGGTCGCTTGAGGAACGGCCGTCTTCCGTACCTTACGCCTGTGTACTACTAGACCTTCCCTTTTACCTGTTTCCTTTGGAGTCGTTAGGGATGTTGGCATCGTTTGCGAGGACTGAGTCTCGGTCCCATTTCCTTCGAAGTCTACGGAGCGGCAGCAACTTGACCAGTACAAACAGTAGTAGGATAATACCGCACCTCAACAGGTCACCTTTGGTTCGTGTCTACCCATACGCTTGCTCACATCTTCACCATGCTTCCCACAGGACGACCTGCTGACCTTAGTCCTCCTCGTCGTCCAGATAGCAGCAGCAGCCATGGCGCCTGCCAGCCGACGAGCCAACAGCTCGTTGCCCCAGGGTAAGCCTCCGTCTTGACGCAGCCCGGCATTGTCTGAAGATGTTGTGGCCCTTGGGTGGTTTTGACTGACAGCCCGATCTTCTCTTTTCCCAGGCTATGTCGAGGATAAGTCCAAGGGCCCCATGCTGCGCTTCCAGGAGTCTCTCCCCCGCCTGCCGGTGCCCACGCTCGAGGAGACTGCCGCCCGCTACCTCAAGACCCTGCACCCGCTGCTGTCGCCCGCCGAGTTCGAGCAGAGCAAGTCCGCCGTTGCCGACTTCATCAAGCCCGGTGGCACCGGCGCCCGCCTGCAGGAGAAGCTGATTGCCCGGCGCGAGGATCCCAAACACAAGAACTGGATCTACGAGTGGTGGAACGATGCAGCCTACCTCTCCTACCGCGACCCTGTCGTTCCCTATGTCAGCTACTTCTACTCGCACCGTGACGACCGCAAGCGTCGGGACCCGGCCAAGCGCGCCGCGGCCATCAGCACCGCCGTGCTGAGCTTCAAGAAGATGGTCGACGAGGGCACGCTCGAGCCCGAATACATGAAGAAGCTGCCCATCTGCATGGACAGCTACCAGTGGATGTTCAACGCCAGCAGGGTCGCGGCTAAGCCGGCCGATCACCCTGTCAAGTACGACCACAAGACGAACAAGCACCTGGTCGTGATCCGCAAGAACAACGTCTACAAGGTCCTCCACGAGGTCGACGGGAAGCAGCTCAGCACGGCCGAGCTGGAGGCACAGTTCAGGCGCGTGTACGAGCTGGCAGGATCTCGCGGCCCGGCCCTCGGTGCCCTGACGAGTGAGAACCGCGACATCTGGACTGACGCCCGCGCAGTTCTGCTAGATGCCCACCCCGGCAACAAGGCTGCCCTGGAGACCGTCGAGTCGGCCTCCTTCGTGGTGTGTCTCGACGATGCGTCTCCCGTCACGCTCGAGGAGCGCGCACACAGCTACTGGCACGGCGACGGCCAGAACAGGTGGTACGACAAGCCGCTGCAGTTCATCGTCAACGACAACGGCACCTCGGGCTTTATGGGTGAGCACAGCATGATGGACGGCACACCTACTCACCGCCTGAACGACTACGTGAACGACGTCATCTTCAACAACAAAGTCGACTTCGGTGGCCCCGAGGTCCGCTCCCATGTCCCCGAGCCCTCGCCTGTGCGTTTCACCGTCACAAAGGAGGTCCAGAATGAGATTGACCGCGCCGTGGCGGACTTCAACTCGGTCATCAGCCAACACGAGCTCGCAGTTCAGGCCTACCAGGGCTACGGCAAGGGCCTGATCAAGAAGTTCAAGTGCTCTCCGGACGCCTACGTCCAGATGATCATCCAGCTGGCCTACCACAAGATGCACGGCAAGAACCGACCCACGTACGAGAGCGCTGCGACCAGACGGTTCCAGCAGGGCCGAACCGAGACCTGCCGCACTGTCTCGGATGCCAGCGTCGCTTGGTGCAATGCCATGGCCGACAATACCGTGGATGACAAGACCAAGGTGGAGCTTTTCCAGAAGGCGATCGCTGGGCATCTCGAGTACATCACAGCCGCGAGCGATGGCAAGGGCGTTGACCGGCACCTGTTTGGTCTGAAGAAGCTGCTGGCCCCCGGCGAGGAGCTCCCTGCCATCTACAAGGACCCTGCCTTCGGCTATAGCAGCTCTTGGTACCTGTCCACATCGCAGCTCAGCTCCGAGTACTTCAACGGGTACGGCTGGAGCCAGGTAATCGACCAGGGCTTCGGCATCGCCTACATGATCAATGAGAACAGGTATGTTGTATCCTCCCCCCAAGTCATCGAAACCTGAAAAATAATAACAAGCTAATCTTGTCACCACAGCATCAACTTCAACATCGTTTCGAAGGGCTTGGGCAGCCAGAAAATGAGCTTCTACCTGAACGAGGCGGCAGGCGACATGCGTGACCTGCTTGTGCCCACAATCGAGGCGCCCAAGGCCAAGTTGTAAGAGGATCGGAAAAGAATCAAGTGCGATGCTAGAACATGAAAAAAAAAAGAGTCTAGATGGTCCGAGGTATGCGTCGCCACATCGTGGGCATTATGCTCAACAGCGCGGGCTAATGATGCTTTCCTTCCACCATTCAAATGGACGTGTCTCACGACGCGACCATCTCAAGGGGGGAGAAGGGGAGTTGGAGGATCTCTGAAGTGCATTTTGCATCATCTGGTCATGGATACTGTCCCGTAGAATAGCTTGGTGTAGAAGGAAAAATATATAGAGTAAGCATTGAAAATAAGTGTTCTACAAGTCTCAAATGATTTTTGTTATGCTTGATGATTCCCCGGCTCAGCAGAAGAGAAAACGCAGGTAGATAAGGAGGAGGAGGTCAAGATGTGACAAGTCTTCGATTCTGCTATATAATCATGCCACCCCCAAAGACAATGCGACGCTTAGAAGAGGGTAAACATCCTGAATAGGCAATGAGGATCGACCATCCAATGAACTGCACCGTGCCAGAACTACAACGCAAGGCTTCTCCTCTCTCTCTATAGGTTTCTTATATATCAAGACTTCTCTCGGACAAGATGAGACCCAGCCCAGCATTCCCGATCGGGCTCGGCACCGTAACGAACCCCTTCTTACCTTTCTAGCCAGCATGCGACACGATCTCGTCCACCAGGGCCTTCTTCGCCGGGTCGTAGTAGGAGCTGATCTGGCCGGGCAGGGGGACCTCGATGTAGTCATCGTCGGGACCGGAGATGACGTTGAGGTTGATGCCGGCGGACTTGGAGTGGATGATCTTGGTGGAGGTGCTCTCCTTGCTGAAGTAGATCTGGGCGCCGTCGACCGAGTCCATCATGACGGTGGGGATGCTGCCGAGGACCTGGAGGGCAAAGTTCTGGGACTTGACGACGTCGACGGAGGAGATGAGGGTGTCGACGACCAGGCTCAGGCGGCTGGTGTTCTCGATGGTCACGGCGTTTGCCTTGCCCTTGATGATGATGGTCGAGTTGCTGCACTTGCTGATGAGCACCGAGTGCGAGAGGCTGGCCTCGATCTCGATGGGGTTGGCCTCCTTCTCATAGTTCTCAATGGTCCACTTGTTGCCCTCGAGGACCTTGACGGGCGGCTTCTTGACCCGCATGCTCTCGGGCTTGGGCTTCTTGCCAGGCGCGGGGCTCTTGGCCCTGGCGTCGCTGTCCGGCACGGTGCTGCTCGCCCGGAGCGAGGGGTTCTTGTGTGTCATCTCGGACTTGTCCACCTTGCGCAGGCCCTTGGTGACCGCCTCACCCTTGTTCAGCTCCGAGAAGACGGCGTCCAGGCCGCCCGGAGCCTTGGCCGGCGCCGGCTTCTCCTCGTTGATCTTGAGGACGGGCGGGGGGCCCGGCGGAGGCGGAGGTGGAGGCGCGCCGCCTGCTGGTGGTGCTGGTGCTGGTGGGGGGGCAGGAGCTGCCGCCGAGGAGGAGGCGGTGGTGGACATGTTCTTGACGACGTCCTCGATCGACTCGCCCTTGGGGTTCCAGGGTATACCCGAGGGGTAGTATCGCTTGATGTACTCGACAAGGTCCTTGCAGACCTGGTAGAAGCTCTGTATCCACTCGACCTGCTGCTGGTCCTTGTCCTTGTTGTCCTTGATGACGCGGTTCCCGTAGTACTGGGCAGACCCGAGGACATCCTCGACGTGCTTGTGCGGCCTGGCATCGACAGTCACCCAGGCCAGCGCCATGACGCCCTCGGCGACGGCGTTGATCTGATTCACAGCGTCGTGGCCCCTGTTCGTCTCCTGGACGTTGATGACGGCCATGAGGCACTCGTTGATGGGCCGCAGCAGCGCCTGGTACGCCTCCATGTCGGGGTCGGGCTTCTTGGCCTTGGTCGTAATCAGCAGGAACTTGAGCTCCTCGGCGAACCCCCGGACCACCAGGTCCGCCTGCTCGGCGATCGGCCCGCGCAGCTGGTAGCTGAGCTTGGCATACTTGGCAACCGACGCCTGGAGGAAGCTGTGGAAATCCTCGATCGCCTCCGGCAGTGGCTCGTCTGCTGCCGCCGCCGCCGGGCCTGCTGCTGCTGCTGCTGCTGCTGCTGTCGCGCCGGTTGCATTGGGAAGGCCCTTGGAGGGGGAGGAGGAGTCGGCTACGGGCGAGGCGAGGGTCTCTTGGATATTGGGGACGGCCTGGGGGATCTCGATGGTGGAGGAGGCGATGTCTTCTAGGCGCGAGGTGGCAGCTTCGAGTCTTCTCAGGAGGTTAGCGGCCCGCTGGCTGGTGTCTGCCGAGGAGATGACGAGAGGAGGCATTGTGTGCAGCTATGTATGTATGTAGGAATATTTCCTCGTGGTGTTTGAGAGACGGGGGATCTCGAGAAGATTGGACAACGGAACAGGAACAGGAGCAGGAGGAGGAGGAGGAGGAGGAGTCTGATGTTGGTGATGGTCTGGCGTACCGCTTGATCAAGGTTGTGAGGTTGTGCATATTATTCATCTGCGCCATCTTGACAGCCTCTCGGGGGGGGGGGGGGCGCGAGGAAAAAGGGGAAGGGGCAGGTCGTAGCCTGTGGCTTCTGTAGACCGAGACGAAGAGGAGAAGAGGCTAGCTCGTTGACAGGTTGGCGTGTACGGGATGGTCGACTATGCGCGGGCGTGGAGTGTGAGTGGGATGATCGTCCCTTCAAACTGTCGCCCGAAGTGTTGTTAGCAACAACTGCTTGGGTCTCTTTTTTGCATATCACACTCTAGTCATGCAACACTCTGTCTTTTGTATAATGAGAAAGTCAAGGCCAGAGACACTCTCGGTGTGAAGATGCGGCAAGTCGAGGAGCAGCAGCGTGGCGGGCGGGCGTCTGTGCTGGCGTCGAGCTCAAAGACATCGTGGGTAACATGCGTGTGTAACGAGGTTGGACGGGTAAACTAACCTTATTATTATCCTCACACCCACGTCTAGGTAGCCACAATTAAGTCAAGATAATTGGACAAGAAGGCGTACGTCACCAACAGGCAGCGAGGTTCAGCGAATGCGGGAGCCTGACGGGACTTTGGGACTTGAGGGAACCAGCTATGACGAGAGAGAGAGAGAGAGAGAGAGAGAGAGAGAGAGAGAGAGAGAGAGAGAGAGAGAGAGAAAAAGCACTGAAGAATATCCGAGAGAGTGTTGCAGATTGTCTGGTCAGTGCCAGTGCCAGTGCTGCGGCAGCCCACGACATCAGGTAGCTTTCCCCCTGAGCTTGGCTGGACCCCTGTCCCCAGCAGTGGTACCACATTACTGGGTGGAGCGCAGCCGGCCTGTGGGTTGATGCCAGCAAACCGGATCCGGTATGGTGGGCCGAGAGACCTGGCCTCAATTTTTAGCTATATATATGTTGTAATGAGTCAGGTCTCCAACAATCGGGGCGCATGGTTTAGTGGTATAATTCTCCCTTAGCATCCTAGTATCTAAGATGGGAGCGGTCCTGGGTTCGATTCCCAGTGTGTCCACACTTTTGTCTTTTTTACCATTTTCCCACGCCCAAAGCCTCACTCAGTTCAAAGCTACTCACTGTGAGAGTTGTGATCATTTTTCAAAACTCGCCACTAGTTCTTATTTCTATCTTCAAGAACTTGTTATGATCATCATCGAGGGAGTTTGCGCTGAGGCTTAGGGATTGAATTTCTATTTCCTGTTTCTCGATCTGGAACGGTAAATGCTCATTTCCGTTTTTGAGTCTTGAGTAGGCGTGCCTAGCCTTTGTACCTGATGTGTACATGTATGTACAAGTCTGCTAGGCTCCTAGTGGAGACTGTGATGCTATTACTTTTTTGGAGGTAATGGGGGGGGGGGAGGGTGTGGGTCCTGGGTTCGATTCCCAGTGTGTCCAATTCTTGAGGTTTAAGTCCTCAACTACGTTTTTTTTCTCCCTTCTCTTCTTCTGTCCTTTATGTATTTGCTTTGATAATTGTTTTTCTTTTCTTTTCTTAACCTCTCTAATCAGCCTTCCTTGGAACTGTCTTTCCAGTTCTCTATCTGCTCTCTTATACCAGGATAATCTCTACTTTCTTGGCCCCGTCGAAAAGCGCCAGCTCATCCCGGTAGCACTGACCTACACCAATCCTCTGATATTTCTGTAACACCTCATCAACCAACTGAAGCAGGAGAAAAGAGTCCGTGGCGTCCGAGGACGGTAGCTTGGTACAACGAACATGCATTGCATACACCTTCCTGACATCGGCCGAAATTATCCAATCCAGCTCTGCCCGCCCAGTCCCGTGTTCAGCACTCCAGAGGTGGGTGCCACTGATGGTCGCAACGAAAGCCGGCTCTGTGCTTGAATCGTCGTCACAAGCCTCCTTCGTGGTGATGGTGACTGTACGACGAAGCTGCTGGTGCACCACAGTCATGGGTTGCAAAGGGGCCAAGAGAGTAAGCGACACGTATGTCATGTCAGAACTCAGCGGTGTACCCGACCAGCGCATCGAAAAGTCCAGGAGCTTTAGGTCCGAGCAAGAAGAACGCCTGGCGAAGCGGCTGCAGTCATCCTCAACGTAATCTATGGGGCCATGTACAGACACCCAAGACCAGGATGGTCTCCTCAAAGGCTGCGAGGTCAGGCTTTGCGGCGATGACGGGACCGAGTCCGCCGCTGGCTCCCGGACGTGCCAGAGTAATCCAAAGGGCAGGTCCCCGATCCACAACCCAGCTATGGTCCTTCCGTTGCCTTCTGCTTCCAACCTCTCCACTAGTTCTTGTTGCCTCTTCCCGTCTTGCCAGTATTTGTACGCTGCACTGCCGGCGGGAGGCTCTTCAACACGGTCGGCCGATAAGGTGTCATCGTCTTCTCCTGATGGGGTAATCTCATCCTCTCCCAATGAGGTAGACCCGTCTTCTCCAGCTGATAGGAAAAGATGCTCATATGCACCTATTATGCCTGCAATGGCCATGAGCCTGTCTCCTGGGTTCGTGAAGTGACGAGATGCAGCCTCATTGACAGTGAGGTACCAGCTTTCGAAGAATATGCCTCTAGATGAGGGTCCAGCACGTTCTCTGTTGAATCTTTTGTTGATGAGAAGCCGGAACTGATCGCCTTGCTTAGTCTGATCACGTTCGCTTCTCCAGTGAGCGGAAAGATCGGTCCGGTACCCGTCAAGGTTATCCGAAAGGCTAGATGCGAACCCATCTTCAGATATCGTGCTTCTCAGACAGCGCCAGTACATCTGGTCCGCAGCGCAGTGCAGGACCCGCGGCGATAGTAAGTCTTCTTGAAGAGTCCAGCCTCTGGTCGAGAGTACTGCCCTGGCCACGTTTCTTCTGTACATGGGACTTGGTCTGACGAGGACCCGAGCATCGTCAAACATAACTTCGGCTGGTGGTCGGGCTTCTGTGAGCTGTAGCCCTCCTCCAGCATGCGCAGATGCCGAAGCAGCTATTGTGAGGAGGGCGCTGCTGTATATGTTCCCCATGTTGGCGACTTCTGCTTGCACCTCGTCCTTGTCTCCCTGCATGATACAGAGCGCGTCTATCCACAGGTACCGGATCTTCAAGGCCCGCGCCACCGCAATGGCGTCTTGGTACGTCTTTGCCAGGTGCAGGGGGTTCGCGCCAAGGAACAAGGTCTGTCTGGTGCGCTCCTCCTCCCCTTGGTCCCTCTCTCCACCCCAGCAGTAGCTGAGAGCTGCGTACTGGGCCGTCTCGGACGTCGAGGGCACAAGTCTGACCTGTTGGCCATCCTGAGTGGGGAGCGGCCCAACGTCGAGTAGACGCCTGGGCAGGCAAACAAGATGCTCTGTTGTGACGAGGCCATCCTGAGACACTAGACTTCGGAATGAAGAGCACGCTGAATGGTTGGAAAGGCAGTCTTCAAGAAGGGAATGCATGTGACCAAGCCTGCTGTCGATAGACTGCGGTTCGCTTGGACGCCAGACCGGCATCTCCAGGTAGGAAGCTATAATTACAGTGGTTTCAGCCTGCTGTGACTGAGATGTGGTAATAACATCAGGATGGGTATCTCGTAATATTACTCACTCTCCCCTTGACTTGCCATAACGAGAAATGACTCCAGGTAGTCTTCGGGATCGTCGAATAGGCTGTGACGTGCATCATCATACTGGGAATCGACCAACTGGAGCCACTTGTGGTGATCAGAGCAGCCTGATTTCTCGAGCATCATCAGGTGTTCGGACCGCTCACCATCTGTCATCTCCAGATCAGGCCGAGCTGTAGCATTATCTACGTACCGCTCTCTCCACTCTTGCCAGACGCTCTCGTCAACGGACCTGATCGACAGGCTGGGCACCAGCAAGGTCCCATGATGAGGTGATGCCCGCTTCTTGTTCACAAAGACGGCAGCCTTGGAAAGGATCATCTCTTGTCCGACGAACCTCCTCGCCCGTGTGAGATTGAATCGGCCGTGGATAAGTCGGCAGAGCGCACAAGTCTCGGCCGACTTTCGTAAGTCATCGAACGACTTGTGGTGGGCATAATCGTTGGAGTATTTCCATGTTGCTGGATCCATCCGGAACAGATCCGTCCTCGGTGTCCATGTGTACGGGCGGAGATACTCACAGTACTTGCAGACCATGCTAAGTACGAGAGGTCGGCATAGCACTTTGCTTCAGGGCTGGCTAAGTATGCTACCTATGTAGGCACTGGTCAGAGTAGGTCCGAGAGCAGGAGACAGAAGCGGAGGCTATGTGTGCGGAGTCGCGCTCTACGTAGTACTTGGAGAAAAATCCCTAGAATGTGATTGGTAGGAATCCCAAGAACGTTCTACTTACTTACAGGGCATGTTGCTTGTTCTTGGGGGCCAAGGAAATTCTCGTGATTGTAGATAGAGGGAATGGGGGCCAAATATCGAGGGGAGTGTACAATAGTACAGTTTAGTGATACCGGACAGTAATCTCACATGGGATTTACTTTTCCTACTCTGTAAGCTGGAAATCTGATCTTTATTTATAGGTACCTTCTTTAGAGAAGGAAACCGAAAAAGAAGGGGGAAAAAAAGGGGGAGTGGGGGGTATGTCCACTCTCTCTCTCTCTCTCTCTCTCTCTCTCTCTCTCCCTCCGTTAGTCTGCAAATGATCATGAATATAATCATGCTCTAGTCTCACAGAGTTCATTGAAAGCGTAGGCATCGAGAGTCCGGAGAATCATCAACAATTAATATCAATACTACCCTTGCATTCCGCAAATCCTTTTATTTTCATACTTGCCCGTGGCATACCAGCCCCATCATGGGCGAGAAGTCGATGACAAGCAGGCGCATCGTGTGGGTTTCTTCGTCAGACCTCCTTCAAAAGCAATGATGATCTCATATTATAAGACGGTGATGGCCAGTCTTGATGACAATAAAAGATACTCACCCAATAAAGCGACAGTGTCCCTCAACCTTCAGCATTAAGTTCGCCATCAGTAGCAAAGGAGAAGAGGTCTTCGTTTGCCAATGATCACCCCAGCCCCCGGATAGCATCCTCCTCATCCCTCGCCCACAGACGACTCTTGTTGGACAGCTCGAATGTCCCTCTCAAGTCGCACCATTTCCTCGCGTACCATGGTAGCGAACTTGTGCTTCATCCCCAAGCCCTCTCCCCCGATCTTCTGAAGGGATACCATGATCTCCCGGCAGCCATCCATCGCCTGTTGCAATTTTCCCTGTCGTTTGAAACAGTCAGCCAGATACCACTGCGCCCCGATCTGGTCCGGGTGCTCGCCGTCCTCCTCGGTCGCCTTCCGGTACTGGGCCTTGTCGATAACGGTGGCAAAGAGTGCCTCTGCCTCTGAGAAACGACCAACATCCGTCAGGGCCCTGGCATAGTGCATCTTTGCTGCCACCACGGTGAGATGTTGGGGACCGAGCACGGGGTTGTTCTCCGCGATGGGGATGATCTCGTCCAGGATCTCCAGGGCCTCGTGTGCCTGGCCCAGCGCCAGCTTCACCAGACAGAGGTTGTGCTTCGCGTACAGCGTGTACGGCTGTTCCCTGCCCAGGATCCTCTCGCGGTTCTTGACGATAAAAAGCATCATCTCGTGGCACTCGTCTAGGTCATCACCCCTAAGCCACGTGCGCGAGATGGCGAGCTCCTCAAGACAGGCCAACGTCTCGACGTGCGTCTCGCCAAGTTTCTCTTTCAGCCCGTCCCATGCCAGCCGATTCAGCGCGGCGGCCTCTTCATACTCCATGAGGTGCGCATACAGGCGTCCCTGGTTGTTGACGGCCTTGAGGGTGACTTCGTGGTCCGCCCCGTAGACCCGCCTCATGCCCTCAACAGCCATGGCCTGGAATTCCTTGGCCTCGGTCAACCTTCCCTTCCGGCACAGGCACCAGGCCAGAATATCGGTGACCTTCAGCGTCAGCGGGTGATTCTGGCCCAGTGACTCGACACAGATCTCGTAAGCGCCGCGCTGCAGTTGAGTTGCGTCGTCCACCCGGGTCAGGTCCCAGAGCGTGGCGACCTGGAGGAGGGTGGCCATGATGGAGATGCGGTGTGCCTTGCCAAACATCCTGATGGCAAAATCGCGCACCTTGGACTGCAGCTCCAGGGCCTCGCTGAAATGGCCACACTCTGACAACACGCGGCTGAACCGCGAGGCGTTTTGGGCTTCGTGTCTGTCGAGTCCCGAGTCGTCACGGCGGATAGGCCATAGAACCCACTGCGCCCGCCAGGGTCTGTTGCCCTTCAGTCTGCCGAGGATCGTCCGCCTGTGCTTGAGGACCTCATGGATGTGAGGAAGCAGACCCCGCCTCATCTCCCTCTCCACCTCCGTGTCACCATGTGGCGGGAGAAGGATGCCTCGCGCCAGCGTCGTCGCGGCTACTTCACACCAGAGCGCCTGCTGCCACGTCGCCGTCTCGGGCCGTTCTCTCACCCACTGGTGGACGAGCGGGTGCATACAGTACAGGCCGCCCTCTCTGGTCTGCTTCATGATGAGCGACCTAGAGATGAGCACGGAGAGCGCCAAGCCCAGCCTGTCGCGCACCTCCTCTTCGAGGTGAGCCTCGCTCAGGCCGTCTTGGTTCTTGAGCGCTGACAAGATATGCGGCCTGCCGACGGCGGTCAGAAACCGGAAGGCCTGCTCGCGGGCCCAGATAGACCACCCTGGCTGCTTCACGCCGTCCAGATGCTTCAGCAGCTCCGCCTCTTCTCTTGCTAGTCTCTGGTTTTCTCTTGCCTCTCTCAGCGGATAGACGGCAGCATTGACAAAAAGTTCCAGTGGGATGTTGTTGAAGTGGAGATACGAGAAGACCTGTAGTAACTCGACGGCGTCCTGGAATCTCTGGTCCTGAGACGCGACGAGGTTTCCATAGAGGATTTCATAGGACACAAAGACGTTCAGCCTGTCATCGTCATCCGTTTGGAGCACTCGATGCCTCGAAGGTTTTCTCTGGTGTCTTCCGCGACGGACGCTGGCCAGCTGCCGCTCGTAGTAAGGAATGAAGTTGGACCAAGAACAGAGATCTCCCAGGATGGCCTTTCCAGCCTGAACGAGCGCCAGTGGCAGGTAGCCTAATGCTTTGCAGATGGAACTAGCCATATCCATGATCCTCTGTGGCCACGGGCTGGGCTCCTCTGCCGCTCTGAGGATCAGCTCGATGGCTTCATTCTCGTCCATCGGGCGGAGCTCAAGGTATCTCTCGCCAGCAGTGCCTTCAGGCCTGTGGGCAGGATTCCGCGAGGTGACCAGGATCGTGCCCTTGGGGCCTACCGGAAAGAGGTCGCTCAGCTTGACCTCGTCATCGTCTGCATTATCAATGAGAAGCAGCCACGGCGCTGTGACCGTCGTCAACCAGTTCTTGGCCGCGCTCTCGTTGGGCTCGAACCCTCCTCGCTTCGCGATCTCGGCGAAGCTGGCAGCTGCATTCTTGCGTGAGCTCGCATCGACGAAGAACACGCCCCAGTAGAGCTCAAAGTTGTCCTCGGCATACTTGACGGCCAGCTCTGTCTTCCCGGACCCGGCGAGGCCGTAGATGACGAACCGTTTCTGGCCGGAGAAGGATGTGTCTGTGAGGGAGGCCGTAAGAATAGACATTTGCTTCTCTCGTGCGGTGTAGCATCCCCTGATGGATCTTGGCAGGAGAAGATGCTGGTTGATCTTGTTGGTCGGGACGAGGAGGGTCACCTGGGTCGCAGCCGAGACTGCGTTGCGCACCTGATTACGAGAACTGGGTGAGTAGTCATATCTTGAGACGTCGAGGCAAGATAGATTCTGATCAGTCAAATGCTGAATTGCTTACCTCGACATTTTCACCAATCCTCGACTGAATCGACCGTATTCTGTAATGAAGCGTAGACGCAAGAGCTCGCGCATCGGCAGACAGATTGCCCTCCCCTTCGAGATTGTCCTTCTTTTGAAGCAGTTCGATCGCATTATATAGTATCCGGAAAACCTCAGTCTGAAGCTGCAATGCTGGATATATAGCCCCATACCAAGTTTGGTTCTCCAGGCGTGTGGTCTCCGTCATGTAACCCGCATCATCTCTAGCCTGCAGGAGATTTTCACAGCAGGACTTGAGACGCTCTAGGTCTTCGACACTCTCCTGCACGATCACCGAGGTGCTGTGAGACACAGCTCTGAGATGCAGACGATCGCCCGACGAGAGAGACCTGATGGGCGCGGATGGATTGCGGCGCTCTCTAGTCGCCAGCTCGTCGAGCGAGTCGGTGACGGCGTGAAGGTCCTTGATCAGCTCGAGGAGGTTACTGACCTCAGGATCAGGCTGCGAGCCGCCCGCTGCTAGCTCCTCGAGGGGTGCCCTGGTCCTCTCCAGAGTCCTCAGCAGGCTCGCTGTCCCTAGATTCAAGTCGGGTTCCTCGTACATCCCGGGTATGGTTTTGTGCGGCCGGGCCTAGAAGCAGGCTATATGGTGTTGAGCTTGAGAAATCATATTCTGTTAATTTTAATGCGACTGAACTTCCTATGTCCTGCAAAATTCGGAGGCATAGCTGTGCCTCGCATAGAAGCCCCGATCACGGGTGAGCACCAGTCGTCTGCTCTGGAATGATTGGCCGTCTTCATTTTGATCTCCCAGGTCTCGTTTCCTCAGCCCCCTCGGCGTACCAGCCCAAAGGAGATGCGAACCTGCATAGAGGAATCTCTACTCTTCAGAAGATCCATCTGCCGTGAGAGGAGGAGTACCCCCTGCCACCCACAGCCTGAATGACATTTTGAAAAGGTCATACGAGGAGAAAAGGGATCTCGATGGTTTCGTCAGGCGCTGTCCTCAGATAATGCTTCACGCTGGGCTACAGTTGGTCAACACAGCCCTGACAAGCTGCAGAACAAAGCACAGTAGGCTACATAAGGCGAAGCGCGAAAAGAACAGGGGGGTATTGATCGGCATAACTCGAACAATTAAGGGAAGCGCAGCGGCCAACCGCCAGAAAAGGATCGATAAGCGTTGGGGTTGCATGGATAGGGGAAAGGGTGGCGGTTGCATTGAGATGGGGGCTGGACAGAGCCTTATTCACGATGGCTTGATATGGGATATTGAAGTCGCTACTACGACACTGTGACTAAGTACAGTAATATAATAACGACTTGCCCATAGATCACGACGTTTGATCCGGTGATCTATGGTAGTGAGCGCTACACACTTAAACAACCCCATCAACGGTTGGCCCCTTTTATTCGGCAATGGCTTCAGCTTGGGCTAAGCCACCCGTGTCTCGAGACATCCTGGGCTTGGTCAGACCCTTCAGTCTAAGAAATGCTGCGCTCTTCCTCCTGTGTACCGCGTTCTTATACGTGTATGTGCGCAGAAGATCAGCAAGAAAGGTATAACATCCATTCAAAATGTCATATTTCCATCCACGACTGACAACTGTTTTCTACAGCTCGAGAGGGCTCTCGCCGAGCAGTACAAATGCAAGCCAATCCAGGCTCGAGTCCGGCAGAAGTGGCCCCTGGGCCTCGACCTCGTCAAGAGGCAATGCGAAGCCCTCTTTGCTGGCCATTTCATGGAGACCCTCGCTGAGGCTTTTGCTATCGCCCCCACGGCTCGGTTGGGCACGTTTGGAGTGACCGGAATCCTCACCACAGACCCGGAAAATATCAAGACGGTCCTTACCACTCGGTTCAGGGACTATTCTCTCGGGATCCGACGCGACGCGGTCATGCCATTTCTTGGGGAAGGTATTTTCGGACAGGACGGCCCAGCGTAAGTTGTCTAGGAAACAAGGCTTGACATTGCTCCTTCAGCACAAAAATTAATACTTACTGAGATGACAACAATGAATAGATGGCAGCGGTCGCGGAGCATTATACAACAACAATTCATTCGTGTCCAGAGGCAGACGCTGAAGGTTTTCGTACCTCATGTGAACAAACTAATCTCAGGCATGAGCGTTGCGTCCAAGAATGGTGGAGTGATCGATCTGAGGCCCTTCTTCTACGAGTACACCCTCGACAACACAGCGGCTCTACTGTTTGGTGAGCCGCAGAGCAGCATGCCCGCGAAAGAGCGCAGCGCCCTGTCCGAAAACTTCGACTTTGCCTCGATGGGCGTCTCTATCCGACTCATACTAGCCGACCTGGCCCCGCTGTACAGATCCAGGAAATTCAGAGAGTCCTGCAGGTTTGTCAAAGAATGGGCCTCGTTCTTCTCCAAGAAGGCCCTAGCGTATATGGACGAGGTGAGGGAAGAGAAGGCCGCTGCGAAATACCCGTTTATTGTCGACCTGTGGAAGGAGATGGGCGATGCGGATCTCGTCAGGGATCAGCTGTTGCATATCCTGCTGGCTGGACGTGACTCGACTGCCTCGCTTCTCTGCTGGACATTGTGAGTTTGGAGGTGTTCCTAATCACTCAATATCTCCAGCATACCTCGTTGGCTCGTTAAGCTAGCAGTTGATCATCATCGCTAATATTACATTCACAGTTTCCACGCGCTACGAAATCCGACAATCCTGGACAAGCTCAGAGGCGAGATCGCTCCATTGGACAAGGAAGAGGTGCTTACACGTGAGCAGATTCAGAAACTACCATTCCTACGATGCTGCCTCAACGAAAGTATGTTGCCACTATGATGAATCTGCCAAGTAATTATTCAGCCAGCATGTCTTTGCTTACATGGGAACATGCCCGCAGCACTGAGGCTCTATCCTACCCTGTCCCTCAACGTACGCTTCGCCAACACAAACACCGTCCTTCCACGGGGAGGAGGCAGCGACGGCAAAGATCCTGTGCTCGTGCCCAAGGGCATGGGCGTCGGCTGGTCGCCATATCATCTGCACCGCCTCGAATCCATCTATGGACCTGACGCCAAGGTGTACCGGCCCGACAGGTGGGCCGACGGCGAGCTCATGAGGAAGAACCTTGGGTCTGGCTTTATCGACTTCAATGCTGGGGCTAGGATATGTCTTGGGAGTAAGCCTGCGTGATTATTGTGTGTCCATCTGCTTACAGCTTTACTGACCATCCTTTGTTGTGTCCAGAGGACTTTGCCCTGATGGAGGCCAGCTACGCGGTCATTAGAATTATACAGTCCTTTCCGGATCTTCATCTGCCGCCAGGAACGCCTATCGAGCCGGTAGGGGTCGAGAAACAAAATTATAATCTCATAGTGTCTCCTCGGGACGAGGTAGGGGTGCTTTTGCAGTGATGGGGAGGCAGAACGCACATGGAAATGGAAGGACTATTGAACGTCCACGGCTGCGATTGACGGTTGTCATTGACGAATCGACGTAGAATTAGCAAGAAAAGAGACGGATTGTGATTGGATTAATTATCACCAAGACACCATCCAGAGCAATCAGGCTCTCTGCACGTTGATTATCTTGATATACATGTCGAGCAGCAGTCAAGTAACGTTGGGGTAGTTTGCCACGAGCTCCATTTCTAACAAGTTGTTACGACTGCACAAGACGCTGAATCACGCTCTCAAGTGTGGGAACAAATTGTTTTGGTTCCAGGACGCAATGCTGACAACCATGGTGAGGGAAACTGGAGGTGGGGAAGGTCTGGTAAATTCATAGAAAAGACGTCACATGTGCATGTATTACACTGGTCACATAATTATTTACAGCCAAGCAGCTGAAAGTGCTGAGGACTGTACCAGGTGCTGGTTGCCACATCATTGGGATACTTCCCATGTCAGCTGGAAAACTTCCACCTTCCTCTGCTCCATCCATTTGGAAAATGACATAACATCCCATTCAGTGTCTACTGCCTTGACATCTTACCTTCCTGATTATTCGTATATTTTCAAACAAAATGGCATCAGATTCACCCTTCCGATACCCGGAACTACAGCACGATGTGGACTCGATCCGGATCCTCACCTTGGAACCAGGCAGCTTCTCAGACCAACTCGTCTGCACTCTCACATCCGCCACCTTCTCTTCCAAGCCTAGATATGTGGCTCTGTCATACACCTGGGAAACACCATATCCAGACAACGAAATGCTCCCGACCGGTCCCAGCGACCTCAGTCCTCGCTCGCCCCAGGCCATGATGGGCCGACGCGCAATCACCTGGCTCGCCACCTCTGATCTCCCGAACGACCGGGTCGAAGGTCCCAACCAATGGCCACTTCCACTTGTGCCGACACACGCTCTCATCACATTAAACGGCCAGCCCTACCAGGTGCAGCACAATCTCTACATTGCCCTCCTCCACCTGCGCTCCTCGGAGCAGCCCTTCAACATCTGGGTCGATGCTGTCTGCATCAACCAGTCCAACACCCAGGAGCGCAACGCGCAGGTGTCGCTCATGTCCTTCATCTACAAGCGGGCGCAGAACGTTGTTGTCTGGCTCGGGGCAGAGAAGTACAGGCCCTCGAGCAACACTTTCCGATCTATGCAGACGGACTGGACGGTGGGCATGACGAGGCTCTTGGCTGCCTCACAGCTATCAACATCATTAGATCAACAGCAAGTGGGGAAAAGGCCAGGCAGAACAAAGAAGAATACCTGGTCCCTCGAGCCTGACCCTGACACGCTGGCCAGGATTGCTAAGAGCAGGTACTGGAGCCGCATGTGGGTTATACAGGAGCTCTGTCTCCCGCGGGTGGTCCTCTTTGTACATGGATCGAGAGTCTGGAGGTATGAGGAGTTTTTCCAGTTCATAGCCAAGCATGCCCGGATGAAAAACGATCCGGCTAGAAGTCCGACCGGCAGCAGCAACGCCTTCCTCCATCGCGCTGATGAAGATGGTGGCACACGCTTTGAGGCCATGTCGCTGTTGCTGCGGGCCAGAGAGGCCAGGTTCAAGCTGTCCACACTCGAGGACCTCATCGACAGCTTCGGCGGCCAGGAATGTACCCACATCAGGGACAAGGTGTACGGCCTGCTGGGCCTGGCACATGGTATTCGACCTTGGTCATCCGAATCCCCCGGCGTCTGTGGAAAGGGCAATTTTGAGGTGAACTATGACAAGCCGCTCTTCGAGATCTGGCTTGATGTGATCAAGCTGGTGCTTGACCGTTGCGAGCGATCCACCAGAGAGGGCGATTCGCGTCAAGTGCAACGCAGTATCGTGAGGACAGCTGCGGTTATCCAGAAGGCTTTTGGCCGCGAGTTTGAGGAGGAGATGGACGGCATCACCACCACAACTAAGGTACGTAGAATGAACATCACTCGCACCACGCAGAAGAGGCGGCGAAGCCAGTACACACAACCAACAAAGCGTTTCAATCAATAGCACGTTGACCCACACCTGTCGATACGGGCCGAGGGATTCTCGAGCGGCGAAATCCTTCATCTCGGCCCATCCTACGGGGCCCTCATGAGATCCCACGCGGCCAGACAGGACTGGGAAGACGCCCTCGAGGCTCACTATGAGGACCCATCCGACCTCGAGCTCCTGCGGCAGGTCAACGAGGAGTACATGGCACAGATAGAAGCCTACGCCCCCTCCGACCTGAAGAGGATCCAGGAGATGCACAAGGAGCACATAATTGCGTGGCCGGTCAGCCAAGCGCCGTCCAAGCCTGATCTAAACGGCACTGCGCAGACTGACCAAGAGGAGAACGGACCACCTGACGGCAGCAGGGACGACATGACAGACCCGATCCTCTGCCTCGGGACGGAGCACCTCATCGCGCTTGTCCCACCAGCAGCCCAGGTGGGCGACGTGATCGTTCGGTTCCGGGGCTGTTCTGCTGCACTCGTCATGCGGCAGATCAAGAGTACGGCGGAGGGCGGCGTGCCGAGCCCGGTGTACGCCCTGGTGGGGAGGGCAGATGTCGCGGGACGAGCAATGCCAAAGGTGCTTGAGGATGGTGGTCGTCAGCTAATGACAGGGCCGGAGCTCATGGTGAACGATGCCAGGCTGTCGGAATTGTCAGCGTTGAATGTCGACCTCGACGTCGAGACTTTACAAATGATTAGCTCCGGTGTCCACATTCAAGATGTGTCTTCGAAAGGCCTAAACGTTCTGGCATGACAACGGTCACGGGCGGGGCCTCACAGGCTAAGGCGGCGGAAGGGTGGCTGAACACGAGCTTGAACCTTGAGCTCACCACAAGCACAGTCCGTTCCCAAGACGCCCCTGACCCAAAAGCATACGTCAAGTCTCCGCAGGTAGTGTCACGCGTTGATAGAATCATCGCATTAGAGGTTGTAGCACGAAGCCCTCTGCATATCCACTATAGAAAAAAGAAAATTCGAAAGTACCTTTTTTGTACAGATATTTGCCCACGTCAAACAAGAAATCCATTTCCTTTACCTCGCCAACCCGTCATGACGCCGATTCCCACACCAAGAAAACCCCCCAATCGAGCGTGAAAGGGCGGAAAGAAAGACGGATAACTCCAGTCTAATTAAAGAGAGAGAACAGACAAGGAAAATGGAAAAAGAGGAAAGAAGGACAAGAAGTGGCACATTCCCACTAAGCATTGCCCCTTAGCATCGCCTCTTAGCATCGCCTGGGCACCATACCATCGACTTCAGCTGTTGGGGCTGACCATCATTGACTAGCTCACGAGTTGGGCTTCCTGAGCACTGCCGACTAGACGATAGGTCCGAGTGGCTAGTGTTAGCCGTGCGTTTGTCGGCCATCACGGCTCTGAAAGTGAGGCAGCACACGTCCACCCGAGGTTGGATGCCCATCACTTGGCTGGTTCTCGACATGCATCCGCTGCCCACCATGGACTTGGTCATCTCCGTCGCCAGAGTGTGCTGTCGAACACGACTGGTCGAGTTCAGCTTCGATTCCGTTCTCGCCACGCGGATGCCGATGCGTCTGAGCCCGTGGTTGCTGCGTCGAGGAAAAGGCTGGCCGTGGAGTCGTCGAGCTGGAGTGGTCCTACGCCTCGTAGCTCTTGACGGGGCCGCTACTGCTCAGAGGCTGCACACCACCCATCACGGGCGCCGCTTGCAGACTCAGTCTGTCACCGTCCATCACCACGTCCTGGCTCATCTTGTAGCCCTGGTCGCCACCCACGAGGGCAGCCGCCTTCAGCTCGTCCTGAACCCGCCGCACTCGCTTCTTGAAGGCCAGACGGTCCAAGAAGAGCTGTTGCCGGGCGCGTTCCAGCTCGCGGCGCTCTTCTTGCAGAATAGCCTCCATCTCGTTGAAGTACTTCATCTTCTGCTCCATCTTTTGCAAGGTGATGTTCACAGCAGCCGAGACAAGACGCGTCATCTCCCGCTCCTCGTGGGAAGCCAGTCCGTCGGCACGAGCTCCTATCGTGGCCAGGGGTATGTTGGCCAGCGCGGTCGTTGTCGTCTTGGTGGTGGTGGTTGTTGTCGTGGTCGTCTCCTGGCGGATGTCGACTTCCATCGACTCGGTACCCTCTGTCTCCTTGCCCTTGCCCTTTCCGTTAGACTGAGCCTCGATGGCGCCGCTCGACTCGAGCTTGCCCCGCAGCTGCTGCCGCAGCTCCTCTGCAGACTTGCCAGCCGCCACGGCGGCGCTGGCGGGGTCCGCAAGACTGGCAAGGAAGGCCACAACAGTCATGACAGGGTTGTCAGCCTGGCTGAAAGGCAGCTGGCCACCTGCGGTGCCAAGCATTGAGATGCCGATGGGGTTCTCCGCCTCGAGGTACTTGTCCTCGATGTCGAGCTGCAGGAACTGAAGCACACACTCTTCCTTAGTCCGTGTGCCAACGTGGTCCGCGATCTCAACCCAGTTGTCATCGAACCTCTCGAGCCCTTCCAGCAGGCGCAGCAGCTCCGCATCGGTCCACGGCGCATCTCGGTCCAGGGTGGCAGAGTAGGTAGGGTTCTCCATCCTTGTGAAGTTGCTGTTTGGCTGATTCGAGGGGAAGCGGCCGTCCACGAAACAGCTCGGGCAGATGTCGAAGCTCTTCTTGTTGTTCGAAGCAGGGTCGACATATGTGCTGTGGTAGTAGATCCTGGTACAATCCATCCCGCAGGTCTGGCAGTGGACCTTGGCAATGGGCGCTTTTGTGATCTCTTCGACCGACGTATTCGAGACACCGTTGGTCGTAGGAGTATCGCCATTCGTCTTGCCGTCAGTCTTGTTGAGCTTGGCACCCTTGGCACCGGCCTCGTATATATTGCGTCCCAGTTCCAGGTTCAACTCGCTCTTGGGCGCCGTGCCGGCCTTGGCCTTGGCATCCGTGTCAGCATGCGCCCTGCCGTCTGTGAGGATCGGGTCCGTTGCTGGTTGCCATGGCTGGAGACCTCGGGGGGTGTCGCAGATGATCTTGAAGTGACCTGTAAAGGGCGGACCAACAGGAGCCGGCCGGTGGTCGGGATCAACCTGGAACAGTGTCAGTAACTGGGCGAGAAGCTTTATGTGGCGCGATGACTGTGCCGTACCTGGTAGTTGATGAGACCCCACTGCTCGAGGAACGAGTGGACTCTCATGATAGCGCACACGTCGCCAGCAAGATTCCGCCTGCAAGCCGTGACTGTCAGGTACTCGGCAGGATTCAGCCTGTACGTGTTGATCATGAAGTCGCGGTAGTCCTTGTACACGGCAGGTGTCTTGCTTCGGTTCCGCTGGTTGAAGAACTCGGGCAGGGCCTTGCGCTCGGTGGGGTGGACGATGTTCATGTCGAACCAGGTGCTGTAGCTGGGCAGGACGATGGAGTGCGTCTGGGAGATGAGGTGTTGGCGCGCAGCGTTCTCGATAGCCTCCTTGCTCTTGCCGCCGTCGCCCTCGCCAGAGGCCTCGCCGTCATTGGCCTGGTCCGCCTTGGACTCGCCATCAACATCAGCCATCTCCTCATCCTGCGCGGCTGTGTTCTCGGGGGCTGGGCCGTCGGGCGCATCGAGAGGGTTGTCTGATGAGGCTCCTGGCCCAGGGGTTGTGCTGTCTTGTTTGATGGCTGGCTCATTGGAGGAGCCCTCGCCCATTTGTACATCTGCAAGGCAAGGGTTGTAAGGTGAGTCTGGGTACTAGACTTTGTCATGGAACACACAAATATGGATGAGAGGAATATAATGTTGCTGCAGTAGGAAGGATTGTTAGACCTACCCTCACCGGAGTTTACATCAGCCAGAGGGGGCTGGGAAAGAATTGGATTGCTTCCAGGAGACGCTCCATTGGCAGGAGTGCCATAGCTGACGTTCTCTTCCTCCATTTTGATGATGGGTAACCTGGCTTCGATTCAGCCCGCAGCTTTGGGCCCTGATGATGAAAGGTTGCCGACGATCGAGGGAGCAGGAAACCAGCTTGCGACAAGCTGCACACTGCAATTGCAGGTGGGCAGACCCAATGATCGATCAGGCTGTCAGCAAGTATGACTTTGTGCCGACCAGAGTACACGTGCAGATATGCAGCGCGCAGGGAAACGGCTTGTTGGTGATGAGCGTCAACGTGGGGGATGGATGTGGGTGCCGTCGCAGAAGACCATGTCGAGTTGTCGCGTTGAAGGAAAATCGACCGGGGGCGCGTGTGTAATGCTGCTCCCTGGAGCTGCTGCTGAAAAACTGTGGCAGCCTGAGGCTCCAACGCGGCAGCGGATAGACCCTAACCCTGGAAAGACCATCAGAAGCGTACTAGCTCTGGCCCGTGGGCCCTGGCCTCCCGGTCGCGGAGGGCCTTGAATAGCCGAGGACGATTTCATATGTAGGTAAGTTGCTCTTGGCCCGCGGCTTGTGTCTTCTCTCTCTGTCTCTCTTTCTCGACATCCTCTGGATCAAGAGAAGCCACCACAGCCCCTTCCAGGATGCTCTGCACAGCACGAAGAGCGATAACGCCCCATCTGCGGCGGCACATCGCCCAGGCAACGACATCCACCAGCCCGTCGGCCTTCTTCAGCAGCCCCGCCGCACTTCGACGGCTTGCCTCGACCCTCGCGATCCTCGAGCAGAGGGAAGGAAAGCTTAACCATGGGTCGCTGAGCGCCATCGCGGCTGCTCAGAAGATAGGCGGTCCAGTACATGGTTTTGTGGCAGGGAGCAGTATCAAGGCGGTAGCAGACGAAGCAGCGACGGCAGAGGGCGTCGAGAAGATCATAGCTGTGGACAGCGGCGCCTACGACAAGGTAGACTCCTCTCACTGCAGTACTTTCCAAATTCACAGAAGTCAAGGCTTGTGTGCTTGAAGACGCATTCGCACACTCATTCAAGTACTAATTACCTCATGTGTCCATACAGGGTCTGGCCGAGAACTTCGCCCCTCTCCTGGTCGAGAACATCAAGAAAGGCGGCTACACGCACGTCATCGCAGGCCACACAGCGTTCGGCAAGAACCTGATGCCCCGAGTCGCCGCCCTGCTCGACTCCCAGCAGATCTCCGACATCACGGCCGTCGAGAGCGAGAAGACGTTTGTGCGCCCCATCTACGCCGGCAACGCCATCGCCACTGTCGAGTCCTCCGACCCCATCAAGATCATCACCATCCGCGGTACGGCGTTTGCGCCTGCTGAGCTCGGAAAGGGCTCTGCGGCCGTGGAAGACGGCGTGGACCCCAAGGCCGAGTCTCAGACCGAGTGGGTGTCTGAGGACCTGGCCAAGTCCGACAGGCCGGACCTGGCGACGGCGGGCAAGGTGGTGTCTGGCGGGCGGGGTCTGAAGTCAAAGGAGGAGTTCGACAAGGTCATGCAGCCACTGGCAGACACGCTGGGCGCGGCTATCGGTGCATCGCGCGCGGCGGTCGACAGCGGATATGCAGACAACAGCCTGCAGGTTGGACAGACGGGCAAGGTGGTGGCGCCGCAGCTGTACATGGCCGTGGGCATTTCCGGGGCTATTCAGCACCTGGCGGGTATGAAGGACAGCAAGGTCATCGCGGCGATCAACAAGGATGCCGATGCGCCCATCTTTCAGGTTGCTGATATTGGCCTGGTGGGGGACCTCTTCGAGAAGGTCCCTGAGCTGACGGAGAAGCTGAAGAAATAAGAGTGATATATTTATATATATAGATCTCTCTCGTATGCATTTACACATGTGTATAAAGACACTGGGAGGTTCGTATAGCATTTCTCGCCTGAGCTGAAGCAGATAGAAATCTATTCATGCCCTTTCAGAACCTTGGGTCGCTGTGCTGTTATGACCTTGCCGTGGACGTCGACAACGGCAGCATGTCCTCGATGGCGGTGAACTTCTCCCTCTCCTTGCCCTTCTGCCTGCCCTTCTCCCTCTCTGCCCTATCGATAGCCAACCAGCCCTCCCAACCCACCGCACCACGGGCCAGATCCTGTCCACCTTCACTCCTCACCCCCTCCCACCCAGCAGCAGCAGCATTATCATCAGCAAGAAACGCCGCGCCCGCCTTCCAGTCCGCCGCGATGGCCGCTGCAGTCGCAAAGGCGTCCTCCATCGTGCTAGCGATCACGCCTGTAGGGCCGCGCTTGACCCAGCCGGCACAGTACAGCCCTGGGAAATGTGTCGTCTCCCTGCTAGTGGGCACCACGCGGCCGTGCACCCCATCGTTGGCGACGACGCCCCTTCTCTCGTCAAAGGCGACCCCCAGGTCCCTGAACTCGGGTATGGGCTCTGACTTGTAGCCGATCGACCTGAACACCAGAGGCGAGTCGATGACCTCTGGCTCTCCCTCAGAGCCCTGCACCCCGGCACCCGTGTCGTACAGGTCGGTCAGGACGTTGTGCTGGAAGGAAGTGGCGCCGACGGCGGAGGGGTCCGCAGCATGAGGGTGGAACGCAGTGGGCGACAGGCAGAACCCTAGATCCCAGGACCTGGGTGTTCCCTCGAAGGGCGTGCCGGCGGAGCCCTTGACGAGAACCTCCATCAGCCGCCTCCGCGCCCGGGGGAGGCTCTTGAGGTCCTGCGGCACAAGCGCCCTGTCCACGGGCCTGAACCCCACGCCGGGCAGGTTCATCAGCTCCCGCAGCTCCTTGATGGTGAAGGCAGCCTGCATGGGGGCGCGCCGCCCGATGACGCTGACCGTCCTGACGCGGCTGGCGGCCAGGGCGTCGAGCGCGTACGCGGCCATGTCGGTGCGCCGGAGCCTGTCGACGTCCTCGAGCAGGACGCGCGCGACGTCGAGGGCCACGTTGCCCTGGCCGATGACGACGGCCGACTCCTGCGAGAGGTCGGGGCGGAGGCCGGCAAACTCGGGCAGGCCGTTGTACCAGCCGACGAACTCGCGGGCAGAGTAGATGCGCCGCAGGGAGCCCTCGCCAGGGATGCCGAGGCTGCGGTCCTTGGAGGCGCCGTAGGCGAAGAGGACGGCGTCGTAGTGCCGCAGGAGGGAGCGCAGGGGCACGGACTGGCCGCCTGGGTGGCTGGGGCTGTGGCCGACTGCGACGTTGCCGATGAAGGTGAAGTTGGGGGACGAGGCGACCTCTGTGAACTTATCTCCACAGTTCTACTTTATCCTTATCAGTCTATGACATTGTTCTGTACATGGGACAGAGAATAATCTTGTTAGTGTCACAAAGAACGCACCTTGACCTCTGGATGATCAGGAGCAACGCCAAACCTGACGAGCCCGAATGGCACAGGCAAAGACTCGTACATGTCGACCTTTGCACCCTCGATTAAGGACATGACACGGTAGGATGTGTAGAAACCCGCAGGACCGGAGCCGACGACGGCCATCCGGAAGGGCCGGTCATGTCGAGATGAGGGGGCAGAGGTCGTTGAATATGAGCATCGGAGAAGGTGAGAAGTAGGTCTGTTGCTGCTGCTGCGGCTGTGACTCAACAGCCGGGCACAACTGGCAGTGAGGCCAGCAGTGGGACTGTAAATACGGAGAGACATTATATCATGACATTGGAAGGGAATTAATTTGTTTCTTCTCAAGAGCATCACAGTTGTGTTGCCTTGGGTGGTTGTGAGATGGTTGGCTGGCAGATGATGTAGGGAAAGAGTAAAAAATCGGATACAGTATGTACTTGGAATATCCCGCCAGTGTCTGATGGCGATCGGGAATTGACTCGATCTACTTCACTACCAAAATAATGTTCAAGGGACGTGTATATATGCCATGATGCTGGGACCGCGATCAAGTCGGGCAGTGAGAGAGTATAGCATTAAAATCAGACCAATGAGGCAGCTGAAGGGCCGAGCAGTGCGTGATGATAACATACGAGGCTGCGAGGGTGACTGTGTACAAACCTGCGAGGTGGGCCAGCCTGCTTACTTAATGCACCCACTGGCGGGGTCGTTCAGCCAATCCCCACAGCGCGGGCCGGTCCCTGGCTAACAGGGGGGTTTGTGCTCTGTATGGCCAACTGACTGTGGCACCAAGTGCTATGAGGAAAGGCGTGTAAGTGGTGGGGTTGCTATGCCAACTCTGGATCCCAGCCCACCCTGTTCCTGGATTACCAGCCCCCAGGAATATTCCCTTGGCCGTGGGTGTCTTTCCTGTATTGTACTCTGGTATAATCCCATCTGGGATGACGGGACCTTGATTTACTTTGCTTCTCCCAGACTCTTTTTCCTTTCTCTTGTGTGTGTGTGTTTCCTGTCTCTTTTTCCTCCGGCATTCCAGTTATTTTTTTTTTCTTCTGGAACGGCAGAAACATTCCGGTACTTACAGTCACAATGGGCGCTCAACACCAGCCGTATATGTACTCGGCTGCGAGATACGACGAGGACAGTCGGTTTCCCTCGACGCCTTTTGACCCCAAAGCAGTGACCCGTGCCAGTTATGACTATAAACCACCAAAGCCCAAGCACGAGGGGCCACTGGTCTCCTTCAATCGCCATCCAGAGTGAGTCTAGATTCAGAACTAAGTGAACCTGCCACGTGGTGGGCTGCATTCCTCTCTCTCTCGCTCTCTGGGTTCTCCGTGGTCTCTGACTCTGTGCTCCATATTACAGTGCCCACGTGGTTCCTGAGCCTAGAAGACAGTTCAAGACACTGGGTCCCAGGACAAAATGGTGGATCAAGTGGTCGAGGATCACCCAGCTCTGCATCCGCGTGCTTCAGCTTGTCGCGGCAGCCGGCATCCTCTTCCTCTTCATCATCATTGACGATGTCAGCGCCCTGACAGCCTGGGTCGAGAGGATCACCGCCGGCGTGAACATGATCCACTGCGTCTATGGCATCTGGCATCTGGCCCGTCCTGCCGGCTCCAGGCCTCCAGCCTCGTCTGCCAGCTACCAGATGTTTTCTGCCATCACCGACCTCGCAGTGCTGCCTCTGTACACCTATGGCTGTCTGTCCGTCCGCAGCTCCAGTGACCACTGGGGCACGCTCCTCAAGAACGAGAGCCTGATGAACTACTTCCTGCCCGCGCTGTACTACTCCCTCTTTGGCGGTGCGATCCTACACCTCATCACCTTGTGCATCGGGCTCTGGCTCGCCCTCAAGTTCAGGCAGATCACTCGCCTGCCGCCGGACATGAACCCGCTCGAGGACAACCTCACCTCCCGCCACCAGAAGAAGTTGTCTGTCGCCACCACCGCCACCTACCTCACAGAGAACGACCGTCGCCTGTCGACGCCCCTCGAGGACCGCCGCCGCTCAGGCCTTCCCTACGAGGATGTCGACCGTCCTCCCTCGGTCCCCTTCTATGCCACACGGTCAAGCCCGCGCAGCTCCATGGCATCCATCGACCTGCCTCCTCGCCACTACCAGATCACGCCGACCCACTCGCCCAGGAACTCGGTCACTGCCGTAGACCTCAAGGGCATGTCCACCCCCTCCCGCCACTTCTGCGTCGAACGGCGCCGCGCCCACGCCTCCACCTCGCAGCCCATGGCGCTCCTCGCGTTCGTCGTATGCCGAGGTGCCCACCCAGGACCTGGCAGACATGCGCCCGCCGCAATCTCGAGGCTCCGCTGGCCAGGCTCCGCCCTCCCCAAGAAGCTACGGCCACCAGTCTCGCCCCAGCACCGGCTCGGCAGCCCAACAGCAGCAGCAGCAGCAGCAACAGCAGTCGTCATCATCCCCCCCACGCCCAGCCAAGTTCACCGAGTCCTGGTACACGACCGAGTCCCTCTTCAACCGCACGCACGACCGCAACCGCGCCATCAAGGCCAAGAGCGAGACCCAGCTGCAGGGCTACGAGGCCATCCGGCGCCGCTACGACCTGTCCGACTCCGAGTCCGACTACGGGGAGGACGAGAACGAGACCGCCACCGCCTACTCCGTCATCAGCCCCGGCAAGAACGAGCTCGCCCGCGACGGCGACCTCGCCTCGCCGCGGGACCACCCCAACCCCCTGCGCGCCAACCCGTCCCTGCCCAGCATCGCCGCCGACACCGACATCGGCAAGCCCAAGCCCCGCATGCGGCCCAACACCCCCTTCACGCACAAGTCCGCCCTGAGCGAGATCGACCTCAACGACAGGCGCGTGAGCGGGCCCGCCGCAGACGACGGCGGCGACAAGAAGCCGCCCCGCAACTACGGCGGCCTCAAGGGCCGCAGCCCTACCAAGCGCTACACCTGGGCCCCCCCGCGACCGCGACAGCAGCATACAGCCCGAGGCCGACTTCTACGCCAAGCCCTACGGCGAGCTCAAGAGCGCCACCCCGCCTGTCACTGTCGGCACCGACAGGCAGGTGTCGAGCGGCAACGACTACGGCGACCTGGCTGGCGCGGGAGGCGGCGCCGCCGCCGCCAAGAGGTACTTCTCCTTTGGGAGGAGGAACGTCAGTGGCAAGATTGCCGAGGAGGGACGAGGGTCTCCTGGTATCGGCCGTGCTCACTGAGGAGGGGTGATGGATGTTGAGGGATAGTATGTGTGTGTGGTCTTGGTTTTATTCCGTCTCTTGTTTTCTAAACTCGGCGTTCTTCGTGTCCTACGGCGTGGATGAATTGGCGGCCGGGCTTTGATGAAAGTTCGGGATATACAGCACGCATGGGCACATGTGATTCAGAGGGATGTACAAAACAAATGAGGGTGCTTTTGGTGGACGGAAATACCTTGGGACTGGCATTATTGATTGGTTCGGCGGCAATTGGATTGTTATTTACCTGCCCTTTTTGAAATGGCGAGGGCATTCATACATGCAGTGCGCATCAATGATCAAACGGACATGTGATGTGCAGTAATTCGATCCTCGCAAGCTCGTGTGTGTACATGTACAAGATGAGAAAAATGCCTTTGTGCCGCTGGAAAAATACAAGAGAAAAAACCACGTAATGCTCGACTCCCACCACCGCCACTACCACCACCACCATCACCCTACGCCGTGCGACAAGTAGAAAGCACAAGTCTATATAAAATCCTCGCTCTCACCATGACAGTAGAGATCGTTCAGAAGTACCCAAGACAAAGAAAACTCGCCCGTGCTCAGTCAAGCTTCTCCGTCAAGGACTTAAGAACCCGGGAGTAGAATTTGGCAGCATGTGGCCTTGGGAAGGTGATCTCCTCCACGAGGTAGTCAGGCAGCATCTCGATGAGTTCGCTGTCGCGGCGTTCATCAAGCTGCGGCTTGTACATGAACTCGACCTCCTCCAGGTCTTCGTCTGAGTTTTCGTTCGGAATGGCGAGCTTGAAATGCAGGGCTGAGAATGTTTTATCAGTATAATCAAATAAAGAAAAGAGAAGCAGCACCAAGGTTTGCTTCTTAATAGATAAATAAAAAACAGCATGAGAAGCAAACTTACTTCCGTTCCTACCCGTCTGGATGCAGTCGTATACGTCCTCAGGCCCGTCACGCTTGACACCGGCCACGAGCAGACCCGTCAGGTCGCTGTACAGATTCTCCTTCATCTTGGCCGTCTGTGTCGCCTGAATCTGAGCACCGTCGAGCCCTCGTGCGGCCATAACGCTGGGCTTCATGGCACTACCTGGCACTCGCACTCCGGCGGCCTGAGCATGAGCAGTTGCTGTCGCCTCGGCCGCCCGCGCCGCACTGAGCTTGGTCGTGAGCGCCTTGATCTCGGTCCTAGACTCGGCCAGTGAAGTTGTTAACTGCGTGATCTGGGCCTGCAGGCTGTCCACCTTGGCCTCGCTGGCCTCTAGCTGCTGTTGGGCCTTCTGGCCTTCCTTGGCAAGACGCCTTTGTGCCTCGAGATCGTTCTTCAGACTCGCGATAAGCTGGTTGGCAGCTGTATGATTGGTCAGCACTTCTCTCTCTCTTTCTGCAGATTCATTACGCATTGCCATAAACGGTACACATACTGTGTGTCTTCTCCTCAGTGGTTTTCCTGAGCCGATCAAAGGTCCTCTCGGCCTCCGTCACAGCCACATTCCTTAGATCTCTGTACTTGAGCTCCAGGGCATCGTACTTCTTTGTCATCTCGCCTAGCCTTCGTCTGATAGAGGGGTCGCTCTCCAAGGAGGAAGCGCTGGAAGCTCGTTTCGAGGCACTGAGTGGAGCCATATATGAATTGGCGCGCCGGGCTGATGGCGGCGCGCTGAAGCGCGAAAATGCCGGGAGATCCTCCACTTGGTCTTGCTCTTCCTCCTCGGCGTCAACGTCCATCTCGTCCTCCTCAAATTGGGTCTCGGGAACCTCGGCAGATGTATCGTGCTTCTCAGGCACTGCTGTCGCCTCCTCGACCTGAGCAGCGGGTTTTTGCCCTCGCTTCGCTGCAGGCCGACCATCTTTCTGTACCGATTCGGGCACCACAGCATCTTTCCTCGGGCGGCCGCGGCCGGCCTTTGTGCGTACGGGCTCATCGCTGCCCGGAGGCGTCGCCAGCACGTCTTCGGTCTGCTCCGGCTTGTCCGCAACTTGCTTGGCCTGGCGCCCCCTCGCGCCTTTGGTTTGTTGATTCGTGGGCTTGTCAGCGAGTGCCTGCCGCTCAATCTCCTCCTCCGCGGCCTTGGCCTTCTTTGTGTCGGCGCGACGCGTCGCGGCCTTTGGCTCTACCTTTGTGACTCGATTGGCGGCAGGGCGGCCTCTGGCCGATTTCTTTGCCGCAGGCATTTTGGGTGTGGCGCTGGACGCGCGGGCGCGTGAGCTGAGGCTGTTGTCTGAGTCCGAGTCTGCGAGATCGAGCAAAACAGGTCGTGTCATCTGATCGAGACACGCGTCGGTTCGTTGGCTTGACGTGTTAGACGGCGAAATGCGGGAATTGGTAAATAGAGATCTTGATAAAATTTTAATCTGGTTTATCAGAAGGGAATGCGCGCAGGGTAGTTGGTCGGGTGGGAGTCGTGGCGATCGCGATGAAGCTATTTCCAGGTGATGAATGAATGAATGAATGAACGGTGCGGATTGGGGGGAAGATTGGGTTGCTATGAAGGCCAAGTAAACAAACAATTCCGCAGGGGTATAGTCGAGCTAACAGGGACTGCTGTACATTGCTAGAAGCGCTCAGGCGCTGTCCCCCACCTGCTGAGTCAGCCCGGATAGCATGTGCATGCGTGCAGTTTGGGTGTGGCGTGGCGTCAGTGCCGCACCTCGGTAGCAGCAGCAGCAGCAACAGCAGCCAACCAACTATCTGGGGCGAACTTGGCCTTACCTCCCACCAGCATCTCGTCCCCGAGATCTCAACAGCCTCCCGACATTCCGTCTCGTTCGCCTCTCGAAAGCTGGCATGACCACGTGGAAAGGCATCTTTGATCGGCTCGAGCGGTTTGCGATGGTAGACCGCAAAGCGAGGACGACAGATGCCGTCCTGAACATTGTGACAGCTGCAGGAGTTGTGAGTCTCACCTAGGCCCTCTTCCGACGGTCATTCCTATACGCGCGTTGCATGGTTTTTTTCACCCTCACTCCCCAGTCATCAAGATATTTATCTGGCTGTCTGGCTGTCTCACGGACTGACATCATCTTGGCAGGCTGTTGTATCTTACTTCTTCGTCAAAAACCTCCTAGCCTCCGTCTTGGGCAACCTCGCCGACCCCGAGAAGGAGAAACATGAGCAGGCAAGGATAAAAGCCAAGGCGAACCTCGCAAGGATACGTCGCAACACTGAGAACGGCGGGGATGGCACGGATATAGGAAGCTCGCGGAGGGGGGCCCCGCGTCGAGGACATACAGCTCAATGAGTACGAGAGCATGGTGGCCCTCGAGGTCGTGGCGCCCGAGGACATTTCCGTGAGCTTTGACGACATCGGCGGCCTGGAGGACATCATCGAGGAGGTCAGGGAGTCGGTCATCTACCCGCTGACGATGCCCCATCTCTACTCGCATGCTGCGCCGCTGCTGTCTGCCCCATCTGGTGTCCTGCTGTACGGACCGCCCGGCTGTGGTAAGACCATGCTTGCCAAGGCCGTAGCGCATGAGAGCGGCGCCTCCTTCATCAACCTGCACATATCGACCCTGACCGAGAAGTGGTACGGCGACTCCAACAAGCTCGTCAGAGCCGTCTTCTCTCTGGCGCGGAAGCTGGAGCCCGCCATCATCTTCATCGACGAGATAGACGCCGTCCTCGGCACGCGGCGCAGCAACGAGCACGAGGCCAGCGGCATGGTCAAGGCCGAGTTTATGACCCTCTGGGACGGGCTCACATCGTCCAACTCCGCCGGCGTCCCGTCGAGGATATGTGTTCTCGGCGCAACAAACCGTATCCACGACATCGACGAGGCTATCCTGCGGAGAATGCCCAAGAAGTTCCCAGTCCCCCTGCCGGCCAAGGACCAGAGACGGCGCATATTACAGCTTGTCCTCCAGGGCACCAAGCGGGACCCAGACTTCGACCTGAACTACATTGCTCAGGTCACCGCTGGCATGTCGGGCAGTGACATCAAGGAGGCGTGCAGAGATGCAGCCATGGTGCCGATGCGCGAGTACATCCGTGAGCGGAGGGCATCAGGGCAGCCAATGGCTGGCGTGGACCCGGGCCGGATACGCGGGCTCAGGACCGATGACTTCTTTGGCAGAAAAGGTGGTGGCCAGATCCTGATGCAGAACCACGAGCGTCACTCGCAACAGCGGCGGGCGGCCTCCAAGTCATCGAGTGACGAATATGAGGATATAGAGGAGCAGGTCGGTGAGGCTCCTGACTAGAGAGACACCACATTTCTGCGGAGGTTTAGCTCCATGGGTCGGGGTTGTTGAGGTGGATGAGTCGCACTCCGGGCTAGTGCGGAAGTCAGGATAAACAGGCCGGCGTTTAGGAGGGATATTGGAAAACGCAACTCTGGTAGAGCGAGGACTGGGACATTGGTTTCCCGGCGAGGGCTCTTGTTTCGCTTAGTGGTCTTACAGTTATCGATACCTTTGAATTCGAATTCCCACCTATCAAAGCAAACTGTGTGTCAAACAAAACGTCTGCACTCTACTATGTACCTCCAACACATGGGCTGCTGATCAGTGCCTTCGGGGATTTATTGAAAATTCCGCAATGGCTGGATGATGAAAAGAGACGAGTCAAGATTGTGGCAATCAACATAACGAATACTACTGGTATAGTTACAATGCATGTGGTGGTGTATCATGTATATACGTCCTTTGGACACCTTGGTTGGTGGTTGAGTCAGGTACTCACAGCGGCCGAGTCAGGCCCCTCCCTAGGCGGAGCGTGACATTGCACTATGCCGGTTTCCCGCAGCACACACCCACCACAGTACCCGAGTACATACCATGTACATACAATTGCCTGCTACCCCGTCTGCCCGTATAGGTATTTTTGTCCACTTGCCTGCCGCGAGACGTTGTGTCTCGTGCAAGGCAAACCAGCATCTAGATCCGTGTAAGCCCATTGGACCCCTTCTGATTGGGATCCAGCCTCATATACTATAATTGCTGTGTGCTTCGTATCGTTGATATCAGAGCAGTTCTTTTTCTGTTGGCTTGTCGGTAATGACTCTAGCCAAGTGACGGGCTCTTAAAAAGCGGGAGAGCACGAACCCGTTCCCCCAGCAGTCCGGTGATTACAAAAGTGGCCAGTGGCTGACTAACTAACGTAAAAACCCTTGAAATCACCGAACAGCTGGACCAGCGCAGGGAAAGGGCCAAAAAAAAAATTTAAACAAAGAAAGAGCGAACGAACAATTGCGCCGGTCGGAGCGCCAAGGGGCAAAATTTAAGCGAACCTGGTGCAGAAGGAGCGCCTGAATCGGCATCACCAATTATGACAGGGCGACAGAGAGGCAATCAATGGATGACAAGGCGTTCCTCTTTTTTTTTTTTTTTTTTCTATCCCTCTTTTTTTCTTCCCACCTCTGTTCTGACTCGACAGGACCACCTGCGTATTTCCTTCTACAACACTCTGATTGGAGAGAGGCTTTGATCTGTACCGAGTCACATCGTTTATTGTAAATTTACTTTTTTGCCTTCCAACCCCGTCTCGTCGCGGAGACACCTTCCTCTCCCAGCATTTGATGCAGCATTAGCTTCCTATAGTCACGGCAGACTTGGGGTTCTTCTCGCTCTGTTTTCACCTGGAACGGCATTGTGAGACTCGCCTACGCCAAGTTCTTCCTAAGAGAAGCGCCACACCTCACTCAGCCTGGAAATCGAGCCACACAACCACTTGGGTCAGGAGAGTCGACGCTACCAACTCGGTTATCTTTCTCGCTTGAGGCTGGTCAGAGTCATCCATACATCCCGAGGGCTCCTCGCTGTTCCTCTATTGGCTTCGACTGCATTGCCTAAGATCTGACGAGAGGAGGCTTCATTGGCTCGGGACGTCGATCTGGTTGAACGAGGCCCGATATTCCACGGGCTAGCGACTGGAAAATCTCATCACGGGATAACATCTGGTTACTTGTGCTTATCAACCAGGTCGGCTCGAATATAAGAAGGGTTGGCTCTGGTGGTCGACCTCACTCCCACTTCTCTCTGTCCGTCCTGGCCAGGACACCACGGATCCTGGACTCCTTCTTCTTCTTCCTTTCATTTACACGAGCTGAGCAAGCATTACATAATTCTTGGCCCCTTTACCTCTGAGAATGTTCTCCGCAAGGGAAGACGAAGGGAATGCTGGTGATGTCGAGAAGCAAGACACCACTGAGCATCACGGTCAGTACTTACGCCATGGCAGGTTCGTCTCCATGTTGAAGGTAGATGATGGCGAGGTGTACGAATCACATCCGGAGAAAAATCCAAAATGGTACCAGAGGATTCTCGACGTCGGTGTTGAGGAGAACGGTATCAAGCCTGTGCCTTTAGAGAAAAGGACCGACAAAAAATACTGGAACCTCTTCACTGTCATGTTCACTGCTCTTTTGTGTATCCTCCCGTAAGTCCGGCACAAGCAGAACAACCATCCCTCCTCCCCCAGTATATTCTTTATGTCGTCTATGAAAGATAGAGATCCAGAATGTCTGTAACTGTGTTTGTATTTTTCATCTGTCTTTTTTTTTTCTTTTCCTACCAAAGTCAAGCACTAGTATTAATTTGTTATTGCAGACTCCCTACTGGAATGCTGGCCACCCTCTCCTACGGGATGAGCCTTCGAGACGCCTCACTCGTGATTCTGTTCTTCTCCATTCTTACCTGCATTCCACCCGCTTTCATGGGCGTAGGAGGGACACAGACAGGTCTACGGCAACAGATCCAAGCACGGTACTCTTTTGGTCTATATCTCGCCATTGTTCCCCTGCTCCTCAACGCGGCCACAGTCACTGGCTTCTCGGTCATTGCAGCCATTGTCGGGGGTCAGAGCATCGCAGCGCTGAACCCCGACCAGGTCAGCATCAGCGTCGGCATCGTCGTCGTGTGCATTGTGAGCTTCGCGGCATCACTTCTAGGCTATCGCGCCCTGCATACACTCAACACCTGGACATGGATCCCCAACCTCATCTCCATCATCATCGCCATCGGCTGTGGCGGCCGCCATCTGCACCTCCAATCCGCCGTGCCCCCGGCCACAGCCTCCCAGGTCATCTCCTTCGGCGCCCTGGTAGCGGGCTATTTCCTCACCTTCGGCGGGACGGTGTCCGACTATTCCATCTACCATGACCCGCGGTCCATGAACAAGCTGACCGTGTTTGCGAGCTACTACCTGGGCATGTTCATCCCATCCGTGCCCCTGCTCATCCTGGGCGCGGCGATCGGCGGTGCCGTCCCCAATGTGCCCTCCTGGAGCGCAGCCTACGAGAGCATCGGCATCGGCGGCGTCATGTACGAGATGCTGACGCCGGCGGGCGGGTTTGGCAAATTCATCATGGTCCTGCTCGCGCTGAGCGTGGTTGGCAACATCGCCATCAGCATGTACAGTGTTGCCCTGAACCTACAGATGCTCCTCCCCTTCTTCGCGCGCATCCACCGCTTCATCTTCATCGTCGCCACTTTCGCCGTCATGATCCCCTGCTCGGTCCGCGCCGCCGAGGCCTGGGAGGAGAGCCTGGAGAACTTCCTCGCCCTCATCGGCTACTGGGCCGGCTGCTTCGACGCCGTTCTCATCGAGGAGCTGGTCGTGTTCCGGCGGTGCGACTATGCCTCGTTTGACCACGCCATCTGGAATGTCGGCAGGGCGCTCCCCACAGGTGTGCCGGCCCTGCTGGCGAGCATCATCAGCTTCGGGCTGGTCGTACCAGGCATGGCCGAGGTGTGGTACACGGGACCGATTGCCATGACCACGGGCGATATCGGCTTCGAGATGGCTTTTGTGGTCACGGCGCTATCTTATTTTCCGCTGCGGTGGCTAGAGATCAGGTGGAGGGGGCGGCTATGATCTTGTATGAATTTAATTGGGATTGTGCGTGAATTTTTGAACCATTTTGTCAATTTGGATGAAGGTATAACATGTTTTACTGGGTCTATTTAGCATTTCAGTCACACGTCCTGCATGATGATACCCCTGCGCATTGCCGCACGAGCGTCGGATCAAAATCAAAAAGTAAAACCTCTCCTCATGACTATCTTGATTTGTCTTTATAAGTGTGATTTTCTGTGCTTCAGACACAAGAGTCGTCCTAGATCAGCCACCACCCACGGCCCAGCCGCCTCCCTTCCGAGTATGCACCCAACCATTGTCACCCCAACACAGACAGACTCCTTTCCCCATCATCATCAACATCACAGACCCGCTGTACCGTTGCTTCGACACAACCTATATCCCCCAATCTCGCCACCACAAAGCCAGCTCCAAGGAGGGAAACCCGCTCTCCATCCTACCTCGCCTTTTCCCGACCAGAAGACGAGGCTGACCCTGCCGGAGCATCACATCTCGGGCGTGACGATGATCCTGGGGCGAGCGGCTTTCGCTGCTGCTGCTGCTGCTGCTGCTGCTGCTGCTGCTGCTGCGCTGCTCCTGCTGAGGGAGGTACGGCGGGCACCTGCGTGGTAGTAGGGGGTATTCTTGTGTAGAGGGCGCCGCAGAGATGCATTGGAGCTGTTGGTTCCGGGAGGGAGGGGGGGGCGGGTATGTGGTCTTCTCGGTATGGGAGGAGAAGAAGAGTCCCGTGTGTAAATCTCAACAAGGATAGAATGTATGTAGTAATTGTGTGTTATTCTCTCTGGTCTCTTTCTACTGCGCTGGAAGGGAAAGTGAATGATTGTTTGGGAAAGAGGAGAATGGCAAAGGGCAAGAGGGGGGGGGGGGAAAACTGGAAGATCTCCCCAGTCCCCAGGACCGTCGGGTCTTTTTAAAAAGGGGGCAAGGCAATTGTGTGTGTGGTCCGGGGGGGATACTTGCTTCACATTGGTCAACGGAATGTATACGTGTGAGTCAGGGCATCTTTCTCAATGAGTCGTCGACGAGATGCGTCGCCTGGTGATGGAAGGCACGATGTTGCAGGGGAAAAAAACAATGGGGGGGGAATTGATCTCTGGTCTTCTCCAAGTTTCCCTTCTCGAGCAGGCGGTTTGCCACCGTCACCTTGGACAGCCCTATGGCAGAGCAGAGTTCAATGCTCCTGTGGTGGAAGCAGTAGAACAAGAGGAGGTCTTCTGTGTTGTTCGGGATATCAATTACGTTAATACTCGACGACGGCTGTTTTTTCTTCTTCTTCTTCTTTCTATTTGTCATCTATATCTAGCAACTCATCCTCAGCCCTGGAGATCTCAAGAGCAAATTCTATTTGCAGAGAGTGAATTGATGAGAAGTGTGAAAGTAATTTGGATAGTTTCACCTAACTACTGAGAGATTCGCACTGAGTATTTCCACCACAACAATGGCAATGCCTTCTGAACAACATGCTCTTGCTATCCATAAGACGGGTTGCTGCAAAGGGGCCGGTCCAGAATAGTGCAAGATCTTCCAACGAGCAATACCACCGTTGGAGTAAAATTGTGGCAAGAGTAGAGGCAATTATGACCGAGACAAAATACGAGCAAAGTTCTCGAAAGGTCTTTGTTGACACCATTGCCAGGAGGAAGAGGGAGATGACTGCACTCCTCCACAGATCGGCGATCCGCCGACTCTCAAGAGAGGGGTGGACATGGTAAGCGCCTGCGATTCAGAGAATGGGACAAGGAGGGCTGAAAGGAAAGTCCTCTGCGGGTGTTGATTCGCTCGAGATAGGTCTCAAAAAAGGTGGTGGCCGCGGGATCTCTCTCTGCAGTTCCTAGGCCGGTCCCAGGCGCCAATTGTAATCTCGTGTTGTCTTGGACCTGTAACAAGCTGGCCACTGTCTCATGTATATTGCAGAAGAAGCAAGAAACCCCTCCATCAGTGGGCGCAAGCGGCTGGTTCGTGGTCGTTCCTTTTTCGGGGGGTTTCTTTTTTGTTTTTGTTTTTGCCGCGTTTGTTCCAGGTTTCCTGGCAGAAGCAGTTATGACGTGTCAGATTTTAGGTCACCTGATCGATGACTGCATACCAAGTAATTACATGCGTCTTGTTTTCAAGTGAGGCCTGAAGCTGTCGTGGTGGTCAGGGTGGTGCAATCAATCGTAATGTGGGCATTGACACTCACTCGCTCGGCCCTGCTCAGAGCATCTCACCCCCTCGGAGATCTTGTGTGTTCTAGACTTGTAAATATCTCCGTCAACTTTGAGTCCTGCCGGATGTCAACCCACCACTTACAGCGTCTGTTGTTATTTGCAATCAATCAGGGATTCACGTGGTCTAGGCGCTGGGACGACACGGGACTGAGACAATAGGGAAAAAGCGCTCCCCCCTCCCTCATGGACCGATAGATCTCTTTTTCCTCCTTGAGAGACTTGGACTACGGCGCCACAGTAAGCAGCCCCTGAGAAGCGCCACAGGAAGGGAAGAGGGAGAGGGAGCGCCACAAAACCCAACACTATACACTATTTTCCCCCCCTCCCCTTTCCCTCTGGGAGATCACAGGGCCCAGGTGCAACAGATGTGCTGGCAGGACTTGGGCCCAGGCCAGAGTAACACATGACTTGCCGGGTACCACGCTGCTGAGCAGACCTGTGTGCCTGCCGCCTTCGCGATACTATCCATACACTTCGTTGTCAGGCTCATGTGGCAAGCCTGCACGCATAGCACCCGGTGAGCAATGAATTGGGGAAATGGCCCCTGGCCGGACAGCTGCAGTGGGGAAGATACATCACGAGGGGGGCAAAGGCATGCTCTGCACCGCGGGTGCTTGCGGCACGAAACTCCCTGCCCTGCACCAACACAGTACGGTCTAAGGGCGTATCTGCAGGGTGTCGGATCGTGTCCTGCATCTCTGATGTGGCATGGCCACATCCAAAAGGCCCTGGAGAGGTGCTGTGTAAAGTAGGAAAAATTAAATAAAATAAAAAAAAAGATGGAGACGAAACGAATAGTGAGTGCGCAGCCACCTGTCACTATTTCTCGGCACAGATCCCTGTTCCCGCGGATCCCTGTCGCTCGTCCAAGGTTGCCTTCCCAAGCTTCGCCCCAGGATCAGATGGTTTTAACAACTCAAGGGCTGGGAAGGGGCCCCCCGGTGATGCCAAATCTACTAAGGTAGGCGCGGGTGTTCGTGTTAACTCGAAGAGGGGAAGTCCGATGAGGATTAACGCGAGGAAGACACTGGGAGATTGGATGCTATTCATGCCATGTCCATATGCATCTATGTATGCTTGTACCATCAATACGATCAAGGCGGAGGCGAGGGCTATTGGCCAGTTCTGGGAAGGCCGGAGTGCACTGAACTCAAGGAAGGAAGGCGCCCGGGAGGGTTCGAGCTCCAGAGCTTACCTCCCCCGACTCGGCTCGAGCTCTTTCAGGCCCCCCCCCCCTTCCTCTCATGCATTTGAAGATTCAAGGTCGAGGCCGTCACTACTCCAAATGCCACCAGCAAAGAAACCCCTCTGGCCCTGTCTACGGATTTTGGCGCTAGTTGGGCAACGCCGATCTCCTCGGGCGCCCAGAGCTCAATACCCTTGCTTCTCGACCTGTTGCGTTCATCTCATCAGGATCCGTCGATGCTACACACACTCGAAACATGGAATGATACGGCATGCAACTGATTCCCTCGCCCTCCATAGGGACATCGCCCCCACCCCTAATACGACGTGGGATTCTGCCAGAACTGCTGACCAGGGCAGGGCTCTCTCTCTCTCTCTACATAGTATATCTCTTTCTCTCTCTTCGACCTAGGGTGCCATCTTGCCATCCGCAGGACCTCGGCTGGGGTCCCAGGCCTTCCTACAACGGATCCTTCCGAGCAACGCGATCATTTTGCCCCATCCGATCTGCACGCCCGGGCACTATAGCACCACCGTACTATGAGTATTTCGTGCATACGGAGGAATATGGTCTTGCCCTGGATGGCCGCCACCAAGCCGCAAACGGCCAGTTGTTATTCACTCAACCCATCCCCAATCAGGCCAAGGCAAGATGGCCTCAGGTCGTCACGAGGACCGCGGCCGATACCACAGGGGGATCAGCATCCAAAACCAAACATCCACACCCACGTTGCAACCCTGCCAGCTGTGGACCAGCTTGCATTTCTCCTCCCCCTCCCTCTCTGTCTTCGGGCCGGGTCTTGCGGCCTCGCAACAACAGTGCCGTACTCGATATAGCCGTTCAGAGGGAGAGAAAACGTGGTGTTTGTCACCGCTGGTCCCGTCTGACGTTTTGGAAAAAGTCGGTACAGGAGGGTGACTTACCACGGGAACACCGACAACTAGCTCTCGAATCATCACATGCGTGATGGAGCTTGTCCTACGGCGGCTCGATGGAGGCATTCCAAGAGAGACGTTCCTGATTCACGAAAGTAGCAAAGAGGGGGGAGGGGGGGGCAGCCCTTCTATCTCTGCGCCTCAGGGTCTCTTCCCCCACCACCGACGTTACTTTCACACCTACATCTCGGCGAGGACGTTGGTACTATGGTACCACACGAATCAACGGACCAAGCCTTAGCCCCCACCAGACCATCAGTACTGTGGTACCATTACAACCTTGTCAGGCCCCCCGGTCTCACAATCCCTGTTTCCGAGTCTGCATATGCGACCTCCCTCCTCATCAACAACTCCTATGTAACAGGTCGCACCAAGAAAGTTCCTTCTTCCTCTGCAAGCTGCAGGCTCCGCCATTCCCAGTCCGTCTCTAGTACTATGCAGATGCAGATGCAGATGCAACTGCTGGCTCCCTGCGGAGGAATACAGCGCCCGGAAGGCGACCAGACGAGACGGGAACGGCTCGGCTGGGCGCAGGGCGTGTGCGCTCAGCTGCTCGTCGATATGGCTGCTCTTGGAACCCCGTACAAGCACCACACTAGAATGACACTGTACCAATCCCGGCCGCTGCACCTTGCAGGACAAGCCTGAACGCCCAGGTCGAACTCTATGTGTGTGTACCTCTCTGTCTGCGAGCCATATCTCGGAAAGTTTGTCAGACACACGAATCCCTTCTGCAGGGGCAAGGTTGGCGAACCGACACCTTCGTCCTAGGTCGGCATGTCCACCCTAGCCCATCTCACATTTCATATATTGCATCTCCGGCCCCAAATGCTCCCCATTTGTGTCACACGGGATGGGGTCCATTTCTCGAGCGGCATTCCTGGCTTGCCTCTCCAGCTCTGACTTTACCCTTCGCATCTTCCCTCCTCCACCTTACACTCACTAGGGTTCGACATCTTTGGCCGAGCTTTTCTGCTTTCCCTGACGCAGCCGGGCAGATTTCGACCGCCGACACGTGCTTTCACCGGGCCCAGCAGGGCGCTCGAGGTATCTCGCACTGCCAGTCGCCATTGAGTACCGGATTCGTGCGGCTCAGAGCCAGCTGAACAACACCTTATCTCTTTCCTGGCATTCACAGCCTTGTCCCCTTCTCACTTATTCCCTATGTCGTATCTTTGATTTCTGGATACTACTGCCCCATGCTCTCACGGCGTTCTGGAGTCCCCCATATAAGACGCTTCTACCTTCGCCAAGGTACAGATTGAAATCTCGCAAAAGGCTGCCACCAAACCACATATTCCTGGCATATCGTCACCATTACATGGCCTCCTCAGCTGAAAGATGGGGCTCCTGACTCTGTTGTCCCGGGGAGGTGGCAGGGTCCACTCCCAAGAAGACTTGTTCAAATCGCAATCGGTCTCATCGTTGGACAGTAAGGAAGCTCATGTTATCTCCATGTTTTGTTGCGTCTGCTCACATAGGCTATCGATAGGACCCGAATTCAGACTTGGAGACAGTCAAGAGGACAGAATGGTCAGGCTCCGCCGAGAGTCTGCCGCATCGAAGAATTCCCTAATCCGCTCAGGCGAGTCTGAGGCGGCTGTCTCCCTGCCGCATAGGACAGGTCTCCAGGCCGCAGAACTCATGACGAGCAAGATCCACGGACAGGCACACCGACCGACACCAACTTCCAAACGTCTGCAACAGCGTGAGTCTCGCAAACCACCACTGTCATTTCGAGAACCCAACATCCCTGCGACAAGCCTGGCAACACATCAAAGTCTGGTTCTAGATGAAGAAGGCACCGACGATACCAGCTCGCTCTCTGGAAGGCTTGGACGGACCGGTTCATTCTCAAGCTCTACGAGTCGACGTGCGAAAGACCTCCTCGACGCCGCGGGGGAATTGAGGCCGTTGGACTTTCGAAGCCGTGTGCGCGCCACTGGGGCAAGAGACTATGGTGAGGATGTGGCAGACCGCAATATCCTCAAACACGCGGCGAGCGATCTTCAGATGTCTTCGATCCCGGATCGCAAGCCACATGTGATCACGGGTTCTCCATCAATCCGGACAGGGTTCTCTACCCTCAGAGGGCACACCAAGTCTCTCGCTTACCCATTCCATCAATATGCCGACTTTAACCGATCTAGAGCAACTATCACGGGTTACCCCAGCGAGGACGGCGTGCTGTCTAGGAGAAACGAAGACAGAGGTCATTCGAACGCTCACGGTCCCAGCAGTCTTGCTTCCCTCCCCTCCACACCACGATCTGTTGCCGCGAGTCTGGGCTCACATCACGGCATTGACTCTCGAGACTTTGGGCAGAAAAGCTCCGAGCGGGACAGATGGTCTCGAAGCTACCGCAAATCATCCGCAGGAAGCAGCAACTTCTCTGTGTCAAGGTCGCCTCAAGCAATACCCAGCCACGCCCCGAGTCAGAACGACTCAGAGATGAACGAGGCCGAACAGCGAGCAATGCTCCAGACGAAACGCCAGTTCGGCGATATTTTCGGCACACGCAACGCCAACCAGCAGCGGAGATCGGTTGAGACCGTTGGCCACATCTCTACGAGTACGGTTCCTGGCAGGTTCAGCGCCCAGACTGTCAGGTCCTCGCTGTCCTCATCAATCACGAGCCGCTACCCTTCTGTTGATTTCACCCCCCTGGGCGTTCCTCGGTTGCGAAGCAGCTCCGTGGCTGATTTCCACCTCCCTCGTGAAGGCTACCAATGCGACAGCAAGAAGACGAGGTCTCTATGTAAGAATGACTCCATGATTGCTTAGACTTCTAAAATACCTTTCACTGATTATCGTAGATTGTCATATGCATTCGGGATCGAACAGCAGCGATGACCTGCACGCACGCGCCAGAACAAACGAACGTCCCTCGGCTCTCAGGGTCTTCGCTGAACGCGACGAGCTGAGCGTGCCCCTCGGCGTCAGTCAGATGCGTGATTGGGAATCATCTACACCATGTAACTCATTCTCGACCTCCAGCGCTTCTAATGTACATTCTGGAAGCAGTGTTCGTCCCACGTCGCGGCATACAAATACAACGTCTGTGGACTCTACACCTCAGCCATCCCTGCGCAAGAGCGAGGATAGCTTTGTCTCCGAGTCCCAGGGCCAGCGTGGGACCAGCAGCACAGCCGGGTGGTCGCCCACGGGCGTGAGGGCGGCAGGTTTCAATATCGATGATTACATTTCCTCGGATGACGAAGACTGTGATGCCGCCCTGCGGCGCCCCACAGCCGAGGGGGAAGAGGACCTACTCTTCGACACAAGTTTCGGCATCACCGGCGAAGTGCTTCCGGGCTTGATGGAATCCGTAGAATACGGAAGCTGTCCATCGCCCACGGTCAGGTACGGCCGGCGCAAGGCAGACAGCCCTATCGAAGAGGTGGATGAATACGAGAGCGAGCAGGATACCGACGCCGCCTACATAGCGGATATCGAGGATGACCGCACCAGGACGCATCGAGATGCACCCTTCACGTCGCTTCGCCAGGTGCGGCGCAGATACAGCAATGGTAACGTGGGGACCTTTGGTCGGAAGTCGTCAAGACTCATGGTGTGCAGCCATGCCGACAAAGGCCAAGTGATGAGTACATCTGTCGATGGGAGACGCAGCTCACAGGCTGAGGACGGCAAGCATCGCACACTACGCAGATCATCAAGCGATCTTGGCGTGTACGAGCGCGGCAATGGAGCCTGCAGAGGGCAAAGCAGGCTGTCCGCGCTGGGGACGTTGCATGACGCGCGGAATATCGACTCTGCCGTGTCTCTTGGTGAGCACAAGGACAGCGGCGCCAGCGCATTAGGCGGTGCTCGAGTGTCTGTGAAGACGGAGGACATGATCAGGGAGGAGACGGCTAAGCTTGACCACGCCGCTGCAATGAGGCTGAGGAAAGAGGACAAGGCACGGAAACGAGCACAAGGCGCCCAGAACCTCCGCAGCACGAGGACGACAAAGGCCGTTGGACAGGTTTCCGAGGACAAGGAGATGGACGAGCCGGAGCGGGGACGGTCACTGGTAAGGAGGTCAGGCGGCCAAGGGAAAGGGAAGGGAATTTATGGTGACAAATTCACCGGCTGAGTTTCTTGTGTCACTCGAAGCGCTCTGCTCGAAGAATGCTGCTAGAGGAGACACATTGGGTAGGAGGCTCACAGACTTCCCGGCAGGCCAACTTTTGTTTCTGTCGACGATCTCTCTATTTTTGGTAATGTTGCTCTGCACGGCTGCGACTACCGTTCTTTTCACGTTCGAATGATGTTTGGCGCCTACCATATTGGTTGGGGAGTGGGGGAGTGGGTGGGTGGGCAAAGCTCATGGGCAAATGAACGTTTAGAGCTCAAGATGGTTATGGGTTTTTTACTTGTATGGAATGGTGTTTTTATTGTTTTCTGGGAGTTCATGCGTCTATGGTGTGTGTCTTGGATGGGAAAGGGGGGGGGGGGACGAGGTAATGGCTTACGAGGCGCTGGGCTGAGGAATGGCGAGGAAATGGTGTGGTCTTGACGTGGTTGTTTGGAAATGTCTGTATGCAAACCACAATAACAGTTCTTGTTGCTATGGAATCAGTTTCTTTGTTTACATACAAGTGCTTTGTATGCTGGCAATCTTGTACGAATTTAGAATATGATTGTGGGTGGTGAGGAGGAGGAGGGTTGGTGAGGAGGAGGAGGGTTGGTGAGGAGGAGGAGGGTTGGTGAGGAGGAGGAGGGTTGGTGAGGAGGAGGAGGGTCGGTGAGGAGGAGGAGGGTCGGTGAGGAGGAGGGGTGCAAAGATGACGGTGATATACTCATAATATAAAGGCGAATATATGGATTGGATAAAAAGGAATGGTTGGGCCAAATGGCAAAAGAGTTCGGCCGTCCCGTGCAATCGGCCTACGTCTCTTGGGGCTCAGTTTTTTTCTGCTTTGATTCTTTCTGGTATTTTATATTTGTTTCCGAAGGGACACCCTGGAGAATCAGAGACTCATCCAGGCTCTGGATCCCCGACACCATGACTCTTTGTGGCGGTAGCTTTAGCATGTGCCCTCTTTCTGTCTTTGTGTTTTTTTTTTTTCTTTGTTCTTTTTTTTCTTCTTTTCTTTCTTTCTTGGTGGGATTTGAACCCCCAGCCCCCAACTGTTAGATTGTATGTTTAGATCTTATGTTTTTTACCACTGCACTATGCATTTTGGTTGGGGGCTGGGGTTGACAACAACGCGTTTGGACCGCGTCATATACCCAGGGCTGGCTGGACTGGCGCTGTGAATGCAGTGATTCACCACACCGCCTGGCTGCTGTCCAACGGCACAGAGCGTGTGTACCAACACCCAATCCTCCTCCCTTCTACACACCACCATCGTTGGTAGGCATCATCAAGTCTGCCTGCTTGCTCCTCCGTATTCGCGAAGATACCACCACGTTGACCGTCAACACCGTCAGTGCCGTCGACCCCGCCATGTCAGTGAGTAGACAAGACAGGAGGGAACAAGACAACTCGCAGAGGAAGAAGATCATGAAAGGGAGAAAACGCTTCATATACAAATGCTGGGTACTTATTGAGGGTGGAAATCTGACCATGGTCGTGTCTTCGTATCCCCCCCTGACCGCCGCCAATCACGCTTTCCATGACATTTCTCAGACACATATTCCAGGCTCGATGGTGCCTCCCGCTCGTCCCTTGAATCCCATCTCTTGCAACAAACTGACCACCTCTGCCTCTTAATCCAAGCACGGGTTCCAATCACCGCTTGCGCCCCATATTCCTCATCAACACACCCCCGACCACGCCCGCCGCCACCGCAAGACCACTGACGATAGCCACGCCCATCAGCCCCTCCCTGGCCACCTTGTCGTCTATCAGCGTCCTCAGGTCCGAGGCCTGCAGGTTGGCGGGCTCCTTCTCGAGCAGCAGGTCGTTGTACCGCCGGGCCTCGGCGTAGTTGCCCAGCTTGAAGTTGCCGAGGGCGAGGTAGTAGAGACACTCACGGCGGCGCTCGGGAGAGGTGCGGAAGATCTCGGAGAGGAAGACTACGCCGAGGTGTTGGTCGTCGCGACGGGTGGATTTTACGAGGCCCTGGTTTTTTAGGGGAAAAGGGTTGACAATGTTAGCGAGAAGAAGGGAGCAGAAGCGATGGGAGGGTGGGAGGGGGGGGGCTTTACCCATGCGTAGTTGAACTTGGTCTGCACGCCGACCATCTCGCCCTCCTTTTCATATTGTGCGCGCAGGACTTGTAATTCCGCCGGGTTGAGGGGTGTCTCTGCATCGACGGCGTCTGCGGAGGGGGAAAAAAAAAAAAAAAGGCTTTTTGTTAATGATGATGATTTGAGAGCAAGATGCAGTGGTATTCCTGGGTCTAACTCACATGGTAGGTTGGTGCCCATCTTGTCTGTGTTTGTTGCTGTAGAAGCTTCTCTCGTGTGTATTATTTACAAATGATGGTAGGCCTGAAGAAAACAGGACAGGGTCTCGTGTGTTGCTGTGAGGGTTCTAGGATGGTCCGGCTCCAGATGGTCAGGAACGGTTCATATAGGTAGGTACTCGAGGTATCATGTGGTCAGGCCTCCGTTCGACGTGATTCTGCGCTGTAGTCAACTGAAGTGGCGGCTGTTCCGCAGGAAGCTCGGGCCTCTCTACAGGGGTCGAGGGGCGATGACGCTGTGCCTGCAGGGGTAAGGATAAGATAAGGTGCAGCCATTGCCTGGGAGATGAGAGCCCGCCAAAACAAGCCAGACCCTGGAGAAGAAAACACTAGAACGGATTCCGACTTTGGGGCGCGCGCTCTCTTTCTCTTAACTATCACCCACTCACTCACTCACTTTCCTCCACCATCCGACCGACTGCAGGACGACTCCCTCGAGCTTCCAGACAACGCATTATCACACACACACACATACGCGACATTTGATTTCTCCTGACAACAACAATATCAAACCTCAATTAATCATCAGTTCGAGTCGCAACCTCAGTCACCATGTTACTCGAAGAAGACCCCGCGACCGTACGTGCCCAAACCGCCTCACCCTTCTTTGTCCCCCCTCCTGTGAAAGCGATCCAAGCACATCAACACTAACAAACTCCTTCTAACAACCAAACAGCTCATCCACCACACCATCGACAACTTCAACATCGGCCCAGACAAGCTAGCCGTCTCCCGCGTCAGCGAGTCCCTCTCCACGCTCAACCAAGCCCGCGACCTCCGGATCCGCGAGTCCGAGGCCAGCCTCCGCCGCCTGGCCCGCCAGCTGGCCGCCATGCAGAGCCAGCACGCCGAGCTCCTCGCCTCGCACCGGGACTCGGACCACGCCAGCGCCATCGCCCGGCTCGACACGCAGCGGTTCCGCGTCGCCAAGGCCGCCTCGGACCTCGAGATGGACACGGAGCGCCTGTCGGGCCAGCTCGCCGACCTCAAGGCCCGGCTGACGGAGCTCGAGCTGCAGGGCGTCGAGGGCGGGGACGACGGCGGCGCCGAGGGCGGCGGGCGCGACTTGCTGGAGGACGAGGTGCTGCTGCGGCTCAAGGTGTACCGGAGCCTGGGCATCGAGGTCGAGAGGGACGGCAAGGACGGGGAGTTCTCGAGGGCGGTGGTCAGGAACGACAGGAAGGGGGACGTCCATGTTGTGAATCTGGACAAGAAGTTCTCGCGGTTCTTCTATGCCAACTACTTTTGGCAGACGCTTTAGGGGGGGGGTTGCCTGCTGGTAGCCGGGTGAGGCCGGGGGCCAGATGATTAGGCGTGATGGCGTTCAATATGCGGCATGATGATACCTTTTCTTTTGTATTTTGTGTGCACGGCACGGGCGTACTGGATAGGATGATGATTTTCCCTCGGATATACACACCCCCTCAGATATAAACACCATGATCGTGATGACTCCGTCTTGCCAATCGACTACGTGCTCAGTATTGTCCTTTGCACCGTCACATTTGGCATTCAGTTCCGCAATGGACACACACAAAGACGCATCACACTGTATACATAAACTCATCATTTCATAGCAGTAATTTGCATGCTGTAACAAGAGGCGCCCGATTCTCCATAGTCCCTGGTTTCCGGCCCATACGCTTTCCTGACTTGCCAAAACGCCCAATGGAGAAACCCAATGAAGATTACCTGTCAATCCTGGGGGGTCTAGGCATCACTTGATGCTTCTACTGCCCATTAAATCAGCTCATGAATCGCCTCAGGCTGCGCATGTTTGTCGCTAAGCGACCCTCCTAGCATTCTTTGGAGACAGAGGCGGGAAATACGACCCATCTGCCCGGTCCATCGTGGTCAGCGGGGGTGGTACAGGCGCCAACCCATTTGTAGGGGTCCTCTGCCGAGAGCTATTTGGCGACATACCGCCCCCGTGCTGTCTTCGTTCCCGGTCTCTCCTGCCGCTCCCGTGCTCGGGCGAACCATCCTTGGACCGTGCTGCCCAGGGGCTCTTCATCACGAGGTAGTCCCCCGCACCGCCGCCTGGGGTGTTCGCGCCACCGCCGGATGGAGAACGGTGGTGGTGTCGCCGCTGCGGATCGTGGGGGAGCTCGAGCCGCGAGTTGAGCTGGGTCCACGCATCATCATCATCGGCATCTTTCCCATCCAGCCGCCAGCCGCCCACGCCCTCAAAGTCCCGGTCCATGCCGATGGAGGGGATCATCACGAAGGAGCCCCGTCTGGTCCCGCTGCCGTTCGCATTGTCCTCTATGGGGGTGAGAGAGCCGGCGGAGGCGAAGCTGGCGGTGCTCGTACGTGCCCTTCGATGGTTCCGCATGGATGCGCGGCTCACAGGTGATGGCGTGGTGTGTCCGCTGCCGACACGGGTATCGATTGGGGGTGGTTGCTGCGGCGGTGGTATGCCGGCTGCTGTGGCTGCACTGGTGATGAGAGAGGTAGCGTAGCCCCTCGCCGGGAAAGGGTATATGCGACGGCCTGTGATGTATTGCGGGACCATGTTCACGGCTATGTCGATGTAGACGACTGCGACGCGAAACATGAGGACCGAGAAGGCGAGCGTGGTCGTGATGCCCGCCAGGATGGCGAGCGGGATGGTGACGACGAAGAGGAAGGGCACAATGAGCCCGTACACAGGGTTGAGGAGGGCCATGGTTGTGAAGTTGTTGGTATCGAGAAGCTGTCCAGCGTGTGTGTGTGTGTGTGTGTGTGTGTGTGTGTGTGTGTGTGTGTGTGTGTGTGGTTGCTTGTCAGAATGATGATGAAACCTCACACATGCGGAGGTACCATAGTGGTCACCACTCCGTAAGCTGCAGTTCAATCTGAAGAGAGGGTCGCAGACAGGTGTGCCTGGCTAGACAATTGTTGGCGTCATCGTCCGGTGCGATGGGATGCGACAGCGTTGTCCTTGGTTGAGGAGAGGGAGGAAGAGCCCACTGGCTGGAGGAGTGAGATTATGGAAGGGATTAAGAAGAATGGATCCGAGCACTTTTTGCCTTTCTGATCCGGGGCACTTTTGGGGAGGAAAGAAACGGACGGACGTGTGGAGGAGTCAGGGAGTTAGTGTGCAGACATGTGAAAGTTCGGGGGGGGGGGGAGGTGCTCCACTCAGCTCGCACTATTGGTCGGCTGTGGGCTGTCGCAGCGCCATGCTAGCCATGACCTGCAGGCGCCCGCTAATGCATAGGCCTCTCTGGGCCCTGTAGCGGTTCTGCAGTAGCACCGATCCTACTGTACTATGGTAATGAGCTGCCTCTTTTTGCCACAATTGGCACTGCACCTCCCTGAAGCACGTACTGGCACACCGGTCCAGCCCATCTCGCGCCTCGTGCGACGTCTGGCCTAAGATTATTTCCCTGCACAGTCCCTCTGGATCCCTGATTGTCTTTTTGTGTTTGTGCCAGCCAATATTTGATGATCGAGGCAGCTGAATTCAAGGACGTTGGTGCTCTGTGTTTGGCTCGTGGCTGGCTGGCGTGACGTCAAAATTAGACCCTGGAATTCCGCAAGTGCGGATCAACCTCCAACTCACTTTGCCTTGCGCAATTCGCATCATGCACTCTGGGATACATGACATTTCTAGTGCTGATGGGATAAATCGTGCACCTCATCACCACTGCAGCAAAGGTTCTCTTACCAGCGACATACCTCAGGCAACCTGACCCGGCACACTGTCCATCATGGCATCAGAGGACGAGCCCTTCCCGTGGGAACTGGGCATATACGATGCCCACTGCCACCCCACAGACACAATGTCCACCATCTCCAGCATAGCAGAGACGATGCAGGCTCGAATCCTGACCGTCATGGCCACCCGATCCCAGGACCAGGAACTGGTCGCCCAGCTAGCTGGACAATACGGCGTCAGGAGCCCCGAGGCCCTTGCCTCGAGCCCTCCCCAGCTGCAAAGAGTCATCCCTGCCTTTGGCTGGCACCCCTGGTTCTCCCATCAGATCTACGATGACCGGAAAGAAGCGGCCGATAAGTCATCCTCAGAGGATCCAGAGGCTGCGAAGCGGAGACACTACAATGCTGTGCTCGTGCCCTCACCTGAGAGCAAGGACGACGACGAGTTCATCAAAGACCTGCCCACCCCGTACCCGCTCTCAGCCCTGCTCTCCCGCACACGTGCAAATCTCGAGCAGAACCCTCTCGCCCTCGTTGGCGAGATCGGACTGGACAAGGCCTTCCGGCTGCCGAGCCATGGCCCGGCGCGGGACGATGGCATGACGCCTGGCCGGCGGAACGGCCAGAGCCTGTCGCCATACCGGGTTAGCATGGACCACCAGATCCTCGTCTTCAAGGCGCAGCTTCACCTGGCCGGCGAGCTGGGCAGGGCTGTCAGCGTTCACGGCGTGCAGGCACCCGGGCCGCTGTTCGACACGCTGCGTTCGACCTGGAAAGGCCACGAGAAGAGGGTCGTGTCGAGGCGAGAGCGGAAGAGGATCGCCGAAGGTGTGAATGAGGACTTCTCCTCTTCGTCCTCTGGCGAAGAGCAGGAAGAAGACGGAGAAGGCGGTGCGCGGCCGAGAGCGCGGACGAGGAAGCCGAAACCGTTCCCGCCGCGGATCTGTCTCCACTCGTTCAGCAGCGGCGTGCAGACGCTGAGACAGTATGTCGACGACAGGAGCATCCCGGCCAAGATCTTCTTCTCGTTCAGCCACCTGGTCAACTACTCGACCGGCGCGCACGAGAACGCCAGGAAGAAGCACATCGCCGACGACGTCATCCGGGCGTGTCCCGACGACCGCATACTCCTGGAGAGCGATCTGCACACCGCTGGGGAGGAGATGGACAGCATGCTGGAGCAGATCTACAGGTCGGCCTGCGCTGCCAAAGGCTGGGACCTGCGAGACGGCGCTGAGAGGGTCAAGAGGAATTACGAGGAGTTTATTATCGGATGACCATACCATGCAAGACCACAGGTATTCATGTGAGCATCAAGGTGCAATGTTCAGAGATCGAGTGCTTGTTTATTATTAATTATTCAGAGGCTGTGCTTACTTGTGCCGAGCAGAATCGACCAAAAATCGGGCCGCTCGATGATTTGTGATGTATGCATCATAACTGCCCTCCAGCGCAGAATACGAAGATCCCACCTGGCTGCAGTCTATCCCTCACCAAAGCACTTCAATGTGAACAACATTGACAAGAAATACGGTTTCCGTTTCGCTCCGAGTTTTGGAAGACGCAATTGTTCAATCTCGAATTTGACGCGAAATGTCTGTCTCAACTCCGATGCCATGCAATTGGGGGCCCTTTCAGTCTACTTGGACCGTCACCTTTGAATGATCCGTAGTCTTCTTGTGTGTATGCTAAACCGCCCAGAACGCCTGGAGAACACGAAGAAGAAAGAAAAAGAAAAAAAAGAGCAAGATTATTCCCTCGAGAAACCTCTCGTTACAGTGGCCAACCCACCAGAGAGACGTGTGCGTGCCCCCTTACTCGCTTGTGCTCTCGCCAGGGGTGGGGTTGAAGAAGGCAGCAGCAGCAACGATGATATACACGATGACGCAGAGCGCGCCCTCGAGGTAGTTGCTCTTCTGGTCGCGCAGGAAGTTACCCACGGTGAGGATGGCGAGGATGAGCACCGTCATGTTGAAGGTGTCAAAGTCGAGGCCCATCTGCTTGTCCAGGCCCCATCCGACGATGACGACCAGCGGGCCGTTGAAGAGGGCGGTCTGGAGGGTGGCGCCCAGGACGTGCGAGAGGGCAAAGTTCATCTGGTTGTCCCAGGCCTCGTCGACGGCGGTGAGGTGCTCGGCGGCCTTCTCGACGAGGGGCACGAGGATGAGACCCATGAAGGAGTCCGAGACGCCGTGGTCCTCGACGATGTGGGGGATCTCCTGGACCAGGGCGATGGCGATGACGGTGACCAGGGCAATGGAGACAGCGAGGGCGATGATGCACTCGGTGAGCGTCAGCTTGTCCTTGAGGGCGTCCTTGTGGCGGTCGTGGTCGCGCTCCTCGTCGAACTCGAAGATGGCCTCGTAGATGCCGTGGTGCGTCCGGCCCATGAACCACACGTAGATGAAGTAGGCGATCATCAGGGCGACGGCCGTCACGCGCGAGATGGAGAGGACGCGGTCGGTGAACACGACCTCGTCGGCGATGGTGCCCGACAGCGCATTGGCGAAGACGGTAGGCACGGCAAGGCCGAAGCCGGCGGTCAGCAGCAGGCCCGTACCGGCCTCGCTGACGGCCTCGTTGAAGTGGGACTCGTCGCGGCGCATGCCCGAGGCGAAGAAGCAGAGGCCGAGGCAGAGCAGCATGTTGGCAAGGACGGAACCGAGGATGGCAGCCTTGATGACGTTCTCTTGGTAGTCCTTCTCTTTCAACAGGACAAGGAAGAGGATGATCTCCACGACGGAGCCGAAGCTGTTGTTTCCAGGGTGTCAGCATCAGGGTCCGCCGGACGACTCGAGAAGGAGTGTGTGTGTGGGGGGGGGGGGGGGGCGAGGGAGAAGAGATTGCCTACGTAGTCTCGATGAGCACGCCGAGGACGTGAGGCATCTTGCGGCCAAACTCCTGGCCAGCGAAGCCGATGAGGTTGGCACAGGGGACCATGGCGATGTAGGCCAGGATGAAGGTGGCGAGGTGGTTCTCGGTGGCATAGCGCACGGCAATGGCGGCGGGGACAAAGGGCCAGAGGATGTTGACGGCGGCAGAGGCCTTGCACGAGGACCTGCCGCAGACCTGGAAGAAGTGCACCGGCGAGAAGCCCCGGCGACCGCTCTCGCCGGCTGCCTTGATGTGCGGCGTGAAGGTCGAGTTGCCCTTGCCGTCGTCGTGCTGGTGGACCACGGGCTCTCTCTCCTGCTGCTCATGCTGGGGCAGCACCGGCCCGCCGGACGAGGATGCCGTGCTGTCCTTCTCGGTAGTCGCCATGATTCTGGTGTTATTGCGGAAATGTGGCTCTTTTTCTTTTGATTTTCCCTCCGATCGCATGCGTGCTCGTGTGAGCGATCTCCAGGTAAGCGAGGTGAGCCGAACACCAAACGAGCCGATATATTCTGTTTCGGTGATGGTGAAGTGGAGGCGGAGAGGCCGTCGTGGCCTGGGTGCAAGATTGGATATATATGTATATATGTGTATATATATATATATATATATATATATATATATGCTTGTGATTTACGGCGCAGGTCGAGTCACAACCAGCTTTGGGCCTTGGTCAGTCGCAATGAAACGCAACAATAGGACCTACTCATTCAGCTGGAAGGAAGATAATTTCAAAAGAACTGAGGGTGTTGGATAGTCTTTAAGAACAAGCCAGCACCGCGGGTCTCACAAACACAGTCAGAACCGAGAAACCCAGAAAATAAAAGGAGAGGCCTCGGGCCACAGAAGAGGAGGAGACGGAGAAGTAAATAAAAGAGAAGGGGAAAAAAAAACCCAAAACCCAAATGGTGCCAGTGCCATCATCTGGCACCTGTCGAGGACCCCCCCATTATACGTCTGGTCCCACAGCCAAGCCCAGCTTGTTTGTGTGCCAAAGCCTGACGGTGGCCGCGTCTCCTATTTTTTTTGGTCCCTCGTCCCCCCCCCCCCCCCCCCTTCGTCAGCTCAGCCCATGGTCATCGCCAAGGCGAGTCCATTCCTGCTGGCGGTGGGGTCGGTACGAACAACTCTGGTGTTGGCGAGCCTTGGCGGCTGTTTCAGTTGGCCAGACGCACCTGGAGGGGGGCAGGGATTTAGGGGGATGGGCGAGATTATAACATGCCGGGCCCCGCTGTAAGATGCCAAGAAGCCTCACCACGGGGAGGCCAGAGCCCGTAGACTCTCCCACACCGCCGCCCTAACCTGCTGGCCGGGGACTCTCTCCTTCTAAAAGGGTCGCACTGTCGCTAGGTCCCATGTTTTTTTAGGTGCCAACAAGCTGCCAACTCAGACCGTGTTGTCCAACTGCTGAGTTGGCAGTACAGCGGCCATTGCGTCAGCCCAGACAATTAATTCCCTTACGTATCCCCTCTTCGCCTGTAGAGGAACACACCCCCCCCCCCCAAGAAAAAAAACCCCCACCATACTATAGGGTAGTATACCACCCATCAGTGTTCCAAGACATGTTGCATTATGCTACAACAAGAAGGATGAAATGACAGTCCTTGGCCTTGAGCTTAGAAAAAGGCCAAGCAAACCTGATTCTCGCCTTGGATCTAAAGACAAGCCAAGACAAGCATCAGCCAAGGTGACAATCACAAGAAAGGACAAAGCGCACTAGCTGGAGGATCCAGAGCAGGCCACGGATAGCAAGAAGGTACGATAACGATGGCCGGTTTCTATGGCCTCTGTTTGACGTTAAGCTGTGCTTATGAGTGAGACTGACCCAACGATCGATCCCGAACTGGAAATGGTGACGAGATCTGCGTCGAGGACTTGTCTTTCTCAGTGTCGCAAAACTGTGGGGAATAAAGAGATGAAGTGTCTGCGTAGGAGCATAGCTGTTCAATTTTGATGCAAAGTGGTCCAGATGGAGATTGTAGAGCGATGAGGAGAATAATGTCCAGATGCGCGTGGACACACCTGCGCAACTGCTGGTAGGTACACTGATTGTATCAGCCATCCTGCCTAAAATGGTACTATAATTAACCTCACTAGCGGGTGTATATCACCTAGTGATGCGCCTGCCTTCCAACCAACCTGATACCCGCTTGCTGAGCCGAGCCTCAACGCAGAAATCCTGCGACTTCACTGTGCTGGCTGACAGTGTGGGACAAGCCAGCTGGACTGTGGTCATTCCAACGGTGATCGACTGCGTTTGATTGATGGATGGATCGACGCCGTGGAATTTGTGGGGAGGCAGGGCGGTGCTGGGAATATTGACTGCACTGAGGTACAGAGGATGTCTTTGGTCTACCCGGAAGGCTAGAACCTCCATGGCTGTGAGAATGAACAAATCCAGATGGTGTGCTGGACCATAATTCATACCCAATCAACAGTGCTCGTCTGTAAGCGCCTGTACGTCCAGTCCACCAAGCGCAACACAAGTGATTGGCAAACCTCTTCTGACCTAGGAGTAGACTCCGCCAATGCTACTTGATTACTACTCCTACTCCCCTGCCCAAACATATATCTATGTCGTCGTGTCTTTTGTTCTTGTTGGAGTCTGCTTCTCTTCTCAGGCCCTGCGGAGGTCTGTCTCTGTATGGACTTGCGAGCCAGAAATCCCTCCTTTTTGGCGTGTGCTCAGTCGGGCCCGTTTGTGGCAATAGCAGGCGAGGGAAGCAGCACAGTCACGAGCAGCAGGGAGAAAGGGAAGGCACAAACGGAGGCATGCGTCACTCCACCAGCTCTGTTTGCACGCTGATACGCTCTTTCCCAACACATACAATATGACTTGTAACTTGGATGCTCAATTCTGTATTTTCGCCTGCGTCACTGGACAGTCTTGCCAGCGCTGCTGAGCAGAACTTCACACATATAATAATTCTTAGAATCGCTCCCAATAGATCCATCGACGAATTCTCTATCCACACACACACCTTGACTGTTAGCCACGTCGGACAACCGTCTACAAGCCACAATCGATACGACCTCCCTTTCCCCACCAAAAAAAGACGAGCGGAGAGGGATCTAGGGCCCCATCATGGCCGAGTCATCCGCAACCAAACCCACCGTCCTCTTCATGTCACGGACCAACGACGTCAAGGGCCTGGCACAGCTCGAGGAACAGGCCACGGTCAGGCTCGCACACTTTAACGAGGCTGGAGACGCCGCAGAGGTCATCGACAACCACCCGTCCGCCCAAGCCATCCTGATCGTCACGCCGGCCATCGCACAGCCCCGCCAGCACCCAGCCGCCAACCTCGTGTCCCGAAAGGTCGTCGAGTACGTCCGGAGCGGCGGGACCGTCGTGCTCGACCGCATCTTCAACTACATCACGCCCTGCGACTTCAACGCCTGGATGCGGGAGTTCTGGGATCTCCCCTGGCGGTATGGGTGCCACGCGACGACGGTCGCCATAATAGAGCGCTGTGCCACGGGGCGGGACGCCGCCGGCAAGGGGTGGCAGGACGGGCTGGCGCCTGTGTACAGGTCTCAGTTTGTGTGCCTCAAGAACGTGGAGCTCCAGGATGCGTGGTACGTGGTCCCGCGGGGCGCCAAGGACGCGTCGTCGAACCCCAGGTCCTCCGGCCTGCCTGCGGATATAAGCGGGCAGGCGCCGGTCGCGTTTACCAAGGTTGGGAATGGGTGGTTGGGCTGGGTTGGCGACGTAGAAACTTCAGAGAATGCTGTTTCGGTGCTCCTAGCGATGCTGGGTCTGCAGGGCGGTGATAAGTAAGTTGTTGTGGGGAAGGGGGGGGAGGAAAGGAGGAAAGGAGGAAGAAGATGGGAGGGATTGGCTTGGACGTGATACCCCTTTTTCGTTTGTTAGCTGCAGATATCGGTCTGGCCCATGGTACAAAGGCACAGACCAAATACAGCCTTATAAGCAGGAGAATTGGCTAGTTGTAATAAGAACAGTATGACTTGATTGTCTTTCGCAGCGTAATACCGATGGCTCTTCACAACTGGATGGTGCCTCTGGTCGGCCACATACCTCGCATGTACATGGCCCGTTTCACCAGCGAAACAACCAGACCCCGGCTCCGACAGCAGCAACGGCCACAATCCAGGGCGCAGATAACCTGAGAGTGCTGAGGGCGATCTGTACCCGTCTGCCCCGCGCCTCTGCCTGGATCGCCACAGCCTCGTTTACCCTCGGGAACGGCACATCTGCAGGCGGCACCGGGACACCCAGGAACGCACACAGCGGCTCCCACCCCGAGCCCAGCTCGTATTCCAGCCTCCGCTCCGCGGGGACCACCCTGCGCACCTCTCGGAAGTACGCATCGTACGCTGCCCGCATCCGCGCGGCATCGATGTCGCCCCGAGACCTCGCGCCAAAGAACCCCAGCAGGACTTTCCGCATGGCGTGCACGGGCCGGATCCCGAGGAAGGCCGCGGTGAGGAAGGCCGTGATGCTCGACAGGGGCTCCTTCATGACCGTGTCGCGGATGTGGACCATGACGCTGGGCACCCACGCGTCAAAGTCGCGCTGGACGACGACCACCCTGGCGTCGGGGTAGGCCCGGATGAGCTCCAGGGCAAAGGGCGAGGCGAGGTCGGTCACGACGTCGTACTTGGCGCCCCAGATGGCGTCCCAGTCGGCACGGGTGTAGGGGGGTCTAGGCCGGGCGCCTGGTACGGTTGGCCAGGTTGCCTCTGCGGCCTCTTCGATGAGGGACCATGGGCTTTCCTGTTTTTTTTTGTTGTTTTCATTTTCGGTCTCTCAGCAGCTCTTCTCTTTTTTTGTCTTTAGCTTGTATTTTCCCGTTATTGTCTTCCTTCTTTTTGCTTTTCTCTCCTGCCTTTTTTCCTCTAGTGAGGAAAGTAAGATGAGAGTTTCTGTATGAAAGAAAAATTTTAAAAAATAGTTGACAAGTACCGTCATGTCCTCGAGCAGGGCATGATGAGTCCTGAACCCGAGGATCTTGTATGCTTGGGCCATGGACTTGGTGCCCATCCGGAAGAGGCTTGCATTGATCACCTTGAGACCCTCGACATGATGGGCCGATCCCTCTTGCGCAGGCATGGGTAAAAGGAAGAGTAGGTACTTGCGAAGAAGAAGAGGAGACTTCGTAGGACGAAGTTTAAGTAGTAGTTCTGCCGGTTATGATACCATTGTAGTTCTCGATGAGGTGACGTTGAGGGACCCCTGTGCGGAGGCTGCGGGGTCTGAATCTAGGGGAACAGTGCGTCGATCCGAACCGCTGAGAGGGGTTGGTGGGGTCCTCTGACAGGGGGGTAAGCTCTGGTTTCCAGGCCTGGAATAGCGGTAGGGTGTGCTGTAGGTTAGGTACAGCGCAGTGCTGAGTGGCAGGGATAACCTCCTCGAAGGCAGTGAGATGATGATGATAGCTGAGGAAAAGCCATAAAACCGAGCCCGAGGTCGGCGCCGGCTGACCCGCCCAACCCACTTCCACCAAACTCACTTAGGCTGACGGCACGGCTGGAGGATTAGAGAGTTTCCGTCGTTTGTTGTTCAAATCACTTTGTTGATTGTGGAAAGGTCAACAGCAGACTGGCGTAGAATTTGTGCCCTGTCCCATTGTCTCGATTTTCTGGTTGTGTGTCCTGGCTGGCAGCCTTCCTTTGCTTCTTTTTTTGCCTTACAGGAAGAAGCGTCGACATCTGTACCTCCCTTTTCAGCGACAATGCCTTCTCTCCTCCACATCAACTGGCCCAGGTTGTCTGTGGGCATTGTCCTCTGCCTGGCTATAGCTCTCGTCCAGGCTGAGGTCATTGGCCATGGCAAGCCGGAGGAGACCTTGACCTCAGCTGTCCTCAGCCTTGAGGAGCTCGACGACAAGCTTCAGGTACGGTTTAAATATTCCCCTCAATATGGACCCGTCTTCCCCCCCCTTTCCTATACCTGCACACTATGCTGGCTGGCTGGCTGACACTGCCCTTTTCCCCCCTCACAGGAATGCTCCATCGTCAAGACTCTCACCTCGCAGAAACTCAACCGCCTCGCCGGCACCCCATCCCACATAACCCGCCTCTTCGCCATCCTCTTCCCCAGCGCCTCGCCCGCCGTCAACGCCCTCCTGGCCACCCTCTACATCTCGGGCCCGCCCAACTTCCTCCTCGCCCTCTGCCCGCCCAACATCGACCCTTCGTCCCTGTCCGTCATGGTGGCCTTTGCCGTGGGCGGCCTCATGGGCGACACGCTGTTCCACCTGCTGCCCGAGATCTTCCTGGGCGAGGACGACCCGGAGAGGGCCAGGCTGGTGCTCGTCGAGCCCAACAGGAACCTGCTGCTGGGCGTCGCCATCCTGGTGGGCTTCATGACCTTTGTGGCCATGGACAAGGGCCTGCGGATCGCGACGGGCGGTGAGGGCGGGCACGACCACGGCGGCCACGCGCACGGCCACGCGCACAGCGGGAGCGAGGACACGGGCGCAGCAACAGGAGCCACGTCCACGGCCGTGGAGGGTGCCAGTACCAACGGCATCATCAAGTCCCGCAACAAGACGACCAACGGCGCCGCAGCAGCTGTCGAGGAGGAGAAAGAGCCCACAAGCAGCAGCAGCAGCAGCAGCAGCACCAACAGCAGCGTCAAGCTGGGCGGCGTGCTCAACATGATCGCCGACTTCACGCACAACATCACAGACGGCCTCGCCATGTCCGCCTCCTTCTACGCCTCCCCCACCGTCGGCGCCACCACCACCATGGCCGTCTTCTTCCACGAGATCCCCCACGAGGTCGGCGACTTTGCCCTGCTCATCCAGTCCGGCTTCTCCAAGCGCGCCGCCATGGGCGCACAGTTCGTCACCGCCCTGGGCGCTCTGCTGGGCACCCTGATCGGCATCGCAGTGCAGGAGCTTGGTGGCGCCGGCAGCGGGGCCGAGTCGCTGCTGCCCATGGACGGCGGCATCTGGGGCACCAGCCTGACCTATGGCGACCTCCTCCTGCCCTTCACGGCCGGCACCTTTCTCTACGTCGGCACGGTGGCCGTCATCCCCGAGCTGCTCGAGACGGGCAGGAACAAGAGGGAGGAGCTGTTCAAGACGCTGAGCCAGTTTGCGGCTATCGCGCTGGGCGCCGGGATTATGCTCTGGATCTCGTGGAGTGATTAGTCTGACTGGCTGTTGTGTTGTGACGGGAGGAATGTAGGAAGACGAACGGATGATACAGTAGTAGAGATGGATAACCCCTTCTGCATGCATACCTAGATATAATGCATTGTTAGCAAGTCGTCAGTTTGTCGCAGATCTTTGGCTGACATGATGCACATATGCATGCAATAGTTGTATAATACAGGGGAGGGGGAGGGGGAGGGAGCCAGCCCATGTCTCCACCATCCAACAGAATAAAGCTGCCTAAATTGTGCCTTGCTTCCTCAGCATATTGATCGTGTCTCGTCTCTATCCAACATCGTCCCTCACCTACTGCTTCCAGAATAGCGTTGCAACCCTCGAAGGATCTACCGGCCACCAAAAATGGCGTCAAACAACCACAGTATATTTCCCGTATATTGTATGGCGGAGGTACCCTCCACCGTACGTGAATATAATACTTACTTGTCTTGCCCTGCGACACACAATCAAACAAACATCCATCCATAGAATACAAACAGAATACTGATTCAAGATGTGATATCCGACAGCTCATAGACAAACTCCTAACCAAGGCCCAAAGCGCCAGCGAGCACACCGCCCCAGGGACACAGCCCTCCCTGGCAGTCATGATAACACCACCAGACAGCGCCCCGCGCCCACCCACAACTCCCTACGCAGGCATGTCCCCGGATGACCTTTGTGGAATCTTCACGGCACACTTCGGCGGCGGCGCCACCACAACCACCCATCACAACAAGACCTATTTCGTGATTCTAGACGAGCGGGCCGTCGAGGACGAGAGTGTGCTCCTGGTGGCACGCAAGAAGGATACGATCGAGACGGTGAGGGTGGCGTTTGATCAGGTCCAGCAGCTCCTGATCGCCTGGGAGGCCGGGTGCGGGTGCATCGAGGAGGTGCAGGCCATCGCATCGGGCGCGCCGCGAGGGGTTTATGGTGGGGGGTTCTCTGCTGCTACATCGCCTGTTCTCAAGGGTGGGCTGGCGCCGAGGAGAAGATTGGGTGGAGGGATGTGAGTTGGGTTTTTTTTGGAAGGATATTGAAGGTTTTCTATCCGGTTCTTGATATGTCTTGAGCAGGATGGAGAGTCTAGCATATACATGGATCGAGGTGCGCGCCTCTTTCCGATATATATTGAAAGTCATGAGTCTTGCGCTGAAAGAGGATATAGAAAATGATGAATCGAGACCCGCTATGCATACATTATGTAATCTTCGATGTGAGAGTTTCCTCTCCCTGAAAAGAAACGAGAGACGATGAATAATAAAAACAGACAAGACAAAGACAAGCTAGATAAAGTCATGAAAATCAAGAAAACGCGTTCGGGCTGTGACAACACGTACAGTATCAGTAGAGAACCGACAACATCCATATAGATAAGCAGCTCTGCCCTCAACCCCCAGACTAAGGCCAACCAGCCTTCCGCTGTCGACTCAAGAGGTCCATATCTGCAGGCCTCCTGGCCAGAGAGACGGCAGTATTGCCCTCCCCGTCCTGAGCATCCAACTGGGCGCCGTGGGACAGCAGGAGATCAATCATCGCGCTCCGGCTGTGGCACAGAGCCTCGCGGTCCTTCGGTGAGTGATCATACGGGCTCCACCAGGACAGGTTCTCATCGTCATTGACGATGAGCATGAGGAACGTCCGGCCCCTGTTGTCGGTCGCATTGACGTCCGCATGGCGAGCAAGCAGCAGTTCCGCAACGGAGGCCTCCCTCGCCTGCATCAGCGCAGTCTCCGAGCTGCACGCCCCGTACCTGGCGTCCTTGATCCGCCCCTCCACGTCTACACCCTTTTCGCTGAGCATCAGGGCGATGATCTCTCGCCTCAGGGCCCCTCCGGGGGCTCCAGGGCGTTTGAGATATTCCAGGTGCCAGCGCAGTGCTGTCCTCCCGTTGGAGTCACGCCTGTCCAGATCCTGCGGCGTGCTGTGCTGCAGCATCGACTTTGCTACTGCTGGGTTCTGGAGCTGGTGGAGCGGCGAGCGCCCGAGGAAATCCCCTGTGGAGAGCTTGGCCCCGACCCCGAACAGGCTGTCGAGGCATCGTAGCGTCCTGTTGTCCCCGTGCCGCGCCACAAGGTGAAGTAGTGTTTCGGCCTGCCCGCCCCTTTTGTGCATAGACCACTTGCTGCCGAACTTCATGTTGACGTCTGCACCATGTCTGTGCAGGATTCTGATCGTGCTCGCATGTCCGTTCATCACGGCAATCAACAGCGCAGTCTTGAGGACATCACCGTTGTCTTGGGCATCCACCTGTGCTCTCTCGAGCTCAGTCGTGACCGCGAAGTCTAGCCCCACGAAAGCGTAGAGCCATAGTTGGGACACAATGAAGAACGACTCATCGAACCAGTGCCAGCGCTCAGCGTTCAGCTGCTGTCGGGCAGAGTGCTGTTGACAGCAGTCCCTCAAGATCCACAGCCGTGGCCCAACGCCCCGGGTGTCACACAGCTGGAGAGCCTGCGCCTGCAGAGAGGAGCCTCCTTGTCTTGCCATTCTGTAGTGGTAGTCCCAGAACGAACTGGCGTACTCCACGAAAGGGTGTGCCTGAAACAATGGAGACTGAACAGGCACATGCCATGTGCCCACGGTGTTGGGCTTCTGGCATTTCTGCAGCTGCTCGGGGAAAGACGCAGCCTCACGACGGAATTCCTCCAGGAGGAGAAAATTCATACAGATATCGGCCAGGACAAACTGTGCATCGTCCAAGGAGATGCTGTGGCACCAGCGAGCCCCTGACGGGTGTCTCACGATATGTCTTGATGGGAGCAAGAACTGAATGACTGTCTGGTGGAAAAATGTCACCGTGCCAGAAGAGATGGACAGCATCAGCCCACATTGCTGGTTCAGCCGGACAGCAAAGTCATCATCGGACTCTTCCAGATCGAGGTCTGCCAACCTTGCCGGGTATTCCAGGGTTTCCTGGTCCTTCACCATGGCCATGGCCTCCCGGAGTTCTGTCACTGTCAGTGGTCTATGGGCAGCCAGCAGGATACAAAACGCCCGCCTCACGAAGGCGGTCACCGCATCGACATCTGTCGAGCTGGACAGGGACTGCTGCAGGAGGTTCTCGTAGGCGTCCTCCACCGTTGTTGGCAGGTGCTGCAGCTCTTTCTCGATGCCCTTCTTCGTGCGCTGGATGTGGCTTGCGTTGTTGAGGTACTCGAACACGAGGTGGACCCAGAGGTAGGTTCGATCAGGGTGGCGTCCCTGGCCGAGGAGCCTTGTCTCGAGTGATTGCCGCGTTTCTACCGGGTAACCCTCGCAGAATTCTGCGATACGTGTCTTGGTCACGAGGCTCACCTCCTGCTCAATGGCAGGGGCGAATCTATCACCGGAGATCTCGACGCAGTGGCTGGAAAGGTCTCGATAGGCCTTGTTCAGCCGCGGCGATCGTTTTCCTGTGAGAAGAAACCTGACGGCCCTCTGCCGGTCGGCCGCGACGCAGAGCTTTCTCAGCTTTTGTGCAAACCTGTCGAGGTCTTCGCCGGCACATTCGTCAAGCGCGTCGATGACAAACACGAGCCTCCCCGCAGCCGGATCGTTGATGGCATTCTGGAAGATCTCCCACAGTATCGGAGACAGCTTGGCAATGTCCTTGTGTTTCCTGACATGTTCTTTGGCATGCTTGATGAGCACCTCCTTTTGGGACAGCAGCTGATGGAGCAGCGAGGCGATCGCCGGGGCCAGGGAGTCCTGTACCCGTTCCTTGAAGAAGAAGTAGCAGATTGTGCTGCCGGCATCCATCCTAGGGAGGATACAGTCGATCATGTACTTGGAGAGGACAGACTTGCCACAGCCAGGTCCAGCGGTCAGAAAGAGAATCCCGTGGGACTCCCCGTCGAGCCAGTCCTTGACCTGCTGCTGGCCCAGAAACCACTGGCAGGTCCCTGGGACGGCGTCGGGCAGCGAGTCTTTCAGATCGACATATGACTTTTGTCCCGAAGTTGTTTCGGGCGCAAGGGCCCGCAGGCATGCCATGTCCTCCTGGCTGAGGATATGGTCGAACTGCTCCTGCTGTATGCGCACCCCTTCCAGCATGATCGCGCTGTTCCTCTTCGTCTCCTGGAGCTGTGCATGAGCGATCTCGGACAAGGCTTCCAGCCTGCCGATCGCGGCATTGATGTTCTCCTGAAGAGCTGCCAGGGCCCTGCCGTCCGCCAGGTGCTGGACCACCGCCAGGTCTTTGCTGATAGTGGCCTCAAGCCTCTTGACCCGGTCAAGACTTTCTTTCCAGTCGGAGATGCCCAGCACATCCTTGACGGCCGACTTGAACTGGTGGAAAGCGTGGACGACACCCCTGACTTGGACATCGATCATGTGCTCGTAGAGGGATATGAGCTGATCCTGCATAGTCTCCATCGCGACCTTGTCTTCCATGCGCTGGATGACGAGCTCCAGCTGTGCGTAGTAAGAGGAGCGCATGGTGACATATGTAAACGCCCTCAGACGCGCCTCGTTCTGAATCATCGGGTTGGTCAGGAGAGGCAGGAAGATGCGCACGACCCCCCAGGCAAGAGATGCGTGCGACGAGATCTCTGCAGCGTCGCCGATCCACGCATCAAAGAATGAAATGACCTTTCCGAAAGTATATAGAGCATCTTTGGCGGTGCTCTGTTTCTTGAGGTGGTGATGCCTGAAGATTTCCTCGAGCTGGTGACGGCGGGTGCGAGGGTCAGAGCTGATCCGGTTCGGAGGAAGTCTGCGATCCGTGTAGATTTCATGGCGGTCCGCCGTCGACGAGATATGTTTCGAAAGGAGCCTCTCGTATTCCTCGACGGCCTCGTTCTTGCTCTTGTTTTCCTTGAGTCGCTGGTAGGCCCTATCCCAGAGCGTGATCTCGTAAGGTGTGTCGTTGACAGGCGCATTGTCAGCAGCAGCGCTCTGGCCAGGGCCACTGGAGCTGGAGCCAGTGTTGCCGGTGAGGTCACTGGCGATGCTCTTGCTGGGAAGAGAGCTGCCACGGGTGGTAGGGGAACAAGAGCTGCTGGGGGTAGATTTGGAGGGCACGATATGACCAGCAACAGTAGAGGCCGAAGTAGGGCTAGAGCCGCCAGAGGTAACGCTGTGAGGCGTTGTTTGTCCAGCACGGCTAGGAGGAGCATTGCCAGCGGAGGTATTGCTGGTGACAGTGCTGCTAGTGACAACAGGAGTGATTGGAACAGTGTTTCGAGGAGGCTGCGCGCCAGTGATATTGCCACTTCCCATGCGGCGAGGCAGGTCTTTGCTAGGCACAGGTGGGCCAGTGACAGGTCTGCCAGTGCGTTGAGTGGCAGTACGAGTAGGAACGATATTCCCAGAGGCCGACTGACTGCTGGGAAGGGTATTGTGACGCGGAGCAGCGTTTCCGGGGATTGCGTTGGGAGGCCGACTGTTGTGACGAGGGGCAGTGCCGGGAACAGCGCGGTCAGGAACAGCGCTGCGAGGATGTCCAGCGAAGTTTTTGGCAGGGACCGTTGTTGTACAGCCGGCGCGAGAGGACTGTCCCACCAAGACAGCGTCAGGAGCGGTGCACGTGGGCATGTTTCGAGGAATAACACTGGGATCCATGTCGACGGGCTCGGCTTCAGGAGCGGCAGAGACTACAGAGTAGTCCTCTCTACCTACTCCTCCTCCCCCCTACTCCTCCCCCTTCGTAGTCCCAGTAACGCCGAAAAAGCTCCCGGCCCTCGTTCAGCTCCGGGTGCTCAGCAGAAGAGGGTCCCCCGGGCGTGGACGGCGACGCCCGCGGGGCCACTATGGCTGTCGACATGGCCTGGGCAAGGACCTGCTTCCCAGGGATGGCAAGCATCATCTGCCAGGACATGGCGCCCGAAGGGGTGCCAGTGGGCCTCCTCCCGAGCCGGTGTTGAACGGTCGACCTCAGGACCCGGAGCCGGTCCCTGATGACGGGGTTCCGCTCCCTGGCGGCCGAGTCCGCTCGGGACGTGCTCATTTTGTTTGTCGGATGGTCAGGCATTGGGGTGTGGCTTTCTTTTCTCTCTCTTTCTCTCTCTCTCTCTTTTGGTTCAACTTGACGAAGGATTCTGGGGGGTGAACCGGTTCAGCAGGGTACAGAACACCAAGCTGTGCTTGGATTTTCTACATCATCATCTTGTCCAGCAAGGCTACGAGAGGAGAGAGGAGGATATTTTAAAAATGCAAGGCAACTTTTGAGGCTCAAGCACGAGACAATACTGTGTCCATGCCAAATGTGTAGCATCGCAGGGGGCCGGTAGTAGTGACCACCCATCTCCACAAATTCTGCAGCCTTTTGCTGGCAATGAGGGCCCATGAGAAGACATTTCACTGGCCTGACCACGGCCAACGCAGCAGTCTTGTCTCGGGAACGGGGATAGCTTGATAGACAAGGAAACTCTAAAACAAGGGGAAGCAAGAGAGAGAAAGAAACGGTCGGGGGGGGAGGGGGGGAGAAAAGAAAACCCCCCCTTCGCGTTGCCGATGCAGCCGCGGGAGCAGTCTTGATCGTCTGGGGGGATTTGACAGCCTGACTGACCTTGACAAGGGCTCGGTAGTTCACCACCATGGTCCACAGCGCAGCCTTATGTCCCAGAGAGGATCTTCGCAAGAGGACTGTGCTGTATCAAACACCTGCAACCTTGCTCGTGCATGCAGACCGCAATGCACGAGAAACACCTTTCTGGGTCATCTCCTCCGTTATCTCGGACCGATATTCCCGAACTTGTGTCCTTTTGTTGCCTCTCAAGTGATGTGTCTAAAATCTTTTATCGAATTCCGATCAACACAAGCCAGCTAGACGAGCTTGCCTTTCAAAAAGACAAGGGAAGAAAAGCGGTCACCACATGGTTTCCAGTCAGGAGGCATCCGACTGTACAAGGCTACTATGAGACAGACCAGGGACTCGTTGGCAAGCGCAAAGTGAAATTTTTATTGTGATCATCTAGTTACTGAAGAAAAAAGACCTAGCCTACGGGAACAGTAGGGTGGTTCTGCGTTCTAGAAGGGTGAAGAAGCCGACGCAAGTGGAGTGCCTCCACACACAAAGTGGGCGATGAGGCAATCGTCAACGTTGCAAATTCTGGTGGGGGAGGAAGCAGAGGCATTGCATTGCGCTGTGTTGCGTTACAAGAAGGAAGAAAAAGAAAAGAAGGAGGAGGAGGAGCCCAGTCGACCAGCTAGACGGCTGAGGCTGTCTATGCTCAGAGGCGGATGCCTGGCTACGTACAGGTCAAGGCCATGTGATTCACTGGCCCTCGTACACGGATTTTCATCTTTCTTTAATTATCTATAGGCGCAGTTCGAAGAAAAAGGTTTGGTGATGGGTTTGTCATGAATGATTCAGGCCTCTCCACTACAGCATGTCAGGACGCCGGCGCCGGAGAGATATTTCAACGATTAAAGAATTTTTATGACCTAATCGTATTTCAGACACATCAAAACGGCCTTCCTGTTCGATATGATTATATGTACTAGCCAGAGCGAAAGCTATAAACATAATCTCTGGCTCCGTTGCAGGCGTCGTCTATGGCCGCATGAGCAGCATCTCCTCAGAACATCAAGGGCTGTAGTCACGCCAACCTGTCATCTGCGGTGGTATTCTTCTTCTTTTCTTCTTCGAATGAGTACTTCTTGAGGTCCCCAGCTCCAAGTCTCCCAAGATTTGCCCCGAATAATAACCCTAAAGTTTGCTGTTTCGAGTCTCTTCACTTTTTTCTTCACCTCGACCCACCAGTCCACGAGTATTTCCCATCCAGAACCCTACCCAGACACAGTCACCAGCCCAGAGAAGCAAAGAAGAGAGAGAGAGAGAGGAAGAAACAGAACATACATTTATTATGTCTGAAAACATAGGAAAAAGACAAGAGGGTGGTTTCCTCGGGACCCTTGCATTCCTGACCCGTCACAATATTTATCACCAGCGCTTTTGGGTTATTTATTACACGAGAGGTGCGTTAAAAAATTAAAGACCTGGAAATGGTTTGAATAAAGTATCTGATTGTAACGTTAAACTCCAAAGCCCACGGCCATGCTTGCAAAGGTGTTGTTGGATACTTTTGACCACGTCAGGCAATAATAATACTGTAGCCTTACTTTAAAAGTGATTGCCACTGGCAGGACAGGGTTGGCCATGTACAGTACAGTACAGTACAGTACAGTACAGTACAGTACCCTCTCAGCCTCTCTGAACTTACTTGTAGGCCAAGATAAGCCTTGTAGATCTAGATCATTCCCATTCCAGTCCAATCCACAACTACACCCTACATGGGACAGCCAACAGCACCCATCACACACACACAAGTCAAGCCACTCTGGAGGTCTGAGGACAGGAGTGGATGGATGCGTGCAACGGTAGTAATGATGTTCTATCCTTGTATTGGTTCTTATTAATGATCCTTGGTAGCCAGTCAGTCCTATTCATGCCCTTGACCCCTGCAATAATAATCCTTTGCGGGCTTTCTACAGGGAGGAAAAGAAGCCCAGGCCATGCAATAACACACAACTTTCTGGTCATGCGCATCCGTCTACTACTGGTGGTGAACAAGATACACGAATTCAACTAATTCTTTTCCTGCCATTAATACAACCGTCATCTTTTTTTTTGCCGGTGTGTTTTTTCGTTTTGTAAAATTATTTTGAAAGAAAAACCCCCAAAAAAACCATCGTTGCTCAATGTCGGCCCGAGATGGAATCCCATCATCACAGGGCAATGCAGGCAGCCAGGATGGCGACGCAGGCCGCAGAGAAGGAGACCAGCTTGGCAGCAGGGGCACCGTTCACGGTCACGACAGAAGAGGAGGGGGTGGCAGACGAGCTGCTGCCGGTGGTGGTTCCGTTCGAGGCAGTGCCGCTGCCGCTGCCGCTGCCAGAGCTGGATCCCGATCCCGAGCCGCTGGCTCCAGAACCGGAAGGCGAGGCAGAAGAGGAACCGCTGCCAGTGGCGCTGGCGTTCGAGGCACCGCCGGTCGCCGTGGCAACCCCGGAGGAAGCTCCTGTGGCGGAGCTGCCGCTGCCGACACCGCCCGAGATGCCAGGAGAGCCGCCGTTGGCACCAGTGGGAGACGCTGACTCGGTGGCAGGAAGGCTCGTGGCAGCACCGACAGATGCCGAGGAGCTGCCAGAAGCAGAAGCTGCGGCCGCCGACGACGACGACGACGACGACGACGACGACGACGAAGAAGAAGAAGAAGAGGAGGAGGCGTTGCAGGAGAGGTCGTAGATGGGGGTCGTGGTCAGGGTGCTGCCGACGATACCAAAGCTGGGGGAAGGCGTGGTGGGGGCGGCGTCCTGGAGGGTGTACCACCAGACGTTGGTGGTGCCGAACAGGGAGCATCCGACCTCGTCCCAGTACGTCTTTGCGTTCTCGGTCGACGCCACGGCCTCGTTCTCGGTGGGACCGCTGATGGGCCAGCCCGTCTCCGTGACCCAGACCGGCTTGGAGCCGACTGCAGCCTTGGTCTGGTCGACGGCGCTGTCGAAGAGGGACTGGCCGACATCGATGGAGTTGGCCATGGTGGTCTGAGAAGATGGATCATGGTTAGCAGCACGAACAATTTTGTTAGGGAATGCTGTTGGCGTGTGTGTGTGGGGGGGGGGGGGGCAACGTTACCTGGAAGTAAGGGTAGGCATCGAGACCGATAAAGTCAGAAGCGTCCGTGACGGCATTGTTGGAGGCATTGACCCAGGCAGTCCAGGTGTCGACGTGGCCCACAGGGACGGCAGAGAGTGCGGTGCCTGCGATAGCCGACCTGACCTGGTTGATATAGCCAACAATGGTCTCGGGCTCGGCACCAGGGTTCTCGCCGTTCTCGATGCCAGTGGGCGAGATGCGGTACAGATCCTCAGAGCCGACAGAGATTCCAGCGATGAGGCTGGCCACGCTGGAGCCGTAGGTGGAGATGATGGACTGCAGGGCGGCGAGCTCGTTGGCGAAGGCAGCATCACCGGCAGAGCACCACATGCCGAGGAGGAGGGTGGTCTTGGTGCTGATGGCAGCAGGGATAGCCTCAATGGGGGAGTTTGTGGTACCAGATTGCTGTGGGGGGGGATCAATACATCAGCCCTGACCGTCGTCCAGATGACGTGACATGGAGGGGGCCGTCCCAAAACTCACAATCATGGTGTAGAGGCGAGCAGAGCTAAAGACCTCGGGGGCCGAGACGAGGCCCTGGGCAGTGGTGAACTCAGCCTCGAAGTCGCTCTGGGCCTTGGCGGCTCCTGAGGTGAAGGTGCTGCCATAGTTGAAGCCCACATAGGCCGCCATGGCCGGGGAGGAGGCCGCGAGGGCCACGATTGCAGACGAGCCGAGCATTATGTGATTATTCTGAATAAAACGTTCGAGTGTTGTCGATAATCCTCAGTCAAGAGATATCCAAGAGTCCAGATCCAGAAGAAGCACAGGTGTGGGTGGAGATGGGAACTGGATATGGGGCAAGGTCTTGTTTGTTCCGGAGCAACGAGCGGGATGCGAAGAGGTTATTAATAGCGAGAGAACTTTTGAAGAAGGCTGAGGAGGAAACTATGAGAGTGGGCAGATCAAGACGTCATGCACAAGCACCGACTGTGGGTGGGCTGTTGGAGGTGATGGGATGTGGGACGGGTGTCGAGTCAGAGAGGAACCAGGCTTCTTATTCCAAATGGAAAAAAGAAAACCAACCAACGAGTGTGTCAGGAGAGAGAGAGGGAAGGAAAGAAAAAAAAAAAAAGTCGTAGAGGAGGTAGGGAAGAAATAGAGAGAGAGAGGAAAAAGAAGGGTTGGAAGACAAGTCGACACAAGGAAAAAAAAGGTGGAGGAGGGCTGGTACGACTGGCAACTATGTATTCTTTCAGTAACCGCTCGGGTCAATCGGAACAAGACACAGATGCATACATGACATGACCACTCGAACTCCAGCCATACACAGTAATAACCTCGGTGCTGATGCCATGGAGTGAGTAGCTAAAGTAGCACCGCAGTGCCATGTCAACAAGATGTGTGAGGTCAGGGAAAGAAAACAAGCCAGGAGAAGGGCCGGGGGGAGCAGCTGATTGGCTCGGGGGCCGACGAAAGCTGTCTGGTAATTCCTCGCTCAGGAATGTTCGCATGCGGAACAGCGCCCCGGTTGCTCTGGCTTGCATGACTTGATTCTTTCTTTGCCTTTAAGCCCCCCTGCATTGGCGCCGGGTAGAGTACTACGCAGTGTGTACGGAGTACATAGGTACCGAGCCTGGCTGGTCACCTCCCGTACGAATCGTGTGAATGGCTACAATCCAAGAGACGGATGGTGGGTGGCAGCACTAAAACCTCACCGTGGCAGGGCTTCCGCCGGCTTCCATCTGTGGTCCGTCCTGTGCTGGTTCCTGGCGCTAGTGGCGCTGTTTGTTCTCCAACGGGAAAAGGCTGATCAACGAGCCGTTTTGTTGTTTGTTGTTGTTGTTGTCCGGACCTGCGCTGGGGGGACGTTGGTGGTGCTAAGAGGTCAAGTTTTTCTTAGAACATGCGCTGGTTCTTCTTTTTTTTGTGGCGCCGGTCCTAAACGCTTTCCAGAATGAGGCCTTTTTTTTTTCTTCCCCCCCTCTCTCCCGGAATAACCCCCCAAAACCGGTCATCCGAGTACCGCCATCTTCACTCTTTCACAGCATGATGCCGTGGCGTATGGTCCATAGCCTTAAGAAGAAGAAAAAAAGGGTAGAGTGCGAGATGGAGTGAGGCCCACCCCCGGATTTTCCTCTCGACAGGGAGGAAGGAAACAAGACAGCCGATGTAAGGCAGGGTGGAGATTGGGCTCAGTCAGACCTAGACCTGTCCACCAACAAATCATACAGGGGATCCTATTCCAATAGTCTTTCCAGTCTCTTGCCAATTCTGGCCATGCAGGCCATGCCACGACCCAAAGCAGGGGGAAGAGAGGGGGAGGGCATGTCCGGCGACAGGGGGTAGCGCTGACAGGCAATTCGCCGTCAAAGGTAAAGTACTGGTAGGGGGGTCCCACAGGGGTGAGCCTTCACCCAATCCGAGCAGGTCGCTTTGAGAGGTACAGGTACGTACCCTGGTGTTTTGTGTGCCCCAGAGTCAAATACGAGAAGACCAGAAGAGGAACCGTCTGATGGATCTGAGTCTGGTTTCTGGAATCATCGTCACTCCACACGTCATAGGTCTCTCGTCGTCTGATCACCAGCTAAAGACAGCCGTCACCAAGAGATGTGGTGTGGTGGTGCTCTCGTCTTGTTTCTCATGCAAAGTCAAGACCATCTACACAGTGTGTGGTGCTCTGTCCTGTTGAATATTTCGGCCTGTCTCAACTCATGGGTAAACGTCAATAGACTCTTGTTCCACTTATTCGCATCCTATACATACGTCTAGAACAAAATAGAGGCTTGCTGTTTTCAAGTGTCTCTTGTTCTTTTTGCCTCCAGAATTCAAGTGACTTGAATAGCCTCTGAATGAGACATGAGATGGATGATCCAATCTTTCTACGCCGCTGCTGTCTCTCCAGACGAGGCAAAGATGGCCTCCAGCTCTTGAACCTCGCCACTGTGCTGAACCATCTCATAAAAGGACCCCTTGGCCACGAACAACTCATGAGGGGATCCCATCCTGTTGTGGTGTCAGAGGTCAGTCAGTGCTACCGTAGCCATTTTTTTCCCTTTTTTTTTCCTCCCTTCGACCACAACAAAAGAGGAAAGACAAGAAAAGGAAAAGAAAAAAAAAAAAAGAAAAGAAAAGACTCACTCGAGCACCCGACCAGCTCCCATGACTACCACACAGTCGTAGTCGGCAATGGTCCGCAGCCGGTGGGCAATCGTCACCAGCGTCCTATCCTGTCCCGCCAAGAACAGCTCCTTCCGGAGCGCCGCCTGGATCCCCTTGTCCGTCTCGTAGTCCATGCTCGCCGTCGCCTCGTCCAGCAGCATCAGCTTGCTGCGCCTGACCAGTGCCCGGCAGAGGCTGAGCACCTGCCGTTGGCCGTGGCTAAAGTTGTCACCCTTGGCGTCCACCGTCGTCTCGAGGTGAAGGCCCGACGCCGTCTCCGCCACCGCCGCAAGTGCTGGTGCATCCGTCGGAGCGAGCAGGAGGGGCTCCGTCTCCCTTTGCTCTTCTTCGTTGGCCGGCGGCGCGTCTTCGCTCTCATTCATGCTGCCCTTCCCGTCGCGGGGCTGGAAGCTCGCGATCCCCCTCACAGCTCCGCAGCGCGCCCTGCAGCACCTCCCTGTCGATCTCGCCCGCCGGGTCAAGGTTCGACCCGACGCTGCCGTTGAACAGCACCGCCTCCTGCGGGATGACCGTGAGCCCCCGCCGGAGGCGCTTGCGCGGGATGTTGGTGATGTCCACGCCGTCGTACAGCACCTGGCCCTTGACGACGTTTGTGAATCGTAGCAGCGACAGGACCAGGGTCGACTTGCCTGACCCTGTCCGCCCGACCACGGCCACGCGCGAGCCGGCAGGAAACTTGAGGTTGATGTCCTTGAGGATGTCGGGCCCGTCGGGGTCATAGCGGATCGTGGCATTGCGGAACTCGATGGCGCCTGTGCGTGGCCACTCGGCGGGGACGAGGCCATGTGCTGCTGCGCCTGCCGCTGTGACGGCGCCGTTGGTTTCGCCAGGGGATGTGGTGGAGCTGTTTCTCTTCTCCTTGCTCGCCTCCGCCCTCTCCTCGGGCTCGAGCGAGGCGTACTCCCTCACTCGGTGGAAGCTTTGCAGCTCGACTTCGAGCTCGTTCATGAGCCGGACCAGGTACAGGATAGTCTGCGACAGGCTGCTCGCGTTGGTGAGGGAGAAGCCCACCAGCCCCGCAGAGATGACCCCGATCTTGGACAGAGCGATGGCCCCCGCGATGACGGTCACGATGGCCGTGACCACATCGATGCGCACCGCCACCCAGCGGTTCAGGTTGTAATTTGTTTCGGATGAGCGGTTGAACGACCGCAGCCTCTCGGCCAGCATCTTCCCAAAGGCCTGCGGGATCCCCCTGCGCGCGCGGATCACCTGGATCCCGGCCATGTCATCAGCGAACTGGCTGAAGACGGGGCTCTGCGATGACTGCACTAGGCGCTTGACCACCACCGCGGTGCGGGTGTAGACCTCGCCTGCGACGACGCCAACGATGCAGCTAAAGAGTCCTGGGAGCAGGAAGATGGGCATGATGGAGGTGATGGCGCCCAGACGGAGGACCAGCATCGCGAAGAGCTCGACGGCGCCCTGTAGCTGGCGGTACAGTATATTGTCGAGCGAGGCCATGTCGCGGGAGAAGCGGTTGACCACCCGGCCGGCTGGTGTGTCCTGTTGATATGAGGGGTGAGCAAGTCAAGTCCGTCGATATAGTACAATCTGCAGGACGGGGGGTCTCTTGGGGTTGGTTGGCTGTCTTACCTTGTACCAGTCTAACGAGACATTGAGCACGCTTCGGATAAAAGTCGCGTGAAGTCTCTTTGCGGCAGTCCATCCTCCATTGGCGTATATCAAGAAGATGAACGCATCAAGGAAGAGATAGCCAATAGAGAGGGCAGTGTAGATGCCTAGATAGAATGGGACGTCTCTGGTGTGGCCAGTACCTGCGTCGTCCACCCAGCGACTGACCCACAGGTTGATGGAAAGATAGACGGCAACACCAACGAATGACGAGACAAGAGCAAAGATGGCATAGCCCACGCCCCCGAAATAGATCATGTACTGGAAGAAGGATAGACGGCCTGTCTTCCCCGTGGCCTTCATCTCGTCGGCGATCTCGTCCTTTTTGGCGGGGACTGGTTTGGCTGCTGCTTTTTGACCACCCCCATTTGATGCCGTACCGTTGATCGTCTCCCTGTTGTTGCTGCTGCTACTGGTGGTGGTGGCGGTGCTCGTCGTCGTCGTCATCTTGTCGTCAGACACGTTCGCATCCTCGTCGATATCGTCCTTGGCAAGGTGGATGGGTCTGCGCACCACCCCGATGTTCTGTTCCTGGCTGACAATCTTACCATTCTCAAGCCTCACGGCCAAATCCGACTGCTGAGCGATCCACGTGATCTGCGTGACCAGAACAACCGTGCGCCCCTTCAGGAGATCACCGCAGAAACACAGTTCCCAGAGCGAGGCGGCCGTCTTGGAGTCGAGGGCAGAGAATATATCGTCCAGAAGGAGCAGCGGCGCCTTTGAGTACAGCGCCCTGGCCAGGGCTACGCGGGCCTTCTGCCCACCAGACAAGGCGGCCCCGTTCTCGCCCACCTCGGTCTCGTCTCCGTGGGGAAGCTCAGCCAGGTCAACGGGCAGACAGCAGGCCTGAATCACACGCTCGTAGCGGACCTCGTCCAGCTCGGAATTGAAGAGGATGTTGCTCTTGATGGAGGCGTTCTGCAGCCAGGCTGTCTGCGAGGAGAACCCCACATCGCCGGGCCGGACGACCTCGCCTGCCTCCTTGATGGTCTCGCCCAGGATCGAGAGGAGCAGCGTCGTCTTCCCGGACCCCGAAGCTCCGAGGACGGAGGTGAGTCCACCCTCGACAAAATCGATGGAGATATCCCTCAGAGCGAACTCGGCCTTCTTGCTCCGCTGAAAAGTGGCGTTCTGGATGCGCAGCGGGCCCTCGGGGTAGCTGACCATGGGCTTGGTGTTGTTGAAGTACTTGTCGAGGCGCTCAAGGGAGATCATGGCATTGGTGACGTGTCTGGTGAGAAAGCCGAGCATGCCGATGTTGGAGCGCATCGTCGACACCAGGGACAGGGTCGTGAAGGCGACCTGTGCGGTGAGGGGTCTCTGGAGGACGGCCGTGTAGAGGGTGAACATGGCCACGATGCTGATCATGGGCATGATCTCCATGGACTGGCCCAGCAGGGCCCACAGGAGCGAGATGCGCCAGAGAACCTTTTGCTCGGCGCTCCGGGACGTGTCGATGATGTGGGCCATGGCGTCCTCCCAGGCAAAGTACTTGATGGTCCTGACGGAGCCCAGATACTCCGAGATGAGCGAGATGCGCGCGTCCTGGGTGGCCTTCACCTGGCGCTGGCTCCTGGCCATGAGCTGCGAGATGAAGATGGGCAGGGGCACGCCCAGCACCAGCAGCACCGCCCCGACGACAGACGGCCAGCCAAGGATCCTGTACAGGCCATAAAACGACAGTGCGGCCCCCAGGGGAGCCCCTATGACCATCGAGATGATATCCCGCGCATTGGTGACGGCGTCAATGTCGCCGCTCATGAGGTTCTGCAGCTGTCCCGCATGTGTGGTCTTGTTAGCCGTGACCTTTTGCCCCTTGGCGTCGTTGAGGATGTCGCCCTCGAGCTCCATAGAGGACATGGCGCGGTGGTACAGCTCCTGGGTCACGCCGGCCTTGACGCGCACGACCAGCCTCGTGGTGGTGAAGATGTACTGCTGAAACACAACAGTGCCCACCATGGGCCCGACGAAGAGCAGTGCGAGCCAGAGGATGGGGCTGAGGACGGCATCTTCTGGGCTCGAGATGTAGGCCAAGAGCTGGTACATGGCAAAGGGGGCCACCAGCTCGACGGTGAACCGGATCAGGCTGTAGGTCACGATGAGGATCAGCTCCCAGCGCAGGAACCGCACCAGGGTCCAGAGGGTCGACCTGCTGCCCCTGCGGCAGTTTTCGAGCCTGGTCAGCAGATATAGAGGCTCGTCGTACCAGGGCAGAGGCGGCAACTCGTCCATCTCGACCTGCCTCCGACAGCCTTCATATTGTCAGCAGGAGAGGGGTATAGAAAGGTAGAATTCGGGGGAGAGGGAGAGGGAGACGCACCTTTCCATATAAGAGGAGTAAGCCACTCATAGGTCAAAAACTTGGTCCAGTAGCTGCACGTCTCTTCAGGCGCCGGCCCGTCTTCAGGCGTGCGCTGCAGCAGGTCGAAGCTGACGGCTGGAGGGTTCCACTCGCGGGGCGTCCACAAGGCGATCAGCACCGCAGCGGCCAGGGAAGCTATGGCACCCGTGGCGACGCCTGCAGGACGATAGGCGGCACGGAGCTCCAGCAGGGGCAGGACCTCGACGGCCGCGAGCAGCACAAGAGACACGACGAGGAGGAAGTTGACCTGGTGGAGGGCGATGTGGCGCCAGTGAGGGTCGTTTGCGAGGCGTGTCAGGCCCAGGATGACGGCGCAGGCGACGAGGAGGACATTGTGCCACTGCTGGACGTCCCCCCCCTCACCGCTGCGGCAAGAGTGCAGGCCAGCGCGGCGATGCGGGCCACCTGGGAGGGGATCTCATAGCGCTTGCGGATCCTGGAAGCCTTGGAGCTGATGTGGGCGAACTTGGTGTCTCGGGAATGGTAGAGGGCAGCTGCAGTCCACAGGAGCGAGATGGCGAGGAAGGCGAGATGGACGTAGCCAGTGCTAACGGCCCTAGTGAGATGTGCTATCCATGGCACCCTGGATTCGCTGTGAGGACCGAGAATTCGAAGGACTGGTTAGTATCAAGTTCAGACGAGAAAAGTGAGGCCATGACTGCCACAAACCTAGTAAGACTCTGGAATTGAGGTCGTGGTGATGGTGATGGCTGTTGAGGCTGATGGGAAGAAAAATAAGCCTGGTGGTGCATCCATGTAGTGACCTTTTGGAGCGGGACAAGATAGTAATAACCCTCCATCGTCAAAGCAACACCTTCTCAAGCACACACGCACGCACACACACACCAAAGATTTGGTGGATCGGCGAGAATATAAATAAAGGAAAAGAAAAGAGAAGAAGAAGAAGAAGAAGAAGAAGAAGAAGAAGAAGAAGAAGAAGAAGAAGCATTGCTCGGAACAATCGATCAACGGGCCCCCCAATATGCATGCAAGTACCCGCAGCGCTTGGAAATAAGAAGCAAAGAGTCATCGGCCTGCGCCTGCATGCAGAAGGATCGCAGCAAGCAGGGTCCCCTAGGGGTCAGGGCCGTACCTGTGAGAGTACGACCGCCCTGATAAGGCAGGTCGATAAGTATGCCCATGCTGCCGACTTGACGATCCGGATTGGGGGCCCAAGTGCTTACTTCCTAGTCATATCTCTAACCAGACCCTGCCTGCTCTCCAGATAGTGGTGATAGCATGTAAGCATGGTGCAATCTTGAAGGAGTGGTCGAGTGGTCCCGCGGGTGTGATAGTTAAGGCTGTGTCTAGTGTCCCACAACTGGAACTATGTTTCAGGTCTCTCTCTGTTGGGAGTTCGAGATATTGACATGATGGATAATATCCATTGATACGTTATCGGGTCATCATGTCAAAGTAATTGTTGTGTATAGTAGACTTGTCCTGGAGATTGGACCAGCATGCCAGTGGAGAGAGGCCTGACACTTGATTCCGCGCGACCTATGTAAGGACTTCTTATACTAAGCAATTATATAAACAGTGCACTGTGGACCTTCTACTCGCTGAACAATCAGAGGGGGGTGGCCCTGGAGACCCACTAACTGCTCGGGCGGTGATTGGCCTCGAGGGGCCCAGTCCTCGGCATAACTTGGCCTCCGACCGCTGGCCTCACAGCTTCCTTCCCTCCCGAGGTCTAAAGCAAAATTTACGCCTCAGCCAAACCTCAAGCTCAAACCAGGATTGTCTCCTCCCCCCCCCCTTCAACAAATGCGCAGAACACGACGACAGGCAGATTCTAGCACCTGAAAGCGCCCTGAGAAGACACCATACCTCTGCATTCTGCTCGTCCAGTAGCAGAGTACAATCCAAAACCACCCTCGATGAATCGATGAGCTGATCTGGTCCCTCTCGTCGACGGCCACCCAATCGGCGTCGAGGCTCGCATCATGTGCCGCACCTAGTCAGACCGTGTGAACTGGAGCCTCGAGCTCCATTGTCACCCAGGAATAACCTCTCAAGAGTCTATCTACAGGATGGATGCCCTCAACACCACGGCCACCACGGCCACCGCCGCCACTCTGGCTCTCACCAGTGCTGCCGGCCCTGTAGACGGCGCGACCACCGCCTTGTCATCGGTCATGACCCGCGCCAGCGACGTTGTTGTGGCACATGGCTCCTCGTCGTGGATTGGCCTCGTCGCGAGGCTGATCCTCTGGGTCTTGCAGCTGTTGTCCACCATCATCTACTACGCCCTGAAGCTCACCACCATCTCCATCCCCACCCTCCTCTTCAGTCTCTTCTCCGCCAGTCTGACCGTGACCATGAACGCAACCACTCTGTACGTCCTCTACTATCCAGTACCGTCTCCTCCTCCATGGCGTTGCGTTGCATTTACGTTTGACTAACAGCTCGGCCAGTATGCTCATCCTGGGAACGGTCTTCTCTGCGGTCACCTGGGTGGTGAGGTACCGATACCTGAACATGTATTCCAGGCTCCCGCCGGAACCACAGAGGAAGGAGCCAGATGTGGACCTCTTCCCCGACACCCACGAGGCCGGCATCAAGTCGGGCCTCTCCAACTACCTCGACGAGTTCCTGAGCGCCATCAAGATCTTTGGCTATCTGGAGCGCCCCGTCTTCCACGAGCTGACTCGCAGCATGCAGACCAGGAAGCTGATTGCTGGCGAGACCATCAACCTGCAACACGAGCAGGGCTTCTGTATCGTGGTGGATGGCCTGGTCGAGATCTTTGTCAAGTCAGCCAGGAACAGCAGGACGCCGTCCAAGAACTCTCAGAGCGATCTGGACTGGGACTCGGGCAGCGACAATGAGGACCGCCATCCGGGGCGCCAGCAGTACCAGCTCCTCACCGAGGTCCGCAACGGCGCCCCCATGTCCTCTTTATTTACCATCATGGCACTCTTCACCGAAGACGTCAAGCTGCGCCATTCCGATGATGAGAACCCCGTGCCCAACACGGCCGCCTCTCATCACGGCCATTCTAGGTACTCCTCGGTCGTCGAGAACCAAAAGTCGCCCGAATCGTCCTTCCCGGCAACCCCAATGTTCGAAGACTCCTCGGACAGTCGTAGTGTGAGAGTTCCAGACCCTGGCTTCCCGCCTGTGAGCGGTGACGCTTTGCCGAGGGTGCCGCCCATGTCCCTTGATGACGGGCTGCTGTCCCCGGACCATATCAAGAGGCGACCAGGACTCAAACATGGGGTTTCCGGTTCGGCTCATCCAGACATCATCGCTCGGGCTTCTGTCGACACAACAATCGCCATTATCCCCGCGAGCGCATTTCGACGCCTGATCAAGACCTACCCCAAAGCGACAGCCCATATTGTACATCTCATCTTGTCTCGGTTCCAGAGAGTTACTCTTGCCACCGCTTTCAGCTATCTCGGGCTGACTGCCGAAGTGCTGCAGACGGAGAGGAACATGACCAAGTATACTGTGTCTCAGTTGCCCAACCCGCTGAGGGGAGATCCCCTGGAGCGCCTCAAGGAGAAATTCAAGCGCGAGCGCGAACGCATCGGGCAGGGCGAGGCTTCCAAGGGCATTGCACTTCATAACTCTGCTGCCGCCAGTCGTCGCCGCCGCCGCCGTTCTTCAACTGGTCTCCGGAAGGAGGCCGTGTTGCAGGCCATGAAAGGCTCGGTCGTCGGGTCGACCATTTTCCCACCTCAGGAGCGAAGCTCGATCGACGTGCCGAGCCCTGGCGATCTTTTGGCCAATATGCACCAGGCACGGAGTGGTGGCCGCTCGTCAGCCTCTTCGGCCATCTCTCCGCGAGATTCCACACCCGATGGATCTGACTCCTTATTCAGGGAGGGGACCTCACCTCTGGCAGAGAGGAGATTCAACCCTTTCACGAGTCAGCGTATTTCTATTGACAAGAGAGAGAAGATCGACGAGGAGAACCTGTTCCGAGAGTCCATCTTGGAATGCATGTTCAAGGCCATCGGTCTGGACTCGAGTGGTGGTGGTTCTCATGGGGCCGACTCGGTCGAGGCGTCGCCCAGGCTGGTCTCATATGATCAGAGACGCCACAAGGCCGTCTTCTCCAATAATGCTTTCGGCTATATGGATCCATTCGACGCTTCGGTTGATGGTGATACCGATTCCGTGACATCGGGCAGCTTCACAACGCACAACACCCCCTCCGCTCACAGTCTAGCCCAGGATATGAAACATGAGATGGAGATTGTATTCTTCCCCAAGGGCTCTGTTCTTGTCGAGCAAGGCGAGAGAAACCCCGGCCTCTACTATGTTATCGATGGCTTCCTCGATATGTGCGCCTCGGCTGCGGAGGCACCAGGAGAGATTCTGCAGAGCTCCGGCGAAGGCTCGAGCGAGGAGCCCGAGCCCTTTTCTCCACCGCGGCGCACAGGAACCTCATCCTCGATGTTTTCCATGCCCGAGTTCGGGCAGAATGGCCCTGACTTCCGCAAAAAGGGCAATGCTGGCCGGAAGCATGTAGCCCTGATCAAGCCTGGAGGTCTGGCGGGCTACGTCGGCACTGTGTCTTCCTACCGCTCCTTCATCGACGTCGTCGCAAAGACAGACGTATATGTGGGCTTCCTGCCTCGGGCGTCGCTAGAGAGGATCGTCGACAAGTATCCTATTGTCCTCTTGACCATGGCTAAGAGGCTGACCAGCTTGCTGCCGCGCTTGATCCTCCACATCGACTTCGCCCTCGAGTGGCTTTCCGTCAACGCGGGCCAGGTGATCTTCCACGAGGCGGATGAGAGCGACGCCATTTATCTTGTGTTGAATGGGCGACTGCGGCTTGTCGAGGAGCGCAAGGAGGGCGGCATCAACCTGAGAGCAGAGTTCGGTCAGGGGGAGAGTGTAGGCGAGCTCGAGGTCCTGACGGAGTCTGCACGGTCCGGGACCCTTCACGCCATTCGAGATACGGAGATTGTAAAGTTCCCTCGCACGCTCTTCAACAGCCTGGCCCAGGAACACCCGAGCATCACAATCAAGATCTCCAAGATGATCGCATCCAGAATGCGCAGCTTCGTCAACTACCCTACCATCTCCAAAGACGGCCGGAGCCTGGCTGTCACCAGCAAGGGCTCGTCGACCTTGAACCTGCGGACTGTTGCGATTCTGCCTGTCACCGCAGGAGTACCGGTCATAGACTTTGGGCATCGTCTCATGACCGCCCTTGCACAGGTTGGAACTCGCAATGGTGCCACATCGCTTAACCAGTCTGCTATTCTCAACCATCTTGGGAAACACGCTTTCAACAAGATGGGCAAGCTGAGGCTATCGCAGTATCTCGCAGATCTGGAAGAGAAATTTGGCCTTGTTGTCTACGTTGCGGGTAAGTCTTGCCAAGTCCTCCACCCACCACCCATTGCCCCTTTTGTTGTAATGATGAGAAATATCACAGCCCGAAGGCTTGCCAGCCTGTGATGGCCAATATTAACTCTAATTTTTTCCTGAACACACACCCAATTCTATTTTTCCCAACGTCTCCTTCCTCTTGCCACATCTATCCCGCTGGGCATGTGATGACTGACATTCGGCAATATATCAGATACAAGCGTCAACTCACCGTGGACTTCGACCTGCATCACACAAGCCGACTGCATCCTCTTGGTTGGCTTGGCAGAGGGCTCGCCTGAGATAGGAGAATATGAGCGGTTCATGCTGGGCCAGAAATCGACTGCGCGGAAGATCCTCGTGATGCTCCATGGCGAGCGGTATTCTATCTCGGGCATGACCAGAGCCTGGCTGAAGAATCGAGTCTGGATCAACGGCGGGCATTTCCATGTCCAGATGGACATCCGATCGCAGACTATGCCAATCCACCACCCGCCGGCAAAGCGCCTCGGGCTGAACATCAAGGAGCGCGTGCAGACTCTGCAGGCCGAGATCCAGAAGTACACGTCGAGAAAAGCGCGGTACAGCCCCGTCTACTCGCCCGATGCTCCTTTCAAGGGAGACTTTCATCGCCTGGCCAGACGACTATGTGGCATGTCTGTGGGTCTTGTGCTGGGTGGCGGCGGCGCGAGAGGCATTGCTCATGTTGGCATCATCCGAGCGATGGAGGAAGCCGGGATACCGATCGATGTGGTCGGTGGAACCTCGATGGGCGCTTTTATTGGCGGCCTGTATGCCCGACATGCGGACGTGGTGCCCATTTTCGGCCTGGCCAAGAAGTTTGCCGGCCGGATGGCGAGCAAGTGGAGGTTTGCCCTGGATCTCACGTATCCGTCGGCGTCGTACACGACTGGCCACGAGTTCAACCGCGGAATCTTCAAGATCTTTGAAAAGACGCAGATCGAGGACTTTTGGCTCGAGTTCTACTGCAACACGACAAACATCAGCAAAAGCCGGGCAGAGTTCCACACCAGCGGGTATGCATGGCGATACATCCGGGCGTCCATGTCCCTGGCGGGTCTCCTCCCACCTCTGTGCGACGAAGGCAGCATGCTGCTCGACGGCGGATACATTGACAACCTGACCGTGTCTCACATGAAGTCGTTGGGAGTCGACACGATTTTTGCCATAGACGTCGGTTCGCTCGATGACGACGTGCCGCAGTCGTTTGGCGACACGCTGTCGGGCGCGTGGGCCTTCTGGAACAGGTGGAATCCCTTCTCGTCGACTCCCAACCCGCCGACCCTGGCGGAGATACAGGCGCGCCTGGCATACGTGTCGAGTGTTGACGCACTGGAGAGGGCCAAGACGATGGAGAGCTGCATCTACATGCGGCCGCCCATCGACGACTATGGCACGCTGGACTTTGGGAAGTTTGACGAGATCACACAGGTTGGGTATAGCTTTGGGCAGGAGTTCCTGCAGCAGCTGCGGGACAAGGGGCTGCTTCCTCTGAAGGAGGAGACCGAGGCCAAGGAGGCGCTGAGGAGGACTATGGCACCGCGGAGAGCAAGTATCTGAGATTGTCTGCCAATCAGCAGCCAGTCCATCAATCAATGAACCAACCGATCAATCCCAAAAAGTCAGCAGTACTCAAGAGCGTATCTTTTTTTCAGCTGTTTTGTTTCATCATCATCATCATCATCAACACCCTGCAGCACATGAGCTGTTAAGACGTGCTCCCAAGGATGGGGTTCATGGAGGGGCGGGAAAGCTCCACAAGCCTGACGCCATGCAGGATGCACAAGAGCAGTTCCCGGTCCCTCGCTGACCGTCCCGCCTTGACAAATGTCTGTGCAGGTTTGTGATCTGTGGGTTGGGAGGGTGACAACAGATCGGAAACGCGCGAGATTCGTGCAGAAAAACAGACCCTACGAGCTACCCAATCGATCCCACCACCCACCCACCTATCTGGGCCGTCCACTTACCGTACGTGCGTACCTCCGTGCCACGCGTGCGTCGTACTATGTGTCAAGAGAACCCGGTACTCCAAAGAATGCCAGCGGCCGCCCGAGGAATTTCAGGTACGTCATCGGCACGCCCTCTTCCCCGGTGGTCAGCCGCGAAAAGGTAGGGTTTCAGTATGGCCTTTTGGGAGGGGCCAGGGCCTTGTTGGAGGGGGGGGGGGTCCACACCGCCGACCCGCATCTCACCCGTGACCCCAGCTGCCCAGCCAGCAAACGATGGCCTCAACCCATGTTTGAAAAGTGACATCACCTCCAAACAAGTCCTCCCTCCCTGGCTTCGGTTCCAGTTCCCACACACACCACATACACACACACACATACACACCACCCAAATTGGGGGTTTCAATCGCCGGACGGCCCCCTTCCCATGCTCTGGAACGATGGCATCAGTGAATCGTACGGAGAAAAGAAACTAAACTACTCTGCCTGCCTGTAAGAAATGTCTCGACCGAGGCATGCAGAGCTCCACTCACTCAGCAGGGGGGTTGGTTCCTCTTGCTACCTAAGATCGTCGTGATATATGAGCAGAGTGCCATCATCCTCAGCACGTAGACTGCCGGGGTGGTTGCTTCTTTTTTTCTCTATCTGTGCTTGTCATCCATGAAAGACAAATATTCACAGTAATCACAGATACAGAGACACATACACATACTCTTGAATAACATCCAATCCGTCAACAATCTTGACAACAGCTGGGTCATTGGTTTGAGAATTAACAGACTCTTTGCACACCAAATTACTCTCTCGCTACTTACCTCCTTGGATACATAAACGATAGTCTTTCTCCCAAGAACAGCCCAACCACTCCTCGCTCTCTTCACCACCCGAAAAGCCCATCCAAACCAATTCATCCCGAGACATATAAAAAAAAGAAAATGCCCGCCCGCAAATTCCTCCCTCCCGACCCCCGCCCCTCCAAGGCCCACCCAGAACACCGCCGCCGGCGCAAGGAGCTCGAGAAGGAGCACGGCTACGGCTGGGTGCCGCCCATCATCCTGGGCCTGATCGGGATCGGGCTGGCGTATGATGTCAGCAAGGACGTGGAGAGGGCGGAGGAGAGGAAGAACAAGCGGGGCCAGGAAGGGGACGAGGGGGGGGGGATGTGAACGGCAAGAAGAAGAAGCAGCGGGAGAGTGGTCGGCGGGGCCGGCGCAGCAGATCGCAGGGTGAAGAGCGAGGGTATGATGATGAGGAGGAGGATGGTAGGGACAGGGGGGAACGGTGACGACGACGACGGTGATGACGACGACGACGACGACGGTAACCTCGACCGGGTCGGGGAGCGCGATGGCGGGCTGAGGAGGGCGGACATGCTGGAGAGGGGCCAGGGCGGGCTCCCGGAGGAGCAGCGGGATCACTACAAGGCGGACAGGAGACGTCGCCGGCGCGCGAGGGACGAGTTCGCCGCGCCTGCTGCTGTTCCTGCTTCTGGCGGGTACGGTTATGATTATGACTATGATGCGTATGGGTATGGGCGCGGGAAGGGGAGCGTGATGGATGATTACTCGAGGCGGCCGCGGGCTAGAAGACGGTCGAGTGATTGGTGATTTTCTTTATGGGGATTTGAGCTGGGGGGGGGGGGTCAACAAAATGAGGACTGCATGGCTGGGAAGAATTTGCATGAATATGGGGTTCTGTTTTCTTTTCTTTTCTACATGCATACGAAGGCGTTGATAGGAATGGGAGCGATGATGATGAAGAGGGACAAAAAAAAAAAAAAAGGGAAGCATACGCAGGGCCAATACACGCACACGACAACAGCATGAAATAGTCCAATGACCCAACGAAGATGACGACAATTTTCCTTTTTTCTTCTTCTTTTTCTTCTACGTACTACATCTACCACCCCTTCTTGATCTCTTGTATATATATATTTTTTTATCTATTTCTATCTATCTATCCACTCTTAAATCTCCCCAACAATCTTCTCGGTCGTCTCCAAGATCAGCTCAAACGCCCCCCTCACATGGCTCTCCTCGGTCAGCCGGTTCGCCGTCATGACCCGGATCGCAAACCTGCCCTCGAGCACCGTCCCCGTCACCCAGATGCGGCCCGTGGCGTTGACCTCCTCGTGCAGCCTCCTGGTGCGCGCGTCCGCCTGCGCCTCGTCCGCGCCCGCGACCCTGAACACGGTCAGCGCGAACACGGGGCCCGTCACGACCTCAAACAGGCGCTTTTCTCCTCCTCCTCCGCCGCCGCCGCCGCCGGCCTCCCGCAGCCACCCGGCAAACATCTCCCCCATGCGGATCCCCCGCCGGATGTACCCGCGCAGCCCGCTGGCGCCGTAGCTCCGCAGCACGAACCAGACCTTGAGGCTGCGGAAGCGCCGGCCCAGCGGGATCTGCCAGTTGCGGTAGTCGGTGACGAGGCCGCCGTCGCTGAAGGCGTTGCGGTAGACGTGCAGGTCGGCGGACATGGCGGCCTCGAGCCAGCGGCGGTCGGCGACCCAGAGGCACGAGGCGTCGAAGTTGGTCAGCAGCCACTTGTGCATGTTCGTGTTGAACGAGTAGAAGTGGCGCGTGTGGTGCGCGCCGGCGGCGGCGCGGGCCTCGGGGAGGAGGAGGGCGGCTCCGGCGTAGGCTGCGTCGACGTGCACCCAGACCTCGCCCCTCTTGCGGACGGGGACGATGGTGTCGTCGTCCTCGTCCTCGTTGTCGTTGTTGTTGTTGTTGTTGTTGTTGTTGTTTGTGGTGGTGGAGGGAGAAGAAGAAGGAGGAGGAGGAGAAGACACGGGAAAGTCCCGGCTCCACTCGGCCAGGACCTCGGCGATGGCGCCCATGTCGTCCACGGCGCAGGTGTCTGTCGTGCCCAGCGCGGCGGTGAGGAAGAAGGGCTCCCACCCCCTCCGCCTGCACACGCCGAGCGTGGCCCGCAGCGCGTCGCCCGTCATGGCGAACCCGGCCGCGCTGCTCGTGCGCACGGCCAGGTACCGCACGCCGAGGATCTTGGCGGCCTTCTTGGTGCTGCTGTGGCAGGCGGCGCTGCCCAGGGCGACGAGCCTGCTCCTCTTGCGCATCAGGAGGTCCTCGTACTCGGCGTCGGGGTCGTCGTCGTCGTCGTCGTCGTCCTCACCTCCCGGGGTGGCCGGCGGCGGCGGCGGCGGCGGCGGCAGCGTCTCGGCCAGGTACTTGTCCCGCGCGGCGACCATGGCGGTGAGCACGGCCTCGCTGGCGGTCCCCTGGATGACGCCGCCGCCCCGCGTGGGGCCGGTGGACAGGTAGGTGGCGGGCAGGCCGAGCAGGCGGCACAGCCAGTCCAGCACGATGGTCTCGAGCTCGGTGACGGCCGGGGAGCAGACCCAGTTGAAGCAGGCGCCCGCGAAGGCGGCCGAGTAGAGCTCGCCCAGGAGCGAGGGGTACGAGGCCGGGCAGGGGAAGAAGGCCAGGAAGTTGGGCGACTGCCAGTGGGTGAGCCCGGGCACGATCTGGGTGTCGATGTCGCGCCTGATGGCGGCCCAGGACTCCGGGTCCTCGGGGCAGGTCGCGGGGAGGAGCTGGCGGAGGTAGCCCGGCTGGACCTGGGACACGACGCTGTGGTCGGTGATGTTTTCGTAGTAGTCGACGACTTTGATGGTCGGGGTCAGTGAGTGGGCGGTTGGAAAGGGGGGTTTGTGTGAAGAGGAGATGAGGTCTGGAAGGGGTCTTGGGGTCCTTACTGTAGTCGATAGAGGCCTTTGCGGCGTCCTTGAACTCTTGAGTATCCATCTTGTCTGTCTCAGTGGTCAGTATAGCTACTATGAAGCCGAGTCCAGGTCCAATATACAGGTCTCAAAGTCTCTCACGGCAAGGAGGATGGATATACACACGGTAGGGACAGACAGTGAGTGAGTGTCCTTGTGGTGACAGAAAGTGAGAGAAGAGGAGAGTATTTCCTCAGCCGTCAAGGCAGGACAAGAAAGCACTGAGAGAGGACGCGCAAGTGAAACCTGAGATGTGTTGAGAAGAAAGAGGAGGAAAGGCTCGGAAGTGCAAAGGTAGAGAGAGGGAGGGAGACTGAAGTGTCACCGACCTCGGGCGTGCTACTACTACCGTGCTCGTGCTGTATGGCAGCAGTGGGCGGGAGTTGCTCTGTGGATCCTGGGCCTGCTCTAGGAAGAGCGGGGCAGGAGAAGGGAGGGGAAATAAGATAGAGGGTGTTCATGGTCCGGGTTATGGATGGATGTCTTTATGCCTTGTATTTTCTCTTGATCACATACAATCAGACCTTGCAAAGCAACTCATAAGAGTGTGTCCATTATTAGACTATGGTTATGTAAAAGGGTATTCCAACTTTCTGCATCATAAGTATCTGTCTTGTCATATGTAGATTTGTCCTTTTTTTTCTTCTTTTTTTTCCTTCTTTCGTTTTCCTCCCTAATGCCTTCGTGGCGAGCTCTCTCTCTCTCTCTCTCTCTCTCTCCCCCCCTCATTCACACGGAAACACGTCGTCATCATGTCCGATTATAAAGTAATATACTGACAAGTCGGTTCAGTTATCCTCTCCTCATTCATAAAACGCCGTTCGAGTTGTACTCTCATGCCTTGAAAAAAAAAAAAAAAAAGAAAGCAGAAAAAAGTCGTGCGCCGCTATTGATGCAATGAAAACCCCTCAGAGATAGGTCCGCTCTCCCTGCCGGCCTTCACTCATGCAGTGTTATCTCTCAGTCGGCCTTGATGGCTCTATCATGGTGGTGTCTTGTGTCAGCGTTGCGATTTCATAGATGTAATAACAAGAAAGTGAACAAAGAATACATTGGAGAGGATAGGGAGAAAGTCACAAGGGTAATTGGGAAGAAAGAAGAAAAAAAAAAAAAAAAAAAAACTCACCCGTATATCCTCCTCACAAAGGCATACGCGCTCAGGAAGCCCACGGTCCCCGTCAGGAGGCCGTACACCAGGCAGGCCATGAAGCTGTAGGTGAAGAACAGCATGGAGCTGACGAGGCCCGTGATGTGCAGCTTGGCAAAGTAGTACCAGATGCAGTACGCAAAGATCCAGAGCGAGCTGGCGCCGCCGACCAGGAACGACTGCCACCACCACTGGTAGTTCTCGCCGCACAGCTGGATGTAGACCGTCACCACCGTCGTCTCGGCCACCGTCACCGTCAGGATGAGCAGCACCACCGACAGGAACCCAAACACGTAGTAGTAGCCGCTCTTGTCCTGCCACACCGACTGGAACACAAACAGGAGCTCGATGAAGATGACCGCGAACGGTATCAGCCCCGCCAGCAGCACCGACCGCGCCCGCCGCAGGTACCACACCTGCCGCGGGATCGGCCGCGGCGCCGCGCTGGTCTTGGTCGGGTGCTCCCACGCGCCCCCGCGCACGTAGCCGTACCGGGACCCGGCGTAGACGAGCGGCAGCTGGATGAACAGCCAGATGAGCAGCATGGCCACCAGCGTGCCGAACGGGATGGCCGTGCTCGACGCCTGCGCCCACACGAACAGGTTCAGGATGAAGATGAGGCCAAAGGCCAGCCCCGGGAACAGCACGGCCGTCACCAGCGCGTTCCTGGCAAAGTCGTGCCCGCCAAACGTCTTGTACACCCGGGCCGAGTAGTAGCCCGAGAACAGGCCGGCAAAGACGAACAGCCCGAAGCCGAAGCTGATGAAGCCGCCCCGCAGGCTCGGGTTCAGGATGCCCAGCGCGCTCAGCGCCACCAGCCCCACCGCCATGAACAGCAGCTGCATGCCCGACCCCACCAGGGGGGCCAGGACCCAGCCGAGCCTGGGCGCCCTGAACACGTCCGCGTGCAGCAGCTTCCAGCCCGTCACGTCCTCCAGCGCCGCCTCGTCGTCGTCCGAGCGGTAGCAACCGTCCGCGTCCCGGTCGACCTCGCCGCCGTTGTTGTTGTTGTTGTTGTTGGTGGTGGTGGTGGTGGTGGTGGTGGTGGTGGTGGTGGTGCCCTGGTCCAGCAAGCCGCCCCCGGACGCCTTCTCGGACACCACCCTGGGGATCCGCCTGGTCTTCAGCTTGCCCTCCTCGGCACGGGCATCCCTGTAGGCCTTGATGTCGGTCCGGACCGTCTTGGCCAGGATCATCAGGACGATGCCGGTGAGCAGGCCGCAGATGATGAAGGAGTTGACGATGGCGAGCCAGTGGATGCGCGAGCCCTCCTCCTGGTTCACAAAGTACAGGTCCCACCTCCTGTCCCACTCGACGGTGCTGTCCTCGCGGAAGTAGACCGAGTAGGTGAATGGGATGGTGGCCCTCGCGTCGTCGTCGAGGCTCTCCAGGTCGATCTCGGGCTGGTACGAGGACTGGGACCAGAGCTCGTGGGCGGCCTCCCTGACCGTGTCGTTGGGGGCCATGTACAGCTCGAACCCGTCCTCGACGCCCCGCAGGTCGGCGGGGCAGCCGTCCTTGTTGCGCCTGTTGGCCGGGCCGATGCTCTTGGGGTACACCTCAAACCCGACAATGACCTTGTCGCCGCGGCCGCCTGCCCTGCCCGGCGCGTCTCGGTACCGGATGACAATGGTGTGGTGGTTGTTGAGGAAGTAGCGCGGCTTGCCGGAGGAGGTGTCGGTGAAGCCCAGCTTGAAGCCGGCGGCGTAGTACTTGCGCGTCTTGTCGACGGTGACGAAGCTGGTGGCGCCGGGCAGGTTGTCGACGATCCACTCGACGACGTAGCCGTCGCGCACGAGGTCCCTGGCCCGCTTCATGTCCCGCCTGTTGATCTCGCGGTTGCAGAGCAGGCGGCACTCCTGGTCCTTGAGCATGGCCAGCTCGAGGTCGGATATGACGATGCGGTCGCCGCGGAGGACCTCGCCCAGGTTGAGAGAGATGCTCTGGCCCGAGAAGAGGCCCGCGCCGGGGTGGTGGTGGCCGGTGGGGGGGGCAGACGAAGGGGAGGTCGTTGTAGGCATACTGCAGCTGGGTGTTGTCCGAGTATGCCTTGTTGACCATGAGGGGGATCGGCTCGTTCTGGTGGTATGACCTGATGGACCATCCTGTGTGCAGGCCTGTCAGACGTCGTGCCACAGAGATGAAGAGCATGTGGGCGTGTGGTGGGCAGGTGGGTAGTCATGCTGCCGGCAGTGCGCCAAACTCACCAGGAATGTAGAATGCCTGCACCTGACACGACAGGAGCGCCCAGAGCACGACTCCGAGCGCGACTGGACCTGTTCTCCTTGTTGCTGCCATCGCGCCGCTCCTTGTTCTCTTGGATCCCTTCCCACACACAGGGCGCAACCCCTATAATACCATATACGGGCCAAGATGGACACAACGGCACAATCCCACGAGAGGGAGCAACGGGTTTCGTTTTCGAGGGTCGAGAGGAGGAGGAGGAGGAGGTGGTGGTGTTGGTGGTGATTGTTATGAGTCTCTCGAGGTGATGCGCGGTAATAATTGGTAATTATTTTAATTTGGGGCAACGGTCTCTCTCTCTCTCTCGGCTGTCGCGACGATGCGCTGCAGTGTCTATGTGTGCGTGACAGTAGGCGTTCGAGGTGGGAATGCAACCGCCTTAGAACGCGTAGCCGGAGTAAATCGTTGGTGCGACGTCAGGAGGCAGATGAAAGGGTCTAAAGTCCGAAGGATGGCGGTGTAAGACAATAAAGCACAACTCGGTATGCAGGAACAGTCGGCCAGGAGGAATGAAACCGCCTCGGGAAAGTCGGCGTTTCCTAGGAGAGGCAAGAGTGCCCAGTCGTCCGTCGCTCTTCAGACGGGTGCGCAGGTCTCTGCAGTCTCGACAGGCCGGACAGGCAGAAAAAAAGACAAGCAGGAGACGGAAGGTAGGAGGAGGATGCGGAGGCGGCGGGAAGACGGGGGTTTTCTTTTGTGGTGGTTTGCTTCTGATAACGAGCGTAACTGGGCCGGAGACCCGACTGGTGAGGGACGGTTCTTGAGTTCAGAGGCTGGCGCTGCGGATCAGCGGTCGTAGCAGTTGTAATGGTAGTCGAAGAGGTGGCGGATCAGTATACGAGCAAGAGTTGGGCAGTGCTGACACGAGACAGGAGCCACAGGGAAGAAGGAGGAGGGGAAGGGGAAAGAAAGAAAAAAAAAAGAGGTCAGGGCCGGTAGATACGAGAAAAGAAAGAGAGTTCCAGAAGGAAGACTAGCGGACGGGAGAGAGTGTCGGGGGGGAGGGGGAGGAGATTAGAGAGAGAGAGAGAGACAGAGGAGGAGGGGGACAAAGGAAGGTGGTGAGGATATGCAGTCAGAGACAAAGTTAATGTGGTCATGGTGTGGTGGTGTGTGTGTACAGTGGCAGATGGGTATTACTGCCGAGAGAGGATCAGCACCCACCCCCCTGCAACAACCCCCGTGGACCTCCCAGTTCCAGGCGGGCATCCCACTAACCCATGCCCATGCCGCACCACATGCATCTCCCTATTGGCCCACCTTCAGTGGACAGCAGGGGAGGGAGGGGACACGACCGGGACCAGGACCAGGACCATGCCCTGCCAGCCCACTCACTATAGCACCTACATGGTACTAAGCATACTTTACTCTGCATGAGAACGTCGCAACAGCTCTCACTTCCAGAGCTCTGTCCTGTGTGTGTCTCTCTCTCTCTCTCTCTCTGACCTGAGCCAGTCAATCTACGTGAGGATTCTGTATATGATCCCCCGATGTGGCCCATCAGATGATCCTCCTGCCTCTGCTGTTCCCCTTCATCCTCCCAACACCGTGCCCAGTTCTACCACCTGCCCTGAAACCTGCTGCCTACTTCTTCGCGCAGAAAGATGGCCTCGACATCAGGTCCCTCTATCCATCTGCCTGTCCACCAGGTCAGCTCAGGATAAACGGACGGCGACTGATAGGTCGAAACCCACAACGGAGGGCGAGGGGACAGAGCAAGAGGGACCCACCCGCCCGCACATCTCCACACACTTTTTTTTCTCATCTCAAACCCTCACGGCTGACTCTTTGCATCGAACAGTGTTCGAGAAGGGTCCATGGGCAGTCAGCCAGCCAGCCAGCCAGTCAAGTCTACGGGTGCAGATGCTCCGCAGCCACGAGACGACCGCCATTTTCCCCTCTCAGTCGGGAGTCAAATTATTTAAAAATTAATTGATGAGAGGGATCTCGAGTACTTGTTACAGCATATAGTGAATAATAAGCTACTGGCATTTTCTCTGTTCAAGCGTACTATAATTGTTCGTGTGGTGTGGGTTGCCCAAGAATGCTGCAAGGCGTTTTGTTTGAGGCTACCCTTATAATTCTCACAAACCCCACAATCCAGCACATACGACCATAGGTAGTGGAAAACTTGGGATCCCGTCCGCTCTCCCCTAAATAAGCCACTAACCGCCGGATTAGTAGTTAAGTGGGTGACCATTAGCGAATACCCGGTGTTGTATGTTTTTTTTGTTTTTTATCGTTTCTCCTCACATTATTCCACTCCTATATGTCTTTTTCTTTTTTTCCCTTTTTTAATTCTCTTCTCGTTTTTGACTTGTTCGGGTCTGTAATTATAGTGGTGTCGTTTTTTAGTCCGTTTACCACTCGCTGTATATAAAATCGAACACTGTCACAGAATCGAATTACACATCACCTGCGCAAGAAAATCAATATAACTAGCAGATTAAATATATAAACAGTGTAGCTAATGTATTTTGTATAATAGCCAAGTATCACTATCTCGCCATATATTTTATTGACTTGACACAGTCTCAGCATTCTAAGCTTCATGCCCGGATAGCAAATAATTAATTACCCTCCTCAACCCACTCATATAAAGACAATAAACCCAAACGCCCTGCTTTTCCAAAAGTGACTATTATATAATAATAATAATCTCATCACCACGTGGTCCCGGCCCATAAATAATACTCTGGTAGAAAACAGACCAACGCAAGCTGGGTATATGGTCTCAAAAGAACCGATCACAATCTGACATATCCCCATTCCAACATAGATTTAAAAATAAAAAAAAAAACAACCAAAAAAAAACCCCAAAACCATCCCCATTAATCAAGAGACACCATTTCTTCTCCATCTCATCACAACTGCCCATACCCAGGCAACACGCTCGTCTCCCGGAACTCAGCCCGCGGCACCCCCACCACCCGAGGCCGCAGGAACTCGTCCGCCGCCGCCTCCTCCAGCGCGTCCTCCCAGCTCGGCAGCGCCTCCCCCGCCGCCCTCTCCACGCCGATCTGCAGCGGCAGGTCCAGCGCCAGCGTGCTCGTGCCGCCCGCCGCCCCGGGCCCGGCCTCCACCCGCACCGACACGTGGAGCGTGTACACGCGGCTCAGGATGCAGCTGTGGAAGGTCGGGGCGAACGCCCTGCGGGCCGTGGGGAGGTCCGGCACGGGGAGCTGCACGGTGGCCGTGTGGTGGACGGGGGGGTGCCGGGTCGTCTTTGGCTGGTGCATCAGGCCTGCGAGGGCTCCGGACCGGCGCCTGCGCTGCCGTGCGTGGGTCTTGCGGTCTTGGTCTTGGTCGTCGTCGTCGTCGTCGTCGTAGTTGCCATCGTCGTCGTCCCCGCCGCACTCGGACGAGGACTCGCTGCCGTAGCCGCTGTCGCGGCGGGTGTGGTGCATCTGCCAGGGCCCGACGCGCGCGGGCTGTGTGGCGGGCAGGGCGACGGAGGTCGAGTACAGGCCCCTGCGGTCGCTGGCGGCGGTCCTCAACCACTCGCCCACGCTGGGGAGGCTGGCGACGGCGGCGGCCGAGTAGTAGGTGTGCGCTGCGATCTTGGCCGAGACGCCTGTGATCCGGGGGGGCGGCTGGACGTCGCCGGCGGCGGAGGCGGCGGCGGTGGTGGGCTCGAACCTGAGGTCGATCTGGGCCGTGGTCCCGGACGAGACGCGCCCGTCCGGCAGCAGCATGATGGCGCGGGGCTGGTGGCCCGAGACGGTGAGCCTGCCTGTCTTGGAGGACACGAGGCTCCTGCGCAGGGCCTTGGTCTTGGTCGTCCTGTAGAGGTGGTCCCTGGCCGTGAGGCTGAGGGGTGGGGCCTCGGGGAAGGCAGGGAGCACCTGGATCGCCTTGACGGCCTCCATGATCTTGACGTGGCGCCGCCTTGCCTGCAGCAGCGAGGGGGGAGGAGGCGGGCGGCTGCTGCTGCTGCTGCTGCTGCTGCTGCTCGCTCCAGACGCGGGCCTTGATGGAGTACAGCACCTCGGCCATGAGGGGGGCGAAGTCGTCCTTCTCCCAGCTGCCGCGGGCCCAGGAGCCCATCGAGGGGGGCAGGCACAGGTGGTGGTCCCGGACGTGGTCCGAGTCGACCTTGTGGTGGCAGGCGCTGAGGGTCAGGAAGTCGGGCAGGACAAAGGTGAAGGGGACGGTCAGGGTGGTGCCGGCCTCGAGGACGCGGGGGGGACGGGTAGTCGTGCTCGGAGACGGGCATGCGCAGCTTGAGAAAGGTGTGGGTGGACTCGTGGGGGCTGCTGTAGCCCTCGGTGCGCGTCTTGGAGCAGCCGATCAGGATGATGTCGATGGCGTCGAAGGGGGTGTCCCTCTGGGTGGTGATGGCGACGTCGCCCTCGACCAGGGAGCCCGAGGTGTACGTCTTGGACTTGTAGTGGTGCTTGAGGCAGATCTGCACGTCTGGCCTCGAGGCACCTGCCTTCCTGCCCTGGGTGCCCGTCATCAGAGACGACGAGGCCTCGCTGCGGGCGCTCGAGGTGCTTGTCCGGCGAGCCGAGTGGCCGCCTCCCAGGATGGCCGCCATAGAAGACATGATGCTGCTGTTGTTATTTGTCGAGGATAGAAATAATAACAACAACAATGATAATGATAAGAATAATAATAATAATGATAATAATTATGTGTCAAGTGTGAGACTCTGCGTTATAGACAGAGGCCGAGTGCCGGGCAACCGACTGCCCTTGAGATATTGGGATGTTGTCTTGAAGGAGGCAGAGGAGGAATGATAACCTGTTGTGTGTGATATACAGTGATATTCCAAAATGTGGGGCACAAGGAGACAAACGTCCCGCAGGATAACGATGATGATAATGGCACAAGAGGTCTAGAAGCGCCCTGTGATACCATATATGGGTCTGATAATTTCTCGTTGTGTAACAAGCGAGACTCGAGAGGGGGTGGTGGTGGTCGTGGTGGTGGTGGGTGACCCTCGACTTATATACGGAGGGGGGGGGGGTCTGTTGGTGACTTGTCAGGGGGAACAATGGCCCGCCCAGACCATGCATACTCGGGCGCGAATGCGCATGAGAAGTGATAGCTGGGCACGCACAGAGAGAAGAGAGCAAGTAAAAAAGACAAAGACAAGCGCGCAGTAGACGCTGCCGGTTTCTAGATGGAGAGCGGATTTCAAAGGATCTGAGTCATTCCGAAGTAGGAGAAAGATTGCTAAAGGTAAGGAGAGCCGAGTAGGCTCAGGGATGCGTGCACCTCCGCACACACACACACGTCCAGACAAAAAAAAAAAAGAGACCAACACACAGCACTTGAAAAGAGTATGGTGGGTAGCTAGAGGATGGATAGTATGATGATGGGTTCTGGGGTGGCCAGACTAGTCTCGACTCATCATCTCCAGCGCCATTGTCAACCAAAGGGAGCAGCAGCAGAGCGATGGAGGATACTTGTATTGTTGCGCATCAAGAAAAACAAAAACTGGCTGGAGACCTGGACTTGGACAAGAGCACTTACACCCGCACCGCATCACTACGATCCCCCATACTGATCAGCAACTCGGGTTGTACTTACCTTACTGCACGGCTGCTGTACACTGACGTCTACGCTTATCACCTGTAATTAATTACAGTAAGCACAGAGAAAGAAAGTGGTGGGCTCGAATACCTGGGGTAAGACGGTGCTGGACTTGATAGGTGGTTGGCTGGCTGGCTTGGAGGAGATGACGACGGGGGGCTGATGATGCAACAAAGACGACGCCAGACAAGCCCCCCAGAGACGCCCTGCGGGATGACAAGAAGGGAAAAACCACTAGGGTAGGGGAGGTATAGCCTAACCCCACAACCAGCCCGCCTCCCTCCCACCCAACCAACCGCCCACCGCACCTTTTTTTCCCTGCATGTACTTTTACTGTGTGTACGCACCGTCCCCTACTGGGCCATACTTTTACCCTCGAGCTTTGAAATCTCATATTTTTTTTCATCATGATCTTATCATTGCTCTTCGGGCATTAGTCACCCTCACCCTCGTGGTGGTCAGGTCAGCTTGTGTCCTCTATTGGGCAGAGACGACCTGCAGATAAACCCATCCATGTATACATGATATGATAGTCATCAGTCAGCTGGCGACCCCAACGGTACGAGTCTCACTGACCCAACACCTTCACCTCGAAATTATCAGATCCATAATCTAAAAGACTTCATCAAGCACATGTCAAAAAGACTCTCTGCTAGTCGGCGTCTACACCAGCTGCGCAATCGCGCGGTGCCGTTTGCAGGGCGCGCGCAGGGCCAGAGCACACAATACACCAACACCCGCCTCCGATCACGGACCCCCATCCCTCCTCTTGAACTGCAGGGCGGGCGTCGTCCACCACCACCACCACGACCACCACGCAAAGGCGCAGCGACTACAACATATACATACCCTGTAGATACTTTTTTAAGCTCCTAGCCGCCTGAGACTGAAGAATTTAGCAGGATTTCCACGGATCAAAGCAACCCGAGCTGGCTCTCCTACTGCCGTTTTCAGCAGCACATTCGTCCTTGTAAAAAAGAAAACCGACGTCCCACACGCTTCTAGACCTCTTTCATGCTCAGAGAGAGAGAGGGGGTACTACCATGCTGCACATGGCACAGTCCTTTTTAAGAAAATTCGCAGCATGTGGCTTACGAGCCGCCTGTTGACGGATGCACCGTGCCGGCAACAAACCCCCATCTATCCTGCTTATGGAAAGCAAACTACACACACTGCATTAGTGGGGTTAGGGCCCCGGGGGGGGGGGGGGGGAAAGGCTACGTACTGGCTCATCTCGATATACTTAATGTGAATGGGATGGATGCACTTGGAGAGGAAGAGGAAACAAAAACTATGGGGAACGGGATCTGCAGTGCTTGCAGTACGGACTATCAACTCTGCAGATCACTTTCACGCTTTTGACAACAACCAAAACAAACATACAATCTGATGATTGACCTTTCTTTCGTCCATGATTCACCGGCCCGTGTGTACCGCACAGATACTTCGTACCATGACCTCCACCACCACCACCACCTCCTCCTCCCCCCCCCCCCCATGAGCTACTCTGGACAATAATCTTTCCACGCCAATAGTGCCCATAGCCAAAACCAGTGAGTGGATCCTGTCGAACTTTTTTTTTTTCTCTTCCCCTCCCCCCCCCCCTCAAAAAGATCCTCAGAAGCCAAGAGATGCGGCTCCTCTTTCCTTTAGGGGTCTCCAGGCTGCTGGGTCCCCGCGCTACTGAGCCTAGCCAAAGCGCCAAGCCCAGCCCAGCCCAACGGGGATCTAGTCACATCCCATATATTTTTCCACCCGGGTGCGTGATCGAGAATTTACTAGAGAGGTGAGGCTCACTAGGGAGGGAAGAAAAGGAGAGGCGTCTTCTAGATCCAAGGGCGTCAGAAGTGACAGGAAATGTCTTTGCTGACTGTCCTGCTGGTGTGTGTCTTAGGGTAAAAATATAACCCGCACTCATTCTTACAAAGCATAGATTGACATATTGTGAGAAGTACACCCACCATACGAATAGTAAGTACATGGCAATTAATATCCAAAACATTCTTCTAGCAGACGACAGCTCACTTACACTTGAAAAGATTAAGTTGTCAACAAAACATAATCAAAATCAAATGGGTATCTACATACAAATCTATATAAACATACATCCCTCAAAATACACTAAACGCCACATACACGTACACATACACACACACACACACACACATACACGCTAAACCACCAACCCTAAACCAAACGCCAGATACAGACACCAAACATACATACAATACACACACATACATACCTATACGCCATACCCAGATAAACAACACACACATAACACCAGAGTATGCGAGAGTGGGCGCCCGCTCTTGTTTTTACAGTCTACGAATGCCCCTGTTTCATGTGTATGCGTGCATGTAAGTGTGTGTGTGACCTTTTACCAAAGTCTAATCTAATGCTCAGGAAATAGCAAAGATTGTGAGAAACAACTTTTCCGCCGACCAAAAAGCCTGAAATAGGTAATCAAAATCTACCAGTCAAAAAAAAAAAAAAAGGTCATTCCCGTGTGTCTTTGTGCTCTTCGTCTATCAGTAAGCCTCTGTACACAGCAGCAACAAAGGATGCTCAGGTGGACATGACGAGGGCCAAGAGAGCCATGCGCGTGTAGAGACCATACTTCATCTGTAACAGGCCCGCCTTGTTAGCATATACCGGAGAAAATATGTGGTTAGGTAGTACTCACCTGTCTGAAGTAGGCCGCCCGTGGGTCAAAGTCCACCTCCTCCGCGATCTCCTCGTTCCTCGGCAGCGGGTGCATCACAATCATGCTGCTCTTGGCATTCTTGAGGGTCGCGTTGTCGATACGGTATGATCCCCGGACCTTCTCGTAGTCCTCCTTGGACGGGAACCGCTCCGACTGCACGCGCGTGCAGTACAGGACATCGCTCCTGGCCAGGATCTCCGGCGTCAGCGTCTCGGACACGGCGAGGAGCTGGCCCGACTTGACCAGCTGCTCGTGCACCGCGGGCGGCAGCGAGAGCGCCTTGGGCGACACGAGCTGCACCTTGACCTGGTAGTGCTGCAGCAGGTACACCAGCGAGTGGACCGGCCGGCCGTAGAGCAGATCGCCCAGGAACGTGATGGTCAGGCCCTGCACCGTGCCGAGCTCTTCACGGATGGTGAACAGGTCTAGGAACGCCTGCGTCGGGTGCTCCTTCGAGCCGTTGCCCCCGTTGATGACCGGCACCGGAGAGAACTTCCTCGCCACCTTGACCGAGTTCTCCTCGGGGTGCCGGAGGACAACCGCATCACCGTAGCACGACAGGGTCCGCAGGGTGTCCTGCAGGGTCTCGCCCTTCTGGACAGACGAGTGCGACGTGGCGATGGCGATCGTCCGTCCGCCCAGCCGCTGCATGGCGGCATCGAAGGACGCCGAGGTCCGGGTCGAGGGCTCGTAGAACATCGTGCAGAGCAGACGGCCCTTCAGGATGTTCAGGACTCCCTCACGCTGCACACCGGTGCGCATCTCCTGTGCGACAGTGAACAGCAGGTGCAGGTCGGCGCGCGTGTACTGCGCCACGGACAGGACGTGAGACTTCTTGAACGACGACGGCTGAGACAGGAGGGAGTGCAGGGGGGCTCTCGGCTGCTGCCAGAGGCAGAGACGGGCCGAAGTCGTCAAAGATGGAAGACTTGACCGACTGGCCGAGAGCGCCATCGAGGCCACGAGGTTTGGCAATCGGCCGAGCGGTAGCAAAGACCGAGCCTCTCCTGCCGGTACGGGGGGTCTCGGCAGCCTGCGACGAGGGCTTGATGGTAGGCGACATGGGGGGCGGTAGGGCTCCGAGCCTGGACACGTCCTGCCCGATAGATGAGCCCTCGAGGATCTGGCCGTCAAGGCAGGCGAGCCTGTCCTGGAAGATGACGCGCTGGACCGCACCCCTCATCACGCGCCCTGCGAACGGCGACCAGCTGGGGCCAGACGGCACAGTGTACGGCCGCTCGATCTCAACCTCGACAAAGGTACTGGGCTGGTCGTGCAGCTCAAAGATCTCGACGGGGTTGTCATGCAGGCGCTTCTTGATGTCGTCAATGGTGAGCTTGCCCTCGCTGACCGAAGTAAGGAGGAGGGGCAGGGCGTCAGCAATGCCTGCACTGGCTTCGGCGGTGCCGTTGATGGCGTGGGCCAGCTGATAGGGCAGGCTGCCGACAGAGAACACGTCGATGACAGCCAAGTGCTCCCAGAGAGCTCGCTGATCCTCTGGCGAGGGCAGGAAGCTGCACTCGGGGTAGTCCTTCTGTGACAGGTACAGCGAGTATATGGAGACGTCACAAGTCACCTTCAGGCCCTTCTCCTTGCTGAGCGCGATGAGCTTGATATCATCCTTGGTCGTGACGGAGGTGACGTGAATCCTCCGGCTGTGGAGACTGGCCAGGAGGAGAATCGAGGCCAGGTCGGTCAGCCTGGCATCCGTGATGATGGGCTTGTGGACGGGCCAGGCATCGAAGTGTGCAGTCACGGCAGCGACCTTGCTGATATTGTCCGAGAGGTGGTTGAACGGGATGAACAGAGCACCGACTTCTCCAGCAACATGGCTGATCTGGTTCGCATTGGTGGATGTTGCAGCCACCGACACATTGAAGTCACAATAAGCGCCCATCTTGCCGTTCTGCTGAGCAATACTTAGCGTACGAGCGTCCGTAATGGCGCTATCGACGCCAACAGCCATCGTCCGGATCATCGTGAAGCCACCAGAGAGCGAAGTCTTGGTCACGTTCTGCAGGTCACGGCTCTTCTCCGACACGATGCCGGGCACAAACGCCGCAACGTTGACGAGACCGGGCAGCAGGAAGGTGCGGTGGCTGGTCTGGTAGTCCGAGATGCTCACATCGAGGGTCAAGTGATGAGCAATAGCCTCGACCAGAATCTTGGCGTTCTTGACATTCGTGACCAGTGGAACTTGGTAGTCGACAGCCATTCTCCGTGTCCTGTAACCCTTGCTCATGTAGCTGGCAGGGCGGCGGTACTTGTTGCTCGACGGCAGGTTGATGTAGAGATCGATCATGTTGTTAGACAGGTGCTGCGTGAGCGAGTACTCCGACTTTTGATCGTTCTCGTCCTCGGCGAGAACCTCAAGGAACTGAACAGGAATGTTGTGCGACTGCAGGAAATCAGCGGTGCCCGCAGTGGCGAAGAGCTTGAAGCCCAGCTCCTGCAGCTTCTGGATGGAGGGTAGCATCTCCATCTTGTCCTTATACGAGCCGAGGGACAAGAGAATGTTGTTCTTTGGGATCTTGAAGCCAGTCGACATCAGGGCCTTGAGGTAGGCCTCGTACTTGTCAGCACCGAAGCAGGCCACCTCACCAGTCGAGGCCATCTCAACGCCCAAGACTGGATCGGCGCCGGACAGACGAGAGAAGCTGAACTGCGGAACCTTGACACCAACGGCTCCGGCAGGGCGCTCAACCACGGGGTACGGCTCGAAAGGCACGCCCACGATAGCCTTGGTAGCCATCTCGATGAGATCGACACCCATGACCTTCGAGACGAAGGGGAAGGATCGAGAGGCACGGACGTTGCACTCAATGACCTTGATATCGTTGTCCTTCGCAATGAACTGGATGTTGAAGGGACCGGTGACATTCAGCGCAGCACCAATCTTGCGCGTAGCCTCTTCGATGCGCTCAATGGTCGTCTTCTCCAGATCCTGAGGTGGCAGGATGAGAGTGGCATCTCCTGAGTGAACACCGGCATTCTCGACGTGCTCGGAGATGAAGTGGCCGACAACTTCTCCGTCGTGAGCAACAGCGTCCATCTCGATTTCCTTGGCATTCTCGATGTACTTGGTGATCACGACTGGGTGTTCAGGGGAGACATCCGCCGCCTGCTTCAGGTAATTCTCGAGATCTGCCTCTGAGTAGACAGTGTTCATGGCTGCCCCGGACAGGACGTAAGACGGCCGAACAAGCACGGGGTAGGAAACACTGTTACAGAACTCCTTGGCCTCGTCGAAACTCGTCAACTCCTTCCAAGTCGGCTGATCGACACCGATCCGGTCGAGCATACGAGAGAACTTGTATCTGTTCTCTGCATTGTCGATCATCTCGGGCGATGTCCCCAGGACCTTGACACCAGAGCGGTGCAGACTGAGAGCTATGTTGTTCGGCGTCTGGCCACCCATCGCACCAAGGACACCTCGCGAACTCTCAAGTTGATAGATATCAAGCACTGTCTCCTGGCTGATGTTCTCGAAATACAACCTATCGGCCTCATCGTAATCGGTGGAGACGGTCTCGGGATTGTACTTTTTGAAGGAAAAACATATGTTAGCGTTTGTTTTGGCTAAGTAAATTGGGGAGTTTCTGAAAAGTTTTGTGTTGTGAAGGACCTAATGATTGGCTTGAAACTTTTTGAAAGCCATGTAGTGTAGGAAAGTTTTGTGAAGCCACGAGGGCGAAGAAGATCTACTCACATTCACCATGACAGTCTTGAACCCATCCTGTCGAAGTGTACGAATGGCGCGAACAGAGCACCAATCAAACTCGACAGACGAGCCAATTCTGTAGACGCCGGAGCCCAAGACCATGATGCCGTGATCGTCGAAGTTGACATCATGCTGCGTAGCATTGTAAGTCATGTAGAGGTAGTTAGTCATGGCCGGGAACTCTGCTGCAACAGTGTCGATCTGCTTAACGAAGGGCATGATGCCAGCCTCGTCCCGCAGTCGACGGACAGCCAGCTCGTTGGAACTCCAGAACTTGGCCAGCTGGCGATCGGAGAAGCCCAGGCTCTTGGCCTCGAGCAAGAGATCGGGCCGTTTGGCAATATCGCCAGTGTTGTATCCAGTCATTCTCTTGCCAAAGTCGCTCAGGCCCTTGAGCTTGTGCAGGAACCACTTGTCGATCTTGGTCATCTCCCAGATCTTATCGACTGTGTACCCGGCGTGCATCGCGTTGGCAATTGCAAACAGACGCTGGTCTGATGGCGTCTGCAGCTCATCATCGATCGACATGAGAGCCTTGGTCTCGTTAAAACCGAGGTTCTGGAAATCGATAGAGCGGATCGCCTTCTGGATAGCCTCCTCAAACGTTCTGCCGATGCTCATAACCTCACCGACACTCTTCATGGAGGAACCAAGTTGTGTCGACACCCGCGTGAACTTCTTCAAGTCCCAGCGGGGCATCTTGACGACAACGTAGTCAAGGGACGGCTCGAAACACGCGCAGGTTGATTGAGTCACCGAGTTGGTGATGTCCTTTAGTGGAATACCCAGACCCAACTTGGCTGCAATGAACGCCAATGGGTATCCAGTCGCCTTAGAGGCGAGCGCTGAAGATCGCGACAATCTCGCGTTGACCTCAATGATGCAGTATTCCCGGGAGAACGGGTTGAGCGCATATTGGATGTTGCACTCTCCAACAACTCCAAGATGCCGGATCACGTTGACGGCAGTAGTCCGAAGCATGTTATAATCCTCGTCCGATAGCGTTTGTGAAGGAGCCACCACGATCGAGTCTCCAGTGTGGATACCGAGAGGATCAAAGTTCTCCATGTTACAGACAGTGATGCAGTTGTCCTGGGCATCTCGGACAACTTCGTACTCAATCTCCTTCCAGCCCTTCATACTGCGCTCGATCAGGACCTGTGGGCTGACAGCCAGGGCCTTGTTGCAAAGGTCGAGCAGTTCGGCATCGTTGTTCGCGAAACCACTGCCCAGCCCACCAAGCGCGTAGGCAGCTCGCACGATGACGGGGAAGCCAATATCCTTGACGACCCGCATGGCCTCTTCAACGCTGCTTGCGGACGCCGACTTGGCGCACTTCTCACCAATTGACTCCATGCTTCGGGCAAACAGCTCACGATCCTCAGTGGTGATGATGGTGTCGATGGGTGTACCAAGCACCTTCACTCCGAGCTCCTCGAACTCGTCCTTGAGCTGGATTCCGACCTGCAGGGCCGTCTGTCCACCGAATGTGCAGTAGATGGCATCTGGACGCTCATACAAGATGACCTTGCGCACAAACTCTGCATTCACAGGCAGGAAGTAGACCTTGTCCGCCAGACCCTTGGAAGTCTGGATCGTCGCAATGTTAGGGTTGATGAGGACGGTGTAGATGCCCTCCTCCTTCAACGCCTTGATTGCTTGACTGCCAGAGTAATCAAACTCGCCAGCCTGTCCAATGCTGAGACCACCACTGCCAAGGATAAGAACCTTCTTTGGCTTCACACGAGGGTGGAGCCTCTCGTTCTCCGCAGCGGTGCCGCCAGGGAAGGAGACGGGCTTGTTCAGAAGGCTGCTGTCCGAGGCGCAGTCGACAATGGTCTGAATGAACACATCAAACAGAAATTCGGTGTCTCGAGGGCCGGGTGTGCTCTCGGGGTGAAATTGCACACTGAAGTAGGGCTTGTTGACGTGCATGATACCCTCGTTGCTCCCGTCGTTGGCGTTCACGAAGAGCTCTTGCCATTCGGCGGGCAGAGTCTTGCTGTCGACGGCGAAACCATGGTTCTGGGACGTGATGTGACACTTTCCGGTGACTAAGCTCGTGCAAGGAATGTTGTGACCTCTGTTGCCGAACTTCATCTTGGTGGTCCCGGCTCCGGCAGCTCGGGCGAGCAGCTGATGACCCAGACAGATACCAAAGACTGGTGTGCGGTTCTTGGCCATGGCCGTGGAGATGTTCTTCACAGTCGTCTCCATGACGGCCGGATCACCAGGACCGTTGGAGATAAAAAGACCATCGTATTCGTCACCGGCTTGGGCAACAATGTCGTGGTCCCATGGGCATACGAGGACTTCAACGCCTCGTTTGAGGAAGCACCGGAGCTGATTATACTTCATACCGACGTCGAGGCAGAGGATACGAATCGTTCGACCGGATGGGTGCTTGACAGCAGTGCCCTCGGGAGGGGTGTACAGCTTGGGCGCCTTGATAGACACTATATGGCAGGTCAGCAGAGACTCAACGGGAAGTTTGCTCCACCTGTCTCTAATATAACTTACCCTCTGCCACCAGGTTCTTCTCGTTGGGGTTGACCCAATCGACCGTGTCAAAGTAGGGCTTCCACTCCCTCATGCCCTGCGCATTCGCCTGGACAGTGCCATTGACGCCGTTGGTCTGGGCAGTGGCCGGCTGCTGTTTCTGCAACAGCATCCGGCCCAGCATGCTGCCCTTCTGTCGGATGTGCTTTGTCAGGGCCCGTGTGTCGACGCCGTACATGGCAGGTACGCCCTGCTCTTTCAACCAGGTTCCCAGAGAGGACGTTGCCAGAAAGTGAGAGTAGTCCTCTCCGGCATATGACGCCGTAACGAGACCGGCAATGTGGATCTGGGAGGATTCAAAGTGCGCGGGGAGGTCGCGCAGGAGCTCATCCATGGTCTCCCTCGAGGGGACGCCATAGTTGCCGACTAGTGGGAAAGTGATGACGAGGATCTGGCCGCGGTAGGAGGGGTCTGTGACAGACTCGGGGTAGCCCACCATGCCAGTCTGGAAGACCAGCTCACCGGCGATGCTCTTGGGGGCACCGAAGCTGTAGCCCTGGAAGGCCAGGCCATCTTCCAGCTCCAGGCAGATGACATCTTCTTCCCTGGTCTCGTGACGACGAGCGGTAGCGGGAGGGAAAGCCTTGGAAGCCATCGTGTGGGGGAGAGAGGGGGGCTGTTGCGTTCTGTAAGACGCAGCGTCAGCAGGTGCAGGACTTGATGCCGAAGTCGTCTGCAAGCTCACTCGAGGAGCTCGAGTACTTGAAGGGTCCTCAACAAGTGAACAATGGTGAAAGAAAGTGTTTGTTTAACAATGGACCATGATCGATTGGCCCACGACCCCGCCACCAAAGTTAGGAGACGAAATTATGTAGAAGGACAAAGGTGAAACGCCTTCGATCTTGTATTCCCCGAGCTCTGATGAAGAAAAAAAGCGATTGGGAAGGGGAAAAAAAGTAATAAATGGCTTGCTTGCACCCCACTAACGACAACTTTTTTTTTTTCTTCCTCTCTTGTCCCCCCTCGTAGTCCCTCCAAGGGTCATATCCCTGTACACCAACCTCCGATAAGCCTCTTATCGGACCTCTAGCGTGACATCAGTGTTCACACAATACAGAGCTTGGCCTCTCATTGGCAGACGAGCTCCATTTGAGAGACCAGACAGCTTAGCGCCCTGGCGCCTTGCTGGAAGGGCTTATGATTTTCGTGATCTTTGTCAGCCCCGAGATCGCCAGCTGGCAGGGCTTGATGATGTACTATGCTGAGGTAGAAAATCCTGTATCAGCAATCCCAGGGCTATTGCTGAAAGCTCTGAGAAATCTTGAGCAGTAGGGCATAACATAGTGCAAAGGATCCCAGAGTCATCATACAGTGCTTGTGTAGGACTGGGAAGCTACTGAGCCAATGGATCCAGAAAGAGGCGGTGGGAGCCCACTTTATGTGCAAAGATTCGATCTCATTACTTCATACCGTCAACCTCTGAAAAGCAGCCAGCCACACAGTCAATTTCTTCCAACTCATTTCAAGCACCAAGTCAGACAGTAAATCGCTCGCAAACAAGCCGGGTTTGTGTATCGGGAGGAAGAAACTTTTGTGCCACAGATTCGTTACATTACTCGACTCCGAACTACCCCATATAAATCCGGAGCCGGACGCGCAGGCTGGGAGAAGGACGGATCTTCGCCGGCTTTTTGAAAGAGCCAGGGGGGGGTGAGGAGGTGGGCAGTTTACAAACCAACCCCAAAACACAAACTGATGAGGGTGTTCATCTACTACACAATCACTAGGTAGAGACAGGAGCTTCCCGATAGGACGATAATACCTGGGGGAGGGGTTGGTGTGCGGGAGCGTCCATGATAGGATGGTGTCCCACACCTTGGGTGATCGCTTTCGCATTGGCTCATCTCATGAGCCTATTCTCCCGAGATATCTGGGATTTTACAGGATATTCTGCCATGGTGGCTACCACATCATGGTCCAGTCTGGAACAATTCATTTTCTTTTAGACAAGTGACACTCAACGTCTTGGGGTGAGCGCACTATGGTACCTTGATACTTTTTTTAAACCCTGGTGTGCGTGTGTCGATCATGTCTGAGTGTTTTGTTGCCATTTGAGCCGTTCTTGTCAGGCTCACTCCTTCCAGTCTAGCGCTATATGTCGTCCCTCACCGCCGTATTGCACACCTCGGATGCTGTGCGTGTGTGAGGGTGTCACAAACAGACCTGCATATGCTGGTAAGGCCCTCATCGATTCGCAATGGACGTTCCAAATCATATCCCTGCTGCTGCAACCCCCTCTTCCCCCGGGTATCATCTCGACATTTGTTTTGCGTCCTCTCCCAACGGTACTGACCCCGCTGGAACGTGAGACTAGGAGTCAGGTGACGGTGGTGCAAGTGCAGAACGACAGGCTGAAAATGGTGCTTGATGTCTCACTCTTTCTTCTCATTCTTTCTGGTCTCTTGACGGGAATTATCTGCTCCACTGCCCTGCGCAGTGCCTGCGTCCCGGGCGACGAGTGATTTGCTGCAGCATATGACGCATTCGATGCAGATGCCAAAGTCGGTGTGTGGAGCCAGGGGAGGGTTTGCGCCACCACACTGCCGCGCATATACATAGGAATGGACTGTTTGATTCCGCAGGACCAAGTCGTGTGGTAGCATGCGGAGCATTGTGGCCGCCAGGATCGCCCCACAGACTGGGAGTCGTCTGGTGAGGGTGGTCCCAGATTTCAAGTTCTAGCCCTCACGCGCAGGTCCATGTGAGATGCGAAGGGGACCTCCCTCTCCCATGAACTAGACCGCCTGTCCTTGGGCGCGATAAGGAGTACACAATCGTCGGCGTCTGGTTCGTAGGGCGTGCCTAAAGATCACGCCGGGTGATGACAGGCGAGACCTGCGGGTGATGATGAGTGTCATGAACGGATGTATCGAAGATTGCATCCTTCGTGCTCCATCTTGTAGAGATCGAAGCCGAAGCCCACCCGCCCTACTACTACAACTTCAGACCAACCCGAGGCGAGGTGGGGGTGGAGGGGGTGGGCGGTCGACCACTGGCCATGGATACCGAGTCTGGTGAGGTCAACCGGGTCTGTGGCGTGCCAATCAGTGAGGACAGTGCTAAACGTGCGGTCAAATAGGCGGGCCCGTCCACCACACCAATCTTGCAGCCTCTTGGAGGGCTTGTGCAGCAAGGTCGACCCACCCGATCCCACCTGAAGTCATGCGGCGATCTGGGGAACATGCCTTGTTTTGGGCCAAGAGATAACGCCAGGTTCAATATCGACATGCATGCGGCTGCCTGCATCAGCCTGGGCCTGGACCGGTCAGTTCTCCCAAAACCACCACAGTACGCAAGCGCTACTTGCCCCCTGGCTGGGTTAGCTAGTACAAAGCAAATACATACAGTAGGTATAGCTTTAAAAGTATAACCCTGGTGGGTAGGACTGAATGATGCACCGCTGACTGCCAACCTTCGGCCGCCCTTTCGCCATCATACTCAAGTGCCTTATCTTCAGACTAAGTAAGAAGGGAACGATACGAAAAAGAAACAGAAAATAACAGAGATCATTTCCTGCAGAGCAGAACGCACAGCGGGAGCAAGCCTGGACCTCCTCTGTTCAGCCTCAATCTGAGATCACCTGCACGGACGCGATTCTGAAATCGGACCTGCCCCAGTGAGTTACCCTGGTAATTACGGCGACAGGGACTCCCTGTCCAGCCTTGCATCCCAGCTCAACCTACCAGCTCAAAACCGCGCTTCTACGTGCTGCCATCGCTCCTTCTTGTAAACATTCTTTTTTTGTTTTCCTTTTTTTTTCTTTTTCTTCTTCTGCCTCTTCCTTTTCTCCAGCCAGCTCTCTTCTGACGCCCCCGCTGTGCTACTGAGGATTTGAAATCGGAGGAGGATCATCATTATCGTCTCACCAGCTCTGATCACCAGGGCAGTCGCTGGAGCTCTCAGAGGGAGACTGCGATAACGACTTCGTCATCGCTTGACAGCTCGGCCAATCTCGACTGCACTGAACCTCTTGTTCTGGTTGACCTACCTCTGCCGAATAGTCTCGTACATACGCAACCGCTGATCAGTGGGTGGCATTCCATGGCGCTGCCATATTCATGACCAGAGAGGGCAACAAGATGCCCGCGCGGAGGATCCTATCGTTCTCCAACCTGATCAACTCTCTGAGGAGTACCCGCCGCGGAAACGACGATGAAGATGAGCGCTCCCCCTACTCGCACATGAGGCACGCCACTGCAGATTTCACCGAGGCCGACGACGATGACGACTCCAACGACGGGCTCAGGCCCAGCCAGGATCCGCCCAGGAGGCGTGACTCGGGCACTGTCCTGCCTCTGTTCTCGGAATCTCATCTCGACGCCCTACCAGTCTACAGCATAACACATGCCATCCGCATCATCGTCCAGACCCGCACTGAGACAACACTGACATGGGATCAGCTGCGCTCTCCGCAGGTGTCTCAGTTTCTTGTCAAACCCATGCAGGTGCAGATACGCCAGCAGCACTTTTCGCGGGCCACCATCTACGCCCTCATGGCCAACTGCCTGCAGTTCTCCAAAGAGGGACAGCTGAATCCAGGGAACGCCGGCGCGAGCAGCACCAGGGCCAAAGTCTGTGAATTGCTGGCCATCAAGATATTAAAGGAGTACAGTACCCGAGAGCTCATCGACGCGCTCTCATACGACTTCTACCCCCTGCAGGGTCTGCCTGGTGTGCAGACACCGGTCACTCCTCGGGAGGGGAAGGCAAAGCAGGCTGCCGCGAGGACATCCACCCTCGAGGTTGCTATACGCGCCTCCGCCAAGCACTTTCTCGCCCACCCCCTCGTCGTGCAGCAGCTGGAAGCCATCTGGAACGGTGCCATCAGCTTTTATTCCTCAGCTGATAATTTGCACCGTCCCAATGTCAGCACCTCACTACCAAGTCCTAATGGACATAGTCCTGTCCGCGGCCGCAATAGCAGCGAGAGGACGCCCCTCCTCCACTTCCAGAAGGGATTTGAACGGAACAGAGGGCCGATGGCCCAGCCTGCAAGGCGCACCGTCACCCTGTACGACCCACGCAACGCTTCCCTGTTCAAGCTCTCTCGACTCCGGGTCCCGCGGTACAGACAGTTCTTCTCTACCTGCTCACTCGCCATCTTGATAGGCCTGTTCTTGGCTGTACTCATCGAGAGATCCCATAGCATCACCAGTTTGGAGCTGATCTTCTGGCTCTGGAGTGCCGGATTTATGCTGGACGAGCTTGTTGGCTTCACCGAGCAGGGATTCTCGCTATACATAATGTCTTTCTGGAATATCTTCGACCTGGGCATCCTCGTATTGCTCATCATCTACTACTGCATGCGCATCTATACGGTGTTTTTGGTGGGCTCGTCCACAGGCGTCGACGCTTACGATATTTTGGCCGCGAACGCGGTCCTCCTGCTGCCGCGAATCTTCTCCGTCCTCGATCACTACCCCTATTTCTCTCAGATCATCCTCGCAATGAAGATCATGAGCGTGGATCTGGCAGCAGTGTTTGTCTTGATCTTCATCTCTTGCAGCGGCTTCTTCGTGTTCTTTCTGGCAAACACAAAATCGGATGCTGCCGAGGTGGCATTCAAGATCTTCCAGTTGTTGATGGGTTTCACGCCCGCCGCTTGGGACGTGTAAGTGCCCGCCTGCCACCCGTTCCAAGTGAGATAGCGCGTCGATTGAATCGAGGACTGACACGCCGTCTACAGCTGGCCTGAATACTCTTGGCTCGACAGGGCACTGATGGTGTTGTTTCTGATTATTTGCCACTTTGTCGTTGTGTAAGTGTCCTAAGAAGAGTGTCAGAGAGTGTCGGATCCGCCTGAGACAACTCTCAGTCTCGGAGCACGGTTCTTTGAAGACCGGTAGGATAGTGTTGCTGACAAGTCAATGTAGAACGGTGCTCATTACGGTGCTTACTAACTCATTCATGTCCATTGCCTCCAATGCGAAGGAGGAACACCAGTGAGTGGGCTCTGGCTGCTCGACTATCATGTTACTGGATCTTTTACTGAGACAGCTCCTTCTCCAGATTCCTATTTGCGATCAACACGATCGCCATGGTCAAAGACCAGTCCTTGTTTTCATATGTTGCTCCGGGCAACATATTTGCGTGGGTGTTGATGCCAGTTCGCTATTGCATGCCGCTGCGCCATTTTGTCTGGCTCAATCGCACAATCATCAAAATCACACATTTCCCGCTGCTGTTTCTGATTTATCTGTACGAGAAACGCATTCTGGCTCCGTCGATGTACGAGCCGACAGACTTTGTGGACAACCCCGGATTGAGTCGACCGAGAGCTGTGTCGATCAATCCTGTTGGCAGGCCCTCGCTGTTCTCACCTACAATCCGCATCCGGGAAGAGTCTGTGGCCGGATTCCAACAAGACCGTGCGCTCGAGGAGGTCTTCCGCCGCACACCAGACTTCGCATCGTTGCGGACGCAGAGAATGAATGAGCGCAGGAAGGCACAGAACGCCATCCGGAGCTGGATGGATCACCACGACGCCATTCCAGAATCCCCTAACCACCTCACGGCATTAGAGGGTCGGACACAGCAGGATTGGGCGCGGAAGCTCAGCCTGGGAAGGGAAGGCCCCCGCGGAGGCGACATATATCAGAAGCCAGATCTTTTGCAAGTGATCCTGCGGATTTGGTGTCGAACAGCGGATTTGTAGCCGCCAATGAGGACTACTTTGATAGCGTGGACCGCAGAGATCACGCAGAACAGACAATTTTAAAGGACCAGGACGCCGATGACGAGTTGGTCACGAATGACGAGGACGAAGATGAGGCTACGGCTCCCAGCCGACGCAGCCATTCGAGATCGAGAGCAGATGAGCTGGAAGACTATTTTAGGACGCCAATCGCAACCCGTTTCAACGACAATATAATACCAACCTCCCTCGATACGTCGCATCGGTCGCCGATGCGTCAGCAGCAGTCTCAACCGCCGAAACGTGCAGGCTTACATAGCCGTACTCTCTCTACGAACACAATACTCTACAACCCACCAAACATATCCCGTCGACTCCTTGACGACGACGACGACGGGGAGACCTCGCCAGGGGCTGCGCAGAGCAAGAACAGGCCTCGGATGATCAATACCCGGACGACACCATTGGATAGTCCGGCGCCGCGATCACCGCGGCGCATGGTATTTGCCGAAAACGCTCGCCCTCGGCCCACCATGCCGCCTCGAGAAGCTATGCATACAACGGCCAACATCCACCGACCCGGAAAGGGCCTACAGATTGAGGCCAACGGCCCATGGCGCGGCAAGACCCGCCGCATGTCCTCGTCCGATCTGCTCGAGGTCCAGTCCGACCTGGCCGGCATGGCGGACCACGACGCCTTCAATGGGGTGCCATCCAGCTTCGTGACGCAGATGGCAATGGCCACGGGGATGATCACGCCAGGTGGGAACCGCACCAACGAGAAGGTGCAGCGGGAGCGTGATAACGACCGCGACCGGATGAGTCGTCTGGTGTTGGCACGGATGAAAACGCTCGAGGAGGGCTTCGCAGACGTTGTCAAGGAGATGAGAGGGATACAGAGATCCTCGACCATGCCCTCGACGGCCCACACGTCCGCTAGCGAAGGCACGGGGTCCATCAGCTGGCACGGCGAAGGCGCGGAGACGATGCGGCCCTTCACGAACCTGAACATGGAAAGACCAGGCGGGAGCTCGGCCGGCAAGGCTTCCAAGCCGAGCTCGACGGGCAAAACCAGCAGGTCGCGGCCTGTCAGCCGGCGAAGTGGCGACAAGTCAAATCGAAACAGTGTGATACTACGGTCGCCTGTTGGCTCCCAAGGTGGTGGTGGGTCTAAGGGCAAGGGGAAGTTGGTCGAGACGAGCGGGGACGAGAGCGATGACAGTTGGGACGACGGCAGGCCTGGAGGCTCTGAGCGGCGGCCAGGCCTTGGTAGGAAAGGGAGTTCTGCGTGAGTGGGTTTAAGGGTGCTTGGAGGTGATATACCCACCGGTAACAGGACGGACGGCATGGCAGGATTAAAGGCAGAAGGAAGGAGGAGTAGGCCGGGGCCATTGGGTTTGGTATTATGCTTCAAAATGTGCGGCGCTGACTTGAGTGCATAGCGGGTGGGTCCGGTCCTGATTGCACATCACGCGTCACTTTACTCTACCGGTCCATCGGTAGAGGGAAAGGAAAATAATTCTCAATATATTGCATGGCGGCGTTGTCTACCCAAGACATATTCTTTGATGGGCGTCCATGTCTTTGCACCGAGTATACAGATGGTGTGGTGGTCCTTCCTGGCTCAGCCATTGCGCATCACACTCCCCTGCTATGTCCCTAGAATGGGTCCCCTCTTTGTGTGCATGATGTCTCGCCTCGTCTCGAGGCTGGCTGGTCGTTATCCAGCGGATTGTCACACTCCAGTCTGGCCACAGCTCCTGTTGCCGCGGCCCTTGCTTATACCATTGTCATGCCCTCGCATCCTTCTTGATCTCTTTCCCTAGACCCCACCGCCGCTCCTGTCCACAGAGACGTAGTAGTTGCCGTTCAGGGTCCGCTGGGCCGTCTCGTTCTTCTTCAGAGCGCCGGCCTGGTACCGGATGCCGAGGCCGACGCCGGCGGCGGTGAGGGTGAGGAGGGCTAGGCGAGGGTGGCGGGCGCTGTTGTTGTTGTTGTTGCGAGATGTTGTGTTAGTTCTTTTTTGGACGGACGGGGCTGTTTTGTTCTACAGGGTGCTTTGTTTTTTTTGGGGGGGGGGGGAGAGGGGGGACGTACGTGAATGGGCGGATGCTGCCGCGGTGGACGTTTCTGAGCGGATCCATGGTTTTTGCTCTGGAAAGAGTCTTTGGTTTGGATGTTGGAGGAAGACGAGGCGGTGTGTTTGACTGTGTGTATATGATATGACTGTACAAGTATAGTCCAGTCCACTACAGGAATTGCAGAGGAGGCAATTGGGTTTCTGGAGCTCTGAAACGAAACCAGTTCAAGAGAATATTCAATTGGGAAGTGAAGATGAGGAAACTAAGTAGCTGCACCAGGACCATGAGCTTAATACACATGTATATATATATTCTGTTGGGGGGAGGACTATCAAGGGCAAGGGAAAATCCGGGGGCGAAAAAGAGAGTTGTGGGGAATTTCTCGTCCATTCGCTTTTGCTGTGACGGTGAGCGAGTTGGAGTAGCACGCGACGTGTTTCCGTTTTCTGCAAGAGGGGATGGATCTACTTTTTGTCTGTGGTCTTCTCCCTTACTGAAACTGGTTGATATGGCCCCACCATCATATCATAACTGGGGTGATGATGATGATGTTGTTGAGGTATGCGGGGAAAGGGAATAGGGAGAAGACGGGAGCTGGCTTGTGGGGCCAGGGGGGGGGAGGAATCTGGGGAAGGGGAGCTTCCCTTCTCCAAGTTGTTAGTCATAAATACTATGTACATGTGTGCACACGGTCCGTGCTGGGTAAGAATTGGAGTTGTTGGACAAATGGTAGATGGGATGGCCACTGTGAAGAGGTATGCACTGATGGTATTGATTATGCCAAGGATCGGACTGTCAAGAGAGAGGGTGGGATGATAAAGAATAAAAGGTAAGTGAAGTCAACAGGACATTGCTAGTTGATGGGTCTGTCCAGGACGTGAGCAGCCTCAATTACATTTATATGTATTTGTATTGTATGTGGAATTGGTGTGAAGCAGGCATCTGCTGCAGGCCTCTATATGAGTAGTCTACTTATGGTGTGCAGAATGGTTAGACCCTCTGGGCAAGGTATTGCTCTAGTTGCTGTAGTGGGGCTGTGGTGCTAGTTGCAGTGGATAGAGGGCCCAGAGGGCCCCAAGTATGGCAGGTCTATAGTGGGAGCCTAGGACCCACTGGGCTCACTAGCTGGACTGGAACACCCCCCCCCCACTTCAGGCCATATAAATACAATAATACCCTGGTTTCAGACTGGTCCTCATCTTGTACATGTATATAAACTCTGGATCTATATTTTATTTGGGAAAAAGACCAGAAATGTATGGATTGCATCTCACTTGAGCACCACAAAAGAAAAGAGGAGCAAGACACTAGAATACATACATACCCTAACAAGCACTACTCGCAAGGGTTGTGCTTCCCGAGGATGCTGCCTGGTGCCACACCACCACCACCATCATAGGAATGGACACGAGTCACCCACCCATCAATGAGCCTCTCAGATCATCCCTTCTCTGCCGAAACAACAGATCACCTGCAGGGCTAGTTGCAGGCTCAGGCTGCTGCCTCTAGAGCACTACAAAGTACTGTGTCTGTTGTTGGTCCACCCACAACACAGCCTCATCACCCGGACAGCAACAGTGGCGCACTGCCTCGACCACCCAACAGCTTTTCACCTCCGTCATCACCACAACAACCAGTACCACCACTCTACATCTCCATGTTATGCTAGCAACAGATTAGACTTTTCTCCTCCCCACCAACCAGCCAGATCACCTCGGCGTATGACTGCCCCGTCTTAGCTTGCGGGTACAGCCTAGAGCAACCGGTGTCAGCGCGGGGAGGATGAGCAGCTGCGGGGCCACGCTGTAATAAGGCTATGTGCATGCACAGCAGACAACACCAAAAGGAGCATGCACGCCTCAACACACTTTTTCTCTGGACAACAGCAGATGCATTAGATGACCAGTGTCTGATCTGCTCCCTCTACATCACCATAATATATCAAGTAGCCTGACTGATCTTGTGGGTGTCATTTGCTATTCGCCCCTCACTTACTGAGAACAGAGGACAGAAGCTTGAAGACAGGACAATTATGCTGACAGAACGAAGCAGTGCATCGAGTGAACGAGGTTGAAGGGTCTTGCTGCTTGCTCTGAAGCCCCTCCTCAAGACGACGACAACATCCCCAGCCCACACGAAGGCCATCCCTTGCCGAGCACCAGGCATGGACGATGGTCTGAACCCTGAAGCCTGCATCTTGTCCACAAAACCCCCCAGGGACTTACTCTTGGCCACAGGGTTCTCTTCTCCTGAAGAAGTGATCACTACACGTCCTGTACAGCAGCCAATCGACCCAGACTGGAGAACGCAGGCACAGTTGAACGAAGCCGCCATCGCATCCCGTGTGATCGCAGACAAGGTCGAGATGGCGTCGAGGCTCGACGAGCTCAAAGAAGCACACCTGCTTCACGGTGTCGACCTGGCCAAGACGCAGGACGCGGTCGACGGCGCGCTGCCTTGCTCCGAGGACGCATCTGTTCTGGTCCTGGTCAAGTACCCCAGCTTCGCTTCGGACCGCGGCTGTCGAATGTCCAAGTTCCAGACGGGCAGGATCCGTCTGACGCGGGAGCAGGTCCTGGGCACCGGCTCAGAGCTCCTGCGAGGCATGCTCGACAGCGAGACGCACCAGCGCCGGGCAAGAGAGGCAGCCGCTCCCCTCCCCGACGGAGTGACCCACGTTCTCGACCTGTCGCCGACCACTGACGAGCACGACTTCACCATGGCCCTTCAATACCTTAGCATACCCGACGGCATCAAGCTCTGGTACAGGTCCATCTTCATGGGAGTGTCGCCCCTGGCTGTTGCTGGCCACGACGATGCCTGTGACTGTATCCTGCCCCCCAACGAGCCGTATTCATTCCAGGAACCGCCGACCGAGATCCAGGGCCCAGAGTCCCAGGTCTGCATCTGGGACGTCAACGCCTGGCCTCTCGAGAAGGACCGCGACATCTCCGACTTTTGCCAGACCCGATGGGCTGCAAACACCATCCGTCTCTTTCGGTCCATCGCACAGCCTCCAGGCCGCAAGGACCTCCTCATCGACTCGGCTCCTCGGATGTGGACGCTCGTCGGTCTATTCAACAAGTTTGAGATGACAAACTACGATATACTGGTAAGCATAACTGCCACTGTTCTTTTTCTTGCCCATTGCCCCACTTCCCTCTCGATTACTCGACATCGAGCTGAAAACACAGCTGACAATGCGGACAGCGCGATGAGGTCACAGCCTGGTTCAATGCGGAGCGCAACTACCTGATGGTGGAACTGCTGCCAGAGGAGACCCTGCGCATCGGGCTGACCCTCAAGATCCCTCTCCTGACAGAGCCTGCTCTCCGCATCCTGGCCAACGAGAGAGCCTTGGAGGTCGCAGGAGGCCAACCACGGGCGCAGCCCAGACAGACAATTTTCGGCCGTCGATGCTCAGACTTTTCGGGCACCGATTCCTCCGAGGCCATCTCGCGCATCGTCGAGTACGCAGGAACCGCGATGGCCGACCGATACAAGACCGCTGTCGACAACCTGCTGGGAGACGGTGCTCTCGACCTGCTCCTGGTTCCCGAATGGCAGAAGCTCTGCAGCCTGGATGATGTGATTCCCAAGAGCCCTGCAGAGGGTCACCTTGGCCCCATCCGTCCCGCGTACGACCGACTCATGAGTGCACTTCGTTCCCAGTTCCACGATGTAGTATACGACATCATGTCGCGCCCGAGTCCGGTTCTGCAGTCGAATCAAGATGGAGCAGAGACGCGCCAGCCAGGGGAGACCAAGAAAGACCTGCTTGAGGAGGTGGACACGCTGCGCGCCTATACGGTGCCCCAGGACGAGCTGCAAACCTCACAACAGCTCACCGCTGTCTATGGCGGACTGGGAATGTACCAGCGCGCTCTATGCCCATTCGTCTGGATGGAGCTGAGAGCCATCAGCGTCTGTGACTTTCCCGGGCAGTATGAGGTCATGTTGGCCGCTGAGGTGTTTCAGATCAAGCTCAACACGGCTTCATCTCGGGGCCTGCCGGACCCGCTCAGCCAGATCCTCACCCGGGCAGCTAACATCCACAGGTTCATCACAAGGCTCCTCGCGCACGTCGTGGATGGGCTGCGCGCCCACATCGCCCCCCTCGTCGACCGGGACGAGACCGCCTTCCTCTACGCCCTCCACCCGCACCTCGTCCTGACCCCAGACGAGCACGAGATGAACTTCCTCCGCCTCGTAGACGACGAGACGCGCTTCGAGACCGACGTCCCAGAGACAGACTTCGGCCCCAACGGGCCCGGCCCGGCCTTCCACACCGGCCGCACCGCCCCGAGCGTGTCGGACCTGAGCTTCGAGGACCTCTCCATCCGGGAGGACACTGACGACGGCGCCAGCACCGTCGTCGGGTCGGCCGTCGCGCAGGACGGCTTCTCTACCGTCTACGACAAGCAGCGCGTCCTGGCCCGCTCTGACGGCCCCTCCGTCTCGTCGGAGCAGTTCACGGACGAGGACATGAGTGCCGAGTATGCGGATGCCGAGTATGCCGTCCCTGCGGCGCACCAGGCCCGCGGCCAGGCCCTCGCCGGTCTTGTTGAGGACGCTCATGGGGACGAGAAGCACGAGGACGGCGGCGGGGGGGGCCGATGATGACGAGCTGCCGGAGGAGTTTTACGCGGATAGCGATTCTGACTTCTTCTGGGGCGAGGAGCAGGACGACGACGAGGAGGAGGAGGAGGAGGATGATTTTGAGCGTCTTGATGTGAATGAGGACACCTGAGCCGGACCTGTCTGCACACAGGAAAAAGGACGAAGTTCTCGCATTAACGAGTCTCCACCTTGCGTTCACTCTTACATGGTTATTTGTCTTGTACTGTTCTTGCCTGTTTCATCTCTGAGGAAACTTTCAGGGATTTATTCCCTGTCGATACGGCGGGTTACCACAGGGCGGCATCTCATGAATAATGAGAGGAGGAAAAGAAACTGAGACTTGAGTAAACCTGACCCTTGAGAGAACGGGCGCTTCTGGAGTTTGTATATGATCATATTGGAAAACGGACCAAGAGTGGTACTTGCTGGAGGATACCAGATGGGTTCTTTAGGTCAGAAGACGTAAAGCAGGGTAATTAACTGAAGTTGAAATGGGAGTTGGTTGCTTTGTGAATGACTCTGATGGTTTTGAGGGCGTATTTTTCACACTCAAGATCTCTTTACGAATTTCAAGAATTTATATCTGAGTTCCTGGTCTCTTTACTGTGTTGTGATTGATTGATCGATCTATCTTGTGTGGAATGAATAGTCTGTCTGTTCACACGAGAAGGTCCACGAAAAAGAGGCAGGCAAGGTCAAGATAGTCACAACACACATGACAATCTTGCTTCCGTGCTGAACCGTCGTCCTCAACACTTCACAGCCCCTTGTCTCTGGAGCCACATGGAATTCTTCCTTCAGACAGCTCACACACGACTACCTCCCTCCGTCTTCTCCTTGTCCTCCTGCTTCTCCTCCCCCCTTCTGCTCATTCTCCTCCTCGTCCTGCTTCTTACCAGCCGAATCTGCATCACCCCCAGCCGCCCCGCCGCCCAGGCCCTCCTCCAGGCTCGTCCCCTCCCGCCCCAAAGACAGCAGCCGCCGCAGCACGTCCGCCCGCAGCCCGCGCGTGGGGTCCTCGTGCTCCGGCCCAAACATGGACTCGCCCAGCGCCCTAGACAGCTTCTCGGCCATCGCGCGCAGCTCCTCGTCGGTGAGGTTCTGGGAATCGTTCTGCCCGCCGAGGCCGGGGAGCGAGCGGGGTCTGGGCGGGCGCGGGCGGTGGTCATCGGCTGCGGCGGCTGCGGCTGCGGCAGCGGCTGCGTCACCCATGAGGTTGGCCATTGAGTCGCGGATGGAGGACTGGGCCTCGGTGGCGGTGGCGCGGCGGGACATGTCGGCGGCCTCTTCGTGGAGGGCGCGGTCTAGGGCGGGGTTGTTGTCGGTTGGTAGGGCGTCGCGGGCTGCGTCTGTGAAGATGTTGTCGGCGGAGGGGCTGGCGGGGGTGGTGGTGGTTGTTGTTGTCACCTTCGTCGCCGTGGTCGTGGTCGCGGTCACGGTGTCGGTCTCGTCCTCGATCTGTACCTTCTTGGGAACAGTGGTTCTGGGGCTCGGCTCGGCCTTGGACTTGTCTTTGTCGTGGCTCGACATGGTGATTGGTGTTGTGTTGTGTGTTTGGTGTGAGGGAAAGAGTTGACGTGTGCGTGTCAAAAAAAGACGAGGAGAGGAGAAATCTTTCTAGATGGAGAGGAAGTGCGTTGATAAAGTGGAATGGTAGGTGATCTGCGTTTGTTGACTTGAGGCAGGAAAAAAGAAGTCTCTTAAATACACACGGAACGTCTGACACGGTGCCTGGCCAACACCAGTTGTCGGGCCAAATGGAGTGACAGACAAAGGCGAGTGAATGAGACGGTGTTTGTGATGGGGTTTCGAGGTGGCACACATGTCTCTTGTGTGGGGGAAAAGGAGCACCTTGTTCGGGGAGGACCTTCCTGGCTGTCGAGCCGCCGTGAGACAGGCAGATGTCTTGAGGAAGTCATTGCCTGACGCTGCGAAGAAGTCACATCTAGGCCCTTCACAGTGAGACAGTGATCTTGGAAGGGCTTCTACTGCATCATCAAGTCCAGAGGCTGACTGCATTCTTTGGCTTTGTTGTGGGTGCAGATGAGCATAGAATAAGTATCTACCCGTATCAAGTTTGTCAATCAAGATTGCTCACATGACTATTGCGCGTGTACACACCATTTCTAGTACCACACAAACCCACCATTGCCATATGCTCCCCAGTTGCCAGTTTGGAGTGATCCACACCTGGATGAAGCTCCCTCCAACATACAATAGGGGGGTATCAAGAGCTGTATCCTGAGCATCCTTGGGTATATAGCTTCTAGGTGCGTGTGTGTGTGTCTGTGTGTGTGTCTGTGTGTGTGTGTGTAGGTGTGTGCTGGACATCAGCAATCTTTGTTGCTGTGCATGGCCCAGAGGCACGTTTAACCACGGTTCAGGGTATTGCCGCTCCCCCTTGGGTTGGCTTCCACAAACTCATCCCACGCTCTTGCCTTCATGGTATCCTCGTCCGCCTTCTCAAGGTCGTCCTCGTCTGGCTCTGGCCTGTGCCAGCTTGCCTCCCCACCGCCCTCGATGATCCCGCCCCGCCGTTTCTCCTCCTCCAGGTACTCGTCAATACTCATGGTGGGCAGGTTATGGCCCGGCCTGAACACCTGGCTCGCCAGGTCTTGCCTGTTGCCGACGATAGTAAACGGCTGCAGGGGTTTGCCCTCCTTGCTGAGCAGGGGCCCGTTGAAGCTCTGTAGCCTCTTGAAGGGCGTGTCTAGCCGGTCTGAATATCCGTCTTGCCTCATGCCGTCCCGTCGACGGCGCTCGTCGTCCTCCACACTGCTGGCCTGGGGCAGTAATGGCTCTGGTGCTCGTGCTAGGATCTCGGCCTCGCGGTTGAGGGACTCGAGCTGCTGGAAGGTCATGTGCACACTCAGCGCCAGGTGGGCGAGGTGGACCTGGCGCACAATCTCCTCGTCGCCCCCGATATCATCCTCCGCGTCCGGGTCGCCGTACCCCGGGTGCTTGCGCAGAAATGCCAGCTTTTGCTTCAGGGCCTGCTCGGCTTTGTAGTTTGCGATCTTGGAGTTGCGGCGGGCGGCTGGGTCCGACGTCGATATCGTCGAAAAGGACGCCGGGTCCTCGGTGTACGTCTCGAGCATCTTGGAGTATTGTGGCTCGAGCATGCTGTAGCTGTCGAGGGCCAGGAGGAAGCGCTCGTAGCAGGAGCGCGTCTGGTCGACAATCTGCCTGCGCTCTTTGGGCGATGTGGTGTGGACCTTCTGGATGAGCTCTGCGAGGTGGAAGTGGACGAGCAGGTAGGGCAGGTCGCTTGTGGAGAGGTCCTCGAGGGTCTCGTTGGGGCTGAAGATGCGCAGCTGGCTGATGAGGTCGAGGCATTCCGTGTAGTCTTCTATGGCTTGCGACAGCACGTCGCGGTAGCTGGGATCCGTCACCTCGAAGGCGCCCTCGAGGGCCAGCCGCCGCTCTTCTGCCTGCGCAAAGACTGATTTGAGAGATTTCGATTCGTCCATTGTGCGGTCTCCTCGTTTTCTTCTGATGCACAGTAGAATACGATCACCGTTGGGGGGGGAGGAGGGACGGGGAGGAGGGCGTGTGTGGTTGAATCTGCACTGAATATTCTAGACTTTCAGGGTCCAAGCTGGGTGGCAAAGAATACAGTAGATTGGGCTCTCTCAATGTCACACTCCGCTGTCCCACCAAGTGCAGCCTCTAATTCATGGTGGTGGGGGGGGGAGGTGCTCGAGGACAGGGGTGGCAACCCTGAAGGAACCCCCTGTCAATGAATGACACAGATGCGACCTAGGTTCTAGGCCCCTGTTGTTTTAGTAGCTTAGCTGCTAGAACTCCCCCCTACCCACCCCCGCCTGCCCCTCCCGGACCTTTTTGGAAGTCAACACCAAAGCCCCGATGGTAAACAGTAATAGATCTCGTATGAAATGAAAGTCTGATATATCTATTGTCTTCGAGCCCAGAGGTAGACAATGCCAAGAATGGAAAGAACTACAAGTGCTCTTGCCATTGGCCAGCACATTGGATCAAGATACCTTACATAAGCCTAGACAATATGCTGCCTTCTCTATTGGTGCAGCTGCCTGTTTGCTGCAGGCCAGCTCACAAACCCCGACGCGTCATTGTGGCCGGGAGAACCCCTCAAACTCTGTTGCAGAACCTCTTTTAGTATTTAGAGACATCAATCTCTCCCTCATCTCTTCTCTCCTTTTCTCTTCCTGCCTCTTTCCCATCTTGACCACAGCCTCTCGAACTCTTTATCTGGCCTGTCGCACCTTGAGGCCAAGGCCAGGATGGGTGATTTAGCAGCGCACGAGATGGCCGGTCTCGACCTCGACCGGGGCTACCTGAGTGAGGACGACGCAGAGTACCGGAGTGGGGACGAAGAGGCTGCCAAAGCTGTCGAAAACGAGCCGTCCAAGTCTCAGAAAATCAGCCAGAAGAAGAAGCTCGAACAGCTCAACTTTGCCAAATGGATCAACAGCAACCAGCATACCCTGACCAGAAAGGCATCGAAGCAGTCTCATAACCAAGACCAGTCCCTCTCCTACATGATCAAGAGCTGGGAGGGCAACGAAAAGATCATCACCAGCCCTCGCGACTACCAGATGGAGCTGTTTGAACGAGCAAAGCGACAGAACACCATCGCTGTCCTCGACACTGGTATTATTAACCAACTCCTCTCCACATACACGCACTCTCATACCCAGACTGATTGTTGGTGGGGTATGCCATTTTGACAAACGTTAATCTAGGATCCGGAAAGACCCTGATTGCCGCCCTCCTCCTCGATCATATCATCAACCAGGAGCTTGAGGACAGGGCAAAGGGCCTGCCACGCCGTATAGCCTTCTTCCTGGTCGAGAAGGTAGCATTGGCTTTTCAGCAGCATGCAGTCCTCGAGTGCAACCTTGCCCACTCGGTTGCTGTGTTTTCTGGAGAGTCTATCAGGAACAGCTGGACCAAGGCGTTTTGGGAGGCCGAAATCGCAAAGCACGAGGTGATTGTCTGCACCGCTGAGATCCTGAACCAATGCCTGCAGTATGCCTACATTCGCATCGACCAGATCAACCTCCTCGTATTTGACGAGGCTCATCACACCAAGAAGAATCACCCTTATGCCAGAATTATCAAGGACTACTACGCCTCGGGCAAGGAACGGAACCTGCGTCTTCCGCGCATCTTTGGCATGACAGCGTCTCCTGTGGATGCACTGATAGATGTCCGCAAGGCGGCAATCGAGCTCGAGGGGCTGCTGCACAGCCGCATAGCCACCACTGCCGACCCTGATGCTCTTCGGAGAACTGTTGGTAGGCCCAAGAAGGAGATCATACACAAATACGACCCGTTGGTCAAGCCGATCCAGACCATGCTCACCTTCAGGCTGAAGCCGCTGATCGGCAACAACAAGCTGTTCTCAAAGGCATTCGCATTTGCCGAGACTGCTGCCCGCGAACTTGGCACGTGGTTCGTGGACCGGATGTGGCAGCTATTCCTGGAGGATGAGGGCATATTGAAACTAGAGGCAAAGACGGAAAGAAGCCTGAATAAGGAGATGGCGGCTCCCGAGGTCGTGGCCAAGTACAAGAGCGCTGTGCAGGCTGCTCGGGAGGTCATCGGGAACCATGAGTTCCCCAAGCCCCAGCCAGGCCTTCTGTCCTCCAAGTTCAGAGCTCTCTCCAAGCTCCTGCAGCAGTACTTTACAAACCCCCGCATAAGATGCATCGTCTTCGTCGAGAGGCGGTGGACTGCCAAGCTGTTGACAGACTTCTTTGAGAGCCGTGCCTCTGAGATTCCGGGGCTGAAGGTCGGGGCGCTGATGGGTGCGAATGCAGACGGTGGAACGTCTCAAACATCATTTCGGGAGCAGGTCAAGACCATCATCAGCTTCAAGAAGGGCGACACGAACTGCATATTCGCCACCTCGGTCGCCGAGGAGGGCCTCGACATTCCGGACTGCAACCTGATTATCCGTTTCGACGTCTGCAAGACAATGATCCAGTACATCCAGTCCCGCGGTCGGGCCAGACAGGCTGACTCGACTTACATCCATCTGATCGAGGAGGGAAATGGTGCCCACCGTCGAGGCCTGCACGCAAATGCAGAGAACGAGAAGCTTCTGCGTCGCTTCTGCAACACGCAACCGGAAGACAGGCTGTTGAAGGGTAGCGATTACGACATGGAATTCTTCCTGCAGAGAGAACGAAACCAGCGACAGTATACACTCAAGTCGACTGGTGCGAAGCTGACGTACAAGAACAGCCTGCCCACCCTGCAGGCCTTTCTCAACACTCTTCGCAACCAAGACGACTACGCCGAGGGGATGGGCCTGGTGGCTGACTACTCTATCTTGTCCGTCCAGGACGGCTTCGTCTGTGAGATCATAATGCCTCCGCTCTCCCCAGTCACGAGCGCCATGGGGAAGGTCTACTCGACGAAGCAGGTGGCCAAGTGTTCTGCAGCTTTCGAGGTCTGTTTGCATCTGATTCAAAAGAAGTTTCTGGACGATCACCTGCGGTCCAAGTTCGTGGAGAAGCGCCACGTCATGGCCAACGCACGCCTGGCGGTGTCGTCCAAGAACAAAGCCAAGTATGACATGCGGTTGAAGCCTCAATTTTGGGCAGAACTCGGTACTCCCGAGAAGCTGTATGCCACAGTCTTAACTCTATCAAAGCCGAACGCGCTGGAACGTCCCTCACGGCCGCTGCTCATCCTCACACGGACACCGTTGCCTCAACTCAAATCGTTTCCCCTCTTCCTAGGACCTGCAGAGCAGCATATGACTTCGGACCTTGTTTGCCAGGTTCTCAACAGTCCAATCACGCCTACAGAGACGGATTTGCGGCTCTTGACAGAATTCACGCTCAAAGTCTTTGTTGATATCTTCAACAAGAGGTATGCGGCTAGCGCACAGGACCTGCCTTACTTTTTTGCGCCTACCAACAAGGATCACGTCTTCCTGTTCTCCGGCCTTCAAGATCCCCGGGATGCGGTCGACTGGCCTCTGCTGCATCATGTCGCTGACAAAGACGCTGAGGACTACACTGGCGACGAAGCAGATGAATTCTTCCAGGATAAATATATTGTCGACCCCCACGATGGTGCTCGCAGATTCTGGCTACGGGGCATTCGGAAAGACTTGACATGTACGAGTCCCGTCCCGGCTGATGTTGAACACCAACCCACTTACCGACAGTGGAAGAGGGGCGAGGTCCCGCACGACATACTTCACTGGAGCGTCACAGCCTGGAAGGCAACTCGAGAGGCCAAAGAGAACAAGTGGAATGAGAACCAGCCAGTGGTCGTAGGAAAGTACGCGACGCTGCGGCGCAATTACCTCGCCGATGTCAACGAGACGTCCAAGAGCCCTTTCTGCTACTTTGTGCTGGAGCCCATGCGAATCTCACCTGTAAGTCGCAAGGCATAATCGCGGACCACTAATTACTATATCTTGGCCCGCCCCTCTCTAACAACATTGTTCTGTTAGTTGCCTGTAGATGTCGTGGCGATGGCTTATCTGCTCCCATCTATTATCCACAGGATCGAGCAGAACCTCATTGCCCTCGATGCCTGCAAACTTCTGCAGCTCGACATCCACCCCGACCTGGCCCTGGAGGCGCTCACCAAGGACAGCGACAATCAGGGCGAGGATGAACGCATGGATTCTATACAGTCCTTTGAGCCCGTAAACCTCCAACCCGGGATGGGCGCCAATTACGAGCGACTGGAGCTTCTTGGGGATTCCTTCCTGAAGATGGCTACCACAATTGCCGTCTTCACCCTGATCCCCAACAAGGACGAGTTCGACTACCACTGCGAGCGCATGGTGATGATCTGCAACCAGAACCTGTTTGGGGTGGCGCAGAGCGAAGACCTCAAGCTGCACGAATACATCAGGTCGAGGTCGTTTGAGCGCGGTACCTGGTACCCTGTCCTTAAGCTGGAGTTTGGAAAGACGCACCTGAAGACGCTGAAGCAGATGGACGAGCACAGGCTGGCTGACAAGTCCATCGCGGACGTGTGTGAGGCCCTCATCGGCGCTGCATACATGACAACACGCAAGCATGATGACTACGACCTGGCGGTCCGGGCCGTCACCCGGTTCGTCAGCCACAAGCAGCACCCCATGACCAAGTGGGAGGACTACCATGCCGCCTATGTGATGCCGCGCTGGCAGACGGTCCCGGCCAGTGCCGCTGAGCTGGACATGGCCAAGAAGATCCGGGAGGCTACGGGCTACAGATTCAGACACCCCCGCCTCCTGCGGTCTGCCTTCCGCCACCCATCGCGGCCGTATGTGTTTGACAAGGTGCCACACTACCAGCGACTGGAGTTTCTCGGCGATGCGCTGTTCGACATGGCCTGTGTCGATTACCTCTTCCACATCGCACCTGATGAGGGCCCGCAGTGGCTGACCGAGCACAAGATGGCCATGGTGTCCAACCAGTTCCTCGGCTGTCTTGCAGTCACGCTCGGGTTCCACAAGTTCATCCTACACCATGACGCGTCTATCAGCTCGCAGATCCACGAGTACGTGACGGAGATCACCGAGGCTCGCCGCACTGCCGAGGATGCTGCAGAGGCCGCCGGCAAGCCTCGTTCTGCGTATTCGAGGGACTACTGGGTCGAGGCGCCCCAGCCGCCGAAATGCATCCCGGACGTGCTGGAGGCCTATGTGGGGGCCATCTTTGTGGACTCCGAGTACGACTACTCGGTCGTGCAGCAGTTCTTCCAGAGCCACGTACTGCCCTTCTTTGCGTCCATGCGCATGTATGACACCTTTGCCAACAAGCACCCCGTCACGTTCTTTACGCAATACGTCTTTGGGACCTTTGGCTGCCACGGCTACGGCCTGCACGCGGAGGAGATGCCGATCAAGGACGATGCCGGCCTGGTCACTGGGAAGAACAAGGTTGTGGCGGGCGTTCTGATCCACGGCCAGGTGGTCGAAGGGGCCGTCAGGGACAGTGGCCGATATGCCAAGACGGCGGCTGCGCGCAAGGCTCTGGACAAGTTGCGAAACATGACAAGACAGGAGTTTTTGGCCACTTACAAGTGTGACTGCAAGCCTGGAGAAGCGGCTGAGGATATTAGCGAGAGTGCCACCGCAATCTGAGGAGCGAAGAAGGAGTTGGAAAGGGCGCTCTGCACTGAGCGTGTGAGGGCGTTGGAAGAACTCATCATTTTTTTTTTTTTTTGAGGAATATTGCCTGGATACACACAGCTCTCTCTCGCGCTTCCTGCGATAGCAATTGAAGGATGGTTGTTAGTGGGGCAGCATGGTGATGGTCGTCTTCCATAGAAGTTATACAACCTATGGGGCAAGCTTTAGACAGCATGGGAACATCGGGGGCGTTCACCTATATGGTGTGCTGCGAGGTGGTTCACATTGAAAAACAAAATAAATGAATGATATTCACTTCATAATAGCAAGGATGAATAATGTGTGTGTGTGTGTGTTATAAGAAAATGTCTTTGAAATATAAGTATATAATACTTTCCACCTCAATATCGTACAGCCAAATAAGAAATGAGTCTCTCCCCTCGAAGACGACAAAAGAAAAATAATGAACAGGGTCCAAAGGCAGCCCTATCCCGGCTTCCTCTAGGTGCAATGGCAGATTTGAAAAAAATTGTGTGTGTGTGTGTGCGCGGGTCAAAGAACAGTACTACTTATGTCTTGATCAACAAGGGTATCTCGGTGCGCGCCATGCATAGAGGGGGGGGGGGGACAACTACCGCCCCCCCTTCCCTCTCCTCCTCCTCCTCCTCCTCCTCCCTACTCCTCCTCCACGACAGGACAGACTTTCTAGTTCTTTGTGTCTCCCAGAATGTTACCGGCGCCCTGCGAGCCACCCAGACTCGGGAGGCGTGTACGTGCCGGAGCAGCCAGGGCGGTAGCCGTCGGCCATGAGGCTGGACGCGACGTCGCTCTCGTCGTCGTCGTCGCCGCGGTCTGCCTCCTGGTAGGCCGGGAGGACCTCTTCGTCGTCGTCGTGGTGGTGAGGGCTGGGAGGGAACATGGCGGCGTGGGCGTGGGCGTGGGCGTGGTGGAGGCTGGGGATGGTGATGGGCAGGGGAAGGACGGCGGCGGCGGCGGCGGCGGCGGCGGAGGAGGGGCCCAGGGGCTGGTGCGCGCTGTTGCTGCTGGGGTGTCTCGAGTGCGCGGGCGAGGGGCCATATGATGACGACAGGGGCGGGGCGGGCGCGGCCATCGTCGTCGTCGTCGTCGTCATCATCATCCTCAGGCGGGCGTCCTCTGCGGCGACCATCTCGCCGACGACCTCGGCGGCGGTGCGGAAGCTGGAGATGTCGCGGGCCACGACGTCCTCGTCGCCCTCGGCGGAGGCGCAGTCCGAGTCGCAGTCGCGCAGCATGGCCTCCTTCTCCTCCTCGTCGTCGTCGTCATCGTGGTGCCGGCAGCGCGGGCCGAAGATGATCTTCTTGTACCAGGGGGCGGGGGCGGCGGCGGCGGCGGCGCCCGAGTAGCTCCTGCGGCGCGGCGAGGGCCGGGCGGCGCAGCGCTGGTGCAGGACGCGGACGAAGATGCCTAGGAGGATGACGGAGGCGGCGGCGGAGGCGATGTGCATGAGGATCAGGCCGTGCGGGGGCCCGCCGCGGTGGTGGCCCTGGGGGCCGTCGTGGTCGAAAGGTGGTGGGGGCGGGGGTGGTCCGTCGTGCTCAAAGGGAGGGCCGTCGTGGGAGTGGTCGTCCTCGGGGCCGAGGTGGGGCGGGTGGTTCTCCTCGTAGTACGGGTCCCGTCGGAGCTCGGCCTCGGCCTCTGTGGGCGGCTCCGGGGGGAAGCTGGGCGCGTCCTGGTCCGCGGCTGGCCTCTCGTCGGGCTTCGGCGTGTCGTCGGCGGCGGACTGCACGTCCTCTGGGCGGTCGTGAGCGTGGTGTTGTTGAGAGGACTTTGGCCTGGCTTCCCCCGCGGGCTTCTTGTTGTGGCCTTCTTCGTGGGCGGGGTTCCAGTGGGGAGGGCGGGCGTCGGCGCCGTGGGGTCCAGATCCGTGGTGGTTGTCGTGGTGGGATGAGGGAGAGGGTCCCTCGTGGTGGTCAGAGTCGTGGTGCCCTGGACCCTCGGGGTGGTCATGATGGTGGAAAGCATCAGGAGGACCGTGTGGTGGTGGTGGTGGTGGTGGTGGTGGTGGTGGTGGAGAGTGCGAGCCATGTGGTCCTCCGTGTGGCGGGCCCTGAGGAGGGAACTGGGGCCCACACTTGCAGAACGGAGGCGGGTGGGCAAAGTGAGGCGGGTGGGGGTGCGTTCCGTTGCGGGTTTGGTTGTGGTGGCCGCCAGAGTGCGGGAAGAAGGACGAGTCGGCATGTGGGTGGGCCTCGCCGTGTGGGTGGTGGTGAGCCTCGCCGTGCGGGTGCCTGTGGTGTCCGCCTGGAGGGCCAGACATGATGCCGTGAGGGCCGGGCCCGTGGTGTTGGCCGGGGAAGTAGTCACCGTCGTAGAGGGAGTATGCCGTGTCCTTGACCTTGTGGTACAGGGCGCTGATGGCGCACTTGATGGAGTCGCAGTGCTGCAGCATGTGGTGGGGGTGGGGAGGGCCGTGGTGAGGGCGGGGCTGGCCCAGGGCGCTGGCGAGACGGTGCTCCTTGGCCATGACCAGCCTGGTCATCTCGGCGACCTGCCACCTCAGGTAGTCCAGCTCGGCGATCTCGGCCTCGACGTCGACCTCCTCGTCGTCTCCCTCGCACCCAGGCCTCGCTCCCGTCGCCCCCTGCTCGGCGGAGTGGACGCGGGTCATGGAGGCGGAACCCTCGACGTCCGAGATCCAGACGGGCGCGACCTGCTGGAACCGCAGGGTCATGCCGACGTCCTGGACGGGGTGGCCGTCGACGGACTCGACGACCAGGTTCAGCAGCTGCTCCTGGGGCACATCGTTCCAGGCCACGCAGGTCAGGTTCCACGAGGCATCGACGACGCGGTCGTCGTCGACGGCGAAGGACCCGCTGCCGCCCTGGGGCAGGGCCTGGCCGTTGATGGAGACGCTGCCGTGACCGCAAGCCTCGGTGGACTCGTGGATGTCGAGGCGGAAGGCCAGGTCTTGTGCGGTGGCCGGAACGTCCTCCTCCGGCGGTGCAGGCAGGTGAAGGGTGATGAAGGCGCTCGGGATCGTGTCTGCGCCTCGGTCCTGATCAGTCCTGTCCCGCTCATCATCTAGGTAAGGGAGAGATATCGGTCTGCCCTGTCCTGTGGACTCACCCTCTTCCAGTGAGACAGCGCCTGCCAGAGCCGGTGCCAGTAAGATGGCACCGGCCTCGAGGAGACCACGCATGGTGAGTTGAAGTACTGTACTTCTTGGTCAAGAGAGAGAGAGAGAGAGAAGGTCTCTTAGACCGAGTAAACAGTACACTCAAGTATGTGACTCTCTCCTCTGTATAATATACTGAGATGAAAAGAAGAAAGGAATAACAGGGGAAGAAAAAGTCCCAGAAGGGAATGGAACAAGATGATGGATGACAAGTCTTGAGAACAAGGGCCTGTGGAGGTATTATAAGAGAGAGGCAGAGAAGAAGAATAAGAGAGAGAGAGAGAGAGAGAGAGAGAGAAGGCCAAAGACACTCCCCCCCCCCCGGGGGCAAGATATGAGAAGAACAAGGGGTGGTAGGTTGGGAGGGTAGGTAGGTAGGTATGGAGTCTGAATCCTGGAAGTGGGTATGGATTCGCAATTCGGCACACGCATGAACCCAACGGCTCAGCCTCAGAGGTGATTTTTTTTTTTTTTTATTTCTTCCCGCCTCTCCCCCTTTCAATGAATCCTCATATAATATTGAAAATAATAATAAAATAAATAAAAAAAAGTCTCGACTAGTTGGACAAGAAAATCAACCCTCAACAATTCTTGACTGGATGGGAATGACCAAAGAATCAAGGTGCATTCTCTTTCTCCCCCCCCCCCCCCCTTCTCTCCCCCCAGAAGTGGCCAAAAAAAAAAAAAAAAAAGGGCGACATCATGACAATGCGCCTGATCGAAACGAACGAGGAGCCCAAAGCAGAAAGGGTATTGCGCAAGCAGGCCCAGTCTGGCCAATAGCAGCCGACGAGCTTACGAGGCCACGCACTGCGCCGAAATAGGTCTCGGGTTCGGCCCCACATTGTCGACGCCCACGCTCGACCAGGCAGAGTCTGATCCGTGATCTCCGCAGATTAGATCCGAGGGGCCATCTGCCTACGCCTACACCCCCCCTCCCCTGCCTGGCCAGGTCGAGAGCAGCACACACGGGCCATCCTCCTCAGGCCCTGGTCCAGCGTGGACGAGCAGACAGAAGCAGGAGAAGGCCACGGAACTGCCTCTACGATTGTTTCCAGCTGGATTAAGAGGCTTGACGTTTTAGATGGGGAGTTTGAGATCTTTTTGCTATGCAATAAATAATCATGCTAATCTTTGGGAGAAGAAAAAAAAAGAGAAGAAAAAAAATCCACAAAGACATGTAATTCGACGTACTGTGTAGGAGCTATTAGCCTTAACAAGAAAGAATATCTATTAGTTCTCATTGTTGGTCGGCCTGCTGCGACAATATTGGCGATGATTGTCTGGAGTTGCTTGTTCAATTGTGGCGCGTGAGCGGGGCCTGGCCGTGCTGTGGCTGGTACCACCACCTGCACTGTGGGCTGTCTGTGGCTGGTGGTTGGTCCTGACAGGGGTTTTCTTTTCTGAGGGGCTCGACTCTGAACTTTTGCCTGCCCCTCCAGACTGAACAAACTGACGGGAGCGCTTTCAAGTTAGGAGCTGCCAAAAATCCCACCCAAGTGACTCAAAATCGCGACAGCAACCTCTCGGGCAGCAACTCGCAGCGACCGCACCCCCAACACACACGCACCCACACACATCGCCGATTTCCTCAACAGTCGCACAGGCTCTCCGGGAGGCGACCGTGCCTGCTTTCTGACAACAAAAAAACCGCCCGAGCAGATCCCTCTCCATCTTTCGCCGCCTCCTCATCCGCGCACACGACAGTCCTTTGTCCATACCAGCCGTCAAGATGTCGCTGACGAATTGTCGGTTCTACGGTGAGCCCAACCTCGAGCTGGAGGTTCTTTTTCTATGCGCAGGAACGCTTGGCTGACAATGTCGGTGCAGAGGAGAAGTATCCCGAGGTGGATAGCTTCGTCATGGTGAACGTGAAGCAGGTAGGTCCACCCGTTGCCGACCCCCCCCCCCCCCCTCTCCTCCCAGATGTTCGTGGTCCCTGGACCGTGCTGACGAGTGACCCTCCAGATCGCCGATATGGGAGCTTACGTCAAGCTCCTTGAATACGATAACATGTTTGTGCCATCCCGAGACCTGGGAACAGCCCCCGGGCGCCAGCCGGCTAACGGTGCCTTAGCGACGGCATGATCTTGCTCTCTGAGCTTTCCCGAAGACGTATCCGGTCCATCCAGAAGCTCATCCGCGTCGGGAGAAACGAGGTTGTCGTCGTTCTCAGAGTGGACAAGGAGAAGGGTTACATCGATCTCTCCAAGCGTCGTGTTTCGCCCGAGGACATCATTAAGTGTGATGAGAGGTACAACAAGAGCAAGGTTGTCCACTCCATAATGCGACAGTGCGTGGTCCCCTCCCACCGGCAGTTCCGTTGGTGAGTATCCTGATGGCGCGTGTCGTGGCTGACAAAGAGATACAGCGTGGCCGAGAAGACCCAGACCCCGATCGAGCAGCTTTACGAGACCATCGGCTGGCCTCTGAACCGGAAATACGGACACGCGATCGACGCATTCAAGCTCAGCATCACGTACGTCATCCCCCTTGCCCTCTCTGTGTTCCAGCGGCACATTCTCTCCCCAGATCTTGGCCTGCTGACCCCTTCTTCCCACCAGGAACCCCGACGTCTGGACCGATATCCAGTTCCCCAGCCCGGCCATCGAGGAGGAGCTCAAGAGCTACATCTCCAAGAGGCTGACGCCCCAGCCCACCAAGCTGCGTGCCGATATCGAGGTCACCTGCTTCGGCTACGACGGAATCGATGCCATCAAGACTGCCCTGAGGTACGCCGCTTACCATGATCCACGCGTGAACAACCAGCTGCTGATTTGAATCCCTTCCCCCCCCCCTCTTCTCAGCCGCGCCGAGGCAAACAACACGGACGAGAACCAGATCAAGGTCCGGCTCGTCTCCCCACCGCTGTACGTCCTCACCAGCCAGTGCCTGGACAAGAGCTCGGGCATCGCGAGGCTCGAGCAGGCCATCGCAGATGTCAAGGAGAGCATCGACGCCGCCAACGGCAAGCTCACGGTCAAGATGGAGCCCAAGGCCGTCACCGAGTCCGACGACGCCGAGCTCCAGGCCCTGATGGAGAAGCGCGAGCGGGAGAACGCAGAGGTCAGCGGTGACGAGAGCGTCAGCGAGTCTGATGACAACATCCCTGCCGAGGTCTAAAACCTTGTCTTTTATGCCCTCTCGCATCTCTGGCGTAATGGTCTAGAAGGGAATTTTCTTTTTTCGAAGTAAAAAAAAGAATGTGATGGGCTGGATGCGCGTGGTAGACGGTTGAGCGGTGTGTTTGACACACTGCCAGCGCATGTGGCTTGTTGTCTCAATGACGGGGACGTTCATGCAGGCCCGAGTTATACAGAAAGGAAAAAAATCTCAAAATTGACACAAAGCAGACCCAAGATTAGGGTCTCTCCGCAGGTGTCTGTCTCCCTCCCTGCCTACTGAGACTGTCTCTACGATGCCAATGAGATGTAGACGTCTTTTGTCGAGTTTTCAGATCCTTGAAAGACCTGCGATCTGATCTCTCCTTCATCTTTTCTCCTTAGGTACAAGTCAGTCATCACAATAGCATTTATGAGTTGATGTGTTTGCCTGGTCTTCGTAGTAGTAGCAACAGTCGAGCATTGTTTTCCCGATAAGTTTGTTATCACAAACACAGCCTGTGCTATGATAAAATTTGACTGTCTGGAAAGTAACCTTCTCTTCTTTCCTTTTTTTCTCTTTCTTATCAATCAAATATATCAATTCAACTGACTATAGATTGGTGATTTAGATGAGGGTACCCTGCTGTAGAATGGAGGTCCTGTCTGGGACGGTACAGGGCCCACCACGTCCAGCGCAATCTCGAGCTGTCGCCCAGTGGCCCATGTGCCGAGCCAATGGCAGCCCACAGCTGCCTTGTAGTTCACCCCACCTTGCTCCCGCAGGTGGGGCCCTGGTCCTCATCTGCCTCATGTGGAAATTCCAGGCCCAGCAACGCGCAGCGATGCAGCGCCAGCAGCAACCAGCACTGGTCAGTGAGTAGTGACACCACCACCACCACCACCACCATCACGGCCACCACCAATACTACCGTAAATGTACACATCCATGGTACTCCCTACTTGTTGTCATAAAACATAAAATTCATACATTGATCGATTGTCAGTTCGGTTCTTTCGTCCACCTTTTTTTTTTTTTTTTTTTTCTCTTCCTCACCCCTCGTCCCCCCCCCCCCCCAAGCTGCCTTATCGCTGCAGGCTCTGGCCTTTCATCCGACCCTTACTGCCTACTACTACAAGGACGGTCTGTGGTAATACACACTAATGCCCAGTAACAGCAGCAACCTGTACCTCACCACTCCAGAACACACACGCTACCCTGCCAGCCTGCTCACCATAGTGAGCTAGCGCCAGAACCCCGCCCAGCTGGAAGCGAATGCCATCTGAACATTAGGGACGGCCGGTGGGGAACGACTTCTTTCTTTCCTCTGCTGTGACTCCAACTTTGACCTCAGATATCCCTTCCACCTTTCTTCTTCAGAGAATTTGCCTGCGCAGGAACAAAACACAACCTTTCACACCCCACCTCGCTACCATCCCCACCCCACAACCCCCGCTGTGCCCTGACATTATCGTACATTTGTGGTCTCGTCCCAGCACAGGAGGGGCCCCTTCAAGACCCAGCCTGCGACAAGTAGCACAGCAAGCAGCTCCCCCCTCCCCAGCCGCCGGTTGTTTGCGGACCAGAGACGGACAGACGCGCGCCCCGGCCTCCTTCTCGAGGAACCAAGGAGAGGACACAGGCAAACGTAACGCACGCACGCAGGCCCACACGAACAGCGCGTAGACGGCAACATGGCGGATGACACTCCCAATCAGCAGCAGCCTCCTCCGCCCTCGGCCGCCACCCCCGCCGCCGCCGCCGCCGCTGGCGCCGGACACGCCCGCGCCCAACCTGATGACCCTCAGGTCCAGCTCGAGGCCAAGGTGGAGGACGCCGAGACGCGAGCCGCAAGGGAGGAGCTCAGGCACACCGTCATATCCGACAAGAAGGGCCCGCCGGGCCCAACACCCAGCACCGAGAACAAGGACGACGACGAGGACGAAGAGATGAGGTTGCGATCTGGAAATGATACGTCCCGTGGTGGTGGTGCGGCATCGTCGGGAGCCGGGGACGCGCCGGCCCACGCCAAGAGGGCCCCCTCGCCCAAGAAGAAGCGCGCGCACGACGAGGTGGACCAGCACAAGGACGGCGATGGCCATCGCGTCAGCAGCGGTACTGACTCGGATGGAGGCTGGGTCATGGTCGACGGCCACGAGAAGGACGAGAAGCACCGGTCAGAGCCGCAGAAGAAGAGGGCACGTGACGAGACGAGCCCGCCTGCGGATATACGCAAGACGACTACGGCAGTGAGTTCCTGCTTTTCCTTAGCCTTGCCCATGTCAAGGACCGCAAACGATCTGTCCTCTCTCCCCCCGTCTTTCTCTCTATCCCTCTCATGCTGACATGTCATGATCTTACTCACCAGGCTGCGACATCCTCATCGGCTTCTGCCGCCTCTGATCAGCCCAGCAAGGGCGACCAGAAACCGCAGACCTCGGCATCTGCCTTTGCTGCCTCGGGTTTCTCCAAGCTTGCCTCCTCCTCATCGTCACCATTTGCCTCGATAGGAACCAACAAGAGCGTCTTTGGTGGTGGTGGCGGCGGCTCATCCTCCTCACCCTCACCGTTCGCCTCCCTCGGCTCCTCATCCTCGAGCAAGCCTGCAGTGCCTGAAACCTTGCCCAAGCCCACGCTGAGCTTTGGCAGCAAGGATGCGTCGGCGCCATCGCCATTCGGGACCATAAATGGCTCAGCATCTTCAGGCTTTGGCGGCGGCAGCAGCAGTGGCAGTGTTTTTGGCGGCGGCGGTGGCGGGAGTGCCTTTGCTGGTGCGCTCGGCGGGTCCAAGATCAGCAGCTTTGCCTCACCTGGGGCTCCTCTTCTTGCCACTAAGAGTGACAAGCCAGCGAAGCCGTTTGGTGCGCCAGACAGTGATGCCGAGGATGAGGATGACGACGGCAGCGACAGCGACGGAGACGAGGCTGGCGGAAGCGGAGGGGATGGTGAGAAGGAGGACACGGCGAGCAGGGCCGAGTCGACGCCCGCAGGCGGAGACGAGGAGAAGAAGACCAAGTACAAGAAAGGTAAGACACATGACGAAGTAGATGACCTTGCGTGTTTTTGACCTGCTGGAGTTGAATCACTAATCGCCGTTCTCCTGCAGTGATTGTCGATGACGGCGAGGCTGGAGAGGCCTCGATCATCCAGGTGCGGGCGCGGATGTACTATCTCGACAAGTCCACCAACGCAGAGGGCAAAGACGAGATCGCATGGCGGGAACGCGGCGCGGGGATACTCAAGGTCAACGTGCCCGCCGAGGCCGTGACGATTGATCCAGAGACGGGCGCCGCCGATGCTAAGACCTTTGACGGCTCGGTCCTGAGGAACAGCACGCCCGAGAACCCCAAGCTGGTCCGGCTGCTCATGAGACAGGACTCGACACTGCGCGTCATACTGAACACGGTCATGCTTGCCAGGATGGAGTTCCAGCTCAAGGAGGGCCTCAAGTCGAAGAGTGTGCTGTTCACGGCAATCGAGGGCGAGGAAGCTAAGCACGTCCAGGTCCAGATGAAGGTATGTCATCTTGTTGTCTCTTGTCTACCCCCACCCCCCTATATTCTTTGCGCGCATGGGCGGTGCTGATCCTAATCTGTGTGTCTTGTGCAGATGAGCCCGCAGAGCGCAGATACCTTTCTCAAGGCCATCGACGGTATCAAGAAGAAGCTGTAAGGAGTCAGCCTGGTTGGGAGGGAACAGTGCTGGGGCCTCGTTGCTTCTGCTGAAAGGGTTTCTCGAGCAGGATGCCGTGGGATCAGGACCGACCTGAACGGACACTCAATCTGTGATCGTTCTACGCTGTCTTTGTTGTTAGCATATGAGGCACCGGTCATGAGAAGCAGCAGCAGGTGTTGAGAAAGAAGAAGAAAAAAACCTACTCGTTTCAGTGCGAAACAGACGACAAGCGACACGACGCGACATGTCCTCAGTGGTGTGTGGCTATAAGCAAGAAATACCCCGTCTCCTTTTTTTTCCCCTAGGTTTCCTGCAGTCATTGGAGGGAGGGAACTTTTGAAAAACAGTACGAGGGTGGGCAAATTTTGTTATCTGGTCTCTTGCATTATACATGTGTATGTATACATATACATCTATATACATATATATATATACCACAGAGGGGGAGGGTCGGTCTCAAGGATGGGCTGGGGCGGGGGGCATACATGATATGCACGAGATAGATTCAAAGGCTAGTCAAGAGGTTTCTCGCTCGCTGCTAAGGGAATAAATGATGAATTACATGACTTTTTTTTTTTTTTTTTTTTTTTTATAAAAAACAGATGAAAGTAGAATCAAGATTAAAATTTCCATGACTGAGCCATCTCGGTAGGCTGAGATATGGCCTTGACTGGTATTAAATGTGTTGTGATCTTTTTTTTGGGGGGGGGGGGGGCTTGCGCTTTCCTGGTAGAAGCCGCCAACTGTAGGTCAGCTGTTAGCGCGTCATCCCCGCGACGACGTCAACTATTCCAGGCAGTGTCTACTTACCTTGAGTACTTGCCACCACCTAGACAAAGCCGTCCCGTCACGTCTCGTCTTTTTTTTTTCCCTCTTTTCTTCTTCTTTTTTTTTTTAATGCAACCTTTATGATCTCTACCATCTACACGGCTGTACTCTCACTCTCTATCTCAGAACACCTCCAATTATAAAAAAAGAGAAAGAAAATAGCAATGTAGGCGTCATGTCGTCTGCACCAGGACCACCTCTGCGCGCCCGCAGAGGCACAGGCAAGCGCAAGAGGACTGTCGAGGTCCCGGAAGCTACAGATCCATCGTTACCAGAGACAGCCTCACCAGGGCCAGAAGTAGAGATCAAGGTCGAAGAAGGGGACGAGACATCCACACCAGCCCCAAAGTCCCGACGCAGCGCAGCGTCCAAGAACAAGACGAGACCAACGACCCTCAAGAGGGCAGCCTCGTCCTCCGCGTCTGCCACCGCCACCACGACGTGCCTCCTGGACCCATGGCCGCCCTACTTCACCTCCCTGGCCGCCACGCACCGCGCTCTGAACCTGGTCTTCACCTTCTGCTGCACCCGCAAGCACCTGGCCACGACCTTCGACACCATCCGCGGTGCCGTCGAGGGCCACACCAGGCGCCCGCTGCTGGTGTCCGACGTGGCCGCCATCGCGGCGCTGCGGCCCGAGGGGATCAATTTTGGCTACGTGGACGAGGTCATGCTGCAGATCGACGTCAAGGGCGCCGAGAGGGACGGCAACTTTCTCACAGGCCGCGGGGGCAGGGGGTTCAAGAACCAGGGGCTCGCTCCCGACGCGAGCGTGGGCGGCATCACCGGTCTCGAGGTACTCGGCGCCAGGGGCCACCCGGACGACGAGGCTGCCCAGAAAGCCGCTGCAGCGGGCAAGGAGGTGTTGTATTTTGAATTCGTCGATGGTGACCTCAAGAGGCAGGTGGCGTGCCGCAAGACGGGCGAGCCGACGAAGCCGACGCGGAAGCTGCGGGAGGAGGACCTCAAGATGCCTGTGTACAGCCAGAAGCAGATGAGCGGGCTGATCGAGAAGCGGAACGCCAAGTTTGTCAGTGCGGTCAACGAATTCATCAACCGCTGCGTGGGGGACAATATCGACCCAGAGATGGCCCTCAAGAGCGAGGCGGAGGGCTTCATGCCTGTGGAGTCGGAGAAGGAGCCCGAGGTCGAGCCGAGGGTGCTGGAGAGCACGCTCCCTGACACGATTCCGAGGGAGAGGAAGAGCATACCCGAGATCGTGGCCGAGCTGAAGGCTAGCCCTTGGTACACGGGCCAGATTGTCCCTGATGGACACAGGGTCTTTGAGGCGCAGGAGCCGGTCTACGGTGACCTCGACTTTTTGCTCAGCCAGAACCTCGTGAATGCGCTGTACAATGCCAAGAATATCACACAGTTCTTTGCGCACCAGGCTGAGGCCGTCAACAGCCTACATTCTGGGCACCATGTGGTTGTAAGCACGAGCACGAGCTCGGGCAAGTCGCTCATCTACCAGCTGCCTGTCTTGCACGCCCTGGAGCAAGACCCAAACACGCGGGCCATGTACATTTTCCCGACCAAGGCACTGGCTCAGGACCAGCGGAGGAGCCTGAAGGAGATGCTGACGTACCTGCCCGGGCTGGAAGACACGCTCGTCGAGACGTTTGACGGCGACACGCCGTGGAAAGAGCGCAATGCCATCCGTGATGGCGCCAGGATCATCTTTACGAACCCGGATATGCTCCATATCACGATCCTGCCGCAGGAGGAGCGGTGGCGGACCTTTTTGCAGAATCTCAAGATCGTCGTGGTTGACGAGCTGCACTATTACAACGGCCTCATGGGCTCGCACGTCGCATTCATCATGCGCCGGCTGCGTCGGATCTGTGCCGCGGTGGGCAACCGGAGGGTCAGGTTTGTGAGCTGCTCCGCCACAGTGGCGAACCCGAGAGAGCACTTCCAGACCATCTTTGGGATCGAGGATGTCCATCTCGTCGATTTTGACGGAAGCCCGAGCGGGCGGAAGGAGTTCCTGTGCTGGAACACGCCGTTCAAGGACCCGGGCGATCCGACGAGCGGGAGGGGAAATGCCATGTACGAGTGTGCGAGGCTGTTCACGCAGCTCGTCCTGCGGGGCGTGAGGGTTATTGGCTTCTGCAGGGTGCGGGAGCAGTGCGAGAAGCTCACGGGCGCGGTCAAGCACGAGCTGGAGAGGCTGGGCCGACCGGAAGTCGTGAACCGCGTGGTGGGCTACCGGGGTGGATATACGCCGCAGGACAGACGACGAATCGAGAGTGAGATGTTTGAGGGCAAGCTCCTGGGCATCATCGCGACCACGGCCCTGGAGCTAGGTGTCGACATCGGCAGCCTGGATGCCGTGCTGACCTGGGGCTTTCCCTACACCATCTCCAATCTCCGACAGCAGAGCGGCCGGGCTGGCAGGAGGCTCAAGGACTCGCTGTCTATCCTGGTGGGTGACTGCTTCCCTACGGACCAGCACTTTATGCAGAACCCGGACGAGCTCTTCACGAGGCCACACGGGGAGTTGCAGGTGGATCTGGACAACATGCTCGTCAAAGAGGGCCACATACAGTGTGCGGCCTATGAGATGCCGATACGACCCAGGGACGACGCCAAGTACTTTGGCGAGGACATTGGGAAGCTCTGCGAGGAACGACTTGTGAAGGACGACCTGGGCTTCTATCATACACACGATCGGTTCAGACCTCTCCCGTCCAAATTTGTATCGATCCGCGACACAGAGGATGACCATTTCGCCATCGTCGACATCACGCACGGGCGCAACGTCGTCCTCGAGGAACTGGAAGCGTCTCGCGCCACATTCACCATCTACGACGGGGCCATCTTCCTACACCAGGGCGTGACGTATCTGGTCCGCGACTTCAGCCCAGAGAAGCACATGGCACGCGTCGAGAAGGTCAAGGTCGACTGGACCACCCAGCAGCGGGACTACACGGACGTCGACCCCATAGAGACGGAGGCCATCCGCAAGATCAAGGGGTCCATGTCACGCGCGTTCCACGGCACCATCAAGATCACGCAGGTCGTGTTTGGCTACTTCAAGGTGGACAGGCGCAACAGGGTGCTGGACGCGGTGCACGTCGACAACCCGCCCGTGGTGCGGCTCAGCAAGGGCATGTGGATCGACCTGCCCAAGCGGGCGCTCGAGATCCTGGACTCGAGACGCCTGCACGTGGCGGGGGCGATACACGCGGCCGAGCACGCCATGATGAGCATGATCCCCAACTTTGTGCTGTCGATGCCGGGCGACGTGCGCACCGAGTGCAAGAACAGCCTGAAGGAGTTTGCGCGGCAGGCCACCAACCGAAAGCGGCCGGCGCGGCTGACGTTTTACGACGCCAAGGGCGGCGCGGGCGGCAGCGGCATCAACACCAAGGCCTTTGAGCATGTGGACCTGCTCCTCAAGCAGGCGCTGGAGCGGGTCGAGGGGTGCCACTGCGCCAGCGGGTGCCCCGAGTGCGTGGCCAGCGAGTTCTGCAAGCACGCCAACGAGGTGATGAGCAAGGCGGGCAGCGAGGTGATCCTCAAGAGCCTGCTGGGCGTGCACATCGACGTGGACGCGCTGCCGATGGGGCCGGAGGAAGGATTTTCCCACGGGCCCGCCCAGCTGATCGAGACGGTGGTGCTGGCCACGCCGGTGCTCCCGAGGGACCGGAACGCGCTGAGGCTCATCGATGTGAAGATGGAGGAGGTGGAGGAGGGGGAGGGGGGAGGAGGATGGGGGCGGGCTGGCGGTGGTTCCCGAGGTGACATCACTCACAGGGCGAGGGCAAGCAGCGAATGTCGCTGGGGAGTGCACCGAGGCTGTTGTATCCGATGGACGGGAAAACCGCTGAAAGGGAGATCTGGCGGAACTTCCCACCTGGACCGCGTCGCTGTCTTGTGCTGCTCGGTAGCTGATGGCCGGCCCGGCAGGCTATACCTGTATCATGTGCGCTATCGTCATATACACCCGCTTCTCGATCCCGCAGTGTCGCGCAGTGTCGGACTGAGGTGTATGGCCGGCGGCCTAGAACGCAGTCGTCGGGAAGCTGAGATCCTTGCATAATGTGATGATGACAAGATGAGTCCTTGACTCCTTTGGCATTGATTGGGGAGGGAGAGAGAGAGAGAGAGAGAGAAAAGCAGCAGCCATTGCATGAGGGTCATCTGGCTGGATGGGTATCCATTGCCTACATGAATATGTCTCAACAGTTTAAGTATTGCGACCCTTGAAGTGTGCTTTTATACTAGACTATTCGTGACAACCGAGCAATTGAAGAACTTTGCAAGAATCATAGCATGGTTGATGCCTTGGTCTGCTGGTAACAATATCCAACTATACCACACCAGGCAGGCTCACCAGAACATAAATTTCTCTCTGTTACCTAGAGACACTGCCGATTCCGGTTGCGGACACGATATCATGGGATGCTGACTATTTATTTTGGGGACGGAGAGGGGGGAAAAAAAATTGTCTCACCCTCCGTTTCGAGCATAGCTGCTGTACCGAGACCGAGCCGCCGCCCATTTCTCTTTTTTTTTTCTTTTCATTCATATTCTATTCTTTTCAATTTTTTTTTCCCTCTTCAGGTGATTATTAGATGTTGGATATGCTCACAGCACTTGATCGTGTGTTTGTTGAGACTCATTCATCGTATGAACAACCATCACTTTCCTTTCCTCTGAACGTCTTTCCTTCTTCTCCCACATCAAGCCGCCCACAACTCCCTCTCTCACAATTTCCACAGCATGACGGCATAGACGGCTGGCCACACTTCATCCTCCTACTCTTCGCCCCACGTCTCAACTCATCCTCACACAGCCCACCCTCCATACAAGGACTTCATCGATAGAGGAATGCAGCCCGCTTGGTGAAACCCCGCGCCCCCCCCCCCCCCCCCTTCCTTCCCCTCCGGCACAGCGACGGTGGCCCACCTGGACCGGCCGACACAATGGCGGATATGCCTCCTCCGTCGTACCCACCGCCTGGCACGGACGCCGGCGACACCATGGGACCTACCCTCGACGTCGTCACGTGGGTCCTGACCGTGCTGCCGCTCTTGTTCCTCGTCATGCGGATCTGGGGCAAGATCTGGACGGGGCGGAAGCTCTGGCTGGACGACTACGTGCTGATAGCAGCCTGGGTGGGTACAGACTGTTCCTCCACACGATTCAACCATCCCACAATCAATAGCTAACAGCCAGCACCCTTTGCAAAAGACCTGCATGTTCGTCTCGGCCGTCATGACGACAGTCTCGGTGCAGAGGGGCTACGGCAAGCACCAGTGGAACACGCCGCCGGACTTCCTCCCGAGGACCATGACCATCGTGTGGGTCACGTCCAACGTCACGCTCATGGCCAGCATCCTGAGCAAGAACTCGTTCGCCCTGACGATGCTGCGGCTGGCGCAGGTGGGCAGCTGGATGCGGGCCGCCAGCTGGTTCGTCATCGTGACGACCAACCTGTTCCTCGTCAGCAACATCATCCTCATCTGGGTCGTCTATGCGGTCTCGATAGCGCGGTGAGCCACTCCCTCTCCTCCCTCGGCTCGCGGGCTGGCCTATTGTGCACGGGGCTTGGCTGATGAGGTGGTGTGCCCCTGTCTGGCCCCTGCAGCACCGACACGCCGTCTGAGTCGACGGCGATCCGGGCGCTGGTGGAGGACTACGGGATCTTCTCGACGAGTAGGTATCCACAGCAGCTACTGCCCATACCACCTCTCTTTTTTGCATCCTCATATAAACCCCCACCATACACACAAAAGGAAACCAGGAAACTGAAGCTAACAAAACGAAAAAAAAAAAAAAAAAAAAAAAAAAAAAGGCTACGCCGCAGCCATGGACTTCACCCTCGTGGCCATGGCCTGGATCCTCGTGTCCAGCCTCAAGATCCACACCAGGGGCGAGCGCCTCATCGTCGGCACCGCCATGAGCATGGGCGTCTTCGCCGGCGCCGCCTCCATCGTCAAGGCCGTCGAGCTCCCCGGCATCTCCCTGCCCGACTCGAGCTACCAGACCGCCCGGGTGCACATCTGGGCCACCACCGAGCCGGCCGTCACCATCATCGCCACGTCCATCCCCATGCTGCGGGTGCTCTGTGCCGGGGCTGTCGGGGGCCGCCGCGGGGGCGGCGCCGGGCAGGGGACGACGATGGTGGTGGTGGGGACGGCGGCGGGGGCGGCGGCGGCGGGGGGCAGGGGCAGGGGCGCTCCGGGTCTGCGACGCTGCGGGGGCCGGGGGCCACGACGGCGTCGTCTGCTTTTTCTGGGGGGGAGAGGACTCTGTATCGGCTCTCGGGGGTGTCGGTGCGGGGGGTGCTGTCGAGGATGAGGAGCGGAGGGGGGGGGGGTATAAGCTGGAGGACTTTTAGGTGTGATGAGGAGGAGATGGGGACTGTGGACGGGGACTCTATTGGAGGTGGTTTCTTGGGGGGGGGGTTTTGCATGAACAGCCCCTGTACAGGCAATGTTTTCTTGGATGTAGAGGGGATTCAAAGGGGGGTGCGGTTTATTGGCGTTTGTGTTGGCACAGTCATGGGGCCAGAAAAGAGGGTAGATATAGATGTGATATAAAATTATATAAAACTGGGAACCTCTGGCTGGGTTGCTGAGAGGATAAGTATCTGGGTAGATGATGATGTGTCTGTATATCTTGATGCAACCATGAGGTCAAGGCCACATCGCCATCCAGCTGCATGGCTTAGATGGCTGGCTAGAATGAGTTCTCACAGTACCTGAAGGTTCACAGAAGAAAGAGTAAGGAAATGAAAATAAAAAAAACAAAAGGTACAAAAGGTGTTTGGTGGAGGATGGCGGACAGGATGAAGCAAGCAACAGGTGCACAGTGCTCACTTACAAGTGTAATTTCCCAGATTTCCCTGAATTCTTTACACAAGCGGACCTTTGTTGACAATATCATCAGCTTGAACAACAAATTATTCCAGTCCATCTGAAGGGGGGTGGTCCATCTCACCTCCGAGTCCTCAGCTGGCTTGGCTCAGGCCCCCCCTTTTATACCAGCTAGCCAATCGTCTTACACGGATTGCTGTCGGGGCCCAGCGGGTTAGGGTCCACCTCTTGTGCCCGGGTTTCTCACAGCATGTGGCTTCTGTGTTGCTCTTTCTGCGCCACACAATTGCTAATGAACAAGATAGTCTTGATATATAATTGGTTTTTGACCTGTATTCCTCCTCATTCTGTGCGTTTCTGCTCTTGGACACTAGCATGTCATGAATGGCAGCAATGTTGGCCTCGAGATTTGAACAAATCCATTCACGCCGCTCAACAGCCGTCACTGAGTTCATGAATCAATCGCCTGCCATGCTCATTATCATTGATCAAGAAAGCACTAATACCTTGGCTGCTACCAGGCTATGTGTTTGTTACTGTGATAGGAGCGTGCTGTGGTGAGATTATTGTCCTGTCCAAGAGTATGGCCTCGAGCAGCTGAGGCCTTACAGTCACATCCCACATGCATCCTAGGTTCTGAGATCCTCGCCCGAATATCATCATCAGAGTGTCTCAAAACATAGGATGATGGAGGACTCTTGATCCTATATCGAGGTGCTGTGCATCTTGCCTGGCGACAGTGAACCCGAGGCTGGTTGTGGCATCTTCACTGACCGCACTGGCTTCCCAAGGGTTGATTGTATATAGCATTGCTTGTCTGTCAGTGTGGCAAGAGGCCTGTTATAGCTCAAGTGCTCTGGAAGGAAGACAGAAGGTGTATATCAATTGGTTCATCCTGGCGAAAGCAGCAGGCTAGATATGCTGCTGGTACTAGGTCTCGTATGCCTCAGGTCACTCCCTTGAATAGCTCCATCTGGGGGCCATCTCAGTTCAGGAGACAACCCACCCTGACGAGCTGTTGATGGTTCTGATTGTGTCTACAAGGACAAGGAGGTGAATAACCTCAGACAAGATTTAAAGCTGTGATCTATAAAGAGTACCCTAGGGTATCTGCAAATGACCTCGAATGGGCCCGCTAATAGACCCTCTGAATAATTCATATTCAATTTCAATGGGATGGCAAAGAGGCGTCGGGTAAGATGAAAGCAGCATCTGCGCCCTCCTGCGCGTGCGTTAGCAATGCTCTAGCCCATCTGGACCTGATAAAATGGACAGGACAGGTCCGACAAGTCTCAGCTATATAACAGCTTGATAGCCACACATGACAGGCCATTATCTGGTATTCAGACGGCGCGATGAATGCTAGGAGGAGCTGGGTGAAGAAGGAATATTTCTGTCTCGGAGGTTATTCTAGCGTGATGAAGGGAGCTTCTATCAAAGAGTGTTGTGTGCTTGGGTTAACTAGCTAGCGTACTTGTCAAAGTGGTCTGCTATTAATTAATTTTCAATACTTTTCGAATATAATTAGTAAACTTTATTGTAAATAGGTTGAGTTATTATAAGTTGCAAGAATAAATAAATCCCCAAAAAAGAAAAAAAGGAAGAATATAAGAGCATGCCAAGAACTCTATCGGGATTACGTAAGCCTTCGAGGTCCACGGAGCTTGCCTGGCTGCCTGGTCGAATCTGGACCTTCCTTGCAATAGCGGCAGAGCGATTCTCAATTACGAAGCAGACTCGCCCGCCCCATCAACGACGCAACTCCTCCGACTGGGAACCAATTGACCACCACAACCACCACCACCCCATCCACCCTCGACCGCAGCAGACACCAAAGCTCGCTGCAAATCCCTTCACCTCCCTCCCCGGGTCAACAAGGACTCAAAACCCATCTCCCGACCGACCACAGACAAGCAGGGCAGACACCCACCAACCCCCGGCCACGATGCGCGCAGCCCTCCGCCTCCTCGCGAGCGTCAAGCCCGTCGCAGCCCGCTACCTCGAGGCCGGCGCCCCGACGGGCCTGACGGGCCTCCGCAACAACCCCTCGCCCCGCGCGACCCTGCTCTACCTGTACGCCAGCACCCTCGACAAGCTCCAGGCCGCCCCCGAGTCCTCCGTCTACCGGCAGTCCGTCGAGGCCGTGACCAAGCACCGCATGTCGCTCGTCGAGGCCGCCAAGCCCTCGGGCTACGACGAGTGGCGCGCCCGCGCCCTCGAGGTCCTGGAGAGGCACCCGGACCACTTCGACGCCGTGTCGCGGCCCCTCGCCGACGGGAGCAGGGCCGCCGGCGTCGACCGGGCCGGCAGGTTCTTTGTGCTGCGCGAGAGCAAGCCCGACGTCGACGTCAGGTATGAGGAGTGGGATGGCGAGCGGTCGCCCGGCGAGCCGCTCGAGGGCCCCAGGACCTCCGAGGAGCGGGCCAAGGAGTTTATCGTGAAAGATCCCTTTGAGGGCGAGGACGTCGAGTGGGAGAACGAGCCCAAGCTGACGGCTGCTCAGTACGTGGTGACCGCACCCTGGCACATGGGTGATGATGCTGTGGAGATTGGTCGGGACGCGTAGATAAATCGGCTAACGTGCGGGGCTGGTGTGAACTGAACAGGATCGAGGAGCTCGAGAACAAGATCGGCGCCGGCCTCATCGAGGAGGTCATCCAGGTTGCCGAGGGAGAGCTGCGGCTGGTCAACACCATGATCGAGGCCAAGGTGTAAGTTTTTGTCCCTCACGATTCTTCTTTTTTTCCTTCTTCCTTTTTTTTTCTTCTTCCTTTTTTTTTCTTTCTTCCTTTTTTTTTCTTCTTCCTTTTTTTTTCTTCTTATCTTGTCCGGATGGTAGCTACAGGTACTAACATGCCTCGGATGCAGGTGGGAGAGCCTCGAGGAGAAGCCAAGGGAAGGGCAGTGGACGTATTTTGAGAGGAAGGACTAAAACTATGCGAGGAAAAGAGAAGGGGTAATGATTCGATCCTCTGCTGCTTGTGTGTCTGAAAAGGGGGCTCTCTTTCGTGCTTGTGGTTACAGGAGGTAGGAGAATAAAATTCTAGACGACGATTCACGGAAATGGAAACCCTGGAACCAAGAGCTTGATAACCCATAAATTTGATCCGGGATGCCGCTTCCAGAGACTCTGCATCGTACACGTGGATATTGCTCGAGAACTATACATTCAACCCTAATCGTGGCAACCCAGAGGAGAAACAAGTCCAAAGAAAGGAAATAACCCGGCCATACCGTGCCCTGCGCCATCATGCAAAAACAACAAATAAATAACCGTGGTACGCCATACGACGCTCTCCCTAAAACACCGTTCCGTGTTCTTTTTTTTTTTTGGCCACCCCTGTCATAGCATGCCTGAGGGCTCGTCGTCGAGGAGCGAGTGCCTCCTAGCTGATAAAGCACAGGCAGCCCAGGCCGAGGTAGAAGACAAACAAGGGGTAGATGGCCAGCCCGACCCTGTTCTTGACCACACCGCTGCCGCCGAGGATGCTGATGCCTGCCGCCAGCGACCAGGCGACGAGGACGAGGTAGACGGGAATCCGGGGGATCTGCGGTATGTGCAGCGCCGAGAGGAGGGCCGCGATGACGAGCGGGAAGAGGGTGTAGCCGATGATGCAGACGCTCTGGGCAAAGGAGCTGTTTTTTTTTGTTTCAGTCGAGGTAGTTGTCAGCCTGTTGTCACCATTTCTTGTCGAAAAAGAAACAAAAAAGATCACAAAAAATACTCACATGTTGCCACCCAGCAGTTTGATCTGCAGGGTCACCACGGCCTCCCCGATCCACACCATGGCAAACACGCCGCTGAAGACCTCGTCCCTCTGCTCCGGCTTGGCGTTGAAGCTGAGCAGCATGCTCAGCAGCAGGCAGAAGACGAGCGGGCCCCACAGGTCCCAGTCGCGCAGGCCGGGCGTCATGTTGTTCTGGCTGAGCAGGGCCTCGGGGTCCATGACGCGGCCCGCGAGCCCGGCCAGCTCCTCGCGGCCGCCGCTGATGCCCACGCCGCGCAGGTTCGCGTAGACGCCGCGCAGGCCCTCGGGCGACTCGAACATGGTGCCGCCCAGGAGGTAGCGCGGCCACAGCACCTCGCGCATCTTGGACCACACGGCCAGCAGGTCGCGCCGCAGCGTGTCCCACACGGACTCGTCGATTGTGTTCTGGGGCGCGCGCCGGTCCTCGCCGCCTATGCGGGACGAGAGGTAGTCTTGGTTCAGGGGCTGCGACGAGGACGACGAGGACTGGCCGATGTTGCCCGTCAGCGGGGCGCGCGAGGAGGAAGGCTGGAGGGGGTCGTCGAAATCGTTGAGGTCGGCTGGGTGTTGGGGGGGGGGGGGGTTAGCACTCGGAAGATGATGATGGTGGTTGGATAAGTCGCACGACAGCAGAGAGGAGGAGGAGGCGGAGGAAAAGGAGAACTTTGTCACACACCATCATCGGGATCTATCATGTCATCGTCCTCGAGCGATGGGTTCTGGTAGTCGTCTCTCCGGGCTTGAGAGGCCATCTTGTCTGTCTGGGCAGCTCGGGGCGCGCGACTCTCTTCTGTGGTTCCTTTCCAGCCTCTTGTTCCTCTCTTCTTTCTTTTGGTTGGATAGAAAAACAGGGCTAGTGGAGCGTCGCGATACCAGTCACTGTTGGGGAAATGCGAGGTGGGTGTCGGGAGGTCAGCAGCAGCTTCTCGTCTGCGCGCTGCGTGTTTGGTGAGAGAGGTTGATGACAACCTGGTAGCTTCCCGCGAGCTCTCGCACCCCTGCGCCGGGGATTGGCCAATCATGTAATACGAGTGGCCCCACAGTATACGTACCCTTAGCATGTGTACCCCCTGGACGACTGCCAAGGGATGTCTTCTTTCATCTCTCTCTCTCTCTCTTCCCCCCTCACTCTCACACATTGGCCGCTGTCTTTTTTTGGGTATAATATCATTACTGTCTTCTTTTGCTTCCATTTCATAGGCTGGCGTCGGTCAACATAATTACAGAGGTACCTCAACACCAACTCCGCCAGTCCACACACCAAACACTCCCAACCACAAATGCCCCTTCATTTTTCGTCCTGGCACAAATTCGTCCATGGCAGCCTTTGATTCTTTTCCTCAGTCCAAAGAGTTGAATACACATAGATCAATAATCTCATTATACCCAGATGTTTCCCATCCGCGCTCCAAGGGCTAGACAGAGAAGAGCCCTCCTTACCATTACAGTACATACAAAGCTTGTCCCTCCAAAGAACACACTTATGTTATACCCAAAAGTCTGCTGTATGCCTGGCGCAGATGATGATGATGATGATGATGATGATCTTCTTGCTTCGGCGAGACTACTGCCGTGCCGTGTGTTGCTGGCGTGACCCCACCACTCATCAACAGCCACCGGAAGCATTGCAATACCGGCTTGTTGGGAGTAATGCCTTTTAAAGAAAAAGAATCCCGACCGACAAAAAAAAAAAAAACTCATCCTAATCGTGGTGGTTCTTTTCAGTATCCTCCTCCTCTTCCTCATCTACGCTCATCATAACGTGGAGAGCCCGGCGCGCCGTGCGGCGCAGCAACAACACCAGGCTCCCTTGCCTGCTGCTGCTGTTCTGCTCCCCACGGCTCCTGCATGCCGGCCTGGTTCACGGCACCAGGGGGAAAGGGATTGTGCGCCTGGTACGGCGGCGGCAGGCCGGCGGCGTGGCCGGTATGCTGCTGCTGGTAGACACTGGGCTGCGCGGATGTGGTGTAGCTCGATGTTCCGTGCAGATAGCCCTCCAGACCGTGGGAAGGGTTGTGATGGCCTGTCGGTGCTCCAGCTGCTGCTGCAGCTCCCGAGGGGCCGAATGGTGACGAATGCTGGCTGGGTGCTTGTGGTTGTTGCGGCTCGGGCGCCTTGCCCTTGCCGCTGTTGCTCTCCAGATATGCCCAGCGCGCCGCTGCCTGGTTCTCTGGCGGCTGGTAGATGGAGTTGGTTGCTCTCGGGTCCCAGATGGGCAGACCACCCGGAGGCGAGGCTTCGCCCAGCGGCCTGCCGTGGGCAAACGCTGCCAGGTTGCCGTTGATGCCGACCAGGCCCCATGCAAAGACGGCCACGTCGCGGATGGACCGCATCAGGTAGTCGATGGGCGGCCCACCGGCCGCCTTGACGTTCTCGCGCAGGGGCATGTACTGCGGGAGCAGGGGCGCTCGGAAGTTGTAGAGCATCTCCGGGGGCACGTAGGGCCGCACGGGCTGCTGTGCCCACGGCGCGGCGAAGAGACCGTTCTCAAAGTCCCAAGGCGGCAGGACAAGCGGTGGGTGGGCCGCGGGGATGGGAGGCCGCGCCCGTCTCAGGATCACCACCAGGCCGTCCGAGGTGCACGAGACGACGGCCTCGAGCTCGACAGGAGGAAGTGGCCGGCGCGCGTTCCGTCGTTGGCGTGGTGTCTGGCGCTGTTGCCTGTGTGCAGGAGGAGCGGTCGGGATGGTCGACGGCTGCGTGTACGGCGGCTCGTACGGGGGCGGGTTGAAGCCCGAGCTCGAGGCGCCGTTGGACGAGTGCTGTGCCGAGCTGCTGCTGGTGCTCGCCAGGGGCAGGAACCCCATGCTGTCGTCTTCGTCCTCTTGCTTGATCGGCGGGCCGCTCTGCCCCCGCGGGCCGATCTCGGCCGAGCTGTCCAGCGCTGCGCCCCCGTCGTCCGAGTCGCTGTTGCTGCCGCCGGCATCCCCTCCTCCGTCGTCCATCGGCTCGTCGCCGTCGCCGTCGCCGTCATCGTCGTCTTGTCCCTCGTCCTCAAAGTCCTCCTCCTCCCTGGGGTCTCTGGACCAGAAGCGCAGGTAGGCGATCGAGTCGTTGGCCTTGGCGCTCTCGAGACACTGGAGGGCGTCAGGCAGGCACCGCTCCTGGATGCAGCGGTAGAAGCTCTTGTCCTTGACCTGCTCCGGGGACAGGCCGAGCACCGAGGCGACGGCGTTGGTGGCGAACATGATGGTGAGGTTCCTCGTGAAGCGGTTCAGGATCAGCGCGGCCCGGGGCTCGCGCTCCACGGGCGGCAGCTGGAACTTGGGGGACAGGTGCTCCAGCATGTGGTAGCGGGGGTCCCGCGGCGAGGACGAGAAGATGCGCCGGATCTGTGCGCCCTCGATGGCCCGCCGCTCGCTCCTGGCGCCCTGGCGGTAGATGCTGGTGCACGCGACCAGCACGTCGTGGACCACGGTGAAGCAGCACTCGCAGCTCACCCACTGCTCGTCTACCGACAGGATCCTGGCATAGTGCAGGCTGGCAGCCTTGTCGAGGAGGATCCCCCGGCTGTGGACCGACCTCGCAAAGGGGACCTCGTCTGGGTGGAAGTAGTCAAAGACGGATCGCCCGCGGACGTCTTCTGCCCGCCAGCCCAGTATGTCATTGATGGACTCTGACGCAAAAAGAATATTGCAGTCAGGTGTCAAGTCTGCGAGGTGTTGGTATATATGATCAGACCATGCTCTGCAAAGCAGCCACTCTCTCGACTCCTACGGCAAAGGCACTACTACGTGAAGCTGGGGGCACGGGGGGGGGTCGCCTGCCGTGGGAAGGATGGGGAAGAGATAGACAGGAGGAGACATAGAGAGAGAGAGAGAGAGTGTGTGTGTGTGTGGGCTATATGGACCATAATAGGAGCTGTGCTATTTAACTTACTGTGTATGGTCATAAATGTATGCTCCATTGAGTCTAATACCTCACAATACCCGTCGACGACAGCGGTCTTTTTTTCTCGTTGTCTTGACCCTCGGGACAGATCAATCTACTGTGTCAGTGCCCGCCGAGCTTGAGCGTGGCGTGGGAGGAGGGACAGGAGGGAGAGGGCAGTGTTCGGACAATGTTCCAAAGGCCGAAAGGTAAAAAAAAAAAAAAAAAAAAGAGTAGTAGGAGGCTAAGACAATGGCGCTTTGGACTAGTCGAAATGTCACGCCCCGACCCGGCTTTTGACAGTGGCGCGAGAACCGTTGCGGCGGGTCCCTCTGGGAGATGTTTGTATGACGACCCGATCTTGCACAGGATGACGGGGCAGAGAGGGAGAGAGGGAGGGGGGGGGGGGAGAGAGACGGAGGGGGACAAGAGCTGTTGATGCTAATGGGAGTAGAGGAAGAGGTGGGGCCGGAGGGTTGGTCACTGCTTTGAGTCAACCCCGCCTGTGGGTGGTGTGTGTGTGTGTGTAAGAGAGAGAGAGGGAGGGAGAGCGAGAGAAGATGGTATTGCGCGGGATGTGAAGAACCAGAACGGGATGGTGGCGCCTGTCAGTTCTCGCTAAACGAGGACTCTGTAGAACATCGATGTCGTCGTGAAGCGGGTCAGAGTCTCACTGGCACTCCCAAGCTCTGATAAGCTGGGAGACGAAACGGGCCGATACGTGCGATGCGCGGCGGCAACTCTGCAGGAGCCCTTAATTTTTTTTCCTTTCTTCTCTTCCTCTTGGGGTGTGCTGTCGGTATTTGGTCTCTTGTCAGACCAAACGCATTGGGCAGAGAGGAGAGAGAGTAGAGCTGTTTTTCTTCTCTTTTCTTTTTTTTTTTCCCTGTCTCGATTCTCGCTCAGGTTGACGTTGTTATCGTGAACTCCAGTACAGCTAGCAATGGGAGGACTGTTTGGTGTTGCATCCGGCCGATTGAGCCTAGAGAGTATAGGTCGCCCACAAAAATACTTTGTAGGAGGCTCTGATGAATGCCAACTTGAACGTCAGTTGGTCTGGCAAAACTGTGGATGGCTGAGTATTCTGTGATTGGACTTTGCAACCAGATGGGCTGCTCCTTATGACTGTTGTTGTTGTTGTTGTCGAACTCAGGGAGGCGTAGTGAACCTGCACTTATCTCTCTCTCTTTTTTTCCCTAAGAGACAGACAGTAAGTCTGGGGTGATGGAAAAAGAGATGATGTGCTGGGTTGCAGAGCAGATAGAAGAGTCAATGTGCTTGTGATGGATGACCTCTTGTATGGTAGATCAGGGAGGAGGGTGCTGGATACTTGTCTCGAATTTGAGCAAGAGAAGATGGCGATGAAATGATGATGATGATGATGTTGTTGTTGTTGTTGATCAGAAGCTCGAGACCAATTCCTGGCCGTCCTTCCCCGGAGGAGGAGGACACCAGTGATGGTTTTATGTCAAAAAGTCGAAGCCGTCCAGAGACATATCTGGGTGCTTTTGCATTGCTCCTCGAGGTCCAGAGCCATGGGCTCCCCTGTCCTCCCCTGCCGCTGCCCCGCCGTACCGACAAGGGTTCACTTTGGGAGGGGGGAGGGGACTGGGTGGGTGGCCCAGGTCGTCATGGCCCCCGGTCAGCCCGCTCTGCTGCCACCCACCCAGCCAATTTCTTGGCGTGGAGACGAGGTGCCGCATCCTGCAGCCGCACTTGCTTGGGCCCCCCCCCTGCCAGCCCACTGTGGTGTCCACCACCCACGCACACACACACACACACACAGCACTCAAAGTACACACACTAAACTCCCACCCCCAAAGGGTCATCAGGCCCAGGTCAGACGCGGGGCGACGCCAATATGGTACCCTACACCAGACAGACCAGGCGGTTCCAGTCGTGCACCGCTAACTGTCTTGTACTGTGCCATGGCATGGCGGCGGCGCGGATTACGTGCCGCAAGGTTATTCTCCGTATTGACAGCGTCGAGCTACTCGAGGTGGGATTGCCTTTTCGTCATAGCTTGAGAAGTACACAAGTACTTTATGGCAATATTCATCGTATCGCTGAGATGCCGGGGAGGGAAGGGACCTCTTGTCTGTCTATCTGCCTGTCTGTCTGACTGTCTGATCCATGTTCGCAGATGAATAGAGACAGATACAATGTGAAGATGTAGTCTGTGAGCCCACCCTCTCACACATGCATACACGGGCTGCATGCTTGGCCATCAAAAGCAATAACGAGGGGGGTTGGGGATGGGCTCCAAAGAGATCATAACGTACCATTCATTACGTTACCATACATAGGTAGTAGCATGATCATTCTCCCGCCCGGCACACACACGCACACACACACATACACTCACACGAACATACGCGGGCTACCAACCGCTGTGCTTCCCTTGGTGTCTGCACCTGCCAGGATTCTACGCAGCCGAGACCGGTCGACCCGGGGCTTAGCTTCAACTCTAAATTGATGTCCACTGGCAGAGGTAAGTAATGTCGGCAACCTCAACTTCCGCCACAGGTATACGACAAGCCACAGTCGAGCGCGGGTTGATGCCATGGGGAGAGGAGGAGGAGGAGGAGGAGGAGGAGGAGGAGGAGGGACGACATTCGGAGAGACTCTGGTCGGTGTCTGTGCAATTCCTCCGAACCCTACCGGAGCGTCTTGTGATCCATGCGCAGGATAACAAGAAGAGAGGGAGGGATAGGAAAGGAAAAAAAAAAAAGTAGACCCAATCTTTGAACAATTGCCCTGCTCTTGCCAAGTGGGAATCCTCATATCAAGAAACATTCGCCGGTCCTTGCCAACCCTCGTCGTCCTAACAACACCCAGTACAGAGTAGTATACCCATAGGATCAGCTTGCTTGTGTACCAAGGCCCTTAGCGTCAAACCCCTGATATCCAGGGTCAGGCCCTCCTGTCCCATCTCTGAGAATATATCGATGTGTGCTCACATGTCAGAGAATTGAGATGCGACACAGCACGAGAAGGAAAAAGAGACCCCCAAGGGAGCCAGCCGCCTCGTATGTCATGTGGGCCGTCAAGTCGCTTCAACAAGTTAGGTAGAGTTTGCGAACTTGCAGCAGCAGTGGCAGCTAGCGATAATTTTTGGGGAAGGGGGGCGGTTGTTTGAAGGAAGCTGTCATGGGCAGTTTGACAGGGAGCCAAAAAAAACTCCACCGTCCCCACTGGTGTGAACACGGAAACGGGATGATTTCCGGCTGAGCTGCGGTACTCATCTTGGGACCGCAGTTGCCAGTGATAATCGGGAATGGTCGACGACAGGGTGAGCCGGGGGGCCTCTGGAGTTTGACCATAGCGCCCTCTCTGCTCCTCTATACACAGTATCTAGTCTTGACCATAACAAGTTGTGATCTTCATCGTCTCTCAGGACATCTTGGGGTGCTTGGATCATCTTGTGTCGGTGGATCTAGCTTGAGCTCGCTGCAGGAGGATCATTCGTGAGGGCTGACGTGCAAATACTGCCAGGAACAAGTGACGTGCTCTTTTAAGATAAAGAGACAGCCTCGTAACAATTTGACAGGCCAACAGCTCTTTGCCCATTCTGCTCGCAATAACACTTCCGCACCCGATCGCGCAGGGGTCCGTGTCGCACAGGGGGGGCCTCTACGCCTTTCTTCTTTACTCGGCTCACTTCCCCTTTGCCAGTACACCGATCGTTCGAGATGGTGGACTGCAGGGCAGGACCAGCAGATCGGCCACATCCCATAGGGTGATGATCTTTACGCATCCGCGTGGGATGTGTGTGTGTGTGTGATCGAGATTGGCAGCCTTGCAGCCTCGCCCATGTTTGTTGATGCTTCAGATTAGGTAGGGCTGCATTTGTCGATGCATCCTTGACAACATCCTTGACTGGTGTCCTGCACGATGGGCAGAACCCTACAAGGATTCTTAAGATCGGGAGCCCGCCATTCGTCGGGGTGCTACCAGACCCCTGGGTACATCGTCCAGACTCGCGGGCCGCGGCGATGTTTCTGACAGCCGAACCATCCGGTCTTTCTTCTCAACCAAACTGTGGCTGTCAGAATATACGTAAGCGGTGGTGCCCTCTTTTCTTTCTTTCGTTCTTCTCGCGCCCCGGCAAGCAGTGTTTCTTTTTCTCTTTTTTTTTTTTTTTTTGGCCCAGTTATAGTCGCATGGTCGTGCCGGGGTCTGTCAAGGGTGAAGCCACCGGAGGCGCTTTCCAGCAAGCCGCTGTCGTGCAACCGTTGTCGTGAAAGCGGGGTGTTCCGTCCTTTGCTGGCCGACCACGAGATGAGAGGATGGCGGACGGTAGTGCCGATGCGCGAACGGGTGCTGTGAGGAAATCTATCATGGCGCCATATTAATCAAGTCAAAGGACTGCTCAAGTGAGCGTTCCCCTCGTGATAGGCCAGGCGTCTGCTGGCATCTTCACGACTGTTGTGGAGAGCCTGGGCCCTGCGCCCTCAGCCTCGTCATGTCTATCTGCGGCTGAATGATATTGGCCTTTGTCCTTCCGTCCAAAGAAGGGCGGCACTTCCGCGGCCAATCGTCATCAAAATTCCGTGAACAAGATCGATGTTCCTGTGATAAGTAGTGATCTCCAAGTCCCGTCGGCATTCCTGGGATCTGCTCGAGCAGTGGATATCGGTGCCAGCAGGGGGAAAAGTCGTAGCAACGCGGATTCAGAGGCCTGGAAAAGGGTGCCTCCGACGTCCAGGCGCAGCTACATGTGAGCAACCATGCAGAATCACATTCCCTTCCTCGTCCTATATCAGGGTTTCTTATTGTTGGTGCTTTATGGTTATATCATGCAACGTAGTGGCTCAAGGCCTGACGCAACCTAAGCTGAAGAAGGGTCTGCTTGGTCTCTTGCACAGCTGCTGCAGGCGATAGGTCGAGTCAACCAGGCACGGGGAGTGTGCTTGACCAGCGATCGACACTGACCGAGCTCGAAACATGCCATCAGACCTCCGACCATCTGTCGCGATGCTGTTCGAGACGTCATAACGGTAACGTAAGCCTAGGGCAAAAAAAGAAAAGAAAAGAAAAGAAAAAGAATATGACGATTTATGCCCGAGTGGCTTGCGGGTGGTCGTTACACTGCATGAGCAGGGTTGGTGCCCAACGGGGCCGAGACGCCAGCATGTCCGGGGTCAAGGGAAAGCAGAGCTATGTTATGGCTCGATCCCGATACTCAGGACCATGCATGCTATCACCATCTCGTAAATTGCAGGCGGCCTCTGTCGTCCGGGCCACGGGATGGCGGCATTTGACGTATGTAGCGTCGTAGGCTTCCAAAGTACCTATTGCACACACAGCTGGTTGTCGCCTCGTGTGTGTGGCTGGAGGAAAAAGTCAAGACGGAGAAGGGGGGAAGAGGGAAAAAAAAACACAAAAAACAAGGGTGGCTTGAGGATTTTTAGAAGCCAGAAAAGGATTGAGCCGACAACATAGCTTACTAAGATCCGGACATGGTTGCCTGGTGAATGTTGTCAATGCGTGTGAAGGAAAGGTTGTTGGGATGTTTGATGAGGAAGGTGAAAGCCCATGAGCTGAGCTTGCTGCGATGGGCTTGTTGAGGGATGCCTAGCGGGCTACTTTTACTCGGCAGGGTTCTGAGGCTCAGGGGTCTTGCGCTCCTCACAGGTCCCAAAAGGGAAGTACAGTACAGTAATGAAACCCTGGGTACTGGCGTTCAGGGTTTTATCAAATCAACAACGCAACGCCATCTCAGCAAAAGGACACACCCAAAATGAACTAAGCCAGGCCCGCCCAGCACCATTACACAGTATGCCTCCATTACATGATCCAGAGTGGGATCTCCCCAGGCTGCGTGCATCCTTTGGGTTTGAGGTTTGTCCCCTGGGTTAGTCTGGGTGACACGGTTGTATCCGGTGCTGAAGCTGCTCTCCGCCAGGACGATCATAAGTTTACCAAGGGTCTCGACGAAGCAGATACTGGTGAGTCGACCCTCGACGAGGTCTTCAGTACTGTCACATATACTGACATATGTCACCCAAGAATTCTTCGACGTCAAGTTCTATCCCTACGATCCTGTCGGGTCGGACCCAATTCTTGCTGCTGTCAGCAAGAAGCACGTACGTGGACATTCGCTCCCCCCCGGCCATGGCGAACCTGGCCTGTGAAGTCTCAATTGGTTGACAAATACTTCTCAGGTGATTATATGTCGACTGATACAAGCTGGAGATAACGTCAATCCCTGCGAAGTCATCAGGGTCATCCGGGACGACGATGTGAGTTACAAAGGTGGTCTTGTATCTGATCCTGGCTGGCCCTCGGGGCGCTGACGAAAACACACAGCCAGAAGCCCTGAACTGCTCATGTTGTTGGTCCAAAGAGGCTGAGACAGATAGAGCCCTCCTCTGCGTAGCTGGACGCGATGCCAAGATCAAAGTCTACAACGTGAGGGATGGCAAGCTTCACACGGTTCGTCTCAACAGAGGAAGGGGGGCGGGCTTCTCACGTTCCCAGCTCAGGGAATATATTGCTAACTGACATGGCTCTAGACACTCGTGGGTCACGGCGGCGTAAGTCATGATACAAGCAACCTATGATTATGGAATTTCCTATATTAACCCAAGAGACTAAGCAGGAAATTAATGATCTCGCGACATCACCCGACAACCCACGCATCATCGCCTCCGCATCAGATGACACCACGGTCAGGTTATGGAGTCTGGATCCTGTCCATGCCAGGCAGCCCTGTGTCTCTCTCCTGGGAGGCGAGGGACATTCGTGGAGCTTACTCAGCGCTGTAGGTGACCCGGCTTGACACGGTGATCCATCTCCTTTCAGAACACCTCTGACGCTCCGCACAGGCTTTCCACAACACTGGTCGATATCTACTGTCTGCAGGGCATGACCAGGTCATCAATCTGGTGAGTATGGCCCGGCAGTAAGCCTCGAGTCGAACATCTCGCTGATCAAGATGACAGTGGACAATTCCTGAGCTTCCAGAAGAACATGTCGATACGCCAATAGTCGTCCATTACCCTCACTTTTCAACCTCAGAAGTCCATTACGGACTTATTGACTGGTGAGTGGACATATTCGGACAGAGGCTAAACATGAAGTTGACAGAAGATCACATAGTGTTGCGTTCTATGGCGACCTGATACTTTCTAGAGCTTGCCATGAGGAGAAAATCGTGCTATGGCGAATCGAGGGCTTCGATTCCGAGGACCCTCCTCCGCCACCATCCACCGCGCCCAGCGCGCACGACCAGACGCGGACAACCCGATCCGCGTTCGCTCCGGCCAACGCACCGAGCCAGTGGCAGAGACTGCTGCAATTCGAGACCAAAAACTGTGGCGTGCAGTTCTTCCTCCGCTTCAGCCTGCACCACGTCGACCGGCAGCACCCGATCCTGTGCTTCTGCAACGCCAGGAACGAGATCATGTGGTGGGATATGATGCGCCTCACAGCGTACCAGGACTTTATCAACTCGCTTCACGACCCGGGAATCGGCCCGGATGCGAAGAGTACCAAGCCTACCTGGCTCTTGCCTGCGCATCACAAGTCGAAAGGCCTAGGCCCGCCATTGGACCCAGAGGGCGAGAAGACCTTTGCGGCATCCGTCATGAGGCCCGTCGGCCACAAGGACCCATTCGATGTTGAGGGGATCCTGCGAAACGAAGGGGTCAACGCGCAGACGATCAAGCTGTGGCAGAGCAGGTTCGACACCAGCAACCCAAACAAGCTGATCAAGCCGCACAGGCAAGAGCTGCTGCAGGGCCCTCCCTTTGTAGGAAGACAGGTCGCATGGAGTCTTGACGGCTGCTGGTGTGTTGTTGTGGGAAGCCGGAACCACGCGGTCATCTTCCAGCGGTGGGCCAAGGGCGGACGACACTCGATCAGCCGGCAGAACTCCCATGTCCCGTCGGACATGCAGAGCCGTCAGGGTACGGCGGCGTTCAGGGCCGAGAGCGAGGCCACAAGCGCGAACATGTCTTTTAGTATGCAACCAGAGGCGCCTATGTGAGGCCTCGGTGTAGCAAAGATGTTTCCGTACCACACTGTATACCAGACGAAGCATACCCAGGTAGCTGCAGCACAAGAGGGTTTTAGGTTCTCTCCCTTTGCTGATCGAAATGCCCACACAATACAATCATCGTTGTTATCTCATAGACAGGGACGAGAAGACAGGTAGGCTGCTCCATGCAGATCCTACATCGTCATCATCATCATCTTCTTCTTCTTCTTCATCCTCTTCCTTGGCTCCGTACTCGTCTCCTTCAGACCCGCTCAGCCACCGTTCCGTGAATGCGTCCACCCGCCCACCATTCTCCCTCATCTTCACGAAACACAGCCTCGCCCTCTCCCTCTCATCGCCTCTCAGCTGCTTTCCCTCCTCTTCCTCCTCCTCCTCCTTGTCACCCGTCCTCGGCGACGGCGGTACGCTCAGGTCGCCTACGTACAGCGCCACCATCCCACGGAGCCTCAGCATCTCCACACTGCGATCATACGGGGCATTTTCCATCAGCGCGTCCATGCGGGCGGCGACGTCCCTCATCGTCGTCAGGGCCCGCTGCGCCAGGGCCTTCTTCTCCTGCCTGAGCCTTCGGTCGCGGGCCGTGGGGCGGAACAGGTGCTTCTCGTCGTCATTGTCGTCGTAGCCATCGTCCGAGTAGCGCACATCAGGCAGTTCGTCGAGCTCGTCGGACCAGGCCTCGGACGCGTGGTCCAGGGCCTCGAGGGCGAGTTTGTGCTCGATCCAGGTGTTGTAGAGCTCGCAGCCGAAGAGGACGGGGTAGAAGTCCAAGCTGGAGATGGAGGTCGGGTGGAGGCGGTTGTAAGGGTACTGGCGGATGAGGCCCTCGAGGTAGGCACGTAGCTGCGGCATGTTGGCCGGGGAGCCCCATCTCCGGACTGTCGCCCTTCTTGCGATAACCCAGTGGCGCTGTGGGCTGTGACCTTCGTCGTCGCCACCTGGTGCTGATGCAGAAGGCCCGTCGTCCTCCTCCTGCTGCTCTCCAGGGCGCACAATGCTGCCCCCCGACCGCGTCTCCCCTTGCCTCATCAACACCTCGGCACCCAGGCTCCACAGCCCGTTCCGCCTCAGATCGACACTCTTGCCCCTGATCTCGCTCCGGCGCAGCAGCCCAAACGCCCTCCGCGCGCGGGGAATGTCGCCTTCCTCCAGCGCGCGGAGCACCACCCCCGTGAGCACGCCGAGACCCTGGTCCTGCGCTGCGGAAGCGCGCATCTGCCGCGCGCGACGGGCCCTGTCCCTCTTTGAGCCTCCTCCGCTGGCCGTCGCCATGTCATCGTCGTCCTCGGCGGACGGTGGCGCGGCGTCGTCGGCGTCATCGCCCCCGGCGTGGTGGGGTCCTCGCAGCCGTGCTGTGGCAGGGCGGATGGGCCGGTGCGGGAAGTCTGGTAGATAGGTCGAGGGCAGCACGTCGGTCTCTGTCAGGCCTGCGGCGCTGAGCTGCTTGAGCGTGCTTTGGCTGTGTGAGAGGGGATTGATTGTGTCGGAGGGTAAAGGTTGGGTGCGGTGGTGGGGGGTGGTGGTGGTGCTGCTCAGGGCTGAGGCAGACCGCTTGCGTTTTTGGGAGCGCATTTTTTTTTTTTTTTTTTTGAGAAGGGTGGATTGGGTTTGGTATGTGTAGTGTGTGTGTGTGTGTGTGACTGTTTGACGATGAGCAAGGTGGTGATGAGATGGGTGATGAAAGATGCTCCTTTCAGAGGCGCCTGGCTTGGAGCCACCTAGAGGGATCTGTTGGTTGTTGCAAGCCTCAAGTTTCCTTGGTCAGTTCTATGCAACAAGGAATTGCCATCTTGTCAATTTACCATGATGACTTGGGCAGGGTAAGCTGGTGTAGTTGTCATTTTGTTTGTTGGGTAGGCGTAGTGGTCAAGTTGGAGAGAGTTGGGCGTTGCAGTATCGCGCTACGGTTCACTGAAAATTGCCCCGCGACTCAACCGAGTACAAAGTCTGCCCAAGAGTTGGACACAACAAAAGCTGATATACAAGTCAAAAATCTCAAAGAAGGATATATCGTGGGTCCAAGTTCTTAGAAGATGAGATTACGAGTGTCTACCTTTTTCTTTTTTTCTTCTCTCTCTCTCTCTCTTCTCTCTCTCTCTCTCTTCTCTCTCTCTCTCTTTCAATCTCTTCGTAAATAGCACGTTGCGGTGCCTTTCTGTTCGCTGCCGTGTGTAAAGGGTAGTCAATTCACACATGCAGTGCTACTGCTGAGGATCACTTGGAACATTCGTCCATCTTATATTCGATATTATCAAGTAGTTCTGAGCTGAGCGAGGAATTTCTTATTCCAGTTCTACATTGCGTCGTCTTGTTTGAACAGCCGAGCCCTCGTGAAATCCCTCGTTACGTAGAGCCAAGGACACAAGAAGTGACTTCTACACACCGTCCTCTTAAAACGCCATTTATGAGATCATTCCTTTCTGTTCTTCCTTTTGGTTGTTGCCCTGTATGCGACCCGTTGTCCCGTCTATATGCCATTCCGTACTCGTACAATGACCAAGTAAGTGCTTTGGGGGTATCGATGCCTTTGATTTTTGTGACTTCCCTCCCCATTTCTCTTGCATGAAACCAAAAGAAACCAGTCTCGACCCAGAGAGTATATATGAATATATATATATATATTCATACGCCCTGATCACGACGCCCTCTCGAGCCCGAATGGCGACCACGTTTCCAGCTTGCGGAGCAGCGTCTGGTACAAGAAGAGCATGCATCCGCTCTGTACACTTGTCCACACGAAACGCGGGCCCACGCCGCGGAACCACCCACCGAAGCCCTCGGTCTTGTAGATCATGCGCAGCCCCATGATGACTGATGACGTCTCGAGGGTGGCGGCTCCCGGTCGAGGGGTATGTGTTGATGGGGACGAGGTGGAGATGAGGCGCTTCGCAGCATCCTTCACCTTGGTCGCATCTGTTGCTTGCGAGACGTGGGGGTCCACGGAGGCGCACTTGGAGGAGGCCGTTGTCGTCTTAGAGGTGGTGGTGGAGGAGGAGGAGGAGGAAGAGGACCTGGCAGCTTCTGTTCCTGGGTTGACCTGGGTCTGCAGGCGGGTCTTGACCACATCCAGCGGGCACGTCATTGCGCCCGCCAGACCACCACCAGCCGCACCTGTGAGGAACTCGAGAGGCGTGCCCAGCTCGTTGGTCCCTTTCCACTGCACAGCCCAGTCTCTGAACTGCTCCCAGAACATAAATTGTAGGGCGGAGAACGGAAGGTCTCGGGACAGTGTCGCCTGGTACCCGTAGAACAGGGCGGAGAAGCCCTCTGTGCGTACGATCGTCCTGGCGGCGTCGACAGTATTGCGGTAGTTGTAGCCGGAGTGGAAATGGGGATTATTGTAACGGCCTTGGAGCTGCAGTCGGGTCTTGAGGACTTCGGTGGGCACATAGACGATGGATGCCGCCAGATCGCCAACAAATCCTTTGTAGAGCTCACCGGTCAGTCTAACCTGCTAGAAAGACGTGGGTGGGTGGGGGGATTTCATCTCGTGGTTGCTGTCGTTTTCAAGGGCCTTACCGGCTGTGAGGTATGCAAGGTTCGGCTGCATGCCACGGTCGATCAGGTTCCGCTTGGTGAACTCGTAAGTGCCGAAAAACAGGACCGTGCCTGGGAACGAGCCCAACAGCGCCGGGAACCAGCCGCCATAGAGACCCTTTCTCACCCCTTCTTGCCGCAGTATCGTGTAATATGAAGAGCCGAGTGATGTGTACTTGGGAGGGATGTGAGGGTCGCCCTGCTGCCGTGTCTTGACTGTATCCAAGGAGTGCATAAGCATGTCGCCGGTGGTTCCCCCAAGGCCACCAGCGATCATGGCCTGGGAAGGCAAGGGAACAACCCGATCAGCATTTCTTCTTGACGAGGCGGTCCGTGTTTTGATTTGCATACATGTATGTAGGGCGGGCGACCCTCATATTCTTCGTTTGCCTCGACTGTCATATCCTGAGATACATGCGTGCCTTCTTTGCCCTACCAAAGAGAGAAGACTTGAGAGAGATGGAGAGGCGGGCTAAGGTCGCATGGCGGTGCGGCACTGCAAGGGTTCCGACCGAGTCCGAGGTGCAACAGATGCAATTGGTAGGCCACGGCAGCAAAGGGAAGGTGGACTGGCCGCAGGGCGAGCGAGAAGCTCGTTCGGACTTGTCGTCGGCGCAGGCGAGGTGAGGGAAGATGGTGGTGGGTGTGTATGTCAGTTTTCCGACTTGTCAAGAGCTGGGTTTAAAATTTGGGAGTGAACCAAGAGACGAGCTAGAAAGATTTCGGCCGCGCCGCCTCTGGCGTCAGGCCCGCCTTGCTGGAAATACAGGGAGTCTAGTTGGGTAGGTGGGGGGATGAACAGGGTATGGTCCGTGCTGTAGAATACATAAAATAAAAAATAAAAAATAGTAGCCTTATCACTGTAGTGCATGGAAATGCAGCACAAGCAAAGAGTACCGCCAGTATGTACCTGATACATAGTCATACGTGTAGGAGACAGGACATGACTGCATGTGCTGAAATTATACAGACTGAGAGCATGCCCAACCCAACAATTCATTCGACGTCACCATTTTCAAGCAGCACAGCCAATGAATGCTACGGAGTCGATTCCCAAGCCGCTGAAGCTGCTACTGCCGTGGTCCGCCGCACCAAGGCTCGGCCCCGAAGTCTCACAAAGGCCGAGAAAAGCAGACAACTATCGGGGGGTTCTGTAAGCCGGTGCAACCAAGACCTCCGGTAGAGCAGAACATACTACTTCAGCATAATATGCACATCAGGCGCGGTCCAATGGAGAAGCATAGCAAAGTCCTTGCCATGGCATGTCTGTATAAGGAGAGAGAACATAGGCTTTTTTTTTTTTTTTTTTTCGCTCTATTTCACCCTATCTCCCTTCCTCTCATCGTCTAAAGGCACCCGCATCCAGTCTGTCTGGATATTCCCACCACCTCACCTTGCCGGCCTTGCGCCATGGCCACAAGATGTGTGTAACCTGTCCCTGAATAAGACGGATCGAGATCGGCCCGTACATGTTGCTGTCTTGTGTCAATTTACCCCCCTCGTCGCCCTCAACCCAGACGTGATTTGGCGGCACGCGGATGTACGGGTTTGGGAACGGAGGCCGGGTGTGAACGAGGTCTCCTGGCAGGCCCACGATGCGCTTTGTGGTGAGCGCATTGGGCTTCAATGGGTTGCTGCAGGCGTCCGTCATGAGTTAGGAATCATAAACGCCTGTTGTGCTGGGCGCTGGTTCTATTTCCACTTTTGCCCCCTGGTCTTTTCTTTTTCTTTTTCGTATAAGAGCAGAACGTACTGGAATGTGATGATCATGCCCCTCTGCAGATTCTGCTGCGCATACAACTTCTTCGTCAGGCATACGTCGGACCGGCTAGTCTCGTTGTACCGCTCATTGAAGTAAGGCGACATGGAGGGCCCACGGATCCTGACAACCTCAAAGACATGGTCGTTGAGAAAGACGACTACAGGAATCCATGGAAGCGTGACAAAGAGGTAGTGTGAAAAGTCTCGGGTGAAAACCTTGGTCGAGCCTTTAAACCTCGCCCATGCTTGCGAGGGTGCTGCCATATGTAGACACTCCGCCCGGTGGGCTCATGAAGCTTGGTCAACAAGTCATCGTTCGCCCTGAAGGCTTTCGTTTGGGTGGGTTTCGATGTCGCGAGGGGTTAGGAAAAGGGAAGAACTTCTTTGGTAGGTTCTCAGGACTTTTGCTGACATAAGTAAACACTGGTCTTTGTCATGCCTGCCGGCAGGCCTTCACGTCGACTCACTAAGTACTGTTTTTTGCTGGATCGAGCTTAAAACCTCAGCCCACTCCCGATTCATCCCACCTAAATAAAGTCTCGTCGTACCTTCCATAGTACCAGCTCTGGTACCAGCAACCGACTCTCCACGCTCTGCAAAGCAATTGACGGCCGCCAACCCGCGCCCCTCCCCCCTCCCATCTCACACCTGTCCATACTGGCATGCTGCCCATTTTCCCCACAGCCTCTTCGTCCAGTCGACAACCGAGGCGCGATGTCGATCGATAGGCCATGTCCTTCTCGCTGCTCCGTGTGCCAAAGAAGGCAGCCTTGACAGCCCTGCGCGGGCTCGTCGTAGGCACTTCCTGCACACTCGCCCTCATCACAGAGGACCGCCGCCGCCGCATCAACAAGGCCCGCAGCGCCATTCAAAATGCCGACAGGATTCGCTCGGCAAAAGAGTATCATGCGACGCGACTCGCCCTCCAAGAACCACCTGAGAGCCCCACCGGGGATGGGAGTGAAGACGGTGTCTTGTCGTCCTCCTCCACCTCTGTGGACCGACAGATATGGGCAGATAACAACCAGGACGGACATGATTCCCCACGTCTGGCTCAGGTTCGATGGGCCCGGTCAGACCAGATTGTTGACGTGAGGAGGCTTGAGGATGTGCTCGCCGCTCCTAGCCATACGCAACAACAGACTGATCTCGGGTCTCAAGCCAACCGCGAGTTTTCGCGTCCGGTGGCGCCCAAGTCGGAACGCCAGCCTCCTCACCAATGGGGCTCTCAGGTCAGGTCCAGCAATCAGCAGCTGTCTCCGGCTATGTTCCAGCGACCAGTGCCCATCAGGCCAAGCTCCAAGAAGCCGAGGAGGACGGTGTTGACCCCTGCAGAAACTGCAGAAGTGCAGGTGATCGATATCGCCGAGGGCCTTCAGCGGACAAGGGAAGCCTCAGAGCTAGGCGGCGCAGCTGGCCTTGGGCGCGCGGCTGATGCGCTGGAAGATATGTTGCGGAAAAGAGACTTGGGAGAAGGGGAGAGGCAAGTGCTTGTGCAGACGGCTGCATCACTTTGCTCGAGATGTCAACAGGCTGAACAGATGCATACTGCTACTCGAGCTCTGCGCTGTGTCGTCAGGCTTGGTCCATTGGCCATGACTGATTACTACGCCTCGGAACCACAGAATGTCATCCTTCATGCCCTTTCCAGTGCGGAGGCGGAAGTCGACAATCTCAGAAGCCAAGAGACACGGCCTCGGTGGGAACAGCGGCTGGCCATGCGTGAGACATTGGATCAAGCCATTGCTCTACTTATGCCGAAGTTTACCGAAGGCAAACTCTCTGCACCACAGCTTCAAGAATGGTTGCCAGTAGCTGAAAAGTTCATGAATCTCGCTCTGGACCTAGAGAACATGATTGAGCAGGCGTCCAATCTGTTCTGGCGCATCCAGTACTACAACGGAGATCCACATGGCACGATTGTCCATCATTTCTTTGATCGCCTCAAGCAGCAGGGAAGGTCGAAGCCTATTGTCAACATATTCAGTCTTTTGCGACACAGGCTTTCCGAATATGCGCCCGACACTTGGTACGCCATTGGCGATCTAGTTGCTGACGCGGTCGAGGACGCCCCTGGACAGGATCCTGCCAAGGTGCTCATGCATATGGCTGAGTACTATCCGACTGAGCTCCGCCCACCCCAGATGCCCCTCCGCACGACATGGGTCACGAAGTTCCTGTACTGCCACTGGCAGCGGGCGCGGCGGTTTGAGGACACGCTCGTGCTGTTCAGGCACTTCGAGGAGGTCGGGGGCCTCAAACTGGTTGTCCATGCCAACGGGGTGTTCCGGGTCATGATACAGATCGCTGTGGAAGCCGAGCGGTGGTCAGACGTCGACGAGCTCCTAAGTAGACTCCAGCGCGTTGAGCCAAGTTCTTCCAAGGAAGCCCGTATTATTGGCCTCCTTGCCCTGGCCAAGGCCAAGGTGGGCGACTGGAATGGTGTCTGGAACGGATTCAAGAGCATCGAGATCAGGGACCGTATCGAGGATGTATTTTCGCCCGTGCTCTATGAATTTAACAAGACACATACAACGAGGGAGATGGAAGATTTTCTCAAGGCCTACATCCAGGATCTAGAGATGCCCATCAGCCCGTATATGGTCAACATGGTTGCGAACCGTTACGGCGACATTCGAGACGCCCAGTCCTTTATAGACTGGCTAGTCTACTGCAGTGGCAAGGGGTTCGAGATTGATACGGCGTTTGGTACTGCCATCATTGCCAACTGCAGGAAGAGGTGGGACTTCAGCTTCGATGACCTGAAGCTCATCTACCACACGCTCCAGGGCCTCAGCCCTAACTTTGTGGATGGTGTTACGGAGAACGAGATGATCTCCACAGGCCTGAGGACGCATCGCCGAGCGAAACCGTCATTTGTCAAAAGACAGATCGCCACGGTGGGCGCCAGGTTTCAACGATGGCATCTGGCTGGCGACCACAACGACATACGCCTCGATCTGAGGCAGGCTTTTGTGACACGGGACTACAGGGCAGTCCTTTTGATATACAGAACTGCATGCAAGAGGGGTGTCGCGCTGGACGACGGCCATCTGCGGCTGGCCGTCATGGCGTGTATGAAGCTGGACGGCCGGCTGCAGACCGCACTTGACTTGATCAGGGAGGGTCAAGCAAAGGGCATGGATGTGAGCTCAACCATCACCCCGGTGTATGTCTTGCAGATGCGGCGGATTTTCGCTAGACACGCGTCGGACAAGGACAGCCTGCTCCGTCATGTGCAAAACCTCAACACCGTCTTTGAAGAACATGATCTCAGCCTCGGCTACACGGCGCTGTTGCGCACGGCACATATGCTCCTACAGGCCCGTCACCACCAGGGTGCCATCTCGTTCGGACTCTCGGCGCTAGAGAAGACAGACATTTCGTGTCCCAATGACATAGCGTCCTTCCAGCTGTTCATCGTGGCCTATGCGCACAGCGCCAATGTCCAGGGCATGAAGTGGACGATTGCATCGGCTGTCCACATGCAGTACTACCACAAGGCAAGCGTCTACAGGGCGCTCAAGGATGCCCGCAACCTGCTGCAGAAGCAGATCCGGAGCTCGGACGTCAAGGAGGCGCTCAGGGTGGTCGAGCAAGGGCTGGACAAGGTGCGCATACAGAGATACAAGCTTGGCGAGGAGCGGCATACGATCGAGCGGGCCACGATGGACATCATGAGGAAGGCAGCGCTCGAGGCGGAGCGACAGCCAACATCCGAAGAGGCCCTGCGGAGGCGAGATGAGGTCCTCCGGCAGCTGGAGGAGAAGGAGAGACGCGATCAGGAAGAACAAGAGAGAAGAGCGGTCGAGAGGAGACAGGCCAGGGATGCCAGGCGGCTTGCTGCGGAGGAATCCTTGCTGCAAAATGTCGAGCATGCGGACGCGATGGAGAAGATTCTCCAGGATAGCAGGCACGAGATCTTGAGCGACTTTTGAGGGCGCGTATGTCTTATGATACCCTGACAACATGAAACAAGAAAAAAGAAAAATCCAAACAAATCAATAAAATTACGACTATATTCATTTTCTACGACAACCAAGACAAACATATTCCGACTCACTTCGTAACATTTTGTACCCCCAAACCCAAGACTCTCTCAACTCTACCAGAGCAAGATATCCCTTCTGCCGGCTTCGCAAAGGCTGTTGATTCCCCCAACGGATGCATGCACAAAGAGCACGACTCAGCAACCTTTCGTAGTAACGACAGAATCGCCTCACTTGCCCTGACCAGGCAGACTACAATGTAAAGGGTTTCGATCCATCAAGAAACATTGTGTCCTCGCTATGGGCCAGTCAAAAATTTTCGATATCCAAACAGCAATCCTTGGCTCCAACAACATGCCATAATCGCCAACAAACCGAACGACATGTGAAATTGGGCGGTCAATCCATCGTCCCAAGGTCAGCTAAAGTGGCCCCTGGCGATTCGCCAATCAGGCACGGCGATTGCCGTGTGGCATGACAGTCTGGGCTCATCGAGAAAAATGCGGCAGGGATCCTCGACGCCAAAGGCGCCAGGGGTAGCGCAAGACGGGGGGGGGGGGTAGAGGGGCCGGGGGGGGCTCTTCTGTCTTTCCCTTCCACCATTGCTTCTGTCTCTGACACTGTGATGTACATGCCAGGCTAGTGAACAGCGCCCAGCGCCACTTGGCTTTAGTGTGCCAGTTGTGCTAACCCCCCATGGCCCCCAAATTCTAGTGGACCCTGGGCCTTTTTTTTCCTTTCTTTTTCTTTTTCCCTCTTCGATTCCACAACGGTTGTCACCCACGCCCAGGAGTCAGGTTCGTTGCTCTGGGTCTTTGGCTTGTGAACATCACCTTATTCTCGGCTCCGTACTGGGTACGACCCATACTCAACCACGACCCAACGAGAAAAGCCCGAGAAGAGAGGAAGGGATTTGGAGAGCAGCACTTCCTCTTTTTTCCTTCTTCGAGAGAGGACGATCTGGCTCTCATACTCAATTCAACTTTGATCGCTTGCTTTGCTGTTTTCAACAAGATTTGATTACACATTGACTACAGAAGTCAAAACCCTCTCCGCCAATCGACTCCTGAGACCCATCTCTGTCCTCCTTGGACCCTGCAGGAGATTGATCTGATAAACCTGCCAACACATACCAGAGCGGACAGACCCTCAACAGCTACAACAAGCACCAAACACCCAATTACTCACCGCCTCCTCGACCACACACACTCTACACTGTCTCTCGTCCTCCTCGAGCCTACCATAATGGCGGTAACGACCTTTCAAGCCGACGAGGCCGCCCTCCGCGCCTCTCGCCGCGAGAAGTACCACGAAGCCGACGCAGTCGTTGTCGGAGCTGGTGTCTTTGGGTGCGCCGCCGCCTATGCCCTTGCGAACCAGGGACGCAGTGTGATCCTCCTCGAGAGGTGGATGCACGAACCAGACAGGATAGTGGGCGAACTACTACAGCCAGGCGGCTGCGCTGCGCTGCGGCAGCTGGGACTGGGCCACTGCCTCGAGGGCATAGACGCCGTGCCCTGCTACGGCTACCACATCCTGTTTCACGGCGATGAGGTGAACTTTCCGTACCCCTACACCAATGACAAGGGCGAGGTCGTGCTGCAGGCGCAGAAGAAGACTGGCGATGAGTACAAGCGTCCGGAGGGGAGGGGTTTCCACCATGGCCGCTTCATCATGCAGCTGAGGCGGAGCTGCATCGCACACCCCAACATATCAGTGTTCGAGACCGAAGTGGTGGACACCATTGTTGGCGAGAACGCTCCTGAAGTGCTAGGCGTGCAGACCAGGACCACAGACCCGGACACGGGCGAGAAGAAGCCTGATTGCTTCTTCGGCAAGCTGACCATCATCGCCGACGGCTATGCCAGCAAGTTCCGCAAGCAGTTCCTCGGCGTGCAGCCCGTGGTCAAGAGCCGCTTCTACGCGCTCGAGCTGATCGACTGCCCCATCCAGCCATCAGGCTATGGGCATGTCAACATCGGCAAGGCGAGCCCCGTCCTGATGTACGCCATCGGCAGCCACGAGACGCGCGCACTGATCGATGTGCCGCTGGACCACCCCGACGCGGCCCCAGACAAGGGCGGTGTTCGTGGCTACATCAAGAACGTGGTCCTGCCCGTCCTGCCGAGGGAGGTCGTCCCCTGCTTCGAGGCCGCCCTGGCCGACGGAAAGATCCCTAAGAGCATGCCAAACAGCTGGTTGCCGCCGAGCCACCAGTCCTCCAGCCACCCGGGCGTGATGGTTCTGGGCGACGCCATGAACATGCGCCACCCGCTCACCGGCGGCGGCATGACCGTCGCGTTCCACGACGTCGTCGTCCTGTCGGGCCTGCTCGAGAGCGTACCTGATCTGGGTGACTACGCCGCCGTCCGCGCTGTCATGAAGAAGTTCTACTGGCAGCGCAAGTCCCTGTCGAGCATCATCAACGTGCTCGCCATGGCCCTCTACAGCCTGTTCGCCGCCGACTCACGCGAGCTGCGCGCCCTGCGCATCGGCTGCTTCGGCTACTTCCAAAAGGGCATCACCGAGGAGCCCACCGGCCTGCTGGGTGGGCTGATCCGCAGGCCCTTTGTGCTCTTCCGCCACTTCTTCACCGTCGCGTTTCTCGCCATCTACCTGAACGCCTGCGACGTTGTGGGCAGCGGCGGGGTCCTGGGCGTGCTGAAGCTGCCCGTGGCCATCATCGAGGGCTTCCTGATCCTATGGAAGGCTTGTGTGGTGTTTCTGCCCATCTTGTACCGGGAGGCGCTTTGAGAGAGGCAAGGAAGGAAAAAAAGGGAAAAAAAGGAAGAAAAAAAAAAGGAGGAGAGAAGGAAGCCTGGGCTGCAGTTCTATGGGACGTGTGTGTCATCGCTTCTTTTATGAGATCCATAGAACATGTGACTATAGACGAGAGATGAGAAAGAGACGGGGCGGCACTGCGATGTTTCCGTGTATGTATTGACACCTTGAGCGGGATGTTTGTATATTTCATCCTTTGCTTAAACACATTACGAGTTATATATATAATACTAATGATTGAGATGAAGGTAACTCTGCTCTTTGAGGTTCGAGGTTATGTGGACGCCGCAGCGAGAAGAGAAGCAATCGTTTTGCGCGTTCTGGTTTCCCGAAAGGCATATTTTGCAACATGAAAAGTAGATTATTGGTGTTCCACATGCACTACTTGTCACAGTTGGCGATGGAGATTTCTCTTTTTTTTTTCTATTGCGACCCATGATGTGATATGATGAGGGCAGAGTATGTTACAGGGGTATCTCGACTATGTACCGAGTGTTCTATTTTTCTCTTCCTTTCTTGAGAGAATCGTGACGAATGGGATCAATGAATGGCCTTCTGGGTCGGCGTGAAGTGTCCGAGTTATCCATCACTCACACTCCTCCCGGCTGATGATGTGACGAGAGGGAAAATCCAAATGCCATTCTCCCTGCTTTTATTCATGTCGCCTGGTCGGGTGATAATGATCAGTCACATGAGTCTTTCAATCCGCTGTCATTTCCTTTTTGACATTTCTATTCAACTCGATTTTTTTTTTAAAGATAACCTTTCCTTTACGACATTTACGTAGTAGTCATGGCTGCAAGGTAATCATCCATCCACATCCACCTCGGCTCAGGTCGTTCGCCGACGGTATACGCCCAGCATCCAACTGAACCGCAGGACGGCCAGGCCCAGGGCCATGCTGAGACTATCTTTGATGAGGTTCATTTTGGAGCCGTCGACCTCGTGCCAGTCAATTGGGACCTCGGCAACCCGGATGCCCGAGGAGCTGCCGATGACGGTGCCGTCGATGGCGAGGACGCTCGTCGGGGGGCGCGGACTCGGCGAGCATCAGCATCTCGATGTCGAAGATCCAGCCCTCGGCGTGCATGTAGGGGATGATGTGGGGCAGGGCGGCGCGGGAGAAGAGCTTGAAGCCGCACTGGGTGTCGCGGATGCGAGACGTGGCCGGCGGGGTCAGGATCTTGATGACGGTGTGGAACGACTTCATGAGGAAGTTGCGCAGGGCGGAGCGCTTGACGACGGCCTCGCTGCCGACCAGGTGCCCGCGGCTGCCGATGGCGACACCGCGGCTGCTGGCGTCGACGACGTCCTCGCAGCCCTCGATCAGCTTGCCCAGGTCCGAGAACCGGGAGGCGCCGTCGGCGTCGGCAAAGACAATGTACGCGCCGCGCACGTGCCGGAAGCCGTGGGTCACGCCGCCGCCCTTGCCGCGGTTCTTCTCGAGGGTGACGATGCGCAGGATGTCGTGGAGGCCGTGCTTGCGGCTGAAGTCGAGCGCAACGTCCACGGTGCTGTCGGTGCTGCCGTCGTTGACAATCAGGATCTCGTAGCCAGACGCCACCTCCTCCTTGTCGTTCTTCCTGCCGGGTCTTCTAAACACCTGGCGGTGGTGCTGGGTGGCGGGAGGGCTGGCGAGGCGCCTGCGCTTGTCGTTGGCCGTGGGGCGGCCGAAGCGGGCGTCGAGGTACTCGATGGCCTCCTCGAGAGCGGGTATGATGCGCTTCTCCTCGTTGTAGGCGGGGATCACGACAGAGACCTCGACCTTGGCGGGCTCGATAGAGCCGGTGTCGGGTATGTGGAAAGCATCCTCGCTAGCTGCGGTGCACTCGCTCAGCTGGCGCTCGGCGAGCCAGCGGTCATACCAGCAGGGGAGAGGGCGGGGGCCGCTGGTGCTGCCGTCGGGGTTGGTGGTGATGTAGGTCTTCTCGGACGGTAGGGGTGCTCGAGGCTTGGGGGCGATGAGGTGGAGGAGGGCATAGACCTGGGAAGTGTCAGTCAGAGATCGATGCCTCCAGTGGATTGGTGTAGGAATATTGCAGGGCATCTGTCATTGTCTTTTTTTTTTTCTTTTAGAGAAGAGTATCCATCTACTTACAGCCAGGTAGACAAAGCCGATGGATGCAGTGAAGAGTAGGCCCAAAACATAAAGGGGGAGAGCCCTGATGGTGGTGTAGACTGGAACAATTAGCTGCTCAGTGATAGGGAGCAGCTGAGCTGAAGAGGAGTCCGACGCCATTCTCGAGGTCTTGACATGTGAAAGAGGGACAAGATGGAGAGAGAGAGGGTGATGTTCGTTTCTAGTGTTCCATTGGTGACGACGCAGCGAGTGTGTACAGCCTCGGGGGAGGGAGATAGTTTGTCGGGAAAAGAAGAGAAAAGAGGTCAAGATTGTCCACCAGATAGAAGAAATGAGAGGCTGTTGTGGTGGTCTTGTGAAGGGGTGTTGGAGAGGACAAGTGGTGTTGGAGGGGCGGAGAGCTTGCTGCTGGTGCTGCTGCTGCTGCGTCTACAATTGAGATTAAAGCCACGATGCACGTTGCGCGTCACCTGCAATTGAAACCCCACAGAGCTCTTTGTGGAGTAATACCCGGCAATGGTCCCTGTCGATCCTCCGGAGGACCCCGCCCTTTCAGGCCTTGTCAGCTCAAGATAGTGCATGCTATAGTGCTACCTCAGGGACCTACAGGGCACACTATAGTACTACGCCAGCAAAACCAATCCACCCTTGCATTGATCCTTGCGCTATTATCCTGCGGGGGGTCTCAACCCCAAAACCTGAACAGGTCTCGAAGCATCTGGCTAATGAACACCTATTTACAGATTTCTAGCTATGGTCAATGTTGTGCATCCCTTTGGCAGACCTGAGTACTTCATCAAATAATCAATTCGCTGTAATCTTCACGAACCCTTCTTGATTTCTTTTCCCTTTTCCCTCAACACCACCTTCAAGTTGATCTTGTTGTTTCTGGAATCTGCCACTTCACATGGGCTTGGCTCTTTTGGCTTCTGTAGATGGCTTTGTCCAAGCATGTCTGCAGATCATTCATATCTGTCACTGGAATGGGAGGTAACGCTGACTGGTCTGATGGCGCTGCTGCTGGGTTTTGAGACGGCGAACCATGGGAGTTTGTGGCAGATATCGTCTCCACCTTGGACTTTTGAAGTAGCCTAGGATGACTCGAATGGCTTGAGGTAGGCGGTGATGTTCGCAATGGATCTATGAATCCCGGGATCCTGGCAGGCCCATCGGCGTCTTCCTCCTCAAGGGTGGGCTGGCAGTTCCCACGGGGTGGGGGTTTCTTCTTGCGCAACTTGTTTGGACAGCGGCGTGAGGTGGTTTCGCTGTTTGCAGGCTTCTTGTTCTTGCATAACAAAAAAGCCATTTCGGCAGTGTTATCGTATCTGTCCCGATCGACTTATCGACGAATGGTTCAGTCTCTGTCCACTCTTCAAGAAGTAGACGCACACTGTGGGATATCGTTGGTGGTTTGTAGCTCGGTTCTGGAGAAGTTCGGGGCACAGAAACAAGGCGAGAAGTGAACTGTGGCTGGTTCCATTATATAGGAATTTCATGTTCCATTCTCACAAAGTTTGCAAAGCGTTTGTGACAGAGTGCTGTGATACTTGGTCCCACGGCTGACTGCACGTTGAACAGACAGACTTGTCTGACTATGTACGTCTACCTACTAAATCTAGATGCCATACATGACTGGGGGATCTAGGCTCGGTCACGGAGATTGCAGAGATTGGACTGACGGAATGAGACAAGCGATGCGGCCTAAGACGTTACAATGTAGAAATAAAAATAAAAAGAACAGAAGAGTGCGTTCCTGAATCGATAGAATGCGTGGTCGAGCTTTGACTGGTAAGCGAGTCTATACAGGCGGACAGACACATATGAGCATCATGCTGTCAATGTACAATGGCATGGGTGGACTCGGTCTAACCGTCGTATCACGTCTTAATCTAGACATAGTAGACCTAGATACCCCATGCCGCAAGCCATGGCGACATTGCATTGAGATATCGCTGCGGACTCCGACTTACGGAGATACGCACCGTGGGCGAACCTTGCTAGCTACAGGCTGCATTACTACTGTAAGTCTACAGTGTCGTCAGCGGAATCCAGATGGGAAAAAACTACCTGTCACCCACTGCAGCAAGGGGGGTTGTGGGTGTCATCGCGTGTATGGGTCCGGCCCCATAAGTGTCTGACTCTGGGACCCGGAATGCTCTTGACCACGCCGAGATCTACATACCACAGGGCGGGCCGCCGGTGCAGTCAGCAAAAGTGCAGTACTTTGTACAGTACGACCCATCGATGAACCCAACTCGAGAGCAGGGAGTTCCATGCCTCCAGCATGTGACAGTGTCGTCGTCGTCGTCGTCGTCGTCTCGTCAAAATATCAGATGGGAAATCGGCGAGCAAAATTTCAGAACTCCCTGCATCAGCGAGCAGAGAGCTGCTAACCTGAAGCCCGAACTGAACAGCATGTGACCGCAACCTCGGCAAAAAAAAAAAAAAAAAAAAAAAAAAGAAAGAAGGGGGAGAGTGGGAGAGGGGGACAAGAAAAAAACGAGAGGCCAACACTCGGGCTGAAAAGAGCAGAGCCCAGTATATTTTGTCTTCCTCGAGAGTGCCTGCCTGTATTGAATCCTGTGAAGCCTGCTTCACAAATTCATGGGCTTGCGGAACGCGTACACGGGCAAGGTTATGCGCGGATGCAACCCTTATTGTGTACTCGGGCGTTTGATCTTATCAACCGAGTGCTAGTGTTGCATTTGGAAAGCATCTTGCCAGAGAGACGAGGACAAACCAGAGCAGACGCACGTCTGTGTGATGTCTAAGAAAGTTTAGATAAAGTAGAAGTCTGGATGGAAGGCGAAAAGAACCATTCGGGAACCTTCGAAACGCTGTTTATAGATTGAATGCTAGAGCAGATGCGGCCTAGCTGGTTCTTCAGAGCCTCCATCCTGAGGCGCGGGCGGGGATTTTGAGTTTGCAGCCAGCGCAGGGGCACGAGTGGCCCGTCTTTGGAGGGCCCCCGGCACGCCTAGGTGGTCTGGGTGGGCTTGGCGGCAGCAGCAGCAGCAGCAGCAGCAGCGGCAGCAGCAGCAGCAGCAACAGCAGTAAGAGCAGCAGTCAAGACGTGTACCCACTAACCCGGCTGGTGGTGATAGCAGTGGGAACGCCACCCAGGCGGGGCACGGGTCATCTATGGTACTACTATGGTATGTACATGGGCTGCTGGGGCCCTTCGCCTTCCCCCCCCTCGCTAGGTGCCGCTTGTCCCAACCCTCTGGCCTGGACTCTTTTTCTTGGTCTGGGTTCTGGTCCTCCGCTGTCGCGCGCGGGAAAGTCGAGCGAGTGACGAGGTTTTCAATCACAACCCTAGCCCAACACCACACCCGACGTCGACGATCAACCCTCCCCCCCCCCCTTCTTCCTATCGGCCCCGACCGCGTGCACGACGACCACGACACAGACATTTACATGTACGAAATAGCGCATCGATATTGCTGACGGGCATCTCAATCGTTTCTCCTCACCAGCACGCAGCGCGCGATTGACAGGATCCACCCCCATCCGATGGCCTGTGTCTGACTGTTCACCCACCACGCACGATCCGACCGGCGCTCTCGTGTCATCATACCTTTGCGGCCAACTCACTTTTTCCCAGCCCACCATCCGGCGCTGATCTGACCCGACATCGCACCCAGCAAGCTGCAGCACGACGACGCATTACGACCCGCCCTTCCCTGCCTCCTCCGCCAGTCTGCGAGCGAGCCCAGACAGCCGCCCGCGTGCCCGCCACACACTTCTCTTGTCGATCCTGGTTGACTGATAGCCGCCAAGAGCGACGCCACACCAAGACCGAGTCTCAGAGACGCATACACATCGATACAGACGCTTGTCGACCCCGTGTTCCTCAGTCCCGCGTCATAGACCGAAGGTCACACCAGCGCAAACCCGTTTTCGAGACCGATCCGCGCGCGCTCCTGTCGCAGCGCGACCCCCATCGTCCAAAGTGGCGGCGCTTACCCTCCTCAGCTACCCCGACACCGAGCTCTCCCTGCAGCAGCACCTCGACATCGCGCCCGACCTCCTTGCCAACTACGAGCGCCTTGCCACCGAGGAAGGAGGGGATCAGGAGTCGTCGATGATGGCACAACCCGTGCCTCATCAGACGACGTCCACCGACAGGAGGCGCGTCAAGGTCTACGAGCTGCGCGAGAACGACTGGTTTGACCGGGGCACGGGCTTCTGCACCGCCGACTTCGTTGAGGTACGATTGACCAACCAACCAACCAACCGCCTTGCGCCACCGCGCGCCTGCTGCTGCCGCCCCTATCCCCGTGGGGTGGCGTGGTCGTCCCCTGGACACATTGCCGCCATGGTGTTTTGTCTCCTCAACCGTCCCGGCCGTTCCCTGCTAACCTGATGATCCGTGTGTTACCTCTATAGATCGACGATGGCGCCAAAGAGGCTCGTGTCGTAGTCGACTCCGAGGAGGAGCCCCTGCGGACGCTGCTCGAGACGAGAATTCACAGGGAGGATGGTTTCCAGAAGCAACAAGGCACGTCGCGCCTACGAGTCCTATCCTGCTGCAGGCGGTCGCATCCACGAGCTCCAACACTAACGGGACACTACAGAGACGCTCATTGTGTGGACCGAGCCACATTCCCAGGTCGATATGGCGTTGAGCTTTCAGGAGCCGGATGGCTGTGCCCAGATATGGTTCGTCATCACCCTTCATTAGTGCTTGCACACTAAGAGACCGGTCGCATACCTTTCTCTTAGATCTTTACTGACCGTGTCACTACCGCACAGGAAGTTTGTCAACGACGTTCAGCGGAGTATGATTGCCGAGCATGATGGTCAAGGTATTACGACCTCATCGATAGAAACACGGCGCCCATGGGCGCAGATGGTCTCGAACCTGTACTGACTTTGAGAATCGCGCTCAGTAGACGATAGCCTCTCGGACGAACTCGGAATGGACATCTCGACAGCCATTCAACTGCCTCCCGCCGAGTTGGGCTCCCTCTCGGACCTCGAACAGGCCATACGCACCATCAGCTCGTCGACAGGCGGTCGTGATGCCCTCGCGAAACTGATCATGCACGAAGATTACATCGGCAAGCTGATACCCCTCGTCGAGATGGCCGAAGATCTCGAAAGCCTCCAAGACCTGCACCGACTCTGCAACATTATGAAGATCGTCCTCCTGCTGAACGACACGACAATCATCGAACATGCTGTCTCGGACGAGTGCGTTCTGGGCGTGGTCGGCGCGCTGGAATACGACCCCGACTTCCCGCAGCACAAGGCCAACCATCGCCAGTGGTTGAATAAACAAGGACGGTACAAGGAGGTGATCCGGATCGAGGATGAGCAGATTCGCAGGAGGATCCATCAGACGTATCGCCTGCAGTATATGAAGGATGTTGTGCTGGCTAGGATCCTGGACGACCCGACCTTTTCCGTCCTCAACTCCATGATCTTCTTCAACCAGGTCGAGATTGTGCAGCACCTCCAGAGCAACACCGGGTTCCTGCACGACCTCTTTTCGATCTTCAGCCCGGAGGCGAAGGCAGAGCAGCTCAGGAAGAAGCAGGCGGTCCTCTTCATCCAACAGTGCTGTGCGATCGCCAAGAACCTCCAACTGCAAGCCAGACAGGCTTTCTACTCTAGCCTGTTGAACCACGGTCTCTTGATGGTCATCCACTTCGGCCTCCGCAACTTTGATGTCTCGGTGCGGGTTGGTGCTACGGATATATTGGTTTCTATGATCGACCACGACCCTCACATGATCCGTCACACTCTGTTCGTACAATTCCGGGCAAAACAGCTGCCCTTGACGGATGCACTCATCGACCTCCTCCTGGTGGAGGTTGACCTCGGCGTGAGGTCTCAAGTATCCGACGCCCTCAAGGTGCTGCTCGATATTATCCCTCCAGGTCAGCTGCAGGACAGCGGGATCAAGCTCGTCAACGGAGAACTGCAGCCTCGACCACGGATGCCTGGCCAGGCCAATACACTTGAAGGCCAGCAGCAGATGATCCTCGAAGATTTCTACAGCCGGTCAGCGGTGAGGCTGTTCAAACCCCTCCTTGATCTGGAGGGACAGACCGAGCTCAACTTCTCCGTGCAGACTGAGGACATCTTCACTTATCTCAATGATATGCTTGGGTACTTTGCACGACAGCACCACAATCTCTGCAAGAAATTCATCAAGGAGCACAACATCGCTCAGCGGTTCGCTCAGCTGCTTTCCTGCAAGCAGAAGCACCTGCAGCTTGGTACGCTACAGCCTAACTATATCCCATCGTGATTGACCATGGCTAACGCTTTCAACAGTTGCAATCCGTTTCTTCCGCCACCTCGTCAATCACGTTCCGGACGAGTTTTATATCAAACTTGTGGCCGAGGCGCAGGTCCTCGGTCCCATCCTAGATGTGCTCCTGCGTACACTGCCTCGAGATAACCTTCTAAGCTCAGCTTGTCTAGACATTTTCGAACATATCCGCAAGGAAGGCGTCAGAGATCTTGCGCGTTATCTCAGGGAAAACCACAAGGATAAGCTGATCGCATTGAGCGACATCGAGGTTTTCCGAGAGCTGAACCGAGAATCAGAGACGGCCCGGCTCTATCCGAACAATATGGACAGCTTTATCATCGATTCTGAAGATGAGGCCGCCCGCCGGCCGCCCCACGTGAATGGGCGGATGATGGAACATATCAACATGGATCAGATGGAAGAGGACTACTTCAACGGCTCAGATGATGAGGATGAGGCTCAGGGCAAGCTGGCAGCGACTGATCCGCTCAGCAGCGGCCCTGGGCCTCTGAGTGCCCTCGTTGACTATCACTCGGACGAGGAATCAGATGAAAACGGGGATGTGGTGATGAAGCCTGCCAAGCCAGAGGAGGACAAGGACGCGCAAAGCGAAGAGAAGAAGCAAGAGGCAAGCACGCCCAACAAAGCAGGTGGAACACCCACCCTCCCGTCATCGACACCGCCAGAGCGGCTGAGTGAGAAGCGACGTCGCGAGGAGGATGACGACGACGACGAGCTGGGCAAGATGATGCAGCAGCACAAACGGCGGAACAGCCAATCAAGCATCCAGAATTCTGCTGGGGCTGCAGCGGCCCTGCGAAAGAAGAAATCCTTCAACATGGGCGCGAATTCTGGTGCTGGCTCTCGGAAGATCGACATCAGGCTCTCTTCTGTTCAGAGCCCAGTGGGTCAGAGCTCGTCAGGACAAGATTCTGATTCATGAGAGGTCTCCTGAACACGTCTTGTCGCGGCCATGCAAGGGAGATCAGAAGCCGCCATGTGTATGAGTGAGACCAGCTGATCCCGGCCCGGGTTGGGGCGCATTTCGATCAGACTGATGATGATGGTGTCTTTTTGATTCTATTCTTTTCTTTTTTTTTTTTTTTGCCCCTACTTCTTTTCATTCCTCTTTTCCCTCGGTCCTTGGCCACATTACCATGCTTTTTTTCCGTGAAAAGAAAAAGAAAAGCTACAAAGATACCAGAACACCAAGAATGTACCACAAGTGCAAGAGCGATTTGCTGAGGATCAGCGTTGAGGACGCATAGGCGTAGGAGACTGGAGGCGGACTCTATTCGTGCATGAGCGAGATCAACAGATGGAGAGAAAAGAGATGACCGGCTCTGCTAGCATTACATACATGCATTTTTGTATCATATATCAGGTCTGGCAGGTTCGGAAACAGGTAGGGGTAGGCGCTCTCACGGGGTGGCGTTGGGTGGTTGTAGTCCGGTTCTATACCTAGGCATAGTCCTACTCAAGTAGGCTTTAGTCTTACAAGCAGTGCAGTTATCGCGTCTTGAGAGAGAGAAAACAACTAAGTGTACCAATGATGGAGGGAGTGGACTTTGAGTTTTGTGATGATTGTCAAGTTGTACTATGTCCACAAGAGAGCGAGTAATTACCAAATACATCTCAGCATCAGTATCAGGGTATGTCCTGCATCGAGAAATGCTCTCCGGCACACACGGATCATGGTTGCCTGTCACGGACCGGAGCAGGCAAGTGACACTGAAGGACCACACTAAGCCTCTCGAGACGTTACAGGACTCGCACGAAGGAGGACTTGTAGCCTGGGGTTGATGGTCGTTCCCGTTTGTAATACATTGGTGTCGTCGTGGATGTCTGTGGAGCTTCCCCTACGAGCACGAGGAGTACAGCTTGTGTTGCGCTGATGTTGATACTACAGTCTGTAGCATGTTTGGATATACATAATTATGTGTTTCCTGCGTATGTCTGTGTGACTGGTCACGGCGTGATTACTGCCGTTATATGTTTGAAGGACTGACAAGTCAGATATTGCTCTTCTCCTCGGTGTCTGGGGTGAAGACCTGGGAACATCTGCTAGAGAAGTGTGGTCCAGTATAATTATAACGTTCTTCCTTTGCTGTTGCTTTTCTCGTGATCGCCAGTGCAACCTTTTCAAGTGTTGTTGGCCCGGAGGTGAGGATAGTAGCTGACAATTTCCTTGTATTTGCTCGTGGGACTATGCGACGATTTAATTCAGCCACGAGACATGGATATAAACACAGATGCACTTATTCTGGAAGAACAATTCTTCGGGAGAAATAAAAATGGCCGTTTCCAAACGCATTAGAGTACCTTGAGAAGACGAGTATAGCCGTAAAAATCAAACAAGGAGACATTCGTCCACAAAACGCAGGAAGACGACTCAACAAATCCTTGTGCAATTTCTGCATCGAGAACGAGTCTGCTCTCTGCACCTTTGCCGTCTAGCCTTAATATACAGCCAGATCAAAAGCTCCAAGAGACTGGTCTCGCGTATCCACTGTAGTAGCACGAGTACACGAGTCACAATCCGGATCAGATGATACTCATCTCTTTGGCATTCAAAATGGAGGTAATTACTGCAGTCCTGCGTCCGTATTAGACTCCAAGCCGGATCAAAGAAACCAGGAGGTTTTGGCAATGACACGTACCATAATTAGCAGAAAGACTGAAAGCACAGTGACCTTCGTCTAAGCCCCTCACCTCGAACGTTTCCGCATCAACCATCGAATGGTTGAGATCACATAGAGAAAGACGAACAAGTTCTCGACCTGGACATTACCATCAGAGGACGAACATCGAGCAGGAAGCCTTTATAGCTGCCCAACACTGTTGCTTGTCCAGCGAGCGGCGGCACTGGATGATCAAAGCAGGCTCTCTAAACCTGGACTTCGCCAGTCTCTAGCATCGTAGATTGTAATTATTTCATAAGGAAATAATTACGTCGACCATATCCGAGCCCCTAGAATACCATTTCAGGGTTCGCGACGTAAAGTCTATATTTATTTCCTACAGAGGCGATGGTGGCACCAGCTGATCAGGGGCATCTAGTCGACGAGGGCCCAGACTTCCGGGCCCAGGGAACAGAGCTGGAGGACGAGCCTCACGCGGCACAGAGAACCGGCTAAGGAGAGATGTTGGCTACGTTCTAGGCTTTCTCGCATGCACACGATCTAAGACCAGAGAGGCGCACTGTGTGATGGAAGGTCATATGGGGGCAAATCGCACCGCTGGCAGACGACCGACTTGGTGACACGATGATGCCGCGAGAAGAGCGCTGAGGCCACCCGAAGGCATCGTGAAGAGGAAGTGGAAGTACCTGCTCCAGATGACTCTTGGGGCTATACTGACGCTATCCGAGAAACCGTCAAGCAAGTCTGCGAGGCTGCTGGTATAGATGATTGTTCACCGGCTTTGTAGAAAGTAGTGGCTGGGTCGACCTCTGCGAGTATGGCCTCACAGGACATGTTGATGAGCGGTTTCAGGTGGACACAGCGTCGGCAACAGATCAAGGCTGTGTGTAAACCAGCGTCGAGATCTTACTCTGATCTTGTGGGAGGTCTCGCGCTCACTTGGGGCAAAGCACAACTCACTCAGCTGTCGTGCTTCCCCAGTCCTGCTGCAGTCATCACATCACCGCAGCCGAGCGGCCGCCTCTAGAAGGGTTGCCCCAAAAAGCGTTCCCCTCAACATTTCCTGCCCCGGATAATTACCCGTCACAACACGAGCAGGGCTATCACAGATCCGGTATATTGGATGACTCAACCATTATATTACACAGACAAGAGACGCTCTTCGGCGCCTTGCGCTTGGTCCACTGTCCAGGATAGGCACTTGTTCTCTCTTCTCCGAATCCCCGGATAGCAGGCGTGACTAACAACGCCCGAATTACTTTGTACACACGCCCCTGCCTGTGAGGGGAGGAAAGAACCTAGCGCAGTAATCAGGAGACCCAGTTCTGGATATTATTCTGCGAGGGCTCGAGGCACCAGGTGCTTGCACAGCCAAGTGAATTGCCGGTGTTCATGTGTGCCATCGGCCATTTACCGAGTCTGTCGCTGTTCGTCGACGTGGGAGCTCGTAGGTGTACGGAAACTAATGCATGGGTGGGGATAGGGTGGCTGTCTCCCCTGTTGGGTGGAAGTCGTATAGTTATATCAATGCTTGATATAAATTAATTAGGGTGGTCGGTGTCTGTCGGCCACCCAACGGTGCATGTCGTGTAACCGCCCATTTTCAGCAAAAGCCCCATGGGCATGGTCGAGTCATTGATGTTTCCGCATGGGAGTACATACAGTACTATCGGATGATTGGCTGGGTTGTGGCTCTGTGCCTCACAGCTATGCTTTGGTCATCAGTGTCGATACTCTCCTCCATGAGCTTGGAAGTTGAGTTCTGAGGATGACTCGTCAAGAGCAACTGATGCGCCCAGCAATTGATGCACAGCCTGCTCAATCAGGCCTTGGCCCCGCCGCCTGGGCATCGTGTGAATAAGAATCTAATCCTTTCTGTTGTGCCCTGGCTTCACGACCAAGTACCACCCACAAAGCAGCCTCTTACCCCACAGCCGTAATGGCATGAGCATGCAGTCATACACACCCGGAACGCGGCCACGTCTCCCCCAACCAAGGACTCCCCCTCCAGAATCCTGACAGGCCTTAGCCCAGGACTGAGGCGTGCAACAAGAGGAATTGTCCTCTTTGTCGGGGTGGGTGTAGGCGTGCTGACGTCTGTACGACCCTAGGCGAGCCAGCCATAATTATTGTATCATCACCCCGGTGGTTCTCCACTCTGCATTGGTGGCGGTGCTGGTCCGAGGAGACTTTTCTGTGATGACCTCCGCTTCTTCAAACTGACGGATTGTCTAAAATGAACAGAGGGGACCTTTCTTGTGTGAAGCGGCGAGGCATGATATGTGATGAGACGCACCTTCGGTGCTAGGAGAGAAGACCTATAACTCAGGCCGAAGGAAAAGGAACAGACACGATCCTTTTCTATGGCCCGTTCCGCCTCTCATGCGTTGTTCATGTCAGATAAAGACACTCAACTTTGCTCGGGGTAAAAGTTCGGAAAACTCGCCCCAAAGGAGGAGGCTGTGATTAGAGACGGCGGCAGCTGTTCTTCACTTTGCTGTAAGCATGCACGTACGTTGGTTTCAGGCAGACATGTTTTGTGATCCTTCACCAATTAATAACCTATTTCGCGACCAACTCGCCACTCACTCAGAGCTTGTAGTCACATAAGGCCTGGGCGAAAAATGAAGATTCTTGATGCGGCGTTTCGGATGAAGCAGGTGACCTGCCCTTCGTAGGGTTGTTCGCAGCCACTCAGCCTCGAGAGATTAGTACGGGTCACACATCGGACGGCTTTGATTAGTCCTGCGGTGACACACGGGGGGAAAGGAGAAGCTAAAGACTGCATGTCTATTTTCGGAGTTTGGTTCGGTAGTTAGACTTATTGTAGGCTGGCAAGCCATGACTGAAACTGGAGTGCAAGGACGAGGCGTCTTGTACCCCGTGCCGGGCATCAATCCATTGGCGGGGCTGTACTTTGTTGAACATATTGAAAATCTTCGAGGAGGGCCCTTTTTGTGTCGAGGCTTCACAGCAGATAGATGCACAAGTAAGCCTGTTGGCAGGAGATCTCGCTCATCAAACAATTCGTAAGGGTCTGGCTTGAGGATGGCTGTACGAGTCCTTGCAGGCCCCAATACTGTACCATGATGCGTGACCTGCAGGATGTCAGCAGTGCAGTATTCGCGGGTCGTAGACAGGCCCCCACCCCTGGCCCCCCTTCCCCAAGCACCACCATTGCTCAGTTGTAACGTGCTCAAACTTGCTTATGGAAGTATATTTGGGATGCAGATAGAAATCCGAGTGTGAGACTGGATCATGGCTAATTGATATGTGGAACAATGGGACTCGGTGAGCTCATTGTTGCATCTGCAAGGCTTATGATCGATGACGACCCTGTATGCTCAGTTACAACAAGATGTAAGATGATACAGTCGCCTCTCCGTTTGTCATGACTACCTTATCTAGGCCTGGTCACGGAGGTAGATCATCGGAGTCAGCAGATAGCCTGCATATCTGCAGCTAGACAGCAAGTCGTGCAGGGCCAAGCTGAGCAGTTACTCGAGAAGCCTAGATATTCCAAATTGTTTTACTGGCAATTGAAGACCAAAGCTGGGCTGCTGAATGGAGGCGGCGGCTGGTCGTAGAACCCTTATTTTCAAACGCGCCAGGTGATACAATATCCAGGCCAGCAGCAGCAGCAGCATTGTGTAGGCAGGCTATCGGGCCATTGCGAGAAGAAAATAGTACTCCTGAGATGGTTGAGCACATGTCCTTGCGCTATATGCAACCCGTACCACACATGGAGGTGGCCACATGCTTATAGCATGTCTTTGATAAGCAAGGTTCTAAGACATGAACGCCGCGCACCTACAGCATCCTCAGGTCTCAGCCCCGGGAGAATAGAATCATTCATGAACGAGGCAGGAGAGAGGAAAACTCTCAGAAGACGGAGATGACGGAATGGGAGGGTGCTATATCGCCGAGAGTGCCTGTAGGTGATGGCGATACACCAAGAGACATCCTTCGCGAGCCCTCGACCCAGTTGTACTTCAGTCAACAGGACGTCGCGGCGAACATGGGTATAAGGCGGCTAGTAGACACACAACTCGTTGTCGTGCTGTTCGTTCAGAGACGACTCGACTCAACTGCTGCTCGGAGGCTTTGTTCAACCCGCTCCTTGAAGAGCACCCGAGCCTCCGAGCCTTGGGAGGGTGGGCAGTCGACTGCGCTTTGACCCGCGCTGTGACCTGCACATTGACCTGACACCTCTCGGCCCTGGCCAGTACTCATCGGAGGGCGTCATTCATTCCCAATAATTTCCCAAAGTACAGTACCCATATCGGGAATCTCGCGAAATGATAGGTTGGCCCTGACTAATCCTCCGATGGTCACGACGGTCAGGCACTAGATTCAGGTCCTAAGACGACCAAAGGACGACGTTCGGATGGGGAAGAGGACCCAAGGATACGGCACTGGATGCCGAGCCCGTGTGGGAAATACCAGTGGGTCCCCCTTGTGACAGGCCTAGTGCACCTTGTAGAGCCCCCGATGGTTCAGTCATCTTGCAGCAGCTGCGCACAAAGTTCCCCAAAGTGGTAAACGGCGAGTTCCACGAGTTCCTGGCTGCTGTGAGATTAGTGCACAAATGTGGTGAAAGAGGCGAAATTGTCAGAACCCAGCCACAGGCGGTAAGCCAAAGCCGAGGGACAGCAGGACTCGGATGTGAAGGTGACACCCTCCGCAGAGCATTTGAGAGATGGAGATGAGTCCGTGTCGAGGCTGACGCGGGTCTCTCTCCCCACCTCTCCCAAAGCAAAGTTGCCGTCAGCATGCCAAAGTAGCAATGTTCCAGAGAGAAGCCCCGTAACAGATTAATCGGCTGAGTGTCGCCTCGCCGACTCTGGCAGCCCAGCCGGTCTGGCATGATATTCGGAGACGCAAAGCGGCGGACTGCGCCTTGGTTGACAGCCACTTACACATGAACGATGAGATGGTGTGAAGGATGCGGCCAAGGACGCCAAGAGCTAGCCAGCATGGTTGTATCTGCCGTTTTCAGATATCCACCAAACAGACATTGCCCAGCAATGATTTGTTGGTCTTTATGAAAAGAAAAACAAACGAATGGAATGCTGCAGTCGTGCCTGGTTCCTTTCCCCTGACAGCTGCATCTGGTCGTAACTCTTGCGGCCCAACCCGTTTTGCTTGATCCTGATGGAGCATTTTGTCCCTTGCAGATGGGAGTCGCCTCATTTTAGCACCAGCAGATTAAAGAATAGGAAGTCAAAGACGATCATGATGTTGGGGATTCGTGGGAAAAGGTCCCGTGCAGGCCCACCACGTTCTGCAGCCTCCAATACGTACTTGGTACCAACCACGGGACTCCTTTCCTCCATGCTGGAGTGGCTGTAGCAAGCTTCGGGGGGTGGAACCGGAGTATAATCAATGCCAGACTGGCCCAGGCTCCTCGTGTTGGGATATTGTGCGACCATGCAGGTCTTTCGGTTCAGCCGCCATCCAGCCACGCGGAGGACGCCCGGATCTTGCTGACAAAAACATTAATTGACGGCATCATCTGTAGAGCAACCCTCGCATGCGACAACGGACCCGAATGGGGTGATGATGGCGCTGAGATAATGATATAGTAATGAAGGGTTGGAGGATGGGTTCTGCCGCTGAATGGTCGCGTCCTGGGTTTCGTGCATACAACACATCAATGTGAGACGCTGGCCGCAGGGTCGCCATGCACGCTTTGCATATTGTGTGGTACACGCGCACGACAAAAAGGCAGGAAAAGCAAAAGCTTAGGAGCCTGGCAGGCCAGGGAAAGAGCCAGCCGAGCCAGTGAGAAAGGCTAGCAGCTGGCAGGGCGGCACGGACGGCAGCACGGGCAGGTGCAGGACCCCAAGCCCTGTCTATTACGTAATCAACACACCCTTGTCCAATTCTTCAGCACCGTTTTTCTGCAGTGTGCCAGCCCCCCTTCCCCGGGCCCCTTCCCTTCCAAATCGACTCTAAATACCCCCCCCGCGCGACCTGTTTGTCGTTTCCCCCTTCCTCTTCTCCATCTTACATAAACAGCCTCATCCGCTGACTTAGCAGACCCTTCGAACCTGCAAGGACTAGACAAGTCATCATCCCTCCATTCTCGCATCGAAATCGCATTGCAACCACCCCCCCCCCCCCTTCTCATACCAAAGTGACACTACTAGGGCGGCCTGTCGCCTGGCCTCCAAACACAAAAGGTGAGTTAAGCTGCATTTGTCACCTTGCGATCGGGTATCGTCAGCAAGAAGGAAAAAAAAAAAAGGGCAAAATAAGTCCACCACCTAGACTGCGCCAGCTGACGGACAGTTCGACCATTTGATCAGTCAGTCGACCACCAAGAAGATTAGACAGACAAGGAGTCTGCCTGCCTGTGTAGGGCCCTGTCACCACGCAGGATCCGGCCCCGGCCTTCCGACAAAGAGAAACGGACGAGCAAGCCAGGTGACATAATACAAGCTTCGGAGCGAGGACGAGGACGAGACCGAGTAACCAAGACTCATCCCCCCTTCCTACATCTCTCACCAAGAGAAAAGAAAAGGGCAAAGAAGAAAAAAAAAGCCCACCAAAAAAAACCCGCTGCATTCATTCATCCCGTTTCACCACCGCCCGCGTTCATTCCCTCCTCTCCTACTATCAGCCAGCCTATCAATCTACCGGGCGGGTCGGAGTTATATTTCCATTGCGCATTGCCCGTTCAAAAGGTGCCAGATCCCTGCCTCGTTCGCAATCGATCTGGGTCATTTAGTCATCATTCATCACAATCCGGCCCCGCGCCTTGGATTACCTCAACAACAAACCAATCTCGCTGCCAGCTTGACCACCTGGACCATCGAGCCGACAGCCCACCGCGCGAGCAGAAGGGGCAAGGGGGTCGCCAATTATTTTTTAGGTTTTTTTTTCCTTCCCTGCCCAGCACGCTGAGTCAGATCGGTCCTGCGCTCCCAGTGGCCACACGGATTTGTCAGTCAACTCGCCATCAGTATTGCGTGTCTTTGTCACCCTCGGGGGGCCCAGACACCACCTGAAAGCGACCTAGCAAGGGCTGCGAGAGCGAGAGACAAGAGGGGTCATACGCACGCACGCACGCACAGGGGCCCACAACACGGCGAACGCGTCGACTTGTTCCTGCTGCTCTGTGACTAGACACGCCTAGTGACTGGAAGATGCAGGCTGCTGCTGCTGGTGTCAATTTTGGTGAGTAACCTATCGCATCCCTGGCCTGCCCTCTCAGATGCTGTGTAACCATCCCCCTCCCCCAAGCACAATCTATCATCACCACCATCACCACCACCCTGGCCAATCTAATCCACGAACGGCTGCTCGGTTTGGATCGCATCTTCTACACGCCCCTACACCTACCTATACAGTACATTCTGTCCCTCGCTTTTGCGCACGATTCCCACCCTGTCCGGTTCCTTCCAACTCCTGTGGCTGCCTGTTCCCTCTTCCTCCTCGTCCTCCGGCCTCGTCTCAGTTCCTACCCGTTGGCTCCTCTGCTCAATAAGCCGATATCTCTTCTCTCTCTTGATGTTTCAAGTGGGACATGCAGCAGCAGCAGCAGCAGCAGCAAGAGACCGTGTGGGTGGGTAGGCGGGCGGGCGGGTGGATGTAACTGGCAACCTTGAATTCAGCAGCGGGAGGAGTCAAAAAAAGTCATTGTCAAGTCCCCCAAGCCAAGCCCAGCCCAGATCATCTTCGGTCCACTTGGACCAGATCGCTCTTACACGGTTCTTACATAATGGATCGTCCCCCGACCCTCCCGCCCTGCGAGACAGGCAGAGGCCCAGGACCCAAGCAGCTTTCCTCCCTCTTGTCCTGCTACCGTGGTGTTGCCCTTTAGTCGTCGTCGGTAACGGGTCCTTGGGCTCTTCTCCATCTCCGGCTCCTTGTCTTCCCACACCGACAATAAGTAATCAACTGCCCTCCCCCGTCGTCCTACCCACACCAACAACTGTTCCATCTTTTTAACACCCCCCCCCCCGGAGGAAACCCCCCCCATCGAACTCTCACACATACGGAGGAGCAATAGGCATGACGAGAACCTCGTGATCATCACTCGTCCAGCTTATCGAATCACTTCCCCTGGTGTATGTTTTTCTTTTTTCTTTCGCTGTCGTGCACCCAAAAAAAAAAAAAAAAAAAAGGGAGGGATCGTCGTGTCCTGTCGTGCCCTGCATAACAACATTTGGCCGAGTCGGCTTACTTCATCAACCACATCCTCTCCCACCTCCGCGCCGTATTGGCACTTGGAATCCGCTGCGTCGCGTTCCATTACCTCAGCAAGTCTTCTTACTCAATCACGGGCCAGTGCCCACGCAACCCAGTTTGTTCCCGGAAACGGCAACGCTGGAGTCATCCTTGTATGCTTTTCGTTTTGATCATGATGTTATACACAGCCCCTGTTTTCCTTGTATTTCTCCTTCTTTTGGTGTCCAGGGAAGAAAGCAAGAAACCCAACCAAAATCCAAAAAAAGAAAAAACCCCGTCAAGTCGCATCGTTCTTCGTACCTATTCCCACACGCATATATACACACACGCGACATCTCACTTCACATCAGAATAGGATGTCTGCCCACCCTCTCGTCTTATCCCTGCCACGACCTCCCACGTCCGCCAGTCGAGGACATGAGCCTCACTATCCCATCACCCAGACCCACACACTACCGACTACGCGTCTTCTACGCCTCCGTGTTTGTGCCGTCACGCTGACAGAGCCATCATCACACTATAGAATCACGAGGACAGTCTGGAAATCTAGACGCAAACCAATACGGAAACAACACCACTAGGCCGCCTCCTCCTAGGTTATTTCCACGCCCACAGCCACAGCCACTGCACGTGGAGACTGCTGCACCTGTCAACGTGCCACAGCCGCTTGCCTATCCTGACCCGGTGACTCCACCCGTCTCTGCGCCTGTCGCGGATGCTGAGCTTTCTCTCCATCCCTCTCTGAGAAGTCCGGGCTACGTTCCTGCCGCCACCATGATGCCCGCCGGTGGCCCTCCTGGCGCTGCTGCTGCTGCTGCTGCTGCCGCCGCCGCCGCTCCCCCCCCCCTCCCCCCTCCCCCTTCTGCTGCTGTTCCCGAGCACGCCGTCGCCATGCCGGGCCAAGCTCCCCCAAATACCCTCATCCCCGGTGATCCGGCGGGAGATGGTCGTAGGGCCAAGAGGGAACTGTCCAATTCAAAACGCGCTGCCCAGAATCGAGCTGCTCAGGTTAGAGTTTCCCCCTGCCTCATGAGATTCTTTTATTTTTTTATTTTTGTTTCTTTTTCGACTTTCCGTCACTGACCCTCTTCACAGCGGGCATTTCGTCAGCGCAAAGAGGGCTACATCAAGAAGCTGGAACAACAGGTCCGTGATTATAGCGAGATGGAGAATCAGTTCAAGATGTTGCAGAACGAGAACTACTCCCTGCGAGAGTATGTTGTGCACCTGCAGGCGCGCCTTGTTGATGCGCAGGTCGAGCCGCCTCAGCCGCCTCCCAACATCAACCTGGGCATAGCACCCGGCGCTCCTGGCCCACACGCGCACGCCCTGCCTCCGCCAGTCCACGACCCTGTCGGCTCTCCTCCCGCCGAGCCCACTCCCAACACGGGCTCAGCGACAGGCGCTGCGACCTTGGATGCTGTTGCGCAAGCCGTGCAGAGCCTGAGCCGGTCCGACGCCTACAAGCATCAACATCAACACCACGTGGAGCCCGAGGTCGTGGATGACCAGCGCACAGCCGAGGAGATCTCGCGGCAGCTGTCGCAGGCAGAGCCCGTCCCGGCGGCTAACATGTAGGACATGGATCGCCAAGGGCCCGGTAGCTCCCCCAACGCGAGACTCCGGGGTGGCCAGCTGCAAGCTGAATTCCGAGGTTATAAGCTCTTGGTTGGTCCTGACGGTCGAGACCAGGTGTGCTGGGTAGAGCCGGGTCACCCTCCCCAGCCTGTGCATTGATACACACACACACACATATATATATACAAGTTTGAGAGCAGAGAGGAGAAGTTGAAAGTTTTCTAGTTGACAGTCCTGGTGCGGTTTTTCTGTGTTAGCGGCGCCCTTGTTGATATGGCAGATAGAAGCGGCGACTACCCTGGCCTTCTGTTCGCTAGATGGGACTACCTGGTAAGGCAGAAGTAAAGGGTGAAGAGGAAGGGAGAGACGCGAAGAACAATAGTTTTAGCATACGAACGGACAAATTGGAAGGCAGAGGACGGGAGGGAGGCCTTGGTACATGCAGTGCAAACACCAGCAGACAAACTTTCCTTTTCAGAGCGAATGGCTTCCACACACAAGGAACTTTTAGTAGAGAAGGGGGGGGGGGGGGGCACACAACTATCGGGGCGTTGGCTGATGGGGAATGCTTGCCCGCACCGACCGGAATGTATGGAATAGTTTAAGCGTTATTTGTGATCTGTTATCCATGGCGGAGTTTTCCAATGGGGTTAAAGAGAAGGAAGGGGGGTCTTTCTATTCATCACGGAGCGCAGCGCAAGTCTTGTTGAATTCCTGAGCTTGATTACACATTTCTCCAAGAACAACCAGCCCTCTTTACTTTCTCTCTTTTCCCTATACGTCAGAAAGCTCATTGTGTTTTGCATCGTGGGTGAGGCTGGTGACCAAGCTCTATGTCATTCAATCTTTTCAAAGGTGATTGATGTTCTCTCTCTTTTATTGTACTTCGTTGCTATGGCATGCTGCCCGAATCTGAAAAGAGAGACAAATGGTAAGGATCGCCACCGCACATCATACGCCAACGCCGCTGGTGAGCCACCACTGCTTGCTATATCGTACACTCATTCGAGGCCCTCATCAAAACAGAGAGGGGGTAAGAAGAAGAGGCATGGCAGCCTCATCTCCAGCACTCCATCTTGTGCTGGAATTAGCCAAACATGATAAGTTTCGCCATCCATGTGACATGACCAGACCCAACGACGACGATCTTGCCAGTCATCATTACCTAGCGATGGCCAAGCAGCTGCTGAAGTGCTCGAAAACGAGGACGTCTCGGTCATATTCCCTCACGACGAGGGCAGCACGGTCTGAAGACTGAGGTGCCTGCCGCAGCCCGTACTGAATTAAAGACGGCGGCGGGGCCTTGACCGTTTCTTGACGGGAGGGTTCCTAGCGGAAGAGTCTTCAGCGGGAGGTATTTCCTGGGCTATGCTCCTGTGTTGCGACTATGTGTCAGCCATGAGACCTGCGGATAGAGATGGGCGGAGTTCCGTCTTACCTTTCCTAAGGGAAAGCATTTCCCAAGTCGTGTTCCTGTGTTATGGATTCATATGTCAGTTCTCTTGCTCTGAGCCTCTGCATTATAAGGTACGACGAGGATGAATAGTGCTTGCTCACCTTGAACCACTCGGAGCCCTTCTCGAGATATTCCTCCCTCGTGATCCGCGCCCGCCTCCAGTCGTCCCCGCCCGCCCAACCGGCGGCGCCCTTCCATGCGTCGAGCACGGCATCCTTGGCCCGGCGGACCCTGAGAGGCGCGCCGTCTGGCAATAGAGGCTGCAGGCCGCTCCGCAGTCTCTCGTCAAAGTTCTCGAACAAGGTTGCGCCGCCAGTCAGGAAGACATCCTTGAGGAAGTCGTCGCGGTCGATGCCGGGGATGGCGGTCAGGCGCTGGGTGAGGATGTCCCCCGCAATCTCCACCAGACCGGCCTGGTCGACGCCGGCGAGGGCGCTGGGCTGGAAGATCACCTCGGGCACGCGGATGCGCTCCACGTTCAGGTGGATCTGGTTGCGCTCTGCCTGGCTGCCCTCGTCGACGGGCCGAGGGCCGTACCGCCACGCATGCAGGAGGGACTTGGTCCAGTTGCTCTGCGCCTCGAGAGTGTCCTCATACGTAAAGTCCGGGTCATACTCGAGCAGGTCCTTCTCGAGGTTCTGGATTGTCACGTCCAGGTTCTCCTCCTCGTCCTCGTCGTCGCTGTCGCCCTTGTTGGCACCCACCGCGACATTGCGGTACACACCCCAGTCTGCGTCGTCCGCACCAAAGTCGTCATCGTCGCCGCCCCGGCGACGCTTGCGGCCTGTCGCGGCCGAGGGGTTATCCGACGCCAGGTTGGCCAATGTTTTCATGCGCATCTGGGAGGCGAGTGACTTGCGGTTGCCCAGGTCTTGCTTGAGGCGCTCGCGATCCTTGATCTTGGCCAGGGTCTCAAGCCGGGCCTGTCGCCGCTCGTCGAGCCAGCCCTCCAGGTCGTTGATGCGCTTCTCCTCGTCGAGGCGAGCCACCTCTGCAATGCGCGCCGCCTCTGCCTCCTTCTCGGCCTTGGCCCGTGCTCGTGCCTCGTGGTTGGACTTGAGAAGACGTTGTTGACGCTTGGCCTTGATACCAGCTTCGTCAAGTTCTTCGTCGGGAACCTCCAGCAGGCTAAAGTCAGGCGCCTCTGCCTGCTCCTCTTCGACTTCACCGCCGAGGTCTTTCTGCCGCGCGCGCTTGATGTTCTGCTCGAGACTCTTGACCATCTTTTCCAGCTGCGCCTCGCCCTTAACCTCGGCGTCGTCCAGGATGCGCTTTGTCTCCTTCTTGTTCGCGTCCGCCAGCCGCCGCTGCACGTCCTTGTAGTATTCAAGCTCTTGCTCCTTCTTCATCAGGCGCTCGAGCCGCATCTTGGCGGCCTGCTCCTGCAGTCTGCGGCCACTCTCCTTCTTGCGCTCTGCAATCCTGGCCAGCTCCTCTTCCGTCTTCTGTACGATGACCTCCTCTGTGTACGGGTATTGAACGATTCGTTCTCTGTCCTCCAGTCCGGGCCAGTCGAGGTATGTCGCCAACTCCTTGTCGTAGTCCTTGGACAGATAACAGTGATCGCGCACCATAAATTCGGCCTGTGACAGGTTCATCTTGCCCGGGAAGTGGTCGTACTTTAGACGAATGAGCTTCATCAGGTACTCCGCCGCGTGATAGCCACCCCAGTTGAGACGGGTTGCTTGAGCCAGCATCGGCCGCTGGCTATAGACGGGAATCAGATGTGTAGCGCCGTAGGATGAGGACACGACCAGACCAGTGCTACCGCCGTTGTGCCGGAACGAGAAGAGCGAATCGATGCCGTATGCGAGACTCGGAGCGCCATAACATTCAAAGACGATTTCCGTCATTGCTATTTCCCTCAATATCTAGGTTAGCACTCTGCCTCTTCCTACCATGAACCCTACCGTGTTGAAGGGGCCTAAAGCCAAGGAGCGACTCACACTTCCTCGAATACGGCAGGTTCGCCACTGCCTCTGTCATGACGATGGGACGGTCGATGTTCCCCTCGGCGTCGTTCATGCCCAGCTTCAGAAACACATAGTCAAGCACGTGCTCCATGACGTCCCAGTTGGCAATGATGCCGGTGCCGGCCTCGAAGGCGTTCCGGATGTGGCCCCGCGCCGTCGTGTCCGAGTAGCAGTCCCAGCCAGCGAGGGAGAATGTGCGACCAAGCTTGCGATCGCGGTATTTGGCCATGATGGGGGGGGATAGCGAGGCGCGGGGATGCATCGAAGGACCAGCCTGCGCGAACGGAGGAAGAGCCTGGAAGAGGGAGAGGGAAGAGGCATTGTTAGCCCAATGGTGACCCAGTACATGGGGAGTGAGGAGTGATTGGGTTTGTGGCCTATTAAGCTGCGGGCACGACGTACCATTGTCTATTATGATGGCAGCATCGCCATCTGATTGCTGCAGTGCCTTCTCACGGCCATCTGGCTGCACTGGGATGGGCTTTTCGAACTTGACCTCCTTGACTGGGTAGAGCTTTGGCGCTGGGAGGTCTGCAGTAGGGCCAGGTTTGCTGAGAAAGGTATCATAACTTGCTGTCGGAGCCATGTTCGAAGTTGGGTTGCGAGGGTATCAGGAGGGGGGGGGGAGGATGTTGTTGTCAAGCTGAAGGCTGCTGGGTATCACGTCGATGAGGATAGGGAAAAGGAATCACAACATGGTGGGAATCATGGTAAATCAGATGAAGAGAACGAGTGGGATTGGAAGGAGAAACAGTGGTGATTGTTTCAGTGAAAAGGAAAGAGGTTGAGGGTGGAAAGCTCGAATCACTAAATTGTCCACAGGAACTAGTCTTCCAATGCCTGCCGGCTCCTCCAGTTAATCGACGCGATGAGGCTGTACTTAATTGGCGTCTGTCTGACGAAGACCTACGAGGATGTACCATAGTAGCAACGTGCTGATGAGACGCTGTAAGCTGGAACCTGCAGGGAGCTTGGACCCTTTGAGTACCCCCTGGAACCCTTACCCTGGCTGGTGGGGGAGAGCTGCCCGATGGTTTCTGGTGATGACCATCTCTTGGTTGGGTCAATCGGACGTTATCTGCCTTACACTTCAGACACAGGACGAAGGCAGGCAAAGTGGTTGTTGGTTTTTCAGGACAAGGACCCAGCATGAAGCTATCACCACCCTGCACAAGGAGATCAATATTGAGCCCAGCAATCATCCGACCTGTCATCTTCAGCCGGTCCTTCTCAAGAACAGGCACAATGGCAACAAGGCCTAGATTCTCTGATGGGTCTGATGAGGCTGCTCTCACTGAGAGACTGGACAGTCTAACAAGCAAGAAATGGTCTCTCACACAGAATGGCCAAGGGATCGAGCGGTCCTTCAAGTTCAAGACCTTTGCAAAGACATGGGTAAGAATTGGAACAAACCAAGCCCTTGATACTCGCAGCGGGCCAGCCGGTCACTAACAGCCACTGCTCCAAAAAGGACTTCATGACAGCAGTTTCCTTACAATGCAAGCTCCAGAACCACCACCCAGAATGGTCCAATGCAAGTCCTCTCAGTCGATCATCACATCTGATTATGTGTCAAGCCAGAGAGAAAACAGTTGCTAACCCGGTGATACTAGGTCTACAATACCACCTTCATCCGGTGGACAACCCACCATCCCAAAGGCCTGTCTTCCAAAGACATCTCACTTGCTGCCCTATGTGATGAGCTGGCTGGGCAGTTCGGGGAAGTCCAGGAGGAGGCTGCCCCTGGTGATGCCAGCTGCCAGCTCAAGGGTCTTGCAGACAAGGCAACCTCAGCATCAGGAGACTGTTGTGCCCCGAAGAAAAGATGAGTTGCTGGCAATGCGGAGTAGGAGACCAATCGAGGCAGAACAAACTTGATAGGATACCCGGCGAGCAAGTCTGAAACGTCAAACAGCAAAGCATTTTCTTTCTCATCAGGTCTTTCCCAACGTTTCTCTCGTCTTATTAGCATAATTATTCTATGATTGTTGGGCGGTCAACGGCCCTCTTTATATATACATGTTGTGAATCATGAGCGCCGTAAAAATAAACGTGTCCTCTCGGCAATGCTTTCCTCAGCCTGAGTAAGAGGCTGCCGATGCCATGAGGAACGATGGTGGTCCGATTCACGAACCTTGAACCAATCCAGTAAAGTACCGTGTGCGAGCCGGTACGACCAAAACCGAAGACATTGCCAAGCTTGCGCCGTCATGAGGGCATGGGTAAAGGGCGAAGCGAGGTAAGGAAGTGCCTCTGCTGCAGGCGGACAGCTTACTGCGCCTTCTTGGCCCTCACAGCGGCGAGCCTCTTCTCACGGCGCCTCTTAGAGGCCTCCTCACCGGCCTCGGTATCCAGATAGAAGTCCCACCAGCGGAAGCTGGAGGCGTAGTTGCCAATGAACTTCTCGTGGTGCACGTCGTGGTGCTGAGCACCGGCCCAGAAGGGCAGGAAGTGCCGCAGGCTCCAGGGGAAGTCGTAGCCGGAGTGGGCGTCGATGGCCTGGAACAGGCGCAGGACGATCCACATGTACATGGTGAACAGGTGGAGGTCACCAGTGATGGAGACCCAGAGGATGGGGCTGCCAACGGTGCCAATGGCCAGGAGCATGACCTCGATGGGAGAGGCATACTCGGCAGCGAGGCCGAAGGGGGCCGAGTAGGTGTGGTGCAGCTTGTGAATGTTCTTGTACAGCGGGCCGTAGTGCAGGGCGCGGTGGAACCAGTAGTGCCATGTATCCTCGAGAATAAAGAAGACGGCGATCTGGTAGGCCATCTTGAACACGGTCGGGAATGGCACGTTGTAGTCCATGCCGAAGTAGACGGCGATGGGGTGGAAGAGCCAGATCTGAGGGAGCTCGACAGTGACGTGGCTGATGAAGACGAGGGCGGCGCAGTCAAACTGCTCTCGCCATGAAGGTATTTTTTGCTGTTGTATTGACGCGAGTTAGTGTCTGTCGAGTCAGACCATTTTCCTGCTCCCGGAGTCTACCGGGGCGGGTTGGAAAAAAAAATAGGGGTTGCGCAGTCCGGATGGCGCGACTGGGAGAAGCAAGCAGCAAACTCACGTTCTGAATCTTGTACTTGTTGAAGGAAGGAATGCAGTCGATGATCATGTACGGCAGGCAGCGACCAAAGTAGACAATCTCGTGCATCATGAAGGACATGATGCCAGTGGCGAGGGTGTCATTCTGCATAAAGAGATACCAAGCAGCCCAGAGGCGCTCGAAGATGTTGAGGTGGACATTGATCTTGGAGACCTCCTCGAAGACGGAGAGATAGTCTGCCGGTGTGGTCGAGTTGAGGTTGGAGGTGATGGTAGAATTGAGGGAGGAGAGCGTCGTGCTCCTTGAGAAAAGGAAAAAAACTGGTGTTAGTTATGTGTGCTCGGATCAATTGTATGCTCCAACGTTTGAGGGCTCGCCAGGGGGGCAGCGCGATACATACACGATGGTCGCCATGGCGAAGGGCTGGCCTCTCGAAAAGAGTGTGCGAGAGCCTCGAGTTGGAGAGACTGACAGGAAACGCAGGCTTGAAGGGGTCTCGACGTGGGAATGTCAATGGAAAGGTCTGTTCCAGACGTTGTCGGGTCCAATGGGTGAAAGGTTGCAAGTGTAGAGAGACAGATAAATCTCGAGTAGGGGAGTTTTATTCCTCGACTGCGGAGGGTGTTAGACAGGGGTCCAGGCAGCCCATCGCAGGGTGATGGAGGGACGGACCAGCCGTGGGTTCGCACAACTCAACTATGTAGCGCCACCAGAGCTCTCGGTAGCCTCTGCAACCAGCGCCAGTTCCAGTCCTGATCAGCCAATCAGGCCCCACTTTTGGAAGAATGAGCAGATGGGTCAGAGTTCTTTTCCGTGTTCCGTGCCTACCACACCCACCTTTAGTGCCATGCGTTATGGTGTCGTCTGCTCTGGCATACCCACACCACCCACCCTGCCAGGCCTGCCACCTCGACACCGTGCCACGCACCTAACCCGCCCGCCCCCCCCTTCTTCTTCTCTCCTTTGCTGTCCCCAACAACTCAAGTGACAGGGAAGCAGATCCCGCCACACCTACAACTTGTACAATACACGTACGTAGTAAGTACCTGTGCAGCGATGGCACTATGTACAGTACAATCGCAGTGGGTGGGGGCGAAAGCAGCAGCAGATGAACGGCAGGTCAGCAATTGGCAGCAGCCCTGGATGGGCCCTAGTCTTGTTATGTAGGGTCAATCGGGCAGTGAGGGTTCCGGTTGAGCAACAATCGAATGTTTTCGACCAACCCGGCACCCTGCATTTGAGATGTGAGAAGCCACATACGCAGCAGTGCAACCTCGAATGACGAGATGCAGTTTTATGTGACACTTTATTGCATACCGTGATGGGAAAGGCAGGCCTATTTGGACAAAAAACGCAAGCCACAAAGCCTGAAAGAAGGTTGCGTGGCTTTCTTGGTGGTGGTGGTGGTGGTGGTGGTGTTTTTTTCTTCTTCTCTTGCCTTGGTTCCCCTGTGGCAGTTCTTCGCCTGGGCTGATGACGTCTGATTTTCTGATTTTCTCTGATTTTCTTCGCCTTTTCCCCCTTCTCTTTCCCCATCTCATCAGCCAAACAAGGCTGTAAAATTGGACTGCCAACACTCACACTGGTCCACCCTGCCAGCTCGTGTATACATTTTCCCCTCACCCTCACAATCTGTTTGCCACTTGCAGGTTTTCCTGTGGCCTCTATCCTGCTAGCTTCTAGTATTTTCTTTGACTAAGCTCTCCTCACCGAGGTCAAGCAAGATTTCACCCACACTACTGGCTTGTCCATTTATCTACCTCCCCAGGCTTTCCTCTGGTTAGATCTAAATCCTTCACACCTTGTTCCTCAACTCTAGGCCTGTACTGTCTGCAGGACAGCGGCTGCTACTGTACCTCTGATCTGAGTGTGACGATTACCCACAATTTCCTTCTGCCACTCTTCTCCAGATCCTTCCCGTGCCCCTGGCTCGGCTCCTCTGCCCTCCGAACCTCTAATCTTGTATGGCCTGACCGGCGGCCCGACATCTTGCCACCAACCGCACAAACACGCGCGCATCCTCTCCGCAGCCCAAGCCGCCACTACCACCACCACCACCACCACGACGACGGGACACCCTTGAGACCGGGTACGAGCACGGAGCACAGCACGCAACCTGCCCGTGATGCCTCTGAGGCTACTCTGAGCTCTAGATAATGTCAATTGTGGCCGAGTAAGAAGACCCTAACCCCCATCGTCCCCTCTTTGGCACATTGAGTCTGTTGAACCTTCCTCTTCTCCACCCTGAGTCATCAACATCATCACCATCACCGCATCATGACGGCATCGCTTGGCCGGGACAACCATGTTCCACCACTACTCACCACTACAATGACTATGGCCATCTCTAACACCTGCTTAGTCAAGTTCGGCGCATAGACGCCCAGATCGACCGGATTCTCCTTCATCCTCTTGTGGACTCGGAGGACAGGTTTGCCATCGAGGAGCAGGACGATGGCGAGACCGAAGGCGGTACCCGCAGCACGGTCACGGCCGACTTCTCCTCCCCCCAGGGTCAATGAGCTGCTGCGGATCGTGAAGAGGCTCTCGAGCACCTCTACCGCCGTTCTGCCTGTGGCCCAGATCAAGGATCTCCTCCGTGACTCTGGCCTCGCCACCGCCGACGAGCAGCATGTCCTCGAGGCCAAGAGTCAGTATGAGTCTGAGGTCGAATGGCTGCTGGTCAGCAAGGCCACGACCCAGATCTACGGCCTCATCCTGAACATCCTGCTGGACGATATCATCCCCCTCAGCCAGGACATCTGGTACTGGGACCAGGTCCTCAGCTCGTACACCTACAGCAGCCTGTACGCGGTGCAGACCTCGCCGCTGCGCTGGTGGGCGTGGACCAAGGAGATCTACCACGAGAGCTCGGTGCGCTCCACCTTCTCACAGCGGGCCAGCCTCCTGGGCAGGTCGCCGCAGTTCTCGACCGACAGCATCTCGAGCAGGTGGAGGCGCTTCTACGGCATCGTTCGGGACACAGTCACCGAGAGGTCGCTCAAGGACGTGCAGCACAAGATGTTCTCCACCGTCTCCTTGTGTCGATCCGAGGCCAGGCAGAAGCAGAACCAGCTCAAGAAGCTGCGCGAGATGACGGCCAGCGGTCTCGGGGTCCTGATAGACGAGGGGCTGAGCTTCGGCATCGACGAGGACAAGAGCGACGTGCACGACCACGGCATGGAGTGGAAGGGCGTGGTCGAGCGGAGCGTGGCGCTGATGGACATGGTCCTGCGAGATGTTGCCAACCTGGACCGCGGTGTGTCCGAGTTCGAGGACAAGGTCTTTGCCGGCGTCGAGCAGGATCCGGACCTGTCCATCCACGCAGAGGACATGGTCAGCAAGCCTGCCGTGATGGCACGGCGCCTGCTGTTCCTGCTGGAGGAGCGCATCCCGGCACACGTCGCGACGACGAGAAAGGTCGTCCAGGCAAGCGGCCGGCCTTCCCGCCTTGTCAGGTATTGGCTGCCTGCCGGCATCCTCATGGTCTCCTCGTCCACCATGCTCCGCGTCCTCGTCAACCGCAAGGCAGACATTGTCAACTGGATCCGCGACTTTGGCGTGACGGCCCGTGACTTTTGGTTCAACTGGGTGGTAGAGCCTGTCCGCAAGGTCATCGGCACCATCCGGCACGACTCGCAGTCCGAGATCGCAATTATGAGCCGTGACAGCCTCAAGGCCGACCGCGAGAGCCTGGAACGCATGGTTGTCGACTTTGCCGTGGACAAGCCCGCCCTTGCAGGTGCTAGCGCTCCGCTGTCCGATGCCCAGATTGCCGACATCCGCGCCAAGGTCAAGGAGGGCGACGTCACGCCTGTGCTCAAGGCCTATGAGCAAGACCTCCGCCAGCCCTTTGTCGGCGCCGTGCGGGGTGACCTGGTCCGCAGCCTGCTGATCCAGGTGCAGAAGACAAAGGTCGACCTCGAGGTTGCCATCTCGGGCATCGACGCCCTGCTCAAGTCACAGGAGCTGGTCTTTGGCTTCGTCGGTCTCACGCCCGGCATCCTCGTCTCGGTCGCCGTCCTCTCCTACCTCCGCGGCGCGCTCTTCAGCAAGCGCAGGGGCGCACGGCGACACGGCGAGAAGGTGGGACGGTGTGTGCGGACGCTGCGCAGCATCGATCGCATCTTTAGCGAGGCCACACCCAGCCAGAACAACCTGCTCTCGTACAAGGATCACGGCTTGCTAGTTACGGAGGTGCATATACTCCGCAACCTGGTCAGGGCGGGACGTCTCATGCCGAGGGAGATCGAGGGAGAATTCCTGGAGGACCTGGATGATTTGGCGAATGTCAAGGGGATCCAGATCCAACAGAGGGCACTGGAGAGGATCCGGTGGGCCTACGCTAGATGGCTGCATACCAACTAAGTCGACAGATGAAGGTGAAGCGTTTCCACGGCGATGATGATGACGATGATGATGATGTTGTTGTTGTTGTTGTTGTTGTTGTTGCATCAGGGTATGGCGCACGGGCAAAATGACGGATTACAATAAAACCAGATCAAGGGAAATCTTTGTTTAGACTTAGAATGGATCTGCCTGCTACTCCATCATACAGACGAATCAGTCCGTCAATCCCTCTGTAGAGGGAATTGTGATGGGTCGTTCAGAAGGAGAGAGACTCTCAGCCTTCACAAAAGCGACGTCATTCTTCAAGGTCGTTCCCCGAGGCTCTGGAAACCCCTTCCACTAGCAGTCGGGCGCCATTTCTGGATGTTGAGAGATGGGATGTCCCTGGGTGATCAGCATAATTTTCACCCTATAAGTACACGACAAACGCCCTGCCAGCTACGTCCAGTAGTAGCAGTAGTAGTATTTCCCTACAGCTGAATGTTAATGTAGAAATCTGAAACAACTTTCTCAAACTCTACTTTATGTGTGGGGAAATGTAAGGAGGAAAAAGGAAAGAAACCTAATCTGGGTTGTTATTCTAAGAAATAAAAGTTTCAAGTTAGATCTGTCCAATTCAGGTTATGGAGTTGGTGTCAGAGTACCTTATCTGCGTACGTAGCTGTACTATGGTATACGCTAAGTATCCCCTCCCCCACCACTGGTCTCTCTCCCCAGTGCGCCCACCCCTTCTCTAGGCCACTGGGCGCTACTCAGTACTTGGGCGCGTGCTGCCCGCCACCACCCCTAGCACTAAGTTACACTGTGATACTCTAAGCATTCTACTAGGCATAATCACTGTAGTACGTATTTCGTGGCGCCGACTCCCCTCCTAGCATAACTAGCTTCTTGCGGCAGGGGTGTGTGACACACCTCGGCGCCGTAAAGACGCCTATTCCTCCACCACCACTGTATGTAGTACAGCACCTCCACTACCACCACCTAACTTAACGACCTACCTACTTCCAACTCACTGCACCACCACCACCACTGCCGTCATCCTTCCGGCCTCGCATCTCTCTATCTCTCTCTCCCTCTCCCTCCCCCCCTTTTGTGTCTGCTTCTCGCAAGATACACAAAAGACATCGACAATTCGAGACACAACTGACTAGAAAAGGAGCTGCTGGTGCGTGTCCAGATCAAACCGACAGCGAGGGAACAAACTACCAGGCACAACACATCGGCACCGAACCCCAAAACCCACTTTAGCGACCAGGTCCATCATACCCATCCACTTGACCGCGCAAGCCCAGGTTCACCGTCCTCAAAGGCGTCGGTCTATCCACCTAACGACCACTTCGATTACTTTGCCTACCCTCCCTCTCCCTCCTCCCAACACCATACTCCGAACGATCCGTGATACCCTCGCTTCCGCCGGCATCCCCAGTGGTGCCTGAACAGCCTTCATCATGTCGAGCAACAGGAATTATGACTTCTTGGTACGTGTCCCCCCCCCCCCCCCCCCGCCTTGGTACCGCCCCGCCGTCTCGAAAGAGCCACGTTCTACCACTCCGGGTCGATGCAACCTACGTTGCAACGGCAGCGCGCAACGGTTCCCCTCGTCTCAGCATCAACATGTCCTGTTATACTCCATATCTCCACGAAGGCTGGACGAGACTACCATCTCCCAAAGCTATCAGACAACGTCTCCCCTTCCTCCATCTCGGACTATGCAGCGCGAGGACCTCGTCATGGTTGCTAACCGCCTCTCCCCCTCTATGAACAGATCAAGCTGCTGCTGATCGGCGACTCGGGCGTGGGCAAATCGTGCTGCCTGCTGCGTTTCAGCGAGGACTCCTTTACGCCCTCCTTCATCACCACCATCGGCATCGACTTCAAGATCAGGACCATCGAGCTCGACGGCAAGCGCGTCAAGCTGCAGATCTGGGATACTGCCGGCCAGGAGCGCTTCCGCACCATCACTACCGCCTACTACCGCGGCGCCATGGGCATCCTGCTCGTCTACGACGTCACAGACCAGAGGTCCTTTGAGAGTACGTTCGCTGCTGCCGCCGCCGCCGCCGCCGCCCTCTTCCTCCTTTCCTCCCTCCTGCCTGATTTCGTATTTCGACTATCTTCCCACACCGCCACAACCCAGTGGGCCCCCCACCTCCCCCCTCCCCTTTCCTACACCACACACGTTGCAAGCAGAGCAAGCAAGGGCCATGTGACTGACCGTGCTTTTACAATCTTTTCCTCTTGCCCAACAGACATCCGCACCTGGTTCGCAAACGTCGAGCAGCACGCCACCGAGGGCGTCAACAAGATCCTGATTGGCAACAAGTGCGACTGGGAGGAGAAGCGCGCTGTGTCTACCGAGCAGGGCGAGGCCCTCGCCAAGGAGCTCGGCATCCCCTTCCTTGAGGTTTCGGCCAAGAGCAACATCAACATCGACAAGGCCTTCTACAGCCTCGCCTCCGACATCAAGAAGCGCATCATCGACACCTCCAAGGCCGACACCACCGCCAGCGGCAGCGGCGTGAACGTGGGTGGCGACACGGGCAACGTCTCCAGCAAGTGCTGCTAAAAGCCCGGTGCGCACTGTCAACGGAAGAGGGCGAGAGGGGCAGGGAGCAGAAGGTCATGATGGACGCGGGAGGGTTTACCTGACCAATAAATTCGACGAAACCCCTTAAATTTTTCTTCTGCGAATTTCGCAACCACGAATGGGACGAGGCGGATCTAGTTCTAAAACACACTCACACACACATACACTGGCATTACGGGGTCGATGCATTGCAACAAGCACGAAAGAAAGAACAGGCACGGGATCACGTCGCATATGGCTCAAACGCTTTTATTATATCCGTGGAGGAACCAAAAAATATCGGCAAGATGGGGGACGATGGATGGCCACATTGCATCCGTTCTTCGGAGGGAGGAGGTATGAAACGGTCAAGACTTCACTCAGTTTGGTACAGGAAGACAGGGAGTAGGGCGGCAAGCTGAGTCCACAATCGGTCGGTGGTCACACAAAGCCGACCGTGACGGGTGGAAGGGTTTTTGGGCAGTGTGTGATGCAAGACGTACAACAACACCACCGTCAAAGCCTATTTTTTCCTGGGACGTTGGGACGGTGGCAGCAGGAGGGAGTAAACCTTCCAGGTCTTTTCATAGAGCAGTGAACGAACACACACACTGGGAGAGAGAAGCGGTTCTCTTTTTTGTTTTTTTTTTCTTTCTCTAGTCTTGTTCATGTTATGGCGGAGGAGGTAAACTGGAACGTGCACATATCTTCCCTTGTTTTGGTACCAAAGGAGTTTCGAGTGGCTATTTGTGGGTTGTGCAGATATAAATTTATCAACAAAAAAAAGCCTGATGACCTGATGGTGTTTCTCGTCCAGAATGAATTGTTGCTTAGGATGAGTACTGTGTTATATGCCATGAAGGTGGTGGCGCAATAGGTAAGTGATCTGTTATGGTTCAGCAAGTAAAATAGGGAGTACTGTAGGCAATAGGACGCATATTTTTGTCTACAAAACCATAGAAAGGCATGGTAGAAAGTTGTGGTAAACAAGGTATATATGGCAGAAATGTTCTATTCATAGGGGGATATCTACAAATCTTTGTCGTGTATATCTCAAATCACGCACATACAGGCATGCTACATCAGTGCCACAGCATCCACAAGCACGTTCCGCCCCAGCTCCGCGTCGTAAATGGGTCGTTTGTGCCAACACCTGACGAACCGCCGGGCGATGGCGCGCTGCTTAAACGTCAGAACGAACCGGTGGAATCGCTCGTCGCCTTGGCTCGCGCCATCGCCATCACTGCTGTCCTTCTCGCTGCTGAGGCCTTGAGCTTCGTCGTCCTGCTCGGGGTGATGGTGGCGTAGTATGGATGCCGTTTCGGGGGGCGGGACCCCGATCAAATCGGTCTCCTCATCATAGTCCTCGCTCTTGAGCGGTGCGTCCACCGCCTCCGTCGTCACTCTGATCTCCTGGCCCTCGGTCACGGCCATTAATCTTACCGGCCGAATGCCCTCCCGGAGGTTCATCAGCGCCCACGGCGTGCCCCTCTCCCGCCCGTCATCGCGCAGCGTCATCCAGAGCTCGGCCGGCGTCAGCCCACCCCCGGAGGCTCTGCCGCCTCCGTTGACGGAGATCAGTACCTTGGCAGGTGTCTCGGCCTCTGGCCGTAGAGATTGGACCACGTCGGCGATATTGGTCTTGGAGGCAATCTGCCCGACCATCTGGGTGGTCCACATGCGGACGCTGATGCGCAGCGGAGCAGCAGGTGAGCAGATCGTGAAGGACTGGACGGCGGCTCTCTCCTCGTCGGTGAGGAAGGGCTGTGGGTCTGCAGGCGCTGCGTCGAGCTGGCCACGAGCCGGTGTGCGGCCGGATTGCGTGGCCGAGTGCAACAGGCGCCTGCTGAGCTCATGTAGCCGCTTGACCTCTTCAGCATATGCGACTGCCGGGGCCCGCGAATGGAACATGAGGAAGTACTGGCCAATGGGCTCGTACGTCAGAGGCTCGCGCGCCTGAACCACCTTGACGAGGCCGCCGGCCCAGCCCTCGACATATTTGCCTTCTGGGATGACTCTGTAGAAGTCGGTGTCGACGAGTGAGTTGCTCACGCCGGAGATGACGACCACAGTCGAGTGCGAGCCATACTTGCCGGCGTCAGCCGCAGAGATGTGTTCTCGGTCCTCGTCTGGAATCCAGTTGCGCACTTCATTTCGTAGAGAGACGAGCAAGGGTGCGTCGGAGGTGCCCTGAGTGACCACAGTGCTCTCTTGTGACTCGTCTTCTTTTGCAACTTCCGGCTCAGGTGGTGGCAGATCAGGGAACAGCTGCTTGTATATAGAGCCGAAGGTATGCCGCGGTTTTGCGGAAATGTCGATAAAGTATTTGGCCCTCGGATCAACACCACTACCCATTTCTGAAGGACAATCTCTTCGGACCGAAAGAGCCTGGGTTGAGCTCCTGCTCTTATGCTCGGACTCCTCGGGAAACAGCATCTTGAAGATGGAGTGTACTGTGGCCGATGCGGTATTGGTATGCAAATCATCTTTGGCCAAAGCGGTTTGCTCGTTCTCTCTTGGCGCTCTGAAGTCAGCACGTCCTCGCTCGTCGACACCGGAACCTGAGTCCCTTGCATGGGCGAGGGGTCGAGTTTCTTCCGGAGGTAGATGCTTCGATGGGTCCACTGGAGAGCCTGTGCTCCCTGACGACTTCTCGGAAGGCAGCCAGTTACGCCGCATGTCGAAATTGATGTCCTTTTGGAATTCCAGAGGTTCGAAAGCCGGAGGAGAGTACGCAGACAAGATCGCCCTCTCTTGTTGATAGTCTGAGCGAGATAGTCCGGCGAGTCTGCGCGGAACAGGCTCCTCAGCAGATATATGCGAGTCGACCCTCGGAGAATGAGCTCCACTGGTGGTCACAGTCGCTTCTTCGGCGATGCTGACTGCTCCAGGAGTCGTAGCAGGCGCTGTGCGTGTGGTACTGTTCACTGGCGAGTCTGCAGGTACTTGCTCCCAGAATTTGAAGCCCAACCGTCGAGCTATTGCTCGCTTAACATCGGTAGGCTTTCCAGACACCTCTATCCCAAGTCCGTCTGCCATGGCTCGTACCTTCGCGTCTAGTACTGGGGTAGGCTTCTTATTGGTGAGCGGAATCTCTGCGTTCTCCCGAGGTTTGCCTCGATAAGCATCACCAGTATTGCCACGATGTCGAAATGCTGCGCGTCCAGACGGAGTCGAGAATGACTTGTGAGGGTAGAGTTGCCGGGGGCCCTTCTCTGCCACAATGTCTGCTGTAGCATGATAAGTCCCTGGGGCTCCCGGCCCAGTCCGTTGCTGCCACGGGGCCACAGCATCACCCTGTGTCCCCTCGTTGCCATCCTGTGCACTGGCAGACGCTGCCACACCCTGAAATGGGTTGCGGCCGGCACTACGCAGCTTCTGATATATGGGGATAGGGATCCTGAAGGATGTTCTCGTCTGATGATCCGCGGGAGCAATGTTCTTGTCCGGGGCTCGCACTTTTCGCCATATCTGTGCCTTGTCATTTTGGGCTTCAGCAGAGGTCTCTGTGGTTTGAAACGGCTTGCGCCCGGCCCTGATCAGATCGAGATGTGCGGGTGAAGGTCCCACGACACGCCCTCGTAACCGAACCTCCCCAATCGGAGCCTTGGAGATCTTCAAGCTCGGTCTGGAGAATGCGGGCCCCCTTGTGCGTCTGAGCCCCTGATGGGACACCTCCCGTTGTCGTCCGAATGCTGGTGCAAAGGGGCCTATTTGTGCGGGATGAGGATCATTGTCGACGGGGAGTCTGTCATGACCGCTTAGCCCGTAATAAGTGATTTTGAAGCTGTTCTCGCTAGGATGCTCGCTGAGAATGTGGTCCATGCCTGCAGGCGTGGTGTCTGTCCGAGGACCGCGCTGTCCATCGGCGAGGGTGTGCATCTCTTGTCGCGCCTCTTCCACCTGGCACATCTCTTCTCCTTGACCCTTTAGAGGCTTGCCTTCTCGCTCCCAGCCCGGGACCTGCTCTTCCAGTGCTTGGCTGGTGGCTGAACGGTCAGCCCCATGGCCGTCTGTGAGGGGAGTAGGAGTGATCGTATTCGTGGTCGAGGTTGAGGAGGAGGAGCTGCCGTAGCTAGCAGCCGCTGCCACGACGAGGGCGGTCCTCGTGGATGTTTCTGGTGCTGTGGTCCTCCATCGTGGCAATGGAGACTGCGACACGGGCAGCCGCCTACCACGCAGCATCAATGCAACGCCCCTGCTATGATTGCCTCATCCGTGGTTCGTAGGGAGTGCCCTTGGAGGCATCTGAGGCCTGTCGATGTTGGCTCGGCGTTGCGGTTGTTGTGCTGCTGCTGCTGCTGGGGAAGAAGTACGCGGTTTGAGCCCGCAGTGGAAAAGTTGGAGGCGTTCTGAGCAGGGATGTTGTACTGTACTTTATCGATCTCAGGCGGGCCCAGGCCTACCAGGAGGTACCCCTGCACCCTGTACATCTAGTGGCATGTACTACATAGCAGTGCAGTGTACGTACCGTAGCCCTCGGTTCTCCACGAGACCATGTATAAATGTACTGCGAAAAAGGGAGAACAAGACAAAAAAAATGACCATGGAAAATATGATCTGAGTATGTAGAGAATCACCATTAGTTATGATTCATCTTGAATTTTGGTAATCTGGACGGCGTACAGGGATACATACGGACTGTACTAGGCGTGTAAGTGGTCCCCACCTGCCAGACTTGATATTTTTCTGCTCTTCCCAATAACCACAAAAAACTCATCACATTCTGCAAACTCTCACCCATTCTTGTCTGTACTTTAGTCGAGACACTCTTCTATAAGACCTATTTATACATCCCTAAATGGACTGTCGTCTATAACATGAAATTCATCGAGGTCAAAGTAAGGCCAATCCCCACAAACTCTTCTGACAAGGCTGCCGAGAAGTCGCTTAAGGGCGCCTCACGGATCTACGTCAACAAGGAGGTCCTCTATGAACTAGTAGGGACAGCCCTCGAGAACGGAAAGCCCTGCACCGTCGAGAAAACCCTGCCAGATGGCCAGGTGACGAGACAGGAGGCATCGCTGTGGGTGGCAGCCGATCCCAAGCTGAGCCGCGCCGTGGCGCAGATGAGCAAGGCCTATCAGGATGCCTGTGATTTCAAGCTGGGCGACCAGGTCAAGATCATCTACACCGACGGCAAGACTATACCAGAGGCCCAGGAGATTGTGCTCGAGGATGTCACTACAGATCAGCCAGCCATAAAGGAGGAAGACGTGTCTTTCTGGGAGCGGTCGATTAGGGGCCATTTGATGGGGTTGGACTATGTCTTCCCCGGCCTGACACTCAAGAGGATTTTTGAAGACCAGACCTATCGCAATTTCAAGATCACCAGCGTCAATGGGTCAGGCGTTATCAACGCGGGCTTCCAACCAGAGTCGACCAAGGTCCTGGTTCGAACGGCCGGTGAGACCGGGACGGCGGATAAGACAGTTCGACCATCACGATTGAGGGTCGATCACATCCTGGGTCTTGAACACCAGATACAAGAACTGAACAGGTTTTTTAGAACTTGGACTGGACAACTGCGGTCTCGAGCAACACCCAAGTCCTGTGGGCTCGTCATCCACGGTGGACACGGGACTGGCAAGACTCTGCTCCTGAACCACATCGCCCAAAGCGGCTGGGGCACCGTCCATCGGATCCAGCCCAGCGACAAGCTCTCATCCATCACCGAAACGTTCCAGCGGGCAAGAGAGGGCCAGCCCAGCATCATCGTCATGGACAGGTTCGAGCAGCTGATCGACAAGGACCGCAGCAACCGGAACGCAGTGATCCAGGCAGTCGGCGAGTTCCTGGACAGGCTGGTCGGGGATGTCACGGCCAAGAATGAACGGCCCAAGGTCGTCGTCCTCGCGGCGTGTCTGGATTACCTAACCGATGTGCCCCAAGACTTGACGGACATTGGGCGTTTCGAGAAGCATATCAATCTGCCTCTACCGGACACAAATCGAAGGAAGGCCATCTTGTCGAGTTTCGATATGGCTCTACCGCCGAACTCAAAGGAAGACATCTTGACGCGCCTGAGTGAGCGGACGCATGCGTATAACGGCAAGGATCTGGCGAAGCTGGTTGGAGAGGCTTCTGAGATGTGGGAGGTAAGGCTGGGTGAGCTGGAGGATGCTGGGAGTATCATATCAGCAGAGGACGAGTTCATCTCTGAACCGGTTCTCCTACAAGCTATGCAGACCATCCGGCCCTCCGCAATGCACGACATCAATCTAAAGCCACCCCCAGTCCACTGGGATGATATCGGCGGGCAAGACGAGGTGAAAAAGTCCTTACAGGAAGCCATCTCTCTCGCAACAGTGAGTCTTACTATTTAGCTGGTGTCTATTGCTATATGAACTGACGGTTCTGTGTTTCACCAGGTTCCTAAGGACAAGCTGCTCCGCTACACCCCCAACCCACCAAAGGGATTTCTCTTGTATGGCCCTCCGGGTTGTTCAAAGACCATGGCAGCACAAGCCCTTGCCACCGAGGCGGACCTCAATTTCTTCGCCGTCAAGGGTGCTGAGCTCCTCAACATGTACGTCGGCGAATCCGAGCGGCAGATCCGCCAGCTCTTCCAGCGCGCCCGCGAGGCCGCCCCCAGCATCATCTTCTTCGACGAAATCGACTCCATCGGCGGGCAGCGGTCCGGATTCGGCTCCTCGGGCGCCAGTAGTGGCAGTGGTGGTGGCGGAAGCGGGCTGAACGTGCTCACCACCCTACTCAACGAGATGCAGGGGTTCGAGCAGACGCAAGGCGTGCTGGTGCTTGCCGCCACCAACCGCCCACAGGCCCTCGATCCTGCGCTGCTGCGTCCGGGTCGGTTCGACAAGCTCATCTACGTGAGGCCGCCAGACATGGCAGCGCGGGTTGCTATCTTTCGCAAGTTTGTGGCCACCCGCAATGCTGCGCCAGATGTGGACGTCATGGAATTGGCAGTGGCGACGGAGGGATTCTCGGGTGCCGAGATTGCGAGGATTTGTAGTGATGCGGGTCTGAATGCGTGGTGGAGGGACTCGAAGATGGAGGAAGGGCAGGGCATTACTATGGAGGACTTGATGCAGGAGATCAGGGTCGCGCCAAGGATGATCACACGAGAGATGTTGGATGCGTATGAGGCTTGGGCAAAGAAATTTCTGAAAGGAGCTGTTTAGGGCAGCAGGTCTAGATGGCCATAGATGGGAAGAGGCCAGTATATATACCCTTAATCTGAGCTGATGATGCTCGTGGTAGTCGTTATTTCCATCTCTCACGAGAGAGACGCAGATCTTCCATACTTCAACCCGTTGGTTTGCGACATCTTGATAGCATCCGGCGCTATTCCCTCCTTTTCATGAGCTGTCAGTCGTAAAAAAGACCTCGATCATCTCAGGATGGGTCCTTGAGGTTGTCCGTTGCTGCAGGGAGAGATCAGCGACATCAGAGCCTGCACAGTACATAATTTACTACCACCCGGGAAGGGTCAAATGCTCGTACCTTCTAGATGAAACAGGACATTTGATTGATAGTTCTTGAACATCTGGGCGACGAGTTCAATGTTCATGTTCTGGATGTTGATCTCCTACAGGCAACAGGTTAGTCAGTGTGAATGAAATATCATAGTGTTATATACTGTCGTCTATCGGGATGATCTCTTACTTACCTGCAGCGTCTTGTTCATCACCACAACAGCCTCGTTCAATTTCTCCTGCAAAACAGATCTCATTAGATATTGCAGGGTTATACGACAGAGGCTTACTTTGGCCTGTGAAAGGATCATACTCACAACATTGGTGATGATGCGAGAGAGGAGGAGGTTCTGCTGATGTTCGTGCGGGCTTTCCTGTTTGAATCGTTACAAGACTGTTTAAAACTAGGACTTTCGTCATCTTGTCAAGGGGTGTGTACCATGGTATCTGTGCGTGCGCGTGTGATATGTGTTTTTGAAGAGGAGGGCTCTCTCTGCTGTGATCCTCAGACTTTGGCTTTGATGTTGTTGTTGATGTTGATGAGGGTTTGCCAGGGTTGTTGGGCTGCTCAAGGCAGGGTAGTCGCGTTGTGAGACCGCGTTTAGGCATGGACCGTGCGACACTGTCAGCAAGACTGTATGCTTTTACAGTACTGCTTTGCTACTGTACCGAGTTGGAGACATAGCTCTGTCAGCTTCGACAGAAAGCCAAGAGAGCTCTGACAGCATCTCCTTGCCCAACGACAACTTGCGAACCTCACTCCTCAGACCATCCGACCATCCATCCACCGACCCACGAATCCAACTTTTCCAAATTTCCATCACAGCGCACCACCCGCCCACAAGATGGCCACCACCGACCAGCCTCCCCCCAAAGACCCCAAGGAAGCCAAAGACGAGGCCCAGGCGGCCCACTACGCCCTCCTCGACGAGCTCGACATCCACGCCATCCACAAGAACTTCCGCTCCCCGACCTGGAAGCCCAACCAGCGCCGCAACAAGAACATCAAGACCATCCTGGGCGACGCCTCGCGCAAGGAGGCCTCGGCCTCCTCCATGGCCGCCACCCCCATGGACAACGGCTCCGGCGCCGCGACCCCGGCCAACCAGAACGACGACGGCCTCTCGACCAGCGGCACCAGCACCCCTGCCAACGGCGACGCCACCTCGGCGGCCAACTCCCCCTCCGTCGCCGCCGGCGCCAACGGCCAGCCCAACCTCGCCCAGGCCTCCCGCAGCCTGTCCAAGCTCGTGCTCGAGAAGACGCTGCGCGGGGGCCAGACGCCCGGGGGCTCGCCGCGGGGGGCGCCGGCGCGCCCTCGGCGACGTACACGAATATCGAGAGCGCGCCGAGCCTGGCGCCGCAGCGGCGGTACTGCGATATCACGGGGCTCAAGGGGAACTACTCTGACCCCAAGACACGTCTGCGGTATCATAATGCTGAGGTGTTTGGGCTGATCCGGGGGCTGCCGCAGGGGTATGCAGAGCAGTACCTCGAGGCCAGAGGTGCGCATACGGTTCTCAAGTGAGCGAGGGAGACGGAGCAAGTGGGAAGCGTGCTGCTGCTTTACAAGGGGGCCGGGGTGGGGATGTTTACGGAGTTGTCTTGTTTTATGTTTTTTGTTCTGGTCAGGTATGGCTGCGGCGTCAGCTACGGAGAGTGGGTTGCATGGCGTTTAAGGAGTCAATCTACTGGGGAAAAGATAGCACTGCATCACGGGCATGAGGTCGCGCAGAGAGCTAGATGCAATGGAAGCATCTTCTCTGCTATTTACTTTGATCATCGACGTCTGAGATTGGAACGAGAGAACGTATCGATGGATTCTGGCCTCTGACTCCCTAAATACACCAAGTATGAGATAATCCAGGACTATATATTGATATATGTGCGACCAACAAAGTCAAGCCCCAACTACGCACCCGGAGTCTCTCGACCACGGGATGACAGCTGACGCTCCGGCTTAATCGTGATCAGGGTGTTGCTCTCTGCCACAGAAAAAAGATTCAGGACCGACAGTTCACTGAGAACGTATGGGGGAGACAAGAAACTCAGTTTGCCTAGCATATGAGTGCCAGGCCGTCGGGGCAAATTAAGTAGTCGATAAAAATTGAGGAGAAGGAGATTAAAGCAAAAAAAAGAGGGATGCAGAAGCCTTGGTTCGATGCTCTCTCTGGAATCGAATTCAGCGCAACGCACCTTACCTGAGGTCCTCCTGCGGCCGGATTTCAGACTTTTGTCGACTTCACAGCATGTCAATATGACATCCGTCTGCGTTGCTCGCTACAGTGGCCCGAGGGTTGCATGTGGTGCAACAGTGAGTGGTGAAGATGAGAGAGTTACGGCTGTAAACTGCTTGGAAAACAGAGATTTTGATTGATGCTGTGGATCTATGGGGTGGTCTGTGCATTTCACCGTATGTGCCTTACGTAAGGATACAGTAGCTTCCGGGAGCCTAGCGCGGCTGGGTTTACAGCACTTATAAACGCAACCATCCACTGAAGAAGACCTACACAGTCTTGCCACTGGCCTTGTCTTGCTCGAGAAATTTCAGGTACTGTGGCACCAGGTCGCCAAGCATGTCCTCCAGGCCCCGAAGCCTGAACCCATACGTCTCGTGGAACTTGTCCAGGTTCCAGTTCACGTTGGCCTTCGACGGCCAGTCGCCCTGACCCGCAAGCAGACCCCTCTTCACCTCGTCAGGCCAGGTCCTGGCGACGATGGGGTAGGCATCGTTCCACTCGATCCTGAGCGCCATCACGTAGCTCGAGATGTCCTTGCTGGGCCCGGAGTCAGGCGTCCTCACGGCCTCGAGGTCCAGGCTCTTGTTGACGGTCTTGACAACGTCGTCGAGGAGGATGCCGACAGACACCGACCTCGCGGGCTGCTTTCCCTGCAGCCTCTTGACGCCGTCTGCGGCGATGACCTGGAGAAGCAGCTGGTTCGAGGTGGTCATCAGCTCCGCCGTGTTGGTGGCGAGCGGGTACTGGCCAAAGCAGTAGGACGGAGCCAGGTTGATCAGGTCGAAGTTGATGCCATCCCTCACGGCCTTCTCCATCCACTCCACCGACCTCCTATATGCCGCAGTCTTGGCCGCGCAATAGGCGACCAAGGGGTTGACGTAGGGCGGGCCCGACTCCTCGTTGGGTGTTTCGCTGCTGATGAAGATCTCCTCGGGGGGCTCGTAGTCGCCTCCCACGATGTCGGGGCTGATAAATGCTGCGACCGAGGACATGATGATCACCCTCTTGACGGTGCCAGCACGGCGCGCGCTCTCCAGCGCGGACAGGGTACAGTCGATTGTGGGCTGGATGAAGTTGTCTGCCTGATCCCCAAAGGGCAGCGGTGTGCCACAGTGGACGATAAAATCTGTGCCTGCTGCCGCTTCGTCCAGGGCGCCTGGGACGGCCAGATCAGGGACGATGAAATACTTGCAGGCTGAGGCCTTGTCGAGCTGGGTGATGGCAGGTGCCTCCTGGAGCCTCTTGGCCTTGGCCTGGCTCCTCACAGCGATGTGTGCTGTGTATCCGGACTTGAGAATATCAATGAGGATGGCTGAGCCCAGGTAGCCCGTGGCTCCTGTGATGGTGACCTTTCCTTGCGCCATGTCGAAGATACTGCAATGCAAAAATAGAAAGTGATTTTTCGCTTCTACTGACCAGTACACATACGATGGGGGGGGAGAGGGGGGGAACAATGGACAATTTATCTTTCCATGGCGACTGCGAGCCCCTCTCTTTAAGCCCCGCTGGCCCCGACCTCTCAAAATAGACGACCCCTCCCATTCTCGCCCTTGCCATCGCCATTCTCTCGGCCGGTCAATCACGAGGACATCTGGCCTCAAGAGGCCTATAGAGGTTATCATCCCCATCAAGACATGTCCCTATGTAGTATCTTGTGTGTAAGCGTGACCACTCAGCGGCGGTGTGATGGCTTGGTCCATCGTGACCTTTAACCATGATCCTTGCATAGCCAAGAGGTCCAGTTGGAATTGATCTGTCACTGGCACGTCCAATAGGTGCGGAACGGTGGTGTGGACCTGCACTTGGGCGGTGGTGGTGTGAGAGGGGGAGGGGGAAAGAGGGTTTTCCAAGGTGGAAAGCGAAGGTGTATGACAGGAATTGGGAAGATCATGAGTTACTTTGACCCAGGCGAGCTCCAACATGCAGGCAAGTATGGAGCACACCGAGGGCTGGTCTAGACCGGACTGTGTACACAAGTGCTGTACCTTACTAAGTCACTGCAGTAGCACTGGTATTTAGTGGTGCAACCCCTGAAAGTCTTTAAAGACAAGCGTCGGAACTTAAGAGGTGTGTGGTAGCGCTGCAGCTGTGTGGCAGAGGGAGAGGGACCCCTGTTTCACTGCAGTCAGTAGTAAGTAGTGCATGCGCGCGCGTAAGGGCGGAAAGAAACCACCTTTACAAAACATTTTCGAATTTCCAACCCCCAAACCTCATTACTGCAGATATCCGGCGTCTGCCCGCCCACCAAGCCAGCCAGACCTTGTCGAACATCGAATCGGCGTGTATCAGACCCTCTGCTGGTTTCAACACCGTCCAGCCAAGATGCCCTCAATGTGGATGTCGGATGCCCAAAGTATGCGAACTCATGCACCCTTCCGCGCGCTGTAGCATGCGATGTTCGACTTGATTGAAGACTTGTCTCTTCCGTGAGGGCTGACGGGAAAATATGTGGCACTAGAAATCGGGGTGGCCTTCTGCTCCGGCGGTGGCTTCTTCCTGATAGGAGGCGTCATGTTGTTTTTTGACCGAGCAATGTGAGCTCTCCAGGACCAGTCCCCACCCCCCCCTTCTTTTCGAGATCAAGACAAGTCGTCGCTGACCGCGCTCTTCTTGCCCTTCTAGGCTAGCAATGGGAAATGTATGCGACCCCGCCACTACCAACCTCCCTCTTCCTAGTTGCGACCGTAACTGACACAGTTCTCTTCCCCCATCGATAGATCCTTTTCCTGATCGGTCTCACCATAATAATCGGCCCTGCCAAAACCGTCCTCTTCTTCGCGCGCAAGCAAAAGGCAAAAGGCACCGCGGCCTTCTTTGGTGGCTTGGCCCTCATCTTGATGCGGTGGCCGTTGATCGGGTTCTGCATCGAGCTGTACGGCATAATGGTTTTATTTGGCGACTTCCTGGGCACGATCGCCGCATTTGCAAGAAACGTACCAGTCGTGGGCCCGTATATTGGACTGGTGATAGATCGTATGGGACTTGGTGCGAGGAGGAATGCTGAGTTGCCGGTGTGATGATGGGAGGTGGATGGCTTGGTTTCCCGGCCTGGATTTCTGGGTAGGCGCGGCAGGAGTTTTGCCTCGGAAGCTTGGTACTGGCTGTATTATGCTCATATAGACCGGCGTTCATTGGCGGCGGTATACCCCACAGTGTCAAGATTCCTCTGTTATAATATTCTTCGGACCAAGGTGATTTGGAAAGAAATAGCATCTTGAGGTGGACGTCATGTACCTTGTCCACCCGAGGAGACCAGCTCTTATCTCTTACAAGCTCGTGTGGTATGCAGAAGACGATGTAGTTCCTCCCCGCTGTCAAAATGGATGTTTCCTAAGATTCAGGCCTGCTCTATAGACTCAACGCAACAGAATCAACGCAAAACCGCACAGTCACAGCCACGGCCAGATACGTGGCCCGCACCCTTCCCCATCGGCGCCTTTTTATGGCAACAAGTTTCGATCTTGAACTCCGCCCACCAACGCCGGCTTCCGCTTAGTAACCCTGGCCGACGAGGTAGTCCTTCAGCGACTCGACAGTCTGTGTTGCGTTTCCTGCGACACCGGCCTCGCCGTGGTGGCCGATCAGGATGGCCTGCTTCGACTTGGAGATGCAGATGCCCTCACGACCCTAGGCAAGTCCAACCGTGGTTAGTATCTGGAAGGGCTGCTGTCATTGTTCCCAGCGTCGTGAGAAAGACAAAAGTATCGTACCTTGCGGGCGTAGACGCTACCGTCGTCGTTCTTGGTGAGCACGAACCGCTCACCGCCAACGTGCAGACCCTCAGCAAATGCCTTGTCGACGGCAGCCTGATCGCCGCTCACGATGCTCGCGATGTTCTTCATCTCGGCGGCGCTGATCTAGATCCGGTACCCCTCATGTCAGCCAGCCGCACCTGTCCATGCACCAAATCGTTTTAACTGGGCGTCTCTTCTCCTCCCAGGGATAATCATATCGTGCTGCCGTCGCCCTCAGATAACAGCGGTGTATCTCGTGGTGCGTACCGTATAACCGGAGCTGGTGGCCCAAGCGCTATCGCCGGCGATGCTGATGATAGCTCCCTTGTCAACATGGCCGGTGCCGACCAGGCTTTTTCAGGAGGACATGTTGGTTAGCATTCTCGTGTATCGTTCGTCGAGGGGGGCGACGATGATTGATGGTCGCGAGTATTGCGGGTTGCGGTCAGTAGTACCTAGTGTCAACATAAGCTGGCACGATATTAGCTTCATTACCTCCAAGGTGGGGTTCAGGAGGGCAGCAATACCTTGCCACGACATCTTTGTTGGGTGGTTTGGGGGGGCAATGTGAGTGCTAGATGCAAAAGATGTCAAAGATGTCTCTGTAGGTCGAGCAGCTAAATCGTTACTGCTTCCGGTCGTCGGCGGTAAAAGGGAGAAAAAAAGGAGGTTTGGGTAGTGGCCGGTTGTTTGGGTATGGAAATGTTGTCACGGGTAACTTCCAGGTTGCTGTCAGGTAGGCCTGCCTTTTTTATCCGATACCTTATGTAAGCAGGTGCGGGGCAGAAACGGAGGCGGGCTTGACTGACTGTTGGCTCTTGGTGGCCTGTGTTGTCTTTGGTGGTTCCATTATGTTCATCTAGCACAATGAAAATAACACAAAAAAAAGACGATCAAAATTGATTTCTGGTCCACTTGCACACTCAGTTACGATATCTTTCGGCCAGTTCTGAGGACGGCTGACACTACTGTTTGTCACTCGTCACTATCAAGGAATGAGATCGAGTCAGCGCAGCTTCATCCACTGCTATAGCAGCTGGGGGAGGGCACTCTTTCTCAAATGCTCATATTGTCTCTATCGAAAGGCATAAAATTGGAAGCCCCCCCCCCCCAAAAAAAAAAAGAAGAAAGCAAACGATAGAAGGGGGAAAAAAGGGGGGGGGGGTGTGACAATAACGGGTTGACCGCTCATGATAGATTTCGCAAGAATGCGATGGATCAGTCGAAGCGGTAAAGGAAGCGTGACCCACAACGCGTTACTATCTCTCAGCTCTCGTCTTGTCAACCTCAGGAGTTTTGACAGCTTGACGACTTATTCTTGTCGATCCTGCTACTTGTGGCTGTCCTTCGGACTATGCAGACCGTAACACGTAGATCTTGCTAGGTTCTAAGCCGCCTTTCGACAGGCTGTAACGGCGGACCCCATCGACCACACATCGTTATCCAACAACTGCGCTGTGAGTCGTGCGCAAACTACATAGTATCTGGGGAGCCGCAGCTACAATACCACTTCGATCCAATCACCTTCGAGCACACCGAAAGAGCGCCCTGGAATTGGCAGTTCTAGAAACCTACACAGATATGAACAATCAACCAACCCAGCTGTTCTCATAGCCCCGCATGGCCCATCCGAATTCATGTCCATGCGTGCTTTCGGATGCGCGACATTCCAGGCTAGTCGCATCCTCGGACGGCCTTGCCAGCTGGTGATACTAGTAAAGCATTATGTTTGAGATTGAGTGTTCTCCCGCATGCTCTCCACTAGGATGCCGTTGACAAGCTTCTTCTGGGTCAATTCTGAAACCCTGTCAGATCTGCACAGACTCGCTCGTCGGGAAATATATTGGTTGTGATCAGCAATATTCACCGTCCACACACGAACTGCAACTGCAACTGCATCTCCATCCAGCACAGATTGCCGAAGCTCCCATAGATTGGCAGGCGATCCTCAACGGCCCGGCAAGGTTGGCTCAAGGTTGAGCCTGAAGGACCTAGAAGCGCAGTGTGCGCCGCAGTTGATCTTGCCCGTGTCGGTTTGTAAGATCTGATCGCCAATTCAAGCTTAACGGGACCGATCCATTGGGCGGCGCCACGTTCCCAGTTCCTGCTGCGGCACGGGAAAGTGAATCAGACCTGCAGTTCATCTTGTCTGGCCCTGCTGTAGGCTAAAGACTGCATTGACGGCAACATCCGCAAGACGTCAAGAGTCAAGAGTTGTAATGTAGCATGCTACAGCCGCAGAGACACGCGACCCCTTGTCCACAGGGCTGACAACACCGGCCCTGGGCCCCTCATGGCCTTCAAACCTTAAAAAGACATACACATGCCTCTTCTCGACGGAGGAATACAAGGCCTTGATTTTTAATCCAGGGTTCGATGGAGGTTCTGGAAGCCTTCTTCTCTGAGCACCACCTCAAAAACCGGAAGTTGATGTTTCAGCCGCAATGATCAGACAGTATTCCCCATACAAGTACTCGGACAAGATGAAACGGAGCCTTGACAGCCAACATGCCCCGACGTTCACACACGCCCGATTGGAACCTGGTGCGGACCAACAGTGTCAATAGTGCAGGCTCAGCACGTGAGAAAAGAAGATCTTTCATCATTGCAGTCCATTTCCCGTCCAAGAGCTGGCTGGTCTCGGCCTTCTCGAGCGCGTTGGGTAGGTCCTCCTTCACTCACCAATCGCTCACTATAACGTGAGGCTTGAACTGCACAGCTGGTCGCTGAATGAATTGGTCGTCGACGCCACAGATGCCAAGCAAATTAAAGTTTCGTGGGTGCCGAGATGCTTGCAGGCCTTACAATGTAACGCTGCAATGACACGCTAGGAGATGAAAGGATCGCGCCAAATCTTCCTAGAAATAAACCTCAGTACGACAGCATAGAGTGTGTGTGGTATGTCTAAAAGGGCAGGGTTCTGAATCCCCTTGGGCATCTCATTGATGCCACACCTGGCGGGCGACCAATGGCTCGTCTGGCAGTCTTTGCGTCCTGCAATTTTCCGACTAGGTCTTCATTTCAGAGGCGTCCACCCTCATTTTCTATCCATCGTCCAGAGTCTGAGCCAAGCCCACCGAGGACCAAATTACAGCTCAGCTCAGCTGAGCTTTCCCATCAGAAGAAGGATGAGCCTTGTGGGACGGGGTTGCAACGGCGGCTGAGCCTGGTTTATCTAGAAGTATGTACTACCACATCTCGTCATAGCAGGTATCCAGATAGCACTAACTTGTGGACACATTTTTATGTAGCATGCCATCATCCGATGATTGGATGCTGATCCTTGAGCCTCATCAAATCTCAATCGCGATCGCTTTACACCACACACACATACACACATCTTCGTTTTCGTCCCCCCCCCCCCTTTTTTTTCCGTCTTGATGATTGCATGAGACGCCATGGATCCAGCTCAATTCTGTACCTCTGAGAGGCTGTTCAACAAGCTGAAGCAGCCGACGAATTTACCCGCGCATCACCTTGTTTCTCCAGCGTCCTTCGGAGTGTGACGCTGGATCGAGGTGCGGGATGGTTCAGACTGGAGAACCATCGGACACCTGAAACCACAATTCTTCCGTCACGAGAGGACAAGGAAGTCTACACCCCGCCGCCGTGAGAGCCCATGTCCAGGGCTTCATCGACAAGGGTCCAGCCCTCAGCAGCACTCTTCTGTTCCACCGCATGCTCGCACATCCTGGTCTGACCCGGGGGTGGTCCCACACGGCCAACGACATGCCCGTGGTCATCAATCCCGCCCCCCAGCTCACAGATATGCAGCCACACAACCACTACTTATGACACAAAGCAGAGATGCCGAGGAAGGGCTCTGAACCCAGCGTGGCGCTATCTGATACTGCATATATCCCGTGCTCAGCTTGTTCCCCGCGCAGCAGACAGAGACAGGACCGAGGACGGGAAGCCAGAAGAATCCAGCCGTCACAGCAGCAGGCCGCTCGAGAAGAGTCGAGACCCCGGCGCACAGTAGTAAGGTGGGGTGCAAGTTTCGAGATAAATGAAATGAGAACAAGCAACCCTGCGGGATTACTGGTCATCCCCGACCCCAGAGGGCGCGCTAGGAAATAACACGACGAATTAAAGGGTGGCACTGAGCAGCCTAAGCAGCAGCAGAAGAGAGAAGATGGTGAGCATTACCACAACAGCTGCATGAACCCACACTGGGCCGAAAGGTGCTCACCGACCACCCAGGAGATGATGATTTATCCAAGTGCAGTACTATGTACAGCTGAGTATTTGAACGGCTCGGCACGTTTGTCGTCGTGTGGAAAGAAGAATAGGCTCGTTCCACCGTAGATCTCCCGCGGCACACGTTCCTCCTCCTCCTGCTGCTGCCCCAAGCTTTTCCCCCCCAACGGCCTCAGATCATCAGGGACGAAGCAGTAGTTTGTCCGAATATATACAGAACTATATATATGGACGAAGTTTGTGCACTGAACAAGATTATTTCCTTTTACATGAGAAACTTGGTTGCGGCGGGCTTACTTTACTTGGCTGCGGGTGTTCAACCGAGACAAGAGTGTGTCAGGCCTTCCCCTGCAATCCTAAACCAACAAGACCCTGCAGGCACACTGCCTCAAAATCGCTGTCGGCCCCCTCCTTCTCCTCCTCCTTCCTCACAGATAAACAACTTTTAATATCGGGCCTTGGGATTCCTGCTGTTTGATCCGCTGCGCTCCATAGCTTCGTCATCAACAACAAACACTTTCTCTGCCGGCACGCCCACGGTTTCCTCCCCCTCCGGCCCACCCTCCTCCTCCCCGCGCAAGCCAACATGGCCTCTGTCCGACCCAGTACGGCGGGTGGCCCATCGACAAGGAGGACGAATAATTTTGACAAGAGGATGTCAAAAGATGACATGTTCTTCAACAACAGCTCGCGCAGGGCGGCACTGGCGGACCAGACGACAATAATCACCAGCAACAACAACAGGATGTCCAGGGATGATTTATACATCAAAAGTCGGATGGCCTCCATGTCTCATCACTTTCGCATACCTGTCCAGGGTGCGACCACAATAACGCCCGAATACAGTCCCGATTATCCAGTGATCCAGGAGGTGTCGATACCAGTCAGGATGCAGACGCCAGAGTCGGTCACATCAGGCGAGATCCCAATAGGAATGGCCCTTGGCAGCCCTACACATGTCCCGCCGCCGGACGCGGCGAGGTGGCAGGCCCAGTTCCCACCAGCATCCCCTCAGGTGCTTGTATCGTCCTCGGAGCAGCCGTCCTCAGCCATGAGCGGACCACTAGGCGACTCTCTGCAGAGGAAGAAGACGGGCAGGAGGAAGCTGTTTGGGCTATTTGGTGGTGGTGGGAAGAAGGACGAGCACCAGGGCCCGAAGGCTGGAGGGCGTGAGCGTGGCATGACGCTTTCCAAGCACTCAACACCCTCTACAACCACGGTCAATATGCAGCAACCGCCAAAGACGCCGACAAGAAGCTTCACACAGTCTGAGAAGAAAACACCCAAGCACAAGCCTATTGTCCTGCGGTCCAACACGATGCCGGTCAACAACTCGCCCGACCAGGAAGCAGCCGTCCAGCCCAGGTCACAAGTGTTGAGGTCGAGGAGCTCGGATCCGCGCCTGCGTCCCGGGCCTTCACTCACACCAGCGGTGCCCCCACTGCCTCTGTTGAATGTGCAGATTCCAGAGACCAAGCTGGAGCGGTACAGTGTAATGTTCAGTGACGTGCTGAACCAGGGCCCGAAGCAGGAGCCCGCTGCATCACTGCTGGCGAGGAGGCAGGCAACCGTGGAGAGGCTGAAGACGATCAACCAGGGCAAGGAATTGGAAGTGACGACGGAGGACACAGAGCATGGCAGCAGACCGCGGCGAGCAACTTCGCCTCAGCCTACACGGGAGACGCTGTCGCCGAGCCTGAGCGTATTCCCAATACCACCGAGCGGCCGCTCAATTCCTAGTATAGAGACACCGACATCGACATCCTCCAAACGTGTTGCGAGGTCCAACACCTCCCCAGGTCGTCTGCCCTCACCTACTCAGCAGGCCTTTGACACGCGTCTGCCGAGGCAGCAACACGCCCCCAATGGATCATCGACACGAAATCTGGAGGTTCCTAACCCCTTCGAAATGCACCCGCCCTTGTCAGGAGGCTCCAGCAGACCTCAAGAGCCAATCTACCCTACCGACACCTCATTCCACTTTGGCCACGAGAAATCCGGCCTCATCCTGGACTCCCCGACATCCATGGACTCCCACGAGGAGATCATCGTCTCCCAACCCCTCAAACCGACTCTCCACGAGCCACAGTGGCAGATGATGTCGCCCTCCACCGCGTCCTCCATCTCAACATCCACTACTACTGCCACCTCTGGCCACCGCCGCCGCTCAGCATCCGCCACCTCGAACAGCACGCACATCACAAAGCCCTCCTCTGACCTGGACGCCTCAGAGGCTGCGCTCCAGAATGCTGTGGAGGTGAGTATCGCGCGACAGATTAGCATCTCGAGACAGCAGCGCAACCTGCTACGCCCGCTGCAAACGCGGAGGGACACTGGCGAGAAACATGCACACGCTGCTGCTGCGATAGGAACATCTCCTTCCTTGCCGCCGCCGGGCCATCATCAGCAGCAGCAGCTTAGGAGCCCCCCTCGGCGTGACGGTTGTCAAGGCGCCGAGCCCGGGCAGGCTGGGTCACGACGAGCCAATCAGGGATGTCCAGAGCTCGACGCCGACGTTGGTGCACCAGTGGGACAGCCCTGTGAGGAAGAGCACATGGGCTGTCGTTGAGAGTGATTGATGGATGGCTCGAACTCTCGTTACAAACCCCCAACTACTGGACTACGTAAAGGAATTTCGCGAGATCAGGAATGATCTGGTAAATCAGTTACCTGGGGACAACATTGATTTCTATCTTCCGTCTTGACGACGTATAACGATTTAGGAGGAAATCGGGTTGACTCCTTTTTTCCTTCCTTCTTTTTCTGCTTTTCTTTTGTGACTGGGGCTTTTGAGAAGCATGGTGTTATCGGGCACGGCGGGCACGAGCAATTTGAATTTCATGGAATTATTTTTTCTGAAACATACGCCAACAGCATTCTCTTTCTCCTTTGTTTACATTTTTGGAAATATGGCAGGCTCCTTGATCAGACCCTCTTAGAGGAGATTCTTCTCTGTTTTTTCTTTTCTTTTCTTTTCTGGAAAAAAACCACCCAGGGGAGGGGGGGTGTCACAAATCATGATTTCTCTTTACTCTTTGCATCTGGGCCTTATGCAAACTATCACCAGCATCTAATTGCTGTTTTATTCTACTTCTCCCTCCTTTTCTTTTTCTCCTGCGCGCCAAAAAAAATCTGGGAGAGCTTAGATGGTGGTCTCTAGGTTGTGCTAGCTTGGAGAAGGACGAGGAGGAATTCATATCCGTGTGCTGGCTCCATCTTCACCCTTGATACCTTAGCTCAGGGGTAATCAATTTCGCCGACACTTTTCTACTCGAGAGCGATCAACACATAGGCCAAAGAAAGTTTTGGGGACAAAGTCTCCCTCAAGCGGATGTCGGCAACTTTCGAGTGCACACTTCAGTCCGTACATTCCTGGGAAGTGCAGTCGTGAAGAACTTGAAGTATAATAGTCACAATGTTCCTCCAATCAATCAGTCAATGCAGATCACGTAAACTTCATTATGTAAGGTATATAGGTTGTCGACGACGTAAAATAGCACTACGAGGAAGTCCGGACGCCATAACTGTGTGCGTATGCTGCAGGCCTGCACAAGAGGTGAAACCATAACTGCCTCCCGTTATCTCCAGATCTACCCAAAGGAGAGACCGACTGCGGTGTCCAGTCTGAGAGAGATCTGTGGGCGAATAGCCGTGTGAGGTGTTGATGAGTTTACATGACCAGGCTGCAGAGAGGTTTGTCAGTCAAAATGATGCCCATGTTGTTGTTAGAGATGACGATTCGAACTTACCAGCACGAGTTCTGCTTCTTTGCCTGTTCTATTGGGATTTGTCAGCACGATAGTTTCATAAACGAACACAGGAGCAACAATCCATCAAGCTTACGATAGAACATCTTGGACTGAGCGCTCAGACCATCGCTCTTCTGGACCAGGTCGTCAATCTTCTGTCCTCGCTCCAACACGCTCTCGATAGTCTTATGCAGTGTAATCTTGGTCTGGAGGAGGTAGCATGTTAGCAGACTAGTAAGAGATTGTTTTTTTTGGGGGGGGGGGGTGGCTAGTTTTCCGTACCTCGTCTAGCTCCTTCTGGATCCTCATGATGCTGTCGGCTTGCTGTGGGTCCTATACTTCGATATTAGACCAGTAGTCATCTCCAAACGACTATCATTTTGACAATCGTACCTGGTACTTGGTGATGTATTCCTTCAGCTGCGGCATGCTAAGTGTTGGCGCCCCGGACTTCCACGCTGATTGCGGGTGTTGCCCGAGAAATTCATCGACAACCTTGGAGAGGAGCTGGTGAGCCACCAGCTGTGGGTACTCGTGGTCTGTGATGACGATGCCGCAGACACCTTCAGAGCGGGCGTATGCGTGAAATGTGTGCTCTTCAGGGAAAATGTCAGCATTTTCGATCTAACGTCTTTTGGAGGCGAACAAAAAACACAGCTGACACTTGTCCCGTGCCTCTTCGACAAGTGCATTGTAGTTCATGGTGTTCCGATTCGGCAGGCTGGGCGACCTGATGTGTTCCGCGTCTTCCAGTGACCAAGTTCGACAAATTGTTACTTCTTCTTTTCCCTTGGTCGTTTTCACCGGGATTTGCGCCATCGATTCATCGATCTCGCGCCGTTCCATCCGCCCAATCTTGACTCCTGGGTCCTCGACCCACGAAAGCGCTGGCTGAGATGGGATAGCGTTGCTTGGTATCTGTATCATTTTGTTTCCCTCTCGGCCTTGTAAATGCAGGCGTCCACTTGGGCCATGATCATGCCTTGGTCTGGGTACGAATTCCTTTGTTTCGCTCTAGTGTCCATTGCCCGAAACGGCTTTGTCGCACATCGCAACGAAGATGCAACGTACCTTGCTGCTCGACATCTTGTCGTTCTGCACAGACAATGCGTCAGCGATTTATCTGTATAGTAGTCCCCTCCCCACGGCTGATGCTTACGACCAGGCTTCGTTGCCTGTGCCACCTTTCCAGCAAACAAAGTCATGAATTCCTTCACCGCTTAGATCAGTATAATTGCAGTCGTATGGCAAGGGTGGCACCAGACCCATTCTCCTCGAGGACTGTGGCTGCAGAGGTGTTGCGTACGGCATAGCTGTTTCTGGTGAAGCGAGAGTAGGCGCTCAGCTCCTTCTCGGAGACCAGCTCCTGTGGCTCCTGGCCTTGGATGTTCCTGACGACCTAGAGGTGACATAAGAGTCCATTCTTAGAAACATCCAACATATCCATATTGATCATGCGCATAACGTACGCCGATGTAGTGCACCTTCATGGCTGCGGTATTGCTTGAGAAGGTCGCTTTATGCCTGACTGGTGGCTCGTCCGGTCGTTCGCACGGGGCAGGACGGGGTCCGAAGTGGTTCTAGGTGTGGACGAGGTGATCGCTCGAACCGAGAGGGACTCGAGATTCGGGAAGTTAGAGAAGGACGAAACGATCGCGAGGTGAAAATCGTTGGTTGGGCGGGTTTGGGCACGTAGGCTTGGGAGAGTTGGGTCATAGAGTGTAGGGGAGTAGAATAAGTTAAAAGATAAGGTAAGCCGGAGGGAACTCCTATTTCCATCGAGGACGGCCGTTTGGAACACACCGACCCGCAGCCTGCCGCCATGGCCCCTAGCCCACAGTGGCATCCAGTCACCGTCGCCCCCAGTGCCAGTGTCTCGTACCCCTCCAACGCCCCACTGCTGTGCCCTGCGTCACATGCAGAACCCCCAGCGGCTAGTGCTGTAAGCCTATGCTGAACCCAAATAGGCGCTAACCATCTGGCCCTGCTAAGCAAAGGTCAACCCCCCTGTACCCGGTACTCATGACGATGAGCCACACCGAAACACTACAGTAATGTCAGTCGATTTTCAGTAGGTTATAAGCAGCTTATGGACCATCCACGACTGTTGGCCGCGCAGCGCGAAAGAAATCTTTCCCCTGCAAGACGACAGACGGATTTCGACAACCTAGCAGTCCAGGAGCCAATATGTCGCCCTCTACAGCGACAGAAGCAGGGACTCAATGGCTGGCTCAAGTAGCCGCCATGAAGGCAGCCATCGCCGAACTCAAACTGCCCGAAGCAAAGACACATGTTGACAGCACATTCAACGGCCAAGGAGAATATGGCGATGATGACGATTTCGACTTGAGCTCAGCCAGTGGAGGCGCCCATGATGTGTGGGACTTCATATCTGACTCCGAGCTCGAGGAGCTGGGTCTCGACAGCAGCGACATGATGGACGGGACAGATGGCTTCGACCAAGAACTACCGTATGGGCCTCAGTGGTTCACCACCAAGTGCATCGAGGTAGCACTTCGCAGAGATGGACTTCCTGCCGAGACCCTACAGGAGCAGGTTCTCGAAGCGTTGAGGTCGACGCAGCACGAAGAGCAGCTTCAATCTGTGCTCACGGACCTGGTCGGCTTCGATGATCTGGACTTCGTCATCGAGCTCATCTCTCACCAGGCAGAGATAATGGCAGCCATGGATCAGGCGACAAGACCTGGTCTCAACGATCAGTCCACAGCACGTCTGCTTACAAAAGCGGAGAGAGAAGAGAACCTCCGACAACAGGACTTCCGCCACAAGAACGCCGCTCTTGCTCAGAGCACTTTCAAGGAGCCGCAGTACCCCCACGTTTACAGGATGTTTGCTGCCGGGAACTCTCTGAGCCATGCTGGGAAGAAGTACGCCCTACCTGCCGGCAGCGAGAGACTTCAATTCGACAAGTACGAGGAGTACGCCATACCGGCTGGAAAACCCGGAGCATTATGGCCGGGCCAGAAACTTGTTGATATCAAGGATATGGACGGTCTCTGCCGAAACACCTTCAAGGGGTACAAGACCCTAAATCGCATGCAGAGTCTGGTGTACCCGGTAGCGTACAAATCCAGTGAGAATATGCTCATCTGTGCTCCGACTGGTGCTGTAAGCTCTCACATCCCTATGACTGCCCATGGCCAAACAATTTGCTAACGAGATAGACAGGGTAAAACTGATGCTGCGATGCTGACTATCCTGCACACTATTGCTCAGTACCTTGAGCCGAACCCCTTTACGGACCACGCCGCCACAGACTTTGCTGTTGACTTTGAGGACTTCAAGATCGTCTATGTGGCACCCATGAAAGCCCTGGCTGCTGAGATTACCGAGAAGCTTGGGCGTCGTCTAGCATGGCTCGGCATCCGCTGCCGCGAATACACAGGCGACATGCATCTGACAAAAGCCGAGATCGTCTCTACTCAGATCATCGTCACCACTCCTGAGAAGTGGGATGTGGTGACCAGAAAAGGGACTGGCGACACCGAGCTCGTCCAGAAAGTTCGTCTCTTGATCATCGACGAGGTTCACATGCTTCACGACGAGCGAGGCGCCGTGCTGGAGTCGCTCGTCGCCCGCACCGAGCGCCAGGTCGAGAGTACCCAGTCGCTGATCCGTATCGTGGGCCTCAGCGCTACCCTCCCCAATTATATCGATGTAGCCGACTTTTTAAAGGTCAACAGATATGCTGGTCTGTTCTATTTTGATGCGTCCTTTCGCCCAGTGCCGCTGGAGCAGCATTTCATTGGCGTCAAGGGCAAAGCTGGATCGAAGCAGTCCAGAGAAAACCTGGATCAGGTGGCATTCGAGAAGGTCAGAGAGATGCTGGAGCGGGATCACCAGGTGATGGTGTTTGTCCACTCCCGGAGAGATACGACCGCGACAGCCAAGATGCTTTACGAGAAGGCAGTTGATGACGTTTGCGTTGATCTTCTGGACCCATCGATGCACCCAAAATATGAGAATGCCGTCAGAGACATGAAGTCTTGCAAGGCTAAGGAGTTGCGAGACCTCCTGCCTAAGGGTATTGGTGTTCATCATGCTGGTATGGCGAGGTCCGACCGTAACTTGATGGAGAGGCTGTTTGCAGAAGGTGTTCTCAAGGTGCTCTGCTGTACGGCCACCTTGGCCTGGGGAGTCAACTTGCCAGCTGCGGCGGTAGTCATCAAGGGCACCCAAGTCTACAGTGCCCAGGACGGCAAGTTCGTCGACCTCGGCATCCTCGACGTACTGCAAATCTTTGGACGTGCTGGCCGGCCGCAATTTGAGGATACTGGTATCGGCATGATCTGCACCACGCAGGACAAACTCCCGCACTACCTCACTGCCGTCACGGACCAGCTGCCCATCGAGTCCAAGTTCTCGACGAAGCTGGTAGACAACCTGAACGCCGAGATCGCTCTAGGCACAGTGACTTCCATTCCGGAGGCCGTCCAATGGATCGGGTACTCATACCTCTTCGTTCGCATGAGGAGAAACCCCATGGCCTATGGTATCGACTGGGCCGAGTTTCAAGACGATCCATCTCTCGTGCAGCGACGCCGACAGCTTGCTATCCAGGCCGCCAGGACACTCCAGCAGAGCCAGATGATCATCTTCAACGAGTCGACAGAAGAGCTTCGCAGCAAAGACATTGGCCGTATCGCCAGTCAGTACTACATTCTGCACACAAGCATCCAGATCTTCAACACTATGATGCAGCCTTTCGCCACGGAGGCCGACATCCTCAAGATGATCGCGATGAGCGGCGAATTCGACAACATACAGTCGAGAGACAGCGAGAGCAAGGAACTGGTCAGGATGAGGGATAATAAAGCTGTCGTGCCTTGCGATGTCGAGAGCGGTATCGACCAGCCTCAGGCCAAAACCAACATTCTCCTCCAAGCCTTTATTTCCAAGGTTCAGCCGGAAGATTTCGCTTTGACAAATGACCTCAACTACGTAGCCCAGCAGGCCGGTCGAATCTGCCGGGCATTGTTCATGATCGCATTGAATCGGAGATGGGGTCACCAATGCTTGGTGCTCTTGACTCTGGCCAAGTCTATCGAGAAGCGCGTCTGGCCGTACCAGCACCCGCTCCACCAGTTCGAGCTGGCCAAACCTATCTTGAACCAGCTTGACGCCAAAGAATCTCTCACGATCGAGGCCATGCGTGACATGGAGCCAGCTGAGATAGGAGGGCTGGTCCACAACCACAGCGCCGGCAACAAGATCGCCAAGATTCTTGACAACTTTCCGACTGTCAGCGTGGAGGCTGAAATTGCGCCTCTGAACCGAGACGTGCTGCGGGTCAAGCTTTACATTATTCCTGACTTCCGCTGGAACGACCACATCCACGGATCTTCCGAGTCGTATTACATCTGGGTTGAGAACTCGGAAACGTCAGAGATCTACCATCACGAGTTCTTCCTTCTGAATCGCAGGAAGCTGCACGACGACCACGAGCTCAACTTTACGATCCCTCTGTCTGATCCCCTACCTAATCAGATATATGTTCGTGCTGTCTCGGACAGATGGCTGGGAGCAGAGACTGTCACGCCTGTCTCGTTCCAGCACCTGATCAGACCAGACACGGAAAGCGTCTACACGGATCTCCTCAACCTACAGCCGCTGCCAATCTCGGCGCTCAAGAATCCTGGGTTGGAAGAGATCTACGCTAAGCGTTTCCAATTCTTCAACCCCATGCAGACCCAGATCTTTCACACTCTTTACCACACGCCGGCGAATGTGCTGCTAGGCTCGCCGACTGGAAGTGGCAAGACAGTGGCTGCAGAGCTGGCAATGTGGTGGGCTTTTCGAGACAAGCCGGGTTCCAAAGTTGTCTACATCGCACCTATGAAGGCCCTGGTCCGAGAGCGTGTCAAGGACTGGGGGGGCTCGACTGGCCAAGCCTCTCGGCCTGAAGCTCGTGGAGCTAACTGGTGACAATACCCCGGACACGAGAACCATCAAGGATGCAGACGTCATCATCACGACGCCCGAGAAGTGGGACGGAATCTCCAGAAGCTGGCAGACCAGAGGCTATGTCCGACAGGTCAGTCTTGTCATCATCGACGAGATTCACCTCCTCGCGGGAGATCGGGGTCCTATTCTTGAGATCATTGTCTCGCGTATGAACTACATCGCAGCGTCTACCAAGAACTCGGTTAGGCTGCTGGGAATGTCGACAGCTTGCGCCAATGCGACCGACCTGGGCAACTGGCTCGGCGTGAAGGAAGGCCTGTTCAACTTCAGGCACTCTGTCCGCCCTGTGCCTCTGGAGCTATACATTGACGGGTTCCCAGAGGTCCGAGGCTTCTGTCCACTGATGCAGTCTATGAACAGGCCGACGTTCCTGGCCGTCAAGAACCACAGTCCTGACAAGCCAGTCATCGTCTTTGTGCCGTCACGGAGACAGACGCGCCTGACCGCCAAGGACCTGATCAACTTCTGCGGTCTGGAAGACAATCCTAGACGGTTCCTGAACATGGAAGAGGACGACCTCCAGCTCAATCTTGCTAGAGTCAAGGATGATGCACTAAAGGAGGCCATCAGTTTTGGCATCGGCCTCCATCATGCCGGTCTCGTCGAGTCCGACCGACAGCTTGCGGAGGAGCTGTTCCTGAACAACAAGATCCAGATCCTCGTGGCAACAAGCACACTGGCCTGGGGTGTCAACCTCCCAGCCCACCTCGTTGTGGTCAAAGGCACGCAGTTTTATGACGCCAAGATCGAGGGATACAAGGACATGGACTTGACGGATGTCCTCCAGATGCTGGGACGTGCGGGGCGGCCACAGTTCGACAACTCAGGTGTGGCTCGGATCTTCACACAAGACGCCAAGAAGGATTTCTACAAGCACTTCTTGCACACTGGCTTTCCTGTCGAGTCATCCCTGCACACGGTGCTGGACAACCATCTCTGCGCTGAAGTCTCGGCCGAGACCATTGTCACCAAGCAGGACGCCTTGGACTATCTGACGTGGACATTCTTCTTCCGGAGGCTACACAAGAACCCGTCTTACTATGGGCTTGAGATCTCAGCCGAGGACCACAGCAGCGTGGCCGCCCAGCAGATGGCCAATGACTACATGATCGAGATGGTCGACAAGTCCCTGGGCGAGCTGGCAGATTCCAAGTGTGTGGAGGTGTTTCCTAACGGCGATGTCGACCCGACTCCCTTTGGCAAGATCATGAGTTACTACTACCTGTCTCACAAGACAATCCGCTATCTCACCCGGCACAGCAAGGCACAGGCCTCGTTCCTGGACGTGCTGACCTGGATGTGCCGTGCGACCGAGTACGATGAACTACCTGTCCGCCACAACGAGGACCTGATCAACGCGGAGCTCTCCAACAACCTCACGTTCCCGGGCACGTCCTTTGGCCTGCCGATGTGGGACCCCCACGTCAAGGCTTTCCTCCTGCTTCAGGCACACATGTCCCGGGTGTCTCTCCCGATTACCGATTATGTTGGTGACCAGACCAGCGTTCTGGACCAGGCCATCCGTATCATCCAGGCATCCATCGACGTCCTGACCGAGCTGGGCTACCTCACCAGCGTGCTGCAGATGATCTCGCTGCTGCAGTCCGTCAAGTCGGCACGGTGGCCGACGGAGCCGCCCCTGTCGATCCTGCCAGGCGTGGACGCGGAGAAGACCAAGGACAGGACGACGCTGCAGCAGCTGAGTGCCATGAACCAGGGGCAGATGACGAAGCTGGCGCGCAGCCTGCACGTTCCGCAGGGCACGCAGCAGCGCTTCCTCCGCGCGGCCTCAACCCTGCCAAACGTGGCCGTCAGTGTGGATAATATCACTCACCAGTCGCTGACGGTCACGCTGAGACGTCTCAACCCGCTCGCCGCATCGCGCATCTACGCGCCGCGCTTCCCCAAGCCGCAGAACGAAGGCTGGTTCGTGGTGGTGGGCGACCTGGCAAGGGACGAGGTGTACGCCATCAAGCGGGTGGGCTGGGCGCAGGGTCCCGGGAAAGGAGGGGTGACTGTCGGGTCTAAGCCATCTGCCAGGGCGAGCATGAAGCTGCCGGAGAGGGGCGGCAGCAGGGGAGAGAAGAGGAATGTGGATGTGCTAGTGCTGAGCGATGGGCTCCTGGGGCTCCAGTATCGGGTGCCGGGAGTGGACGTGCCGGATGGGCCGATGGTGGATGATGATGTTGCGCGATCTAAGGAGTTGGCTGGATCTTCCTGAGGCATGAGGTCAAGGATGGCGGGACGTCCTGATCGAGTTAAGCCCGGAGCGGATCACGAATTCCCGTATCAGGTCGATATGAGATGATGTCCTCGCAAGCTAGCGTGTTCTAAAAGAATGGGGGGGGGGTAGGGGGGTAGAAGAAAAGAAACAAAAGGACATGAAGAAGGAGGGGCCCATGCAGAACAATTGTAAGGAGAACGCACACAGCAAGGCAAACGGGAGAGCTACTGCTGCACCACTTTCCTCCTCGGCGCTTGTAGAATAGGATCAGTGGGTCCAGATGGGCCCGGCCAATCAATGTACTGTGCTTGTCATCATCATGGTCTCTGTATGATATATCGTGCATACTTGGTAGGAGGAGGGAAAGGAGACAGGAAAACGGTGAATAGCCAGCCAACTTGTGAACTTATTCGCCAGGGTACAAATCCTACCTACCCACTTTCAGAGACTGTGCGCCACGCCAACGTAGCTAGCTACTCAAGACACACGCTTTTTATTGATACTAATCTACAGCTTTGTTGGGATATGCTTCCTTTCGGTGGTGAGCAGCCTTGTTAAGCTGATGCTGAAATGTGGAGGTTCGGACGAGCTGACAACAACACAGTCTCGCTCCTTTCGCCTCTCTCAACACCTCAATTAGCATGACAAGTACTTAAATCCCTGTTGAGCCTGCCATATTTCCGACAAGACGACAATCCACTCATTGACCCATCAAGCCAAGAAAAGAGAGCCACGATGCCGTCGACCTACGCCACCATCGCCTTCTACCTCGCAGCACCAGCAGCCGCCGTGCTCGCCCTCTTCGCCCTCACCTGGCTCTTCACCACCGTCCGCTACCACCTCGCCCTGCGCCAGAAAGGAGACATCGTCGAGCCCGCTCCCATCCCCTACACGATACCATGGCTAGGCCAGGCGCGCGACTTCCTCGTCCCGCGGCCAGGGGCCTTCTACGCAAAGCTCTTCTCGCGCCACCCCCGCGAGGCCGGCGCCTGCACCGTGCTGCTGGGCGGGCAGAGGATCCACCTGCTCAACTCGCCCTCGGCGGTGCAGGCCATGTTCAGGCTGAAGCCCAGCGTGGCCAACAGGGAGGCCTTTGACGACAACGTTCTCCAGCAGTGCTGCGGGATGGGCGGCGAGGACTTTGTGCGGTACCTGCCCGTCAAGGACAAGGGGACGCAGCTGAGCCACGAGTACATGCTCAAGCAGTCGAGCGCCAACGAGCTGGCGCGCGAGTTCACCAGGTGCTTTGGCGACGTGCTCAGGGCCGAGGAGCGCCGCTTCCAGAGTGGTGCTGGCGACAGGGAGGTTGACCTCTACGCCTGGCTGCGGCGCCTGCAGTTCGGCGCCTCCTGCACCGCCTTCATGGGCCAGCGGATCCAGGCAGAGTACCCCGAGTTCTACAGAGACTTTGACGCCTGGGACCGCGGCTTCCTCGACCTCTTCATCCGCCTGCCTCGGTTCATGGTCCCCGGCGTGTACGCCGCCCGCGACAGGGCCGTCGACGGCGTGACCAGGTGGATCAACGCCGTCGACCGCGAGACGGACTGCGCCGTGCCGGATCCGCACAACCCGATGGCTGCGTGGGAGCCCAACTGGGGCAGCCGCGTGCACCGCGCCCGCCAGGCCTTGTGGCTGTCTGCTGGCATGAGCCCCCGCGGGAGGGGCTGCCTGGAGCTGGGGCTCGTGTTCGGCCTCAACTCCAACGCCATCCCCATCACGGGCTGGATGCTGATGCACATCCTCGACCCTGCCAAGGCCGGTCTGCTGGCGCGGGTGCGTGCTGAGGTCGAGCGGGCGACGATCAAGGGTGGTGGTGGTGACGACGACAAGGGCGGTGCGGTCGAGCTGGACATATCGGCGCTGTCCAGCTCGCCGCTGCTGCAGAGCCTGTTCCACGAGACGCTGCGCAGGTACACGGATGTGCTCGTCACGCGGGAGCTGTTTGAGGACGTCAGGCTCCCGCTCGAGAGCGGCCGTGACGGGTCAGGGGCGCCGCGGCGGTGGCTGCATCTCAAGAAGGGCAGCAAGACGCTTTCCCCCTCGCTGATGAACCACTGGGACCCAGCTGGGTTTGCAGGCCCCCCGGCGGACGTTTTCTTCCCGGAGCGGTTCCTGGTGCCGGTCAAGTCGGACGACGAGAAGAAGAAGGGGCAGGGCGAGTATGCATTCAGCACAGCGGCAGACGGGGGCAAGATGTGGCCGTGGGGAGGAGGCAGGACGATGTGCCCTGGGCGGCTGTTCGCGAAGCAGGAGGTCCTGGCTGCCGTGGCCCTGGTGCTGCTGTCGTTTGATGTGGTGCCTGTGGACGAGAAGACTTATCGGATCCCTGGGTTTGCCAGTGCAAAGCCTGGGACGGCTGGGCTTGTTCCTGGGGGTGATGTGAAGGTTTTGCTTAGGCCTAGAGTGTAAAGATGGGCTGACTATTTAGGCTTCGGTGTGGACGACAAGTTTTCAGTAACCTTGTCTTCTTTGTTTCATACATAGACTATCTCGGTATATTTGTAGCCTGGTAGTAGGGGTATCTCAATACATCATGGTGCGCGTGCTCTAAATTTCCCCATCCACCCTCGATTCAATAGACATGTCCAGACCAACTCATGCGCCCTTGCCCAGATACTTTTCCAGGTCAACCCGACCAAAGATCTGCTGCTGCAGCCTGTCTGCCCTCTTCCGATCCTCAGCCGCCATCTTGCGCACCTTCTTCGCGTCCAAGAGCTTCGGCCTCTCCTCCTTCCTCTTCCTCACCTCAAAGTCCTTGGGCACCACCACCCCGATCCCAAAGGTGTCGTCCTTAGACTTGGGCTTGAGGGGATACTGGGCGCCCTGCCCCGCTGCGCCCAGCCCTGCTCTGGAGTCGGGGTCCCACCCTTGAGCCTCGAGCACGGACAGGCCCATGCGGGTTCGCACGATGGCCGACGGCGGATGTGAGTGCGCGAGACAGACCTGGTGGGCGATCGAGGCCTCGTGGTGACTACTGCTGCGCTTTCCATGCTCCTGACCATCTTGGTTTCCTGCTATTCGAGATGGTGTGATGGGGAGGCTGCAGACCTCGCATACTTCTGATTCTTTTCTCAAGTCTTGACCCTGCCTTTGCCTATCTGGCTCCTCCCCGGCCTTCTTTTTCAAGACCATACTCAGGTAGAAGTTGCTGATCGACTTGCCCTGGTCTTCTTCATCTGCACGATCTGCTGTCGACTTGGAGTCTTCGTTGGAGGCAGGCACGAACTTGATCTCGTTCCTCCTGAGGCCTGAGCCGAACGGCCTCTTGTGTTGTAGCGGCACATCGTCCAGGCCATCGTGCTCATCCTCTGACATTGCAAAGTCCGAGATGGATGAGGGGCAGTGCTGAGTTTAGTCGAGACTAGCTTTGTAGATTGTTGTCTCTTGCGTAGACGCTTGTCTGTGTGGCTAAAGAGACTCGTATTTGAAGTTGAATAGACGGCCTGGAGTTGAGAATTGCTTGTTGAATGAAGACATCTGAGATGGAACTCAGGGCTTCTAGAAGGTGGTGGGTTAGCACCAAGTACGCGCCACAGCGGCTCGCAGCCTAGAATCATAGTAGCGTCACACTGGCTCGGTAGCAGCCGGAGTCGGGTCAGGGGGCCCCCCAGTTCTCTGACAAATGCCCCTACCTGCCTGCTGAACCCACTGACGCAAGCCTTTGGGTACAATAGCTGGTCTTTTTTCTTTCCCATATAGAGTACGTACATACAACTCAGCAGCCCCTTTCCTTCTTCTTCATTGACGACAGCGACAACCACAAGACCAACACCCAACCTCACCTCTACCACCCTTACTTCCTCGCGATCGCAACATCTGACCGCCTCCCCCACAACATGCTGCCGTAAATTACGCCTCCATCTTTATCTCCACAAGCCAAAACCCGTCCCATCCACGATGCCGATCCCCTTCATCATCAATGTCTTCTACAAGGGCTGGCCGGAACATTTCCCCAGCCCCTTGAGGGTCCTGGCCGCGACGTCCGCCGTCGGCAGCCTGGCCCTGCTCAAGCGCTACTGCAATGGCGCCATGAACCCCTCCGACCGCAATATGCACGGCCGCGTCGTGCTCATGACGGGCGGGACCTCAGGCATCGGCGCCGAGGTCGCCAGAGAGCTCGCGAGCCGCGGGGCCCAGCTCGTCCTGCTCACGAGGCTGCCGGCCTCGGACCCTTTCCTCGTCGAGTACATTGACGACCTGCGAGCCCGCACGGGGAACCAGATGATCTACACGGAGCAGGTCGACCTGACGGACCTGCTGAGCGTACGGCAGTTCGCGACGAAGTGGATCGACAACGCACCGCCGAGGAGGCTGGACATGATCATATTATGCGCGGCGACCCTGACGCCGCCCGGCAAGAGCAGGAGCGTGACTAAAGACGGGGTCGAGGAGACGTGGATGGTCAATTACCTGGCCAACTTCCACCTGCTGGGCATCCTGAGCCCGGCCATCAAGGCACAGCCCTTTGACCGCGACGTGCGCATCGTCTTTGCCACCTGCTCGAGCTACATCCGGTCGCCGCTGCTGGGGGACGCCCAGGCGCACGCGACCAACAAGAAGGACTGGTCGCCCGGGCAGGCGTACGCCAGCAGCAAGCTGGCGCTCATGACCTTTGCGCAGGCGTTCCAGAAGCACCTGGACTCGTACAAGCGGCCCGACGAGCTGCCCATGACCGCCAAGGTGATCATGGTGGACCCGGGGCTCTCCAAGACGCCCGGCATGAGGAGGTGGCTGACGCGGGGCTCCCTGTGGGGCCTGCTGGTCTACCTGCTGTCCTACGTCCTCATGTGGATGTTCCTGAAGCCGCCGCTGATGGCGGCCCAGTCCATCTTGTTTGCCGCGTTCGACGGCAGCATCATCCGGGACCCGGGTGGCAAGCTGATCAAGGAGTGCATAGAGGTCGACCTGGCGAGGAAGGACGTCAAGGACGAGGAGGCCGCCAAGAAGCTGTGGCTGTCGAGCGACAAGCTCATCGAGACGACAGAGAAGCAGGCGGCGCTGCGCAAGGCAGAGGAGAGGAAGAAGCGGGAGGAGGCAGAAAACCAGGAGAAGTCGGAGCAGGACAAGAAGCAGAGGGCAGACGAGATCGAAGCACTGGTCGATGCGATCAAGAAGGGCAAGGCCAAGGAGAAGGAGGAGGCTGCGAAGAAAAGAAAGACGGACGGGAAGGATAAGAAGAAGAAGGGCCAGTCTGGGAAGAAGGCTGCCTCATAGCCTTGCATGATACTAGTAATGAGATGAATTGGGCATGTGACCAGCCTAATAAGTAATCAGCCTCGTCACAATAATTGTGCAGAACTTCTTGCTTTTCCAGTGATTGTGACGAAACTGCTTAAGAATATTTGCCAATTGTAATTGAGAAACCAGATGGAGACGATCAATGAGAATAGGAAGGAAAGCAAAAATCAACAAGAAAAGATAGCCAAATGCTGGCAGAGCAGTCAAGGCAGAGCAGGCTGGCAGTGAGAAGGACCCTGAATAAACGTCGATGTTGCACCTCGGCCTAGAAACTGGACAACTGCGGGGCTACTCGACGGCCAAGTGATATCATATTGACAGTATTCACTGAATACAATCAATCAACTAAGAACCCTGATTGAATCCCCCAAGACTACTACTATACAATATTTGAATCTCTTCAATTGTCACTCTGGACCCAGGCTCCTACAGTGCCGAAAGGCCTCCTCGTCTCTTCAACTATAATCCTGTACAACACTCGCCTCAGTCCTCCTTCCATCTCTCACCCTCCCAATGTCCCGCCCGCCACAACAGCCTCCCATAGTACCACCACACCTCCTGAACCCCTTCCAGGCCGCATGGGACAGGCACGTCCACCCCCCACAGTTCGATGCCGCCGTCTGCCATCCGGTCTTCTTCACCCCACGGCTGATGAGAGTGCCCTCGTTGCTCCAGCAGCAACAGCAGCAGCAGCAGCAGGGGGCGAGCGTACAGTCGGCGACGAATCATCTGGGTATCACTACGAGTCCCGTGGCGCAGGGGTATGTGTATCGGGATGGGCAGCAGCAGCAGGGGCAGCAGCAGAAGGGGACGGTGGGAATGTCTAAATTATGATAGACTCTGATGGGATTTGATGGCTCCGTTGGGTGGATGGATAGACTGTATCTCCGGCCAGGAAGAAGAGGGTGGGACGAAGGAGCCTGAGAAGGGTGAATGGATACAAGAAAGGACTGCGTTCAGGTGGCCTAGGTCATTTTCTCTTTGAGATTGAGGTACATCTGTTTGTCTTGGACGAGTATTCTGGCACTGTATTCTACAGCATATGAGTCGGCGCGGTGCGACGGACGGAAGGACGGTGGTGGTTATGCAGAAAATGCGACTTGTACCATTTAGAGACACCATGAAATCGATTTCGTCATGAAAAGAGAAGAGCAGAGACAGCATTTCCAATTTCACTTTGTTAAAAGGCAAGCAAGCCTGAGGCCCCCAAGGTATCGATACAACAAGAGAACAATTTCCACCCAGTCGTCACCATCTCATAGCTGGTCAGTCTGCCATCAAGCCCACCCGAACGGAAGCAACAACACGTGAAGTCAAGCAACAGCTTGCTGCGTGACAATTGCCATTCCCAGGTCCAGAACGCCAATCAAGAAAGACCCCAATATCGAAATCAACACGCTTTGCTTTGTCAATGTACCCACTCTCCCACGTTCCATCACTTCCTCTTCTCACTCCACAATGAGGACAGCAAGCACCGCTGCAAGGGCCACGAGCCCAAAGACCAGGATCATCAGCCCCACCAGTTCACCACCCGACTTCTAGCCGGTCTTGACGGCGATGACAATCGCGAGGATGATCAGGATAACGACCAGCGCCAGCAGTCCCATCAGCTTGACATTCTTCCACCACATCTGCCTCTTAAGCCCCCTGCTCCGCACGCGGAATTCCCTCGCCGACCCGCCCAGCCGGTCCGTCTTGTCCACCAGCAGGTCAATGCGCTCGCCGCGCTCCAGCAGCCCCTCGATGTTGCGCGTCATGATGCCCCGCACGTCGTCGATCTCCTTCTGCGCGTTCGTGATCGCATCGTCCCGCCCGCCGCTCGTCGTGCCGTATTCTACCATCAGGCCCTTGAGCTCGGAGTTGAAGGAACCCGCCCCGTAGTTGGGCATGTCGCCAAAGTCGGACGAGGCGGCGGGGAACTGTGCTAGAAAGCGCTTGCGGATCTCAAAGAGGAAGCCGAACGGCACGCGACGACCCAGTGAGGACTCGGCGATCACGAGGAACGTGAGCCCGCCGGCCGAAGAGCCGTCGTCATGCTCGGACGGGGCTTCGGAGATGTAGTGGATGTGATGGTTGCCGTGGGTATAGGTGAGTTTCTGCGGAGTGTCGTGCTTGATCTTCGGCAAGATGAGGGAGGCGAGGGACGAGGTCTGCGAGGAAGCGGATGTGGTGCATTCGGAGAGGATGGTGCTATTGTGAGCTATACACGAGCTTGAAAATGAGAAGAAGGCACACTGTCAGTATATTTTGTCTCGCTTGTAATAAGAAGGTAGTCAAAGGCAGGTGCTGGGCTTACTAGAGTAACGGCGTTGCCGGCGTCGATGAGGAAGCCATGATCGCGCGGAAGGGATGTCAGAGGCTGTGGCAGTTGATGGGATGACGATTGTTTTAGATAATCAATCTAGGTCTTGATAGTTGAGGGGGTTCGGAATGTCAAAGAAGTCAAGATTGTGCAGCTGTCCTCGCATGAGGATGGTTGTGGTGTTGTGCCAAGTTGCTCAGCTCTGTACGACAAGGGCAGTTTCCACCAGGCCATGGTCTTTCAGGGCCTCTGGCAGTCATCATCGCTGAAGGAGCCCACCTGCAGGGATGCTGATTGCTTGATGACGACTGCTGACAGCGCATGCACATCCCTGCACGGGAGGCAAGGTTGCTGCTACAGCATTGCGGCAGGCAAAACCTGCAGTGTATTTTGCCATTACCGTAAGGCGGCAAGGAAAGGAAAAAAAGTTCTTGAGGTGCAGATGCAGAAGGTCGCGGTCGACATGTCGAGTTGTTACCCGCGTTGACACCAAGGCTCCGCGCCCGCTTCTCCTTCTCCTTTTCCCTTTTTTTTTTATCACTATGTTCTCAGTGACCCTGTTACATTGCGGTCATGAAGTCCATATGGAGAACTGCTTGGGCACTTGAACGACGATCTCCTGCCCTTCTGCCGACCGTCTCTGCGGCTGGGGTTCCTGGGTCAAGGAGACACCGGTCACCCACTCGCAAAGACCCGGGCAGAGGTGGCAGATCGTCTTATGATGTGAGTGGTTTTCCTCCTTTTCGCTTCTCTAGACCTCGATTTTGGTAAGAAATCGTCACTACTTCGTCATACTGACAATAATCTGCAGCCTCAGGGTTTCTCTGTTTCCCACGTGGCTATCCAAAACCTCAAAGAAAGCCTCGGAACACAAGCACAAAACGATGCATCACCTCAGCCGAACTCGAAGCTATCTCAACGCCACTCGAAACCAGAGGGCGAAAGGCGATATGGATTGTTCAAGCGGCTGGTCCAGACTCGTTTCGACCTCCTGCTGCGCAACGGGGACTTTAGAGATCTGCGGCCCCTAGGCGTTCGAAGCAAAGCGGATCTGCACAAGGAGGCGGCACTATTCGGAACCATCATCGAGAGGGCCTTTGAGCTGGCCGCGCATCGTGGACAGACGGCGAGGCAGCAGAATCCTTACTTCTGGAGCTGGCGCAATGCGTTCGTCACCGGCGATACCGCAGCCCTTCACGTGGAACTCAAATACTCGTTCACCAGCTTCATAGTCAGGCAGCACCTATCCAAGGATGCCATTGCCTGCCACGAGAAGCTCGCCGACTTCCGCTTCCCTCACGAGTGGTTTCCGGGCACAAGAACCATGCAGAGGAAGATACACCTACATGTTGGACCAACGAATTCGGGCAAAACATACAATGCTCTCAAGGCCCTCGAGGAGTCCAGGTCGGGAATATATGCCGGGCCGCTGCGGTTGCTAGCTCACGAGACCTACATGCGCTTCAAGGCCAAGGGCAAGCGATGTGCCCTAGTGACCGGAGAGGAGCAGAGGATTCCCGAGGGAGACGACAGCTACTTTGCGAGCTGCACCGTCGAGATGACGCCTCTCAACCAGCGAGTCGACGTCGCTGTCATCGACGAGATCCAGATGATTGGTGATGAGCAGCGAGGATGGGCCTGGACCCAGGCTCTGCTCGGCGTCCAGGCGAAGGAGGTCCACCTGTGTGGCGAGGAGCGGGCTGTCCCACTCATCGAGGACATCTGCGCCAAGATGGGTGACGAGGTTGTCGTGCATCGATATCAGCGCCTCAATCCCCTGCAGCCTATGCAGGAGGGCCTGGGAGGCAAGTTCGAAAATCTCAGGAAGGGCGATGCTGTCGTCTCATTCTCGAGGGTGAATCTTCACACCCTCAAAGCTGGTATCGAGGCGGCCACCGGAAAGAAGTGTGCCATCGTCTACGGTGCGCTGCCGCCCGAGAGTAGAGCGCAGCAGGCAGCTCTGTTCAACGACCCGGACAATGACTACGACTTTCTTGCCGCAAGCGATGCTATCGGCATGGGACTGAACCTGGAAATCAGGCGAGTCGTTTTTGAGGCCGTAACGAAGCATGACGGTGTCAAAGTCCGAGGTCTGACCCTACCAGAGCTCAAGCAGATTGGAGGTCGCGCGGGACGATTCCGGACCGCTGCACAGGGCGCGCGGGATGCGGCCGCTGCGTCAACAAGCGCAGGCGTCTCGGACACCAGCCTGGCGGTGCTGCCAACAAAAGCAAGCCCAGACACAAGCCGGGACGCAAGGAGGCCACAGCCTGGATTCGTCACCACCCTCGAGAATGAAGATCTGGATATTGTCCATGGGTCTTTCGACCAAGAGGCCGAGCCACTAGACACGGCTGGCCTGTTCCCGCCCTCTTTTGTCATCGAGAAGTTCGCATCGTATTTCCCAGCAGGCACGCCCTTCTCCTTCATCCTCCTCCGGCTGCGGGATATTGCACGGCTCCCGAGCCGCTTTCAGATGTGTACATTCAAAGACAACATCCAGATTGCCACAATCATCCAGCCGTTTCCTCTGACTGTACACGACCGGTGCATCTTCCTCACTGCACCCATATCCCTGAAGGACGTCGGCATGACTGATATCGTCCGAGCACTAGCGAAGCGTGTGGTCAAAAACGACAGCGGCCATCTCCTCGACATCCAAGAGATCAACCTTGAGATCCTCGATTACACCAAGGAATCCTACCCGAACGGACCTGTCGAATACCTCAAGCACCTCGAGGCCCTGCATAAATCCCTGACGCTGTACCTGTGGCTGAGCTATCGATACGCGGGCATCTTCCAGAGCCAGACGCTCGCCTTCCACGTCAAGGGTCTGGTGGAGGAAAGGATCAACAAGTATCTTGACACACTCGACTACTCTCCCGCGGCCAGAAGGCAGCGTATTGCCGAGCAGCGTAGGGCTGTGGTCAGACGGCGCGACAAGGAGAAGCAGGTGTTTGGAGATGAGGTGGACGAGGTGGGGAGCACGTCGGCGGGCGGGGATTCGGACGTCTGGCGCGATGGAAGCCAGGACGAAGCACTTATTGCCGGCCTTGGCGAGTCGGATGGTACGCTGCCAGCGTCGAATGCCAGCCCTTGAATGGATGGACAGCGACGGGCTGCAGGTAGCTAATTTGTACGTACAAATGACTGTATCTATGGGAATGATCTTGGCATGAGAGGCGTTACGGGCACCAGCACAAGATGGCTTGATCTAACGCTAATATTTTGCTTGCTCTGTGAGGCGAGTGGAATTCCATCTAAAGATGAATCACCATAGTATTGGTAGACTAAGCATTATAGCTACTTCATAAATGTGTATAAGATGACCTCTCCTACATTTAGAATAGACCATCTCAGCGAAGGTCCCCAGTTGTACTGAGCAAGTACTTAGACACTCCAGGCTACCAGTAGACGCGTATTCGACGCGCCTGCCTAACTGTATGGTGGGGTAATTTTTTAAGTGGTTATGAGATCATTAGGGACCCCACCACGAGCACCCTGAGCACTACAACCTCCAGTATACGGTACCTGCAGTCAGCCTATACATGATAAAGCTACAAACCGCCACCACCTCGCAAGACCTGGCAATCTCCCTCCTCAGCAAACGACAAAACCACACCACTCTTGACAGAAACCTCTGCTGCATCCCCCCCCACCCATCACCAGAGGGAGAAAAAAAAAACATCCAACAGCCATGGCGGAAGTCGCAGGCAAGATCGCCTTCATCCCGCTCGAGGCCAACCCAGAGCTGATGACCAACCTGCTCCACACGCTCGGCCTCAGCCCGGAGCTGGCGATGCACGACGTCTACAGCCTCACGGACCGCGAGCTGCTCAGCTTCATCCCGGGCCCCGCACACGCCCTGCTGCTCGTGTTCCCCGTCAACGCGGCCTACTCCAGCCACCGCCTCGCCGAGGACGCCACGCTGCCCGAGTACCAGGGCAAGGGCGAGAACGAGCCCGTCATGTGGTTCAAGCAGACGATCCGCAATGCGTGTGGCCTTATGGGGCTGTTGCATGCTACGGCCAACGGGAGCGCGAGGGCCAAAGTTGGTGAGTTTTCCTCTTAAGTTCTGGGCTATCGTTGGGCGGAGTTCATAGCACACCGACCTTGCGCCACACCTCTCATCGCTCGCTTTCTTTACCTTCCTCAAAACTAATATATGCTCTGCAGAACCCGGCTCCGATCTAGACAAGCTTCTGAAAGAGGCCGTCCCCCTCGGCCCAGAAGAACGACCCAGGCTCCTCGAGACATCCCAGTCTCTTGCGCGCGCGCACTACTCGGCCGCCAGCCAGGGAGACACGGCAGCGCCCCAGGCCACAGACGACGTGGACCTGCACTACGTCTGCTTTGTCAAGACGGACGACGGGACGCTGTGGGAGCTGGACGGGAGCCGCAAGGGGGCCTCTGGACCGCGGCAAGCTGGAGCCCGACGAGGACGTGCTCAGCGAGAAGGCGCTGACCCTCGGCCCGCGGCGCTTCTTTGATTGGGGCGGCGAGGATATTCGGTTCAATGCTGTTGCGCTGGCCAGGAACCTGGACTAGCCAGGTTGGACGTCGGCAGCTCAGGGATGGTCGTCACCTTGTAGAATAAGTGACTGATATGTACGATGAGGACTCTTGAAGGTCACATTTTTCTTTGTGCGTCTACTCGATCAGAGGGCCACAGGGCTGTTGCGGGATGCACGGTTATGTTGATGAGAAGTTTGGGGGTTACGCAAGCTAGATAAGCTCGAGGGTGGCCATATGCTAGCCAGCAATACCAAGTACAAACACACGTTTTGTGTACGAGTACGGACTTGTTTCAGCATGTATGCACGGCACTCAGCACGCCACAATCCAACGCCGGGGGTCTTGCTCTCTTCTGTTCGGTACACAAATGCGCAATCTATTCTTTTTAAATCTCATTATTTGATCGACAATGTCTCCTCCCAACCTCTATGGGCTCAACCTCTCCAGGGTCCAGGTATTGCCCCCCTCCACGCGATCATATACAAACCGGTCGTGTAGCCTGTTCTCCCTCCCCTGCCAAAACTCAACTCTCTCAGGAATGATGCGCAGCCCACCCCAGAACTCGGGCACGGGAATTTCCTCGGTCCCCGCAAACCTCTCCTCCGCCTCCTTGACCCACCCCCTCTAACATCTTGCGCCCATCGTCGTCACTATCCCCATTGGCCTGTTGCGGCCGCAGCACCGCGCTCTGCCGGCTCGCCCAAGCACCCACCCGACTGCCTCTGACCCGCGTCTCAAAATACTTCTGGCTCTCAGCCCGCTCCAGGCGCTCCACACGGCCCTCGACCCGGACCTGTCGCTCCAGCGCCTCCCACCAGAACGTCAGAGCCGCCCAAGGGTTGCCCGAGGCCAGATCGCGTGCCTTACCGCTCGTGCCAAAGTTAGAGTAGATGACGAAGCCGCGGGAGTCGAGCTCTTTCATGTAGACTATACGGGCGCTCACGCGGCCCGAGGGGAGCTGGGCTGTAGACAGGGTGCAGGTTTCTGGGTGGGAAATGGCCGGCTGGCCATTTGATGATGACGGGAGGGAGCTGGACTGGGCAGCGGCGAACCAGGCGTGAAATTGAGTTATAGGGCTGTGAGGATCCAGGTCACGGCGGTGCAGGCCGCCTGTACCCTCGTGCCGGGTAAACTGGTCGGCACGCGTGTTTTGCGCAGAGCCCGCGGGAGCGACTGCAAGATGTCAGTTTGAGCGTAAAAGGGAAGAGAGGAGAGGCCAAGAGCCTGCAGTTCTCCCATGCAGAAAACTCTGAGATAAGTTGACATTGCGTAGGACTTGTGTGGGATGCGGTGAGGTGATGCTGATAGTAGTGACGACGACGATGACCGTGAAGATCTCCAAAAAGACCAGGACTTACATATAAGTTTTTCCGAATTGGCTTGATGAAGAGCCATCTTGTGCACAACAGACGTAAGGCCACGAAGGAGAGAGACTGCTGGTCGGCGGGTGGACTGCATGTGAAGGTGCTTTGAGCGGAACAAATTGTGGTCGAGAGCAATCAGGTGAGAATTTGTGTCCAAGCAATTGGCTCTGGCTTTTGAGTCAACTTCGACATCGATGACGACTCACGAGAGAAGGAGCAAAGGGTAGGATCCACTGAAAAGGGAAAGGCAAGCGGTACCGGTGGCGTGGTCAGCCCGCTGCCGGCTTGGGAAATCACGTTACGAGATTTATGTTTAGCGGTGTGAATAAGTTTTATAATTCTTCATTTATGAACTGAAAGAAAAAGAATTTGATACAAGAAACGTAATAGATCCCGTAAATCATGATAAAATGAAGGGGTTGCCACTATTTTGTTCCAAGGAAATGTATGGTACATAGTATTTGGGGAATTCTGGTGTCTTGGAGAGGCAAACCCGAACCCTCATTCTACCATCCTGAGAATATCAAGTCTCAGAAGGAACGACCTGTGAGGTAGGGACCTAACATTTTTCCTTTTGAGAGTATTAAAGCTTGGATTGGAGCTACAACTATAGCCATACCCTGCAAAGACGCCCTCGTCCCAAAAGGAATGAAGGACCATTGACCAATGCTCGCTCGCTGAACTAAGTGCTTTTCCTCCGTATCCCTATCCATCCTCCTCCATCGCGCGCTTTCGACACACTGCAAGACAGAAACACGCCGAATAATGGCGGTGCAATTAAGCAAGAATAAGATGATAGAACGGATCAAGACAAGGAGGAGGAGGAGGAGGGGATCCCGATGAACAAAAAAACCCGGATATCCAACGCCACGCTTTCCAAAAGAAAAATCAAGATCGCTAGGTTGCAGCTCCACGGCTCTTGCGCGTGGGCATCAACAAAAATCGAGACAGACGCTGTACCTGCCCTCCCTGCTCTCGAGGTGGAGAGAGACCAACAACATTCACGCCATTCATGTATGGTGAGTTGGCCTGATCAAAGTCCCTCTTCCCTTCAAGGTGCACCCAGCTCTCTCACTGCTTCCTCCGTAGGCGTATCGACGGGGGTGAGCGAGAAGCCCAGCCCAAACACCGCCTGCCCAGCACCAGCAGCACCCGGCCTCACAGGAACGCTGACAGACCGAGCATGCCCAGCAACAACGTCCAACTTTGGCACGGCAGCAATGCCAGAAGCAGCAGCAATGGCAGAAGTCACTGCACCATCCCGCGCCCGCAGCGACTCCTTCCTCTCCAACAGAGCCACCTGGCCTGCCCTCCGCATATCGGCAATGGCATCTCCAAGGATCTCCCCATCACACAGCGGCAGGATGCGGTAGCCCAGGTGCTCCATGATGCACCGCTCCGTGGCGTTGACCTGTGCGCAGGTCCAGAGCCCCTTGCCCCAGTCGGAGGCGTAGTACCGCGTGGGCTCCTGGCAGTCCTCGGTGAACTTGAAGGCGATGATGAGGGCGGACAGGATGATGAGCTCCGGGCGGACCGAGTCGATGTGCGTGATGAGCGAGCTGGCTGCCGAGGTGATGGTGTGGCGCTTCTTAAGCAGGCTGCTGCTGCCAGCCGACGTGGTGGTCGCGAGGGGGAGCGAAACGCGCCACTTGCGGGAGAACTTGGCGTCCAGGGAATCGAGGATGCAGACGGCCAGTGCTATCGTCTCCAGCGGTAGGTCTGCGCGGCGCAGGATCGTCTGCACGAGGGATACCGAGGGAGAGGTGACGGAGGCGGAGGGTGGGTGTAGGTTGACGAGGTGAACTGCTGGGCCTGTGTTGTTTGGGTGAAATTGGTATGGTTAGTCAGGGGTCTCATAGAAAATTGCTGGTGGGTGATTGAGAAAGAGAAAGAATGAAGAAAATAACTATAGAAAAAAATGTCTTTTTGTGTCTTCTTTTTTTTTTTCTTTTTTGGGGGACGGGTGGCGATGGTGTGATGTGGTAGGTTGGGTGGGAATGAGATGGAACATGGTCCAAAAACATACCTAATAGGTCCAGGTCGACACTCTCGTCCACCTCGCCCAGGACGGGACTGGACGAGACGGAATTCCTGCAGGACGGCGGAGGGGTAGGAAGATTTGACAAGGGCTTGTACGTCTTGGTAAAGTACTCAAAGTCGAAATCGTCCTCCTCGTCGTAGGCGACATTACGACGCGGCGGCAAAGCAGCCTGATCAGGGCTGTACGATGCCATTGCTGTGCGAAGTCGGGTTGAGGATAGTCAATTGATTCCTCAATCTTCTTTGTCCGCGATGGTTTTCCCCTTCTCTGTCTGTCTGTCTGTCTGCCTGTCTCTCCTCTCTATTAAAAAGCTACGGGAAACGAACGTAAGTTTATGGGATTTCGTCGTGGATGTCGAGAAGGAGAAAAAAAAAATATAATGATGATGATGGGGAGTAACAAGACGGGGGCGAGGCTCATGTTATGGCTTCTGAGCCGAATCCCCTGTCCCCTAATTTATCCAGATCAAGACAAGGCCGAGATCCCACTCCCTGTCACACGCATATCCACACACCACCCCTCTTTCTTCTTGTGTAAGAGAGAGAGTGAGAGAGAAAATAAGAGTAGGAGAGAGCGAGAAGAGGGATTCGGGAATTCACCGCCAAGTCCCCCAGAACTTCCCAGGGCTGGTCAGGCCAGACAATATGCGGACCTGTGGGGTGCGCCGAGGAGGATCCACAATATACGAGCCCTGCGCCCTGGGGGGGGGGGTCCCCTCAGGGAAGGGGGAATGTTTTTGGTGCCGAACCGTAGTGCGCGCGCCTGTGGGTGTGTGTTTCTTGCGGTTCTCGCCGCAGCTTGTCCTAGGCAAGAAGTGTGTTGCATGCACTAAAAGCAGGGCCCTGGTCGATCAGGGTCGGGGGGGGAATGTACAACTGTGAAGGGTAAGAGGAAGCGAAGAGCTCAATAGAGGAGAATGAGAAGGGGAATCGAGACACGTCGTTCATTGGCGAGTGAGATGTGATTCCGTATGGAGTGACAAGAGGCTCTAGCTGCGAGGAAGACAGCCCAGCCAGACTAGATGTTGTTGTGTCTTGTGTTCTTGTTTTTTTCTTCTTTTTCTCTTCTCTCTTTTCCCGTGCCCTTTTCTCCACAGCTGTTGTGTGCGTGTTCTGGGGGGGGGGGACTTTCAGGTCGTATATGTAAGTGTCACGCGACCAGACCGGCAAAGTCGACAACTCAAGACGGTGCACGGTGTACGTAGGCGGACTGTCCAGAGTTGAATGTGAGGAGGGGCAAAAGGGGGCAAGTCTCTCGAGCCGATATGAAATGTGACGAAACAAAAAGATTGAGGGGGGCAGGAAGATTCAAGCGCGAATTACATGGGCAAAGGAGGCTGCTGCTGCTGCAATGGGTAATATATGATTGATTGATAGCATGATTGCCTGGCCTCCCCCCCCTCCTCGACCCCATTCTCAGCCCCCTCTTGTCCGGCTCTATCTCCAACACTTGGATTGGGGGAACCAGAAAAACAAAACAAAGGAGAACAACAGCAACAACCTGGTACCCGGGCTTACCTGGGAAGCGGTGGACAACGGCCGCTACCGGGAGGGGGGAAAAAAAAAAAAGGTGAAGGCGAGGTTGGTTAGTGGATTGCCGAAGGAAATTTGCGAGTGGTTGGCAGGTTCTACTAGGAGAGAAAAAAAGATGGTGGTGCCTAGCATGCCCGGGATGCCCCAAGCTGGGCTGTGCCTTGGCCTTTCTCGGCCCTTCTGACCTGATGACGGAGCCTCCCGGTAGAGTTTCGACCTTCGTGGGCCCAAAGGCGCTGAGGAAATAGATAGTCTTATTATTTTCTGACCGGCTGCATGTGAATGATGGTAACCTGATGTGTTATTATTATGTGTACAAAGAAATATTGTACGTAAATTAAAATGATTGCATATATGCAATAAATTAAGGTAGCATCTGCAGCAGGTCTTTGATGGCTGTGGCCGCCTCCTTGAGTCGGCATAGCCTGAGGTCTGATGTGGCATTGTTGTTGTACCATAGTACATACTATCACAACAAGTAGACAACTCGTCTCGACTGTTCCGGGCCTGGGCGCGAAAGTAGGTTTAGGCCCATCATCAATCATCCTTGGGTCTCGCTCGTCTAAGAGTCTTCTCGGGCCAGAGGCTGAAGGTGGATCTGTGCTCACAGCTGAGGCGGGCGGCCAAAGAGGCTAGAGAAGGAACCGCAGCGCATCTATTCCGCCTGCGGTTGCGGCACAATAGTTCCTTGGTAGTGCCATTTGAAGGAGTAGCCTGGGCGGTGAACCTTTACAAGTGTGAAAATCGAATGAATGATGATGATGATGTATGAAACCACAGGGCTGGCTGGACTGGACATGCCCATTTTCACTGTATAACGTGTGGGTTGTGACAAGCATGGCACATTTATTGAAGGGTGTCACTCTCGTTTGGGGCCCACAGGAGGAAGAAAGAAAAAAACACTCAACATAACCACTACATTGGCGGCCTGATTATAAAATCAAGGGACCCTGAGAAGCCACCCAGCCAGCCACCACGCCGACTAGCCGGTAGTTTATTGAACTGTACTATACTAGCACCAACACGTTGTTCGGCTTGCTGCAGAAGCGAAAGACAAGCAACAAAAGAGGGAGAGGGGAAAAAAAAAAACGTGGTGGCCCTGCTCTCCGCAAGGCCGCGTTCGGGCCCGTTCTGGAACTCGTAGGACCTGCCTGGGCCACCCAAATATTTTTTTCCAGGTTTGAGGGCCTGGAGAGGTCGCGGCCATCAGCTACTGTCTAACCAGCTGCACGTTTCAAGCCACCGTGGGGAAAACACTCAGGCCAATGATGACCACCTCATGCCCGGATTCAAGGCTCCGCAGGGCTTGGCTCGAAATTGACAACGTGAAGTGGGAGATAACCTATGCAGGAGAAAATATGGAAACCCAATTCTCTTACGTTTTGTTTTCTTTTCTGTCTGAAGACCTAGAGAGAATTACATCATGACTATCAGCAGCGCACAAGGTAAATGCTCAATTTGGGGTAAGATCACGCAAGAGAAGACTACTGATGCAGAGATGATGATGCGGTAAACTCTACGTATCACTCAATCCTTCTGTCTCTGAGTAGGGACTGTGTATTGGTTCCCCTCCTAACGGAGATGCAGCCCCGTGGGGTTCTTTTCCGGTTAAGACAGGCAGGAGAGGACATTATGATGGTACTACTAAGAATTAGATACATAGATGATCATCAAAAAGGCAACACATACACACACACACACACACACACACACACACACACACACAAACACAACAGGCTAGGTGGCTGACCTCTCGGGCGGTCGGGCCCTTGTGTCGCTCGTAATCCGATGGACTGGCCGGGCTCCTGCAGGACAGGCCAGGATGCTAGCTTGAAGAGCGAGCGGCCAAGGCAAAAAGATCAGGGGCCCTTCAGGGGACATTCACTGTCAAGTATATTGTGCTATGCACGTGCTTACGGTACGTACATAGTACAATGTAGTAGCAGCACGCACCTCTCAGGAGATGTCGTTCTCTCGGCAGCAACCTCGGTAGATCCTTTTTTTCTCCCCCTTCTCTCCTTGTGTTCTTTCTCGAGAATCTTGGTCATCTCAGGGCGACAAGACTCGGGACATCCCCAATTGTCCGAATTTCATGCATAGTACCGCGGTGCATGGTATCGGTAGTTACTACTACCTACGTGCGATGCACTTTTTGTCTCCTGCATGTAGTAGTCCAGCAGCGACGAGGGTTCCCCGGATGGAGGAGCCACACCACCTTTTTGCACCCCTCTGATCGTCGCGGTGTCCTGCATACAGCTCACTGCATCTGAACGGGGGTTTCCACGGGAAGAAGAGGAGACATCTGCAAGATTATTTGAATTTCCCCTGAAACCTTACCAGCACAGAAACTCTCTTTTGTTGTTCCTCTCACTCCAGCCTCGGTGGCTGTGTTGGTGTTTGGCCTACCACGAAACGCGTAGCGCATAACACTATGGTACATCATAATATGCTTAGGATATGTTTAGCACAAAATTTCTCCGACAGCATCACGTCACTGGTTAGGGATGTCATGCAGGTGAATCATATGCCAGCAACATTATAATCACCACCTCGTCATCAGCCCCCAAGAGGTGGGACGGGGAGAAAAAAGCAATGCTGGCATGGGAAGCCACTGGTCATAGAACACGACAATCCAAGACACACGCTGCAGCGCCAGTCAGCCCACTTCTCTGTTCCGATCCGAAGCCCAGCCTGACAGCTACCCTTACCTGTTCTTACATTATTGGCCCCTGATCGAGATGATAACCGTTCTGGGGAGCCATCATCGCCGTATACCGACTACTCAATTGGTACCATGATGTCGTGCATGCATGCGGTAGCAGCATTTTCCTGCAGCAACGCGGCCCGTCACGAAGCTTGTCATCTCATGCACCTGCTCCTGCAACGCCCCATCCTCTGGGGTGTAGGAACGGTGAGAGGGTGAGACAAGCCTCTCTTTTCTCTCCCTCTCTCTCGTTATCAGCCAGTCTGACTCCTCGTATGATCTTGTTCACCGAAAGTTCTTTACTTTCCTAGGTGCGGTCGCACGATCGGGCGTTACCATTTGCGAGCCTCTCAGGCGGTGCGCCCTGTTCGATACCTGTGTCCAACAAGCGCTCTGATACTAGACCAGGCAGTCAGGAGATGAGAGGAAGAAAGCTACATTACATTCTATCACTTTCTTTTCCCCCTTTCACCTCCCACTCCGTTCTTTTCCCCATATAGGCAACATCTGGGAGCAAGTCTTGCTCCGATGCGGCGCCACTCTTAATTTTATCGCATGTTCACCCGAGATGTGTGCACGTTCTGCGTGTCGCACAAAGCGCCTTATCGCTCAACAAATGGATGGCTAAGCACATGTTGCGGTCAGCCTGGTTGTGTGGTAGCTGCGGTCGGGGCCGCCGCCAAGCTATTGAGGACGAAGGTCGCCAGTGTGGGTTGAACCACAGACCATCGCTGTCGTTTGGGATATTCCGATCTTGTCTGGTTCCACGGAACCGGCCCCTTGGCAACTCTTTTCCTCTTCTCACGATGCCTAGCCCATGGGTCTTCAATGCCAAAGGCAGCGGCTTCTCTTCGGCGAGCCGCTCTGATTCTGATTTTTTTTTTCCTTCTTTCGCTTCCTAATTGTGTCTTTCCGTGAGCCTAGGCGCCGCCACTCGTGGATCCAGAGTCAGAGCGCAGAAGCCGCTAAGGTTTCGTTGTTAGTGGTGGCGCCCTGAAGCGGATCTGTGACGGCACGACAAAGCAGTTGTGACCAAGATATATTTTTTCCCCCCATGTCCAAGATTATACGATATCGTGTTTACTGTGATCCATCGTCTAGGGGCTGGTCCTTTTTACGATGGCCGTTCGCTCTGGTGAGACGACCACGGATCGATGGTTTGTCATTCTAGGTTATCCAATAGGCTGGCCAATTCATCCTCTCTGTCAGAGTTGAAGAGGCCTCTGTGACACATTTTCGGACTGGAGAATAGACGAACGAGCTGACACCTACCATCTATTCTTAGCTAGCAGCGGTCATGATCTTGTCAACCGAGAGAATGAGGAGAGAGGATACAGAAAAAGTACAAAAAAGAAGCAAAAGAGAACTCTCGGATACGGGGAGTCGAACCCCGGGCGCACGAGACCTGTGATTGTTGGAACAATCATGAGAGTCGTGAATGTTACCGCTACACCATATCCGATGATTGCGATCCATTTCTTGTTGGAAACTCGTCATTTTCGGTGGTATTATAATTCAAAAGAAAAGAAAAATTGAAATTGAAATTGAAATTGAAAAAGTGGGTGGTGGGTCAGTCAAGATTTTCTGCTTCGTGCTTTCCTTTTTGGGCGACATGAGTGGTGCGCACTCGCAGGGTTGGGTTATCTTTGCTGGCAAAAACAAGACAGGAAAAGGGAAAAAAACCCTCGACTATTAAGCTTGGATCGTAGGGCTCAATATGAAAGGTTCCTGTCAGGGCATATAGATGAAAACTAGAGTCATGACTGGGTAACAAATCATAGAATAACGATTCAGTACCTAAGTAAGTATCCTTGAGATGGCAGCCACGATCTACCATAGGTTCTTCCTTTCTGATGTCGAGGGTAGACCAAACGAACGAGGCAGGCTCGTACATCACATCCCCGCTTTACTCTTTCCTTCTGCACCATTATTGGTAATGATCTTTGAGACTGCTGGGTAACTGCCATACGATACTCAAGGAACGTTCCTTCTCCGGCACACTCAGGTATGGCGCACCATGAGTGCCGCATCTCAACCGACTAGAGATGTCCACATCTTCATCTCCCTCCGTCTGCACCATGCTCCTCCGCCCTCCCCCTCCCCCCATCACTCGCCTGAGGACCTTTGTAGCGACCATTTCGAGGCTGAAACCGCCTGCTTGCGAGCCATGTAAGCCAGAAAAGGCCAATGCTCATTACCTTCTCCTTCTTTCCCTTCTCCTCCAGCTCTATCGTCTCGACTTCCCAACGCCGGCGGCAGAGGTGGCAGAGGCATTGACAGCCGCGGATGCTGTGACCCCATGGATGAAACTGTCACAGCCGTTTGAGGCTCCTGTGACTCCACAGGCGACACAAAGGATGACTGCTGCTGCTCATCCTGTCGTTCCTCCGACAGTGGCGGCGGCGCCAGTGGCTCTCCCCCCCTCAATCACAGGATGTATCGACTCCCGCGCCTGAGCCGGCCTCAAAATCGGCGGAATGCTCAGTGCAGCCGCAGTCGCCTTGATGCCTGTTTGCTTCTGCGGCGACTCGGGCGGGGAGACCGGTGACACGGTGGGCGCCTCGATCATATGGTTTAGAGCCTCGATTACAGGCTGGAAGGTCTTGCTGGGAAGGTCGCCCTGAGTGATGAGGGCTACCAGGTGGGGGTCGAGTGGTGTCTCTGGCGTGTATGGGGTCTCAGGAGGTGCTTCGAGACCAGGTGAGGTTGATGAATGCATGAGGAGCTGTTGTCCCTGGTCTCTGTCTGGCAGGAGAGGTGGTGCGAGCAGGACTGCTGGGCTCGAGGCTGTGCGCGGTGTTGATCCTGTGGGTGATCGCTGGTGACCTTGGTAAGCACCAGCCAGCGCCTGCGTGAGCCGTCTCTGTATTGCGTTGAGGGAGGAAGGCTGAGCGGTCGAGATGGACGGCAGCCTTGGTGGGTGACCTCTGACCTTGGACGCAGCCTGGCCAAACGTCTCGCTCCTTGTCATGTGCGACTCGTGCCGCGCTCCTCCTCCTCTCGGTGATGCCTTGACAGGCGAGGCCGGGCTCAGCGGCTCCGTCACTGAACGGCGTACTGCAAAGGGTGAGTCGTGCTGCAGGGAACCTTCGCGGCGATGCTGATAGTGTCTAGGCCGGGCGGTGAGGTCGCCTCGGGTGGACTTGATGGTGGAGGGTGCAGAAGTCATCGGCTCTGAGGGACACGCATCGGACCGCGTGTCGTCGGACTCTAGCACCGGCGTGAGGGCCGCTGCAGGCCCATCATCGCCGCCATCATTTCCATCCTTATTGGCTCCCTCCTGCTTCTTCTCATTCTGCCCGCCTCCGTCACCAGGCGGCTCACGCTCCTTTACGTCAGAGACTAACAACGCCGCCGCCTTCGTGGCATTGTCATCTTCTGAATCAGTCTGTGCAGTTGCCGCGCCCGCACCGGCACCCCATTTCCGCCTCGGCCGTCCCAAGAGACTTTGAATCAGCTCAACATTCTCGAACTCCCCTCGACCCTGCGCCCACCACGACGCCCTGCCCTCCCGTCGCCGGCGACTCTCCTCGCTCACTCCTACAGCCTCCGTACCGAACTCTAGGAAGCCTCGCAGCCGTGCTGTGGCCGTCAGCACGGCACTATGTAGGTCTGTCAGAGCCAAGGTCCAGGAGAACAGCACCTCGGCCGAGAGGGCGGCGCTAGATCCGTCGCTGTCAGCAGGTTGGCGGGCCGAAGGGTCCGACGTGGGGGCGGCGGCGGCGGCAGCGGAGGACGATGATGAAGAAGAGGAGAGGCTGCTTGTCCTGCGGCGCCGTAGTAATAGGAGCTTTGGGGGCTTCACGATCCCGGCGAATGAAGACCGTTGTTGCTGCTGTGGTGGTGCCCCCGCCGGCCACCTAAGCCTCTCCAGAAACGGACCGAGCTCTGCCGTGGTTTTGGTCGCGAACGTGATTGCCTCGTTGACGGCTGCTAAGAGCAGCGACCTGTCGGTGTCGCTTCCATCACCGTCTCTGCCGTCCTCGCCCTCGCTCGCGCCCTCGGTGCTGACGGAAGCATGATGTAGCACCTTCCTCGATATGCTTCCTTCTAGCTCGGCAAGGTTGTCATTCCGTAGCGTGATCAGGGCCTGTGTGTCGTTGCGGATCAGGAGGAGCAGGTTGTAGCATGCCTGTGCCTCATCTGTGAAGGAAATGCGTGGCGCCTCAGATGAATTGGACTTGGTGGTTCCGCGGTCTGATGATGTCCGTGTTGTGGTGAGGCTCCGGGATGCGCTGGCTGTGGGACGGGCCGAGGCGGTGATGGTGGTCGTGGTGGTGCAGGACGTTGTGGTTCCTGTTGCGGCGGGTGAGGTGCTCACCCGTCGCGGGTTGTGATGTGTGGTGAGCATTATTAGCCGGTGGTGAGAAGCCCAGAGGGTGCTGCTGTTGCTGCTCAGCCCCTCTTTGCGAGATTGAGAGCTATCCTTCTTCTTCCCCTTTTGTTGGTCCTGGGGATGGTGGTGGTGGTGGTTGGGTGAGTGAGTGATGGTGATGAAAAAAATACCGTCCGTCCTCTTTCACCCCGCCAGCCACTTTTTCTTCTCCCCCCTCTCTATCTCTCGCTTTCGTCTGTGATACGGCGGCAGCGGAATCGTGCATGTAACCCAAGGCTTTGGAGGGATGGTGGGGTGTGAGCCAACGAGGACGAGGACGGCTTATGCAGTGTCGCCCTCTTCCCGTTCGGCGGAGTTGTTTGCCCTTACAGCCACGTCGTAAATACCGGTCAGCTCGCACGGGAAGTTTGGAAGTGTGCAAACGTGTTGTATGTGTGTGTACGTATGTGTTGTCTCGTCATCTGCCTGCTTGCCTGCCGTGTTCTGTCCTTTCTCAATCTTACAAGCCGCAAGTCAAAAGTTGACTCTCCTTTTGCCGAGACCAGTACATGTGATAGATAGTTGGGCAATGCAGATGATATTATGTGTCTCCGGTGCACGGCACTGTAGCGGAGCCCCGATTAGGTGTGCGGCTGACGTGGTTGTCGATGGGGTTACTTAGCCTGGTGGTCTTGCCCAGGCAGGCCGCAGTACTGGTCCTTTCCGCCCTCGCTCGGACGGACTGTGTGCTACTATGTTACAATTACATGCAGGTAGGTATGGCACAGCAGTTCGCCGATGGATGCTTGGCGCTGCATATGGATCATGCAGGTAGGGTGGGTTTTCCTGTTTCTTAGGCTCCGGTGCTGACTGATAGAATTTTCCAAGGCGAAGAATCATGGAGGGGAGGCACAAAGACGACGATAAGCACGAGCATGCGGAGGAAAAAGAACGAGAAGTCATCTGCCCGTAATCATGCTCTAGGTAGAAACGATGTGAGGGTGACCTTGTGGTCTGGCCGTCATCATCATCAGAGCAGTGCCCTCTGCTCATACTTAACTAAAGTAATCACTACTCAACCTACTCCAGCAAGCATTGTTCTCAGCCCGTTCACAGACACATACATGCATGCATGGTACACACACAAGTCTCTTGTCTCCCTGTCGCTCGGGTCCGAAGGGAATGGGCGGGTCGGTAAATGGGCCCCAAACACCTGGACAGCTGATACAACAGATAGCCCACGCTCTCGTTAAAAAAAAAAAAAACAGATCACCCACCCGTCCGGCTCCCCGGGTGGATCCTCGGGTCCTCTTGCTGTGGAATTTTTTGCTTCCCCTTCTCTCTCTTTCTTCTGTTCTTTCGCGATCCTTCGCACGTGGAGAAGACGTGGGCTGTGCGCGCAGGCAGGAAGCTTTTTTGTATTGTCCAGGGTGTTTGTGCTATTTTTAGCAGTCTACAAGTCCATACCCGCTCGAGGCGGTCTGTGATTGTCAACGGATCCTCGTTGATTTCTTCTGGAGGGCAAGGAAGAGGCGAGAAATTGCCAGACCTTTTTGGATTTCATTATTTTTGTTTTTATTTTATTTGTTTTGATTTAATTCCCGATTAGAAAGACGTGTCATTCGCGCGCTTGGTAGGATTGTGTTTATGAAGGGGGAAAATTGGCTTGTTGATCTCCATGGCCTTTGTTTGGCTTTTTGCGCTGTGCTGCCAGGGCCCCTTTCCCCTCTGATTCGAGACTAGGGGTATATAGCACACCTGGGCAGTCATTATCCGGGGACCCCCGCGATATATATGTATTTTTGCTTGTTTAGCCCTAGGGTTAGATCACTTATAAGCATCACCCTCATTCATAGAAACAAATTTCCATGAGATATAAAGTATGATCCATCACCAAGCAAGGGACGAGAAAATTAGTGCCAGGAGTCTCTTATTTTCCCACTCGAAGTATAGGCTGCTCAGGGAGGCGAGCGATCCTTTCTTTTCTGTTCTGTTTTATGATAGATCCTCTCTTTTGCCACTCTGGGCCTGTCCTAGGCATCAATATCGAATATGGATGTGGCGTGCCAGTTTCATCACCCTCATGTCTCATCATGGGAAGGAGATTGTCACAGAAGCATGGTCACATTCAAGGGCAATAAGCATAATTATAGAAACCAAAAAAAGAGAAAGGGGAAAAAAAGAAAAAAGCTGATCACGACACATGTATCTCCTCAGGCGCCGCCACAATGACCGCTGCACACCGCACCCCATGATCATCGCTCACCTTGTCCAGCCCCGGACACACTACGATCCAACCCGCCTCCCGCCCCGACGCCGCAGCAGACCACCGGTAGGCGTACTCCGCAGGCTGCGAGAGGACCACGTGGCCCAGCTTGGCGCACTCGAGCGCGACATCCTGCAGGTGCTTCTCCTGGTACCGGGCGTTCTTCCTGTTGATGAAGGCGGCGAGGGCGGATTTGTTGAGCGCGGCGACGAGGTCCCTTGCCTGTGGCCTCAGGGCGTCCTCGTCGGGTGCGAGGCTGCCCCGGCCGCTGCGGGTGGGGTTGAGCAGGAAGATGGAGAGCTGGCGCCAGCGGTTGAGGGCTAGGGTCATGGCTGTGTTGGGTTTTGCACTGTTAGTCGGTTGTGATGTTGATAGTATTGTTTGTAAAAAAGAAAAGACTTACCTTCTGGATTACCAAGATGCTTCTCACAAGGCGGCATGTTTTGCAGCATGGATGACATCGTGGCTGGGAGCAAGGACGGCATGGCCTTTGAAGAAGACGATGATAAGGTGGAGGACTCCAGTGCCGCCGCCATCGATAAACTGCCGAATATGACCCTCATGATGATGTGCTGTAGTGCCGCCTCCCTTGTCTCCGGCTCGATGGCCCAGGCGGCGAGCTGTGCCGTCTCGGGTGCTCCCTCCTCTCCGGCATCACCATCGCCCAGTCCCAGCTCATTGAGAGCATCGCTCAGCGAGTCGACGCTCTGCGTCACTTCTGACAGGTGATAGTTGTCCTCGACATGCTGCTGCACGAGATGGCCCAGACTCCGCAGCTCACCGACCAATTCTTTATCGGAACTCGGGATGGGCAAGAACTGGTCCAGGTCAAAGAGGGCAGCAGGCGTGGCCGCAGGCGCAGTGGCTGGAGACTCGGGCTCGGTCCGCGCAGACCCGGGTTCGGGTTCAGGTTCGGGCTCGTGCGCGGGCTCAGGCTCGGGTACCGTCTCCGGCGCGGTTGGGACCGGTGACGGCGAAAAGGTCCGCGAGTCGAAGCTCTTGAGGTCGGGCTGCGCGCTGAGGGGCTGGTGCTCCTGCTCCTGCTCGTGCTCCGCAGAGGCCTTTGAGCGCCGCCGGAGGAATGCGAAGGCCGCCAGGATGCCGATGATGAGGCCCGCTGCGGCACACCCGACGGCGATGCCTGCCCAGGCCCCCGTGGTCAGACTATGGCTTGATGAGGAGGATAGTGACGGTGCTGGCGAGGAGGAGGCAGACGTCTGCAGTGGAGCTGTCGTGGTCCGAGAGAGGGGAGATGACAGATTTGAGGACGTCTGGGTGAGAACACTGCCGGAGCCAGTCGACGAGGGCGACGCAGGATCCGTTGAAACAGCAGGGCTGGAGGAAGAAAGAGAAGCGGAAGAAGAGGGGATCTCCGCAGCAGGTGGAGAAGTTGAGAGTGACGTGCTGCTGCTGCTGGTCACAGATAAGGTCGTTGACGTGGCCGCAGGGGTTGAGGGAGGCGAGGAGGAGGAGGGAGGAGAGGATGAGGAGGCGGCGGAGATCGAGGAGGGCGGTAATGTGGTCATTGCTGTTGAAGTACCGGCAGCAAAATACAAGGTAGTAGATGACGATGTGACCTCCTCAGCAGCCACCCCGAATAGAGGTCCCCGGACTGGATGAAACCGTAGCGACAATTCCTGTCGTAGACGACAGTCGATATTGCGGTGGTGGATATGGTAGCCGCGGTCACGACGACGGACTCGAGGTCGTATCAGATCTCACTGATGCCATACAACAACTGCCATACACGCAGGGCAATGCTCAGAAGAGACGCGCAACAGGCGGCGTCCAAGCCAAGGGACTGACGACGAATTCTCTGGCAGTCGTTGCACCAGAGACAAAACATCAAGAAACGCAGGAACATTACATTGTGGGACACGAGGATCCTTTGAACAGACCAGATCTGAGCCTGCGCTCCATGAGAGCGCGCTGCGTGCGGCTGGAGAGCGCACGAGAGCCAACGGGTATAGCGCAGACTGCAAGATGCAACGCAAAGGATCTTGACATTCTGGGAAAGTCACTGCAGCTAGCGGACCCTACCCATGACAGCCCCGTCTGACAGATTCCCAAATGGTAGGTACAGTAAGTAAGTGATCACTGAAAAAAAAAAAGGAACCTCGCATCGTCCCAGGCTCTTGGCCCAGACCACTTTATTAGGCTGCCACTGCAGCAAGTTACCAGCGGGCTGGGAACCAGGGTTGAATGAACCATGTATATGCTAGATGATGCACGGTCGACCCGTGAGATTATGTAGGGGAGATCGTCTCCAATCTGATCAGCCCTGAGAGGAGTCCTGGCAGGCGAGAGGTCCTACATGGTGCTGCTGTTGCGGAAGGGGGGGGGGGGCCTTAGGGAAGAAGCCATATTGAGGAAGGGGAACAGGGCCATCAGATCTAGCCAGCAGAACACTAAGTCTCCGATATATACCTGACAGTGTGAGTGGGCCGGCACCCTGGAGCGTAGGGCACGCATGCCTGCTAAGCACGTCCCACGCAGGGAAGCTGTGCTGTACTGTACTATGTATATCCCCAAGATCCGGGCTCCGGAATTAAATCATGACCAACAGCTCCAGCTGCTGCTGTATTCAGAACTCACAAGTCGAAATCTGCTGGCGGGTGAGGCGGTCAAGACAAAATGAGGACAATGTCCGGGGACTAATTCGTACAGTAGATTTTGTAAATAAACATGTATGCAGCTTAGTGAATTGTGGCGTCGTCCACAAGCCAGGCTGTGCAACAAGATTTCAACGGCACACCGGCAAGGTAAACTCCCTTCGACTCAACAAAAAGATGTAGCAAGACGGATGGAGGAGCAATCGAGTTCTTCTAGCGTCAAGGAAATCAAGGGTGAGAGAAGCAGTGGAGCCTTGTTCAGAATGAAAATGAGACTTTCGCCGGCTGTTGCGGCCTCTTGAAGGGCGACCGCCCTTGCCAGGCAAAAGTGGATTGAAGCATGGCTCTGAATCCTCCTGGCAATAGAGGGAATAACTTTTACTGTACAAAAGTGCCTCTTCTTGCGCTATGTATGTGGGCTTGACCCAAGATATCCGGGATGTCTTTGTGATCAGTGAGTGGTTCTTTTCGGGGCCAACGGCCAACAGAGGACAGGAGCTTTCCGAGACGAGGCAGAAGGCATACACCAAGGGCTGCAGGAAGTCTCCACTTTCTGCTGTGCTCTACTTTTCATTCCCCTCCCCAGTGTTGCCCCCCCCCCTTCCTGCTCTTTTCCCCACAGCACAAATCACCGCCAATCCTTCTGCCAACTAAGCCTTCTGCCAACAGCATTTCCCACCACTGCCCTCCCACGACGGAGGACCAACGTACATATGTCAACATGTGATCTGACCAAAATGATTCGATGCTGTGGCTGATGAGCGATACCCGGAGCGGCTGAGCAGTCCAGCCAGTGCACGAGGACAGGACTACAGATGCTGTGACTGTGACACGACCCCCATCTTGGTTTGTTGTCATGCATCATCTGGGCGGTTTGTAGCAAACTTACATCAGTACCGTACAAGATGCAGTGCGACCCAATCATCAGCCACTTTGGGGACTGAGCGAGGGGTTGGGAGGGCTTACACTGTCCGTTTTGGGCCACCAACCGCCTCCCAAAGCTTGCCCAAGGTAACCCCTCCTGCAGACTGTTTATTTCAGCTGCATGCATGTGCGATCCACTGAGGGACCCTACCACACATAACACAACCCGCCTTATGGCGGGATCAACAACAAGCAACAGGACCGAGCTTGGGCAGGCGGGCACCTGTAGGATCCGTCAACCCTACACCCATTCCATCGGCCTGCTTAGCCATTGTAACCCTCAGCTGCGGGCACATGGGCCCCAGGAAGCGGCCGTCCCTAAGCAGAGACACGTCAGTTCGACAGGCTGCTGATCGCCTTTGCCCTCCTCCTCCCTCTCACACATACACTCACCTCCCACTAAATTGTTTGTTGAGACGGGGACATCGTGTGCGATTCGATCAGGCCCGCACCCGCTCGAGCGCCCTTCTGAACCCAGGACAAACAGCTTGGCACCATCTCTCTGGGACGACGGTCTGCGGCACAGCACAAGGCTGCAGCGAAAAGGGAAAGAAAAATAGGAAAGAGAGGGGCAAAGAGGTCTTCTCCAGCCAGGACTCCCCCTTCTCCCTACACGTGGATCTCTCCGCTTGACGAGAAGAGGAAGAGCAGGTGGAGGTGCTTGGCCCGTGAGCCGGCGCTGGAACTGAATGCCTGCGAGCTGAATGAGCCTCATCTCCCTTCGCTTTCCCATCTAGGGCTTTAGCAGGAGAGCCCTCCAGAGAAAGAAGAACCCTAAAGAGAGAGAGAGAGAGAGAGAGAGAGAGAGAGAGAGAGAGTCAGTGTGGCTTATGAATCGGGGTCTTCCTTGGCGACAAGGACCAACTGACTGTTCCGGGCCCATCGTTTCGATCTCTCCTCTGGCGTCTATCATCCCACCGCGTCTGCAGCGCCAATTATGACGAATTGTTTATGTCGTCCAGGCACCCATACCTGCAGTATATAGCCAGCTGGCTGACCCGCCCTGAGACCATCTCCTCCATCTTGAGCCTCCCTCTCTGTGTTCTCAATCAGGAATCATTATTATTCTTTCCTCATTTGATCTTTCAATTTCCTTGTTTGCTTTCCCTTGCAGTACTACGCTTGTGATACCATTTTCGTTTCAACAAAACATAAACTCACCATCTCTGCTTGAGCCGAACAATATCAAAACAAATACCTTTGATACCACCATCATCACCACCACCACTACCATCAACACCACCAGCAGTATCAGCAGCAGCCAAGTGCCCCATCATCGAGCATTCAATAATGGCGTCTGACCCGAGACCAGACATTATCGTCGCGGTCGACCTGGGGACAACCTTCACAGGTACGAAAGGGCTTGCTTGCCTCCATCTCTATTCCTTGATTTGATTATATCGAAGCATGACCTCGGGGAACTGACAACAGTCACCAGGCGTCGGCTGGGCGCGCCCACAGGCCAAGAACGCCCTCCAGAGCCCCGTGCAGGTCATATACAACTGGCCGGGCTGTTCGACCAGGAACGAGCAAAAGGTGCACACATGTCTCGTCTACGGCAAGGATGAGAAGCTCTCATCATGGGGCTTCCTCTGCGAGGACGACGACGAGCCCGGGGCCCAGCGCCGCGAGTTCTTCAAGATCTTCCTCGACAAGATGAACCTGCTCGAGGCGCAGATCAAGGGCCTCCAGGGCGCCCCCGAGTCGATAGAACAGGCACAGCAGTTTGTAACCGACTACCTGCACCAGGTCTACGTCCACGTCAAGTCAACAATAGAACACCAGACGGGCGTCGGCCCCTTTACCGGGTGGAACGACCTCGCCGTCGAGTTCATCTTCAGCGTACCGACCACGTGGCGGAACCTTGAGGTCATCAACACCTTCAAGGCGGCCGTCAAGAAGGCAGGATTCGGTACCGAGGGCACCAGGCACACCTCCACCGTCGAGCTGACAGAGTCGGAGGCTGCGGCAGTGGCCACCATCAAGTCGACCGCCATCCGCTTCCAGAGGGACGACATCTTCCTCACGGTGGACGCCGGCGGCGGCACGACCGACTTTGCCCTCATGCAGGTCATGGACGCCCGCGAGCCCTTCCCGACCCTCAAGCAGCTGACACAGGTCGACGGCGTGGGGATCGGGTCGACCCTGATAGACCGGGCCTTCCTCGAGCTCGTCGAGGACAGGATCTTCCCCTACTCGGACCTGGCGGAGCAGCTTCCCCCGGACTGCATCGAGAAGCTGGTGCGCAGCGACAAGTTCAAGACGACCAAGCACAAGTTCGGGGAGAAGGTGTACAATGCGCCTACCTACAAGCTCCCGATGGAGGGCATGGGCTTCAAGTTCAACCATGAGGGCGCGGGCATCGAGTCAGGAAGATTCTTGGTTACAAAGTAAGCGACGGTGACAGACGCATCAAGTTTGTTTCGAAAAATACTTGTGCTGACTTTTCCGACAGGGAGGAGATGCAGGCTCTGTTCGACCCACACATCAACAGCATGCTGAAGAAGATACGAGAACAGCTCGACTTTGTCCAGCTGAAGGCCTTTGGCAACCCACAAGTAGTAAGTCTGGGCCCATGCCTCGTCGCCTCTCTTGACTTCCTCGCTGACGCTGTCTACTTATACAGAAGTACTTGATCCTCTCCGGCGGCCTCGGCAGCTCTGCGTACGTGCGCGAACGGCTGCAGGAGGATCTCAAGGAGAAAGCCCACCCCAATGCGGCGCAGATCCAGATCATCTCTGCCGCCGACCCTCAGCTCGTCGTGGTCAAGGGCCTGCTCCTGGACCGCCTCCAGAGGCTCGATACCGGCTCCAAGCCTGTGCTCGTCACGCGGAAGGCCAGAGCCAGCTACGGGCTCATGTGCAAGATGAAGTACAACCCCGAGATTCACTTCCAGGAGGAGCTCAAGACGGACCCTCTGGACGGACAGACATACGCCATGAGCCAGATCGACTGGTTGATAAAGAAGGTAAGCAGCACCGCACCCACTGAGGACAAGATTGGCAAAAGTGAAACTGACTGAGAGGGTTCTTATAGGGTGATGACATCGACCCCAGCGTGCCTATAATATCAAAGTTCAGCCAAAAGATCGAGAAAGGAAGCTCGGTGCGGCACTGGGACTCCGTGGTCGTGATATCACACAACGAGCCCGAATTCCTGCCCGTCAGTATGAAGGATGGTAAGTCGAATCAGACACTTACTGGTCAGCAACAACAAAGAAAGAAACGATGGTATGATAGCTAACGTAAACTCGCCATGACAGCCGGGGCAAAGCAGCTATGCACGGTCCGCAGTGACCTCTCGGGCGTGGCCGACAGCGAGCTCGACCCGCAGAGGTACTCGCGCGGCATCTTCTCCCGGAGCAAGAAGTGGTTCAACTGCGACTACGAGGTGCGGGCCACCGTCGGGCCGGCGGACCTTACCTTTGAGCTGTGGCACAAGGGGCAGAAGCTCTCGGCGGACCACTCGCCCATCAAGGTCACCTGGGACGAGGACGGCGCGGCCAGCGCGCCCCAGCAGAAAGCACAGGCTCCCACGGGGACAAACAGCCCGGCGGTCAGCAGCGCGGCGGTGTCTGTGTCTGGTGTGAGCACCGCGGGCCACAGTGAGAACAGGTACGTTGTCCAGGGGCCCGGTGACACCCTGGCCCCCCCCACTGTCTCTCTTGAGTATTGCTACATGTTCCTGACCAGACCTTTGCCCCCAGTGCGGTCTCCCCAGCGTCTTCCCTGGAGGAAGAGGCAGAAGTCGCCGCCGCCTCCAAGAAGGCCACCGGCAGGCCGAGGGTCATGTCCGAGCCACCCCCAGCCGTGACCGTGCGACCTCCCTCGGCGGGATCAGACAAGCCCAAGACGACGACCACCACCACGACGAGCGGCGCGGAGCCTGTCAGGCCTGTGACGGGCAGGAGGATGATGTCCATCCCCCCAGCCCTGGTGATCGAGCCGCCATCCCCAATCGACGACGCAGACGGCCCCGAGAGGCCCAGGCTCGACCGCGCGAGGCGCGTCATGTCGGTGCCGCCGGGCATGATGGGCGGACCCCTCTCGGCGCCGCTGGTGTACAGAGGCAAGGCGCCGCTGCGGATCCCGCCGCGCCTATCGGGGGGCAGAGAGCGCAGTAGTGTCGACCGTGATCGGTGGTCCGAGGTGCCTGCGCACTGGCGGCATGCCGTCGACCCTCTGAGGTGCCATAGTGTGGACCACCTGCCGCCGCCGGTCTGGCAGACAAAGTGAATTCGGGAGGGGCAAGGAATGGGCGAGCAAGGCAGGATTAGCCGGGTTTGTGGTCTGATTAGATCTTGGAGTAGTGAGGTCTTGGTCTACTGTCTTGATTTGACATGGTGCTTTCATTACTCATGGCATGAAAATAAGGTGGGAAAGAAAGATTGTACGTGCATCACATGCATATTTCCTAATGTCTCAAGGAATACCAATTGGGAGGCAGGATTCGATTTAAAGGGTAATTCAGGATCATCACATAGCAAGTTCCAATGAAGACATCTTGTAGGATTGAGATCTAATTTGCACCTACTCAATTCCATCAAACCCATCACCATTCGCAGTCATTCAAAACATCTCAGGTGCTCTTCAAAATACGTAGTGGATGCCCCCTGACCCTTGTCCTGCCCAGTTCCAAGGCAACTCCGCATCCAACACGCGGCTCGCCGTAGGTCCGAACCTGGAGTCTCCCGCCCCTTTCGTGTTTCATCTTCAGATGGCAGGCTTGGTGGCGAGGGGCGGATCAGACGGTGATCTAACGGGGCCGATTACTTGTTTTGGTCATTATCAATTGTGGACTGCTGCGGTCTGGGTGAGGAAAATGTGTCTGAACATTGGTGGTCTGATCTGGTTGTCACTGGGTGGCGGGTGGAGCGTTGGTGGTGGTGTTGTTGCAGCCCACCGCCCCCACGGGGAAGAAGGTTTTTGTGGGTGGAAGTGATCGAGTGATGCAGTCGCCTCTTGTCATATATGCTCCATAGTACTCTAATCATGATTCAGATACATTGAATGATGTTTTTTTTTTTTTTTTTGTGTTATTTGTCTCTGCTGATGTGATGTATTCCGTGAACGCACCTGGGCAGGCCTAGGTTAATTAATTGAGCCTTAGTTTGTATTCTGCGGGAAGCAAGAAGGGATCACGAACGAGATGATTGACTCAGTATTTTACCACACTGTCTAGCAGAAGAGGAGACAAAATATGAGAAGGGGCAAAGAAGAAGAAAAAAGTTGTCGACAGTTATGATGGCTGAATCGAATAAAATGCCCCGGGTGGTCCAGGCAGAAAGTTCACCACCGTACGACTCTTCGAATATCCACGTAATGAGCACACAGAATCATAAAATTCGAGGACGTATAGTGTCCAAAGTGCATGTGTATATTATTCTGAACGATTATACTCTTCATATTGAGCCAGAAAAACACAGCCCTGGACCCATCTTGCATATCCGGTACGCCATCCTCCCTAATTCTCTCTCATCCTGACCAGCACTGCCGGTTATGAATCTACTCCTTGGAGGAGATGATGACACCTTTGAGTATGTCAGAACACGAGCTCGGATGGCATTAAACCCGGGACGGAAAAACAAAAAAAAAAAAAAAAGACGGTAAGTATTTCACGTACCTCCCTGCTGGACAATAGTGGTGATCTGAGGGACCAAAGAAGCCTCAATCTGAGAGCTCAGGTCAAAAGACCCGACGTTCTCGATGAGGCCGAGCTGGAGCAGCTCCAGGTTCAGGCTGGACAGGTCAAAGGTGTTGAAGACGCCGAGCTGGCCCAGCTGGAGCAGGGTCTGGAGCTGCTGCAGCTGCAGGATGGCGTTGACGTCAAAGGTGCCCGAGTTGAAGACGTTGGCGAAGGCCAGGGCGTTGAGGTTGTTGCTGACGGCCAGCTGCTGCAGGAGGGCCAGGTCGACCGAGTTGATGACGTTCAGGTAGCCCAGGTCCAGCGAGCTGAAGGCCAGGTTGTTGAGGCCCGAGGCGTCAAAGGTGCCTCTCTTGGTGGTGGCCGCCGGGGCGGCGGAGGCGGTGGCGGCAGCAGCAAGGGCGCCGGAGAAGATAGCGGAGAACTTCATTTTGATTGTTGTTTTTTTTTTTTTTTTAAAAAAAAAAAGGAAGGATTAGGAATGATTATGGAGCACAGCTCAAGTTCTCGTGTGAAAGTTTGGGTATCGAAAAAGGAGTGGAAGCGAACAAGTGAGCACAGCTATTACACAAGAAAAGTCTTTGTCAGTCACAGATTACCTGAAGCGACGGAAAGAGGGAATAGTTGGGCTAGGAAATATCCATCATCACTTACCTCAAAAAGGGAACGAATGTAAACGAATACTGGAGAACCGGATGATGGAATTGGAGGTGGGGTGCAGAGAGAAAAGTTCGAGATTCGACACTAGGAGACCAGATGCTATATATCAGAAGACATGGCAACGATGGGACTCAGACCTTGGGACGGAAGAGCGACGAACCGTCTGCCAAGCAATATCAGATGCGAGGGCATATTCGGATGCTGGGTGAAGGAGAGTCCCGTTGTGTGTCAGGTGGCATGGGTGAAAGGGGATAAACGCCAGGACAAGGGCTTGGTGGAGTTACGAGGGGAGGGGTAGAGAAACCAGGAGGAGGAGGAGGAGGCAAAAAGGGCAGTGGGGGAGAGAGACGGACCACAACCACGTGCTGTCAGCCCTCAGCAGAGTACGCACGGGAGCAGAAACATGGTATCAGCCTGCTTCAAGGAACGGAAGAGTCTGTGACCGGCTGGGAAGGATCCTCGGAAAAGTGGAGGAGTAGAACAGCCAAGGGGAGGTTTGATATAACCTTAATGCTCGATAAACTCACCTTATTTTTCTCTGGGGCTCAGACTTGCAGCACTTACTTGCTGTCGTGGTAGCGATATAGGCGTAATGATGCGACGACGATGTTGAAGATGAGGTAGTTATCAATGACTATCACTCACCTATATGAAGATAAATGTTCTAAATCAGACAAAAGCCCGTAGAGAGTTAGACACGGCATCATCTTGCAGCTTGACACTTATTGAGGGTTACATCAAGTCAAGCCACTTGTTTCCCACGAGCATACATCTTCTTCTCGAAGCAGAGCAGTCATAACGATTCTTGACGAGGGCTGCATGGCAATGCATGGCGCTATACAAGGTGCAGGAGAGGCACCGGCACTTGGGGTGGTCGAAAGAGTGAGGTTAATGATGTGCGGCTCACCGACCAGATCATCCGTTTCGAATTAGAAGGATACGTAGTCATGACCGGACAAAAAACCACAACAAGGCCACATGGAAACGTAAAGTTCCGAGCAGAAAGACTGTCAGATCGCCTGGGGGTGATTAATGGTACTTTACTTTGCCGTTGCAGCAAGCAGAAAAGACGGCAGACGGTGGATCTACAGGGGCGACAAGAGTTCCACCCTGCACCCGTCCCCCCTGGGAGGGCCAAGGCTGGACCTGACAGGCCTGTACTGTGTATCGTCCTCCTCTATTGGCCCGGAGTGAATTAAGGTATTCGAGGGGTGGCAGGGGTTCTTACACGGCCTTGGAACCCCCCCCCCCAACACCGGATGTTGGATTTCTCTGGGCTCGGTTGATTGTTTTGGGGCCGAGATCCTCATCTCAAACCGTCGCAGCCACCAGACTAGGCGCAAATCATCACTTAAGGCATGAATTTATGGCCCGGCAGCTGCATCTCCTTGCTCTTTCAGGACGTTGCCGCCTGAACACTCTGCATTGATGAACCAGCACAATCGGGAACTGCTGTCCAGACGTTGTGATCAGAGCATTGTGGTAGACCAAGATGCACCAAAAATGAATACATCACCGGGGTTACTCCTCGACCCTTGGCTAGGTGTGTGGTCTGCTTGAAGTCGCTAATCTTCCGATGAGGATTCTACTGTCATTGTTTGTAGGAGTTACGGCAAATTAAGCAATATCAGTCCTTCAATAGATAGGAACAAGAAAGGAAGGAAGGGGAAGAAGAAAAAAAAAAAGAAAAGAAACTTGTGGCGGCACAGTTTGGTTCGGAAATGGTGTCAAGGCCCAGATTGAATTCAGACAAGATATCCCATCATAGGAATACAATACGCGGAAGCTGGAGTCCAGCACCGAACTTCCATATCCAGCATCATTTCAAACACCTTCCCCCGCCCTTTTTATCCCCTCCCTTTCCTGTTCTACTCTACAAGACTTGACCGGCTAGTAGAACCTTGCCTCTCCTCTTAATGAAGAGTATTGCTATTTTAATTGCTCGTGTCGGTCTATTATATCATTCATGTCAACCTTGGTACTTTGTCTCTTCATTCTGCTGCACAAGGTAGGATAGACAAGCCAGACTCACATTATTGGAGCTATCAGCGTTGACATTATTGCACAGTGGCAGATTCTGAGCTGCGGTTGCGGGGGTTTCGTTGCATGATCTCCCCTCGATGCGGGTACCGCGGAATCTGCTGTTTCGTGCAGATTTCTTCGTGGCAAACTCACGCTTGAGGCCCGCTGAGGAACATCGAGTGAGCGATATAATCAAAGATGAAAAAATATGATTGACAGTATTGTGCGCTTACCCAAGTTAAAGACATTCCCGTTGCCGTTGAACAGGAGGTTGGACTCGATAAGACTCTGGATGCCGTCTCCGTTGAGGAAGCCCAGAGACTCGAGTTGAGCCAGCTGGGCGAGCTCGAGGAACATGTTTGCCTCGTCATCGACACTCAGGCCGAGCAGTGAATCCAAGTTGACAGCCTGGCCGAGGCAGAAATTGTCCATAAGCGCCACAATACCCTCTGCGACAGATAGAGGATCTTGCAGGTTGATGGCCCCAAGGTTACCTAGGCCCAGGTCGAGCACGGCCAAGTCGGTATCTGCCGCACTGTTATGCAAGAATCGTCGTCAGTGATGTTGACTAAATAAGTAGTCAATGGTCACCAGAAGTCAGCGTACTTGACATTGTTCAGGGCGTCAACACTGATGCAAGCCTGCCCGTTCTCTTGCCCAATCATAGCACTCCCATCCCCATTATCACCGTTGCCAAAATTATTGGAGGAGGTGACGGTTGTGTTGGCAGCCGCAGTGCTGTTGCTATTGTTTACTACTGCTGTCGAGTTCGAGTTGTTGTTGCTGCTCACTTGAGTCGAGTTGCTGGCCTGCGTGTCAGCTGCACCTGTCCCGTTGTTCGCATTTGCCTGGGCAATGTTGCTCTCGACGGCGAGTGCGGTGCTGGCACACATGAGAATGAGTGTGGGTAGCTTCATGGTAGCTGATAATTAATGGGGGTCCTGCCCTGGGGGGGAATTGATTATATGAATGAGTGTAGTGCCACGGCAACGTCCTTGATACGTCTTTCAAAGAATGTCTCAAGTCATCTGGTAATGTATTGATTAAAGAATGGAATTTGCCCGGACTGCGATCAAGAATGTCTACTATGGAAGGAGGAATAGCCAGACCCGAGCAATCTTATAAGTCGTATCCTCCACTGGCTGGATTCCCGACTAACCTGAACGGACAGTCCATGAACCGACTCTGCTCCCCAGAGGTAGCTCACCGTCGATGAAACTCGACACAGCTTCGCCAATGGTAAGTATCCATGGACTTGGCGAGATGAGGCTAGAAGGATTTCAAGAATTACCACACAAGAACAGCAGACGCGGCAGTCGATGATTCGCTCTGTCACCTACCACACCTCGGAACTTTTGAAGTCCTTGAGCGGCACCATGAAACGCGAGACTCGACAATGCCGGCATGTGCAGCGTCCTTTGATTCCGGCCCAAGATGACGAGATGGCAGCTTGCACACCTCTGATGAACAGGAGCTCACCGTCAGACGTTTTAAGCTTAAAACATTCTATAAGGCGAGACTAAAGAGCTGCCATCCGTGGGGCTCAGCACTCATCCTCCCGCCCATGCCGAGCTGCGGATATATTAACCAGGAAACGGAACACCCAGGAAGTGAGCAGAAGACCATGAGCCCTGTTTATAATTTCATAAATACAGTTTGTACAGTAGACGCCCTATGGACTCCTGCAACCGGAACACAGATCATCCTATGTGGTGGCGCACTAGCAAGTCTCGGCCTCCCAGGAGTTGGCACCTGTCCAGCCAAGAAGGATCCCAAGGTGTTGGTTGGGATCTGCATTCTGAGACAGCTCTAGATGTGCGGAAGTTGCGTTTCAGTACTGCAGCCAGCGATCGGGATTGGACTTGGATTTATTAATGCTTGAAAAAGTTGTCTATCCAATATTAGAGGTCTGGCAATAATCTAGTCTGTTGAATAAGTCAACGGAACCTGAGGATCTGAGCCACACCCGTTGCTTCTACTTCTGTCTGTGATATTTCCGGACATGCCATAATTTCAGCTGGACTGAAAGAATAAGTGACTGTTGGATGACTCATGATTAATACAAATATGGGTGAAAATAATGAGGAAGACAATGCAACGCATATTCATGCTTCTTGCGGTGTTAAACAATACTCTCAGGCGCTAGTATCCTCGATATCACTGCTTTCAACCTTTCACCAATCAATCGGCGTCCCAGAGCCGTCACTACTGACATTCTTGTTCGCCCAATACTTGCCGCTGACACCACGCAGGTCCTCCATGGCCAGTCTCAATGGGATTCTAGCTCCCTGCTCCGGCGTCTTAGGGGCCCTCCCCATGATGCTTCCCAGATCCGTGTCAACCCAGCCTGGACAGCAACAATTTATGCCGAGGCTGTGATTATCCCGCGCCAATATAGCCGTCAGCGCGTTAACGCACGCCTTGCTGAAAGGATAAGCATTTGTAACACTGTGGAAACCTTGTTCCTCCAGCGCCGCCTCGCCCTGGTCCAAGGCATCCAGGAACGACTGTGCTATTCTGTCAAGCTCTTGCAGCGACAGTTCTGGATCGCGAAGATGTGCTCGGACGTCTGTAGACGACTTGGAGAGGAACTGGATACTGGCTACAGAGGACATGTTGACGATGCGACCGCCCGGCGCCATGCTGGGGAGGAGAGCGGTGCACATGTTGCGGGTGCCCGTGTAGTTCGTGGATAGGACATCGGCGGCAGTGTGAGAGGTGTTGAGGTCAGTGATGCCTGCGTTGTTTATGAGGATGTCTACTCTACGGACTGCTTGTGCGAGTTCTGATATGGACTTGGACGATGTTATATCGAGAGTCGGGTAATGCACTTTACTCGCTGGACCGGGCCTCAGGTTGAGGTTCACACCTTTTCTAGAACATGCGTAAAGGTGGACAGGTGTGCTTGATCGGGCAAGTATCTGGTCACAGATGGCTCGCCCGATTCCCCTGTTCTGAATTTTATATTTAGTACTTTATTATCTCTTGAAGAGTTGAGAGAGGCTTGCGTGGGCTGGACGGGGCTATGGGATCTGGGCTTACAGCACCCGAAATGATGACCACTTTGGCTTCTGTCATGATCAGGTGCAGGGCACATGTGATGAAATTTGTAGAGAAAATACGAAAGTAAGGAATGAGAATGAAATAAAAGTGCCTTCAGACTGGGAAGTGCTTAGACAGCCTTGTTCCTATCCGTGATATGCTGCGTCATAGACATCACCCGTCATGCGCGAAAGGTAGGCTGCGCGCTAGAAAAGCGACGCCAATAACTATTGACTTCGGTCGAAATCTTTACAATATTGAAACGTTTCCCAAGTGATTTGGATCTTGGGGTGATGCATGCATAGAGAGAGAGACGTTCGTGGCAAATGGGTGAAATTCGTCTGTGGACAGACTCGTGTCCTGTTATTGTTGCTAGTGTGAATTTCCTTAAAGACTCGAAGGACTGAGCGAGGTTTTCATGTATACTATATAAAACTATATTAATAGACCTCCTGTAGAGTCTCTTCTTCTTTACCAGATGTCTAACGACTAAGAATCGTCCTAGCGTCTCTCAAGTTAATAGGGACGCCAGTGAGGAATATCCTCAGAGATTCTGGGCAGAAAAACCAAGTACGCCAATTCGATAATTAAAAGATCCCCATGAAATTGAAGACGAGAAAGTTTCTGCTGATCTGAACACCGATTCGAAGAATATGTTGCTTCAATGTATTTGCACGCAATCGAAAATTAGGCAAGATTTCTGGTATTGATCTCTAAAACATTGTCCAATTATACGATTGGTGGAAAAGTCGACTCCAACGGCTTTGGAATCATGGCACTGTGGCCTCGGTTCAGTCTCAGCAGGCGAATAGATTTCCTTGATGCATCGCGAGGTTCTTGGTCTGGAATAATATTAAGCCTCTCGAACACGTCAACATCACACTATGACTGTAAGCAGGGCAGCCTAGGGGCTCTAATTAGGGCCGCATTGCTCTGGGTCATCAGTAAGCCTCGCAGCTCCTGTGCATCTGACCCCGGGGTACTTAAGCGGCATTTTCGCTGCAGAAAATGCTGCAAGTTCCTGATCTCTTGTACTTGGGTGAAAATAAACCCATGCTCCAAGGGCATTTCCAGAACAAACAATACATAGGCGCAGCAGATATGTCCGGACTGACTCTCCTCCCATATGCTTCTACACCTAAAGACGCGCCAAAACTGAATGTCGGCGAAGATGATCAACTCGAAGTCTACGGCCTGAATGATCGGGTGTGCGCCCTCCTCGTGCTCTCGAGACGGAATCAGGAGAAAGCCATCGAGCAGGCGTGGCTAAGTGTGCAGGAAGCAGACCTGGCGAGCAGTTTTCTCGAGACGATCCGGGCTCGGCATTTGAAGCCCAATGAGCCTCTTGTGATCACGGTCGACGCCTCACAGACAGCCCTCCTCAAGTGTCTCGAGGGGCATCCCATCGTCAGGTACATCATGAAGAAACCAATTCGTGTGGAAGAGAGGGCCCTTCCGGCCGTGCCCGAGGGGGTGTGGTCCAGGGAGATGACGAGCGAAGAGGTGGCGGCCTTCTTGGAGGACCTCGAGAACAGCTACGCTGCGACGTTGATGGAACACAGTGGGGGCTATGCGGACCTGCAGGAGTGGAGGCTTCGGTCCAAGTCTTCGCTCGAGCAGGCACTTCCGCAGCAGGGCAAGACGCCTGGACACTCGTTCCTCATCATCGAGGACGACAGGGCGCACCGGGTCGGCGTGCTCTGGGTGGGCTTGGACCAGGTAACCAAGGTGTCATTCTGCCACAAAATTGAGGTGGAGGCTGATAAGCGCAGGCTGGGATATGGAACTAAGTTGTTGACGATGTGGGAGCGTCATGTTGCCGAGCACGGCGCCAGGCAGCTCGAGTTGAATGTATGGGGCAAGAATGTCGGTGCACAAAAGTTTTATGTCCAAAGTGGATTCGTTTTCATGAGCACGACATTCCGGCTTGGGTAGTAGCAGTCTTGCTACAAGAATCTAAGTTGCAGACAAAAGAGGACGGCATGCTGCAGACCCGCGAGTACAAGTTATTTTTGCGCCACGCGTGTGGAGCTTTGGTATTTGTGGCATGTTTTTGATGCTTATCCTGCTATTGAATGCTTGTCGCCGTCAAGGTTTGATCAGTCATAGACGACCTTCCATCATCCTTTCCACACTATGCTAGCACAGCGGCTGCAATCCTTTTCAAGGGTCTTGGTACGACTCTCACACATGCTCGGAATGTAGATTCCCAGCAAGACTGCTTGATTTTGTCTGTAGGCCTGCTCCAAGTCGTGGTTTGTTATTGGTAACCTCAGGTGCCTTGAAAGAGTGGTCTGTGGAGTTCCTTTCGTTATTTCGATTCGTGCGGTCGAGACGTTACCGACATCAAAAGGGCGAGCGCACTGCATGAGCCTTGTCGAAGTCGGATATAACATTGCGAAGGTCGATGCTATGGCTTGCTGCTGCCGCCAGTGCTCTCGTCCTCCGCCTTCCGAAAGCCCAGTAGCTCGCCCACCCGGCCGCCTGGTTTGGGCACGGGACATTCCCGTTTATCTCTCCTCCCTTCCTGATCCATTAGGTCTCCATGGGCCAGACCATCAAATTGCACTATCCCGTCCCTGATCATGGGCTCTTGTGGCTGCACCCTCCGCCTCCGCCGCCTCCGGCCGTTGGCGTCTTCTATTATCTCTCCATCGGCGTATGCGATCCTCGGGGCTGGGCATGGAAGGACGTGGGGTAGAGCCACCACAAAGAAGCTTGCGAACATGGTGGTCGCGAAGAGGGAGGAGGTCATTCGTGACCGGGGATGCAGATGTGGAGGTGGCATGATGTCGATCGGGGTAGGTCGGGTTGGTCGAGAGCGGGTGTAGAGAAAGGTCCTGCAGGCTAGGTTGGGTAAGTCAGTAAAATGTTTGTAAGAGCAGCTCGTCGACATTGTCAGAGCTTACAAGAAGTCTAGGCAGGTTCCGTACACCACATGCCAAGGCCCAATGGTGTGAGGTAATCTGGTCTGGTCCTGGTGAGGAGAGGTTGAAAGTGACGAGGTGACGGACGGAATGTCCAGGGTCAAAAAATCGCGAGACCTGGTAGGCAAGCTCTAAATAACAGCAAGCTGATTGGTCAATCGTCAGAACCGCCAACCCACTGGGGCCACCTGGAAGTTTAGCGCAAAGGGCGCCTGCGCTTGTCGCTAGAAACAGGCTCTAGACAGATTATTATGGGGGCCTACAGTAAGCGCCACCTTCTCCACCTTAAAATCTGGGGAAGGGCTGCAATGCACGAGCCGTGTCGCATTGTTGCATGGCGCATCTTTTTTAGACGATGAGTTCATCCTTGACTTCATCCTTGACTTTATACCTCCACATTAAACCGACCCCCCAACCCACCGACACCGACAGCGCCTTGTTTGATAACATTACGGACGGGATTTGATACTTCGAGCCTGGATACCGGTACAATACAATACAATACATACGATACGACACAGACGCACACAACGTGATGAGATAACCCTGATCGACCGAATACCAAGTGCAAGGCCTTTTTGCTGAGGCTGCGCAGCCGTAGCCGCCTGGAGACTGCCAATATGAGCGACCTCGACAAGTGAGCGCATACATATATGCCCACGGGGCGATTGCAGGGTTTTCTCAGTCGCATGCTAATCATGCATTCTACAGAGCCATCGCGCAGCTGCGGGCATGTCGTCCGATACCAGAAGCCCAGGTCCGCGAGATCTGTCACAAGGCGAGAGAATTATTGATAGAAGAGGGCAACGTCGTCACAGTCTGCGCGCCCGTGACAGTACGCAGATGATGCCCCCATGTGCTGAGAGATAAACTACTTGGATGGATGAGCTGACGATGATGAGTGGAGTAGATATGCGGCGATATTCACGGCCAGTTCCATGATCTGATGGAACTTTTCAGAGTCGGTGGTGATGTCCCAGACACCAAATACCTATTCATGGGTACGGTGCCACCGCCTCCACCTTCTCTTTGTCGCTCTCTCGCGTATTTGGGCTCGGGGGAGTATCGGTGCTGACCTTGTTATCGCGCGTCCAGGTGATTTCGTCGACCGCGGTTTCTATTCTCTCGAATCCTTCCTTCTTCTCCTATGCCTCAAGGTCCGCTACCCCGACCGCATGACCCTTATCAGGGGCAACCACGAGTCTCGACAGATCACAACAGTCTACGGATTCTACGACGAGTGCCTTAGGAAGTACGGCAGTGCAAACGTATGGCGATATTGTTGTGACGTCTTTGATTATCTGGCCCTGGGCGCCATCGTCCTGGGCACGTCCAACCACCTATACTCTGCCACCTCAACATCTACCGCCCGCGAGTACCGAGAACAAAACACAGAGATCGAAGTCTGTAACTCGGACCGACAAGTAATAAGCCGCTTCCCGCGCCGGCCAGTGGATGGTGAACAGCCCGCCGCCAAGAGTCCCAATGGCGGGGCAGGAGCAGGAGGAGCCAGTGGTGGAGGTGGCACCGGCGATAAGACTGGACCCCCGGGTTCCGGTGCATCAGGATCAAGCGCAGGTTCTGTGGGAAATCCAGCAGGTGCCGTGTTGTGCGTCCATGGTGGGCTCTCCCCGCTGGTAGACAGTGTGGACAAGATCCGTCTGCTGGACCGCAAACAGGAAGTCCCACACGAGGGAGCCATGTGTGATCTGCTGTGGTCTGATCCGGATGACATCGACGGCTGGGGACTGTCGCCGCGGGGCGCAGGGTTCCTGTTTGGGGCTGACATCGTCCGGTCCTTCAACCACAAGAACAACCTGTCGCTGATCGCCAGAGCACACCAACTCGTCATGGAGGGTTTCAAGGAGATGTTTGACACCAGCATCGTCACTGTCTGGTCGGCACCAAACTACTGCTATCGCTGTGGCAATGTCGCCGCAATACTGGAGTTGTCTGAAGACGAGTCCGGTCTGGGTGTATTTTCTAGGAGCAACGGGGACGTGAACCGGAGTAGTGGCGTGCCTCCGAGGACCGCCACCACAGACGGTGACACCCCAGTGGATATGGGACCGGCCAGGCGCTACAGGGTGTTTCAAGCGGCGCCACAAGACTCGAGGGGGATGCCGGCTAAGAAGCCAGTTGCTGACTACTTCTTGTGATTTTTTGAGTTGACAACGTTGTTATACTAGGAGCAGAGATGGCATACATAATACCTTGTTAGCTGGCGCGGAATCATATCGTGCAGATGACCAGCGCGTACTGGACCAGACGTTCACTGCCCATGCATTGATGGTGTGTCCTTTCTTTGTCTTCATGATGTGAACATGTCCTCACTTTACTAATTCTCATGTTGCACAGCTTCGATTTACTAGATGATTCACTTGATGTCCCTCTTAATTTGGACCAATGCGACTAACAGAAACCTCTCTTCCAATGCGCTGAATACAGAACAAGATTCATCTCTCCATCCACCACCCATTCATCCTTGCCTTGGCATACTCACCCATCAATGTCCGGCAGCTGGTAGCCCTCCTATCATATACTTCTTCTTGTACGCCTCTAGAGATGCCCTCCACTTTGCAACCTTCCTGGCGAGTCCACTTCCAGGCAGGACATATCTCATACCCGTCACGCCAACGGGTGGTCTCTCAGGCAGCACATGTACCTGCCTGCTCGCCCACTTCGCGTAGTATGGATACCCATACTTCCTCACCTCGTCTCCCCAGCTGGTCTTCTCCTTGTTGAGCGCCGCCAGTGTCCGAGCCAGCTTCCTCCACCCAGACACAGTCATAGGCTCCTCCGCCCGCCCGAGGGCCCACGTCACGGGCGCCAGGCGCTGCTCTGACTCTTTCATGGTGGCGCCTCGCAGCCCCGAGAAGTGTGCACCGCCCCAGTCGCCCGTGGACACGTTGTCATTGTGGATCCAGAGCACCTTGTGGACTCCGGGAACAAAGTCCTGCACGGGGATCTGCGCGTAAAACAGCTGGTCGTGATTCTTGTAAGCCACACCGACGCAGGCCGCGACGTTGTGTCGCTCGAGCCAGGTCACGCCGACCCTGACGGCCTGGTCGATCCTGAAGGTGTTGGTGTTGGTCATCTGCAGGTCTGGGTGTGTGTTGGCTGCCAGGTGGTTGAAGATGTTTTGCAGCTCGTGCAGCGTCGGCACCGGCACCTTGGGGAACTGATGTCGTATGCTCAGCTGGAGCGCATACCACGCACACCGCAGCCCTGTGCCTGGGGTCAGGAGGATCTGTGGGCCATAGGGAAAGTCCTCCTCAAATTGTCTGCGCCACATGCGCTCCTGGCTTTTCTCCTCGGTGGTGATCCCTGTTGGCTTTTTCGTTGTCTTTCGTTGGGCGTCTGCGGCGAGGACCTCGAGGTCTGCCTCGTGGAAGCGCAGGCACGCCACGAGCATGGCGGGCGGCATCTCCCTGAGCGCGCAGAGGTACGAGTCGCGGCGCAGCATGCAGGCCTCGATGTATTTCTCCAGCCGGCGCACGAGGTTGTCGAACCATGCCAGCTCGGCTGGGCTGGGCGGTTTGTTGATGCGCCTTGCGAGGTCCTCGTATGCGCTCGCCTGGCTCATGTTGAACATGAAGCTGTCATAGGTGAGCTGCGTCCGTGGCGTGATGGAGACGATGCAAGAGAGGTCGTTCATCGGGCCTGGTTGTTCGATTCTCTTATTTGGTGGATGTTTGAGGGGCCAAACTTGTTTCGCTTGGGACTTGGTAGCCTGACGTCTTCTTGCATCTCGTGATACACTGCGGTTCATGTTGATGCTTGCCTCGCCGATGTGCATCTTGATGCCGATCCTGTTGTCATGTCTCTTTCCTAGGACACGTTTCTTCCACTGATTAAAGAGACCCGCCTTTAGTGCTGTATTGTGATTTCCTTCGAGGTTGAGGTGTTTCTCCTTTCCCGTTGTCTCTTTCGCGACTGCTCTCCAGTGAGCCATCTGAGATCTCTTGAAACTCTGCAGCCATCCATATTGCAAAAGTAATCCTGACCAAGCATCGCCGTCAATCATTTCATCGTCAAATTGTGAGGGGTCAGGTAGGGCAGGATACGGGTTGGTGTAGCTCTCAGGGTGTGTCTTCCCTGTTGAGGGTCCCAGTCCCTTTGCTGGTAAAAGACCTGCCCTCTCTAGGCGTTTTCTGTTGGCAATATTTTCCGGGGACCACCTGACCGCCTTGGCTGGCTTGCGAGGCTTCTCGCCTTGTACTTTCAAAGCGGAAGCCCGGATTGCCGGAGCCGGCCCAAGTGCCGTGATGCGCTCGTCGATCTTGGTCCGAGGTAGAATCGTGGACCTTGACGCCAGGGCTTCTGTGATGCCCTGTGGTTGTTGTAGATGGCTTCTTGGAGGAGCTGAGGTGCTCTTGTGCGCATGTTTGGTGCTTGGCTTTGGGACTGCTGGTAGGTCTGGATATAATGCTGGTTGCTCTTCGTCCTCCAACGCTGGTAGGTCTGGGTATCGCACTGATCCTTCTGCAGGGCGATTGGCACCCGATGAGGTGATGTCGAGAAGATCCTCTGTCACGGAAGGGGGAGTAGTAGAAGCTTCCGTTCTGTTCTGCTGTAGGTCCTGTGCCCCGCTGCCTACCTTCCACGTCGCCTTTGGTGCTGGTGCCTGCGCAGGATCATTTTTACTCAAATTATGTGCCTCTGCAGCATCCTCCGAGACATATATACCCAGAATATTGGGGCTCGGCGTATCCCCTGCGGCTATAAACATACCGTGGTTAGCTTCCAACCATGTGAGTTGGTCTAGAGTACTACTAGAGTTCCTAATAAGAATGTGTCACTCACATGGCTCAACTGAGCCGTCCTGGCGTAGTGTGCTTTCATTTTCAGGTGCCTGCACAACCTTTGGAGAGGAGGCAAGGGGGGGTGCTTCCCTCAGGGGCATCGACGAGAGTGTTTGGCTGAGAATTTGGTGCCTGGGGCGTACTCTCGGGAGGATTTTGCGACGTGCCTCTTCCCTGAGTAACCGGAGCCTGAGGCGTACTCTCAAGAGGAGCTTGCGGTGTGCCTGTATCCTGAGTAGTCGGACGTTCCAGGTCTTCCTCGCCAGCAGGAAGCTCCGCCCGCTTCTCCCAAGGCAACAGAGACGGCCGCGAAGGACGGCCCGTCCTAAACACATTGGCCTGGATGAGATGATATGCGCGCAGGAAAGTCCATGAAGGAGGCGCCTCGTCTGCCCACTCCTTCTCCTCGTCGGCCAGGTCCTGGCGCGGCTCCATGCCGTTTCCGGCCTGGAGTGCCTGCTCCTGCGCCTCGAGATGGAGCGCGGTGGCCCGGCGCAGGAGTCTCTCGCATACGTGGGTCAGACCACGCACGCAGGCCCGAGACCCTTCATCGATGTCGGGGTCCTGGGCTTTTGTGTCGAGAATTCGTACCAGTCTGGTCACTTCGTGGACAAAGTTGTGTTCGGAGCGCATCGTGTTCCAAACCTTGAGATACTGCCCTGTCTGGCTGAGATCCCAGTAGTAGCTGACATTATTGGCGTAGTCAAAAGTTTGATATCCTCTGTTTATATATCGATATACTCAGCATAGGAAGGGTTGGCGGGTGAGGAAAGGAGAATTAAACGAGGAGTTTGGACGTACAGCTTGTGAAATTCCTCATGCGGGGACTGCAAAATATATGTCTCGATCAACTGGTGGGCCTCCCGGGTCTCTCTATCCATCCCTGCGTCCCTACGCCTCATGTTGGCCGTAAATTTTCCCCTTTAGCAGCACGAATCGAATGTATTGACAAGTTCTGAATACTCTGTATACGTGGATGTGTTCAATGCAAATTCTGAAGTTGTGAGCTGTCGCGATCTTGAGGAAAGGGAAAAAAAAGGGCATCAGGTCGTGACGAACAAAGAGCTCGATCTGCCTAGAGCTGAGGGCATTGCTTAAAACCCCCTCACCCACAAAAAAGTGACAATGGATTCTTCTAGAGCAGCGCAGCCGTACTTTTGCCAGGGCGGCGAGATCCGGCCCTTTGAAAGTCGACTTTCTTTTGAGTCAATCACAAGGAGTTTGGCCTTGAAAATAGCATGGGAATTTGGAACAAGAACAAAGAATTGGTTGAAGTACCGAGCACAGAAGAAGACATGGTACCGATAAGTTTGTGAGTTTTGCCATGACGAGCATTTCTCTCCGAAAGAGTGCATAGCACATCAGTTTCCATGCATGCTTTATATTATGCAGACGTAATTTTCATATTTTATATAATAATGACCTTTTTACTATTACATCACTTACACTAATTATCTAGTTTTATGGTTAAGTATAAGGCCAACAAGGTTACTTACCACTGAGAGGTAAACGCAGCAGTGGCCTCTGTGGACAATTTATTCGCAACAATTTTGAACTGCTGCTGCAGAGTTACAAGCCGATACTTGATGGCGGCCTTCTGGCGCTCATCAGCCGCCTGCCCATACTGAGCCTGCAGAAGCTGGAAGCTCTCACTCAGACTGGTCAGTATAGTCTCGCTGGCGACCTTGTTCGACGCTACACAGCACTTAGCACACTGGTCAGGAATCAGGCCGCCCATAGGAATAGTATCCGGAAGCGAGAGAAGGTTCTCTCTGGTGATCACCCGGCCCTTCAACGGATGCGGGCAGAGCTCATAGGTGAGCGGAAGCCGGCAGAAAGGACACTGGGGTTTATGCTCGAGACACTTATCCATGCATTTCTTGCAGGCTACGTGGCCACAGGGAATAATAGTCAGCTGTGCTGCTTCTGAGATGCTGTCGTCTTGCTCGTGATGGAGCTCGAGGTGGTTGGCCTCGCAGATCCCGCACAGCCCGAGACTGGCTTTTTGGTCAGTGTAGAGGGTAATTTGGGGATAAGGAAGGAAATTGGAGCAGAGGGTGCTCTTGAAGAGAGCCTCAGCCAAGTCCAGCTTGACGTTGTGAGCCATGTTAGCAGCGAGTGTGACAGGTATGAGCAAGATCCTCTATCTTTCGGGGTGCAAGTCGGGTAGTGAACCGTCTTGAAAATTGATGGAGCGGATAGAAGACCGTTTTGTATAATACCGAGAAGTAACTTGCTGAAGATCCCCCTTTTGGATCGATCAATTCATGCATGTGAATTGGCTAAGTTTATATAACAGACGAGACTGTGTAACATCCGGTGAGCCCAGATTGCCGAAACGATTGCATTGTTTCTCACAATGCTATGTTGTGTACAAGACAAAAGTCTATTTTGCACATTGACAAAGAAGGAATAAAGGCCCTGATGGATGTGCAGAAAGTGATTTGTGAACAAAAGCTACCCGCTTCTCTAACCAGGTATAGGTACTAATTACAACAAAATCCAGGTTGGGGATTCCCACATCATTGAATTCATACATCCATGTAGTGTCCTCATAGGATCTGGGCTCTGCAAGCCACCATGAATCGTATGTTTCAGAGGGTGCTTAGATAATAGGTACCATGGACTTGTATGTAATTAGAGGGAGAAGAAGAAGGCGGAAAAATAGAAAAGAAAAAAGTGGACAGAGAGGGAGAGGAAGGTGTACTCATTGGTTAGAATAGATTGGTGAAAATGATCTAACAAGTATATTCACATCCCAAATCATTACACCTTTCTTTCTTGCCTTTCGATGGCTACTTACTACCCAAGTACTTTGTGGTCGTTCGCTCCAGCAGTCTTATACAGGGCGAGCAGACGGGCCGTACCTACAGTAACAATATGACAGGGTTATACCCTAACCCTAACATCACAACCCTCTAAAAATCTCAGACGCAAGGGCTCGACTTGAAAGCCTGAACATGAGATTTCAACGGAGAGTATTCCATCCACACCCGCTTCGCCTTCCTGCCATCTGAGCTGCAGCGATCCGTCTCGCCAGACTTAGTGTCCCTGGCCAGCCATGCAGCCCCCAAACGGCATCTTCCACCCCGCCCTGCGCGTGTACCAGGTCTGGGGCACGCACCAGGGCGCGGGCAAGACAGTCTTCTCGACCATCATGTGCTGGGCTGCTGCGCGATCGAGGCGTGCCAAGGGGGCCCGCGACCACGTCGGCTTCCTGAAGCCCCTGACCGTTGGCGAAGAGAAGACATCTGATAACGAGGTCGTGTTGCGTGCCTTCTTTGGGCTGCTCAAGGGGAAGACTCTGCCTACCTGGTTCAAGAGCAGAACCCTCTTTCATCAACCGAAGCTATCCGATGATACTTTTCCGCAGAAGGTAAGCACTGGCTAAACCTGTCCCCCCCCCCTCCCTCCTTCTCTCCTCTCTCTTCATAGTTTAGTGGTACTAAGAGTCACTCCACAGGTCGATCTCTCAGATAGTCATCTGCTAGATGGCATCCGACAATATGTCGCCGGACATGCCGATCTGGACCCTCCAGGCGGTTGGCTATTCCTAGAGACCCTTGAAGACCAAGGGTCCCGCCTGCCTTCCGGAAACCTCCAGACAGACGTCTACCGGCCCTTGGACCTCCCTGCCATCCTCGTCGGCTCCAGCAGCGGAGACGGCGTAGACAAGACGATCAAGGCCTACGAGGACCTGCGCCGCCGCGAGTACGACGTCCAGGCCGTGGTAGTCTTCAAGGATGGTACCACGGACGACCACCAGCGGGCCGTGGAGCATTTCAGACAGCAAAAAGTCCACTGCCTGCCTCTCCGAGAGATTCCGAAGCGCCACCCGGAAGTTCGCAAGAATCGCAACATAATGCGCGATTACTGGAGCGGCGTGGCGCGATCGAATGCTGTCAAGGACCTCTTGCGCGATCTGTACACTCGTCACAACAAACGTGTCATGCAGGAGCTTGAAACCTCCAAGGCCTCCTCTGGCGGGGAGTCTCCGGATACTGCTTCTGACGGTCCAAAGACACCGGGAGCAGAATCTGTGTGGGCCCGAGACCTGGACTTCTCATTTGCTGTACCAGGGAAACACAAGCACAAGATCTAATGAGATCCTACCGTTTCACGAACCACGAGCAAAGAGGATGAAACTTGGGCCAGTCCAGCGATACAACGCCCACAGACAGCCGGGAGTGACACTTGAGGATTGCAGCTCCCTTCAGAGCCGCTTGGGTCGAATGCCAACGCAGCCAAGGGCGGGATGACCAAGGTGACAGTCCGTGCACGGCATGGATGCTAGGTCGGCAATGATGACGATGCTTCGGACGATCCAGGATTGAGACCCGTCACCACACGTTTCGAAAGAGTCACACATAATTAGACCACCAACACGAGTCAACGAGGCCATCAAGCTGGTTCAGCATCGAGAGACGAGACAGGCTCGTCGGTGAACTCATCTGGGAAGGAAGATTGCTTCAGATGAACAACTCTTCCAAACAAAATGCCACTTTCGAAATGACGAATAAGAAAGGCTGCCTAGGAACAGCTTGTCCTTGAAGAGTATTCTGGGAGAAGGGAAGCTTCAAATGCCTGGCTGATTAGGCTCACACTCTCGAGGTGATTCTGTGCCCATACTCATGTGAGCCCTCTTGAATATTTGAGCCGCAACTAGGGATAGGGAAGGAGGCATCCGAATCGTGCGAGAATTAGAAAATCACCATCTCCGCTACCAATAGAAGAAAACGTGCTTCGTATGTATTGGCTCCTATGGAGACCAGTGAGGACCAGTGAGGACCGCATTCGCCTTGGAGTAGGAGAGCGCCCACGAGGTCCCTTTGAATAAGAAGTTACATCCCTCGGTCAAATACTTCTTCACTCTGCCCAAGGGCGAGCTTTGGGCCCCCAGCTGTTGCCAGGCGCAACTCATGCCATTCTCAGATGTTGATGTTGTTGAATGTGGTGCCAAACTCATTGCTTCTTGTTCTGCGCGTAGATAAAATTGGCAGCTTTCGAACAGCCATCAGCACACATGATAACAGCATGGCCTCAAGGAGGGAAGAGGGGGAAATACAAGGAATAGAAATGGCAATGCTCACCAACGGGAACCAATTCATTCTCCTGCGCCCACCGCCTCACTCCAACCCTCTCTCCCTCAAACTCAAATCCCCAATGCTGCCGATCGTCGGGCTTGCTCAGGTTCAAAGGCTCCGAGGTCCCATTGGCCGGGGCAAAGACGAAAAACACGTAGCGGTGCTTGCCAGTCTTTTCTGGTGGACCGGGCGGCTTGTATGAAATGACGTCCTCAAGATGGGGCCCGCTCAGGGTAATTGGTGGGCAGGAGGAAGAGGTGGTGGTGTCGTCGACGACCTCGCTGTGGCTGGTGGAAGAAGAAGACACGGCGAGACCGGTGGCGATCCAATGGCAGAACTCAGACCACTTTGGGTCGTCGCGGGAGGGGGCGTCTGGGTCAGTTAGGGCGAGGATGTAGGTCATGTTGGTGGCGGAGATGCAGGTTGACGAGGAAGGCGGGCTGGTGAGGGTGATGGTTGGAGGGTCCTGGAGCTTCTTGGGCTTGATGGTGTTTCCGAGCTCGGTGTAGGTCTTCGAGGACCACTCTGCCTCCACAAGGAGGGAGGGCAGGAAGTCATCGATGACTTGAACGATGAGGAGGAAGTTATTAGTATTCGTAGTAGGTGACCGAAATGCTTGCTACCGGGAGAGGTTGTTTTGGCTGACCTGTGGGAATGATCTCGGCTTGCTTCAATCTTGAAGTGAGGCCAGTTCAGCACCATTACACACGTATAGATATATATGAAGATTACCCACTCTTTCTTGACTTGGTATACATCTTTGATAGATTCATGCTGGCTGGTGTCAAGCACGACCTGTTGCTGCTGCTGTCCATGGTCCCTCACTGAGCCCGCTACTGCTAAGACAGCAGGTAGCCCTAGAAGGAATCTGGCTGATACCATGTTCGTTGTTCGAAGGCTAGTCCTGCGATGCGTTCAGTTGAGTGGGAAATAGAAAAAGTGGAAAGAAATAAGTTAAGGGGAGTATGTGAAATTGCAACTTTGTTATAGAGGGGAAGGAACGAAGGGCATGTGTGATGTCATCAGCACGGCATCCATTGCAACACACTACAATAGGGGACATTGCAGATCAGCAGCATGGGAACATACCATGATATCTATTTCTTGTTTCCATTCCAACAAGCACTGACCGAAAGCACTTAAATTTGGGCTACAAGATGGTTGATAGGCCCAAGGAGAGAGCGATATTACATGCTATAGAAGTAGCTGGTAACGAAATGAGCAATGCTTCTTCTGGTTGACGGAGAAGAGGTCGGACCAGTACACCTCTACTCCCATCACCAAAGTCATGGATGATCACAGAATATCAAGGTCCACCGGATGGATAGAGAAACGACTTTGTATGTCTGTGTATCTCTGTACTGTATTCTCCTGATTCGCCGTGCTGATATCGGCTCATTTTACACCAGGCTGCTATGATGATATTCCCCAATGTTAGAAGAAAGAAACCAACTATTCCACACCACAGTTACAACACATCGCCCCAAATCATAAACACGTAATAAGAGTCATAGCTCGACCCAATTATCCTCCACCTCCTCATCCAAGAAGACAAATTAAGAGCACCCACTACTTAAGCGGTGACACCCAGTGCAGAGTTGAAAGCATCCGCAGCCGCCTGGCCCGTCTCGGCAGAAGCAGCAGACGAGGCCGATGTGCATGCCGACACCGCGGCATCGGACGCCTTGCAGGAGCTGCCGAGCTGCTGGCAGATGAAATCAGAGATGACCCCAATGGCCAGGGCAGAGCCGTGGTTGAAGTCGGTCGAATCGGCGGGCGCGAAGGCGTCGTCGTCACTGCGGTCGCTCTGGGGACCAAACGAGATGGCCGGGTTGCTGCAGGAGCCAAAGTCGAGCGCGGCACGGCGGTGCTTGGACTGCCTGCGGGTCATCCTCTTGGCGGAAGCAGCGGCGGCGTTGCACTGGCTCTCTGTTGTTTTGTCGTCGTTAGCGTTTCATGCTCACATTTTTACATATTTGGAAACTACGAAAAAGGATAGAACGTACCCTGGGTCTCACAGTCGGCGACAGTGAAGGTGCCTGCACCGGAGTTGGCAGCATCGGCACAGGCGTTGTGCTGGATCGAGCAGCTCCTCTGCAGGGCGGCACCCTCACCCACGAAGGTGTCACCGTTGACGGAGAAGGGCCTGGTGCCGGTGGAGCTCTCGACGGCAGGAGCAGCGCCGCCGAGGGTACCAGTGAAGGTCTGGACGTTGGTGCCGGTGGCGGCGCCGGAGGCCGAGGAGGAGGCGGCTGGGGTGGCGGCAGAAGAGGCAACAGCAGCAGAGGCGGTGACGGCGGCATCGGCGGCGGCGGCATCAGCAGCGGCGGAGGAGGCAGAGGTGCAGGAGCTGGAGGTGGTGGCTTGGGCGCTCACACCGGCAACGGCAGCAGAAATCTCGGCCTCGGTGACGTCCGGAACCAAAAGGTTCTGGCTGATGATGCAGCCCACAGCGTCATTGGCGTCGTCACAGGTGTTACCAGCAGCAGTTGGGTCACCAATCTAGGTCACATTCAGTCAGCATGGTACATCTCTCTCTCTCTCTCCACACACACACACACACACACACAAAAGGGAGTAGAATGCGAGGAAAAGAAGGACTCACGGTGCCGGGCGCAAAGGTGCCAGACTGGATGGCCAGGGTGGGATCGGCACCGATGGAAGCCAGCTGCTTAGCGACGTCCAGAGCGATCTGCTTGTTGCCCGAGGCGGCGCTCGAGGCCGGGTCCTGGTGCTGGGTGATGGCGGCGATCTCGGGGTTGGTGGCGGTCTCGTTGCAGAGGACCGAGGCCAGGCCCACGGCTCCCGTATTGCGCTCGATGGCACGGAACAGGATGGCGTTGGCCTGGCCATCGACGTCGCCGGCAGCCTTGGCGTTGGTGAAGGCCTGGTCGGCAACGATCTGCTGCAGACAGTCGAGGTTGTCGACGTTGGGGGCGCCCTGAGCGGCAGCGGCGTTGCCCAGCAGGGCGAAGACGGCGTCCTGGATCTCGAGCGGGTTGTTGAGCTGCAGGTTCGTCTGCGTGGTGGCGACGATAGCCTGGTGCGAGTGCTCCTGGGGCACCTCCCTCTTGGCCAGCGCAGGCTGTTGGAAGTTGATCTCACGGGCGACAGCCGTGCCGGCGAGGGCGAGGAGGGTCGATGTGTATCTCATCTTTGCGGTTATGTTGAGAACGGGACAGAGAAAGGAGGGTATAAGTGTAAATGAGAGACGGATGAAAAAGAGGACCGGCCTAATTGAATTACAAGAATGGAGAAAAGAGCGTCAAGCTGTACAAGTTCCCAGAACTGCTAAAGAGTGAATACCGAAAGGAGAGAATGTGTGTGAGTGTGATGGAGTGAGAGAAGGACTTGAGGCCTGTGAGACGAGGTCTGCTTGAAGATATATAGAAAAACCCTGGACAAGGTGGAAGCGGTCCCGGACTAGATGACGGCGCCTACAGCCGTGATGCGCCATCCCTCTACGCGACGATGGTCCCTGCCAGAGCCTTGCAGCCCCTGTTCCATCATGACCTTGGAGGTGTGCCAAGTAATGACGGGGGGAGCGGTGTCACTCTCCCAAGAGGAGGGCGCATGCACTGACCTGGGCATGATGCCATTCGACATCGGTCAAAGCGGAGTCCGGAACACGGTCATGGCAGAGGACAGGAGCCACCCGACAAGTCCCAGACCCATGACAGCCTGATGCATGCAGGGGTGGTCTAATGGTTCATCCAGATCTTGACGAGATCCATCCATCGCCAAGGGGCTTGGGATGAGCTTCTGTGGTAGCTACCGGACAGGGGACCCGCCAGGAAATCGACTTGGATGTGTTGTTTTGCTATAATCGAGATCAGCATGCTGTACCGAAACCTCCATCATACTTACTAAACACATTTGTCTTTCGCAGTCCTTCTTGTCGGACAAGGTTAATAGACAGCTCTTCACGAGGCCTTCTCCGAAATAAGTCTGCCCGTTCTGTGAACAGCCGCGTAAACCCCATGTACCCATTCAGCATTTGCCCTTGTATTCCTTCTCATCGGGAAAAAACAGCCTTCTGAGGCAAGCAAGTTCAAGAATCTCCAAGGACAGCGCGCATGTGTCTCACGATGATCAACGGACGTCACCACCGAAATGGCGCTTAAAGGAAACCGCCGTCTCCACCTCTTCGATCCATTTTCTTATTCTTTTCCTCCTTGATCAAATGACAGCTGCATGAAAGTCAGTCCAGACCTTTCAGACTCGGCCGAGGCAACGTGGGCGGCTGCACGAAGATCTTCAAGTTCAGACCGTCGATCGTGCGTCTCATGTCTCGGATGCAAGCGAGCAATGGCAAAAGGGGGGGAGGGGGCGGGGGCAGGGGGAGGAGGAAAAGCTGGGGGGGGGGGGGACAAGCCACAGGCTTTGGGTTAGGGGAAGTCAGGGCACGGCAGGGGTTCCTCCTCACCTTCCATATGCGAATCCTCTTGCATCCCCCACAGTTCCACAGCATGCCACTGTTTAAACTTTATGAGCCTCAAAGCAACCCATGCGGTATGCTTAAATGACCTTTGGCCGTAAGCGAGGCCTTGTCTTTGTACTGGTGAGCCAGGGTCTTGGTCAACTTGTTCCCATTGACGCCTGTGACACTCACGAAATTCTTGAGGAAACAATACTCGCAGCAGTGGATGAATGCTCTTCATCATCAGCAAGAATGCAGATATTATGCTCACCTAAATCGCATTGTTACAGTATGTTTGAGCCTGTATATTCCTATCTACCACTAATTGGACGTGCCCCTCCCCAAGAATGCGCAAGACGGAGCAATATGATGAATATCACCAAATAGCTTAGTCCTTGATTTTTCTTCCCCTCTCTTTTCAGCAATCAATATGTCATTTCCCCATATCCCGCCACACGTTTGAAAAATACCCATGACAAGGGGTCAGAATACAATGTGTTTTGTATCGTTAGGCGATATGTATGTGGCCATGCGAGGCCCAAGAGATCACTGTCGCATCTCGTGTATGATCTACGCAGGCCGCCCAAGGAAAGCCCTGCAGCATCCACGTATCGCCATCGTCTCCGCCCAGCATACCTAGACACACAATTCATACACACACACACATCGAGGGACATTTCTTTGCAGGACAGCTCAAAACCTGCTCAGAACAATGTCTTTTTCCGCCAATCATGCGGGTGGGTGACTCTCCGCAGGCTCGTCCTGCCTCGCCTATACCCTGGTGCTTTGGGGAAGTCACGGCATCATCGGCAAAAGAAAAATAAAAAAATAAAAAAATTAATTACAGATGATTCTTCTCGTACACCATCTCTTCTCACTTGTCTTCCCTGATCAAGGTTCGGATGCTCGTGCTAACGCTGCTCGATCGCCGCAGCCCAGATTGACTTTTCACCACCTCGGACGAACTACCCTTCCCCCCCCTCCCCCCAACTTAGATAAAGACAAGCAAAAAAATGATCTACGAAAGAGCAAGGCTTATGTCTCGAACAGCTGTAAATGATCGCCGGATGATGCTGCTTGATCGCCTCCCGCGCAGGCCGGGCAGGGCTGTATCTCTCGCCATGTCCGGATGAACTTGAATGTACTTGTCTGCGTGGCGGCAGCGATGGGGCATGGGGGATCTTCGATGACGGCTGGTGATCTCGAAACGATGCGAACTATGAGGTGAACTCTGTGAAGAGTCTTTTTTGACTTTCGGCCGCCCATCCGTAAATATGCTTATGTCGAGTTGGGATACATAGTGCGCTCTTATGCCAACCCAGCTTGACTACGAGTGGTCAACCATTATCGTCACGTATTTTCAGCCGCCCAAAACCGGGTTAATGGAAACACGAATAGCAATGAACATTATGCAAGCTGAGCCACAGCACCTCCAATTTCAACGTTTCCTCTTTCCTTTTCATCCCAATCTGCCTCATGTAGAGCAGATCGCCCAGATCCTCCTCGGCTTGAACGTGCTCGTGAGTCCCGAGATCTTGGCAAATGTGGGTGAAAATGAGTCTTTTGACGATTAGATGTCTCACGGAACCATGGTCGGATAGGTCACATGGTCGACTGCTGCTCGGAGCAGCATAAGTGGTAGCAGGGGGGAAGAAGTTTGGTCCCGGTAGAATATGAGCCGGGCGTTTGTGAGTGTTGCTCTTTCTGGTCGCATGGATGACTATGGAGAGGTCATCGGTGGTTCCGGTTGTGTAGCTACGTCTCAGTTGTTATTTCTGGGTCCAATAGCCTCAGCTGAGCCGGTTGGCGTGCCTTACTCTCTCACATCCTTTTCTTCGCAGTGTGTCTCTTCCATCCAGGGCCAGTGTTCTGTAAAGACTCGATGTTCCGTCGTGGCAGGCCGCGCTTCTGGAAGAGAGAAAAAAAAAAGTTATCTTGGATTTTGCAATGCTCAGACCATTTTTGTTTTTGTACAATGGCATTGAAGGCGAGCCGCTCTAGTTATAAATCTCCGCCCTGGTCATCTTTTACCTCCCATTCGCCTCACCCCTTCCGCCTTTTCCCCTGTCCACGCCGTGTCTATAGGCTCGGTAACGTCTCTTTGGTTCTTCTTCAGCAGCTGGAACGCTGTGTGTCGTCATCGGTTCTCCATCGCTGTACTCGTACACTTCCTTTCATCCTCCAGCGCAGTGTGTGTATATGTATGTGTGTGTGTATGGGACCGCTTAACCAATGACGAGCTTGTCGTCTTCGCCAAAGTCGTACTCTGGAATCTCGAGGTTGAGGGGAGCGGGGCCCTTGCGTATACGTCCAGAGATATCGTAGTGGGAGCCGTGGCAGGGGCAGAACCATCCACCAAAGTCACCAGCCTCGCCGATGGGCACACAACCCAGATGCGTGCAGACACCTGTGCATCACTAGTCAGCCACTGCCCCAATATAAAACCGTACAATGTAATTCCTCGCCGCCAGTACAGGAAGCTGTCGATCCAAGTAGACACTGAATCGTAGTCCTCGAGTATGAGGCGGCGGCGATGGAAGATCTTCTCAAACATCGTGAGGGGCCACTTTATGTTCTTAGGAGGTCGGTCCTTACCCAGCATCACCAGCCACTCAGGCTTCTTCACACGGTCGGCATCATCCTGAGGGTCTCGTAGCGATTGGATGCTGACCTTGCGGGCCTCGGCGATCTCGTGCTCAGTACGGTGTCGGATGAAGACAGGCTTGCCACGCCACTTGATGATGACCTACCAGGATCCAGGAATGTCAGCCTACAGAAGAGATCCCCAAAAGATAGAAGATGCACGGAGAAGCACTCACGTTCTTGCCCTCTGGAATAGCAGCAAGGTCAACCTCGACCTTGGCCATAGCCAAGACATCAGCCGATGCGGACATGTTCTTGAGGAATTCTGCCACAGGGCGAAAAACAGCGTCAGTTCCATTCACAGCGACCACAACCGTGTAAACCTCCGACCCGATCATAGAGTCCATATCCCCACAACCATTCTCTTAACCCAATTGGGCCCCCTTCATCTTCCTCGGCACAGGCTGTCTCTTGTTACCCACCTTGAATCGTAGACTTGGCACCCATAGCCGTGATGCCACCCATTCCACCGACGATGAAGTACTGGTACATCAGATTCTTGTTCGGCGAGCCCTTGGAGGCGTAATGGCTGAAGTCGGGCACGCGGGTGGTGGTGCGCTCGCCCTTGAAGGGCGACTCGTAGGACGAGCCGGCGGCGTCGGCGCGGACGGCGGTCGTGGAGAGGCATCTCGCGGCGAGTGGGGAGGAGCAAGTAGCTGCTGAGCGCGCGAGGACGCGGGCGGCGGTCGACAGGGGCGCCATTTGTGAGGAAGAGAAGAGAAAGAAGAGTGGGGTGTGTGTGGATGTTGGAGGGTGCCTGAGAATCGACGACGACGGTGATGATGTTGATGAGGTCTTTTCCCCGAAAGCTTGGACGGGAGCTGCCAAATTCTCGGTGGCCTGAGGCGCCAATTGCAAACGGTTGTTGGCTGATTGGTCTGTAGCTTGGTCTTAAGGTGGGTCTGTCTGCTGGCCCGACTTCACCCGACTATACACCCTAACCCTGGGCTTCAGGCTCTAGACAGTGGTGAAAGCACGATGCCAAGATGTTATTCGAAACCATAGTGTGATACTGATCAAAATGGCCCAGATCGGTCAATCCGCACGGGAATATATGGCCTTGAGAGCCCGCACGAAACAGGTAGCCTGTGGCGAGACCCTCGTGATCACCATCAAAGATCTTGTATTAACCAGTTCTAACCCAGTGCTGAGAATGAAACGCCCCATCCCTCCATTCCCTGAACGCTAATGCATCCTCTTGAGCTCTTCAATGTAGTTTCTCATATCCTCAACACTTGGTCCGAGCCCCTGACATATGGCCTTCTGCGTCTCTTCATCCATATCTAGGAACCTCTCAAGAAGCTCGCCGTCCAAAAAGCGAAAGGGGCCGTCACCCTCGCGCTCTGCGGTTTTATAGGCCCTGTATTTGTCGAACTTGAGCTCACCAGCCGTCTGAACAGCCTCCGCCATCTTGGACTGGAAACGTAGGAGCAGGTCCTGGGCGTGTGATGCCACAGTTCCGAAGAGATAGATTGCGCCTTCGACCTTTATGTGCAGGGTTTGGTCAGTTTCTAGAATGGCAACATATTACAGTAGGGAAGAAGATGAGATCGCTAACTTACCGTCGCGATGAATGCTTTCGGTATAATCATTGCACTCGGATGCGTCTCGACGGCTATCTTTCGTATGCGGTTCACCATCTCGCCCAGGTTCATCTCACTTGTCATCTCCATCCTCCTCTGGTCTTCCATTGTGGGACCGTCTCGGTTTCGTCTCAATACCATCAGGTTGCCTTGGGCATCCGCTTCTAACCACGAGTCGTCCTCGATGTGACAGACAGCGGTGGTCCAGGCAGATTGGTAGTGTCGTGCGACCTCCATCAGACATTCGGCCTTCTCGTTCGTGGCGGGGAAATATTCAACGAGTGAGATGGACTTCATGAGATCCCCTATCGCGATGATATTTCCCTCTACTGCCAGGTCCACTGGATAAGTGGCAGGCCTGTGTGCCGCTATCCGACGAAACGAGCCTGATGTCGAGGACTCCTCGACATACCTGCCCACCACGACGCTCTTGGTCAATGAGACGACAATAATGTCCTTTTCCATGACCGCCAGGCACCGACAAGACCCCTTAAACTTGTGGCTGGCGAGGAGGTAAGGGTTTCTATCGCTGTCCACACCCAAGACCAAGAGGCGGCCCTTTGTCTCGTCAGCTCGTGAGGCAGTATCTTCCTCAGCCAGGAAGCTCGTGCCCACTAGAAATCGCTCCGCTGGCTTGCCGTACGAGTCTGGCAGCGTTGCGCGTATCACACACTCGACCAGCTCAGGGGATGAGGACTGCTCCAGCTGGAACGGCTGTCCGACCTTGTCGAAGATGACCTCGTCGACGAGCTTGAATGAACTCGTGACGACCTCCTCACCGTGCGAGAGCTCGCGCTTGATACAGCCCAGACCAAAGACCTGTTCTGTGGGCGAGTATGCGATCCTCCGCACTGTCTCGCCCATGTCGAGTGGACTGACGTGTGTCCGCCTCTCGGTGTCGATCCTCGCGATCTTGATGACTGACTCGGTCGCTACAACGATCGAGCCAGGATATGCCGCTGTATCAAAATCGCACACGTAAGTTGCGTCTTCTGCTGTTACCGCCGCGTATACGATTCTGCCCTCGGAGCCATAGATCAAGCTAGGGTTTTCTGTCGTCGCAAAGATGTTCGCAAGGCCACCAGGGCGAGGAAGTAGATGGAAGCGGGTTTGCTGTGTGCCTAGTCTCACGCTCTTGCGCCCGCTCAGCGAGAAGTCAGGAGCCACATTGAAGGTGGCGACGATCCCGTCTTCCATGGAAACGAATAATGTTGGGCCTCCCACGCTCTGGGGCAAAGTCTGAACCAAGGCAAGATCCCGAGGTATTGAGGAGTTGTCGTCTGTCCTCCTCAAGGTCTCGCCTCTTCGAGGCTCCAGCGTTGCGAGCTCCACGATCGAGATGTTGCCAGAGGTGAAGAACCCAACCACACCTGCATCGAGCAGATGAGGTGAGGCGTGGACGCAGGCTACCTGGTCCTTATTTTCAAAATCTTTGCTTGCTGAGACTGCCAGGTCTTTGCCAATATCGAGAGACACGAGCGACTTGCCATCCACAGACAACAAGACCCATTTCGAATTGGCGGAGGCCGCGGTGATGACCTCGCCAGGAGGACTCCACGTGGTGACAACCATGTGGTTCTCAGTGTCCATGAGTATTGCAGCGGCTGTTGTGACCTGCAGTCGCCGGCTGTTCGGCAGGTCGACCGCCAGGAGGGTCTGATGTGCAAAAGACATGCCCTCAAAGGCCTCTACCTCCTCGACGTCCCCGGTGGCGTCGAAACGGAAGATCCTCGTCTCCGTCAAGAAGGACACAGCAAGCGTGTCAGCCTTGGCCGCGCCATGTGGTTTCAGCGAGAACAGGCCCCTCACGTCCTGCAGGTCGGCGAGGATGCCAATATCCTCGAGGCCTACGCCGCTCCGCACACTCCTGAGACTACCGTCCTTGTGCACACCACTGCCGGTGACGAGGCGGGCTTGACCAGACGAGTAGGTATTGCCAAGCTGGCTGTCCCCTTCCCTGTTACCCATATCCATCACGGCAAAATCAAGCACGGGGCCGACGTTGTGTAGAACTTGGGTCAGCTGCAGGTACCGTGCGGAATCGTCACCAAAGTCGACCTTCCAGAGCTGCGAGTCTCCATGATGCGACCCGACAAAGAGCATGCCGTTCATGTAAACTAGACAGCTCGCGCGGGATGTCTTCCCGAGGTACGCAGTCTCCATGTTCTGCACCACGACGCCGTCGGTATGTATGGTGAGCAGATACATGCGGCCATAGTCGTCTGCTAGGAAGTAATGCCTCTCGTCGTACTCAGCCCAAGCCACAAAGATGGATGCTTCCTTCAACGGTGCCTGGACCCTGGCGTGTGTCGTATCGTCAACGTATGTTAAACGGGTCTCGCCGACCACGATGATGCCGCCAAGGAACGCCCTGTCGTCGGCTGACCGGATGTTGTGTCTCTTCTCGTTCTCGACCTTGCGGACTGGTATGAGCAGGGCCTCGCCGGGATCTGCTATGTCTAGAGATATCTCTCTGTCCTTGTTCGGATCGAACCTCGACGCCTGAGTATCTTTATCATCGGAGGTGAGGCGATAGGTTGCGAGCTTTGAGTCGGCCATGTCGGACCTTGACTGGTAGAGGAGGGCGATCTTCGGGTGGCCCGTCTCGGAGTATAGGAAGGTGCTGGTCTTGACGAACAGCTCGGATAACCTGACCGAGTCTGTCCACTCGAGCTCGTTTGCCTTGTTCTTGCGAGGCAGCAGCCTCAGCACGGACAGGACTCCCTCCCACAGATGCATCGCCATAAACCTGCCAGTCGGGTCGACGATGGCCCTGTCCTGACTCTGCGAGTCGCGCATATATCTTTCTGCTGCATCCTCGAACGACTGTGCCGTCCTGAGCTGTTTCTTGTCCTCGTCCCAGACCAGCGTGAAATATTGTGACCTGTCTGTGCCGACGAAAAGCAGTTCGGTGGGTGAATCCTTGGGCCGTAGCCTCTGGATTATGGAGATGGTGCCATTGATGACCTTGGAATGCCTCAATACCAGCTGGTGGGTATCCGAGAGGCCGTATATCTCGAGCCGGTTCGCCTTGCTACACGAGAAAACGTCAGCGTCAGCAACAAGAGGGAGGAATGGACGACCAGCAGCCGCGCCTTACGCAACAACCAGGTTCTCCTCTTCCTCGCTAAACAGCCTGATCTGAATTGCGTGGCGAATGCTGCTTGGACGGTGGATGGGCGCGATGTACGCCATAATTCCAATACTAGAGAGGAGGGACCCAGAAGAGGATAGGAAACAAAAGGGATAGTGTCACAGGAAAAAGCAAACATGCAGGGTGGACAAAGTCCATGACGAGCAGTTGCTGGAGTTTCGGCGATATGAGAGGCTATCCATCCGTTGCCCTTGCAGATTGCTGACTTTCTTGTACCTAAGTGCCATTCTAGCTAAGCTCTAAAGTCCGCTGCAGCCAGCAGATCGCGGGGTAGGCTGGGCCTTCTAGGCGGCCACTGTCGCCCCTAGTCCCCACTACCACTGTAGCACTTACAGCACTAACAGGGCTCCCGCGACGCGACCTCTAGCGCGTCACCCTCTCGACACGCCCCCCTGTAAATAAAAATAATCTACTGCTTTCACCGTCACCTCACTCACAAGTGCATCAAGGCAGCCTCCTTTGTGCAGCACACACAGTATATCTCCCTCCTACTCAGAGACCCAATGAGACTTGTCATCTTTCCAGGAGCCGATCAACAGTATTGAAACCCATTGCGCAACGCACTCATTGGCCAACTGCACGCCTGCCCGATTCGCTCTTCTCACCCTCTCGAAAAGGGAATTCGAGGAGCAACAGAAGTCCAGACTATGTCTCGAAAACAGTCACCCTTCGACATGGATTGCTCTTCTAAGGTTCGGTAATAGAAGTAAGTGATTGAGTCTCCATTAGAACTCACTCGTGAGACTGCCATGAACAATCTCGGGAGAGACTCACGTTAGCACTCCTGTAAGAGCAGATCATGCAACGCGACCCAATCAACCAACACACTATTCACTACCATAGTCCTACTGGCTTCCATCGGCAGAAGACAACTTTTGAGACCAGATTCCTCAACCTACCAAAAAGAAATGCACAGGCTTTCTTAGACCCTTACCTAAGTGATCCCTACGATACTGACGGAAACCTGCCCAGGACACGGCGGCGCAGGTCACCTACACACGGCTTCCAAATGGAGACAAAAGTAAGGAACAACGGCCCAATACTCTGCTTCAGGGATCGAGAACAAGCTGGCAAACTCGTCCCGAGAGGATTCCAGGATGCCAACCAGGTTTTCCCTCCGCGCCGAGTTTGAGGGGCCGGCGCGAGGTGCTCCGGATAAAGTGTCGAAATATATTAAATGGCCTTTCTCGTTGGTCCTTTCGAGTCTCGGCATCTTGGCAAGCTGGCGATAATGACTTTTCTCGATCGTGTGGTAGTATTGTTCGGGTCGTCAATATATTTCGTACCGCGGAAGTCGTGCGGAAACCTGGGAACGTCTTCCCGCATGACGACCGCTGTCAGATGTGGTGGCCCTGCACGACCACTTGCATAGAACGAGGAAATTATGTATTCTCTTGACGCATATAAACACTCAAAGAACCTCGTCGATCTTTCATATGTGGCATTACTCCCATGGGATCCATATCATCACCTGCTTATCCCTGAGACCAGCATCAAATTATAAAGTACTAGGCAAAACTTCCAGCAAAGACGACAACACGACCACCATGAGGTTTTCGATCCTCTTTCTTGCCTGTGCCTCCTCCCTGGCCTCGGCACACACCATCTTCCTCCAGCTCGAGACGGGCGGGACAACCTATCCCGTAGGCGACGGAGTCCGCGTTGAGAGCTACGACGGTCCCATCCAGGACGTGACATCCGACAGCCTCGCCTGCAACGGCGACCCCAACGGCACACCTGTTGCCACGTCCACCATCCTCAACGTGACCGCCGGGTCAACCGTTAATGCTGTCTGGCGGCACACGTTGACCTCTGGCGCCGACGATGTCATGGACGCGAGCCACCTGGGCCCGACGCTAGCATATCTGAAGAAGGTGGATGATGCGGTGACGGATACCGGGGTTGGGGATGGCTGGTGAGTTTGATGTTCTCGTCTTTTGTTCTATTCTATCCCTTTTTTTCTAGGGTCCTGGTGTAGATGAATGGAAGAATACATGGTGATGACGACGGCACAACAATATTGAATATACTGACGCGGGGAGCACAGGTTCAAGATCCAGGAAGACGGATACAACAGCGGGGTCTGGGGCACGACCAAGGTCATCAACAACGCGGGCCTGCAGCCTATCGATATCCCCACGTGCATCGAGCCCGGCCAGTACCTCTTGCGGGCTGAGATGATTGCCCTGCATGCTGCGTCTACTGCTGGAGGCGCGCAGCTGTATATGGAGTAGGTTCTTACCAGGAGAGAAGAGAGAAAAGAGAAAGAGGTCGGGGCGGTTCCAGATCCATGCTAGATCACTCAACTGACGACTTTCTTTTCTCTCAGATGCGCTCAGATTAATATCGCCGCAGGGACAGGGTCTGAATCGCCAGAGACGTACAGCATTCCGGGTATCTACAGTGTACGTGACCAGACTTGCATACACTTACTTGGAGTTTCCCTTTCATATTCCTTTCCCGTTCGGTAGAAAGTACTTGAGGCTGATAGTAAACCCTCTCCCGCAGGCCGATGACCCCGGTCTGCTCATCAACATTTACACCATGTGAGTTCCTTTCCCCTCGTGACTCTCGTGAGAAAGGGCGCCGGTCACTAATGGATGTTATCATCTCTCTCAGGACATCATCCTCGACCTACACCATCCCGGGCCCCGATCTCTTTTCCTGCTAAGAAGCAGAGGTCCGCTTGACTACCGCAAGATTATTTCTTCAAGTCGATTTCTGTTGCGTCTCGATGGCATCTGTCTGAGCAGAAGGCAGACAAGGGAGATGTTGTGTATTCTGTCAAGTTCTTGCTCAAAGAAAACGAGGACCAGTCTCGGGCCCCGCCACGTAGAGACGGAGAATCACAGATATACGTTGTATTTCGAGACGAGAGAAAAATACAATCAGGTAAACCAGAAAATGGTGTATCCAGGACTACTCAGTCTTCCAACAATACAAGAACTTATCCAATCATTATCTACCACGTCCCAAAAATATACCAGCAACTTATTAACTACCCAGATCGCCGTCGACACATATTATCCAAAAGAAAATAGAGAAAAACAAAGAAACCCTACCCCAATCACATTCCCTTTTTATATCTCCCCCTTAAAACCCGCCAACACCTTGCACCCTCTTGATAGCCCCCGTGATCCCCTTAGCCCAAGCGAACCGGCCCGGATCAACCCCAATCGCGCCATCCGCCATATTCCCATCCGCATCCGTCCAGATGCCCGTCTCTTTATCCAGCGCACCATAGATGTGCGTGTTCTGGTTCCGGCGCAGGCCGTCGATCCAGGCGCGGCACGCCTGCTCGCTCTCCAGCAGGACATTGATCTCCTGGCTGTGGAACCACGACTGCGTGTCCTGGTTGCCGTTGCCCTGGATGCCGATGCGCTCGTCCACGATCATGAGCTTGATGTGGCAGCTGCGCTTCTTCTTCTCCTGGATGATGGGCTTGGTCTGGTCCTTGGCGACGTACCAGAAGTAGTGCAGGCGGTCCCGCGCGGGGCCGGAGAGGGCCGTGTACAGCTTGTGTGCGATCATGTCGTTGTGCCCGCCCTGCATGGGCAGCAGCTCGCCCGAGTCGTTGTAGCCCAGGCAGATGTAGCAGTAGACATCGATGCCGCGCTGGCATGCGGCAATAATCTCCGGGACAAGGGGCTCTGCGTTGAGGGTCGGAGACTGGATAAAGACGTTCTTCTTGGCGTTGCGCAGCGCCGAAAGCCAGGCTGCGTTCTGCGGCATCGAGACGGATTTGTGATTTGGGGGGCCGTAGGGTGCGCGGTTGACCATGGCGATGGGGAAGGGCTCGTGGACGGCGTGAGGTATGTAGGGTGTCATCTCATCCTCGGGCGCACACTCGGGCGCGTCGGCGGGGAATCCGACGTTGATGGTGTGGTTGAGATGGCGGTTTACAGCTTGAAGCTGCGTCTCTCCCTGCTTTGCAGACACGGACGCCTGTACTCGGAGGACCTCGCCTGCAATGCTATCATCGTAGTGCTGGTCGTCGGTGGTAAGCTCTGGCAGGGCGTCCGCGGCTCCTGTGGGCAACCCTGCATGGTTGCCCGGCTGCTGACCCGCATTTAGGAATGCTGTCGTGCCTTGGTCAGGTCCATTGACGGCATTCGAGGACTGATCTTGGCCAGCGGCGGCCTGTTGCGCCCCATCTGTTGAAGATCCATTCTGTTGACCTGGAACGACACTTTCAGTCGTAGACGGACCTGTGACGACGTCGGCACGCTGCGTATCATCGCTCTGCAATTGATGTTGGCTGCCGTCCACATGACCAGGCTGTGATTGTTGTCCTTGTTGTCCACTGCGACTAGAATAACTGTACGCTGTCCGCTTCTGCATCTTTGCTGGGTCCACCACAGCGTTATGACCACGGATGGAGCCGCTGGGTCCAAATACACCAGCATGTGACTCCTGGAAGCAAGACAGGCCGCCCTGGGCGGCAGGAGTATCGTGGCTCGGCAGCGGAGGCTCAAGGTCCTTGTGCCAGGAAATTAGAGCCATGTCATAAATAGAGTCCACAATCGGACCCTCCATGTGTACCATCATTTCCAGGTTCTCATTGTCCTGGATATTGTTGCTCTGCAGGATGGCGATCTTCCTGTCGACGATCATGTACTTGCAGTGAAACGTTCCGAGGAGCGGATGGTGGTAATTCATGACCTGCAGGTCGAGGTTGGGAATCTCGTGCGGTGGCGGGATCTTGACCTTGGGCCCGGTGAACTCCTTCTCCGAGACGACGTAGTGAGGCTCAACCAGCTGTTTTGGGCTGCCTCTGTCGTAAATCAGCTTGAAGACGATCTTGGTACCCCTCTCGCCAGCCCGGCGCGACAGTTCCCGCATGGCATCGGTGATGAACTTGGATGCCGTGCTGTTGGCCCAGTAGTTGGTGGCCAGAAAGACCTCCCTCTCGGCCCTCACAATGCAGTTGGCCATGTGTCTCACAATATCCGGGATCCTAATAGTATGCAGTTGAGTTTTCGTTGTCATCAAATGCGAGATTAGAAATCGAGAGAGTTCTTACGTCGAGATGACTGTCAAGGGCAACACGCCACAGCTGCCCATAAGAGACGGACTCACAACGCCGTGGGCCGGATTTCCCTTGAGGGACATGATGGCATCATGATAAATCTACAGCTCGCCGTTAGCCATGTGGTCTGCTCTACCGACTCTCGCCGTCCCTTGTCCTTCTCTCCTCGTTTCAAACAGATGACCGGACGCACCTTCAGGAACAATTCGCTCGGTTGCGTCGGACCCCAATGTCCACACTCCGCAGCTCGTTCCAAGTGATCATTCTCATCATACTTATCCACATGATTGCTAGAATGATGACCGTACAACTTCTTCCACGCCTTGCCGGGAGCCATGGAGGGATCCTTGGCCAAAAGAGACGAGACACTCTCGGGAGAGATGAAGAGCCCATACATCTCGTCGCTGATCGGTCCATTAAACACCAGTCCTTCCTTGGCGTCGTGCTCTGTGGCCTCTCCAGACATCTTCTCTCCCGTCGTCATCTTCTTGTCGCTGTTATGATTCCTCTTGTTGTTCAAAAGATCTTTTCGCTGTCGAGGCGTGGTAACTGCCCGGTAAGGCAGTTCGACAAGCGTCTGATACACGGCACTGCCCAGGTTCGAGGCCGGATTACCGCTGGCGTTGGGATCTTTCGTCATGGTGAGAAGGAAAAGACAAGACAAAGAGAGACCTGCGGGTCTATTAAAGAAAACGGTGGGTACTCTTATGTAGGTACAGAGGCGCAAGGGCGGACGGATTTGCCTTGCATGCAGGTTCTGGACTCCGGAAGTGGTGTGCGTGCTGACGCAGTGAGAGAGTGGGATCCACACCACAATTTTGAAGAGGAGGGGGGGGCTGCTCACACAGCCACCTTGACGACACGCAAGTCCTGGTACTGTTAGTATGGGCTGGAGTCTATAATGGAGAGGCGCATGCGATGATGAAGGCCCTCCGGAGCGATCCGCAGGGTCTCCAGGGCCAAGCTTTCGCCAAGATTGGCGGCTCAGGGCCGAGGGACGACGTCAGTGCGATGCTGGTCCTTGACCTAATAAAGCTGGGGTAGTCATTCTTGGCTCTGGAATCTGGTTCATGTGTGTGCCGTGAGCCGAACAGGTGGAATTTGTTGGGTAAAGTTGGGAAAAGGGGTTGTAGAAAACGAGACCAGCCCGTCTTGCCCACAAAGTGCGCCTTAGTATAAGGTGTGCACATGATGAGCGAGGGTCCTGGCCTTGCTTGAGCCGGCTTCAATCTTGTTACTTAGTGTGTGCCTATTGCGCTGACGTCACAGCGGGCAGACCAGGTGCAGCCCATACTTGTAGAGACGTTGGGGCTAAGTATGGCGCAAGATAAACAAGCTTGACTTGAAGCTTTTCTAGCCAAATCAAGATACCTTGGTTACCACACCAGACACAGCCGCCTGCCCGCCCAGTTCCAGTTGTTCGAACCTTGCTTGTATGAACAAAGACGGCGATCTGTTTGCTATATCATTTAAGGGTTTACTATTCGTTTTGTATATGAGTGAGACCAGACCCGAATCCGGCTGAAATCGAATCATCACAAGACTACCAATTCAACATTATGGAATCCAGATGGCTTGACTAGGTTAAAGAATACACAGCTCCAGGCTGTCACTCCCTTGAGCCCAAGTTATTATACGTCTCTGCTACAGCTCCGTCGGACGCTGCTTCTACAGCTCGTCGACTGCACCACCGTTCTGGAGCTTCACAAAGTTCGTAGAACCGAGCTCATACTGATGAACATCAGGATTAGCTTCTTAACGTACTGATGACAGGGAAGTCTGAGGGGGCCAACTTACTGCAAAGGCCAGCGTCATCTTGGCGTGCTGGAGCATGTGGTCGAACGAAAGATACTTCAACGTATCGTCGGTGGAGTGAATGTGGTTGTCGCTATCCTCGAAAGCCGACTCGATAACAAATGCCGATGGATAGCCAGCCTTGGAGGCCGACGCATGGTCGCTACAAGCATACCCGCACTTGGTCTCCACGAAGGGGATGTCGCAATACTCGATGATGACCTTCTTGATGAACTCGGTGAGTTTCTTGTCGACATAGTCAACGATCACGCCGACACTCTCTGGCTTGCCCGCGTCAACTGTGCGCTGGACGAAGCCCGTCATGTCTTGTTGCAGCATGGCCTTGATGTCTCGGCCCTTTCGCTCGTATTCTGAGAAGATGGCCTGGCTTCCCAGGAGACCGCCTTCTTCAGCCGAGTACCAGTGGAATTCCTACAAGCAGATGTGGGTCAGAAGCAGCTCTAAAAATCGTCAAGAGACTGGGTACGGTGTTTCACATACAATTGTGTTCTCCAGCTCTCCCTTCTGAACAGCGTCCGAAGTCAGGAAGACCCGGAACGCTTCCAAGATCGTGACAGTTCCGCTTCCATCGTCGTCCGCACCCGGCGCCGCGAGGATCGATGGCAGCCAAAGGTTGATAGAGTCCTGATGGGCGGCAACCACGACCGTAGAGTTGGTCTGACCAGGTATCGTGGCGATGATGGATGACTGCTGCCAGCTGTGCGGGAACGCCTTCGCATGGACGCCCTCTGCTCCAGATTCGTGGATAATGTCCTTGATCTGCTGCAGCAACCACTCGGACGACTGCTTGCCGTAGTCCGACTTGTAGTATCTCGTGTGGAAGGAGGTGAACTTCTCGAGGTTGTCGTGCATGTTCGCCTTGGACAAGTTCGACAGGAGGGGTTTGACGTCGTCTTGGAAAGCTACCTTGGCAGGGAAGACGACGCTCGAACGGGCGTTGAGACGAGAAGCGCCCAGGTACTGAGTGTCGGTGATGTCCATGAAACGCTGGCCGTTCTGTTGTTGAAGATGAGAGGTCAGTGCTGGGGTGACGGGACCGGTCTTGAGGTTGTCGTCCGGCTCCCCATCCCACCATCAGCTTTTGTTGATGAGAACAAATTCAAAACATACACGCTTCAGCTCCCATTTCTCCTCCTCCGAGACCCATCGTGTGTCGCCGGGACCCAGCTCGATTAGGTACTGCTCGGTTGCCTCGGCCCAGACGCCGTCGGGATAGAGCTGTACATTGTCGCCTTCGTTGAGCTCGACAAAACGGCCTGCGACGGCTGGCGCCAGTAATGCGATGACGGATGATGCAGCGACCTTCATGATGTTTAGAAGATGTTGGGAGTAGTGGTGGTGGAAGGTATGAGGATGAAAGTCGACAGAGGAAGCAATCATAAGCACTGTTCCGAGGTGACCCCTTATCTGAATCCTTATCACTATGACAATAGGTGCTCAGCCAAGGTTTGACCACTGGGTCACAGTGGCTGGCCCAATTAGCAGCTCTAGGGCTGGGCGCTGGGTAGCTCAGGACTTCAGGGATAGCTCTGGCTCATCCCAGGCAGCACATGACGCAACACGCTGAGACATTGATCAGGCACGCCAAGCCAGCTGCCCCTTATTGAGGTCCAAGCTTCAAGACCAGCTGAGCATGACTCCAGAATCACACAGGTGTGCATCCCTTTGGCTTCCGAGTTAAAAGTGAGTAGCATTTTTTGATATTCTCATGGTGGAGATCACATTGAGCATATATCAAAAACAACTTTGTCCCTAGGCATCAATACTCATATGTGTTCTGCTGCCTTTACAAAGGTAAAGGGTAAAACTACCCAAAGGGGGCTTCTTTAAGGCAGTAATCACGGGCATTTAAATGCATTCCCTTCTGTCGAATATCCTGACATATAGTTGAAACAAGATAATTTCTGGAAATGACTACTTTCACCTGCAGAAATCTGAGGTTGAATGCTGGTTTGGTCTTTGTCTGCAAGGCTGTCGGCACAACTGATAGCTTTGTGTAAGTGATCTTTATCTCAAGTCCGGGTTTACCAGGAGTTTTGCCACAGATTTCTTGTAATGTTAAAGCACCCAACAAAATTACCAGAAAGAAAACAAGAAAAAAAAAAGAAAACAAAATGCAATTCATAATCTTAATTCTCAAGTGACCTTAAATCTTGCTGACCGCTTGGTTTCCAAGCTGAGCTGTACTTATGCTCTGGAACAGGGAGGCCATGTGTCAGTGCAACCCTTGAGATGAACACATCCGAGGACAAACGAATTAAACAGACCCTGGTGCCAGGGTCTGCTCAACATTAATCCTGGTCGATATGCTTGGCAATGGACCTATGATGCATAAGATGTTTCTCACCTATCATAACACCTTCATTCAGTCAGGTAGCATGATCTACTTAGAGTTGGGGGCTATGACATGAAAGGGCGGGGATGTCAAGGTGTGTCGTGCCTGCCAAGCATGCTGAACGAAACGGAGGAAGGAAGAGCTGGCCTGTCTGCTATCATGATCGTTGTTTGGAGAGGCACGGATAGTAGGACTGATTGCTTACCCCACTCAATCAATATGCCTGGAAAGTTTTCTCACCCATACCACCCCTTCTGAACTTTGGTTGTTGTCCTCATCTCCAACGTCCCGCTTGACCAGCACAAGCTTGCTTACCCTGCAAGACGGTCGAGAAACACAAGGGCCTAAGGACACAGGTAAAAGCTTCTTCAAAATGCTACCTCATGTCTCTGGCATGAGGTCCAGACTGCCTGGACCCTGCTCGACTCGGGCACATACCTTACTACCTACCATGCCAGCATGCCACCATTATGCAGTACTACGACGTACTTTTGATTAATGACATAGCCATGCACCATGTCTTGGTCTGAATACCACCAACCAGCCTGCGCTTATATGCAGTGTTACCTTCCAGCCCCCCTCCTTAGCCCTATCACCACCTTTCCCCTCATCTGCATGATGATTGCAGTGAGGTTGTCTTCTGGGTCTGAGAGGCAACAGAGAGTAACAGTGATGGAACGCTGGTCAAGGACCCAGAATGACCTGATCTTAGATTTCTTCTACCTGCTGCACCTTGTCCTGCAGCAGTTCATCCCGTCGCCGGCATCTCAGGAACGCCTCCACCTCCCTTGGCGATCTCGCTCCACGGAAGAACTTGCAGACATGACGATCTGCAGGTGGTACGGCGAAGGAGCACTAAACATGGGTTCCCCTCCCTCCCCCAAAGGTTCCCCGCATTCTCCGGATCCCGCTAGCTGGGTAAGCGATCCTTTTGGCAGCACGGTTTTTTTGTTTCCTTCTGCTGGACCTTTCGCGTTGGGAGCGCAAACAGGCTGTGCTCCTTGTCGCTGGAAGATTTTCTGATTTGACCAGGGCACATGACTACTCTATCCTTGAGGCCAGAGTGGATCGTCGTCCTATAGCCGCCCGAATGGTTGCTTACTGCGTCCCTCATTTCCCCTCGGCCCTTCTTCCTGCGTCGGCTCACCGTATGTCTCTCGTTAGGCGGTGGACATGTGCAGGCCACATGCAGGCCGTGTAGAAAGTACGTCTTTGTTGTTGTTGGAGGAAACTTTGGAGTACAGTAGCACCTCGGGGAAGATCTGCCCGCCCGCCTTTCGTGTTGACTCGAGCGGTAGGATGGTTTGGATGGTACGTCACTCCACAGCATCCTGGCCAGCGATCCCCTCATTCAATCATAAGAGTGCCTCGTGCCCCCAGGTTGCAGATCGGGTTGCTCTCCGTCTGCTGTGTGTGGTTGTCCTGTTTTGGCTGTTGGTCAGGTACGCACAAGAAAGAAAAAGACTGCATTGCTCGCATAGGATCTGCTGCTGCATCTCCATCAGACAATATGTTGTCCTCCAAGTTGGCTCTCTTCTGCTGTACGGCACTGCTCCGGGCCGTCAACGGTCAGACGGCCACGACGTCTGGGCCTCTGACCTCGTACACCCTGACGGCCGACAACATCACGGCTGTCTTCATACCCTATGGAGCCCGCCTGACCCATCTCCTGGTGCCTGACCGGAACGGCGACTTGCAGGACGTGGTTGCAGGCTACGACAATGCTACCCAGTACCCAGTCGATACTGCGACAAACCATACGTACTTTGGTCCCATCGTGGGTCGTTATGCCAACAGAATCAAGAATGGCACCTTCACCCTCGACGGCGTGACCTCGCAGATCCCAGAGAACGAGAATGCCGGCCACGACACGCTCCACGGTGGCACTGTGGGCTACGACGCGCGCAACTGGACCGTCACGTCGTACACCAACGAGTCCATCACCTTCACGCTCCTGGACGAGGCCTATGAGGGCTTCCCCGGCACCGTCCTCACGCATGCCACCTACACCGTGAGCAACACCATCCAGGGCTCTGCCTGGGGCCTGTCCCACCCCAGGATCACCATGAAGACGACCTCCTTCGCCCTTGACAAGCCCACGCCCATCATGCTGGCCAACCACATCTACTGGAACCTGAACGCATGGAAAGACGAGACGATTCTCAACGACACGACGCTGTGGATGCCCTACGCGCGGCGCTTCATCGGCATCGACAACATTGAGGTGCCCAACGGGACCATCGAGACGGTCGCCTCGCACCCGGTGCTCGACTTCACGGCGCCTAAGCTGGTCGGCGCCGATATCAGCGACGCTGTCAACTACTGCGGGCTGGGCTGCACAGGCTACGACAACGCCTTCATCACTGACCGCCCTTACGACGCGGGCGCGACCTCGTCCAGCTTCCCCGTCCTGTCGACCTGGTCGTCCACCACGGGCATCCGCCTGGACATCAGCACCAACCAGCAGGGCCTGCAGATCTACAGCTGCAACGGCCAGAACGGCACGATCCCCATCAAGCCCAGCCAGATCGCCAGGAACACCGATGCTCCTGACGGCGGCGCCAAGTATGTCAACAAGTACGGCTGCATGGTCATCGAGACGCAGGGCTGGATCGACGCTGTCAACAACCCGCAGTGGGGCCTGACCGATTACTGGTACAGCGACCCGAGCACACAGCCCAATGTCATGTATGCTACCTACGACTTTACGACCTTCTGATGAGGAGGTGCGAGAGCCTTAGGGAACGTACATGTTTCCTGGCAGCATTAGCATAATCAATTGACGGAAAAGAAGAAAAAAAAATATTTACTTCCCCTAAATAATTAATATAATATTTTGTCCGTTGTCCATGTCTTTATTGCCCGCTAAATTAATGTCCGCATGTTCGTTCTCCCCTCCCCCCTCCCCGGGGAATGGCTGTTATTGGTGGGAACGGGCCGAGAACCCCCCATTGCTTTGCAATTAAACTGATCCTACAACAGGGAAACAGGGTGCACTCCGATTTGTCACCCCCCGAGCCTGAGTGATTGCGGTATACCGCTGCTCCCGAGCTCCGCCCCTAGGTGTCTCCTCTGGTGGCTGGTGCTGGTGGACGAGGGAGCAGCTCAGGACTCGTTGGTCAGCGAGACGCCATCAAATGCGGGGCCCGCTGTCGCGAATGGCCTCGTGAGAGCCAAAGCCCAAAAGTCCCAACGATCATATAAATAAATACCGCACTTTTCCCCCTCCTCAAGGCGTTGGTTTGGCTAAGCAGGTCTGTATTTGCACAAGTCAAATTGCACAAGACATCTTGGGTCCAGTAGACAGACCGCTATCACGAGCACCCATCTGTGTGTCGTACCACATACCAGCATCCTTCTAAGCTACAATGTCCAGCCAACCGATCCCAGTCCTTGTCACTGGCAAGGGCGAGCCTGTCGGGCGCATAGTCATAGACGCCCTGCGGCCCGAGTATGAAGGTCAGTCAGTCAGCCAGACCCCCAGCCACTCCTTCATACTCTGGGCCAATTGCCAGCGGCTGCAGGTGACAAAAAAAATATAAAACTAAATGTAATATGTATACTAAAGAATGACTTCCTTCTCAAGTAATCCACTTCACCCTCGCCAGCGCCGTCAAAGAAGAACTCCCCCTCCTCCTGACCAATAAGCCTCCCGCCAACCCAAGCAGCACACTCGGCACGGCCAACTGGTCCACACCACAGGCCCTACTCCTCGGCGGCGCCTACCAGGACGCCGACATCGAGAGCCTCGTCGAGCTGGTCGGGAAGACAGACGGGGCCATGCAGATCCCCTGGCTGCGGGTCGATACGAGCAAGAAGGCGCCTCCCCCGGCGCAGCCTACGGAGGACGAGGTGCGAGGCTATGCGGTGGATGTTGCGCGGCGGATGAAGGAGGTGCTGGGGCGGCTTTCGGTGGAGGGCAAGCTTGAGGTGGGCGATGGAGGTGTTTATTTGGTTTGAGAAGGAGGTTGGTTGTTCAGGTGGGAGGGTTGATGGGATTGTCTGGTCTGGGAAGGTGTTGTCAGGAGATCTGACGGTGGATGGGGGCTCGCATGTCGTTTGGATGTTCTCATACGCAGTGTGAGAATAAACCAGGCCTGCATGCCCTATTTCCCGGGTACTTGGCCTGTTCGTCAGGTCTGATATCCATTTTTGGTGTTGTCGGAATTTTGCAAGGACTTTATATTGATGCAAACTTAAAATTGAGAGTGACTGTAGATTGAGGTGGTAATTATATCACCTTCTCATCTCACTGAGTCCATGGCACCCTTTTTGACTGAGACAATCTTTTGGTGAGCTGTTGCGACAATATCTCCTAGCCACACCCACATATAATTCATGACCATTCTTAGGACACAGTTAGTGCCCGCTCATAGCAGTAGCAGTCCATGAGCGGGTCCTTTCGGGCGGCTTACATGCTCCGTAAGATTTAATACTGGTGTTCATAGACCTGACGTGATTGGTTGGCTTGTGTGATGTCAGAGTATACTTTCTAGAGATATCTCCAAGTATACGAATTCAAAGGCAGAGAAGAGATGTTTTTTTTTTCTAACATGTTTCATGCCCTTTTTTTACCGCCAGAGATGAATGAATGCTTTGTCGTTGTTCGTCCGAGATTCGGCATCCGCTCGGGCGAACAGCTTAGAAATGGAGGAACAGATTAGAAACGGACGACCCAATTTTGTCTCGGCCTATATTGTCTTTATAAACGCGATATCCAAATATATAGAGCCCTTCAACCATTTGAGCATTCTCTCTTCCCCAGCTAGCACCAACAACAACACTAGGATAAATTACATTTGCACATTCACTACCGCACCACCAAACCCTCAAATCATCATGTCTGGCCCCCACCGGATCCTCATCACCGGCGCCTCGGGCTATCTCGGCGGCACCCTCCTAGCCCGCTGGAACCAAGCCAACCTCCCTTCTTCAGCCTACGACAAGCTCTTCGCGCTCGTCCGCACCGACGCCCAGGCCGCAGCCGTCAAGCAACACATGTACGGCGCCGAGCCCCTCCTGCTGGATGTGCACGACGAAAAGGCCGTCCGGGACGCCGTCGTGAAGCATGAGATCAGCATCGTGTATTTCCTCGTCGATGCGGTGCAGTGTGAGGCGCAGGTGTACTTCATCAGGGCTCTGGCCGAGGTCCGAGAGCGCACCGGTCGGGAGGTTCACTTCCTTCATGTAGGTTGAGACGATGAGCACTTGTTCAGTGTAGGGGTAGGATAACGCCTGCGATTGTTGGTTTACTTTTCGACTGACAACCTGGGGGATCGAGTTAGACGACTGGGGCCAAGGTATTCTCTTCACATGCTGGTTTCCCGACGGACCGGCCGCTGCTTGATACAGATCCAGATCTGTTTTCAATCCAGAAAGCCCAGAGGGCTCAATTCTCCATGCTACAGTCGGTATGTATCGCTTTGACCAAGGCAGACATGCTGTAAGGGGTGTGCCTAATCTCTTGCTCCAATCAGGCTGTCAACACAAACTGCAGAGTCATTGAGGAGTCGGAGAAGCATGGCGTGCGGAGTTACATCTTCGCCCCCTGCATTGTCTACGGTAAGGGAGAGGGATATGGCAACATCATCTCGATACAGACTACTTGCGTTGTGAAAGCTGCCCTGGCTATGAAGCGAATGTACAAGGTTGACGAAGGCAAGCCGGTACGTTCCCTTGACCATTGCTCGCAAGCACTGATGGAGATCACGGAGGAACAAAATCCCCTGGAACTGATTGATTCTCTCAGGAATGGCCCGTCTCTCACATACTTGATACTACACGTCTCTACTTCGACATCCTGCGCACGATCCTGAACGGAGGAGACCCGGGCCACGGCAGAGGAGGCTACTTTCTCGCTGCTTCGGGGTCCGTACCGTGGGACGACATCTACGCGGCCATAGCAGCGGTGCTGGCGAGGCGCGGCCTGGTGGCGGATGACTCTGTCGTGCCGGCGAGCCCCGAGGTTCTGGCGCGCATGGGAGAGGCCCTCGGGTGTCCGGCTGAGGTGGTGAGCCTGCAGATGGGCGGAAAGTGAGCACGACGCTATTTTTGTGGTTCATATTGTATATTTGAGTCTAGATACTGATCCGAGTTTGACGAACCCAGGTGCACATTCACGAGTAAGCGTGGAGAGAGGATTGGGTGGAAGCCTCAATTTGGCCCTCGGCATATCACTGAGGCTGCGAATGATGAGGTCCAGCTTATCTTGGACAACCTTGGCTGATCTGGAGGAAAAGCTGATCGGGCTTTTGTCTGTAGAGGTAGACTTATTGAGGGATTCGTACTGGTGATTCCCAATGAATATCTGAATGCTTTGTATAGGACAGTGTGACGGCTCGTCATCTCCACACCGAGTGTAAGACATCATCAGTCCTAGATGTGTGGAATTTCCCTCGCTTCAAGTAATATTCAGTTGAACTCCATGGAGGGCTCAATTGTGGAAATACCAAGGAAGTCATCGTCAAGACCAGATCTGGCGAAGGAATGCATCCGAGTTTGGCTTCCTGCCGAGGAGAGCCTGCACCGTCTCGGCCTCTGGTTGACCTGCTCCAGGTTCCAAGAGCAGTTTACGAAACGTCCTCCCGGCGCTCTTGTCCAAGGCATTCCCAGCGAAGACGGCGTCGTAGATATCTGCCGCGATCACCTGACATCTGCAAGACGAGTGTGCACCAGTCAGCTGCTTGACCCAGATAGAGCCCGAAAATCGACGAGGGGGTAATCACTACTGTACTCACAGCGGATACGCAAAATAGCCTGCGGCGTAGTTTTTGAGTATATGGCTGAACGAAGCCTGGCCCCATCCTGGATCATGGCCGATTTCACCACCGAGGGCTACACCCATAATCTCGGATCTTGTAAGGTTCCAGAGCGCAGTCGTGTCTATGTCAGCCGCTGCCTGTGCGCTCGGCGGCGAGTGGATCGACCGCATCATGTGGTTTGCGTGGAAGAGCCATTTCGTACGGGTGACGCTCTGGGCAATGTCCAGCGGCAGCGTCCCAGACAGCTCTTCAGCGCCATGCTGCTGTTCAGGTAGGCCACGGACCAAAGAGTGGTGTCTGCCTAGGCGCATCAGCACCTCTGCGTCCCACGCCCAGTTCTCCATGGTCACACTTGGGATCTCGACAAAATCTCGCGAGTGCTCAATGCCGTACTTTGCAGTCGATACCAGGTTGTGAACGGCATGCCCCATCTCGTGCATCAGTCTCTTGACGTCTTTATGCTCGAGCAGGATCGGCTCATCTACAGAGTTCTCCGGCCGGCTGATGGGGCAGATCACCGCCGACACGCCATGGTGCCGGACTCCAAGTGCGTCTACGAAGGGCCGCTGGATGGCAACGTGCGTGCCGTTGTTGTATTTTCCTTCCCGGGCGAGGATGTCGAGGTACAAGTAGCCCAAGAACTCGCCCGCGCCATCTGTCGCTGTGCTGTTCCGCACCGCGTATGTGAGAACCTCGTCGTGCCATGCCGTGACCTCGGGCAATGGTGTAAAGTCGAGGCCGAAGACTTCTTCGTACAACTCGAGGATGCCTTTGACGGTGTGCCAGACTTCAAAGTGCTCTGCGAACTTGCGCATGTCGAGAGAGCAGTGCTCCTCTTTCCAGCGGTAGGAGTAGTGGCTAAGGTCCCAGGCGAACAAGTCCGGAAGGGTGCGATCCGGATCGTGGGTGTGCTGACTGGTATTATCAGCAGAGACACTGCCATGGCGGGACGGGCCATCGAGCTTCATCTGGCGGAGCTTCGTCAGGTCGGCATCGCGGATAGGTTCGAGCTTCCGGCGCAAGGTTTCCAGCGATGCCAGGACCTCGGCCGTGCTGTTGGCCATCTTGTCCTGCATTGCGACGGCTGCATAGTTGTCGAAGCCCTGCAGGCGGGCAATCTCGTCCCTCAGCACAATGATGTTTGACAGGCGCGGGACGTTGTCCGGGAAGCGATGCGACCGCGCGACTTCCAGACGACGCCGAGTGTCTTCCTGGACGGCACTCCGGTAGACTACAGTGAAGGCGTTGCCCTTGAGTGGCACCCGGTATAGCTGTTGGTCTGCCTTTGGGCTGAATCCAACAATCACCTCTTGCGGCGTACCCGTCTTTAAGGATTTCAGAATATCTGGCCGCACTCCCTCTAGCTCATCTCGGGTGTACCACACAGCACCGTCATTCTCCTCCGTGATGCACCTCAGGGAAGCAGATTCAAGCCCGCTCAGCTCCTCCGAGGCAGCCCGTATGCGCTGACGAGTCTCGGGGCAAGCAATGCTGGCCCCTGCACGGACATGTTGTCCGTGCATGCGCGCCACGAGATATCGATCCTGAGCTTCGAGGGCCTCGGCGGACGCCCCACCCGTGACTCGATGATAAACGGCGCTTACTAGATCGGCGACGTCGGTGCGCATCAGGTTGGCGGCCTCGGCAGTCGTGAACAGGGTTTGGGCCTTTCGTGCGGCATCGCGGACGTTCTTGTCTGGGTGCGCCTGAGCCAGCACGGTTCGGAGGATTGTGGTGCGGGCGGCTGTGTGGTTGCGACTGTCCACGAGGGGCCGAATTGTGTTGGCGAATATGGCGGTCTGTGGGGTTACGGCCTTGACAAGATTGTCTCGGATTGCTGTCTGGTTGGCAATGAGAGTATGTGTCTCAGCGAGAACAGACTCGGGATTGAGCCCGCCAAAGACTGGTGGGGGAGGGAGGAGTTGGTCTGAGTCTCGTTCCTCTGACCCCATCGCGGTGGTGGTTGATGTGCATGACACTCAAGGACCTGCGAGACCAGGAGCACAGGCTATGATGAGAAGAAAACTCTCCACAACGTGTTCTCGGGTCAGCCTTGTTTGTTTTTGCACTGGGAATTGCGACCACCACAGACAGGTGTTGATCAGAGCACAACCAACGTGCATAGGATCCAATGCAACAATACATTCAGAAACTCTGGGTTGTTTTCTGAATTGTGTGCTCCTGAACCAGCTACCTTACCAGCTTGTAGTAGTCTTTGTGAGATACACCTTCTATGCTCCTGCTACAGATAGCTGTAGGCTGAGGGAATCAAACAGCGCACAAGCTGAAGTTGTGAGCATGTACTTCTTCACCAACATCTCTTGTGTGTCAAGGACAGGGCCTGATATCGTGGGTCTCAACTACTGTGAGGTGGGGGCTGTGAATCTTGGAAGGAAGATGTAGTTTCCTATACCTACCATGTAGAGGACGTGGATCCCTGCACATTGTGATGATGTTTCAAGGCTGCGTGGTCGAGGGCCTGGAATGGCCTGGGTGGGCACAGATGTGAGGCCTGGGTGCCCGCCAAATCGCGCCATCCCGCCCCCTCAGTGCCGATGAAGAATAGGGCTTAGGGCCCCCAGGCCCCTCCTTCAGTGCCCTGTGCCCTGTAACCCCACCCTCATCACCACCAAGGAAACCCCCCACCCCCGGCCGATTACCCGTTCCTGGTCCTCCTGCGTGAAGTCCCAGCCCCTCCAAATTCCACCCCTCCACACCAAAGAATAGAGACATCACAGCTTCCGATATGCTTTTCGAGGGTGGGCATCCCCAACCACCAGCATTTTCCGATATGCCACGCGGTCGTTCGGTCGTTCGGGGACGCGCACACCAGGTTTTTGATGGTGCAATTGCGCCGGGTAGGGGCACTTTTTCTTCTGAATGACCTCCATATGTCTGTCTCATTCTGCTGTGCTTGTTTTGTTGCTTTTCCCTCCCCCTCCTTGTGCTCACCATCCTCCACTCTTCCTCTCCTTTGATTCCATTCACGATCCCTACGCCTAGCCAGCAGCGTCTTCATAGCTGCTGATTTCAAGACAATACTATCGTGGTGCCATTCAAAAAATCATTCCGGGGAATCTCCTCCCTTCTTTTCTGTCCTTACCGATCCCATCTCGTGCGCGCACCCGCCTCCTCAAGATGCGCCCCTTCAGCCTGCCCGCCAGCTTATTGCTCTGCGCTGCCCTCCTGTCTCAGCCCTCAAGCTGTCTGCCGGTAGCCGACGCGAGCGCAGAGGTGGTGGAGCACAGGGTACGACGATTTCATGCTGTCCGACCCCGGCAGACGTACTCGGTCGTGCCCATCGGCGGCCAGAGCACAACGTCGTCGACAAGACCGGCCGCGACCACCGTCGTCGAGACCGTCACGCCGGCGCCCAAGACGACCACTGACGAGGTTACCGAGACGGACATCTCGATCGTCTCGATCGCGCCAGCCACTGTGGTCGTGACGCAGACTGTCACTGATCTTGTCTCGTCTGGAACGTCGACTCTGTCGTCGGCCTCTACCTCTTCTGAGACGGTTTCGGCTTCGAGTGCTTCCTCGTCACTTTCAAGCACTTCACCAGCGACTACTTCCTCACCATCCTCGAGCCCTTCTTCGACAATATCGAGCACTTCTTCACCCACGAGTGCTTCTTCCTCAGCTGCGAGCACCACCTCCACTCTCACAAGTGCCTCAACGCCCACGAGCAGCTCCTCCTCGACCACAATAACCGAGTCCTCACCAACGACCCCCGCTTCCACCAGCATCACCACTATCATCTCGGTGTCTCTGCCTCCATATCTCACCTCGCCTACAGCGCCCTCCTCCCCCGTCACCTCTTATCTCCCAACACCGTCCACCTTCATCACCACCACGACCTCGTTTGACGACGGCCAGTGGCACACAACATACCCTGCTTGGAATGGCACGTCGGCACACCGCGCGGTGAGAAGGTGATATTCCAATTCACCCCGCCACGCCGCGCGCCAGGTGGAGAGTGCGCCCTGCACTTTGCTTTACATGAGTCGGATGGATACGACTATGAACGGGTAAATGAGGAATGAGTTTTAAGGAAAGTAATAATATCTAATGATGTAACACTAATTAACCATCATCTATGACACTTGGCTTGGGACGCGCTATATATATATACACTATGTACATAAAGACCCACCCATTGTCCAGGCACAGGTTGACCAGAGCTAGATATAGGGTCTTGGAGTTTGCGTAAAAAACGGAGGCTGTTTGGGATAAATGCCGTGTCAACACTTACATAGAGATCTATATAGACACCTTTAAAGGCTTCTGCAGAGTACCTTTCAATGAGGAATAATATCATTTGTACATATGTCTTGTCTGGTCTGGCATCATGACGCTGATATGTTCAGCTTAGGCTATGCACGAGACTTGATTCCCTACAGAGCCAATTCATTTAGAACCTTTGGATATATATAAATCATCAAATCATTTGCAATCAAGTGAGCGACAAACAGATACGACAAGCACACAATCACCAAGCAAGAGCAGCAGCCACCAAGAGAACATGCAACAAGAAGAATGCAGCAAAGATACAGCTTATTGCCCCATAAAAGTCGCATCGAGAATGCAATAGGCAAGTGAATATTCGTGGTATGGGTATTCAAATCATAAAAGTCAAAACTCATTATCGTTGCAATCTCCGATCCCCTTGCCTTCTCAGCGCTCTCCAATACAGGCCAGCATCAACCTCTCATAATCCCCAGACGTTTCGGCCTTGATCCTGCGCGCCAGGTCCTTTCCATACCGCTGCTTGTACGCCCCCTTGACATTCTCCATGTTGCCCTTGTCCCAGTGGCTCCGCACCACCCTTGCGACCAGGAGATGGTCCTTGGTGCCCGCGCCGGCCATGGCGTCCTCGAGCAGCATGGCCTGGTGCATGTACCTGTCGATGCCGTGGCGCAGCTGGAACAGCAGGGCGTCCTCCATGTGGCCGCGGAACTCCTTCTTGATGACCGTCTCGAGGTCGCGGGCGTACTTGAGCTTGTACTCGTGGGCGATGGCCCTGATCTGGTTATCGTTGCGCGTGCTGAAGATGCTGCAGACGCGCATCTCGTCGGTGCCCATCTTGCCCTCGGTGGCGGCGTAGATGGCGTCGACGTCCCGGTCGATGTCGGCCTTGATGACGGGCGCCGAGTCCTCGGCCCGCGTGGCGCCCAGGACGATCTCGAAGTGCCGCTCCGTCTTGAGGCTCAGGTCGTCCTTGACGGCCGCGACCAGGTCGCGGTGGAAAGTCGCCTTGTAGGCTGACTTGATGGCTCGGATGTCGGCGTTGCTGCGGCCCAGGAGCACGTCGTTGAGCACGCTCTCCTTGGTGCCGGGCCCGCCCATGGCCTCGAAGAGGCAGTGCACGTCGTGCTGCAGGGGTCCGCGGGCCAGCGCCACCAGGCCCTTCTCGAACCAGCTCGACGTCTCGTCCTTGAGGTCCGCGACCAGGTTGCGGCGGTGGTTGCGGGTGTAGGCATCGCTGATGGCGTGGATCTGGTAGGGGTCCTTGTCGGCGAGCTCGCGCACCAGGGCCCTCTCGTCTGTGCCGAAGCCCTTCATGGCCTTGCGGATGGCGTCGGCGCAGGGCCTGGCGTCCCAGTTGATGATCTGCGGCGGGCCGTAGCCTGGAGACGGAGGGGTCGGGAATGAGGGCGCAGGCGGAGGGGCGCCGTACCCACCAGGCGCCGGTGCGCCGTAAGGAGACGGGGCACCGTACTGGCCCGGCGGAGGTCCTTGGGGAGGTGGCTGCTGGTAGTAGGACTGATGACCACCCCCAGGCGGCGGCATTGGCGATGATGGGGCGCCGTAGCCATGTGGAGGGGGCGGTTGGCCGTAGGGCGCAGGTGGGTACGGGCTGTGTGGAGGAGGCGGGGCTGGCGAGTGGCCGCCGTAGGGAGGCTGGCCTGGATGAGGAGGAACTGGAGGAGGAGCACCGTACTGGCCTGGCTGCTGGTAGCCGTACTGTCCAGGTGGTGGTTGCGGCGGGGGAGGCTGTTGGCCGTAGTAACCGCCCTGAGGAGGCTGCTGGTCTTTTGATGTCAAAGTTAGCTTTTGGCTGACGACATGAGGGCATGGGGTGTAGCAGATACTTACTGTAGGGAGGATATCCTCCGTAAGACATCTTTGTAGTGGTGAAAAAGGTGGGGGACGGGAAGGAGGATCTGTTTGCTAGGCGCAAGGAATTCTGGGTTCGATTATCGATATGATTGTGGCACTTGTATGTATACTGCAGAGGTTCGATCAGAAGGACAAAAACTAGTATGGGTATCAAATATCAAAAGGGAAAATAAGAGGAAGAAAGATGAAGGAGGCTGTGACAAAGATGTCTGCAAGGTGGATGGGCAGGTTATTTATTGGATCTGCCCAGTCACTGCTGAAAGTAAAGTAGCTCATCACCAACAGCTCCTTTCGTCACCAGGATGAGCTTACTTTGGCAGGTGTCCTAGTTTCTTTCTTGTCCGCCCAGGCTGACGGCGCCAGTAAATCCCAAGCTTGGCGAATGGGGCAGTGTAAGCAGACGCGGTCGTGGGCGCAGGGCCGCCAGCAGCTAGACCACAGGCAGCTATCTCAGCCAAAACCTTGGAGAAGAGAGCAAGGATGGCACCTGCTGTGACGGATACGAGACCGAGGCCCGGAGAACAGATGTCTCTGGAAGTTTCGACAAAAAACAATGCAAGGTCAGGTGTTCTGTTTCCCTCTCCCTCTGCGAACAAGAGAGGCGACACAATCGATGCATTCTTACTGATTGATGGTGGCTGTGAACCAGGTTGTGTACCGTACGTACGGAGTACAGTGGTATAATATGAGTGGAGAGATAACCTTGGCGAAATCCATTACTGGGCTTTCAGCGGGGTCCTCTAGGCGTTACCCCTCCATCTTAGGCCGTTCCCACTCCCAAAATTCCGGGATTTTCGCGGGCGGATCGGCCACTGAGGCTGAATATGACGTTCCTGAAGAAAGAATAGAACACATGGAGGCAACCTTGACCGTGATTGACATGGGCTGTCTTGAGTTACAATGGGCAAGCAAATCAAATAGACGAGTCTGTCATTGTCTAGGAGCATACTGAGCCAAATCATCACAACATCAAAACCTCCTTCACGTTGTATGCGCGTCGTGGCGGAAAGACGTCACGTCATCAAACAAAGCCATGAATGACATTCGCTGTGCCTTAGATAGTGTACCTGGCAGTGTCTGGCCACGCTGTGGCAGTGCGTAGTGCCTCTTACGCTAAGTACTATGTGGGATGATGATAGGCAGCGCAGCAGGTTACTGTTGGGTTAGTGTATGGCTATCGCCATGTGCTCACCAAGTGGAGGTTGGGTTCCCTCCTCCGAACCGGCATGCGGCGTGTCTGGAACCTCGGCAGCACTGCCGATTTGGCCCTAGATTCTCTGCCGCACTCACCCAGGCACATCGATTCTCTCCTCTTCTTGATGAACGCACGAAAGTTGAAATATTGTAATCGAATGATTTGAACGTCAGTACGCTGGATCACGGGTCTATTTTCCCCATAGGGAATCCCATTTCCCAAGGATGTGTCTTTTGGCACTAATTCCATCTCCAACAGAACCTTGATCCGCATCATCACCCTTGTGAAGATGCTGCGAGTATCACGGTAGAACTTTCATACTCCAGCGAGGGTTACACTTGGTAAATGATTCATCTCACTTGTGTGTCTTTTAATCAGCGGGATCACTATTGGTGGTTGCCTTTCGAACCACGCCGGACAACATTTTAGGCACGGACCCTGCAATACTTGTGTATGGCATTAATTCAGTACGCTCGTCTGTCCAGGCTTGAGCCCGTCCACCTCGAATGCACGGCACGGACCCGACACACGCACACTTCGGACAACAGGATGTACCGAGTGGGAAGGAGGGTGGTAACCACGGTTGAGTAACGAAGCAATTTGCATAGTAGATTACTGCCTGTAGCGCAGGATATTGCCGCAGCACACCGCGGTATGCGGCACGGCACAGCAGCCCAATCACACTCGGGCTTAAGATTTGGGTCGACATTCATTGTAGAATGAGCGAGGGGGCATGATGGTCTTAGTCTGTGCGCGGGTTGATGATGTCTCATCTTGTGGAGTTGAACCTGTGCAAGATCACCATGTGAGACTGGCTAAGAGGCCGTGTAACGCAGCGGTCCCCCACAAAAGGGAAGAAAAAAGGGAAGGGGAATAAAAGAGGTTGCAACTTGAAGACGGAGCTGTCGGGCCAATCAATTGGGAATAGCACCACGGTCATCATATGGGCCAAGTGGATCATTAAAAAAAAAAACCTTGACGTCTTCTTTTCAATCCAAGTTAATTCCGATCAGGAATTAAATCCTGCTTTAAGTTTTTTGCAAACACAAATAGAACACTAAAACGTTGTAATTTGGATTACAAATGACCAAGTTGCGAAGCTACTATAGTAGTTTATTAATTAATAAAATAATATAAAGTTAGTATAATTTAATAAGACAGTTATACACTATATTTATTACTAAGCCTAAATAGGTTAGATAAAGCTACACTAGCTTAGTAGGTTTTATTTAAATACAAAAGGCTTTTTTTTTTATATAACCCTCCTTTTTAACCCTTTCTGCCTACCCTGTCTTACCCTTTCCCCCCTCCCCTCTGACCTACTTCGCAACACCCCTGTCTGGTTCGCACCTCCCTGTTAAAACCCAGTCGCGTAACTATCCTCAGTATTGACTGGACCGCGTAAAGGCGCCAAACCCTCACTGTCTGCCAGACTTCAACCACCACATTGTATCTTGTCCACACTGCTCAATTTTTTCTTTCTTTTTTTCTTCAGCTTGTGATTAGGCTGCTCTGGTCCAACATTATCCACCCTCTCCAAATAATCAAGGTATGTTGCGCTCATGAGGCAGGCTGCTACCACACATCTGTGGATACAACTTTTTGCATCTGGTGAGAATTCTTTCCTTTGTCCTAACCTGAACACCATTTTTCGCGACAGAAGAGTAGCAAAGGCAGCAGCAGCACAGAAGTATCGACGAGTACTTCGACTGCCTTCGACTGTCGACACCTCTCACCACACAAGACCTTGCCCTTGACTACAACAAAACCGCAGTGAAACCTACTGGCACAAAGCTGTGGCAGATCCCTGTGTTGGGATTTGCAAGGAAGGAGGGGGAGATTGGACAAAGGGATTTCTTTGGTCTGAAAGTCACTCGCGATCTCATTCAAATTTTTACTCGCATCAAAGGCTTCAGAAGATTGTGCGCGTGGCCCCGTGCATGGGACGAGGAAGGAAATGGCCCCGACCGCCCCCACGACGCCGGCTGCTGCTTCTGCGCCGATCGGACATGGTCCTGGACCCGCTTCGGGCGCCGCACACGGGGGCCGAGACTCAAACCACCACCCGGGCGAACCTGCAGACGGCCGACGAAACAATTTCACAGACGCACTCCCGCCCCAAATCGTCTCCGACATTGCAACCGCCGCCTCTCGACCACCTGTGTCTCAGCCTTCCATTCCTTCACACGCGCCCCCGCCATCATTTGCCCCCGCCAGGCCTTTTGGTGGCGCGGGTCCCCCCCAGGGTTCCAATAGTGGAGGTGGAGGAGGACGAGGAGGAGCAAGTCAACACCTTCCCTATCCTTCGCCTGCCCCGCCAAAAACACCGCAACAGGAAGCCCCAGGAACAGGAAGCCCGTCTCATGGCTTCCGCCCATCTTCTGGCTTCCCTTCTCCAGGAAGAGAACAGGTTCACGCGGACCCAAAGTTTGTCGATGACCGCACCAGGATCACTTATGCCATTCAGCAGGCCATCCCCGAGGCTGCGAGGCGATCTATTCGCGACTGCTGGGAGAAGGCCCTGACTGGTTCCGATTTCCACCAGGCTTTCGTAGTAAGTTATCCTCTTGTCTTTGACACCGGCAGGCCTTTCATAAAAGTACATGTACGTCTTGTCAGAGTTGGCGAACGAGTTGCTGACGCAGATCAGCTCAATGCCAGCATCCACCACGCCACCCCCTCTGCTCTTCAGCGCGGAATGCGCGACTTCGGTAAGAATATGATTCGTGCCGCAAAGCGCGAAATCGTCGACGCCATGGCCCCGTCTGACCTGGACGAGGTTGCCTCTCTCATCCTGGACAAGGCAAGCAACTCATTCCTCGACCAAGCCCTCGCGAGGCGTCTTAAGACCATCGAGGCCAAGCGCCTTATCAACGCTCTTGCCATGGCTGAGCGTCTCGGTTACGAACCCGGCGATGTCGAGGAAGAGGAGGCCGCCGACAACATCAAACCTCCTCCTTCTCCCGCTGCTCCTTACCCATTTCAAGCAGCACCTCAGCAGAGCAGACCTGCGGCCCCCAGTCCCGCCGTCGTGACACCTTCCCACCCTCCAGTCCAGCAGCAAGGTAACATTGTCCCACCTTCTCTGTTGTATTGCGGACTCTGCTTCCGCCGGTTCAGCCAGGAGTCGGCACATAGTTATCACCTAAAACACAAGGTCTGTATGCGCACGCCAAACGGGTCGAACGGTTTCAAATACAACTGCCAGCACTGCGGTCAAGGTTTCACCACGGTCATGGGCTTTCAATATGTAAAGACTCTGTCCCTCGTCCCTCTCAACGTGCTCCCTCTTATTGACTTGTCTGTAGCACTTTTCGCACAAGGTCTGCGGAGACTTTGGCGGTGTACCTGTCGATGCAAATCCCGCAAGCACTCCGAAGCCTGCACACCAGGCCCCTTTGAAGCCCGATCTGCACACGCCTCGAACCCCATCTGAGAATACGATGACCGCACCAGCCGTGGAGAACACTATGAAATCCCGCGGCGGCGCCGGAGATGTCAACACACCTCAGTCTACTCTGCCTCGTGGGTCGCCTGCCGCCACGCCCGCCCGCTCACCCGTCGACCCTTATGCCCACCTGTCACCTGAGCAGTTGGCCGCCATGCAGGAGGAGCTCCGAGAGGCCGAGCTCAAGTACGGAGAACGGATGCGCCAGGCCAACATGCAACCTGATGAGGCTACAAAGAAGGCGCGCCTCGATGCTCTGGGCAACTCCTTTGGCACCAAGCAGTCTCTGATCCGCAAGAAATATGGCGTCCGGCTGCGGATGCGGAGAACTAAGGCTGAGATTCAGGCCGAAAAGGACCGTATGCAGTACAAGACGGCGGCGGAGCTGCAGGCTGAGCTAGGGCTCCCGCTCAGGGAACGGGGACGTCCCGTGGTCAGGGATGAGGCACGTGAACGTACCTCCAACACACCGAACGCCCAAGCTGGGGACGGTCATGCTGTGCGTTTAGTGGAGCGTAGCGGCTGGGCAGCGGTGAATGGGCCCCCAAGACCTGCCACGTCCCTGGCATCGTCTCTGCCTGTTCCCCAGCCCCAGGTCGAGGGCAGCGAGGGCGGGGTGGGTATGCATGCTGGCAAGCGGCGTCATAGCGGAGACGGCGATATTCCCAATAGCAAGCGTACAGCCTATTCTCAGATGGGAGGGCTGGATGGTAGCTCATTAGCCGTCGAGGCGGAGACGAAGGATCCCACGCTCGTGCCCGGCAAGGCTTCTAATCCCGGAGGCAACGGTACGGCCGAGGAGCCATTGGCGCTGGATGATAGTAATTCGGAGGATTCGGACGGCAGCTCTACTGATGAAGATATCCCGGCCCGGCTGCCGCCAAGCGTCCGCGAGAGTCTGCGGCGCTCGACCTCGGTCACCGCCTCAAGGCCTGGTTCGGGCTCTGGAGCACCATGAGGAAGACCTACCCCAATTTGTGATGTGGCGGTGGCTGCTCCCAGCCTGCTTTGCATGTTTGCTGTTTGATGATTGTACTTACACTGCCGTAGGTCACGTCAAAATAGCTCACCTTCCCCCCTTTTCCTTGTTTATCTTCTTTGCTTGCAGCCCGGAATGGGTGGTTCGTCTTTACATAGCACGAAGGTATCATGGTTCGGGATGGACACAGCATTGTGGTGACCTTGCTTGGTACCAGGCTGGGAGTTTCGTTGCTGGGGATCTGGGCAAGCATGGGAGCTCCCACCAATGTACTAATTACTGTGTATCGGGTGGGTAATATTTGAGGCGCTTCAGAAGGCAATAAATACTAATAACTTCATTCTTTACTCAATTCTGCATGCTTTGCGATGATGAATATTTCGTGGTGGCAAGATCAAGCCGGGCCTCAAATGTAGCCTGGCATGTCATTGTTACCCTGGTCCTCAGCTTACCTCTGAGTCTACTATGAGACCAAGTTTATCTTAAACCCCCGGCTCTCGAGACATGATTGATGGTACGATTGCAACCAATGACACCACAACTTCCCTGCATAGGATCAACCAGCGCGCGGCAAACCTGTCACTCCAGCCTACAGAACCAGATCTGAGATGTCCCGAGATCCTTCGTCCATCCTGCCCGCAGCACACACACATGCACACGCAAAGAGAAGGGCAAAAAGAAGGGCTGTCAATAAGAGGAGTTCTCTACCAACCAAGCCGTAAAATGCGAACAGGCGGTCATGGGGAGTCGTGATTTGACCAGCCAGCCAGCCAGTCGACCAACCTACTCTCCGTTTTTCGGTAGTTTGGGTGAGTACACGCGGACAGAGAAGGAAGAGAGGGAGGCACTATTGAAGCTGCGCCTCTACGCCTCCCTCAATCATTAGGTTCTTATGTGAGAGAATGAAATCCATCCGGCTGCTGACGTAGGGGGGGCTGGCTCTGTGAGTGTGGTGCTTGGTGGTCTGTAGTTGGGGTCTGCTGTGTTCCTTTGCCCATGCGTTGGCGGGCGCAAGAGGTAAGAATTCTACAGTTTGATGGAGGAATTATTCATTCAACTTTCTCTCCAAAGAAGAGAAGGAAAGGGGGATAGAATAGCAAGATCCAGAATAATATTTTTCCCCCCCTCAGCGAGTCGTCAGCTCTGTTTCTTACTTTGTAAGCCGGCAGCCACAAGCCCCAACAGGGGCCCGCGAGAACCAACCAACGGTCGAAGACAGGGGCAGATCTGAGATTCAGAGAGCGAGAGGGACAAGAAAGAGGTCTGTCCGTCGGTGGCGCTGAGCAACTTACTATTTGTTTCCCTTGGGCCCCACTGGAGGGGGAGGGGAGCCCTGTGGGTAAGAGGACGGACGGGCTGAGCGGCTTTCCTTGGTTGGGCAGATGGACGCACGCAACGGGGTGGGTCGTCCCAAGCTTAATCTCAGAAGCTGGGAGGACAGTGGGCCAGAAGGTTGGGATGAGGGAAAAAGATTGGAGGGTGAAGTCATCAATAAACCTGATTCTTCTTATCCCAATCGAGGGGTGATTGTGGTTCGTTGGATACTGTATACTTTAGGCTGTGCTGCAGACTGCCTCGAAATTTGAGCAGAGCAGGATAATATCCGAGCGTCGTCTCGAGCTGATGCGAATTCTTTTTCCTCTCCGATCGACGGCAATCAGTCCGGATGTCACGCAGCCAGTTCATGCGATGAACATGGGTGGGTGTGGTCGTGATGACACTCTGCGGTGGCTCTGCTACTGTGTCCCCTTCAAGGAGCTGGGCGTCGTCTCCCCCTGAAAGGTGCCGTGCGAGGTTGCGGTCGGAAGGAATCTGGTGGGCTTGCAGCCGTCTAGAAAGAAGAGAGCAAAAAGACACATTCACACACACGGAGACAGAAGCCCCAAAGAGCGTAAGATTTGGGCTGACCATGCGTAGATACACGAATGCAACCTATTGTTGAGACCTGCTTTAGTGTCTATACCTCGTAGGGTAATTCGTGCAACCTGCGGGTTAAAAATGGTAGTTTTCTCTCCTGTTTAATTTCAGATGGGCGCGTAATATTGACAATACAGCATGGTACAGAAGAAGGAAAGAAAACCACCCGAGATACCCTTGTTTTCGTTACTCTCTCTCGCTCTCTCGGAACCAGCGCCAGAGATGATGTGGCGCGCCCCAGCGAATGGGCCTCGTCGGAAATCTCTCTTTTTCCTCTATCCATTCATCTACCTGTCTACATAGTATCAATCTATCTGCTTCAAGGATCCTCATACACCGGAGGAAAGGCAAATTTCAGACCCGATTGCCTGTACCGGGAGAAATTTCCCCAAAAGGTTCCTGCTCAGGTTTCAACACTGCAGTGGTTCGTCGAGACGACAGGGTCCGGGTGACGTTCCGAGGGCCTGGTGGGACCTGGACGGGGGGAGGGGGGGCGCCACTATGGGAACCGAGGCAGATACTGCTGTATGTTACTCGGGGAGTGTACAGTACTGTACGATGTTAAGTACAGTAGGAGGGGGGGGCCCAACCTGAGAAAGGCCTTACACGGGGGACTTTGCCTGGGCGCCAACCAAAGTCCCAAAGGTCCCCAAGTCTCCAGTAGTAGCGGCATGCTACTGCTCCTCCTCCCCCCTCCACCACCACCTGCAGATCACCCCTCCCCCAGTGATGTGATGGTGGGCCGGGGCTAATTCGAGACATAGCCCGTACTGGTTCTGTACATTTGTCGAGGAACGACACGAAAAAACGAGGAACGCAGCTCACTAGACCCCAAATAGAAGGCATCCGTCCTGTCATTATCACACCAGGTACAAACTGTACTGTGACCTTGGAAGTGTGGCCTTTTAGTTTGTGGACGTGATCATACTGCCCTGCTCAGACCTTTTTGCTCTCTCTGATTTCTTTTTCTTTTTTCTTCTTTTTTTTTTCGTTTCTCTTTTTGTTCTCTTTGTCTTTGCACTTAATCCATTACCCTCTTTTCTGGAGAGGAACTCGTCTTGATCCCGAGAACCCTCCGTGATCTCGAGTCCCAAATCCTGCGTCTCAAGTCTTTTTCGCGAGGTGATCGTGTCAGCAACATCGTCGGTGAACCCACACCAAGCAACCTCCGCACTTTTGTGCCTTGTTTCACACAAACTCGAAGCACGAGATCCTGCACGAACATAACGACTCACGACACCCTCAACCGAGTCGTGACAGGACGAAAGAAGGGAGAGGAAGAGCACCGAGAAAGACGACGCGATGTGGGACCGATGGAGGTCGGGAATGGGAGGAGGAGGAGGGGGAGGTGCTGATCAGCAGCACCACCCGGGAGCTAAGACCAGAGCTTCCACCTTTTCCCCGTCGGCGCCGGCGTCGACGATGACCTCTGCGGCAGGAAATAATAGCTGGCAGCCTCGTTCGTCCGTCGTCAACAACAGCCGCCTTGCTGGCTCGGCTGGTCCACCTCCTCCCCGGCCGCCGAGAGATCAGTAAGTCTTTCCTCGATTTTTCTCCGTGGATTTGATCCACGGCACTGCTGTTGCTACGAGGTGGTGTGTATCTTGCTGTGTTCTGTTGCAGTTGCTGATCTTGTCGTGAGCCCTGCCATCTTTCACAGAGAGACTGTTCCTGCTCCTCCTGTCAGGGATCCATACCAGCCGCGACCCCTCCAGCAAAGATCGCAGACGCTGCCGCCATCGGCACCCCCTCTGGCGCAGAATAATGGCTATCGCGACTCTGTCGGTCGTCCTCCATCCTCGGTTTATTCCCAAGCCCCGGCCGTCTACACAGATATTGGAAGGGCACATAATGTATCGCAGTACGCGACTGGCCCCGGCGAGGTGTCGCCGCCCAGCTCGCCCGAGTTCTCTGCAGCCGATCATGTGTACGTCACAATACAGATATCTCGTCTTATGGCTCTAGGATCTGCTATAGGTGGGATCGTTGCATGGGTTGCGTCGCTGCAGTGGCACTTTCTACCCCGTGCTCTGGTGCTGCTCTTTTTCAAATGTCGAAAGAATACGTCGCTAACAATATCTTGCACGCACAATGCACAGACCCAATCACGACATTTCTCCGATAGACGAGGAGTCCGACTTCATCGCCCCATCCACCTACTCTCACCAACAGACCCGAGCTCCTGCTGCTGCGAAACCCGCGCCCAAGTCCGCAGACCATGCCTCGCTCCCTTCCCGACAACGGGCTGCGAGCCGGCAGGACGACGGCCTGGCCGAGGTATCCGAGGCGTCACGTCCCAAGTCACCTGCGGCCTCGACCGCGCGGTCTAATATTCCAATGATGCGCCGCGAGCGTCGGCAGCAGAAGGAGGCACAGGCGGCTGCCAACAGGCTGCGGTCCCTGTCTGGGCGGGAAGAGGGGCGTATGATGCCGCCACCTGTACGCGGTCTGGGAATCTCTACTGTTGTGGCGAGCCCTCCAGAGTCTCCGGAGCAGCAGCGACAGCCGTCACGGAACGGGTCGAGAGCAGCAGGAGGAGGAGGCGGGCCCACCAGGCGACAGGCGCACGAGCCGCCCACTAGCCACACCGACCCTGCAGCGAGAGCCTTTGTGGCGAACAGGCCTGGCTGGAAGGGAGCGTCGGGACGAACTGCGATCGTGGACCCTGTCAAAGACAATCCTGAGGTTGAACCCCTCAGGATTCCTCCTCGAAGCGCAAGGCGAAACTCACCACGTCCAGCCGAAGATAGTGTTGCAGCAGCAGCAGCAGTCGAGCAAGAACTGCAGCAGCAGCAGCAGGGCTATATCAATGGTTCTGGTGCTGGTGGTGATGTGAACGATTCAGCTGCTGCTGCTGCTGGTGCTGGCCTGGGAGAGAGATCAGGAGAAGAAGAAGGGGGGGGTGGACGTTGCCATATTGGGCGCCCCTATCGGTTCTGAAACCTCAACACTGAGCAGGCAGCAAATAGGAGGAGGTGGCGGTGCAGGGAAGGGACCCCTATCTAATTCAACCACTATAGCAGCACCAGCAACCACTATAGCCAGTGGAGCCACCACCACTACGACACCCCCCGGCACCACTAATACCACTAATTCTAACACCAACAGCACCACCACCACCATCAACAACAATAACCACAACAATTCCTCTTCCTCTTCCTCCAACAAGACCAGTCTCGCCAGCACTCTACGAAAGATCATCCCGTCCTCTGGTCAGAGACAGAGTCGCATCTTCAGCGGCAGTGCTCTCATCAGTTCTCTGGGAGGCCAGAAACACCAACAACAGCAACAGGCCACCACTGCCCAGCAGGGCTACCCAAGCCCACCCCCTCTCCGGTACAACCTCGACACCCACGGGATTTCCGTTTCAACAAGGTGGTAGTGGTACTGGTGCCGTCTCAGCTGGTGGATCTTCTACGGGTGCCGTCAATGCTACGCCCACGGCTGATGCCGCCCAGATTGATCCCTATGCTAGCACGCAGTGGCCATCCGGCGCACCCCATCAGCAACAGCAGCCCCACCACCACCCAGCATCGACATTTCCTCTGGCACCCTCCTCAGCCGGGTACCCCCACGATCACCACGACGTAATTCGCAGAAAAGAGATTGGAAGCGGGCCCCCCTCTGCTGCTGCACCAGCAACGCAGCGGCACGCTACAGGTCATCAGCCACACGAGTCCTTCTCTTCGTCTGTCTACTCTCGACCAGAAGACGACCACCAACATCACCAACACCATTCATCGTACCCATATCAAGGTCCGTATCAGTCGCAGGCCCATCCTCGACAGCCTCCCCACCCGATCCACCTCAACACAAAGAACCTGCCCAGCCTGCCTGGCGAGGGCAGCTCGGACTCGCCCTACGTGCAGCCGCCCTCGCGTTTCAGCATCACCACATACGCGACCTCAGGACGCGAGTCCTCACCCCGCGATTCCTTCGACACCCAGGCACAGGCCCCACCCCCACTCCCTACCCCGCCCAAGGAGATCGTCATGAGCCTCGCCAGGAAGGACAGCAGCAACAAGGCCTCACAAGGCCTGACCGGCTCAGGATCGGACCCTGTCGTTCAGACGGACAGCATCCTGGAGCGCAGGCGTCCGGACCTGCGCAGTGGCGATCACAGGTGGTCTGATGCCCTGCCAGATGATGCAGAACCTGTCAAGATCAGCCTGAGCAAGACATGGATGTCGACGGCCGGGGCTAACAGCGCCGGCATCAATGCCACCAGCTCTCCGCCTCGGGTCCGGAAGCAGGCGCCCAAGGGCCCCCGCGACCTCCAACCGGCCTCACAATCGCGGGGCGAAAACAACAATAACAACAGCAGCAAGGATGGGGGCGGCAGCAGCAGCAGCAGCAGGGGTTGGGGTTTTGGCTTTGGCTTCCTCTCGCCGCAGTCTCCTGGTTCGGGCTCGGAATCAAACACCTCCCCTCCGGCATCCATCATGTCCAACGTGGACAAGGACCTCCCCGCCCGCGCCGAGCGTCGCCGCTACCACTGCAGCCCCCACGACCGATCGCATCGCCCAGCTCAACGCCCAACTGCAGGACCTGGCCAACCGAAGGATCAACATCAACCGCGCCATCAAGCAAATGACAGAGCTGATGCCCAAGGACAACCTGATCATGCCCGAGGAGGTGCGCAAGAAGCGCGAGGACGAGAAGCGCAAGATCGAGGAACTCAGGGCCAAGTTATCCGACATACAGGGCGAGGAGCACGAGCTCGGCATGAAGCTGCATCGCGCCTACAAGAAGCTGGACAAGCAGACCGAGTACGAGCCCACCACCCTGTGGGTCAGGAGGGCCACAGGCGCATGAGGAGCGATAGAGGAGATGCGGAGAACGAACGAAACCATATGATGCTTCCTTGGTCTCTCGCCATTTGTCTTTTTTTCTTTTCTTCTTCTATCCAGATCTGTTGGATCTGCGTCCTTCTTCTTCTTTTCGTTGTCTTTTTGTCATTTCCCAAGCGTGTTTCTGGCGGATACCAATTTCGTGGCTCGAGTTTGATGGCTGCACGAGAAAGAGAAAAAGAGAAGGAGATTTCTCTGGAGATAATTGTATTTACCTTTTGTACAAAATATTCAACCCAAAAAATAATGGAACCGGCTGCCCCGTTACATCTACCCAGGTACTTACTTACCTTTCTGAAAAGCCCTTCAAGCAAGTATATCTCACCAGCGTTCTGTCCAATCTGCCTACCTCCTCGACAAATTTGAAGGCCGGGGTCGCCTTACCAGGCAGCGCACTCTTGTAGTCTCATGTCATTAGATCGGACGAGCTAGTCGTTGCGTGCTCTTATCCTTGGGACGTGTCATTCGACGCCAGGCATCGAGTGACAGATCAAGTACCTAGGCCAGAGGGCGAGGCGAGCCAAAGCGGAGACTGACACTGATCAGACTAGACCAGACCACATGTCACAAAAGGGGAGAAAGGGAAAAGAAGAGGCCTGTTCACGTATGTCCTGGGATATTGCCGCGCGGCTCGGCCGCAGGTCCCACAAAGTGGGCGAGAAGACCCTTGACCAAGGGCTCATGCCCCCCTTGTTGATTGACATTCCAATCACTTGTTCTGAGCCATTGCTGTTGTATTGTGTGCATACCATGTACATAGTACTGTGGTAGCGCTTGTTGATCATGGATCTGGATCGTCGTCGGTGGGGGCTGGTCTGTGTTGATGGTTTCTTTGCTCGGGCCGGCGATGGGCTGACTGGCTTTCTGCTGTATTATATATATACGTGTCGTGGGAAAATGTCTTGTTCTAGGACTGGCAAGGATCATCATACTCCGGCGCATGGGTGAAGCACAGATCATTCATTCTAGACTCGCTTATTCTTCTTTTTGATGATGATTATGGGTTGCCTCAAGCTGGGTATTTTGCGCCCAGGACTAGACGTCGAAAACGTTGCCATGTCGTGCCGAGCAAGGTGGAGGCAAAAAAAGCTTGCCTTGCACTGAATCGACTTGGCATTCTCATGTGCGTCTGGGGATGGCGTGCATGACATATAGTATTTCAGTCTTCCGTGAGAGGCGTCGTTGATTTAGGTTGAGAAGCTACAATATGAGATTTGATAATTCATGAGTTTATCTTTAGGCTTACACATCTTCTCGAGCTTTCTTCTTTCCTTCCTTCCTTCTTGTCCTTTGCTCAATCCCGCCGTCCACGGCTGTGCTTGTCAACAATTGCTTGGAACGGGAAACAAAATATAAAGAAAAAAGGGGGTCCCCTCGTGGGTTGACGTGGAATGACATGCGTTGCGGCCGTGAGCCGAGCTTGGGACCGAGACAGACCGAGCGAGTCAACAACAAAAACCCACTCACTGGAATTAGTGTCGCTATTTACGTCCACGCCAAAACCAAAAAAACGGCTGGCCGTCTGCAAAGATCTATGAAGGAAACGGGGGGGCGCAGCCAGAAAAAGAGGATAGACGAGGCGAGAGCTCTCGACTCAACCAGACATCCAGAAAAGATAAAGGACCCACTATAAGTCGTCGTCAGCGAATTCGTGGTGTGCTCCGTTTACAAGGACATTGTCCTCCGAATTACTGCTCTTCCTTTCAAATCTTAAAAACTTTTCTTCTCCCCCCCCCCCCTTGTACGTGCATTTGCTGTGCAGTGAATGCGGCTGAGCAGGTATGCGTGGTGCGACACCCCCTCCCATCTAACGAGCTTGTCCGCGTCACCTTTCTATTGCTCGCCTTGCATGGGACTGATTGATTAGGCTTGTGTTGTAGTATCGTGAAGAGGCTGCGGAGGGGGGGCTTAGGTATGGCTTGGACTGGGGTTCGGCTGAGTCGGCCATGCATACTACTCGCCAGAACTACAAGGCTTGTCTAGATGCTCTCGTGGGTGGACCGTTTTGATTGTATGATGATGGATGGGTCCGGCGTCTCTTTGGGATGGCCTCAACATGGACCTTTATAAGAGCGCGCTGCCTTCCCTCTTTTTACTACTACAGCGAAGCATTCTAGTCAACTAAGCATATTTCATTGTCGTCTCGACGCAGTCACTCTTGTGTTTACTTCATTTGCTATTCTCGTGATACCCTCTCTTGTCTATTCTATCGTTCACTTGTTTGAGTTTCGTGGGAACAATCCGACCATTTCCTCCTACCTATCGGGACTTTCAACCACACAGAGTCTTCACCATTTTCGTACTTATTACCTATTTTTGGTCTCTGTGCCATCACCACCTCCACTACCAACACCACCAACATGAAGTTCTCAAGCACACAAACACCAAAACTGGCCACCGCGGCCCTCATCCTCTTGGCAGCCAACCTCGCCGCAGCCCATCCCCACCACCACAGGATACATAGGCTCGGCTGCCGATCCACAGATGGCGAGCAGATCGCCGCAGCGATAGCCTGCGGCCAGCCCGAGGACGTCCGCGGCTGCCTCGAGCACGTCGGGTTGGACGCCGGAATGCTCGAGACGTGTCTGCTGGAGGCGGGCTGTGGGTCTGAGGAGAGCGAGACAGAGGCGTTCTGGGCAGCGGAGAGATGTCGTGCGGATGGGAGCACAACCGAGAAGGAATGGTACCTCGAGGAAGAGGAGGGCGTAGAGGAGGAGTACGTGATCGAGCTGAGAGAGCTGCATCGCCGCGACGACAGCACCACGACGACGACCTCATCGACAGCGACATCAACTACTTCCACTAGCAGCGCCTCCTCGACGGATACCTCGACCTCGACGGCAACAGCTACCACCACATCATCGTCCTCTTCTGCCTCAGGAACAAGCACCTCAGCCTCTGAAACCAGCACCACCGCCAGCACATCGGCATCGTCATCCACCGCCAGCTCGACCTCGTCCAGCACGGCATCCACGACATCGTCATCCGCGTCCTCCACCTCGACTAGCAGCTCGAGCAGCTCCTCGTCGGGCGGGTTCCCCAAGATCGGCTACTTTGTCGCCGCCCTGCTAGCCCTGTTTGTGGCGGGCTGTGCTAGTTATATCTGCTTCTCTTGCTGTACTGAGCGGTCGAGGAGGAAGGCCGCCATCAAGCGGGCGGAGGCCAAGGAGGCGCTGGCCGAGATGCACTCATAGGGTGGGCTGGGGTAATTTGTGCTATAACACATTTTTCTCATCGTCTTCTGATTTAGTTTCAATGTCAATCAAGCGTTTCTTCCCAAGGCAACTCTTTTCTCCCTTTTTTTTTTTTGCTGCGTCTTTCTAAGCTGAGAGTCCAAGCACTCATTGCTGAAGCCCCAAAATGGAAAGTGTATTGTTATTCCACGGTGCTGCTCACAGGTAATGAACAGAATCGGTATGTATCGGGCACGCTGTTTTCCGGGACGAGCCGCCGCGTATTTTGGTCTTTGCATCGATTAACAAATGCATGGTGACGCTGCGGTATGTTGTATTATAGCTTGTATGTATTACCTTCTTATATCCGATGGTAACGTCAACGACAATCGAATCGCACCGACAGCGGAGGGTGGACCGGCAGATTGGCGGTGTTTTTATCCAACAACCCCCGCCCTTTCTCGGGCCAATTCGCCTCCTGGTTACTGCTGATCCCAAATCTTACAATCGGTACATTCTCATAAGACATTGTGGCAAACACTTCAGCTCAGGTTTTATCGCCACAAGCAGTGTCAATGCACCACAAGTGGTTCAAATTGTCCGTCACTGAACGACGGCGGTGAGAGGGTCAGGGGAAGAAAGACGTCTTCGCGTAGTACGAAAACTCCCCCAACGATACGATGTCATCGACAGCGGCGAATGAGGGTCTTGGCTCGTCTTCTTCGGATGAAGACCAGAAAGTCCAAGATATCCCTGCGCCAGGCTTGGGAATTGGAATAGGCGGTGACACTGCTGTCCCTCATCCGGACCAGGAGAGTACGGGCAGATCAGCACGGAGGACAAATGTTGCCAGTTGCGGCAAGAGCATTATGACGTTGTGGACACCTCCGCGATGTCGGTATGATCCAGAGAGTCCTCCCAAGTTCAGTCTGGCTCTGAACCTGCTTTTTGCTCTGGTAAGCTCGAAGTCCTTCTCAAGTGCGGATGTTTACATTCTTCATCACAATGAATATACTTGAGCCCCGCTAAAAAAGAAAAAAACCAACATATATAGACCACTACGGTAACAGTCGCGAACCTCTACTATCTTCAGCCTATTCTGTTCCGAATTGCAGACACCTTTGACGTGACCTTCGAAAGGGCCTCGTCGGTTGCAACCCTGCTCCAGGCAGGCTATGCTGCCGGCCTGCTCTTCCTCTGTCCCCTTGGCGATATATTTCCTCGCCGCCCATACATTTTACTGCTGGTCTTTTTCACTGCAACATTGGTAAGTCTCACGTTGTCGTCATCGTCATCGTCGTCGTCGTCGTCGTCCTCCTCCTCCTCCTCCTCCTCCACGTTTCAGCCTGCCGTCGTACTAATTTTCCAATTGATCGAATCACTAGTGGCTGGCCCTATGTCTGACGCCCAACTTCACCTCCTTTGCTGGCATATCATTTGTATGTGGTATGACAACCGTAACACCACAGCTCATGCTCCCCCTCGTGGGAGATCTCGCCCCGGCCCACAGGAGAGCTACCTGCATCTCCATCGTCGTCTCTGGCCTCTCACTCGGCATGCTGATCGCACGGCTCTTGTCCGGGGTCATAGCCAACTACACCGACTGGCGCAACATCTACTGGTTCGCTTTGGCCGCCCAGTACTCCATCTTCGTTCTGCTCTTTTTTTTCCTGCCCGACTATCCTTCCAAGAACCCCGGCGGTCTAAATTACTTCCACATGATGTGGAGTATCGTTCACACGTTTGTCACCGAACCCTTGCTGGTCCAGGCTTGCCTGATCAACTTCCTCCTGAGCTCCATCTTCACCTCCTTCTGGACTACCATGTCCTTCCTCCTCTCCTCACCGCCCTTTAATTACGACTCCCTCGAGATCGGCCTCTTCGCGCTTATCGGCATCTTCATCATCTGCTGGGGTCCCGTCTACAGCCGCCTCGTCATCGACAAGATCCAGCCCCTCTACTCCTGCCTGATCGGCATCTCCATCGAGCTGGCCGGCGTCGCCACGGGAACCTTCATTGGGACCTTCACCGTCGCAGGGCCGATTCTCGAGGCCGTTGTCATCGACCTGGGCAACCAAGCCTGTAACATTGCCAACCGTACGGCAATCAATGATATTAACCCCAAGGCTCGGAACCGGGTGAATACGTGCTACATGATCGCCGCATTTACAGGCCAGCTGACAGGCACGGCGGTGGGGAACCGATTGTATGCTTTGGGGGGCTGGAGAGCGAGCGGAAGTTGTAATAGTGAGTTTAAGAAGCCATTGCCTTGTGCCCTGCTGTTCCGGCATCGATCTAATGTACTTTCTTGTAGTTGGCTTCCTCGGTTTCGCGCTCCTTGTCTGTTTTGCTAGGGGTCCACGCGAACAGGGCTGGATCGGCTGGTCTGGCGGATGGAATATTCGAAAAGCAGCCACATCAAGGGAACTGCAGCCTGCTGTATCAACAGCACCTCGGGATGCAGAGGAAGCCGTGGAGGCTAAGTGAATCCGTGACGGCTCGAGATGGGGTCGTGTATGCTTAGCAAACGATAGTTTTTAAATGGGAGTGTTGGCAGCAATTTTTGATTTCTTGGTTGTCCAGGATGACTATACATGCTTCTTCCATACGGTCCTGCTTGCTTGTTCCACCCACATGACGAAGTGAATCTGAGCTGCACAAGCTTGATACTATCTGAGCTCAATCATCAGTGTTGACAGGACTGTGCAAACCCTCAGGTGGTCCTTCAGCACGTCTTGGACACAAATGAGATCCCGATCACAGCATTTGTAGTCTAGACGTTCCCTTGCATTGATCGTATGACCCTAAAGGTATAAACAATTAGGTATCTACCTCGTTTTCCACTTCAAACAGTTCGAAGAGCCAATAACATCACTGTGCGCTCATTTGCCTATCAATAGTTTATCTTGGTGTCCTGATTTGTTTCTTCATGCTGATCCTTTCCTTCCTCATTCACAGCTTCGAGAAGAAAGATCTGGCAAACATGAAGGCTTACATATTCGATGCATCAAATCAATAGACTCGTTGGCTCGTCTTGGTTCCGGCCTGGCACTCTGAATTCTAATATCAATATAATACAGGTCTACTGTGTGAAGTTCGCCGGCTTTTGCATTTGCTTGTTTTCTCCCTCTTTCTTGCACTGATGTCATGGCTCTTGCCTAACAAACCATATTTTGCATCCTGCTTCTCACATGCCATCTTGCTGCTGTTGTACACACCCGGGACAATAGCTTTTGACCACAGACACAATTTGCGTACCCTCCCTGGTCCGTATCATGCTCGCCAAGATTGGTGGACATTTCACATTAACACTTGCAGAATCCAAAACCCGAGTTCCACAATTCTTTGTCGAGATCTGTGTCTTCATCTCGTAAGACTGTCTGCTGACCTTGCCCTCACCGCCAACACGCTCCTCGGGCCCCTTTCTGACACGGCTGACTCTTTTTTGAGTTTGGCATCGAATTCATTTTGATACACAGTACTAGTCATGTTACGCTTGGGACGACCGTGCAACCGGCTTGTCAGGAGACTTGTCGATAGGATTGAGCACGACCTTTTCTTGGAGGACAAGCGAGAAAGTAAGGATCTCGACGGTCGGTGGCCCGGCCGGTCAGGCCATGGAACCATTTGCTCGTGTTACAATTATTTGCTCAAAGCGCTCATCCCCTGCTCGATTTCCAGAGAAGGCTCGGGGAGTCATACCGCATCACGTGGGGTCCAAGTCATCGTGTCACCAACAACTTAGATCTTCGCAAGCAACACACCGCAAATTTCCCATGGCACAAGCAAGTGAACAATCCGAGACCTAGTCTTAAGTTCAGCTTGTCTAAACAGGGGGGTGGCTTGGCAGGTCTAGAGCACACAAATCTTCACAGCCCCTCGAGACTGCTAAATAATAATAATTCTGGAGGAACGGTTTTTTCTTTTTCTTTTTTTCCCCCTTCCCGCCTTTCTCCTCATGGTGCCACAGAGACACGCCAGTCCCAAAGTCTCCACGTGTTCGCGTTGCAACGTCACAAAGTCTACCTATAGTCTGGCCTGCGGTCGAGGAAAGACCCTGTATTACCGAGAGAGCGGATCGTAGTGCAGCCACTGACTGACCTGGCTGCTGTCTATTTCTGAGCTCAGCCCCCGACCATTGCTCTGTTATTGATCACCGTACTCCCCATAGCCACCATCAAAAGGAAACAATAGGCGGTGGCACCATGGCTATCGGTGAAGAAACAATTCCGCGCTATGCTCCATCGAGACTGTGCTCGGCACACGCCCTCCACCGCGACCAGGTTAATTCCTGTTGGTTTCTCGTTTGAGATCGTTGCATTATTTCTGATATATACGAAACTTTAGCCTTGGATTTCTCCACACTGTAACATTGCAGTCTTGTCATTGCTTCTCTTCCTAAGCCTCATTACCCAATATTTTTGGTTGAGGAGCAGTTGCTTGTGACAAAAGGCGAGACAGGCCGGGAACACGTTCGGAGATGGCACTGCGTCGGGGGACTCATAGCGCACATAGCGTCTTTGGGTGGCTATGTTATTTGACAATTGATTATTATTCACTTTTGCTTACGTAGCCTGACGAGAGTGATAGCCATCAAGTGCTCCTCGTTATGGTGCGGGATCGACAATTTAAGACTAGCCTATATGATTAGTCTCAGGTATTTCTTTACTTTTTCTCCTCCTTCTGGGAATGATGTATAATGCACGGAAGGGAGTTCCGGGTCCTGGGGCATTCTGCGGCTTCAGCTCCCTTCCTCCTGGCCGTCGCTTGCCACGGCGGCTCGCTTCGTAGCCGAGACGAAGACGGCTGAAATAGAGTTCATCACAATTTGCTGTCTGCGGCCGTGCTTGAGTTCGGAGGTTCATTATGTCTTGATGTCACCCCAAAGTGTGGATTTGTATTTTCAATTGATGACAAAAGACTTCCCGAGGTTGAGCCTCCAAGTTCGTTACCCTCTTCTCCCCCCCCTCCCTTCCCCTCCTTCTATGAAGACCCTCGGCAAAATGACCAACCTGACGGAGACTCTTCGTGTGATGGAATACTTTTTTTTTGTTTAAAAAACATTGTATGGAACTCTAATGATCATCCGGTCATTACGTCTCAGGGAATCATGAACCGACTCCCCGCCCCTTGCTTATGCTCAAGGCTTTGTCATGGTTCTACGCCAGGAGACACGAGTGTGGGGGTGAAGCTGTTGCACACCGCGTCTTCTTCCTGCATTAGACGCGACCCTAGGCTGAAGCTTGATAATCCAATGTGATGTGACCATGCGCCTTTCAACTGGGTTACCTCACGATCCACAAATTATGGACCAGGCACCAGGCCACCAGCCAAGGCGGTGATCATCCCGTCTCAGCCTCTTTGTTACCGAAAGTCATGGGACGGCGAATGGCGAGCAAAAGAAGCTTCAATGTGATTACATCCCTCGTTTCAGCGCGGCAAGCCTGTCCGTGTAATGTGCTGATGAGCAAGCTCTGTGTACTCCTGCCCAGGTGTTTGGAAGGGCCAAGTTTATCATGAATACTTGTACCTTCACTGCTGACTGGTCTATCATCTTTTTCAAGACCCCTCGTCAATCTTGCAGAGAATCAATCAAACCTTCAGGGCCATTTTGAAAAGAGAATCGGAGTGTCAGACTCACAGTGCCCCTCATTCTAGTGATATCCTGCTCATAGTCTATTGAGCCAAACAGAGATGACAAGCCGCCGAGTTCGGGACGTCGGAGTGTGCTCGCTTCGATCTCGCCGCTGTCATGCAATCTGACACCCAGCCACCTCATTCACAACCGGGTGAGATAGATCCTTTTGAGGCTTCAAAGAGCGAGATGTGGCTTCAGATGTGGCTATCGCCAACCGCAAATTTTGGGACGCCGCAATTCCGATTTTAGATCGATCCCGAAGGAAAGTTATTCCCCATGCCGTGAACCACACTTGTTCGACCACCTTTGAGTTACAAGTCAATAAATGAATTAGAGAAAAAGGAAAGGGAACTCGAAAAATGAAAAATGACAAAGCTTGATCTCAAACGGCAAGGACCACCTTCACCGCCAGAAATCTCTGTCTTCCACCTCTCAAAACCAAGCTGAAGCTGATGTCCGGATTTGATCGCCATCACCACCCTGCCCGCTGAATCTAAATCTCCTGATTCACGTGTGGCTGGTAGAAAGAGTGTTGGTATAGACCTATAGGCTCTGACTTGCTGCTATGGGGGAGAAAATATATCATATAGCCGGTGTGCTGACTCGAAGTCATGTTCTCTTTGGGGCCCAACGCGTCAGACCGTCGATTCTAGGCCTATCGACGGTGATGACACGACGTGGTTGGGAGATTTTCCATTCTTCCAAATCGAGCTTCTATAGGAGAGAGGACACCGCCGAACTGACTTGTGAACCCTGGGAAAAAAGATCTGTGGGGCCGCCTCTTCCCAGGTGCCAGTCTGCAGGTTCTGGTGGGGACTGACAGGGCTGGGAGGCGTACTAAGTAAGGCCCGGACAAGCCGCACGTGGTGGATCCCGAGTGGGCATGTTCTTTCGGTGGAGGCGAGACCGGGGGCCTGCTGAATTGAGAAAGAAGAACATAAGAGAGAGACAGAGAGAGAAGGAGATCGAGGAAGCAAGAACACGGTACGATAGACATACATACCCGCCACGGGTCCGGGGTCCGATAGAAGAGTCTGGGATCCTAGACCGCGCCCAGACCATCACGACACATGGCGTCTAGGTCATGTGAAAAGGTACGCCACGGGCTTGGGAGACGGTCGAAGAGCGGCATCCTCGGTAGTGAACCGAAAAATACGGACCGGGTTGAGAGCAAGCACAGCACGTCTCACAGACGACAAGGTTTCCAATCACCGGTGGTTCAGGGCCGACCTTTGGAAGAAGAAGAAGAACATGAACAAAAGCCATTCTCTCTGAGAATTCTCGCCAAGAAGGAAGAACCCCTGATGTGGACTCTCCCCTGTTGAGCATGACACATTCTCTCTCTTTTCTGCTTCTCGGAAGCGGCCGCGAAGGATGTCATGATAATGGATACCCCTTCCTGTCTCCCTGAGCCGCTGTTGAAACATGGGCCCGGCGTTATTTGGGCCGAAACCTGGACCGGGCTCTTCGGGCATCTCTTTTCTGGAACAGTCGACCGATGTTCATAGTATATGGATGGGACAAGCCATCTGTCGGTGAAGACACTGGTCTGTGCATCAAATCCTGTATCTCTTTTGACAGGCCGGGTTGATTGGTGTCCAGGCAGGGCGTCAGCCCGGTCTCGTAGTGTTGTAACCCCCTAAATTGGAACCCTCTCCCCCCTGTAAGACGTACGGCACCCGGCTCATCAGAGTAACAGTGGCATGGTCTGCAGAAGCAGGTACGACAACAAATGTGAGGCTGCATGATTTGTTTGATGATGAAGGCAAGGGCGGGTTTGTCCTGAGATCGGAGCAAATCGATGGAGCGGCTGAGGCTGGTTTAGCCATGAGATTGACATCTGATAGACCGCCCCTTCTCTTACCAGATCTAAGTCCGCCGCACCCTCCTCCTTGAAGAACTTTCCTTCCCGTGTACCTGATATGGGCCACAATGTCTCACTGACCTAGCGAGGAATAATTAAACAGTATAGTTTGCCTTGCTAATCGTTCGTCCGAAAATAAGCACTCATGGGCAATGTGTTTGACCGCCGGTGAGACGCCACCGGTTTCGCAACCTGCCACGGCCCGACCAGGAAGACAGATCATGTCGTCAAGTGTGTTCATCGTGCTGTCCGAGGGTTCGTTGCGGTCATGCTCATGACCCACCCTCCAGGGCTGCCACATGGCGGTGTCTACGGCGACCTATTTTTTTTTTTTTTGGTCTTCCCTTCCTTATCCTTTTCTTTTTCCTTCTTGTCCCCGGTCAAAGAGGGGGCACAATGACATACGGCAGAATCTGCCTGGAGCTCGACGGTCTTGGACATAGCTATTGCTCCCTGCTCGACGGAGCATACGTATGCATGAGCAGATGAAAAGATAAACCACCAGCTTCAGCAGCAAGTTCAATGATAGATCACTTAGGATTCAATAGAAAGAGTGGGAAAATACCCTTTGAGCAAGTTAACATGGAAACGTCTGAAACAATCGCAATTTCGAGCGAGCCGGGGGCCCGAGAGAGAGATAGCATCAAAAGAACACCCTTTCCCCGGGGACCAGCCAAAACGTTCCCAGCCCTACCAAATCGGATACTTCCCCTAGGGCTTGGTCTCTGCCAATCCTCGGATCCTCGTTCATTGTCCAGGACATGGTGGGCCACTGACTTGCAGTGCTCCCCTGTCCAGAAAAAATTTCCCAGAGATGCCGCTCTACACCGCCAGAGATCTGTGCTTGTTACGGGCTTCACATTCTGGTGCAAAAGTATTTTAGAACCGTGCTTCCGCTCGATATTTTCCCTCTCGAGACCGGTTCTTCCAACCCCAAGCCAGCTCACTCCCAAACCTGATCTGTTCTCGTCCAGCAGGTGGTCCAAAACCAACAAAACCAAATTTTTCTTTTCAAGGTTGCATTCGTTCCATCCTACCGGATCCAAAAAGGCCCACAGTAATAATTCTAGAAGCCTTCCACCATACAATAAGGGACGCTAAGATATAGTCGACATCCACCTCGCGACAGCGCAACAACACATCGTCAACACGACCCACACACCTGCAACTTGCACCTTGGCATAAGGTAGCCATCTTCTTTTCGTCTGTACGCACAGAAGAACCGGCCACCGATCGTCTTTCGCTCTCTCCCCTTCACTCTCTCGTCCACTACGTTGTTGGAAGCGGATTGAAAAAAAGAAAAAAAAAGGAAAAAGAAGAAGAAAAAAACCCACACTCAAGATGCCTCGCGGAGCGTACGACACATCGGCTACCACCCCGAAGCCCAACCCACCCAAGCCCAAATAAACAACCACATCGGCAATACCTTGCCAAGAAATGTCACAACAACGACAACGAGGGAGCCGATTGGCGTGAATGGCTGCTTCTTTCAGCATCGACTGTCGACCATAATTTCCACGGGCTCGACGCTTGGCAAAGCACCCTCTGTTGTGCGGTTTCCTGCATGACAGTCTCTGTTACGTTTTCAGAAGAGGGATCAGTGATGGATTTGGCGTCTTTGGGATGAAGGAAAAATTTTTATCTTGTTTTTTTCTTTCTTTCTTTCCTTTTGCAGTCTTGGGTTATAGACGGACTACACGGCGCTTCACAGATGCAATACCCTTTTTCTTTTTACTCTGGTTTATGATTTGAAGAGCACAGGAGAATGGACTTAGACCACAGGGCAACCTGAACTGTTTTTGGAGGGGAACAAAACTTCTGTGTACCCACATGTGAATGATACGCATGTCAAGGGACGGTGGAACTTGATCAATCAAGGGATAACTTTCTCAGGATTATCGTCCTGAATTAATACATTTGTCTTTTTTTTGCCATCACATATGTCCCTTGCTCTCCTACTGCTTGCTGAGCAGCATCGTCTGATGTTTCCTCCGGCTTCACTGATAATCAAAGTATATGAAACATCGCCACGAAGAAGTACTAAGGATGCACGGTGAGAAAAGAGGTAGAGAAGAGAACGGATGAAGACGATGTGCTCGCTCAGCTATAGTTGCTTTAGGCATGATCTGGTGAGCTAATACTTTGCTTGTAAGTGTCATGTCACATATCCAGCGAGCAGTTTCGCTCAATTTCGGATGTCAATTTAAGTAGCACTATGTAATAGGCTTTATTAACCGTTTCTGAGCTTCCACAATATCTGCATGTCTAAGATGCTGCATAACGGGTTGTTATAACCGGACCCAGGCCGACCCAGACCTTTGCCCGTCTTTACATAATCACATCAACTACCAAATCAAAGGGACCTACTGATCATGCCTCAAGCCTTACTCTGACCTTAGCCCATTAGTACTGAAAGGCCGCTTTATGAGGGTGCAAGCTTCGCTGAGTAGACCTAGAAGGTAGCACCGCAGCACAACGCATGGTCGGTTCCCGAAAATATTGCAACCATTGTCAGTGTATGGTGCTCCATTTCTTGTCTGAGTCTGGTGCAAATGTTGAATGTCGTCGTTTGCTATCAACCGATAGAACCCTGGAATCAGTTCCTGGCTTCTCGAAGGGAACCCTGGACCGGAATGCGGCGGAGACCCTGAAGAAAGGCTATCCAAGCTCGCCTATCCTGCCAAGTCATCGATAAAAGTGGAGATGAGGGTCTCACTGGATTGAGTGGCTCAAAATGGTCCGTTGATGATACAAACCGAGCTGTCTGTCCTCTTGGCTTTTTTCCCCTCCTGGGCACTCGAGAGTCCGTTTGACTCTTCAACTGCTGCCTCTCGCGGCTCCTCGACTTTCCAAATTGTCCACCTTTGCTGCCCGAACTGTGACACAGCCATAGTGACCTGGATCATCTCAGAACTCATAAGCGACGTTATTACTGGGGAACAAGGCTAATAACATGGATTACATTGAGAAGCTCAAGCACAAGGTATCCGGGGATGATTCTCAAGAGCCAAAAGCCTCGGAGCCAGTCACCGCTCAAACGGGTCAGGGAGCTGAAGCCCTTTCCGCGCCCTCGCAGCCCGAGCCCGAGCCGGAGAGAGACTTGATTGAAAGACTCATTGCCGGCTCTGGACATCACGGTAGCCACCACGAGGGCATGGAATCCAAGCACGACAAGCAGAGCCTCCTGGATAGGCTCAACCGCAAGGAAGAGCGGGAGAAGAAAGCGGTTGAGCTGGTGAAGCAGGAGGCTGAGCTCAACTACAAGCTCAAGAGGATTGCCGAGGAGAAGAAGGAGAACGAGAGCTTCATGGACAGGCTCAAGGATCACTTCGATGGCGAGCCGACTGGCGAGAGCCCAGTGGCTCATGCTCACAAGGAGCACGACGTCGCTGACAAGCCCAGCTTTTTGGACAAGATTACGGGCAAAGAGGCTCGAGAGAAGAAGGCAGCAGAGTTGGACCGTGAGGAGGCTGATGTACGGGCAGCGCTTGAACTGGTTCAGCAAGAGAAACGGGAGAATGAAGGTATTCTTCAGCGACTCAAGGATCACTGGGACGACGATGACGAGGAAGCTGTCAAGAAGGCGACGCACGACCACGAGAAACCGAGTTTCCTCGACAAGATCACTGGCAAGGCTGCCGACGAAGAACGACGTCGGAAGGAGGAAGAGAACAAATCTGCGCTCGACAAGATGAAGGATCGACTTCAAGAGGGGATGGGAGGTGGTCGAAAGGCCGAGGAGAATGAAGACTATCTTGACAAAGGTAAAGTACTAACCCGACATTCTATAGGAGTAAACAATGACTGACTATCTTATTTAGCCATTGACTCCTTCCAGAAGCATGTGCTCAAGGCGGGAGATCAAAGCGATGAGAGCGCATTGGAGCAGCTGAAAGATGAGCAGATTGCCAATGCTCTACGGCGTCAGTTGCATATGCAGGATAAGAAAACTGAAGACTGAGGTTTTGAAATATTGGCGCCACCAGTATTGCTCATCTGATGGTGCTTCAAAAAGGAGATGTCCCCATATCATAGTTTGGCATATGGATTTCGGCATAGCAAAGTAGCTAGCGGCATTGGTTCCATTCAGTGATAGATGTTCAATGTAGCTCTTGATCATAAATGTGCTGAAGAATTGAAGGTATATCAAACCACATCTCAAACGACTTACTACGCCAGGCGATCCTAGCTTTTCTTGCAAAGGCGCCAATCCGGTGTGATCTTCCATCCCTCACTTCCCACAGCCGTGTGACCCCAAAAGGTCTCGGTCGGATCGTATTTCCGTTTTATCTGCAGGAGTCGTGCGTAGTTATCCCCATAGAATACTTGCTGCCAATCATGCTGGTTTCTGTCGGCCTCGTTCAGATATGCGGCGCCCCCTGGAGTGAGGTCCTCGATAGCTGGGGACAGCACATTTGTGACAATATTCTGACCCACGATGTTTGCTGTCTTGTTGTGATTGTCATAGGGCCTGGTAATCCTGGGTGTTAGCAAAGGCAACGCAGAAAAGGTTTGTCACGCGATTGTTTTGACACTAATAATGGTCACTTACATTCCATAGAAGGCGAGGAAGACGGCATCGCGCCACTGAGGGTGGACAGAATTAGGGGAGGTCGGCGGCTTGGAAACATCCATGCTGATACCAGCAAAGATGCCACCATTGGCCAACATAGTCTTGATAGCATTTGCCAGGCTAGACGCAGGCTTGTTTGAACCTACAAGCGAGGCTGGCACGATACGGCCGCCGATATTCATCTCGGTAATATTCATTTCCGGATTCATTGTCTTGAATGCATCTTGAAACGTAGAGTAGTCGGCGGTTGAGTAGCCTGCATGAACATCCAAAAATTTAGTGTTTCACAGGCTTATAGAGGGCTGTTCTTTAGACGGTGGAAAGAGGAAACTCCTACTAACCATAAGGTATTCCACTTCGATCTAGAGCTGCAATTGTGGGCTGCAGCAGTCGTCCTAGCTGTTGAGCTGTCCCACCCGGGAGATATGTCTGGGGGATCACAAAGACATTGGGCGGGATGACCTGCCAGTATACTGTACCACCAGCTTTTAAGACTGCGGGAAGATTCTGCAGAAATGATGTGATAACATTCCAGAAGACGCCTGTCGAGTCTGAGAACTGGAGAACAGCCCCAGCTGTGGCCATGTTGGGGTGAAGTTTGACCGTCATGGAGAGCACCACGCCATATGTGCCACCACCACCGCCCGTCAACGCCCAGTACAAGTCTTCATTCTCGGTCGATGTCGCTGTGAGAAGTCGCCCGTCGGCCGTGACTACCTCCCACTCAAGAACTTGATCGGCTCCCATGCCAAACTGTGACCCAAGCGGCGATGTCCCGCCTCCTTGTGTGTAGCCACCCGCGACCCCTACGGTGGGACAGACTCCCGCGACGACGACGTAGCCCTCGGCATTTGCGAATGCCTGTGCCTCGCCGGCCTGGACACCGGCGCCAAGTTTGATGGCCTTGCCCGTATATGCTGCTGATTCATAGTCGAGAATGGTCTTGTCTTTAATATTATGGGTCCAGATTGCTAGCGCCCCAGCTCCAGATGACTTTCCTAGGTAATCGTGGCCTGTATTCCGAATAATCAACCTCACATTGTGCTCTTGCGCAAAGGCTATGGTATTAGTGTAGTCGGCAGCTGTTGACGCATTCACGGCATATTGGACGTAAGCACCAACAGTACACGAGGCGTCGCGACCCGCAAACGGATCGCAGCTCATGTTCGCAAAATAGCCAGCCATTGTCGAATGCGTGGTCTGCTCGTGAAGGCTTGGCACAACCCAGTGGTCCTGGATGTAGGCGCACAGTTCTGCATCGTAGCTCACGCCAGGAAAGTCGTCGTGACACGGACTGGCGATAGGCACTGTAGCAATCAATTTGCCGTCCAGTGTGCTGTTCAGCGATATCCAGTCATCTGGAGAAGGCCAGCAGGCATCGCCTGGAAAGCAGCGGCAGATCTGGTGTGGTTTTGACGATCTGGCGATCCAGATGGCGCCTATCACGGCCGCGACTGCGGTCCAAGCCACCACGCGGACCTGGGTTCTTGTTCTGATCCTCCCAAACATTGTGCTCCTTTTGCTCTTTGTCCAATTGTTGTGTGCTTCCTTCAAGAATGGACCGGGACTGAAGCTATGTCTCTCATATAATATAGAAGGACCAAAGCTGGGATAAGTGAGGTCAGCATCACCTGGAAGGGGAAGGAGTAGGGGGGGGGGGGATCGATAGAGGGTGAGATAGACTACTTCGCTTATCTGCAGCTGGGGCGCAGAAGGTGTATCATTGGCATCGACATGTGGTGAAACGTTGATCCGTCCGGACGAATGAAGAATGAAATAGTGATGTTGAAATTTGGGGTCCGACGGCCAAAGTGCCCAGTGGCCAATACGTTGTACAGTGGCCGCATATGCAGGCTTCACGCCGCTCAGCATTGTGGCACAATACAACGTCGGCCACTTGTACCAACGAGGCATGATTACAGCTATCAGCTCCGAGGTCCCACCAAGTCCTTGATTGTCTTATCCGAACACTGTACGCTGTTGCTGCTTTCCTACGCTTTTCGATTAAACTACGCAACATTATTGTGCGCGAACACAAATACCCTAAGAGACCATTCCCTCAGGTGCTGATATTATATGGATGTCAAGAGCAGGAATAGCCCGGCTGGTTCAAAGGCAGTCGCGATTCCAGCATGTAATACTATTTTCAGGATGACAGCCGGAACATCAGCGGCATCCTTTTGTTTTCCGAGCATGGTGAGTGGCGACGTTTTAGTATTGGACGGGGATGCAGTCATAACGCCGTGTAACATGTAATAATATGCAAAAGGTCTAAATAAACTTCAATATGGCTGTGCTTTAGGTGGCAAGAGAAGGATCCGGTTGTGTGACTTCTTGCCACGTTTTCCGCAGATCCTCGGGGGCATTACAAAAGGACCCTCGGTTGACTATCATCTTTGAAGCGGATCGGAATTTGCCCTGGATGGGGAATCTTTCGCTCCTGCGGTCGAATAATTATTGCTGCCATAGTGTCACTGATGAGCGTTCGATATATGGGGAGCCGGAGGGGTGACGGCAATATAGCAGGTTACCACGGGGTCAAATTTCACAATGACTCCTGTGGTTGAAGGACTTGCTCTTCCGAAAAGGCCTCTTGACATGCTTATTACTGTGACTCCGGGACCTTGAAATGCCAGCTCCGGAGATAAGCTGCAAACACCACCACATTGTTTTCCCCCGCTGACGCCATCACGCCCTCACAGCTCTTACAGCTCTCACAGCTCTTCTCTTTTTCTTCTTCTTCTTCTTCTTCTTCTTTGTCTTTGTTAGTATGCATATACGGAGGTCGCATTCTTTTTCTCAGCGTTACGTTGATCATTCTGACCACGGTGACTTGGCTACCATTGGTTGCTGAGTGGTGTTATATTCACCATTGATGAGATTTCCTGTGGTCGGCGCGATATAATACACCTGTACATTTATAGTCAACAACCGATTAGTTGATGGTTTTCTATGACATCGGGCTCTAAGAAAAAAATTATATTTCACACCTGGTTGTTCTAGGATTTAAATACATTTTGATGCCTTATAGCGTGTCCCGTTTCTCAGCGAGTTGCCAGCGAGGACACTTCAACTGTCCATAATTCACTAAAAGACATTAGTCTTGATCTTACACGGTCAAGAAATGAGTTTCAGAATGGGCATGGTGTAAAGGAAAGCATGCCAAAGACACCACCATTTCCAAGTACGAGCATCATCTTGTCTCGAAGTGCGAATAAACATGACCCGCAACGTCACCACCGCAGCCAACGAGAAATACAAGAAACTGAGTACAGGCCCCAAGCACCAGAAGAAGTTGCTCACGCATGACCAAAAACACACAAAGAAGGCGATGGATGTCCGAGAGACCTGCTCGCCGAGGAAGAGCACAATGGTCTTGCGGCCACGCGTGCAGTCGCCTTCGCGGTCCTTCAGGTCCTGCACCTGCATCGTCGTCAGGATGACACCGCTGATGAGTATGGTCCAGGCAATACCGAGTGTGCTGAATGATTGGTCCGCCCCGACGGCTACCTTGAGGGACCCGCTGTTGAACATGCCGTAGGCCACGGAGATGATTATCTCGCGCACAAAGGCTTCGTCCCCACCGCCTAGATCGTTGTACATCCATGTGAGAACATGGATCAGGATGCCCTCCCTCCAGACACCGAGGAAGTAGTCTAATGCCAGCGCCACTGGCACAGCGGCAAACATTAAGCGACGAGTCTGCTCTGTGGTGATCTTGCCCTGGGGAATTGGACGCCATGGCTTGTTGATGCGGTCCTCGGCCACGGCACTAGGGGCCCGTTGATTGTCGAGGTCGAAGATCAGGAGGTTCCCAATATTGAAGGCGAAAATCTTGGGAAGACGGGAGAGGCAAAGTTGCGATAGCAGGCGCGTGCCAGAGAGAGACGGGCCCTCGACCATCAGCGGTGAGGCGAGGGCACCGAAGAAGCCGAATGCAGTATTGGGGACCGCAAATGTGAAGAAATCACTCTCGATGAAGTCCCATAGCAAGCTCAAGGAGAACAGAGAATCCTGTGCCAGCTGTTGAAGAGTGACAGTTGTCTTGACTAGTGCGACTGGAAATCTCATCATGGTGATGAACCTTGCCCCTCGACCTCGACTCCCCTTGAGAAGCCGCGGTCGCAAGATTTGGGTCGGGTCGAACTTGAAGCTCGCACTGATTGTGAGTACCAGACACCGGATCCCTTGCCCTGTCCTCCCCCCCCCCCCCCCCACTTCCGCAAACCCTCGGGCCGAGAAAATGTTCGATGAGCAACATCGAAATGCGGCCGGCAGCTGAGGTTGCTCTTTCTCTCCTTTGGTCGCAATTGCAAGTCTCTGAGCCGTGGATACTCTCCCTTGTCTCGGCAACAGTCATGTTGCAGTAGCATTTTGGCCCCTTCTGATCCCAAAAAAGTCACTTCTCGTGGCCTCGATTACACAGAATGGTGCTGTGTGCACCTGCGCAGACGTCAGGTAATGGGCATCGAGAGGCCTCTGCCAAGGTGGGCCCGACCCGTTCAAAACCTGTAATTCGGGCAAATATGCTCGGGACTTTTTTCCGCTGCGCTTTATGAAGTGACACATCACAATTCTGGTTGAGAAGCTGGGTAGAAGCCACCCTGGATAGCGTAGGATGTGTCTCTCGCGCTTAGGGTCAGCGGCCAGCTCGGCTGTGATGTTGTACTATAGCGCTCTGACATGCATATTTCTCACTCCTCAGAATCCCTCCATGTTACATCGCCCATTCAGGTCGTTCTGCTTGGCTCCACTCCCACGTTCAGGTCTTGCTAGATGACGATTTTGATCCCCTCTTTGGGTTCTTTTCTTGGGCGGCGCCTGCGTGTGGGAACCCAGGAACCACATCAACAACGAGCGCTTCGCTTTCAAGAAATAGTTGCCGTCTTAAATTGCGAGAAGAGGTAGAAAGGATCGGAGCCGAAGGATCGCATCAAGTAAAGAGGGTTAGATGCAACAGCGAGAAAGACCTGCATGTGAAAAGGGAGCTAGGTATCGACTACTTACCAGGGCTGGGTGAAATTGTTCTTCAGCTTGTAACCTCCTGCATGTACCTAAGCCCGCCCCACGGCAGCACTAGTAATGTTGCTTTGAAATCCAGCTGATGTCAAGACGCCAAGTGAGTTCATATGTCATGGATATACACTAAAAAGAGCGGTCGGAGAGATCGTCGTGTCTTCTTAGCAGTATCAACCTTCTTCACTGGTTGCTGATGCTGCATTTACGACAGATCACTCAACTCAGAATGGTTAACGGAGCTCCAAAACATGTTAAAAATACCGAGGAATACTTTGTTCCCATCCTAGGAGAGGATCAGCCCGCCTGTTGGTTGTAATGGGTACTGCTGCGGTGTCCTAAAGAAGCACGCTACAGCCTTCCTCCACGCCGCCCTATATGCACGATCCTACGCTGTCTATACAGGCCCCTTCATGTCTTGACAAGATAGGGAAAGGGCAGTGTCTTGCTCTTCCTCTTCCGGACAACAGGCGCGATTAGCAACAGCGAGATTATTGGACCAACTTCCGACATAAAGCTATCACGCTGTCCAAGAACCGAGACACCCAGGCTCCCAGTCATTGTACCCCAATCTCATCCCGCGGACTAGCTGATATTTGCATTCCCATTATGGCTGAGTATCACTGGCATCGCTCTGACCATGAGCCAAGCCACCTCGCTTTCTTTGCTGTACTTGTTGGAATTGCATTAGGTTTGATTGCACACCACGGCCTCTTTATACGGGGAGAGTGGCACGTTCGAACTCCTGAGATTTTCCTGATACATACCTCACTGCTGGCAGTCCTCGCTTTCGGGTCGATATGGTCTTACAACACTTGTTTGGGCCCGCTGTGGACCGCCGGACTACTCTCAACCTTGTCTTATATCGCATCGCTGTTGAGCAGCATAGTCGCATACCGTATCTGGTTCCACGCCTTGACAAAGGCTGGTTTCAACGGACCTTTATACCTGCGAACCTCAAAACTTTGGCACGTCTGGGCTTGCAGGCATCACACAAACCACCTTTTCTTGGATGAGTTGAACAAGAAGTATGGTGATTATGTACGAACAGGTGAGTAATATTTTTGCATTCAGGAATTTTGTGCTATGAACCTCTTTGGCTAAGCAAGCTGTGATATCAAGGGCCCAATGAGATCACGATATATCATCCGGAAGTATTTGCTGCCACTGATGGCCCGAGAACAACTTGTATAAAGTCTGATTGGTACGATCTGCTATGGCCTGAAACTGCCATCCTCACTACAAGGGATCGTGCTGTGCATGATGCTCGTCGTCGGGACTGGAAATCGGGGTTTAGTCCTCAAGGTCTGTTCTGGTTTTTAACCAAATATTTATTGAAGGTTGCAGACACCCGCGACTAACGACTGTTTCCATAGCTTTGAAATATCACTCCGAAAAGGCTCAGAAGCTCGTGGATCTCCTGGACGAAGCTATCGAGGCCGATATCAGGGCTGATCGGCCCTCCAACATACGCAACTATTTTTACTGGCTCGGCTTCGACTTTATGGGTGATTTCGTCATGAGCCAGTCCTTTGACATGCTCACTAATCACGAGTGGCACCACATGGTTGTCCGCCTGCAAAGAGCCCTTTCACTCCTCGGGCTAGTGAACCCTGCGCCATGGCTGATCCAGATTGCGTTTCGCGTTGCGCCCCGTGTCTATCAGATTGGGGATTGGTTCAAGATGTCCGCCTGGACGCACCAGCAGATTGGGCAGCGCCTCCAGGATGGTTTCCAGAAACACAGAGCTCCAGACTTGGTGTACTATCTCCTTGAGCAGAAAGGTGGACCACGGACCGCTGAGGATATCCTCAAGATGCGCGGCGATAGCCTCAACGCTATTGTAGCCGGGAGGTCTGTCACTGCATAACCTGGCACCGAATTGATCTCACCAAAGAAGAAACGTCGCTGATTTATTCCATTTAGCGAGCCAATCCCTGCTGTCCTTGTCGGACTGTTTTCTGAGCTAGCGCAACAGCCTCATTATATCGAGGCCCTTCATGACGAGATTGCGGATGTTGATACAAATGACATCAAGATCTTGAGCCGGCTGCCGCTTCTGAACGCTGTGCTCAGCGAAGGGCTTCGACTATATCCAGTCCTGCCAACCGGGGGTCTCGACAGACAACGAGGGAAGGTGTGATCATTGGCGGGGTCCACATTCCTCCGTACACAAAGATTGTCTGCCCACGATTTTCCATTCAAAGAAGTATGTCCATACCTTTACCTGCCCTATCACATACAGCGGATTCTAACACGACCTGAAAGGAGAACAATGTTTCGAGAGGGCCAACGATTTCGTTCCTGAACGGTGGACCACACGCCGAGATATGATTCGCGACATTACGGCGTTCAATCCTTGGGGCGAAGGTAAGCATCAATTTCATACATTTCGTCAAGGACTTTTGAGATGTATGTATATATAAACTGGTATGAGACTTACGATCGTGCCCTTAGGACATCACAGCTGTATTGCTCGGGTCATGGCACACGACATGCTCAGGATTGTGACTGCTCAACTCGTCAAGAAATACAAGTTTCGCCTGGCACCGGGAGAGATACCAGGCGGTGTGCTGAAGGACATGAAAGATCAGCTGGCTCCACAGCCTGGGAACCTTACCTTGTGCTTCGAATTTAGGTGATAACAGAGGGCGTCGAGGTGTAGTAGGACAGGAAGATATCTCACGTTACATATATATCTCGATGACACGTCAGTGTCATCTCAAGTGGCCAGCGTTGTGTATATGCATTGATGCAGTTGCTCAAACATTGTATCAAGATAAATTTCATGAAGAAAGAGTTCAATAGTAGTTACTAAACCAAACTCAACTTCTATCTTGTCTTAAACGTGTACGTGTGATGACCTGAGACGGATGAGTCAAATAGCCAAGCACTAAACAGTGCCATTTCATATATGGAGTTTCAAACTGTACCCATCGAAACAGAAACATTAGCCTCGGCGATGGCAACATCAGGTACAGCCTAGGGATATTAGTCGTCGGCTCTATATTTACATTAGCTATTGGAGCCCAGAGCCTCGCCACACCGTGCCATAAAGTCGGATGCACACCACGGACAGGTCAGTTAGCAAGTGACCCGCAATCATATCACATCTGGGACATTTCATGGTAGTATGTTCTGCGGATGCGGTAGGAAATCGAAGAAGGTAGCTGTTGCCCCGTTTGTAATCGTATCAGCAGCCGTGCTGCCTCCAGCTAAAGTCACATTGTTTAGGTGGTAGTCAAGCTCAATCCATTTCATATTCATATTATCTGAAAACATACGTGGGGCTAGGCTCTTCATAAGACCCGAATAGTGAGCTCTCTTATTAATTTCTGGAGCTAATTACATTCCTTCGTTTCTGAGGCGCATCCTGATCTCATACATGCTCCTAGGCCACCATGAATCTCCACTCTGTTGATCAACTGTTCCTTCAAGCCACCCACTGTCACACACAAAGGCTACCACCCTACCTAGTTCCCAAAACCCTGTCTCACCGATCCACCACACCCCATCCAAGAGAAGGACCAAGACAAGCCAGTGCGCAAGAATCTCCACGGCGAGCCGGGAGGCCACATGAACCTCGTGATTCGTAGCATCAAGACTTTGGCTTGACTGGCTTTGCGGACCATCGTCCCACTGCGCTCCCTCGAGAGGTATGCGGTCAAGCATCTCCTGTACAAGTTGTACGTAAGCAGCTGGCACGCGGTTTAGAAACGCGTTGATAGTCCGTCGGAGCGGGTTGGGCGAGCAGCCACTGTTTGAAGTGACGCGAGCAATGTAAGCACGCAGCCAAGGAGCAATTGTATCAGGCAAACGCGCTTCCTCAGTCCTTGATTCTATGCCGCTGACAGCTGCCGTGTCATGCTGTGCAAAGGTCTGAGCCATGGTCGTCTCGAGCACCGACAACGCATCCCAACAGGCCTGTACATCTTGATCTTTGCCTAGCGCCTCTGTTAGACGGGAAGCCCTGGCGCGTAGCTTTTTCATAGCCACTCCAGAAGTGTTAGCGACGATGGGAAGGAAGAGCTGTCGTGTATTCCCTGCCGGCCCATCCTGAGGCACAGAAACTTCGCCAATCACAGTATCGGCCTCAACAAAGCGCGGCGGGCGGCTCTCGATCCGCTCGTCTTTCGTTGATAGCCCTGTCGGATTCTTAGAATGGGCCGCAACAATGCCAACGTAAGCAAGGTGTACTGCACGTATCAGGTAAATCCACTGTGATTGTGTTGGTATGAACTGATTCGGGATTGGCCCACCGCTGCTGACTTTGTGCATCTCGAACAAACGGATCCGAACGCAGTGGCTTGCTGACCCATATAGCATCATCAACGCGGCGCTAGCAAGAATACAGTCGTACTTGTCAGCCACCGGAATGGCATCCTGGACATACTGGAGAGACATTGTATGGTGCTGTTCTGCAACCGACAGCAGCTCTTGGATCTCATCTAACGTGTCCTCCTGTGGGTGGTGGTGATCCGCCAGGAGATCTTGACACTGGCAAGCCGCCGCGAGCGCCAGGATGGAGCTCATCAGCGGCTTGCTGCTGAAAGCGAGGTTGGGAAAGCCGACGTGCATGGCGTAGGTGTCATCCTTGTCGAAAGGGATGCTGCGACTCGTGTGCGCGAGGTAATGGCTGAAAAGATCTAGGTCTCGCGCGTTGAGTGCATCGATGGAAGATTGTAATGTTGCGCACCTTGTGCCTTGTTCTCCCATGAACACGGAACGCTGGGGCGTAAGCCGACGTGACTCTGACTGAGATTTGTTGCTGGGCGCGGTAGAGACATATGCATCCAGGGTGGCTTGATCCGCGCAGCTGTCACTGCAGCTCGGTTCTCGGATCGGCGAGAGATCGCATGAAGAATTCGTCTCCTTGGTAGACTGCACATCCAGTTGTCGGCGAGACCGGGGATATTGACAATGTATGTTCAGTTCCGCGCATCTTGTGCACCGCGGCCAGGTCTCATCGCACTATTGGCATGTTTAGTGGTTCCGATGGCTGTGCTGGGAGATGTCGCTGTCCTCACCCCCTCCATGACAGACACGTACCTTTTTCCGTTGAGACTTGCATCTCGCACACCCATTTCTTGACTTCGTATGCGCGCGACGGATTTTTTTGCGTACGTTTGAGGCCATTTTCTGGTGAATTGCTAGATATGATGCAGCTAGGAAGGGAATGATTGCTGGTTTTAACCCCGTCTGAGAACCCTTCCGAGGTCTTATTCTTCATTGAGGCGCAGTCGCTCTGGGCTAAACAAGAGCGCGATCGACACACCCAAGACCGCCTCACGTCAGCAGACTCTCCTACACTAAGCGTTAGTCCTTGGATCAATTGAATTGTTTGTGGCTGTGAATCTTGATATCAGTCCTTGGCTCTCCATTTTCACCGGATGGCCATGACCGCATTCGGGATTCCGTATGCACGGCCTTCTCCATCCCGGTAATTGCTCTCACGAAGATTTGGAATAGTGCCTCAAACTATGAGTAGGGCTTAGGAAGACAAAGAAATGACTATATTGGGTCTGTAATAAATTGCCGTTGTGAGTTTCTAAAGACTTCTGTCTATACTAGGAGAGAATAAGAACGAGATTAATTTTAATTGCAAGGACAAGAAATTTCTAGATGACTGTTATATGCCTAAATAGCAAAGAAAAACACCGGAAATATCGATTTCGACCTCACAAGCCTTTCGAGTCAAGGTACGAGAACATGACCTCGTACCCGGCCGTAGCATTCGTCGACAGCGTCAGACCATGACCCGTGCCGGGCTGCAGATATACTGAGATATTCGATGCAGCAGGATAAAGGGCGCTGATGTTCTGAAGCGACCATACATCATTACACTAGGTATCGACCTTCGTCAGTTGTTGCTTTCGGGAAGCCCGGACCAGACCAAAAGTTCATGCGCAGGAATTGTGGACCGATTTAAGAATAGAAGGGCTACTCACATCTCCATCGCATGCTGGGTAGTCGAATTCGCCGACGAAGATCTATATCAAGCCATGTTCTGTCAGCACAATGTTGGGATAAGCCAGCCAGTCTCAAAGACCATTCAGCCATAGCGATAGACACCGGTCATGGCTCAATTGGGACGAGGGATCCATGCTTACTTGAAGCGGACCGCTGAAGTCAGTAGCAGGCTGGCCAAATACTTGCGCACCGGAGAAGAACGCAGCGACAGCGCTTGGCTGTTTGATCTTCTCAGCGTAAGTCAGCAGCTCAGGTTCAAAGGACCCTTTCTTGAGGAATATCTGTTGTATGTTACTCTCCGTCTTTTGTACAATATAACCAGACGGAAGGTCGCCAAAGCGAGACGGGTCGCTCTCGGGGGCGAATTCGCAGCCAAAGTCTGCAGGCGTGACTTCATTCAATAGGTGAGGGTTGATCAAGAAGCCAGTTAGGATAGCACCGTCGCTGAGGTTGCCATACTTAGAAAGCAGCCCGGAGGTCATGAATGAGCCGTACGAATGTCCGATGTGCACGACCTTCTCGGGTGTATAATCGACAAGAGCTGTGGTTACATTGGTAGATGTGCTCGAAATCTTCGAGGACGAGATGAGGTCCCCGGCGCGTACGAGCTCCGTGAGCCCCCGAACAATCTCAACCTCCACTCCAGCTTGCACCACGTCATAGGCGTCTGGCTTGGAGGAGTTCCCAGTGCCAAGGCGGTCATAAGTGAGGATGGAATAGCCGTGACTTAGAGCTGAGTCAACGTAGGAGTATTCTTTCGGGCTTATTTGAACGTCCCAGTATCTGCATTGGCAGCAGTCGTTAGTTAGAGGCAAATTCTCTGCATCCTATCAGCAGATCCTCACCTCTTGTCAAAGCCGATTCCGTGCGTGGCAAGTTGCAAGATCTCAACCTTCTCCCCCTGTAGGGGTACACACAGCTGCGCGTTGATAGAGAAGGTGGCATTGACGGGGTTGACGCCGGTGGTGCGGCCTATGTCAGAGCGGTGTGACCAGGTAGTGAGATTCCAGACCCAGTCCACGGCATCGATATTGTTGTCGACACGGGGTAGGTCGAAAAAATAATTAGTTGCGCTGACCGGGACAGGCACCTCAAGGTTGATGCAATCCTTCGAGATTGGCCGCCCTGACGCTGAAGCTGCTGATGTTCGGCTGAGCAGCAGTAGGCACGTGGATACAGCCAATGATTGAAAAGACATTTTGTGTTGTGTCTCCCAAGACGGATGGTGAAAGAGCATGCTCAGGTATCCCAAGGGAAAGGTCGATGACTGCTTTAGTGATCTGATGTGACTGACCTGTGTCCTGATTAAATGAACAAAGAGATCGTTGTGGCGAGACTCTTTATATGCACGCAATGAAGTAGTCCGGTTCCGTGAAAGCATCTCGTTGATGCTAGGCAGAGCTTTCAGGCGTATTTGCTAATGCTACCGGCGTATCTGATCTCCTTGACATAGTATCAAATCACCACTGACGAAAGTTGCCAGCGATGCTCATGGGGGCAAATAAACTGCACGTGCTTACGTGCAATCGAATGCTTCACGTCCATACGCACTCTAACAAATGATGCGTCAATTCGTTGGGTTGGCGTACAGGCGTGTTGGCGTATTTCGTAGTTCTCTATCAGCTCGAGTCGGGGCATAAGCAGTGGTACATTATCGCGGGCACGGCTCAGCCGGAGGCCACCTGAAGACCTGTAAGTGACCCCTTGCAGACGAGCCAAGGCTTACAGGGTGCCACTATGCATGGCTTAGAGGACCCGGTGAGCATCTACTACACATTACCGCTGACTACCTTGCATAGCTCACTGAAGCAGAATCTTCACAGCGGAGGTATGGTACAAGACGGCCAATGGCAGAGATGTGCCGCAAATTATTACACTTTTATGCATGGCTTCACAGACCCATCAGTATGATTATGTTCCAAACATGTTTAAAGGAAGCATCCAGTAATTATGCCCATATACTTTGAATGGCCTTACACCAAAGAATTTCGGTAAACATCGAAACAATCTACAGTAATACCCATCACTTAGGCTACTAGATATTGTGCCTCGCAGGGAGTCTAGCTAGTGAATGACACACGCATTGCATCTGTTGGAGGGGATAGTCAGCACCTACGAAGTCTTTGTGATGCACTGATATGGACCTGAATTGTCTTTGAAGCTTTCCGATTTTGATATTCCCTGCCCTCTGGAGGGTCTGCGCTCCCAGGTCAACCTAAGCATGTTGACTTCGGCAATCTTGAGGTCCAGTTTCTGACATTGACACTTCCCATTCTAGTCAAGACGAATAGGAAACACATTGCATCTTTACGGAGATTAAGGAAGAGCGAAAGATGAAAGAACTTTCTGGATAAAAAAGAAAGAGGAAGAGGGGGGGTTCAAAATGACTGCAGCCTGCACATACACCTTTCCTTTTCCTTTTTTTTTCAAAGAAAGAAATAACAGATCTCGTCCCTCTACGGCCTTTAAGATTGAGAAGGCATCTCATGCTTGCCTAGCTCTTGATAGTCAGCTTCTGACAATCATAATATACTTAATTATATGCCGAAAGGGATAACGTGCTATTATTATACTCGACACAATCATCACTGAGTAAAAACAAGCACTGCTTTGCTTCTTGCCCAAATCCCCCACGCACGGCCATCACATCATCAGACTTGCCACCACAATGTTGAGCACTTTCGCGACTTCATCAGTACCTAGGTATCCATCATTACTACTCGGGCAAAGTCTCGCCTCGAGCGACGTCTCGCTCCGGAGGCAGCGTTCTCGCTCCGGCCCCGCTTTACAAAGTAGTATTGGAGATGGTGCTTTGTCCCCTCACCAAAGTCTTTAGCACCGATCATCATTGTTTAGATCGAATATCCCCCGCCTTTTCACATTAAGCGAGTTGCACTAGGTGGAGTAGGGCCGTTCTTATATGCTTGGCCGCCTGTTTCTCCGCAAATATAGGGCCGTTTGGATGGAGCAGGCAAAGAGCACCGGCATATTGGAGCGGACCAGCTGGGTGCCTACCTCACCAGGTTTCTAGGTATATAAGTGATTGATCATGTGTGGAGGAAAGTCTAAAGTGTTTCCTTCTTCTCAAGACAGGATCATTGTGTGGTCTTGTGTCCATCCTCTGATCCACAATGGCAGCCCAATTGTCTCTTGCCCGATGTTTCTTGAGCCTGACCGTTGGCTTGTTGCTCAACACACGGTCAGGCATAGCGACAGATTCGACTTCACCACCTACTGTCCAGGTACAGAATGGTTCGTACTATGGTCTCTATAATGCAGCTTACAAGGAGGATCTCTTCTTGGGCATACCCTTTGCGCAGCCGCCAGTGGGTAACCTCCGGTACCAGAATCCGCAGCCTCTGAATAGCACTTGGACTGAGAGCAGGAATGCTACACAATACTCACCTGAGTGCTGGGGTTTTGGGAGTGACGACTGGGTTCTTGGTAATCCTGTGTCGGAAGACTGCTTGACCTTGAACGTGATTAGGCCAGCTGGCGTGGCAGCAGATGCAGAACTGCCTGTTGGCGTTTGGGTAGGCACCTCTCTTCTCTTCTTCTTCTTTATTCCTTTGCCTAGTTGTGCCGGGTCCCTCTTCTAACCTATCCTTGCCAGATCTACGGCGGAGGGGGGCTATGAAGGCGGGAGTCTTGACCCCCGCTACAATCTCTCCTTCATAGTACAGCAATCAATAGACTCCGAGAAGCCCATGATCGCCGTCAGCCTCAACTACCGCCTGCAAGGCCTCGGCTTTCTCTTCAGCGAGGAGATCCTCAGCGAAGGCGTGGCGAATCTCGGATACAAGGATCAGCGCCTCGCGCTGCACTGGATACAGGAGAATATCGCCGCGTTCGGAGGCGATCCGACCAAAGTGACTATCTGGGGCGAATCTGCGGGCGCAAGCTCGGTGGGTAACCAGCTAGTCGCCTACGGAGGACGAGACGACAAATTGTTCCGGGGCGCCATCGAGGAGAGCGGCGGGCCCGTCACAACCAAAGTCGTCTTGACGGCCCAGGACTGGCAGCCTTACTACGATAACATCACCAGGGCCGTCAACTGCAGCTCGGCATCTGACACCCTCGCCTGTCTCCGCACGGTGCCCATCGACACGCTCGCAGGCGTGCTCAACTCGAGTGTGACTGCGAGCGTTCCAGCGTGGGGCGCGTCCATCGACGGAGATTTTCTGCAGAACACAACTACGTCCCTCTTGCTCTCAGGCCACTTCGTCAAGGTCCCGCTTCTCCACGGACGCAACCACGACGAGGGCGCCATGTTTGCCAAGAAGGGCATCAACACCACCGCACAGTTCCTCGCTGCCGTCACCTCGGCTGGCTTCAGCAACGAGACGGCCCAGACCATGGCGATCTTATACCCTGACATCCCGGCCATCGGGATCCCGGGCACCCTGCATGGTCGGCCGACAGGTGCGTACGCTTATTTAGGTGCGCAGTACAAACGTGAAGCTGCGTTCGCGGGCGACCTGGCCCAGCACGCGCCCAGAAGGTTGATCAGCCAGACATACGCGCGGTACAACGTCAGCAGCTGGAGCTATCACTTCAACGTGCTGGTGCACGGCCTTCCTGCGTCCACCGGTGCGACCCATTTTCAGGAGGTGGCTTTTGTCTTTGATAATACCCAGGGGCTCGGGTATGAGAACGCGGCAGCGGAGAATCCCTTTGCGGATGAGCCCGATACGTTTGTGCAGCTGGCCAAGATGATGAGCAGGTCGTGGGTGAGCTTCATTGTGGACGGCGATCCCAACAATTCTGGTAAGTCATGAGCCTGAATGGGAGGATTTGGTGTTTACAGCGAAAAGAAGTATGAAAAGACGAAAAGACTAACGCTGATCCATTAAAAGGACTTGGAGCGCATTGGCCAGTGTATACTCTGGAGGACCCGCAGAATATGTACTTTGACGTCAACATTTCTGGTCTGGCACGTCCTGAACCGGATTACTATCGAGCTGCAGAGATCCAGTATATGCAGGAACAGATAATCTCTACGTTTGTGTAAAGATGGAGATGGTACAATATTCCGGGCGAAATCCGGCATGTCAACAAAAGTCAATATGAGATCTCATGTTGGTCAATATAAGTATTTATTTATTGCAGGCTTTATATTTTTCCTCTAAGCCCACTAAATAATCATTTCGTAACAATGGACAACGTGTTTCCCATTTCTTTTCCCGTTCTGTCACCCTAGGCATTGTTTATTCTTTTTCTTTTTTCTTTCCTCTCCTTTCATCCTCTCCCTCGTATCTTGATCCATTACTTGGTCATTTCTTGTTTTCTTCATTTCCCATCTTGATTCGAGAAATTCCATGATGGATCAACATTTGGCTACATGGTCTCACCCCTGTGCCCAGCAGTGGCCTGACGTCAGCTGTTCAACATTCTGCCCGCCCCCCCCCCCCAAGCTTGGGACAGGCAAGCAGCACCTTTGCGGTACTGTAACACTGTTATGCATTGAGTTCAAGGTGGAAAGCATACGACGTCCATGCCAACTTTCCACTGTGAAAATTTAATGCAAGAGTAAAACATTATCTCGACTCGAGTCTCCCAACAAAGGACAAGACGGAGACAAAACAGATTCGAAGAGCCCTGGAATCGAACCCATCCACCAATCTTGCCGACAAGAAACGACAAGACCGCATCATCAGAGTTCAACCATGCGCCTAGCAACCAAGCGCGGCCTCTGCTGGCCCACCGACAACCACGGCCGAGACGCAGCCTTCCAGTTCACGAAACCCGGCTCCAAGGTCTCGTGGCTCTACAACTGGTCACCGCACCCGACCCCCGACGCCCAGTCCATCGAGTTCGTGCCCATGCAGTGGAATCACGTCAACATCGACTCCCTCCCCGAGCACGTCCGCCGCGCCGGCGCCAACTCCCTCCTGGGCTTCAACGAGCCCGAGCTGCCCGACCAGTCCAGCATGTCCGCCGAGCTGGCCGCCAGGGAGTGGGTGCGCGCCATCGAGCCCCTGCGGAAGGCGGGCGTGCGCTGCGGCAGCCCGGCCATCTCCTCGGCGCCTCACGGCGTGCACTGGCTGGCGGACTTCCTGGCCAGGATCAGGGCTGCCGGCTCGGACGTCGACTTTTACTGCTTCCACTGGTACGGCACCGAGCTGGGCCCCTTTTACGACTACATCTGGTCAACGTACCACCAGCTGGGGCCCACGAAACCGGTCTGGATTACCGAGTTCGCGTGCACCAACTGGAGCAAGGACAACCCGCTGCCCAGAGAGCACGTCGAGAACTTTGCACGAGAGAGCGCAAAGTATCTGGACACGCTGGACTGGGTGGAGAGATATGCATGGTTTGGGCCCATGCGGGATCCCGGCACGGTGGGACGATGGGCTGCGATGCTGGATGGGGAGGGCAAGGTAACGCCTCTGGGAAGGACATATATGTATGAATAATTGGAACTGGACGAGGAGACACACAAGGGAGGAGAAGAGATCATGTAGTCCACGCCCTAATGAACATCGCTCAGGAGCGAGGCATACGAGTACAACGATTGTGGCCGACTTGTGGTAGAGTGAGTAACAAACCAGCTCAGCAGCGTGTGGCCGAAGGCAGTGAGTGGTTTGACAACAGACAGGAAGCAGACGGATAGCCTGGCCTCATCCATCCCAGCTCATAACTGCAAGCTTGAAGGTGCCTCAACGGTATGGTCCGGTACCCACTTTGCACCGCGGCGATACCGCTGCTTCGGAAGAGCCCAACATCTTCGGGAAGAAGTCACGCAGGACAAACGCTGTTGCGATGATGGTCTCCCGCAGGGGATCGCTCCGAATCCCCACCACCGAGTGGAGCAGAGAGCAGATCATCGCACCCACAGTTTATCAACGCCTAGACGAGCCTATCGAACGGCATGGCTCTCCCTTATCACAATAATAACGGGAGGGTCACCCCGCTGTGTCGTGGCGGTGCGGTATATTAGTTCTTCGGTTGTGTCGTCTGTTCTCGTGATGCCTTCTGATCTCGACGAGGCCATGGTTCCTTGAGAGGATGGCGGTCTGAGGGCGTTATGTAGGCGTCATAGCAAAAAAAAAAAAAAAAAAAAAAAAAAAAAAAGAATGAAGAGACAAAGAAAGGCGAGTGACTATGACAGTCGGGTGAAGTGATACATTTCATCCACATTACATTTGGTAATAGGTAGGGGTGGTAGCAGTCCGGGGGGCAAACTATGTTCTGTGGCTGCGACGACGATCAGCAGCCCAGCAGTTACGAATGGCGCTGTTCCTCTTTGAATCAAGCGTGCCACAGTAGTAGAAACATGAAGTGTTCAGAAAGCCTGATTTATTGCGTGATGTTGAACTGAGACAGTCTCGAATCCTCTTGACGACGACATGGCAGCCATGATATTGAGGTGGTCGAGGTGATGGGGCGTCGGAGGGCCTCTCAAAAGCAACGCATTATTCTCCACACCCACGTCTTTCCAGCCTTTCTTCTGATGTTGCCGCCACACTATGACAGACTGCAATCGAAGACAATGATGTCGAGGGACCACAATTCCTTCTCTCACCTCTTGTTTACATAGTTTAGTGTTAGATTTGCCCGTCAAGCCGTCTCGACCGGTGCCAGCAGACGTGGACCCCCCGCTGGCACGATGAGCTAACACCATGTTAATGTGGCACAGGTGGCGGGATCAAACGAAAAGGGTCGAGAATCATCCCAGTAAGACATGGTTCTTGAAGGACTGTGAGTGGCTTGATGGATGGTGGGTGTGGCAGGGGGGTAGGCCCTCCTCTCCAGGTAGTGTGGCGGGTGAGAGAGGAGGATCTGGCGCATTAATGTGGTGCAATGCACAAAGGTCAGACCTGATCGACGAATCAACACGTCCGCGAGGCCACCATGCGACGTCACCGGGCGCATGGTCAGCGGTCGCTTCTTATTTTCACCTTACAGGCACCCCTCGTTCGACACGATGCTACCTACGTCACTTCTGTTGGAGGGATGGGTGGCGCCTATAATATTCCCATGTTTCCTCAGCCACAGATCGAGAACTAGTGGTCATTCATTTTCGCTATCAGACCATTTTGGATAATTTGATATCGTCTTGATTTTTTTCTCCTCTTTTTCTAAAGGAAAAAAAGGGAACGGAGACATTGTTTGAAGTCAATTTATACGAAAGGTGGGACTGAAAGATGGCGGACGTAAGCGCCCTTGAACGGGAGGTTGAACTCCTCGAGAAGAAGAATGCGCTCCTGGAGAGGAACCGCAAGTTGGAGAGTAAGTCTTTGTTGCTATTTGTCGTACACACCCAAGACATCTCGTTCATATCCACAATAATTATGTTTATTGTTCATGACTAATACGAACTTCTTCTCTCAGGAGCCGCAAAGAAGCGGGCCGACTGGTTCAAGGCCCAGGCCGAAGAGGCGGCAAGGAACGGGACAAACCAGCTCCCGGCCGCCCAGGAGGCCATCAAGAAGACGACATCATCGTCGCGCAAGCCAGCAGCGGCAGCCAATGATGCCGTCAAGAAGAGCACACAGCAGCCGGAGATGAAGCAGGCCAACCTCAAGAAGATCCCGCCCAAGCCTCCGACCACCAGCAGTGTCAAGGACTGGGCCGAGACTTCGGCCGTCGCCAAGAAGGCTGCTCCTGCAACCGCCAAAAATGTCATGAAGGATGCCAGCGCCAACGCGAACGCCGACGGCACGCAGATCAAGAAGAAGAAGAAGAAGAGAAGACCTGCGCCGACCTACGGCATGGCCGAGAAGCTGGCCCGCGGCGAGGAGATCCCCGGCCTTACGGACAGGAAGCCCGCCGTGCCCAAGGTTCCAGCTTCCGCTCCTGCCAAGCCGCAGGTGCCCAGGGGTGGCAAGGCCGAGATGCCCAAGCCCGAGGAGATTGAGAAGCTCTACGAGCCACCCCCCACGCCCCAGGTCGGCGCCAAGAAGCCTGGTGCCGCGGTCGAGAAGAAGGAGAAGAAGGAGAAGACATACCACCCTGACGCCAAGAGGTCCACCAAGGAGATCATGGCGGAGCGCGAGATCGAGGAGGAGAGGAAGAACCTCGAGAAGCGCCAGCAGAAGCGTGCCGAGGCTGCTGCTGCACAGGCTGGTGGTGCCGGTGGACAACAAGCTGGTGGCCGCCAGGGTGGCGGAAAGGCCGGCGGCCCCGCGGGTGGTGCCCTGGACGGCGTCAACAATCTTGGCCAGGGTGCTCTCGGCACGGTTGGACAGGTCGGCTCCGGCTTGCCTGTCGCTGGTAAGGCTGTCCATGGCGCCACTCAGGGTCTGGGCAACACCTTGGATGGTACCACCCGTGGGCTTGGGGACACCACTGGTGCGCTGACCCGTGGAGACCTGGGAGGGACCCTCGGCGGTGTCGGAGGAACAGTTGGTGGTCTTGGAAAGGGACTGGTGAGTTTTGATCTTGTTTCGAAATCCTTGATTGCTTCTGTCTGCTGACCATGCAACTCATTAACAGGGCGATACCGTCGGTGGCACCGTTGGCGGCTTAGGTGACTCTGTGGGAGGACCTGTCGGCGTAAGACTTGCAACGTTCTCACCTTTTTCATAGACACATGATTGAAGCTAACCTTACGGAACAGGGAATTGTCGGCGGTGCCGGCCGTGGTCTCGGAAATGCCGTCGGAGGCATCACGGGTGGCCTTGGCAAGGGTGTAGGCAAGGTCGGCCAAGGAGACTTGCTCGGCGGTGTCGGAGACGTCGTGGGCGGCGTGACAGATGTGAGTTCATTCCTTCCGGTGACCAGAGATACTGCCCATTGTGCAACGTTGTTCTGACGATTTTTCAGGGTGTTGGCGGTCTGCTTGGCGGCGTCCTAGGAGGAGGCAAGGAAGGTGGAGGTCTTCTGGGCTTGGGCGGTGGAGGTGGTGGTGGTGACAAGAAAGGTAAAGGTGGTGGTGGTGGCGGGCTGCTTGGTGGAGGCGGCGGTGGCGGCCTACTCGGTGGAGGAGGTTTGCTCTAAGGGGCTCCTAAGTCTGCTCGAAGACATGAAAGTCTGTACACGAGATAGCGGGAACAAGAGAGTGTGTGACACTATACTTTCCTCGGCACATCTAGCATCCTGAATTATTCTTTCGTTGTTTTCACACTTTCTGATGCTTGCAACGGGCGGGCCGCCTTGTGAAACTGCTGCCAAACGCACTGGCGTACTCAGTCGTACAATGTTCATTTTGATAGATACTGCCTTGAGAGAAGCTAAAGGCTGCTCTGAATATGGCCTGAATAGGGTTTGACCTTGGTATTGAGTCTAGGAGATTATATACTTAAGTACCGAGTAGAGTGAGGGAGACGCACCGAATATTGACAGCAGGACGCAAGTTTTAACCAAACGCTGATCAGCATGGGCTGTTGTTTATCGAAAAGTGAACAGTATTTGCACATAGAATGGTAGTGAGAACTTCTTGAAGAACATGTCTACGAGAGATCCTAGTCCCCTACGCCCTCCCTCTTCTATATACGGACTCTTTCCTCTTTTGCTCGGCCGCCTGCTCTCAGACACACACCAGAGGCGAGTTCACTTGTATATCAAGCATAAGCTCCTGAAACATGGTCTGATCATAACCTCAGCCAGGAACGTCAACGACGGAGGACATCTGCATCGAGATCAACAAACACACAGCTGCCCCTTCTCCTGCTATGGATGATAGCACCGCTTGTACCAATCCTCCCCCCCCCCCCCCCGAGATTCTAGACTCAAACGCCCGGGAAATGCCAAACTAACAAGAAAATCAGCTTTCACTGAACTACTCTCGGTCTTAGAAAATCATGGTGTAAATGAAAGTGGCCCTCCTTAAACTGGGTTATGTCCTCTTTCAATTAGTATGATTTTATGGCACATGTGCCTGAAGACAAGTCACTTCGCCTTCTCTCAAAGCCAGGAATGGCTGCTCAATTGGGTGGCCAGCGAAACCTCATCGTATTCCTACCAAATACATCATTTGTTCCTATTACTATCTTCTGATGCCGATCTTCCCCAAGTCGACTTGGCGACAGCAGAACTTTACTGTCGTTCAGAGCAGTCATTACAAGCAGGGTTCAAGGCTTCTTTAGCCGTTCAGCTTGTAATGAATGCCATGATTGTGGATCCAGTGTTGTAGATACGTACAAGGAACTACACGACTATTTATCTTGCAATCTCCTGTGCACTGTGCAGTGATGGTATTACTGCATGGAGACTGTCCCTGAGGTATACATGTTAATCGTTAGTCAGCCGCGTGAAATACCCTTATCTAGGCCGCCCGAAAAGTGTCCCTGATCGGTTAAGTGATTATTTGACAGCTCAAATACCGTCTCGAGAGATCGCACCCCCATCATCGAAAGTGTCCTTATCAAAATCATCACCTCAAACTCCACCCCCGTGGACCCTTTTCTATAACCCAGGTTTCTTAATAGTGCGAGAGGAGGAGCCTTCTCTACAAGACGCTAACACAGGGGAACTACTAACGCACGTGGCCTTAGTCTGAACGAATTACGATTTCTGAGGCTCCATAGAGACCAGGATGATTTGTCGGTGATCTCCTGGACCCCATATTAGGATCTAGCCGTCCACATCTAGTGCTCTTTGGCCTTCCAGCGGCTTCAGTGCACAGACAGAACCGTAGTCTCTTTTGGACGTTAATACGCTGGCACTTGTCTGGGAAGTGCCGAGCCACTGTGACTGAATCAACAAGTGCGAGAAAACAGAAAAGAATGAAAAGAAAGAGAGAGAAAAAACTTTTGGGATCAAAGCGCCTGCTGGTATTGCTGAAAGAACCAAAACACAGTGGACAAACTCACACGATCGATGCCATCTGCAAGGACCAAGAACAACGAAAACGGTATTCTGAACAGATTAAGCTGAAGAGGTAGGACTGCCATCGAAGAATCAGTTTTGGAAGCTGGAGCATTCTTCATTGGGATCACAGAGTCTTTGTTACATCGAATCCTTCTCGAACCTGTTGAGCATCGAGCTTCCGGTACTTATGGTGTTTCGTTGTGCAGGTACTTGTGGTCATTTCATACCCCACAGTGGTGAACCATTGGAACTCCCTTTTTTTTTTTTTTTTTTTTTTCCTTATTGGCATCTCATCAAGGCCCCTCTTATTTACCCTCTCTGTCACTCACCCCGTTAGCCCCGCCCAGCAACGATGGCATCCAGACCGACCGGCGGTCACGAAGCTTCCCTAACTCCACCCTCAAGTGGGAAGAGTGTAGAGCTGTTGGACAAACCCTCCGAGGAAGCAATCTCGGGATTCTCAGATTGGGATGGACCAGGCGCAAGCAACTTGCCACCTCCGACTACACTTTTCAGTTCATCGCTGAAGCAGAGGAGGCCTTCTGAGGGAGGCCTCAGCCGACGCTGGAAGGGCAAGGCACTCGACTTGCAAGACTCGGCACTCAGACAATACACGGATTATGATGCACACGGCACGCCTCGAAGTCCTCTCACGTCGACCTCCGGGGGAGCCTGGACCGGCAACACCTTTGACAGGCTAGACGTCCAAACCACCCTCGACCGGCTAGAGGAAGACATTGCTCCACCCCTGCCGATTCTCGACGTCTTCTCTACAAAAACGTTCAAAGCCGTCCTGGAGAACACCGCTGCAGTGGCACGTTTCCGTGCATTTGCAGAGTCTCGTGGCCGTGGCGAGGACACCGATTTCCTCCTCCAGATCGCAGAGTATAATCACGCCCTCGCTGCCGTCGGGCCCATCGTATGGGGTATCTCCTTGAAGTACACCGGGGTCGCTGCGTCTGCGCCGGTGAGACTTCCATTGGCGGTTGCTAAGACCCTCAACACGGATCTGCGCGAGGTGTCGGGCACACTACTTCCCAGCCTGGGGAATCTCTTCGACGACGCGGGCGCATATGTCGAGCAGAGCCTGGCACAGGACATATATCCGGAGTTTCTCAAGCAACAACTTTCCCTCAACCTGCAAACGGTCGGTCGAGGCTACTCGCCCAATCAGGTCTGTCCTGGATTCGGCCACGCCTTTTGCCTGACAGACCCAAATGCGGACGACAACCCTATGATCTTTGCTTCTGATGCTTTTGCAGCTGTCACCGGATACAAGATCTCCGACGTCATATTGAAAAATTGTCGCATTCTACAGGGACCAAGGACGAGGAGTAGCGGTGTCGATCGTATTCGGCACGCACTGTCTAATGACACACAGAACGAATTCATCGATCTCGTCTTAAATTACACCGCAGATGGAAGAATGTATTGGAACCTCCTCTTTGTAGCCAGACTCGTCGGTGCAAACGGGGAAACTTGCTATTATCTTGGAGGGCAGGTCGATGTTACCGAGATGCTCGCACGGCAGGAGGATGTGACACATTTCCTGGGCGTGGCTCCGTCTCTGTCCCGAGGTGCCCCATCGCTGCTCACAAGGCCCAAGGACCAACAACAACTAGATCGTCGAGCATCATGGCGAAACGAAGTCAGGGACAGACCACATGGACGCGAGCGCGACGAAAGGACCAAATACCCGCCGAGCGCATCACGCAATAAACTGCTGAAGAGCTTCCGGCGGCGTCACTCCCAGACTGGCTCCTCTGGCACCGATGGAGGCAGCGGCGCCGACCTTTCTGCTTCTGAGCCTTCTTCGCCCATAGAGGTGCGGAAATCGAGCTCGTTCTCGACGCCGTCGCCGTCACCTCATCAGGTTGTGGTGTCGCCATACTCGAGATTCATGGTCTCGGAGTATGTCAAGCCATCATCCAGCCTCGTTCCGTCACGCGGCGAAAAGAAGAAGAACAGAGCCCAGCTGCCACTGAGGTTCTGCTCTACCTCCGCTTTAGACAGCCTAGGTATTATTGGTAATCACGAGCATGCCGGTATCCTCGGCTCGGACATATTCGAGGTATTGTCCGCAAAAGCCGGATCCAACTCGATTACAAAACAGTTCAAGTCCACGGTTCGAGCGGGCCTCGCAGAGGGTAGGGCAGTCAAGCTGGATCTCAGCCTCGAAGGTAGCAGCAAACCAACCATCAGGCCCAGAGGATTCTCGCTGACAAGAAAGCTCGGTGGGGGAGACATTGGGGGTGGGGGTGTGGGCATGAAGAGCGAGGTGCGGCCGAATGAAGGCCGCTCGCTGCGTAAGAGTCTCAGCCTGGAGAGGCTTGTCTCGATATCCAACAATTCGGCATCTGTTGTCAATTTTGTGAGCTACTGGACGCCGCTCAAGGATGATGCGGGAGCCGTTCGGTGGGTTGTGCTCGTTCTTTTGCCTGAAGTGGCCTGATCATCTTGCTCGGATAGTTTCTTGAATGTTCACACCTCGCGCTGGGACGAGGCCCAGGGTTGCGTGTATCCTTTCTATCAACATATCTCCCGTGCCAGAAAGGCATAAAGATCCGCCGCAAGGTCCACGCACTGTAGTGTATTAGCTCAATCCAGGACGAGACGACCGAAAGACATTGACTTCAAGTGAGAATCTACGCATTCATTGGCATGTTAAGATGCCAAACGCGTCATGCCAGAAACTGTCTCTGAGCAAGGTTTCGAGATTCCCAGCCTCTGCGTACATTATTGCATGACTATGACTGTCCAACATACCTCTCAATAAGGGCTAGGAAGCTTGGGATTCTGTTCCTGTGACTTCCTGGATTGTGCACTGCTCGATAGCCGGTCTGTGACTCACTCGAGCAGACCTCTCTGTTTGTAGCACTTGTAACAATTCCTGCCCGTCACCACCTTCGAGTTCTCTTTCTTCTTCTCAAATTTGCTTGGTGCATATACTCCTTGTGAATATAGATAATTAATCAGTCCCAACGATTCTACGATTCTATAAGGAGTATAGCCACAGGTGTGAAGTGAAAAAGGCTGGGCGACAAACATCGCCCGAGAAACGGCATGAATGCGTCAAGGCAAATCGCATATCTATTTGACTGTTCCTGATTGCCTGTTATTTCGTGGCTATCATTTGACATTGAGCCTGTGCTTCCACACCGTGGCTCCCCATTGATCTCGCCGCTCCAGAGCCTAGAGCATCGTAGCAAGGCAGCGTAGGCAGCCAATGTTTTCGGGCACGATCCATCAAAGCCTAGCTGATCACCAGTATCTAACCTATAATTCGGACACCATGTTGGTGAAGATCTGCTTTAATGCGCTGTCTTCGGCAGCACGACGCATGGCTAGTCTCTCAGAATGCAACCCATGCTCGTCACAAGCTCGGGCTCCGAGAAGGGTGCAAGAAATAATCCTAGTGCTTATCGAGAACGAGGATATATACGGAATAGCACATGGGGTGTTCCAGCCATATATCACGCCTTTGAAGGGCTCAGAAGACTATTCGTGGTCCTCCTCTGCATCCGAAACTTGGCGCAGTCACGAAAAGCATATGATAGACCGCAGAGAGCCATCGATAGCACCGGGGCAGGTTTCACTGCGACACTAAGGTGCAACTTCACGCAGCCCAGCAGATGGACAGGGTTACACTTATATAGTAGTCATGTCATCTCTGTGGATCGAGACAGCGTCAAGCAGTGGCTGTGCGGCAGAAACAAAGCTTCATATAATTAATTACTCAACCTTAAGGCAGCCAATTGTCGGCATCGGCGATCCTCGCTGCGATCTGAGCAAGTAATGAACAGGCAAGTACTATGAGCTGAATCGATAAAATCGTACAGCTCACAGCCCTTCATGATCGCAGTACTCGTGCAGAACAATTGATGTGTACTGTGACAACCTGTATGACTTGGCAGTCAGATGGGTCCATGCAAGGTGTGGGTAGGATCCACGGTCAGACTGACCGCATGAGGATCATACGTCCTGCAGCCCCGATCCTGTAAAAGTCCCCTGGTCGAAATACGCAGTGAGGAAATACGCAGCTGCGTCAAGCCTATCAGAGAGCGCGACAGAGCACGAGGTGAAATAATAGTGCGAGTGGAGAGTCCGTCTTGGACCAATGATCGTTCTTTCGGAACTCGGTCACACTGAGCGCCAAAATCTGACGTACACGGCCGGAGGTTGACCACCACCGACCGTCTTATAGAAACCCCCATTTGTACTATCATATAGAGCCTGCGATCCATGGGCGCCCGTTACGATCTACCGTCACGTTGAGGCCCAATTCATAAAAGGTTGAGGTATGACAATCGTGAAGGTGAGTAAGTGTAAAAACTCCTGAAGTCGAACAGCCAAAATAAAGCTGACCTGTGTTTGTAAGATTGATGCTCCTCATATATCGAGTGTTTCGACGACAGATGGATTTTAGCACGATGCCGGTCGTTGCAAAAGAGAGCAGCTTGTGGGCGGCATGGCGGGACGTATGATCGGAAGACATCCATCCATCCTGCAACTGCAGCAAGAAAACGCAGGACGCACGAACCTCAGGGTATTCGAATATGTCGGCAGCTCAACTTTGGTATGGGCGCGCGCAGACAAGAGCCAACATACTTGAGCAGTATAGCAGACCAAGGTCTTCACAGGTTGTGGTTTCAGTACTGCGACGGGGACGCTGGCCGCTGAACATCAGTCACGTGCAGTACACGTGATCGAGTTCCCTGTAATCTACACGTGCAGGCATGCTTGAGAGTATCTCAACCTTTCGCGCCAATCACGGCCACTGCGATGCTCAGGGGAGGCTGTTTGGCTTGCTGAACACCTCGTTCCTGGGTGGATGGTGTACAGGCTGCCATTTTTACTTTGTGCCAAGACATGTATTCGACAATTTGTCTATGGCAGTTCCGGTCAAAACACACGTGGCACACCTTCCGCTTCCTCGGAACACACACCCACACCGTCCGCCTCCCCCAGGACTCCATATCAACTGTTTCCGTCTTCAGCGGCGGAACAGCATGATGATAAAGACCGCGGCATCTTGTCCGAATCTTCCCACAGCTCAGGTCCTTACAGCATCGACAAGAATATCGTCCTCAAGCTCGTGTGGCCAGTCAGTCGGCAGTGTTTGGATCCATGATCCTACTCCAATCAGGAATTCTTCTTGAGACAGAGGACCCAGAGAGCCAACATTGACGTCAAGCTGTTCTGCAGTCTCGTTGGCAAAGGTGTCTGTGTCGAGTCGCCAAAACAAATGCAGGAGCCGCCTAAGAATGCGAATTCCAGGCATCTGCCGCCGCAGCCGAAGTTCTCCATACGGTTGTTCCGTCAAAGTCGGCGCCGTGTTGTTTCCCGTCGCATTCTCAGTCTCGTGTTCCGACCTGTCGACAAGATCGCTTGCCTCATCTCCAAGCATCTCCAGCAGGTGCAGGGGTTCGCGTGCGAATGCAACATCATCCTTGCGCCAGATAGCCTGAATCTGAGACCAGAGCTGCTGTGGGATACGAAACACCCTAAGCATGAGGAGGAGTGCTGCAGCTGCGATGCTTGCTGCGACGACTGTTTGAGTCGAGAGAGAGTTTATGTTGTTGTGAGCAGCAGACACGTCCTGATGAGCGTTAGCATCTCTGCTACTGTTCTTTTCAGGGTGGGAGAAGGGATACGACCAGGATGTTACATGAAATCGCTGGACGATGATGAATAGACGTACCACGGGAGCAGCATCAGCCGCGTCTACGGCCATCGGGAAACACAGGATGACAACGGATTCTAATGCATACATAGCTGCCTTGATCAGCAGCCTCCTGTGAATAATCGGCGGCTGAGCCTTAAGGCCTGCTGTGACCCGTGCCGGTGATCTAGTCAGAGTCCTTCGAATGGATTTTGTGGTGTTCTTCAGGCGCAGCAACTGAATCCTGAGGGCTTCGACCTTGCACCATCCAAAGGTCCAGTCGCCGATCTGAAGCTCTGTGCTTATCGCTACCTTCGCTGTCTTCTCCTTGACAACTGTTGTGTCTGGTGTGGTCATGATAACGAACACCGTCACCAAGAAGACGATGCCCGGCATCATGCCAAGAGCGACTGCGACGTCTTCGAGCCATAGAGGCATGCAATGCACCATCACCAGTCGCGTCCAGGTGGAAATGGCGATCAGGGCTTTGTTCACTAAAGTGTCGATCACGGAAAGGGGGGATTTGTCGAATAAATCAAGGACCACGACGAACGACATAAGAAAGGGCCAAGCCCCAAAGAATTTGAGGAACAAGGGGTTGTGGATCGCTTTCGTAAAACACTGGTTCTCAAGGAGACGCATGTTGAAGAAGATGATAGAGTTGTCTGCGGAGATGATCACAGTAATGATGATTATTTGGCAAACTGTATCACAGCACCACTGTTAGCTTTGACTGTTAATCTAGCAATAGTATGTAAGTTTCCTCCTTTCTCTTGCAACCCTTTTAGTTTGCCCATATTGCGCATCAACACAGTCATTGATACTTTCCAGCAGGAGTTGATGAGACCTTAATAGCTGAATAAGATGTGTTCTTGCGAACATAGTGCCAACCGACATCGAGTCGCTCGAATCGACCATTCGGATTCCTTTGGAAAACACCCGGCAGCAGAGGACGAAGGGGCGAGTTTCGAAGTAGACGAGATAACTCACCGAGTCGAATGAATGGACGATGATGGGTGCAACGTTTTGAGGAGATGTGGAAGTGAAGGTCATTTGCTACGTCAAGTACGCTCTCTTCTCCGGGGGTTCCACGAGGAATTCCAGATGGTAGCCCCGTGCAAGAAGAGAGGGGATCCTGCTGGTTTTACTGCGGTCCTTGAAATCGCAGGGCTAACGCACGCCCCACCCCCCTTTCCCCGGGCTGCTGTGCCTCCAAGGACTTCAAGGTGGTTAAAGTCTCCCATCGACATTCTCGAGACGAGATTCACATGGTATCCTCCGGCTTCAACGCGGAGAGGAGGTGCACTCCATCACTACCGAGCGGCTGGAACCCGGATGAAGCACAAGAGCCAAAGAGGGCCCTGCTTGTCAACGTCTATACTATCTGCCATCATGGTCGCACTACTCATGACGAGTTAATTACTTAATCACTCGTTGAGAGGCTCGACCCAACAGGTGCAGCCAGTAGCCTGAGCAGAGTTGCCAAGCGAGGAAGGTGAATGAAGGAGAAAGAAAAGGGCCCAGCCCGCAGAAGACCGGGGCAGTTATCACACCGAAGCTGGGCGCTAAAAAGTGCTCTTTTATGCATGATTGAAAAATACCGGCACCTTGATTCGCTCTTGTCTTCACATTGCATGGTGTGTTTTGTCAACGCTTTCCTATTTCCGTGCTTGGGTCTCACCTCGACTGAAGTTGACGTAGCTCATTGGATGAAGCAGGATCGCAGGCAGATAACTAGCTTATATCTACGTCAGATTGAGCACATTCATCCTCCCATTGAAGAAATCGGGCGTCTCCCTGGTCCTATGTACATGCGCTTGATCAGTTTGACCTCTTGCACTATCCGAGCCTGAGCAAACTTATCATTTTCCACACACCCAAACGCAATCTCTTGCTTTGAAATCCTCCCTCGTGGGGACTGACTTGGTTCTCAACAGGTCCATTCTTACATCTCACCAATTCTCATTCTGCCTGTCCGACACTACGTTGACTGGCACGAGTCGCCAGGCGCTTCTGCTTCCGCGTCCGGAGGTGTAGTGATTCTTGCCCGGCGCGTCGGTCAGCAGTCCGGCAGGCTCAGCACAGGACAGGTAAGCACTTTACAAGATTCGCACTCAATGCTTCTTTTCTTGATCTTTCCGCGCTTTCCTTTCGGCAAGCTCAAATATTCCTGTCGACCCAGCAGTTCTGCACCTCCTCTGACGTATTTGGAAGACAGAGTTTGCAGAACATTCTGCCCAATGGCGGACGTCATGGTGTCCGCTGAAGACCAAATGGCAACTTTCCTCCAGCCGCAAGTAAAGGAGACTCTCTGTGACGAAGACAACAACACTAGGTCACTTGATACGCACTCCTCGATGTTGTCGACAGAGACTCTGCGGTTCGCCTGTCCATATATGAAAGCCCACCCGCGTCTGATGCAGGCAAACTCCATCTGCGCAAGAAATACGTGGCCATCCATTCCTAGATTGAAGTGCGTTCTTGTACCTATCCCGATCAACTCATATCAGAGTCTTGCTGACACCTACAGGGAGCATTTGTACAGACGCCACGCACAGAAAAAAGCCTCTTGTCCTCGATGTGCCATTGGGTTCGAGAAGGATAGCGAGTTAGACGAACACCTCAGGGCAGAGAGACCGTGTAAGATACTGAGTCCAAGTGATCCCTTGCCACAGACTATTCGTCCTGCGCAAATGCGCTTGCTCCGAAAGCGCAAGGCTCAGTACGGGGAAAAGGAGGAGGATAAATGGTTTAACATATTCTCCATCTTGTTCCCGGACCTGAAACAACCAGTATCCCCATGTAAGTCTCCTATCTCATCATATTGGCCTTTCACTACCATCTGACCAATGGCTACGTCCTTTGTGTGTGGACGAGACTCAACGTACCGATTATATCGGTCTCTAAACCCAGCGCCTCGTTTCCAATACATGTTTACCCCGGTGTTGAGCTTCAGAAATATTTCCTACATCGTCATCTCGCCGAGAACTATGTGTATTCTACCTCTGGGGTCATCCCACAGGCATATGCGCTTTTCTAATTTGCCCGATTACTGACAACACCCATGCAGATGCTGGCCGCCGTGACGGTCTCTGGGGCTGGGACAGTCACCTGATGACCGATGTCCAGGAGACTATCACGAAAACCGTGGTCGCCTCAGCGACTGTGGATCTCCGAAAGGAGGGCTTTCTCGAACAAGGTCTGCAAGCCGAGCAACGGGTCAGGCAGATCATAGCGAATCATATCAGTGCTGCGTTTGATCAGTACAAGAAGCGCTTTGATTGTCGACAAAATACCAACCATCTTGAACGAATATCGAGCGAAGCACAGCCGGAGTCCCCTGAACAGCTTCAACAGGTCCAAGATCAAACAGTGTGGGATGCACAGGGAGGAGGCATTCCTAGCCCGCCCTCACTGTCCTCTCGATGTGCTACTATTGTTTCAGACTTCACAGACTATGAGGCCGATCTTGAGACGATGCTCGAAGGGACAAGCTCAGCTGATATGATATCATCACTGGACAATTTCAGGTCTTCGTCAGAAACATCACCACCGGCAATCTGTCAGGGGCAGCCCGGGAAGCTCTGCCAACAATACAAGCAAAATTATGTGGCTGAACCGCTTTCCACCTGGGCACTGTCATCTCAGCAACGTGACTTCGAAGTGTTCTCCACGTCTGTCGATTTGGACTGGAGTATTGTACACAATGACCCAAGCAACTGGACTGGGACCATATGAGACATTCGTCTCTGTATAGCCATGGGCATTATTGACGAGAACAATACCGGGGGACCGAGATTGTACGTGGGTGCGAGAAAACAGTTTTTGCTAGATGCAATGAGGATTCCTAGCCCTCACATTGGTGAATACAGCCCTGTGCCACGAAGAGCTATGACGGCGGGTCATCTGCGTGCGGTCTGCGAGCTGACGCGGGAGTTCCAGGAGGAGCTGAAGGAGGAATAAAAAAATCAGCGGTCCTCCAATGAGGCACGCTAATCAGGGTATGTTCTACTCACATACCAGAAGAGAAGGAGAATGAGAATCATAAGTTGAAATCGAATCTCAACGCATGTGGACCCGGAATCTGGGGCCCCAAGCCCCATAATTCTATGTCCGAGGAGGTGCAGTGGAAGCTAGCCAGCTCGCTCTAGGCTAGTCCCGCTAGGTATTCAGGGTGCTGCTCAGTATAGAAACGTGGGGTCTTCACGAATACACCTTGCAATGAGTTGACGTTGTCTGGCAGTCTGGCCCAGGCAGGATAGATAAATGATATAAGGTTTAGCAGGCGGTATGACTTAGTACTTTGTACGTCGAGCTTAATCTCCTCTTGCCCCTGCCCAACACTCACTCGCTCTTTCCTAACTGTTGTTTGGAAGGGGCAGACCAGCAAGGCCCCTCCCTGTCACCAGCGAAACACCTGTCAGCGGGATGACATAGCACCATTTCTCATTGGGGCTTTCAGCTACTGTGGAGCTGAGGCCCCTGCGTCCCTTCCTACTCAACTATCAACACTATCTCTTCTTTCTTATTTTGTGTTTCCTTCTTTTTCTCTTTGCTTTGTTCTTTTCCCCTTTGCTTGGCAGCTGCCACACTCAATTGCAGGATTCCTTCTCCGAAGATCAAGCAGACGTAGCGCATCATATCCATGCGGCAGCTTCAGCTGTTCCGCGGCCTGGCTGGTCGGGGTGTGGCCGGTCAGATCTCGCCAGTACTTTACAGGAATGCATTGGGACTGTTGACCACGTGGTCTTCAAGGCCGTCGCCTCACCGATGCAGCTCTTTGTCTGCCGGAAGCCGAGTATTCGAGATCTCAGCCCGATCATGTCATCGCGAATTCAGTTCAGCTGCCGACGCAACCGCCAGGGCCGAGGACAATGACCAGCCGGAGGATTCTGGCACATATAGTGAAGCTGACCATGAGCACGCTGTCATTTCAACTTTCGACCTCTTCTCTATCGGCATTGGCCCGAGCTCGTCACACACAGTGGGACCGATGCGTGCTGGCAACATCTTCATCACGGACCTAATCGAAGCGGATTTGCTGCAGAAGGTGCACAAGATTCGTGTCTCGCTTTATGGAAGTCTGGCTCTTACCGGAGAAGGCCATATGACACCGTCTGGTATGGCCCGCGGGGGCGGCGGCAGCAACCGTGCCCGCTCTGATTGCTGACACGACATCCATAGCTTTGCTTCTGGGCCTGGAAAGCCAAAATGTCGAAACAGTCGATACGGCGTATGTACCCACGCGATTCGAGGAGATCAAGCAGACCAAGAAATTATACCTCGGGCACGGTCTGCCAGATGGGAAGGGCAAGGAGATTGATTTTGACTACGATCGAGACTTCACCTGGGAATGGGGCAGAAAGCTGCCGATGCACAGCAACGGCATGCGTTTCAGAGTCTACAACCAGGATGGTGACATGATTGCGACCAACGATCTGTTCAGCGTTGGCGGTGGATTCGTCGTCAACGGGGCGCTGTCAACAGATTTCGGGCAAAGTGCCAGCCTCGACTCGGCGGCTTCTGCAGACTCATCTACGGCAAAAGACGCTCCGAGCACACACCCGAAGGATCTGGCAGAGAACCTGTTTTACAAGGAGATCAGACGGTCTGATGCAGCCGGTGATCGGAGGACCGGTGCCGAGGTGCGGCCCAAAGACGAAGCTAAGCTCCTTGAGCAGGGCGAGACGCCAGCTCAGAATAGCGGAGCACTTACAACGGCACAAGAGCCCGACCCAGTGACGACCAACGTTGAGGCTGGCGAGAAGGAAGCTGCGCAGCCACGATACCCATTTCGGGATGCGACCAGCCTTCTGGCTCTCTGTCACAAGCACAACCTGACGATTGCACAGCTGGTCTTTGAGAATGAAAAGAGCCATGGCTATACGAATGATGAGATTCTCGAAAAGACCTACAGAATATGGCATGTCATGGACAACAGCATTCTAGAAGGCGTACAAGCCCCGCTAGATTCAACACTGCCCGGCTCACTGAAGTTGCACCGCCGGGCCCCTGCCTTGTACAAACGACTTACTCGTGGGTTGTACCCTGCGAGCGCGCAGGAGATTGCCTCCGCCGTCGCGGCTCCCAAGCCCGCCAACATTGTCGGTGCCACAGGCATGTCCGAGTCTACGAGCCTGGCAACGAATACTCAGCAAGGCCATATGAAGCCTGCGTTATCGTACAAGCGAGGCCCTATGCGGATCCACGGTTCATTCGATCACACCATCATGCCCACCCCTCTTCGGCGCCCTGACTTTCCAGCCATGGACTACCTTGCGGTCTACGCTATTGCGGTGAACGAGACCAATGCGGCGGGCGGACGGATCGTGACCGCCCCCACTAACGGCGCTGCGGGTATTATCCCCGCCGTCCTGAAGTATGTCGTCGAGTTCATTAGTGACGATCCCGAGCGGGATATTCCAACCTTCTTGCTTACGGCCGCTGCCATCGGCATGTTATATAAACGAGGCGCGACCATCTCTGCTGCCGAAGGCGGTTGCATGGCCGAAGTCGGCGTGGCGTGCAGCATGGCGGCGGGTGCATTTGCAGCGTGCATGGGCGCATCCCCCGAGACAATCGAGCAGGCTGCGGAGATTGGTATTGAGCACAACCTGGGATTGACATGCGACCCCATCGGCGGGCTGGTCCAGGCGCCTTGTATCGAGCGGAATGCGCTAGGCGCGATCAAGGCCATCTCGAGCGCCAATCTGGCTCTGAGCAGCTCAGGCACAGCCAAGGTCGCCCTGGACTTTGCGATCCAGGCGATGAGGCTAACTGCCCAAGGGATGCGCAATGAATTCAAGGAAACGAGTCTCAGTGGGCTCGCTACGAGTGTGCCTCTCAACATTCCCGTCAGCGTTCCTGATTGTTGATTTGATAGGGAGGCTACAGGACAGAACTTAGTGTGCGCAGACTCAGGATGGAAGTGCTCTTTTCCTTTCGTTGTGCACGGGCTTCAGGGTCATATTGATTAAACATGAAAATCGAGTCGAGAATGATTTCCTATAGGGGATATTGGGTTTTAATAGACCAACTTTGGAAAATTTGGAATGTTCTGCGTAAGCACGACATGATTTTTGCAGCCAGACCAGAAGGTTCCTCGAACGGACGGGGCCCACGAACCCATCTCAACATCAAGTTGCAGCTATTAATCTCCTGCAATTACCTCATCGAGCCTTCTTCTGACCCATGAATGGCTGTGATGTTGTGTTGGCTGTCTATAGCGTTTCCAGCAAGCTTAATAACTATATAGAGAAGTTTGTTCTACAAGAGGTAATCTCACGGGCGCATGGTCTAGGGGTATGATTTTCGCTTCGCATTCGCAAAATGCTTTGCTGTGCATTGTGAACGGTCGTGGGTTCAATTCCCACTGTGTCCACTTTTGATAATTTTTGTTCCTTTTTCGAGCAATACTGAATGAGCTCCACACAGTCTCTCTCAACGTATTCCTCATTGCCTTTTTCCCCCTCTAGTGGTCAGTGTTCTTGAGAACAACCAGGGGTCAAGCGGGACAGTGCAGCGGCGGGGGTTGTAAGTCGGCGTTGGTGGGCGCTGTCTCAAAGCGGAAAGCGGTGTAATTAGTCCCCTTAGTTTCCTGCCGCATTGTCTACTAACTTTACGAAATGCCACATTGACTTACTCTCAGGTGCTGATCAGAGGCGCCATTCTTCGCACGGGCAAATCTGTCACTTCTGTCAACCAGCATTCTTGCCCTCGTGTTCTTATGAAAGCGGAAACAATATAGCATCATGGTAGGTAATATCCTGCCATCTGGTTTCATACCTTTCTCAGCCCGTTCCAAGGCTGACAATCGTAACAAACAGAACACCACCTTCAACAGTGCTCTCAAGCAGAGCACCTCTATCCGCAAAGACCTCTCCACCCTCTCCTCGCAGCCCCTCGCCACAGCAGCATCCACCGACTCACCCTCCTCTTCCTCTCCCGCTAATGCCATCAGCCCGGCCGCCCTAGGCTCGCTCTCGGCGTCCCTGACCGCCTTCCAGCGCACCATTGACGAGTATAACTCGCTCGCCAAGCAGGAGCTCAACCCGGCCAAGCAAGAAAAAGCCTACGAGCGCATCCGCAACTTCCGCACCGAGCTGGCCGAGTACCGCCGCGGCTTCGAGGCCGTCAAGAGCGCCAGGGACGAGGTCCTGCACAGCCAAAACCGCAACGAGCTGCTGGGCAGGCGGCCGTATGCCAACGATACACCCGAGAACCCTTATGCGAATACCACGGGCACATCGTCGTCTGCGTTTGGTGGTGGCGGGGGCCATGTGAGGAACACCAGCGGCGGCGGCGGCGGCGGCGGTGGGTTTGGTATTGGTGGCGACAATGTCGCGCGCGAAGAGCATGCGCTGAGGGAGCAGAATTTCTTTGCGGGCGCCAACTCTGCGCTGGATGAGTACATTGCCCGCGGGCAGGCTGTGCTAGGTGATCTCGGCACGCAGAGAGACATGCTCAAGAACACGCAAAAGAGGTGTGTGCCATGTCTTGGAGGGGTGTGATCTTTTTTTGTTCGATCTGTCGCTGACATTCTTGGAACTCAGGTTATACTCAGTGGGTAATACGCTGGGCGTGTCGGGTGATACCATTCGGATGATTGAACGGAGAGCACGAGAAGATAAATGGATATTCTGGGCGGGGGTTGTCATCTTCTTCCTGTTCTGCTGGCTGGTCCTGCATTTCCTGAAGTGAGCTCAATCGGTAAAGCTGAGGCCACATACCACATGCACACATAAGCAAGGCGTTCAGGGTTTCTTTTCAAAATGTCGGGCTTATTTTTGATATGAATGCATACCTGGAGATGATAGCGGCATACTATCCTTATGCAATTCTGAGTTTATAAGTCCTTTGTTTTCTTCTCCACGTAAAATCACTCTTGCGTGCTTGTTGAACAGTGCTATTCTTTTCTAGTTCTTTAGTGAAATTGTAAAGAGCACGTCCTTGGTCGTCTCGATCTCGACTACCTTTGTCTCGGGCAAGACGTGATTGCTTGTACTCATCATGCCGCCAAACTCTGTCTTCCAATCCGTCACATCCCACTCAAACCCCTTCAGAGTGATGACGCTCGGCTCCTTGATCGGTATAATGCCCGCATACTTCCCAAAGACATCCTCCTCTCCCTCCTCCCTGACGTGCACCCGATGACTACCGGCCTTGAGCAAGAACGTCAACGACTCCCCGCTCACAAGAAACATCCTGCCCTCCGCGTAGGTCGGATCCGTCTGGAACAGGTACAGGTGGTGCAGCTGGCTTAACCCCTGATCGACCCGCCCGCCGAGACCGCCCAGGGCGACGATGTCTGCTGGTGTACTCGGCTGCCGAGATGTCGCGGTGGTAATGGTAGGAGTACTTATGCTGCGAATGTACTTGACGGCCTTGCCAAAGTCTGTGGAGTACTGATCTGAATCGTGGATGATCTGTGTGGGGGTTAGGTTTGTGGTTGTGGTGGTGAAGTATTGCCGCGCCTCTTCGGTGAGCGAGTCCAGATCGCCTAATATGACATCCAGGCTGTTTTGGGTGGAGAGGATGGTGTTGCCTCCATTCTGCGCCTCCTCACAAGCTCGTAGGAGACGGTTTGCGCCTCCATCTGCTGCCACTCTGAAGGATGCTGCGCGGATATTAGCTCAGACCAGACCGAATGAAACGAAGGAAACAAAAATCTAGATATCTCAGAACATAGTCAAATCCGAAGCAAAGTTCACTTGCCATTTTTCCACAGGATGCTTAGAGTAGCCAGGTCTCGCAGCGGCTGATTAAGGATGATCAGTGCAAACCGGGATCCTTCAGCTGCTGCTGCTGCTGCTGCTGTGTGGTGATTGTTGTCCCTGACCGTCTCGGCCCGCTCCCGCAGAAGCATGCGGGCCGGGTGCCATTCAAATGGGTCGCCCATCAATCACACGTGTTATACGGGGATCGTCACAGGACGAATTGTGTGAGGGGGCGGACGGTAGGATTGGGGGCGAGGGAGGGGGTTGTCGATTGGCAAGGGTGGATGGGGATGTGTTGTTCATGCGCGCGCGCTGTGACCTCACAGGTTTTTGATGGCAACGTTGAAAACGATCCTGCGGGGTAGGTTATGTGGAGGAGATGTGGGGATTTGCTGACATGACTGACTAACGAAAAGTTTAAGATCCCATGGGATGTTTGGCCGGATGAGTGTGACAATCGACAAGAGTTAATACCAAAGGACTTTATATAATTGATCAGTAAAGCGGCTCTTGATTTCAGTCCTCTGTTGGACATTGCGTATGTCCTTTGGAAAGGCTGGCCGGGAGAACGGTCCACTTTGAGCAGGTTGAAGTAAGTACTTGACTTACTCGCAGTTGGGAGGCTTGAGCGGGTAGCTTGATAGGCAAGAAAGGAAAGGAAATCATAGAAAAGGGAAAAGAAAGAAGAAGAAAGAAAAAGAAAAAAAAGTGAAGAAACATCACTGTTTTGAAAATTCGTATGTTATTGTATTCCTTCATCATGACAAGTCAACCTCCTCTGTAGTCCAAATAGATGGCGATTGCAAGGGAGCGCATATGGAAACCAATGGTTCGGAGTGACCCATGGTTTTGAAGAGTGATCAACCATCACTCAAGAAGAGCCTGATGCAGTCCCCCAAAAGACACACAGCCGTGGGAGACTACGAGCCCTTATGTCAGTTCACCTCGGCAACACCACGCTTGTTATCACTCGACTCTTGCCCAGAGAATCACTCACCATACCCGTTTCAACAGTCACAAACACACTCATCACCGCATTCCTGGTCGCAAAAATACGGACATCCGTACTTGCAGCCGCACTCGCACAGGTCGTTCTCTTCATCTTCAGAATCGCTGCTGCAATCATCTTCGAAGTCGCTGTCGCAATCGCTGTCGGAATCGGGGTAGTCGTGCTCCTGGCTGTCAGGTTCTTCTTCTCCAGCCTCGCAGTGGATGTTGGATTTGTCTTTTGCCATTTGGGGCTTGCGTTGGTCAGGGACTTGCTGTTGGGATATGACGAGATGCGCTGCTGGGTTTGACTGTATGAACTTCTACGCGTTGCCTCTTAAGTACTACACAATTCTTCATTTAATGTGGTATAGCATGTCTGATGTATCCATCTCGATAGCCCTATTGCGTTCCATTCACTCATCTTCAACAAAGCAGGGTGCAGTTCCCTCAAACACAGCTCTGAATTTCAAAGGAAGCAATGTGTCATGACAGGGGCTTGGACTAATAATATCAAAGCAGTGTGCCACGGAGACTCAAACTTTGTCAAACAGGGGAGGAGCAAGGGAGAATGCATTACTGTCTATTCTCAATGTTACAATATGAAAGGAGAAAAGACATCCCATGTTGCAGCACAGCCCAGCCAATAGGCATTGACTGATATTGTAGCCTGCTCGCTTCCTGGTTGATCACGCCTTTCAGGTACCAACAACGAGCTGCCACTAAACTTTGGTCCGACTCCCGTTTCGGATCATAGCAATCCCATGGCTGCCCGGTCTCCGTGCCTGATACTTGATTATTGTAAGCCATGATGTTTCTTACGTGCCTGGATGCGATATAAGACGTTGCCTCAGGCATTCACTGACCTGAGGCTCATTAAGTCTTGAAATGAAGTACTATGCTGTCGGATTCAGGTTCAGGTGCAATCATGTCTTCGAAAATACTAGAATGTTGATTACATCAGTGGCTGCAGATAAGATGTAGACCTGCTCCTGATTCAGAGTTACTACAACAACTTCCAGCATGGAATGACCTCGGAGTGTTAGAGGCGTTTTCTCCTCAGGTGGGGCAAACAAAAGCCAATTTGAGCACGAGTGATTCAGGAAAGACAAAGATCTCCAGCCGTTGCGAGTCAGCCTGGTTCACAACTTTATCCATCTATTGGCATCTTCACACTGAAGGTGATGTATGTTGTTCTCGAAAATAACGCTCCTGGGGCCATTCTCATCCGCTCGTCCCGAGGCCTCCATCAATGGCAGCCTCTCTGGAGACAAAACACAAGACAAGTAGCCTGACCGCAGACGAGATGAGTGGTTAGATCAGCAGCCAGTCTTCCTGCTTGACGGGAACATCCGCGCGGTGTGAACACCTTCGCTAGCCGAGCCCTCAGTCCGCTCTACCAACGTCATCGTCAGTCTCGTGAACAAAAAACTCACGCTCGGCACAGACCTGGGCAAGGTTGACACATAGCTGACTATAGCAAGCCACAGTATACAAGCGCATATTTCTTCTGGAGACGTTCACTTGAAAGGGCCGATTGGAATATGCGGGGAGGGCGAGTGGGCCAATCCGCCCCCATATTATCAGGTGTTGTCATGGTGGAAAGGTGCCAAAAACTTGCGGAGGGGGATCTGGAGAAGGAAAAGCGCTGGGCTTTACCAAGGATACCCACTTCTTCCCCGGTTCAACGTCGGCAACGCCGCCTTCGGCCAAACTCCGGCTAAAGCAGGCCATCCGTCAAGCCACGAAGGATACGGAAGACAAAGGATTGTTCGATTATGATGGGCGGTGTCTGTTAATGGTTCATCCGGACGTGGTCTCCCTCTCCGTGTACGCGTAGGCGCGGAAGAGGCAATTCTTGACGGAGTCGTCATGATCAAACGCAGTCCTTGCTATCCTTCCCGGCTCCCTAACAATGCAATAGCAATCCTCTGTCGAGATAGACCTTTCGTTATTTATGTATCACTTATGCGCCGTCGAGATACATTTCAGATATCTCTCCGACCTAATCATAGCAGCAATACCATAGCACCTAGGATTCATTGCACTGACGTCGCCGATCAGATTCCACTGAGGCTCTGATCAAGAGCGGAATTCCCGAATCAGGCATACCGCCGGAGATCTGTCAACCCTTATACGGTACATCATGTAAGTAATCGACAGTGACAGACAAACACTCCAGAGCCTCGGGACCTATATGTAGCCGACCCAGTGCCGACGCTATGGATCCGTCGGGAAGAACGCGTTAGGAAGTGGGATTGTCGCTTCACCCAGAACCTTCATAGACTCATTCTCCGGGTCCCACCCTCCACAAAGTCGACCACGCTTCCCCACAAAGTGTATTGCCCAGCCCCAGAGAACCATAGAACGCTCCACAATGGAGAAGAGACCTGGGGTCTTGGCCCCCAAGGTCTTTCACTCTTGGGAGCATTTCCGTGATTAAGTCCAAGTTTTTGTTCGGGGGCTATAGTAAAGGACTTACTGTACCATAGTAAATGTGGTCTATCCGAGCCGACCTCCAGGTAAATCCTATAGTGCTGCAGTGTTTGAGCCCCTCACGGGACAGGAGCAGCTGTACCTGAATTCTTTGCCCACACCCTCCCGCTCTCTTATGATCCGAGGACCCGGGCGGGGATGTGATATGCCCACACCAAGAGGCATCTGACCTCCCGACTTTTTTGCCTCAAAGTGGCACGGATGCGGGGCAGGACCATGCGATGCTCGCGAGTCGCTCATCCGGTTCTCGGGCTGGGCTAACATCGTCATGCTCGTCCCCTCACATGGAGGAACTTGGCAGAGCGGGCAGGGTCGGGGTTTGTATCGTCTTTTGTAAATAGGCATAGTGCCCTGGTGAACATATAGTTATGTTTACGGATATATAAAGCATGGTGCCCTCGCCGCTATTCAGAAGATCTTGTCCTGGTTTTCTGGTGCCACCCGAGTCCCTCGCCTCTCTTTGCACCGCCAGCATTATCAAACCACCATGGCGTCCTCGGCTGCAGCTCTGCTGCTCTCGGCTCTCCTCGCGCCTGCTGTCAAGGCTGATACTGCCTTCAGCTATGTCCAGCCCCTGAATACTACAATCCTTGGCCAATACGGTTTCTCGGATCCAGTGTACCCCTCTCGTACGTCTCTCTCTCCCCTCTCCTCCTCACCGTTGTATAGATCATCCCGTTATTAACATGAGAGTCTCTAGCAAATGCAACTGGAGCTGGTGGCTGGGAAGAAGCTCTGGCAAAGGCCCAGGCCTTTGTTGCTGAGCTGACCGTCGAGGAAAAGGCACAGATGGTTACTGGTGTTCCAGGACCTTGTGTTGGCAACATCCTGGCCATTGAGAGGCTGGGTTTCCCTGGCCTCTGCCTCCAGGATGGTCCCCTTGCCATCCGAGTGGCAAGCTATGCCAGCGTCTTCTCAGCTGGTGTCTCTGCTGCTGCGACGTGGGACAGAGATATGATGTACGAACGTGGTTATGCGATGGGTGAGGAGTTCAGGGGCAAGGGTGCCCACATCTACCTTGGGTAAGTAATTCTGAAGAGAGAAGAAGGACGCCGATGAAAACAAACCTGACTGACTGATTGCTTTCCAGACCCGTCGCCGGACCACTAGGTCGTTCCGGTTATGCTGGCCGGAACTGGGAGGGTTTCGCCGCGGACCCTTACCTGACCGGCGTGGCGATGGAGCAGACCATCACGGGCATGCAGGATACCGGCGTCCAGTCGTGTGCCAAGCACTATGTCGCCTACGAGCAGGAGACCCAGCGCAACCCAACCTACCCCTACGTGACTGAGGCAAACGGTAATATCAGCGTGACCGAAGTCACCCAGGAGTCAGTCTCCTCCAACGTCGACGACAGGACCCTCCACGAGCTTTACGTCTGGCCCTTTGCCAACGCAGTCCACGCCGGAGTGTCGTCCCTCATGTGCGCGTACAACCGCATCAACGGTTCCTACGCCTGCCAGAACTCCAAGACCCAGAACGGTATCCTCAAGTCCGAGCTTGGATTCCAGGGCTATGTCATGAGTGACTGGGGTGGTACGCACTCTGGTCTTGCCTCCATTGAGGCTGGCCTGGATATGGGTAGGTCGGGAAATGTCTTTCCGTAATGAAGAACCGAAGATGCATCTCAGGTGCTAACAAGCGGACAGACATGCCTGGCAACGTTGGATACTATGGTATGGATTTTGAGGGCGGTTCCTTCTTCGGAGGAAACGTGACCGCGGCCGTGAACAACGGCACTCTGGACGTGGCCCGCCTCAATGACATGATCACGAGAATCATGACCCCATACTACTTCCACGGACAGGATTCTGGCTACCCGGGTGTCGACCCTGCTGGTGGTCAGCTCAACACCTTCTCTCCAGAGAGCACCTGGAGGAACACGTTCAATATGACCGGCACCATGAACGTCGATGTCCGGGGCGATCACAGCGAGCTGATCCGCAAGCATGGCGCCGCTGGAACTGTCCTGCTCAAGAACACCAACAACGCCCTGCCCCTCAAGGCACCCAAGCTCATCGCCCTGTTCGGCAACGACGCTGGTGCCCCCACCCAGGGCATGTACACGAATGGAGCCTCCTTCTACGGCAACCAGTACGTCGGTGGCGGTTCTGGCACTGGCCGTGCCACCTTTGTGTCCACTCCCCTTGACGCCATCGTCGAGCGCGCCAGCCAGGACGACGCTTACGTGCAGTTCTTCCTGAACAACACCCTTGTTGTGGACTCGGAGATGCCCTCCCTCTGGATCCCCGCCCAGCCTGACGTCTGCCTGGTCTTTGTCAAGACCTACGCCGAGGAGGGTGCCGACCGCACGACGCTCGATCTCGACTGGGAGGGCGCCGAGATGGTCACCTCCGTGGCCAAGTACTGCAACAACACCGTGGTCGTCTCGCACTCGTCTGGCATCAACGTCCTGCCCTTTGCCGACAACGAGAATGTCACTGCCATCCTGGCCGCACACTACCCCGGTGAGGAGAGCGGCAACTCCATTGTAGACATCCTGTACGGCGATGTGAACCCCTCCGGCCACCTGCCTTACACCATCGCCTACAACTCTTCCGACTACAACGCGCCCCCGACCACCGCCGTCCAGACCAACGGCACCGAGGATTGGCAGTCGTGGTTCGACGAAGGCCTCGAGATCGATTACCGCTACTTCGACGCCAACAACATCTCGGTGCGCTACGAGTTCGGCTTCGGCCTTTCGTACACGACCTTTGAGCTGGCCAACATTCAGGCCGAGGCCCTGGGCTCTGACTTCTCCGCCGCACCGCCCGCGCAGGAGGTCCAGCCCGGTGGTAACCCAGCCCTGTGGGAGACTCTGTACAACATCACCGTGTCCCTTTCCAACACAGGTGGTGTCGAGGGCGCCGCCGTTCCTCAGCTCTACGTCACCTTCCCCGACAGCGCGCCCGCCGGCACGCCGCCCAAGCAGCTGCGTGGGTTCGACAAGGTCAACCTCGCGGCGAACCAGAGCACAACCGCGTCGTTCGAGCTGATGAGGCGGGATATCAGCTACTGGGACGTTGTGTCGCAGGACTGGGTCATCCCCAGCGGCGACATCACCGTCAGCCTGGGCTTCAGCAGCCGGGACCTGAGGGTGTCGACGACCATCACGCCAGTGGCTGCGTGAGCGAGATGAGAAAATAAATTATTGTGTAATGAGCACGCTTATGATAGATGCGAAATGCTATTGTTTAATCGCTGAAGATATGTTGTCAAGTCTTGAAATTGTTCATGCCTCGTGCGTCTGCGAATGATGTCTCATGATATAATTGTGAATCTTTGTCGCTCGTTTCTGTGCCAGAAAGTCTATATAAACACGAAAGGCATCTGTCAGCACATGACATAAATGCGCGGCATCGAGTCTTACCACTCCCTGCGGTCCATGTGGTTTTGTAATTATACAGTATCACTGCGTACGATTTGTCCGTGATTTTGCCTAGCTTCGCATCTTCATTTTCTCTTGCTGCCTTGGCTGGGTCCTTCATGCCGTGCCCTTGATGATGCGTACTCACAGATCATCGACGAAATTTCTGTAGGATCGTTGAGCACGAGCAGTGGAGAGCCTTGCGGACGCAGACATAGTGAATAAGGAGCAGAAAAATTCGAAAATCCCTTCGGCCTAGGTGTTGTCAGCTCTAGGGCAGTTGCGAGCTGTTGATCAAGCCTATCTGCGGGCTGAGTCATCTTGTCATAGCTCAGGAACCAATGATCTCATCGTAACAGTCAGATCCCTGACCCCTGCGAGGTCCTAGCCGATCGTCGTTGCTGAAGAGCGAGCTTTCGAAATTTTGAACCGCGGTGTCGGCCTTGCTGGATTACCAATTTGTTGCAGGCTTCGAACAGCGCTTTGGGGCTCTTCAATTCCCCTCCCGACCACCACCAACGACGACACCTCGTCGCATCCCATCTTTCTTTCCTTTGTTTTAGCGGTTCGCACACGAACACATTCAAGCCTCATTTAACGTCCCACGATGTTTCGCGCGGCAGTACGTTCAACACCGCGGGCTATGCGGCAGTCGTCGGTCGCGTTCGCCAGCGGCCGGAGGTTCGCAAGCACAGCACCTGCCGACAGGAGCTATTCGTGGAAGGGCTCGGCGGTCAGATGGAGCTTGGCGATAGGCGCACTATACTGGTACAATACCAGCCCGATCTTTGCAGACGAGATGCCCTGTGAGTAGCCCATCACGTGCCAAAACCGCTCATCAGCGTGGTGGCTTTTTCCCCTTCTTCCCGCCTTCCCAGCGCTCCTAACACAATGTATCCTTGTCGCAGCACGCCTGTCCCCCGAACCGGCGCATTTCTCCGAGTCAGACCTACCTACCGTTGACGCGATAGTTGAGGAGAAGCGGAAACAGCTCGAGGCCAAGCTGAAGGCCAAGGAGGAGCAGGCGGCGGCCACAGCCAAGGCATCGCAGCAATCTTCGGCCCCACCATCAAAGAACGATTCCACGGCTGTCGCAGCACCTGGCGATGTGGAAAAGACGCCTGAGCAGCTGGAGGAAGAGGCAGGCCAGCAGGGCGCATTCAACCCGGAGACGGGTGAGATCAACTGGGACTGCCCATGTCTGGGCGGGATGGCTCATGGTCCCTGCGGAGAGGAGTTCAAGGCGGCGTTCAGCTGTTTTGTCTACTCCAACGAGGAGCCAAAGGGCATGGACTGCATAGACAAGTTCCAGTATGTCATGAACACCGGTAGATTTGGAGATCTGTACCGTGAAGATGCGAGAGCTGACAGCATGACTAGGCACATGCAGGATTGTTTCCGAAAATACCCTGATGTCTACGGCGAAGAGATAGCAGATGAGGAGGCCGCCGAGGCTGAGGCTGACGCTGCTGTTGCCGGATCACCTGCGCCCGCAGTCAACACCCGCGATGCCGTAGCTAAGGAGGCCGCTCCTGCGGTCCCGGCTGCGTCGGATAAGAAGGACCCTGTGATGTCGGAAAAGGAGGTTTCAGCAGCTGACAAGCCTGCAAAGTCGGAGAAGAAGTCCGAGGGTGCACCCAAGCAGACAGGCGAAGTTGCCCCCGAGCAGAAGAAGGCCACTCCTAAGGATGCCTCGAAGGCTGAATTCGAGGCCGACCCCCGCGGTCTGCCTAGGAGGTCATTTGATGCTACCTCTGCCAACAACAAGGAGTCTAAGTGAGAGGGAGGCCGAGTACTGAGCCGGCAGTACTGAATTTTACTGTACAATATAATGCATCCGGAGGGCGGCGCGTGGCCCTATAGACTGGGCGGATGTGGCTCCTAGATGGCATCGGCGTTATGGCCGGGGTTGCTGCATGCATAATTGAGGGTTTATTGTACAAAGACAGGACTGAAATACCAATCTCGATTCATCAGCATGAATTGCACGCATACTCTTTCCGACTTATCCCACGTGACATAAGTTGCTTGTGTCAGCATGAGCGCTATCACACACATATTCCAAGCTATGCAGTCTATAAAAGATGAATGCATATGTGTCGGAATCTATTACCTCTGAGAATTATTTCAAATTTGTATACAACCAAAAGTGTATCTTGATGGGCTCTTAGAATCGACTTCGAGCCGTGCGCGGACCGGCCCAGCCCTCTGATAATCCCTGTCGAGCCGCATACGTCATCAGCGACAAGGGTAGGTAATGGCTCCATGGCACGAGAGGGGAGCTACTGGCCTGCGTTCGTCGTCACCAAAACTCCAACTGCCAAAGCTAACGGCCCTGTTTCTCCCACTCCCCATCACATGTTCTTCTGTCCACGACATCTTCAAGACACCCGTTCTTCCTTCTTCAACTATCAAAATTGCTCTGGAGGACCTCATTGAGACAAGTCAAACATCTCAGTGTTTGTGCACCTGAAGACCAAAACTTGCTCTGGACACACAAATCCCCTTCTTCACGCCACACCAGCAAGCAAAGAGTGAGTCCTCACCCTTATCGATGTCCTAGATAACCTCATTTCCCTGCCAAAACACGTCGCACATAGACATGCAGAAGACTGACAGGAGCCAATAGTGGCATCTTACGCCGATATTGCAGCCAAGAACTCGTACCAGTCTCCAGAGGAGGTGAGTCCTTCTGAGAACCCACCCCGCGCACCCAGCTCTCCATCACAAAGCCTTTGGCTACAAAGCACCTACACATTCACCTCTCCCTCACTCAATGGTGCCGAATCGCTTCAGCTGCAGACATGGTCATGCCTCACAATAATCTTCATGCTGGCCCGGCCCAAGGGCAGATGAATGCAGGATGGGCAACGGCCGAGGTGTCCTGTCCCACACTTCCCGAACGCTGTCACCCCCACAATCGCGTGGTCATCCACACTGTCTCACGCGCTCCGTTCAGCTATATTGACGTCTCCTGCAATCAGGCTGCGGCTCCTCAGCCCCCAGAGATCATCCCTAACGAGTCCGCCACCCTGTCCACCGGCAGCTTGATCGACGTGGACTCCCAGAGCGTCCGCACCGTCCCCTCCGACTTTATGGAACAGGAAGTCCAGACTAGCACCCAGCAGGAGCGCATACAGCGCGAGGCTGAGGCCGCCGAGCTCCGGGAGAAGGCCGCCCTCAACAAAGAGAAGGCCAAGAGCAAGGCGCGTAAGGCTGACCACTGGCTGGTTAGCAAGATCGCGTCCCTCTCTGAGAACGAGGCCACCGCCCTTGTGTACCTCAACCTCTCTGCTGTGGTCGGCATTAGTGCTTTCCTTGGCCTCAAAGGCTGGCGCCTCCATGAGCGTGGTGCGCTGAGCTGGAAGACTGCCGGTATCGGTGCTGCTGTCCTGGGTGCTGTCGGTGTTGTGGAGGGAGTCTTCTCCCGGTACGTCACATCTTCTAATGCTCTCGACACAAAATTATCATTCAAACCTTCAACTCTTGATGACATCAGGTAATCTGATGCTAACATTTCGGAGCAGCTACTTCACCAAGGCCCGCGGTACTAGCAAGTAATCAAGTAATCTCAAGTGGGTTTTGCCCACGCGTACGGCAAAGGGGCTTCAGTGAAGTCGTAGCGGAAAGAAGACTTAGAGAAGGTTGATGAAGATGGAAGCCTTTTCTAGAGGACGCCTTGCGATTCATCTAGGGGAAATTCTCCACGACGCTATTGTTATTTTCTTTTTTTCCCGTAGCTTGACGAGGAGTTGGTTGTTCCTTTTGTTTGCACGGGTTGCATTGTGTGATGATTCTTGCGCGAGTAGGGAGCGGGCCAGGGTGGGATGCGATACCAGACAGTCAGTCGTACAGAAGGTGAAATCACAGCTTCTTCAGATACGTTCCAACTCGATATCATGTGATTGGACATTACTATTTCTGCATTTCATTGGCCATGCTTCTTCTGAACGTACGCAAGCACGTTGTAGGTAATCAGTGCTTCATTAACTCATACAGCTTTGCCCTGTCTCCGTCAAAACGCCCTCACAAGGAATATACACACACGCTACAAGGCATGTGGGTTTCTTGTTCGCTAGTTCGTCCCTCAATGCAAACCAAGCCCAATCTCCCAAAATCCGTCTCTCACCTCGCGGTCTCCGTAAGTCTTGAGGGAATTCTCCAAAGAGGTGTGTCATTCAAGTCCCAGATAACGCCGACCAACCCAAAAGAAATGAAGAGAACCATTCGTTCCCGCGCGTTGTCCAGAGCTTCCAGAGCTTGCTCTGGGAAAATGATTTGCCGGCAGAGAGGAAGTAAAGGGAAAAGAAAAAGGAAAAGAAAAAAAAAACGAACCCGTTCACGCCCAAAGAAACAGACAGTCCACCCTGTGGGACAAATCGTCTTCCCAAAGTTTCGTTACCAAAAATCCATCTTCTGATAGCCTCGATCAACCTTGACCATCACATCACGCACTCGAGTCTTGTCTGATGTGGCCTTCATTGGCATATTCACATCAACGTCAGCTCTGACCATAATCAGCCATGTGAGAACATGAGAGTAGCGATTATAGGAGCTGAGTGGCTGACGAGGATAATAAAATGGACAGGTCAAGGGAGATCTGCGATTGAGCCCCTCACCCAACCTGGCTACCATTGCGGCCCATGCCATGAACGCCCTGAACGGGACCCATCGTCATGATGCCGGGACCCATCCCACCACCATTCATCAAGCCGTTGCTGCCGTTCATGCCAGGCCCGACAGCATTGCCCATGGTGGGCGGAGGGTTCATGGTGCTTGACTGACTGCCAGAACCGCCGCCACCGCCCATGCTCAGCGACGAGAAATCGTGCCGGTTGTGTAGCTCCCGCAGCCGCTTCACCCAGTGCTTGCGCATTTGCTCAGGCATCATGCAGAACATCATGGCCTTATTGGAGTCGCAGAGAACCTTCTCGCCGATCCGGATCTGTAGATCTGGGTCCTCGTCCGCAAAGTCGCGGAAGAAAGTCTCCATCGCCGTCTCCTGCCAGCGGGGCGCCGGGGGCGCATTTCGGTAATTGCGCAGGTACTCGCTAAACGCGGCGAGGGCCTCTTGGATTTGTGGGCGAGACATGGGGGTGGAGCCGGCAGTGGTGCTGCTGCCGGTGGATTGCTGGTTCGCGTGGATGTTGCTGCCGTTCGAGGCGGCGCGACTGCCGTCGTGCTGGTCCTGGTTGTCCATGTTTGAGTCCTGATTGTCGTGGTTGATCAGCTGAGCCGAGTGCGTCAGGTCGATGTAATTCTTGTTATTGTTGTTGTTATGACTGTTGGTATTGCTATTGGTAGTACGTCGGCGCTTCTCGATCGGAGCGGGAGAATTGTTGGGCGGAGGGAAGCGCTTGCGTGTGTGAGATGTTTGGGGGACCTCTTCGTCGGGAGGTGTCAGGGCGCTGCTCGATGTGTTGGCTGCGCGGTTTTGTACGACCATGGGGGCAGGTCGAAGGTTACCATTGGAAGGCACGGTGGGAGGCAGAATTGGCGTCTGGGAGACAGGCCGATACATGGCCTGGCTTGACGAGTTGGGCGTGAGAAGATTCATGACGTTGTTTCCAACGTTATCGAGATCATCGGCATCAGCTATGGGTTCAGGCGGACCTTTGCGCCGCGTCTTGAGGATCCGCTTTGGAGCGCCGCCGGAGCCAACAACATCGGGGAAGAGAATCTCCAGGTAGGCCTCGTGCTCGAAAGCCCGGTTGCGCAGGGACTTGGAAAGTGGTTCCCTCTATAATTGGTCACAGATGGTCAGCACCTGCCTTACGATCTAGAAGGGGCCTGGTCCATTGTCACACTCTATCTGCCCCTTTCCTTCGCTCTGTGCAGTTCTAAGAATTTGACCAGGTTTGCTTACCTCGATATGCGCCCTCCAAGCGGCATCGCTAGCCGTCACAGTCCTCGTCTTTGGGTTGTAGAGGAATTCTGGATCCTCGCGCAGGCCCCTCCAGAGCCTGAATTTCTTACGCGCATTGTCGCTCTTGTTGATCAGATGGCCCTTGTTGGGAAACGCGTTGTGGCGTTCTGCGAGAGCAGCGCACGCTCGGTCCCAGGCCTCCGACTTGAAGCTGTGTGTGTCCTTGAGGCCCATCTTGACGCTCTCGCAGAGCGACCTGAAAAAGGTCTCCTCATAATCCGCGGTCCAGACGAAGCGGGGGCCCTTGCGAGGGGTCGGGGTGTCGAAACGACCAGAAAGGGCCCCTACTTCGGCCTGAGGCTGGTTGGCATCGGGAGAGTCGTACTCGTCTTCAGACATTGTGTTGACGGTGGAGGGGAGAGAGGGGAGGCGACGGCTCCTTGGAGGGGAGTAGACAGAGGACCGCGAACTGGCGGAGCTGTCTGTGGATGGGTTGTCGCTGTTGAGGATGCCGAGCAGATCGGGATAGGAGTGGTCGCTGACGAGATACTGTTCGTGTTCCTGGCTGTCGCCCTGCTCGTCGCGCACGCGGTCGACTCTATCTGCGGGGATGGTGGCATCCGAGGACGAGGACGACGAGGATGAACCGCGGCGACTCGAGTTGATGGCGACCCAGGAGCTGGGCTCGGCCTGTTCTGACTGCCAATTGGACCCTATCCTCAAAGGCAAGTCGAGCAGGTCGGCCACGAAGTGGGAGAGGGCTGCCGGGGCACCGTCAACCGCGATTAAACAAACCCCCCTTTACCGAGGAGCGAGAGCTTCCCGACTGGAACCTCGAGAGGTCCCTGGCCTGGCTGTGTTTCTGGGCGCTCTCATGGGAAGACCGACGTCAGAGGTCGGAGCTCAACCACTGGGATGCGTATGTACGGAGCCAAAGCTGGGATGGACGGTGGGCATACACACCGTAACGACCGACCCGTTTCGTGATACCGGTTCGAAGCGGAGATGGCTAGCTGCCGTAGGGGGGGGGGGCAAGGGCGTGGTATTTAGGGGGTGGTAGGGGGTCTCGGCGCTGCTTTGGTACTGCCAATAGGGAGAATCTCTGGGCCGAGGGAGTGGTAAACACTATAGGCTAGAGGCTATGCAGACGGGACGGTAGAGTGCGGGGTGCGCTACCCGTGTTGTCACTGTGGAAACGGTACTGACTAAGCAAGAGCCCGGCGCCGGTAAGGTTATGTTGAGAAGGATGACCTGACCCGAGCAGCATCAGAAAAGTAGTCTCTGCTTTGCCTGCGTTCCGGGAAGGCTGAGGAGGGAGCGATTACACGAGGATTTAAACACCTCATCGATGCCACAAATAGACTGACTGGTTTGACTGCCAGCCATACTGTTTACCTGACCCAGTGGAAGTCTTTCTGTCACTCCCTCAATGCACTACAAAGACGGTTATTCATTTCAATCTCAACAACATTGGTGGGCGTTCATCTCGAGTTTGCTGTCACTATTGATCCCGCCTTGACACCAATAGTCCTTTGAAGCGCCAAGAAGGAGTGCTACTGAAAAAAGCTCCTGGGAAGATTGAGGTGGAAAGAGGGTTCAGCAAACACAAGACGACTGCACAGGGAAGGATGGGCTTGCTAGGGGCTTGTGGGATCTTGACTTCTTGTAGCCATCTATTGTGGTTCTTCTTATTCATTCCATCTTCATTGAAGATCTTTGATGAGAGTAAAGGTGATATCCAAAGCATGAAAGGAATACATGCTCAGGGCAGACCGATGCTGCCTTGCTCAGAGTGCTCTCTGAAGTTGTAGCTACTGACATGACGTGCATCTAGGTATACACACTGCAAATGAGCTGTTTAGAGATTGAAAGGCAGAAACCCACAGACCTGAATGGCTGGATGCAGTGCTGCTGATTTGTCCTCATAGCCCCTTTGCTCTTGTTCTTATTTCCTTAGAAGCCTTTTGCGAGGGTTCATGTAACCCCGGCTACTCCTGCCAGGGGCTGGTGTCTGGGGTGGCGGGTCATCTGGTGTCAGATGCGGCGGCACTGAACCCCGAGGGTTCCACCCGCCCCCGCCTGCAGCTGCAGCAAGCCAAGTTTTAGGCATGTGGGGAGGTCGTGTATGTGGGCGCCAATGATGCTTTGAACGTGCAAAGGCCTGTCTCCAGAAAGAACTCATCGTGTTCTCTCTGCAAGCCCCGGGTCTAATATCTTGGTTGACTCCGTAATTGGAGGAGGAAACATGAACCATGCGATCGGAGTTGATCCACAGCTCCAAAAGCCATAGTGGTGGTATGAATGGAGAAAGTAAAGGAAAAGAAAAAGAAAATAGAGGTAGCAACAATTCTGCTCCATAGTAGTTACAGTTGACCCATTTGTTGCGCTTCGAGGTTACAGTAGGCTATACTGGACCGGACCCTTGTTTGGTGGGGTTGGAGCTCCTCAAGCTACTGTACATGCGCTGTGGCGGGAGGATGGTCGGCCCTAGGAACCACTAAAAGCTGCTGACCGGGGTGGGTTCCTCGTCACCTGCACGCGCACCTACCACCCAAATGAACTCGGCAGCCTCTACAGCAATTCGAACCTCATTCACACCAGAGCCGTCAAAGAGTGTCCTCACAGCAAGAGCTACTACCGTAGCGCTCGCTGGTTCTCATCTCTCGATAGTAGAGCGGCAATCTCTTGATGAATGCCACGGTGGTACTCGCTACGCCCGCCTAAACCGAGAGTGCCGCTGGCGGAGCTCTGAAACCGGCACCGTTGGCGTCTGAGAATCCTGAAACAGCCACTATCGTTTTCACACCGATGCACCGATGCACCACCACTTGGTCACCATCGAGCTGCACGCGCGCGCACATCCCTTGTTCCTGCCTTGTGATCGACTTTGCAGCATCTTCTATGATTATCATGATCAACAAGATTCTGCTTGGGATTACTCGCAGCCACACGGAAACTTGTAGCCTTGGCAGCAGGATGGGCTGGGTGACGACAGCGCACAGGATGAGGGGGCTCGGTTGTTCATGTTTCTGCTGCTACTTGTGTCGATAGGGGCCGCCCCATTGCCACTTGGCAAGAGACGTGACAGTACGAGGCAGTCCTTTGGCACCGGCATCCTTCAATTTATCATCTGGCTGAGCTACAACCGAAGAAGAGGTCGAGTCCTGGACGAGCCATTTCATGGTTACTGCTTCATCTCAACATCAAAATGAAGCATCGCGACTGGCTGTTGGGCTACGACTTGTTCTTGCACACGGGACGAAGCCCATTCATCAAGCGTTAGTGATCTTCCACACCCGGGCGCATCACTCGTGCACACCATACCTGGTCTAGGCTGGCTTCGGACTGTTGCGGAAGATCGGCGTCAATTCGCAATACCAGAGCCTGAAACGGTGTGCGAACGATTCCTCGGCTAGCCAGTCCTTTGGGATCAGTGAATTGATTCACAGCCAGCCTCTGCCTGTCTCGCGTGCGTGCCAAGGAAGATCTGTTTTCGTTTCTCATCATCTGGTGTGATCCGTCGACCGCAGTCCAAAAATGGAACGATGGGATCCGATCGTGCCTCATCCTGCTGTGCGCTCTGTCTCTCCTCGAAAACAGAGGGCACCTGCTGGACAAGAAGCTACCCAAACATACATCAGATCAGTCGTCCATCTTGAGGCCGGACAACAATATTCCGATGGCTCACCTCTCCGCTCATCATCTATTTGGTGCCGTCAACCGAACACCCTCTCATGTATTTGTCAAATATGTTCCAGGAATATCAGCGCCTAGGCCCGTTCCTCGAAACTGCACAGCCCGCCTTTGTGCCGTGCTCCCGATCTGATCTAAACAGCATCCTCTCCAAGGGGCTATCTACCGTCATGTTTGGCGCTGGCTACCGCTAGCTGGGGTACAAGCCCATGCTACAGAATCTGAAAGATCTGTGTTCAGAGCCGAGGTGCACTTCGGAGTTGGGAGGTCACCAAGGACGCCGCAACGGTCCCTCAACTGCAGTAGCGGCTGGCCCGGCCGCAGGCGAGGCATTACTACTGTACCACTCTAGTCCAAATTTACGACGAGGAGTGCCTTCAGCGTCACGTCATCAGCTTCACGCTTGACGAAGTATATTGATCGTCAAGTAGCGAGAACGAGAACCTGCCGGTTTACCCGTCTGCCAAACAAGAGGATTCAACTGATTCGTGCGAATTCTGTGGCACGACGAGTTTCTCAAACAGACCTCCTGAGGCTTCACACCTACTAATCGGGAAAGGTTACGGCAGATTTTCGGATTACAGCCAGTCCAAAGGTTCCAGACCCTTGCATGAGGCTCTTCGTCTCCCTGAACAAGCCCCCTCGTCACCCCCTGCTCGGGCATGCGGCTCCTGGAACACTCCACCACCTTCGCCTCTGTCAGACGTGGGTCTTCATGGGTCCCCAGACCTTAACTTGTTTAACCTTACCTGTGCTCCACCACCATGCCACAGACGCTGTCTTGGATCGATATCCAGGTGCAACTGAGCGCGTCTGGCACTCGCTGCGCTCGGATCGGATTTGTCTGCTGGTTTCGCCAAGCATGGGACTCGTTCTGTCGGGCGTACGTAACCTCCAGGGTTGTCGATATTCAGGATCTTCCTCCCTGGCATAGGCAAGCGGCCATGTCTCCGTGTTTGCGCAATTTCATCCCATCACCGGGGTACTGTTACGGACTGAAGCTTAATGTTTGAGTTGCTTCTTTCACGAGTGCTCGACCACGGCCCCTGAGCACTATGGCTGGTTTGTGGATTGCTCCGCCTGGCTTCTATTCCCAAGCAGTGCTTGTTCTTTATTTACTCCGTACATCCCGCCACGCACTCCTCTTGTTTCCTTCCATCATCTTCCTCCACACTCACTCCCCTTTCCTCGTCTTAGTACATAGGTTCTTTCTTGCTCCGGCAGCTCGCAGGTAGGAGTTATCTGGGATCGATTTGTTGTCGGTTTCCCTTCCTACTCTGCACTTTCTTCTTCCGATCCACCTGGTGTGGTTTTTTCCCCTCCATCTATTACTCCTTTCATTCTCTTTTTTTTTTTTTCCTTCACGCGTCAAACGTTCGACCAGTCGGCATAATGCAGTCTCTTCTCAGAGCCGTTCTTTTCTTGGGCTTCCTAGCCGCTATGGTGGCGGCGGCCCCATCACCTGTGATCCAGAAGCGAGGCGTATTCTCCGTGGAACGGGTTCGAAATGCGAACTTCAAGGGACATAATGGCCCCAGGCAATACTTGAAGTCACTGAGGAAATATCGCATGAACATCCCACCTGCGCTGATGGATGCCATCCGGAATCAGTCCAGCACAACAACCACCATCGAGGACAAGCTCACCAACAGTGCCAAGGTGAACGCTGCGACCAACATCACAAGCGCTGCTACCAACACTACCGCCGCTGCTGGTACTGGTCTCGTGGCCGCTACACCCGAGCAGGGCGACGTCGAGTACCTGGCACCCGTGAACATCGGTGGACAGACTCTCAACCTGGACTTCGACTCTGGATCCTCCGACCTGTGGGTCTTCAACACTCAGCTCGCCGCCGCCGACACCACAGGCCACACCCTCTACGACCCCACCAAGTCCAACACCTTCCAGATGATGAACGGTGCCGCCTTCTCCATCAGCTACGGTGACGGCTCTGGCGCTGCCGGCAACGTTGGCACCGACACAGTCAACATTGGCGGCGCCACCGTGACGGCCCAGGCCATTGAGATGGCCACCGCCGTGTCGCAGTCCTTTGTCGAGGATGCCAACAACAACGGTCTCGTCGGCCTCGCCTTCAGCAAGCTCAACACCGTCCAGCCCCAGCAGCAGAAGACCTTCTTCGACAACGCCATGCCCTCATTGGCCGAGCCCGTCTTCACCGCCGACCTGCGCAAGGCTTCTGTGGGTGCGTACACTTTTGGCGCCATCGACGCCACCAAGTTCAACGGCACCATGGCATGGGCCGCCGTCAACACCACCCAGGGCTTCTGGCAGTTCAGCAGCACCAAGTTCGCCGTCGGCACCGGCGCCGCCCAGGCTGCCAACCCTACCGGCCAGGCCATTGCCGACACCGGCACCACCCTCATCATCGCCGACCCCACTATCGTCAACGGTTACTACTCCCAGATTCCCTCTGCACAGAACAATGCCCAGGCTGGCGGCATCACCGTGGACTGCGATGCTACCCTGCCGGATCTGATGCTTGATGTCGGCGGCAGCTACATGGCTCGTGTCAGGGGAGAGGATATCAACTTTGCCCAAGTGCAGGGTAACAGTAAGTTCTTCTTTCTTCTCGAAGCCGTATTCTTAAATCGCAGTGAAATCCATGCTAACAATGCAATCTACAGCTTGCTTCGGCGGCGTCCAGGCGGGTAGCGCGGGTGAGATGGGTATCTATGGTGACATTTTCTTCAAGTCGCAGTTCGTCGCGTTCAACGGCGGCAACAACTCGCTCGGCCTGGCTGAGCACCAGTAAGCGAATCTTGGCTTGCGGTCTACAATTGTAGACGGTCTCTATCCTCTAAAGGGGAGGGACAAGGAAGAAATATGCATGGCAAGGCATGAAGAAACAAAGAATAGAACTGATCTATATATCGTCGAAAGAAGAGAAAAAAAACACAATCTATGAGGGACCTCGGAAAAGGTTTTTCTCTAGTAATGTGTGTCTTGTCTCCTATCATCAAGGATTCTGTTTTATGTACATTTCAATCTGCGGCGGGAGAGACCTCAAGTTGGCCCTTCTTATGCTGGATGAATATGTGAGCATTCGGCAAAGTGCTATATAGTGGAAATAAAAAGCCAATATCTCACAGCCATGTTATCCCGTCTTACCTTCACAGTGACCGATCGACTGATGAGAATACCTTCTCAACCTCAACGGTTCTGCGAGTTGTGCGTGGAGAAAAGAACTTTCCTAACCTAGGAGGATGGCCACGCTTGGCGCGAGGCCCAGTAGCCAACCAAGAGCTGAACAACACCCACGAATGAAACAGGGAGGGATGTCAGGGGGAGATCTCTCTTCCAAGAGCTTGGCGATGCCTTCTTACAGGAGCAACTTGTGTCGCCAAGCCAACTGTGCTCAGCATCCATCACAGGGTTCCCTGGTGTGCGCTCCGTAATGCGCCCCTTTTCTTTTCAAGGAGAGGAGCGGGAGATCGACTGAAACACCTGAGTGTCTGGGATAGATCACACCCTTTTTTATTTCTGTGCCGTGCAAATCCCTTCTAGATGTCTTAGCATTGTGGCGGAAGCTCGGAGTTTCACTTAGCGAAGGTGAGCAAACGGCTCCTTGACATTGGGGGAAGAACAGGTGAAAGGCAAAATACAAGAGAAGACAGCACATACCGTGGAGTCAATGAGATGGAAGAGATAATAAGTGATTTGCATTAATGCACATGTCAACTTGAGATTCGCATAAAGATTGCTTTTTACCATGACACCTAGTCTATATTTTTACAATTTTTTCCAGTGTCGGCTCTTTACATGACGTTAGGGTGATCTTTTCACTTGCCTTGTTTACCTGCTGCACCCTTTCGAAAGTGTATCAACCAGTCAACAACAAACAACGTTCGATAGCCGCAACCTTGGAACCCACCCTCGTTTGTTTGTGACGAGCAAATAGCCTAACCAAGCTGAAGAGTTTCACTGTGCTAAAGTCTTATTACCCTTAACTTCAAGCTTCTTTATACGGCAACTCCAAATAGTGAGCGAGTGAAGTTGAAAGAACTTGTCGAGTAGAGCAGCTCTGGCAACATGGTCCTGGCCAGCGCATATCACTACCTCTTAAGACGAACATCATGGGCCTTTTTCCTTTCCACCTGTCAGATTCATAAGTTGCTCGCGTCGAGCTGAACTATCCTGGATCCAACAAGTTGGCAAGATTTCTGAATAATACCTTCATTGCACCATTGCCACGAAGTTCCACTGTCGCAGCAAGTATACTGCAGTACTGTAACGTGAATCTAGCTCACGCAGGCAGATTCATTATAGAAATAGATTCATTGGCCATCAAATATGCTGCTCATCCTCGTCGCTAATAATCTGAGCGTTCTCAGTGGCGTTGTGGCATCAATGTTTTCAATCATGCCATACATCGTGAGGGACTGGTCTGGCACGTGATTACAATGTGAGAACCGAAGATATGAGACAAGGCAATCTAGACTGCTTTTGACATCTTGGGCTATAGTGAAAGCTCTCATAGGGCAACACCGCCAATGCCTCAATGCGAAGCACGGTCAATGGTGAGCAACAGTCCGAGACGCAAGCCTTGCCGTAATCAGGACTAGACCCGTGAACAAGGCGTTCTCCTTCCCTAAGTTTCTGTATCGAGCTCATTTTTCCAATCATCGGTCTAGCTTAATTGATCATGAAAAGACAGAATGTACTTGGTCGTGTGACGGCAGAACACGTGCAGGTGGATGAGGCCACATGATGTGACTCGACTAATGATTTAAGGACCATCGCATATACGCTCACGACCTGATCACTCGATATTCAGTCCTTCGCATGCACCGCCGGATGGTATTAGCCTAATTACCGCAGTTACGGACGAAATCTTGTTATGCAAAGAGCAAGCATTGTCTCCCGGATCGAGTATCGTGACTCAAGTCTCAAAGTCACATACAAACACTTTAATCACTGCCTTGGGAAGGGGATCCTGAAATTTTCCATCGAGGCAGATTCCTTGCTCGCCTACAACTCTGCCTCGCCGATCAGGCCATTTGGAGCCTACATGTGAGAGCATATAGGTAGTTCTCCAAGTGTCACTCAGAATGAAGAACGCGCTATGGCTGCTTGTGGATGTGATCCAGGGCGATGTCTAGCCCGAAGATTAGAACGCATTTGTCACCGGCGACACCGAGAAAATGGAGCAGCCATATCGTGTTACTTAAGGTGAAACGGACCTTTGAAGGTCTCGAAATCAGTTGCTTTGGGTCTTGTCAAAAAGGTATGGTGCCAGCGAGAGAAAATTTGTTTTCCTCGTGGGCTGATCGTGGGCCTAGAATTGGGTAAGGCATCCCATCACTGCTTCAAACTCATCACGGATAGAGCAAGTATACATTACTGAAAATACTGTGATATACACCCAAGAATTTCTTACGTTGTCGATATGAAATTATACTCATGGCCAAAATCACCTCGTTCAAATGCTTAGCATTAATCTTGTAAATTCCTGCGGCCTTCAATTGTCGCTTCACTGGATAAAGTGATCTTCACTCGCCTTCAAGCAAGCCATGAATCAAGTCATTTCTGGTGCTTATGCCGTGGTTTATAAGGCGAATGCACATTGATTTATTTTAATAGCACCGTGCCCAAAGCCCAAGATCCCTGCCCGCCACGCGTCCAAGCCCGCGTCTGTATTACCGGTGTCAACTTTTTCCTCCGGGCTGATGGGGATGCGCTGCGGCTGCGTAGTAGGCAGTGTTCCTTCCACGGAGCTGCAACTGCATGACTGGCCTCTCCTGGTCTAAGCTCTCGGCGTAATTCTGGAGACCCGGTGGGCTATCGATGGGGTTCATCGAACGTTGTCTTTGTGTGCTATGGCAGTATTCTGAGGCTCGGCTCCCATGCTCGGCTTCGTCGCGTTTCAGGACCGCTCGCGTGGATTGCCTATGTGTTCTTTCAGGCCAGTCATTTGATATTATTGGTGATCTGAGCCTCGGTTGTTTGGTTGTGTCTCTTTTTATTTCCTTCTTTTTTTTTTTCTTCCTTCCGCCTTAGTGCAGCCCTGAGTAGGGTCGATTGAGGTGGTAAGGGGGGGTGAGGATTTTTGTTTGAGTGACTGGTCTCTTTTCTCCTTGCCCGCGCTCACGAGTCACGATGGGAGGCCACCGCCTGTTGTTCTGTACCCGGTGCCACACATATTTCTCGCGATCTGTCTGTGTTCTCCACCAATTGTATGCCGGGCTCCTGGTGATGTTTTACAAACTATTGGGTATCGTTAGAGCATACAGACCACATATCGTCCCAGCAAGACCTCGGCAGGTCAGACACTATTGTCGGTCCGACCCCCCTGGACTAATCAGCATGCACACCAAGGGGCCACGAAGACTCCTTATCTAAAGCAAGACCGACGTCATCACCAGTCCGTCACTCATCAAAAAGCGGCCGAGCATGAAGCTTGAATAGTTACTTGCTTCCTGTCTCCGTATATGGGCCGTCCGACATTGGAACCCCCCCCCCTTCCCCCGGTGGAGGGAACCTCACCACCCCGTGTTTCCCCGTCCTTCATCCCCGCGTGCTCCACTGGTACATCAAACCCCTGGGGAAAGCCCGGATGAACACTTTGGAGGCTTATTTCTGTGCCCGGAGTCTGACCCCGTCTGCCAAGGCCGGTGATTCCTGGCTTCTCGGTCAAGTTCCGGTCATGCCGAAGTGTCTGAGGTTCTCAGGCACAAAGGGAGCCGGGCCTTGGCATGGAGGAAAGTCGGGTTTTCCGGGCTTGGCTTCGGTATTTCATGTGTACTTTCTTTTCCCTGAGGCTCTCGATAAATAGAGAGCATCAGAGACAAAAGTTGGACAGGAGCAGAACAAGAAGAGAAGCTGCTGTAAGTATTCCCCCAGACCCCTCTCCATTCCCCATGGGCACGAACACGTATTGTCTCGAAGTATCTGGGCCCTCTCCTCGGCCCCATCTCCACAATTGCGCCGAGTGATGTGTGCCGTGTTTGCCGTTTCTCCAGTTTTCACCTGGGCCAATCCTGAAAGTCGGTCTTTTGGCAGTCCACGCGCGAATTTTGTGGAAACATCGCAGTTCTCATGTGTGCGAGCATCTCAACCTCTGAACTTGGTCGAGCTCGAGTCCGGATTGTGGCCGAAACCTGGGGGACCTGGGGGAGGAGTCGCTGGGCCGCTCGCGTGGCGGACCAAGATCTTCGGGGTCGATGCCCATGGGGAACTGGAAGTGTACCATAGTAAGTAATTGAGGGAAGTGGAACTGATCTATGCCTCTGAGAACGTGTGCGCGCCTGATAGGACATCTGCCAATCATTCGGGTGGTCGCAAAACGGTCGGAAAGCGGAAGCTCAGCCTTGTTTATTTCCGTGTACGATGGATATCGGAACACTTAGTACTGAACGGCTGAGCCGAGTCGGAAAGGTACATACGTTCATGTACCCACCATGCCGGAAGAACATTTTCAGACAAGTCACAATCGAGATGAAGCCAGATTCCGCCAGGCCGCTTCAGGCTTACAACCAAAAAGAAGGTTCCCCTTTTTGTCTTCTCTGGGGTGTTCCCATATCAGGTCCTTCCTGCTTGTTTATTGGTCACCATGCTCTGCTCATTCTCAGATCTTGTCTGACGGCTCTGTCGCCACTCACACACCGGTGACATTGGTCCATCAAAGAAGCGGGGGTAACATATCTTCCTACAGACCCAGAATATCGCCGCAAGTGCGGCCGAGTGCGAGTTGCACACGCGCGCGCGCGCGCCCTTCCCCAGAGATGCCCACCAGGTCTGGGGGTAGCCTGTGGAGGTGCCATCCGGGGATCGTGACCTGTACCGTCATCCTCGTCCTCCAGGTTGCCAACAGCGCTCTGGATCCCCTTACACCTCCCTGGACTGGGTTGGGGAGGGGGACGGTCAGCTCCGGTCGGTTCCATCTCGGCGGGTCTAAGGCAGAACTGCATATTAATCTGAGGTGTGGGCGATGAAATGCGGCTCTCGCTGCCAGGGCCCGTGTGGCGCCAGGATCTGGGCTATTGACCCAGGCTGTTGGTACCAGCCTTGTTTCTTTTTCTTTTTTTGATTCCTTCTTTTGTGTTTTCTTGCTGGCGTCGGAATTGCGATTAGTAGGCTCGGAGGTCGATCGCAAGTATGGCCCCATCATGGAGAGCATGAAGGTCGACAGGGAGCCGCGTAAGGCTTGACATGATCCCTGGCGAGGTAGGTAGCAGTTGAAGAAGAATTATAAAGAAGTGGTCAAACTCCCTCCTCATGTCGATCCTTGCTTTGTTCCTCCCCATCCCTCTCTCACTCGTCACAGTGACAATATTTCTTCAGGTGACTGGTTCGGCACCCAAATCCAACGAGTGACAATGGTTGCAGCAGGAGTCCACAGTCAGTCGGCCGTTGGCCGTCTGGCGGCCGAGAGACAACATGGTATCATCGGTATGCTGAAGAACCCGTACGTCTCCATGACGTGCTCGTTCGCCGCCCTGGGCTGTATCATGTATGGTTATGATCAGGGTGTTATGTCTCCTGTTCTCGTTATGGGTACGTACCACTGTATTATTCTGTTGTTTCTTCACTATATGCTGTCAATAACTCTTGACCCTAATGCTACGTTTTATTGACAACAAGATAGAGAACTTTCAGTCACAATTCCCCAGCCTCATGGGCGATACCATCCAGGGATGGCTGGTCGCTGCTCTTGAGCTTGGTGCCTGGTTCGGCGCCCTCCTCTGCGGTTACACGGCCGACAAGATCTCTCGGAAATACTCAATGAACATGGCCGTCCTCATCTTCACCCTCGGAACCTGCCTCCAGTGCGCTGCCAAGAACCCAGGCATGCTCTTCGCCGGCCGTATCATTGGTGGTGTGGGCATCGGCATGTTCTCCATGGTCATTCCTCTGTACCAGGCCGAGATTGCGCCCCCAGAGCTGCGTGGCTCCCTCGTCTCCCTCCAGCAGCTCTCGATCACCATAGGCACGACCGTCGCTTTCTGGCTCGACTACGGCTTTCAGTTCATCGGAGGAAGCAAGTGCAAGCCCTACAACGTGCCTGAGGACCAGTGGTACATCGACGGCGCCTTCAACTACGAGGCTGCCCACGGTCACCTGTGTTCTGGCCAGAAGGATATCGCCTGGCGGTTCCCCATCGCCTTCCAGATGGTCTTTGCCTGGATCCTCTTTGTGGGCATGTTCTTCCTGCCCTTCTCGCCTCGCTGGCTCGCCATGAAGCACCGCGATGAGGAGTGCATCGCCTCGCTCTGCAAGCTGCGCCGCCTGCCTGCTGATGATCCCGTCCTGCGTGCCGAGTTCCTTGAGATCAAGGCTGCTGTCATATTCGATGAGGAGGTCGAGGCTGAGCTGGCTTCCAAAGGAAAGCTTGGCACGTGGAGGCCGCTCTTTGCCAAGAACATGCAGAAGCGAGTCTGGATTGGAATCTGGCTCATGATCTTCCAGCAATTCGTAAGTCTTGTTTACTTCCACGAAAACATTTTTTCTTTTATAGAAATGGTACTAATAATCTCGTTTCCAGACTGGTATCAACTCCGTTCTCTACTACGCGCCGCAGATTTTCGACAGCTTTGGTCTCACTTCGACAACCGTCACCTTGCTGGCCACCGGTGTCACGGGCATCTTCCAGGTCCTCTTCACCATCCCCACCGTTCTCTACCTCGACAAGTTCGGTCGCAAGAGCTTCCTGATTTGTGGTGCTATCGGCATGATGGTGTGCCACGCCATCGTTGCCGGAGTCGAGGGCAGCTTCATGTCCGACTGGAGCGCCCACGGCGGCGCAGGCTGGGCTGCTGTCGCCTTTGTCTGGCTGTTTGCCGTCAACTTCGCCTACTCCTGGGGTCCCGTCACCTGGGTTCTCGCCCAGGAGATCTTCCCCAACTCGCTGCGGTCCAAGGGTGTCGCCATCACGGCCTCGACCAACTGGATGTTCAACTTTGTCATTGGCCTGACCACCAAGGACATGCTGTCCACGAGCGGCATGTCGTACGGTACTTATATCTTCTTCGCCTGCTTCTGCGGTATGGGCGCTGCTTTTGTCTGGAAGTGCGTTCCTGAGACCAAGGACAAGACCCTTGAGGAGCTGGATGTCTACTTTGGTGGCGATGACACCACCATCGCGGCCGAGGACAAGGCCCGCATGGATCGCATCTATGCTAGCCTGGGCCTGGCTGGCGTCGAGAGGCCTGAGGATCTGAACGAGAAGTCGCCTGTTGGTATTCATGTGAAGCACCACGACTCGGAGACGGATGCTTAAGCTGGTACAATACTATACCCCTATTATGTAGAGGTTCAAGGAGGCAGGGAAGGTCGGGAGGTGTGTTCAAGATAGACCCTTTCCATCGGAACTACGAGATAATATCATACACAAATCATCAAAGTTCGAGATTATCATTTATTTCTTTCGTGCTCCTGCGAGATGCATATCAAGTAAACTCTCGTCTCAAGCCAAAAGAATATAAAACTCGTGTGTATGTACAGGAGATTGATAGAAGCTTCTGGCTCGACGTGAGGCTTGAATTAAGAAGCAGAAACGATGTCTGGGAGCAGGAGCAGTATTTTGTCCTGTCTCCTGTCCAATTCTCTCAGCGTTTGATGAGTCTCTGAGATCTTGTCTAAGGAGATTCTCAAAAAAAACTCCATAATGACTTCCTCCGAGACACTCTTGATCCGAGTCACGGAGTCCAATACATTATGCATAAATCGACTAAAAGCTCACGGGCTACAACTCTTTTCACAGTCAGACTCGGAATCGAACTCTTGCCCATCCGTGATCCATGGCTTGTGTATGAGATTCGTACTACTTGTAACACGAGCGTCCACCGCGCCATATCCCTCACGGCTCGCATCTGCTAGTGAAAACAACAAAGATCAGTCATCACCGAAGCCAGCATGGCCGTGCACGATGTAGAGTGGTATAAGGACTCACAGCCAATCGGAACGAGCCTCTCATCCTCTCCGGAACCCATCTCTTCATCCAGATTCCATCCACAGTATTCGTTTACATACTGCCGCCCCACAATGAAAAGACCGACAGCGAGGAGAACAGCAGAGATGACCAAGCACATGTCTATGAACATGTCCACAGCAAAGGCCGCCTCGTCAGATATGATTGGTCCGTAGTGATTCTGGAGGGGGTGGTAGTTGGCGGTATATGCCTCCATCCTGGAGGGTCAGGTTGTTGCGGCCGAGATATAGAAATGGTAGGTTTGGATATCAAGGGGAAGTTCGGAGATGAGAGACGGAAGTCAGTAAGAATGGCTCTTCCTTTTGACTGGAGAAGGTAGAGATAAATATAAACGGTGTAAATGGTTGAATCGTAAGCAGATGAAAGATAAAAGGTCGAGTGGTGGTCAACGTGGTTTGCTGGGTGGGAGAAGGAAAACAAACATGGTGATGGAAAGCTGGTTCTTGTTTTTAGGAAAAAAGATGACAGACATGCCAGGAGAACATACGGGAGAATCCTGGACAGACCAAGGAGGAGTGAGGTCTTTATACTTTTCAAGATCAGAAATTACGGCCTTCTGGGACTTGTCTTGTCTTTCCTCACTTGCTATCTTAGTGTACGCTCTAGATTTGTTGGCTCAACTGTTTGAGAGCAGTCCTCACACTACGTGGCCTAGCCCAACGGCCGCCACAATTGGTACAGGCTGGTTTGAACTCCTAGTTGAGCATGTGTGAGTCAAAAACACGCCAAAGACAAGACACGGTGCAGACCCAAGTGTCTTAGACGTATATACCAGAGAATAGTTGCGATAGTCGGTCTGCCATAGACCATGATGGCTCAGTCCCTGATGCCCCAGAGAAAGACTTTCTGCTTAGACCGAGGAACCCCGACACATGTGATATCCCAGTTTAACCATTATTGCCCAAGCACAGCAAATAGAACCGACATCAGTGACCGGGATGACAACTTTTGCAAGACCAACAACTCCCGAGCCAGTTCCCCAAGCTGGAATTCAGTAATGTCTCACGCATAACTAGGAACTGTCGTGTATCCAGGCACGACCTCCTTCCACACAGGGCCCTGCCTGAAATGCTCCACCCATTTGACCACCGGAGCGTCAAGCAGATCACTTTTGCCGACGTCGCAGATGCGCGAGAAAAAGGCGAGGACATGAGCGTCCAGAAACGTAGGAGTGGTCCCGAAGATGTAGTCGACGGTGTTTCCGGTGCCATTCTTCTCCCGCACTGCGAGAATCTTGGCACTGCACTCCTTCACGCGCTCAATGTTCTCATCTAGGTTGGCCTGGCTGAAGACCTTGGGGGCATTCCCGAGGCTATATTGATGGCTAGATTAGAGGGCCGTGTGTCTCGATAAGACTCTCGAGGAGGTGGAGGGAGAGGCTGCACTCACCCCCTGGCCTTGTTCTCCAGCGCCTGCCTGTGCGCATCAGAGAGGTCTGGCTTGGCCAGCAACTCGTGCATCTTTTCCAGGAACGTGGCCGGGTTCTTCGTGTCCAGCGGAAACGTCAGCACGGGCATGCTGAGCTTCTGCAGCTCACCGACCAAGTCCCTGATGGTCGCCTCGTGCTCCTCGGGAAGGAGGGACGGGTACCACTCGCACAGGTAGTACGCGATATCAGCGCTCTCGGGCATCGGCTTGGGGCCCAGCAAGGTCTCGTTGGCGAGGACGGGAACCTGGCCCTTGGGGTTGACTTTGGTCAGGTACTCCTCAGTGAGCTGCTCCGGCTCGGCAGGGCTGATGGAAATGAGCTTTTTGTGCAGGTTCATCTCGGGCCGGTCTGGACGTGGGGCGCCGCGGAGGGCAAAGGTCAAGCGAACCATGGTGGAGAAGATGGAGTAGTAGCCATAGTAGAGAGTGAAGGGCGTGGAGTAGTCTGTGGAAGCCATATTGACAGAGTCTTCTCAAGACGATTCTGTGTCTTTGCTTGATGTGATAGGACCAGTAGTTGGTGCTGCTACGTAGGAATCTAAATTTTTTTTCTTGGAATGGGTAAAGGATTATGATGAGTCCAGAACAGCTTGGAGGTGAGACCCAAACTAAGACCTAAAGTTATGAATCCTCCAGGGCGTGAGAGCGGCTTGAATCGGCAGCGGAACCGGCGCGATGCTGTCGACTCTTTTAGTAAGCACAAGTTGTCTTGACAAATGCTGTATTATTAGCCTCCCACTGCTCGGCTCGACGGCTAAGTAACGTATATGCAGAGGAATGCGAGGCGGGCTGATCGCAAATAAGAGAATTAGATTGCTGTTGGAGAAGCACAGCTGGCATTGAGATATCAAGTCAGAGTGTCAACGCCTTGATGGCTACGGTGGTCAATTGTAAGTTCTCAAACACAGGATACCCGCTTTTCTTTTGAAGAAGAAATAATGAAATAGTACTCGACATTAAATCGTGGACGTCAATTGCCTAGCCGTCACCTTTGTAGGTACCGTCAACCTAACTGTGTGAACCTCTTGAGGTTGTGGCGAGTCTTTCGGGTGCTCAGGAGCAATCCTTTCCAGGCGTCTTGGACAACATCCTCTTCTTCGAGTGAGCATGTATAAAAAAGGGAAAGGCAAATCGAGAAAGATGGGCAGTTCTTGCGTCTGCCCTTTTCTTGCATTCTCAACCTCCGGCTCTGAAACCCCCAACCCAGCTGCTCGGCCCGTAGCGGTTTTGCGGAGCAATTGGTCCACCGTGCTGACACCATGACATCACGTTTTGAAAGTCGACGCCGCAGCAGCCGCGTTCCGCGCGACGTCACCGCCCCTTTGCAAGCGTATTTTCGTGACCAACTGGCAGCCCCTCTTTTTGCATTCTGCCACCCTTGCTTGCTGCCTATAGCACTCGCTCATCTACCTCGCCTACCTCGAACACAAAACCTTCCACAGTACACCACACCACCCATCCACCTAGGCCGTCAAATTCTCGAAACGTAACTCTCAAGACCCTCAGCTCCACAAACCCCAGCCGACGACGTTCATTTCTCCAACGACCACCCCGTCAAGATGTTCCAGAACGTCCTTGCCCTCCTCCTGCAGCTCAGCCTGGCCGCCTTCGCCCTCGCTGCCCCCGTTGCACAGGACGTCTCTGCCACCACCGCTGGCAACTCATGGCAATATGGCACCGGCGGCGGTATCCTCGGCTTCATTGTCCTGATTCTCGACATCATTGTCTTCAGTAAGTAGTATTCATGTTGTGCAGCAACAATAACAAAAACATCACCCAAATCCGAAAAAAAGAGGACGGGTGTGCTAACGTTATATTGCGTCACATCATAGTCGAGGTACTCAAGTCCAACCGTCCGCCAGCGTCCAAGCTGCTCTGGTGTCTCGTCGTCTTCCTCTTCCCCATCGTTGGCATGGTCATCTACTGGCTCTTCTCGAACCGTGCCGAGCACAACCGTGGCGGATCGTACGAGCCTCTTCCCTAGAATGGCTGAGAAAGGGCACACCCTTGGGTCGTTTGGCATGGAAAAAGGAGGAATCATGGTAGTGAGGCCACTTTTACTGTTTTAGGCCGAGTTAGGCCGAGGAGAGTGCGAGTTCGAAGGCGTTCTTGTGTGAGGGGGGTTCTGCGGCACCGGATCGGAAAGGATGTTGGGATAGGCTGGGTCGGGGAAGGCAGGGAAGGCTTCGGGTTCCCTAACGTAATTTGAATTTTCAATACGTCGTACCCATTTGTCATTCGCTTGAGAGATAACGACGACTTGTGGTCAATACCTTCATTCTGCTGTCCATCTCCATGAAGTCTGGAACCAGACCTATCAGATTTCATCTCCACGTCCATGATGAGAGCATTGCTGAGCCTTGCCTTAGGTGGAGGATGGATGGACTATGCATCTTGCCGGAGCAGAGAAGACTGGAGAAAAAAAGATTCCTTCATACCATCAGCATATAGATCTCGAGGTTTTCCTGTAGAGAAAGTCCATCGAAGGCCAGTCACCTCTCACCTTGGTCAGGCATGCAGGCGTCTCGTCGAGTGCTTTGCGCTAACCGCATTTGGTTCTCTAGAGAACTTTGATATAATTACTTCAACATTACCGACGGCTACCCAGGCACATTTGAAGGCTCGAGATGCAGAAGAAGAAGAAGAAAAAAAAAGGCATACCCAAGATGAAGAGTGTGGTGACCAGAGTCGGGCCTCAATGAACAGGCATGCAGTTTTCACCTTGGTAACAAGGTCGAGCATACAGTATCTCAACTCATATAAGACGATTTGAAAATCCAACAAGTCACCGATCGCAAGCATCAAATGATACTCAGCTGTACATGGACGGTTTTGACGGCTTCAGCTTGACAAGAACATCGTCGTCGTACTATGGTACATCCACTGATAGGCGCAGAACTTCGATTTCGAGCATGGGGTGGACCTCGCTCGGGTCAATCGTGACCGAAACCTTCGAGGCGCGGGGCTTGAGTCATCCAAGTTTCAGTTTGAGGGCATCGACAACTACAAGAACACGGCAGAAAAATACAATACTCTATCAACGGTTGAAAGGAAATGAAGGCATTTGCCAGCCTGAAGCACAGCGCCAGTGATCATGTGGCACAGCAATTTTGTGTCTTTCTCCAAGGAATCCGGAGCGCTGGACCTAGCAGATGCCAGGATTCTAGTCGACGAGGCTGACCACGAGGGCGTCAAGATTGCTGCCAAGATATTATCTGAAGATGTGTCTCGAGTCACCAAGAAAACCCCAAACAGCGTTCAGCATTACGACGCAGGGAGCACCACCTCTGTCAGTTCAAAGGCCAGAACTGCCATCATTGTCGGGTGCATCGAGTCGAGCAGCCTTCTAAAAGACTTGGAAACAGCAGGAACGGTGGACTTCACCGGCATTCGAGGGAAATGGGAGTGCTTCTACACCAGTATCGTGGCTGAGCCGGTGCCAGGCTGTGATGCCGCTCTGGTGATTGCTGGAAGTGACAAGCGAGGGGCTATATACGGCATATACACCCTCTCAGAACAACTCGGCGTCTCACCGTACGCTGACCTATCTTATTTTTTTCGTCGATGTTCTTCGTTGTACACGCTGACTCCTGTCATCATGAGTAATCAGCTGGTACTGGTGGGCAGACGTACCCCCCAAACACCACCCCAGCATATACGCCCTCCCCACAACCACCACCAGCAAGGAGCCTAGCATCCGCTACCGCGGCATCTTCATCAACGATGAGGCCCCGGCCCTGACGGGCTGGGTCCGCGCCAAGTTCGGCGGCTACAACACCGCCTTCTACAGAAAAGTCTTTGAGCTCCTCCTCCGGCTGCGCGCCAACTTCCTGTGGCCGGCCATGTGGCCCGGCTACCCGAACCCAGGGGCGTCCTTCTTCACCGACGACAACCAGCAGAATCAGAAGCTCGCAGACGAGTGGGGCGTCGTGGTGTCGACCTCGCACCACGAGCCGATGCAGAGGCTGAGCAACGAGTGGCTGGCCGAGGACAACCCGCTGGGCACGTGGGACTGGCTGAGCAACAAGGAGAAGATTACGGCCTTCTTTGCCGCGGGCGTTCAGAGGGCGGCGCCGTACGAGTCATATCTCACGCTGGGAATGCGCGGCGAGTACGACACCAAGATGCGCGCTGATGACCCGGCTGCGGTCGTTGCGGATGTGCTCCGCGTGCAGCGCTCGCTCATCAAGGGCGTTCATGGGCGGGAGGACGGGGTGCCGCAGCTGTTGGCTCTGTACAAGGAGGTGCAGGCGCAGTTTGACGGTGGGCGGCTCGAGGTGCCTGATGATGTGACGCTGTTGTTCTCAGATGACAACTTTGGGACTATCCGGCGACTGCCTCGTGGTGATGGTGGTAGTAAAGAGGCCCTTCGAAAGGGAGGATGTGGTCTCTACTACCACCTCGAGTATGTCGGCACGCCACGGAGCTACAAGTGGATCAACAGCAACTCGCTGGGCAAGACCTGGCACCAGCTGCGGGAGGCACACCGACGAGGGGCCAGGCAGATCTGGGTGTTCAATGTGGGCGACATCAAGCCTCTTGAAGTACCCCTGACTTTTGCCATGAGTCTGGCCTGGGACGTGGACTCTACCAACGCGGCTGCTGCGCACAATGATGACAACAGCGATGGCATTCACCGCTTCCTGCACGACCTCGCAACCCGCGACTTTGGCCCCGAGCTCAGCCAAGATGTCGCTAGAGCATGGCTCGACTACGACCGCCTCGTCTCCCTGCGCCGCCACGAGCACATCGAGCCCGCGACCTTCTCCCTCCTGCACTACACCGAGGCCGATCTCGTCACAGCCCGGTGGCAGGCCCTCCTCGACAGGGCCGAGCACATCCACGCCCGCAGCCCGCCGGACTTGAAGCCCGCCATCTTCCAGCTCGTCCTGCACCCCATCAAGGCCAGCGCCATCTTCACTACTTTGCAGGTCACCGTGGCTCGCAACCAGCTCTACGCCCGCCAGCGGCGCAACTCGGCCAACACTTTGGCAGCCCGCGCACTTGCCCTCTTCCACGCCGACTTTGACCTGTCGGAAGAGTACCACGCCCTCCTGGACGGGAAATGGAATCATATTCTCTCCCAGCCGCACTTTGGGTTTCAGAGCGACACCTGGCACGCCCCAAGCCGAGACATGCTGGCGGGTTTATGCTACGTCCAGACCCGGCAGCGGTCCAACCCGATCGCAGGCAACATGGGCGTCATGGTGGAGGGCCACGAAGGAGTGCGACCGGGTTTGACCAACGAAAACAGCGACTTTACGCATCCAAGTAAAGGAGATCTAGTAGCAGGGCTTACACTGGGAAAGATGACGCGGTATGGGCCTGCGAGACGGTGGTTCGAGCTCTTCTCGCGCGGGACTTGTGCGGTGCACTGGACAGCTGCGGTGTTGTTGTCTACGTATAGTAGCTGGGTGAGGCTGTCGCGGCGACAGGGGACTCTGACGCCCGGAAAGGAGGGGGAGGAGGATCAGAGATTGGATGTGGACATCGCGTGGGAGCATGTCCCGGCGGAGTTTGATGACACCATCATCATCGAGATCCGGTCTGAAGAGGGTGATCTGGAGCACGTCCACCTCCCGATCAGCGGCCGCCGCGTTCCAGACACCTTTTCAGAGGGCTTTGTCGAGGCAGACGGTTACATCACAATGCCGCCTCTCACGGCCTGTAAGCAGCTTGCCACCTCGCCTTACTATGTCCTCCCCTCAACAGGCAGAACAAGCTGGGGCTCCGTTGCCCTCAGCCCAGCCTCGCAGACACCAACACCACCCCCCACCACCTGGCTCGAATACAGGTTCTTCACCTTCTCAGACCCAGCGACGGCAAGCAAGAGCGACCTCGTGCTACACTTCGGCATGACCCTCGACCTCGACCCGGACAGCCCCATGCGGTACGACTTCTCCATCGACGACAAGCCCGTCCACAGCGAGCGCCTGCTCGACACCCCAGACAAGAAACAAGGAGACCCCGAGCTGCCGTCTCCGGCCGGGTGGGTGACGGCCGTGCAGGACTGTGCCTGGCACAAGTCGCACGACGTCCGCTCTGATCTTGGCAGGGGTGAGGGCGAGCACGTTTTGCGCCTGCGCCTGTTGCACACCAATATGCTTCTGGAGTCGATTGTGCTTGATCTTGGGGGTGTGAAGGAGAGTTACGTTGGACCGCCGCCAAGTACTTATCTGAGGCGAGGAATCTGAATATAGAAAAAAACAAAAAAGCGGGGGAAGGGGATGGACAAGGGTGGAGAGAAAGGCGCGGGGAAGGATCCCATTGTGGGAGGTATATATCGTGATGATAGTTCTTACCATTGGGTGAAATTCTAATGCAGCCAGGATAAGTTTCCACTTTTGGTGAGCATGATGGTGTGAAGACTAATCAGGTCCTATTGGAAAGATTTAAAAATAAAATACAAAGTATCAACTAGTCGCAACTCTATGCAATAATTATGATCATGGCCGTCACGGAATCGCATCTTTACACTTGAGATCTGCTTGTTGTTGGTGGTGGCCGGACATATGCATGTTACAGTGCGATGATTGAGAGTTTATGCAAGGCTGATACGAAGTGCATTGGAAAGATATCAATCCAGGAGGTATCAACACAAATAATTAAAGTAAAATAAAAAAAATGGTCTAGCAACGGTAAAAGAACCACTGCTTCTCCAAAATCATTCATCCTCTCATCATACCGGCGTTCCAGATATCCTGGTCTCAACCACTCTTTTTTTGCCAGCTCGTAAGTACAGGGAGGTGACAGGGGGAATGGAGACTCAGCTTCCAAGTTACTCCACCAATGGAGCTGCAGAAAAGAGTTGCCGAGACAATCGCAGTGACCGACACACGGGCTCCTCGCTTTCCATCACACCACTACTCCGTGTTAGACCCTGCCACTCCTCCCCTGCCGGTCGCCTTTTCTGTGGCCGAGGTTATTTTCCTCTCCTCCCCTCAGTCTGGCAATCCCTCTGGTTTAGCTGGCACCGTCGACCACGATCTTCTCGGTCACCTTGCCGTCGGCCTGTACCACCACCTTTTCGACCTTGATGGAGGCCTGCACAGGCTTTGGTTGGTTATAGACCCACTCTAGCTGCTCCAGAGTTCGACCCTGTGACTCGACACTGTAGTAGATGGTGTGTTAGCAGTCATGATGGTGAATCGGAACAAGGAGCAACAAGAAGAGCCGAAGCAAGAAAAAAGCAGGGGGGGGGGGAAGATAAACTAAAATCAAGAATAAAAAAAAACCAGGGGCCGTGAGCTTACCCGAAGATCCACCAGAGGATCGACTCGATAACATCCCAGGCAACAAAGACATAGACGTAGTTGGTGTTGATGTTGGCGAGGGCAATAGGCCCGGCGAACTGGTTGATGAAGCCAAACAGGCCAACAATCATTCCCGACGCAGCAAGACCCTTAGCACGCAGGTTGGTGTCCAGGGCCTCGGCGGGGATGATACCCTGAAGCGGGGTGTAGGTGAACGAGTAGATGATGTTGAACAGGAAGTAGAAGGCCAGTGCTGCCTGGGCCAGAGACTTGCCGTCGGGCGAGATGTTGATGTTGCCTGCGGAGTCCTTGGACTCGTACTTCTTGAGGCCCGTCGAGGTTCCGCCGTTGACGGCGAGCAGGCATGCGCAGATGAAGGTGCCATACACCAACACCGTGCGGCGGTTCATCTTGTCGCTGAGGGAAACACCAAAACCGGCACCAATGGCCGACAGGACGCTGTTGAGGACATTGAAGCCGAGCTGCTGGGCGGTGGACTTGATTCCGATGAGACTGAAGATGGCGGCGTTGAAGTAGCCCAGCCCGTTGCCGGAGAACTGTCCAAAGACGGAGATCATGATGATCTGACCGAAGCGCCAGCGGCCATTGTGGGTGAGCAGCATGGGGCGGTAGTCCCACCAGACCTTGTCAAGACCATCCTGCTTGATGTTCTCCCTCATCTCCTCGATCTCGAGCAGGACGAGACGCGATGATGGGTTGCCACCACCGTGGTACTTGACCAGGAAGGCAATGGCCTCCTCTTCTCTGTTGTTGGCCATCAGGAACCGCGGGGATTCGGGAAGGAACCAGACGGAGCAGATGACAATAAAGCAGGCGAAGCACTGAAGGAGCAGTGGAAGTCTCCAGGACCAATCGCTGGTCATGTAGGAGCAGCCAAAAGTCACAAACGCCGCAGGGATCGAGCCGCCAAACCAGCCACAGTTGTAGAAGCCTAAGTAACATATTCAGTCAGAACCAGTCGCTCGTCAGGATTGTTTGTATATCCCGCGAAATCTCGGGTCTCGTAGGCGTACCAGTGCAGCGACCCCTCCAGTGCGCAGGAGCGATCTCGATCGAGTATGCTGGAGCGGCGACAGTCATGATGGAGATGCCACCACCCAGGATAAACCGGCCGATGGTGATCTGAGCCACAGTGCTGGAGCTACAAGCGATCACAGACCCCACGACAATGACCCAGGCGCCGATGAACATACACCAGCGACGCCCAAACCGATCCGAGAGCAATGCTGCCAGCGGAGCCGTGACGATTGTTCCACTATCACAGACAGTTTTCAGTATGTACGATGTCGAAAAGAACGAGGCACAGGTCCTCAGCCCGTCCAGTCAAGATTGTCTCTTTCCCCCCGGGACACAACTTACACTGAGTAGAGAGAGCCAATGATAGAGACCTTCGTGCCGGTCAATTCGGAGTCGAAAGTCTTCATAAACGGTTTCATGGCGGTAATGGAACCGATGAGGGAGCCATCGTAGCCGTTGGCGCAGGCGCAGCAGAATGCGATAAAGACAGCGAAGTAGAGGTGGAGAGAACTCTTGCTCCACCGTTCGATATTTGACTCTTGAACGGCAGCGAACAATTCGGCCTGGGAAGCAAATCAAGAAGTCAGCAAGAGCCAAGAGGCCAAAGATCACAACGTCTGTCCTTGGGTTCTCCCGGGGTGTAACTGACATTGTGGACCTCCCTCGCCTTGGCACCTGCACTGGTGTCCAGTGTCTTTCCGGTACCCTCAGCGACGACGGGGTAGTGAACATCGGCGGAGATGCCGTGGTTCGTCTCGTCGACGACAGGATCCGTCTTCTCGGCCGACATGATGATGTCGATCTCTTGTTGGGAAAACCGTTGTTTGTTACGTACTGGAGTGTCTGCTGGCGGACTTGAGGTTCAAGACAGCTCACCGGGGACGAGCCTCGCAGGTCGGGACATGATGGCGCCAGGGGTGCTCAGGAGGGCTATTATATATGGGCAATGGGCTTTACCATGGGACCATGGTGGTACCAGCCGGGGAGCGGGACCCCTCAAGGGCAACTGACCATTGACAGGGTGGTCTACCCCAGATTATGGCGGTCTCGAAGTCACATATCGGCAATGCGGGCCTTCATCCCAAGCGGCAAGGGTGGAGGTACCCCAGGCTCAGGTCAACAAGCGAGACCAGGGATGAGGTAGAAGATGATGGATGGATGGATCAGTGAGCCGCCCACCATGTACATGTCGGCCGAGCCAGGGGGAGGGGTAAGAATGAGCAGGATCAAGACCGCCGTCCATCCTGTGCAGGCCAGAGACAGGAGATGCGCAGTGTGCAGTCGTGGGGGTGGATTGTCGGGCCTGCATCCAACAGCATGAGACGACTGAAGCTGAGCGCTCGACGGGCTTGCCGCGGCGAGGCCGCCTAGGATTGTCCATCAGCTGGAGAATATGGATGCAAGTATTGCCTCGACCCTCGTATTGATTCAACGCTGCGGACGGCTCCGCATCTATGGAAACGATCGCTGGAACATCGTGTCGATCCAGAACCGGACCCATCTCTGTCAACCCCAAGCAGCTCATGAGTGATAACCGTATCAGATAAGACATGTATCGTCGCATCAGCCTTGCATAGATATATACTATATCGTGGTAATACTACACCACCATATATAGTCAGTCACACGTGAGCATACCAAGTACCCCAGGAGGGCCTAGCCAACCCCGTCCGAGGATCTTTCCACCCGCGGACCCCAAGTAGAGTAGACTAGTAGACCAAACTAGAACCGGGAATTCCATTAGTCGAACTCTCGAGAGGTCCAGGGTCAAGCTGCAGAGATCCCTCGCGGGCTGAAAAGCCCTCGTGCACACAGCGATAGTTCACGTGATAAATCTGACCTGAAGGCTTCAGGCATGGACTGGTGTCGTAGTGTTCCGTAGAGGTGAGGCCGAGATTCGGGGAGACGGCCCTGCAAGATGCGAAGAAGGCTAGCCCCAGTCCTTTGTGGCTTGCAGCATCAATCGCATCTTTCCTGTCCAAGCCCAAGCGCGCGACAAACGTCCCAGGCTGCCGGGACTTGGAGGGGGGAACTATCAAGGAATAAGTGCCACACATGGAGGCAAGAGACACTGCTAATAGTGTGAGAAGTGCTGGTCAACGGACGAGAGGAGGAGAAACAGCGTAGTGCACAGTCCGGGCCGGGATGTCGGTACGGTCAGTGCAATCCTTCGAATGATTGAGATGATACGAATGACCCAACGAAAGAGGCCAGCATGTTGGCGGATGGTGGACGCCAGAGACCCGATAGAGTCTGGAACAGGTCGGATGGACCCATAAATGCTAGGATCTTCAGGTGTGAATCCACAGAGGGATGATTCCACAGAATTAGTATCTTCTTTTTCTCTTTTTTCGAGGGGTGTGATTCTGGAGGTGCGAGGGTGGGGATGGGGGGTGGCACAGTGGTGTGGTGTCGTTGGTTGTGGTGACAGTTCGCGGTGGTTGGATGATCTGTACCATGTACGGGCTCGACCTGTGCTCTTTCCTGCCAAGACCTCTTTGGAATCTGGAAGCAGCCATCTCATCTCAGCTCGTAGCATTTCTTGGGTAGGATGTGAAGCTCGATCATCTAAAGTACAGGGTCCGATAAGATCCACGGCTTTGTAAGTCGCAACGTTTGTAACATCCATCTTCTGAAACAAAATCTAGATGGAGATCTACACAATGTCCTTCTCATCCCCCCCCTTTGACTGCAGCTTCAGATAAAACAAACCCACTGGATAACCTTAATCCCACCATTCGGTGCTAAAGTGCCCGTGGGGAAGGAAGATTTTGGGCGGTTGGAGGAGCTGGGCTCATTGGGGGGGGGGGGCACGATCAGATTAGGGGGCAGACCATAATGAGGGGAGGTCGGAAGGCACGCGGGCGAAAGTGTTATAGGGGAATAGAGGGAGACTGTAGGGAGGGTTTAGGAGCCCACCCACTATGAAGCTGGACCCTGAGCCCCTGCCTTCAGTAAGACACTAAGGTCATTCGAGTGAAAATCGATTCCTCGGGTCTTGCCGAAACTGGACTTGGCGGGGAACATGCCTCCGCCCTCTCTTTTCATCCAAGCCTCCACCACACAAGCATTGTGTTCCTTCCTTGTTCATTTCATCTGCATGCTGCGAGTATCGTAGGTAGGAAAAAAAGATCTGACAGGCACGATGAGTAATGTCTCCAATAACAGGCAGACTAGAGTCTAACATAGGCAGTCCCACGAGTACACCGAAGGTGTGTGGGGGGGGGGGTTGGGTTTCGTAGCCACGCTGTCATCACCAACCCACGTGCAGCCATCACTACAACACCACCACCGCTCCAACTGACAACCCATTCGCGGGTCCAAAGCGCAACCCACCATCGAGAATTCTGAGACCATGAGCTGCACGCATCCTCTCATCTCCAGATGAAATTGTTCATGTTCCCCCCCCATCTCCGCCTGATCCGTGACACCATCCTTCTGTCGGCCACAGACCGATTCGTTCTCGTCAAGATCGGGGGGGGGGGGGGTAGCGAACCAGGCTTTCGACAGCCCATGCAGACTAAATCTCTCAACTTTCTACGACTCTCGTGCATTAGTGGACCATAATATATTTATATAGAACAGGTCCTAGTCCTATGTAGGGTATTGCCGTACTCCGCCAGACGCGGCACTGTAGATACTGAACTTGGTTGCCATGTTGGCAGTGCCGAATCTCGGATCCATTAGCTACCATCTCACCCGTGCTCAAACAATAGTATAAGTACATCGTGCAGCAGTCAAATTCTCATACAAGCACACGGTTATAATACACACAGAGATACTCATCTCGTTGGATCTCGTCGGTCACGAGGGCCTCTCGTTTCCTGCAAGCCAGAGAACCCACCAGACCCGCTTTCCACATTCGCCTCATGGATGTTTAATGATGAATCTTCCATTATTGAGACGGCCGCTCATCCAACACTGCAGTCCCTCCAAATCCAGTATACTCGCGCAAAGGCCTCTTCCGCATCTCATAATAGATCACCCCATCCGCCTGCTCCGTGACCCACCCATAGGCGCCGGTTTCCCACTCGTACAGCAACCTGATCAGGTCATCGCACCTCGGTGACGGCGGGCTGAGGAAAATTCGAAGCCGCCTCAGCTCCGGTGTCCCGGCCCTCACGCTCGCCAGAAGCGGCCTCCACAGCTCCCAAGACACCGGTGCCGGCGGCAGCCCTCCGCTGCCGTCCTCAATGCCCACCAGCAGTCGCGGATGCTGTTTATCGATGCGTCGCAGGAAAAGGTGATCCTTGAAATGGTCGAACCCAAAGTCCAGGCGCCGGATACTGGCCATATGGCTGTGCGGGTTCTGCACGAAAAACCGGTAGGCGTCCTCGGAAGCCGTGAAGATGAGTTCCGTAGACTCGAAAAGGCGGTCGATCGCTTCGGCATACCTAGGGGCTACAGTTAGAATGGCTCGAGATCATTTTCCAAGAGCTGCTACGCACATCCTCGTACAGCACAGAAAGACCCCCATCAGGCCCCTGCCCCTCCCCTCCCTCAAGTCTACACACGACCCGTCACTCAGCGCTTTCCACTGCATCATCTCCGCAGCCTGACACTTCCAGTGGCCACTCCACTTGAGTCGCAAGCCCCACGCGTACCAGAACCACCGCGGCGGCTGGGTGCTGCCCTTCCACCCGGGCCACGGCTCCGTCTGCATCGGGTCGCGCTCGTCGTCAAGCGTCGAGAACATGGCCTTTGGTGTGTATTGGCATGGCGTCATGGTGAGTCTCGCGCCGTCACACGAGCTGTGGAGGTGCATCTTCATGAGAGGGTTGGTCATGCGGAAGAGCTCCGTGTAGATCAGCCGCCGGACCTCGAGGGGCAGACGGGTGAAGAATGCCGACTGGGGCTGTTCGGATGCTATCTCTTTCCCACCAGCGTGCTCTTGGACGTCCTCCAAAGATTCTGCTGATGGTGCTGATTCGTCGCTCAAGCCTGACGCCGTCGCTGGTGATTGGCGATGCGGCTCTTCGTCTATGTGGTCTTCGGCTCCGTCATAAGAGTCATCATTCAGGCACGAGGCCTTGCGCAGCCGGGCGCGCATGTTCTGCAGCTGAGTGTAGCTACCCATGTTCGATCCCGTTCCTCGCAAGTCTCCAGATGCTCAAACAATTTCTGATGAGAAAAAGCCTTAATGTAGATGGAATAAAGCAGATGAGGGGATATGCGTGGGTGAGAAAGTGACGAATGTGAAACTTGAGGTCAATCGACTGTCAGCTATGATTAGTTCAGGCAACGGACTGAACCCCGGTCTACTGTGTACCCTGTAGTAATACAGCCCTGTGTCATGGGGCGCTCTAACACCTACAGTGCCGGGGTCATCCACTCAAGTCATAAGGTTAGGGCTCAGCACCAGTGCCAATCAACTGAGCTGCCTAACAGCCGGTCGCCTTCTTCGTTTTCATATGCCACAGCCACAGACCATAGGCTTTCAAAAATTGCTCAAGGCTGCTCAAAATTCCAAGATATCCTCAAATACCAGTCAACCAAGATTGAAAACTTTGTGAGGTACAGACAAAATCCAGCGCCAAACAAGTAGAGCACTTGTCTGAATACCATGCACCAAGGGTATTATTCCCTGGAGTGATGACGCCCCCCCCCCCCATACCACCCCCCAGGAGTGTGCCCCGTCGTGCCCCACCTAATCAATGAGGGTGTCAAGAGCGCCAGCGCTCCATCTCTTGGCAGATGCCTTGTAATTTATACTACGAAACCGTTGCAAGTATTCATGATATGCCAGCCTGTCGGAACTAAAGCAACGGTAAAGGGCGCGTCCCCAAGGTAATTCGTCTCGCCGTAGGGAGGGTTGCTTTCAGAAATCTCCCCCTCAATGGGAAGCTTGACCTCAAACTTCCGCGGTGTGTCGAGCTTGGTTGCCAGGGCATAGAGCGGTCCGAAATATGCTGTGCCGGGTAGTGATCGGTCAGGGTGGTCGATTGGAAAGTGCAACGACATTCGTAGCTCTGCTCAGGAAGATCAGCAAGTATGTAATAACCTCAAAGAAATCTATAGAAAGAGAGAAGGGGGCGGGGGATGAAAAATCGCCGGGAATAAGCTGCAGGAGGCAGGAAGTAGGTCATACCCTGGACACCTGGGAACGAGTCACCTATCGTACGGCACAGCTGGGACAAGCTGCCGTCGTCCGAACGGTCGCACGCCTCGACAATCTGGACGAGGATCAAGATTAGCACTGGCAGGTATGGCTCTGCGCCCGGGAGAGGGAACGTACGTCGATGCGTTTGATCATCTCTGTTAAAGCTCGGGGTACCCGCTGAGCGAAGGTTGTGAGAGACGCTTGGTTCTCAAAAGAGAACCGCATTTTTGTACACATTGTTCTCGTGGCCTCAATGTACATCCTCTTACACACTATCAGCGGCTTCATGAGCAGGGGATGCTCTGTAACTGGCATTCGTGTGTTACACATGTAATAATGCAATAGGTCCATTGCATAGTATTCATCGTTGCCAGATACGAAACTCTGAAAGCACCTCTCATGTGCGCACCACGGCGAGGCTCTCCAGGTTTGCAGGTAAGCGGGAGAGTCTCGAGGCTGCGCAAAACCTCGAGGATAAACGGCTGCTATGATATCTTGATAGGCGCTGTTGATGTCGCCAGGGTCATCATATGGTTCATCATATGATTCATCAGTTTGGTCAGAATCTTGCGACTGCTGGCCATCTTGTTGATCTGCAGCGGCCTCATCGTTGTCCTGTGGCTCTGATGCGGTGGACTCTGGGGTAGGTGGGGCTGGGGGGTGGTGCTGATCAAATGCGTCTGCTTCCAGTAGGCATGGGTAGTGAGCTAGGGAGCACTCCGGGCCCGTAGCGTAGATGTGTTGTGAGATTCCCTGATCAGCCCAGTAATGGAAGTAGATGAGGTTTCTGATCTCCAGTGTGAGTTTCTTGAAGAGAAGCGACTGGCCTTGGTCATTCAGATTGCTGAAATCCACTTCGACAGGCCCAGCCTCTGCCGAGCACGCTGACATTGTCATCAACCACAAAATGAACAATAAGTGGTGACAAGAATGGGGAGGCTGCGGTGCCGCCTTCTTTCTGAGTTCGGTCTGAGAGACAGAAGGTAGGTTGAAAAGTAGAGTTTGGTGTAAGAGAGGAGTTGGGGGTTTGGGTTGTTGACAAAGATGGCAGCGCGTATATATATGGGGAGGCAGCTAGTGCACGGACCATTTGAACACCAGAGACCACCTGAGCTAATAATAGCCAGTCTTCCCGGCACGGGCAGGTATCAAGAAAATAATGAGGAGAAATCGTAGAATGCTCTAGGGATTTACTAGGCCGTGCTGTGAATATATATGGGAGGCATTATTTTCGAAGAAGCTTACTAACCCACTAGAGACGGTTTCTTGGGAAGAGGAGCGTCCATGTGGTCGAGACATGAGGGGGGCTGCAGGGATACGCCCGCAAGCCGTCAAACACCATGACTCCATAAAAGTCGAGATTGCTGCATATGACTGGAAGAACGGCCAGTAGTTCTTCGAAAAATGATCTTACACGGGATAATTAACCCAAAATTGCTCTATCCTGTCGCTATAAAGGTATCTGTAATCAAATGTCGGCATGACTGATGCCTGAACCCATCATTCCGCCACCCTTCAGCCCTGCCAACGCCTCTCTATGCAATATGCACAGCCGAGATTGAGTCGGCCAGAAGTAACGTCTCTACCTGTTTCAAAAGGTCCGGTATTCGAAAGGGTTTCGAAAGCACATCGTCCATGCCGCTCTGCCTCGCCGTCGCCACCTGTTGATCCCTCACGTTGGCGGTGACGGCGATGACGGGCACGTGCCCGTTCACCTCGCCTACCGCCTCCATTTTTCGAATTTCGCGCACGCAGGTCAGCCCGTCCATGTTGGGCATTTCGAGGTCCATCAGGATGATATCGAGGGGCACTCCCTTCGCTTTATCACAGAAGTGCGTCCTCCTCAGGAACGCCAGCGCCTCAAGACCGTCATTGGCGAGGTCGACCTTGCAGCCGGCCTTCTTGAGCTGGTTTGCTAGGACGCGCTGGTTGATCAGGTTATCTTCCACCACCAATATTGTCGTCTCCCTGGGGTCAAATTGCTTGCTGGCCTTTGACACCACCAAGCTCGCCCCCTGTCCGCCTGACAGTGCAAGATCCTGTCGCTGGGGGGCGAGCTGTCGCTGCAGGCTCACATCGCCGCTGAGGTGTCGCTCGAGTGGGGTTATCTGGTCTCTGACTGCGTCGCTGGGCGGCCGACACCGTTTGGCCTGGACGTAGAAGCTGAAGATGCTCCCCTCTCCAGCTTCAGAGGCCACACCGATCTGACCTCCATGGAGTTCTGCGAGACGCTTTGAGATAAAAAGACCCAGCCCACTCCCACCGTACTGGGCATGTGTTCGCGGCGAGGCCTGTTTGAAACGCTGAAACAAGATCTGTTTCTCCTCGGCAGTCAGGCCGCAGCCTGAGTCTTGAACCTTGAAGCGTATGTATATTGTCTCGGAGTGTCTCCCATCGTCTGCGATATTCCTTGCATTCCCAAGAGGTGCGAATTGGAAGCCTTTGATATGATCCAAGACTGGTGGCTCGCGGCTCGCGGCGACGGCGACGGAGAGATGACGCGTCTTCGACGTAGCCGTGAACTTGATGGCGTTGGTCAGGAGATTGATGAGTATCTGTAGCACCCGGCTAGGATCTAGAGAGACCCAGTCCACTTTGTGTTCGATGTAGGACGGGTGGACCTCGAACTTGGCTTCGATGTCCTTGGCCTGCAGCTCCGAGTCGAACATCCTCAATGCACGGCTCAAGATCTGCTCTGGTTGTGTGGGCACAGGTGTTATGAGTAAGAGGTTCGAGTCGAGTTTTGATACTGTGAGGATATCGTCGACTATAGATTTCTGGTGCTGTACACACAGACTGATGGTCTGGGCCGACTCCAGACAGGATGCTATCGTTTCATCATCAGGGCTGACGCCCTCTTTCTTGCACTCCGCGAGAACCGTGCTGATATCGTCTGCGCACTGGAGGATGGCGCTCAGGGGGTTGCGCATCTCGTGGGATGTGATGTCGATAAACTCGTTTTGTTGTCTGCGTGTCTCTTCGGCCTCGCTCAATTGAAATTCTTGGAGGCCCTGCGCCCATTTTGTCTTGGAGATGTCGGTGATGCTTCCCATGATAGATCGCAGGGATCCGTCGGACGCAATCTCGGGCATGGCGATGAACATGACCCCTTTGCTCAACGTTAGGGCCCTGCTACACTTCTCTTCGTAGGAATAGACCACTACTTACAGTAGTCGATGACATCTCCTTGTAGATTCACGGGTTTAGCACCGCGTACTTTCAGCTGCAGTTCGTCGGACCATGGACGGTGCTCGTTGGCAAGTCTGTGCCACCCGTCTTCCATGGTCTTTACGCTACTCTCCACGATGATGTCCATCCACGACAGCTCGGACTGGCTGTCTCTGGGAAGCCCTGTCATGTCGAAGAAAGTATCATTCGCCTCGCGCAGTACACCTTCCGGGCTGATGAGAAACATTCCGAGGGGGGGAGAGCTCCGTCATCCGCCGCAGCCTGCTGGCCTGTAGGTCCAACTGCTTGGTCAGGTTTTCTGTTGCTGCGGTCAGTAAGGATCTAAAGCTACCCCGAGAGTCCAGTACAGACCTTTCTCGAGGTGCGCGGCCTCAAAAGCATCCCTCATTCGACGAGTCTCTTCCTCGAAAAGGATGGTCGAGGCAAGTGACGTTGCCAGCTGCCTATTGAACATAGCCGCGAAGGATTTATACTCGTCATCAAAGGGCCTTCGAGGGTTCACGCCCAGCACAAGGAAAGCTAGCACATTGTCGGCATTTGTGGGACGGACGGGAAAGATGATAGCTTCCTTGCACGGCTCCCCAAAGCCTTGCCACTCGATCCCCTCCAAGAGTGCTTCGGGTAGAGTGCCATCTCTGACCCGCAGCAGAGTGGGCTCTCGAGTGCGCATCGCCTCTCGGAAGGAGGGCACAAACCCTTCTGGACTTCGTCTAAGGTCGAGCTGCAATGGGGCCGCGATGTGTCCCTCCGGCACACCAATGGAGCCTTCGAAATGGCACGCCTTGAGAGAGATGGAGGTTTCCGATGCTGCAGAGGAATAATCTCCGTCGTCATCTTCCCCGACTGAATACAGCAGGGCGAATGGCACGTCTCGTGGATTTTCCGCGAGGCTCTCTAGCACGAGCTTCCAAAACTGCTTGACCGTTTTCGCAGCACTGGTGCGCTCGCCAATCGAGTTGACTGTCTGCATCCGCCGTTGCTGCAATACCATCGATGTCGTCTCGAATGGTCCATTGTAAAAGCCCAAGAGCTCCCGAGTCGAGCTAGAGTACACGGGAACATAGGTCCATGAGTAGTAGGTTTCCTCGAGCATGCCATGTCGGTAGATGGACAGGTAGTCATTGTCTTTGCGCACACTGACACCGGTCCGCCCGCACTCTTCAAAGAGAGGCCCACAGTAATCCCAAATTTCGGAGAAGAAATCTGCAAAATCCATGCCCATCAAGGACGGGTGCTTGTTTCCAGCGACCTCAGCTGCGTAGGCCTCATTATACATGACCGTCAGCTTGGAGCCCCAGAACAGAGCGGCCGGATGGGGGTTGGTCATGACAAGATTTGCGATCTGACGGAACTCCGAGGACCACTGATCCATGGGCCCAAGAGATGTAGCGCTCCAGTCCACACTGCGGGCGTACTGCAGGTGGCTGGACAGTTGTCCCTGGGGCTCTGGCACCGTCCAGTCTATCGCGGCACGTTCTGGAAGGGTCGCAAGATTGAGAGAGATGTTCTGCGAGGACTTTGAGTTTCCTGTCTTGATAGAGCCGCTGGTTGTAGGCTGTCGTGGGTAAAAGATGGGAGACGGGTTGTCGTCCGCGGCAGTGAGGGACGTATTCGACAGGTCGAATACCTGCTGTGGGTGGCGATCACTTTGGTCGGCACGCACTGGACCGTTCCGGCTCCCCGTCTTCTTGCTGGACAGACTCGCACGCACACCACCTGTCGCAACTTCGAGAGGAGCACCAGAGGCAAGATCCAGCGGGGCTTCGGTCTCGACCTGCCAAAGCCCCGTCCCGCTGACAAGTCTCCAGCGCTTCCTGACAGTCGATCCGGTCCACATCAGGTCGTGGTAGACGAAGCTCTGAGGGAAGACATCCTTGGAGTTGTCATGTGTCGTAACTCCTGTGGCCCATGCCTTGAAGGCCTCGTGCGTCGAGGAGGCGGATGCTTGATCTAGGTGCCCATCGCAGTCTTCTCCTATCGTCGTCGTCGTCGTCGTCGTCGTCGTGGTGTGTTGAGGCTGAGGGACGTCGTCGGGAGGGTCTTTATCGTTGCCGAGCACTGCATCAAATAGTCGCTCGTGCAAGCGCAGGGCAGCATTGCAGAAGACTGGACAGATGGCAGTGGTCACATTGCTGCCTGGGTCGTCCGGATCCAGATCGAGCACAAAGGTAGGCCTCGGGTCGGCGTCTAGGACCTCCTTGAGTCCAAGGGCATCAAGGCTGTCTCCGATGTCCTCTGCCATGCCCGCAGCAGAGAGGATAAGGGGGGGTCGACCACCTGCCGCTGTGCCCCCTCAAAGAGGCAGGGCCGTGGATGTGGATCCGTTTCTTGCTTTGCTTATACTTTGTTACCTGCGACCTCCTCTGGCCCTGTTTTTGCCTGCCCACAGCACGTTTGACAACACGTGTATGTCCCCTAAAAAATGCCATAGATCAAATTCGCAACAAGGTCGGAAATGAGAAGTTTTTCCATCCCCCCTTCCTGTCACACGACGTGCGATGACGTCGGCGTCGATCTGGTGGTGCAGATACGGGCGACGGGGCGGGCTGCTCTGGTTCCTGGGCTTGGCCCGTGGGGTTGCGCGGTTGGGCAGACGAGCGGTTGGCAGAGAAGAGTCCAGCGCGCCAGCATGCCAGTTTAGGCGCTACCAGGGAGGGGGGCCTGGGGGACAAGGGGGGGGGGCACGGGGTACCACCTGCCTAGCTGCCCGCAGGAACGGCGAGGGCGCTAGGACCGTGATGGGAAATGGCATGGAAGCTGCATAAGTGAGTCTTGCAGCAGCGCTAGCTTGTTCTATTCCTTCTGAAATTCGTTCACGGCCAACCAGTCACAGCAAAGAACTACCAGCCCTTGCTCTTACCACGCTTTTTCTCGGGCTTCTCGATCTTTCTATTGAAAGGGAAAATTAAAAATAAAATGCAAAAGGGCGTGCCTTCTCGACAAATTATTCCAAGCCGGGTTGCTTTTCGCCCTCGGCAGCAAGACATCGTCATATGTCTCGAACGACAAGAGTGATTCCGAGACTCTCACGTCATGCCGGTGTAGCACTGCTAGACGAGGCAGCGTTTCAGGACCTGCTTGATGTATGCGCATTTGCGAACTGACCGTCAGGGCACACTGTTTTGTATTGGGGAGGTAATATGCCCTCTGTCTCTGTGCATGAAGAACGACGTCGCTTGATGCGAGACGGAGGTGCCTACCTTCGATGTCAAGGAGCGACCATCAAAGAAGAGAAGAGTCAAAGTGGTGAATTTACCCGGGTGAATCTTTCCGCTGGTGGACCTCGCCCCGATGCTAGATTGATCCACAGCATCTCATCTCTAGACAAAAGAGGGCCTGAAGATGGGGCAAATAAGGAACTATGAGAGTCAGAGTACGCAAGCATGATGGTGCTAGAAGGTCGAAAGAGTCTAGACCGTGGTGGTCCCACTCTTTGGAAAGGTCGATCTCCTTGTCAACAGAAACCGGTTCTTTGAGTGACCCAAAACACACGAAGCACGCGAATCCAATGAAAGGAGAGCATTCGTGGCCGATACAGGGATTTCCAGTCACATCAAGTCAACACAAGGTGTCTTGATTCATTGAGGCTCAGCCGTCCCGGGTAAAAAACCTTGGAAGTGGTGCCACCGCCAGTTCCAGCTTATTCGATTGAACCCAGCTTCAGAGCCATCGTTCCATGGGAGAGCCCCTTGCCGGCATGCTCGTCTTTGCGCCTCAAATCTCCATATTGTTGTATCTATGATAATTTTTCCCCAGCCTGGCAGTTGAGCAGGAACACCCCATTGTGCCTCGACCCACATCCATCTTCGAGGTGACGTTCAGGCTGGTCCGAAACCTAAAGTTGCGGCTACAATTCGCTTGCAAGACTGCTTCAGAATTAAGCGCGATCAAGCCGAGAATCTCCCGCCGCTTCACAAGGCCTTAGAACCCTACCTTACCTCCCAAGTGCGAGAAAACTTAACTATTTTTTCGGTCCTCCTTCCTCTTTCGCTTTCAATTTGTTTCTTAAGTTTCTGCAGACAGTCCACAGCCGGATCACAGTGTCTGAGTGAAGGTCCTGGTAGGCGTGTGCTTGTGGATGTTAAGAGCCTGGTAGAAGTGGTTCTTGGTGAAGCCGCTTTGCTTTTAGATACCGAATGGTGCATTAAAGTTCTCGACGTGTTTACATGTCATACGAACCAGCAGTCGGTTTTCACGGAACCAACATCTGTCCACTTTTCGGAGGGTTCAAGCAGAAGGCAAGGTTATTCACCCCGATGAAGTGCTAGAAGTTGACTCTAAAGACAGGGACAGAGTGATGGTAGTCGCGTATTCGGGACCGAGCGTGACGAACAAAGTCGAGAAAGGAAAAGCACCATCGCCGACGTTAGTATCGAAAGGCTTCCACCGTGGTGAGCGAGAAAGAAGACTGGAGGGCAACGGTAGCAGACGCAGGACTGGTTAGCTTGCCGAGCTTGTACGGTAATTATTGTTGTTATCAATTGACAGGCGGTGCTGCCAAGAACTGCGACTGCGACTAGAACGGCGGTGACAGTGATTGTCCTAAATCTTCTTTTTAATTTGCGGCTAGCCTGACTTTGCGGTCCATAAACCTTGTCGTGTTGTCGCGGGTTGTGAAAAGCGTAACGGGTTTTAGGACCTGTTGATTCTAATCGATACCTGCTGAAACATTGGACATTGAGGGGTCTGGCGCAGCTTGCCGTTCATTGCGAATTAGCTAAAGTTTCAAGTTTCCGAGTTCGTTTTAGGAAACTAATGCGGATGACGCACAACTGCAGAGCCTGTTCTGAGGCTTGCAGCATACCTACTAGATATGAGGGGGGGGACAGGGGGGTGGACAGATTGAGCAACGGATCAATACAGCAATCATGAAAGTAGTGATTCGATGACTTGAGGTCTATCAGCCTCTGCCTCTTAGAAAGATAAGTGTTTGACTTCCCATCACAGCTCCAACTTATACAGATCAAAGGGGAGATTGTGCAGTTTTGTGAGCCGCCCAGGCACGTCCAATCTTGTATTTTGGGACGCCTGAGCTGGCAAGATTGAATTCAGTAGTACTTTGACTGTCTACTTGGTCTTCGGGCTCTCTTATCTGGTTTCCCCTCCCCTCTTAAGAAATATCAATTTGCAGGCTAATGCGGTTTCGGCGAATTTTCATGCATTGATTACATTCTCAATAGAAACATGTTCGATAGCAGTGACCTCGGGAGCAAAGTGAGAAATTGACAGTCAAAAGTCGCCAGCCATCGAGATAGCAGTTTTAGTAGGTTTGGGACAGAGATGGTAGGCTATCTATATACATACTTGGACGGCTCATTTCACGTTAGTGCACAAACCTGCTTATAAGCGGGACGCGCTTCTCCGTTCCGCGGCTGACTTGAAACGTCACTCCATTCAACCATACCGACAAACTCGACATCACCCTTTCTTGGAGGGCTGGCTACAAGACTTCCTCACCGCCAATTGTTCTCGTTGAGTTTAGATCTTTTTTTCAGCGCGCGTTACGATCTTTTACATCTTGTGCTTGTGGCATGCTCCCCTCATTCACGTCTCGTGATCGTCTCGTTCGTTATCGCCTCCACCACAGTTTTCCAGACGAAGGATCACAAGAAGCCCGCCTGTGAGACCAATGCACGCGAGCTTTAGGTTCCTGAATCCTGACTAACAGCCCCCTCAGATACGAACTGAATCAGTCCCAGTCTCCTCTGCTTCTCTTGCCGTACGAGCTGCGTCTTCAGATCTATGAGCTTCTCCTTGGCGACCGCCAAATTCACATTCGATTTGTGCCATGGCAGTACAAGCGACGTGTGAAACGCGGAAACCAGGATAAAGAAACGATAAAGGGGCACTTCAGATACGAAGTTTTGCCAAAGAAACAAGATCCATGGGCACCGGGCGTTGACCAGCTGTGGGAAAATGCTGCCTCATCCGTGCAAGCAGCAGGGGCGAGACTCACCCTCCTCTCCGGGGTATGCCGCCAGCTCTATGATGAGACGGCATTACTTCCTCAGAAGCTCAATGCCTGGTCCTTTGAGAGCATGCACATGATGGAAAGGTATATTCTCAAAGACAACAGGATGCACCTACATCAGAGAAAGGCTATCGAGGTCCTCTACTGCCGCGAGAGATTGCCAAAGGACTTGCATAAAAAGCTCAAGTGGCTCAAAGCCATCGTCTGGAAGGACGGAGAGAAGCTGAGGTGGCAGGACCTCGAGTTATTCCCTGATATCGCGTGGAAAGACAGGCAGCAACTCCTTGAGCAATCTTGGCGGTGGTGATCCAGATAGGCCAAGAACGCCTCACTACCCAGGTTCGTACCTGTTTAGTCTCAGAGTGGCAGTTTGTTCTGTACGTATCCAGTTTATACAGCGATACAAGTCGGCCGAGTTGCCTTCATCGGAAGAGCCGTTAGCCCTGCCACCGTCTCCCGATGGAGTCTATCACAAAAAATGACGTGAGAACGGGCAGACAAAGACAAAGCGCCTCGCCTCAGAAGGCGACTTCTTTCATGAATCCTAGCTGGCTCTATCAATCACCTCGGACAATTCCCAGACGACCATCTTCGCGAGGGTCATGAATAATTCTCTTCTCGACTGACAACGAGTCTTTGGTTTTGGTGGCTTTACTGGTATTGTGGCGAAGTCCAACGATGAGCCTTCAGGCCGCGGAATATATTCTCTTGGGGGTTGGGGGGGGGGACCTGCTTGATGGATTTTTATATTCTGGAAACGTCGAGATACGGAATCATTTCGAACAGTTCAACCATTTCATTGCCCTCATCTATTTCGACAATATTTGGGGCAGCCAGCTGTTGCGGGTCATTTGTTTGACGGTGGCTCTGCACACCATGTTCTGATTGATAGCTAAGATTCTAGAAATGCTGCTGTCTTAATTAACGTACATATTGTAGCTGAAGCGGATTACTATCATCAAAGTATCGCCGACTACTTACTAAACGTGCACTCAGTGAGGAACGCCGGGATTGATAATGGCGCTCATTGTTGAATTACAGTTTGACCCCACTCGTTGCTTCCTCAGGTCTAATGACCGCCTTTTGTGGGTGAATCAAGGATGTACGGTCCACAAATGATTATTTGTCGCCAGCCAAGGCGTCTGCGGCCTAATCGGACGCACGCGGCGATATGGACGTGTGCAGGACCAGCGTTGAAAGCACCTGAAGACGCATGATCAAGAATTCTTCACTCTCACAAAGATGCTGTGAGGACATTGTATTTCTGTAGGCCATGATGTCTAAATAAGCTCAAATAGGCTCGGTACACGGTCCCACTTTGGGACGGGGTGGAGTTGCGGGAGGAGTCCAGCAACGATCCGGGTTCAAGATCTGAGGAGAATAGCCTGCTGAATCATCTCTCGTTGCAATTCCATACGAATATGTAGAGCTAAGATGATGGTCATGAACAGGGGCGCACCTGAGATTCTGCGGGTACCTAGGTAGTTGCACTTCTAGAGTGCGCAGTGATGGGCTCATTGTTGTGTAGAGACTCCCAGCACCACATTCTTGTGGATTCAATTTTCATTTATTTATTTATTTTATAAAAAAAGAAATTTTCTCAGAGAAAACCGATTCAAGACTCAATGAGACTACCCTAGATCCATTAACGATATGCTGCGCCATCTGGTTGGGATAATATTTTTCGATGCCGTGGAGGAAGAGGGGGAACGTTCACTCGCAATATTGGCTTCCGAACCCGGGTAATACAATGATATATCAAACGAAAGAAAACAAAGCCTATGAAACTCTGAAGACTTCATTTGTGCGCAAGTAAGCTCAACGAGGCAGAGAAGATAGCCCTGCGGCATGCACTTAGGCGTGCATTTCTATTCACGGTCGTTCGAGCCTGACTCAGATGTCCCGCTCTGCGACTGTCAGTACAGTATCACGCCTGTCGTACAGGCATCAACCTATGATGTCCGCATCACCATCATGACTGCCCACTTCTAGCCCCTCCCTCTACAGTTTCACTGGCTATCCACTCTGCTGCGCCTTCAAAGAAAGTGTCACATTTACCCTAACCCTTGGATGCAGTTACAATCACCTGACGAGGCAGTGCGTGGCAGCACATGCTTGCCGCCAGGTTTGCCACTCTATTTCTGATACCTCCAACTCCTTCAGTGTTAGTCAAGTAAGCAGGCGGCAGCTTGCCTTTCACAGCTCTGGTCAAGCAAGATTCCCCAGCTTTCGTACCGCAACAAACGCGACGCCCATCATGACCAAAGCCAACATACCCCTTCATTCTGACGACGATTTCGACCTAGTCTACGACGCCGAGTCCGTCAGCGAGGTCAGTGTCGATGACGTACCGACAGATCGTCTTCACGCTGATAAGAACCAGCGCCACTCAGGCGCAGAACCGTCCTTGATGTCAAGCCACGGTGCAGAGCGGCTTTCTGGCCCGCACGAGGTTCCCACAGTGCATCAAATACAAGACGATGATCACCATATCACTGAACTGGATCGTCAGTACACTGGCTTCATCACCCACGATGCCGCTCCATCGCCAGTCGCAGTCCAACGTGGTGCAGGCAGCTCCTTTGATCGCATCAACTCTGGCCTGCAGTATTACACCAAGTCTGTCCGCAGACAGCTGTGGAACAATGTTGGCTTAATCGCCGTCATGGGGTCAGTAATCATCTCGACATCCTCGGCGGTTATGGTGCATGTTTCGTGCGAGTAAACTCTGACTTGGGACAGCATGACTGGTTCTGGCAAGACTACCTTCATTTCCAAAGTGACCGGACGAGATGACCTTCGGATTGGACATGATCTTACCTCTTGTATGTGCCCTATCTGACACTTGGTGGAACTGGTTTGGGCTGACTACTGAATTGCTCACCAAAGGTACTCGAGACATCCAGGTTGTTGAGACCAAGATCGATGGCCAGACCGTGCGCTTCGTCGACACACCTGGCTTCTCTGACACGAACCTCTCCGACACAGAGGTACTGGAGATGATCGCCGAATACCTGGCTGCAGCATACAAGAAGGAGATGAAGCTCTCGGGCATCATCTACGTCCATCCAATCTCGGACACCCGCGTCACGCACCACACTATCAAGAACCTGGATATGTTTCGGAAGCTCACCGGCGAGGAAAATCTAAAGAATGTCATATTTGCAACGAGCATGTGGGACAAGGTGACGGAGCCCGAAGGCGCCAAGCGTGAGCACGAGCTCACGAGCAAGTTCTGGAAGTTCCTCATCCAGATGAAAGCCAGAACAATTCGGCACAACGGGACCACCGAATCGGCGCTGAACATTGCGCGTCAGATCCTCCAGAACAACCAGCCTTTCTACCTTCAGCTCCAGAAGGAGATGGGCAAGGAGAACAAGGCCCTCCGAGACACAGCTGCTGGCCGGGAAGTCGCACGCGAGCTTGAAAAACTGAAAGAGGAACACCAGCGAGAGTTGGCAGAGATGGAAAACCTCATCAAGACCTCAGCCAAGGACAACGAGAATTTGGTCCAGGCCATGCGGGAGCACTATCAAGACAGGTTGAACGAGCTGGAGAGGACGCTGCGTGATGAGCGACGACTGAACGAGGAAGCTGTGCGGAGTCTCACCGATCGAGTCAATGATCTTGAGAGTAGACGTGGAGGATGTACCGTCATGTGAAGGGCCTAGGTTTGGCGACAGATGGACAAGGTGTCATGAAGTTTTCGCCATCATACATCCATACCACAAGGCCCTTCCCGATGACTGCCCCGGTGGCGCGGCCTGGCAGAGTATAGTCACGATCGAGTACTTTCATACAACGCAATATTTACATACCGCCCTAGAGTATCGCCGGTCTGATATTATCTCCTGATTGGGACAAATTTGAGGCGAAAACTCGTCTAGACCCATGAGAGATCCACAATCTCCTAGTGTATGCTCAGTAGAGGCAGCCGGCCAGTGTTGATTAAATAAAATCTCGGACCGCAGGCAACAATTTACTCGTCATCAGAGAAGATTTCTCACCAAGAACCGGGAGCACCTTAGAATTAGCCACAAGTTACTTCAGTGTCTTTCTTTATGATTAAACAAGTCTACAGGCAAAAGAAAGGCTGTTAGCCCATCTCAAACAGATGCCGGGCTCATAGCTCACAGTGTGCCTCATTTTTACACCGTTTCCATTCCTGGAGTTGTAGCTGCGCTCTATCTCATTTGAGCAGCCACGGCATAACCCGACTTGGAAATCTTACAGGGCTTCTGAGGATTCCGATTTTTGAAGTCCAGAGCACTGGCATGTTCTGGCAGCTGATGCACATAACATAGGACACAGGCAAGTCTTTTCTGCAAACGTGGTGGTCAGTAAGATAGGATAGGTATTTTGGTCTTATAAATTAACCTCCTCATGGTTGCGGAGATAACTTGTCGGGTAATAGTGGCCATGAATTACATGACTTGGGTTTGTTCGCATCATTACTTCCATTACTTTCCCAGAGGCTATCAGCCATGAGACAGCCTTAGGTCTCTCCCACCTCAACTCAATATGACCTGGTCAAGCTCATCTAAAGGAAATGTCTCTCCTTCTTTAAGATCGAGATTTCTCACTGCAGTGTCTTTCAAATTATGAAAATGCCTCCCAAAAGACATAAGCTTCAGTGGAGATACCAAATTTGATGCCTTGGATCCATAAGACTGTTTCTCAATACTTCATTGTTCATACCAAAGTGAGCTTTAGATAATAATGTGAATGTGACTGCTATTCTAACGCATACAGAACAGCAAACATTGGAGGACTTAGATATATACAGTATTGTCAAAATACCAAGTCTGATAGGGCAGCCAGATATAAAGATAACAACATCACAGACTTCCATAATGTCCGGACGACGCTGTATCGAAATCTGGCGAAGAGATGTGAGGCAATTCTGAGGAGCTTCATGGAGATACCTAGGCTTTTCCGGATGGTCTGTTCTTTCAAGATAATTCATCAACTTGAGTCGACTTCGAAGCTACAGTGTCGTTTCCAAGCACCCAAATAAAGACATAAAATGGCAGGAAATTTTCTCTCTTTTCGCCCCTGAAACTTTCACTCCTCCCAAACTACCACACCTTTGCAAAATCCTTCAACCTGAACCGAACAGCCCATCATGAGCGGGCACGATCCTGGAGACCCAGAGGATGACCTCTGCGAAGACCTGAACGAAGACAATCCCGCGGCTCAAGGCCAGCCTCTCGGCCATCCGACACGATCATCGCTGGGCCACCTTGAGCAAACGATAGCCGAAGGCCGATGCGGATCCACCGCGCGCAATGTGATCTATGACAGTTCTTCGACGATCATTGTCAATGAAGACGGCCGCTACGTTTGGTCCTGGCCTGCGAACAGCGTTCAAGCAGCCATTGTTCAGGGACGGCAGCCGCATTTTGTCGAAATCCCCTCGGGCAACGCTGGAGCCAACAACGCGGCGGGATCGCAACAGTCCACTCTCGCCATAGCCTATGGTCCAGCCAACCTTCCCTACCGCCCACCTGAGGAGCTTGACCAGGCCTTTGCCAGAGCATACGCACCAAGAGACAGCGCCTGTCCCAGCCCGCCTGATATCTCGCAGTTCATGGACTAGTACCCCAGTGGCAGCATGAATGTTCTCGCTCGCCCGGGCCCTGGTTCTGTGCACCGTGTGCCTCCTGAGCGACCTGTAATTGTGCCCACCCTCATCACAGTCGTGAATGTGTCACTGATAAAGCCCAGACGATTGCACCAAGTCTCCTGACGCTCCCTCGCCAGATCGGAAATGCTGGACACACGCATCATAATGCCCAGGCTCGCAACAATCACGTCCGACCACCAAACCGACCTGAGGGAGGCACCGTTCAATATTTTGACGCTTTGCGACGTCAGCGCATACCTGAGGGCCGGCTGATCGTGACATTCAGATCAAGAGCTGTCTGCGAGGAATGGGAGAGGCTGAACAACACTCGCAACGGCCGGCTGGTGGTGACGATCAGGTCACGAGCTGCCTGTGAGGCATGGGAGCGGCTCAACAGTCATGGCCAGGGATCTTGAGGACACAATAGGGCTTGATGGCTGGCTTTGCTCATTGCGATTCTGAGTAGCGGGTAGTTGGTGGGATTGCCTTTCGCTGGCTGGAGCTTCTGCCGCGGGATTCACTTTTTTTTTTTGGTACGGGGAAAGACTCTCCTTTTTGATCATCTGCCAGCCATAGCATGGACAGGTCGCTGCGTACCTGCTTGACAAACGCGTCATGGCTTTAGCTTTCGAGGAATTTCTATGACCAGGATGCTTTGAGTAAAACAGTGAATGCAGGCCTTGACAGTGACTGATCCAACGAGCGAACCCTCTCGACAAGTCCGAGCCCCTCTCCTAACAGTCAGCCTTGTAATTACGGCCATCCTGGATATTAAATGTCTGCTTCCTGCGTGAGAAAATCACCCACGGCCTCGAAAACCTTCTCTTTGACGCCACCACTCTCGAGATGACACATGTGACTTCCTCCATTAAAGGTGATCCACCGCACATGAGGCAGGTGGTCAAAGAATGGCACCTGAGCGATGTCGTGGGAGGTATCGAACTCGCCGTTGTAGACCAGAGTCGGGGCGGTGACGTTAGGCAGGCGGGGGATGCAGGTCCAGTCTTTCATTGAGCCCTCTCTGAACAAAACGGAGGGACCATTCCTGAAAAGACGATCAAGATAGTAGTCAGCATACGCGAATGAGTATATTATGTTCTTGTTGGTAGGATGAGTCGCTTGCTCGGGTGCGTGGTAATGGCTGTGTGTGATGACAGGGTGCTGAAGCTAGAGCCCCCCCCCCCCCCGATGAGTAGAGGCGTTCCTCTAGCGCAGGAGCAGAGAAGAAGACAGGTGAGAGATGATATGTTATGTTCCTGAGCAGCTTTCATTTGATCTTGTGTGTCTGCTTGGACGTATACAGCAAACGAATACAGCAAACGAGGTTCCAGGAGCAGTTTGGAAGGAGGCAAAGATCGATGCGAAGGACTAACCATACGTAATACTTGAGGAGAGCATGAAAAGACGAATAATCAGGAGTTCAGCAACTCACATGGTATGATTGACGGCCTTGGCCTCGCTGACGTTCTTGAAAGATGTTGACAGCATCGGTGGGAATGGATCGTCTCGGCACAGGTACGACTTGTAAAAAGCCAACATAGCGCCCTGAAACGCCGTGCTTTCGCAGTCCTTCTCCCTGATACATTTTTCAAGAACCTCTCGATGCTCTGGCGGCAGCTCCTGGATCCTCAGCCGATAGCCCTGGGCGGCGAGCTCCTTGCTAGCCAGCGAGTTGGCGAGCACAAGCTTCTTCAGGCCTCGTGGCTGGGTGGCGGCGAGAGCAACACTCAGCATCCCGCCCCAGCTCTGGCCAAAGAGATGGAAACCAGGGCCATCACGCAGGTTGAGGTGGTCGATGAGGTTGTTGAGCTCGGCCACGAACGTGGACTCCTGCCAGAGTTCGGCATCGCCGAGGGTCTCTGGCAGATGTGTCGAGGCGCCACATCCGATCTGATCGTAGAAGACGACCGGCATGCCGTACCGCGGCCAGAGGTCTGCAAAGGACAGGAGATACTCATGGCCAGCACCGGGGCCACCATGGGCAGCGACCAAGGGCGTAGTGCCACTCGAGAGGTCTCCAAAAACCTTGTAATAGGTCGAACACACCAGATCATCTCTGCCAGGAACGTCAAACGGCACGGAGCCTTCCTCCGTGGGGAGCTGCGTCGGGGGCTGCGCCATCGTCGTGCTCGGGAGAGGGAAGGTGAGTCGATGACGAGGATGTTGTAGCGTGATTCGGATGCTTTTTTCAATGAGGGAAATCCTTCCAACATGTATTAAATATCATAATCTTGCTTTTTCGGCCGCAGAGACCTCGCATGTGTGGATCCCAACGGTTTCTTATGCTCAGCTTATGTGTGCACCCTGATTCACACCAGAGATCGAAGCAGCAGGTGGGGGCTACCATCCCTCGGCAGGGCGCGTGCGTAAGTACGCGCTGACGTTGCAACATAGGAGCGCCACATTGGGAACATACGGCTAGAGCTTGGTTCCAGAGACGTAGCATTCAAGGAGCCACGGGTGTGACCCGGCTTTTAGGTGCAGCTGTGCTTTGCCGCCTGGGGGCAAATTGCTTCGGCCATTGTGCTGGTCTGTGGCAATAACTACCTGGGCAGGGAGGGGGGTCTACTCGTACAAATTGAGGCATCATTGCATGTTCAGATCTTGCTCCCAAATTCCACGTTGACAGCGCTAGTTGGAGAGCTGAACAGAAAAATCCTAGTACTCTTATAATCTGATACTATACAGTCTCCTCTACCCCAGACTTGAGATGATTCAGTAGTATTAAATGGCACCAGGACCTTCTTTCTTCATGGATGATCGCTCAGGTCCTCCCCTGGGCATTTGATGCTGTACCACTACTTTACTATTTGACTTCCTGTTTCTAAGTTTTGATTCCTCTTCTCCTTCTTCTTGTCTGCACAGGCGCGTGTCTGCATCCGGTCCGCCTCTTTTTTCCAACTGCTTCGTTGAGTGACAGGGTTGTACGTGGCCCAGCATGACGAACAGTATCTACACGGAATTGCCCCAGCGTGAAGCCGGCGAAACAAAGGAAGACACGTTGTGGCCGGCAACTCGTCGTCCACTCCCGCATCGATGGAGTCGGACCACGATGATCTTGGGTGCTCTTCTGTGTATCTCATCGATAGCAAACCTTGTCTTGGCGTATCGACAATTTGTGAGGCCGTGGGACTTGGTTAACGAGCTACCCACTCGATACGGTACTCATCATCCCTGATCTGACATGCCTTGGCTTTCTTGGCGAGTCGACATACTGACCGACGACGACTATCGATATAGCCGGCCTAGTCCGCAACGTGCCCACGAAGATTACGCACCACATCGCGTTCGACAGCACGAACCGCACCCAACAGGATGCTGCATGGGATAACAAAGATCTCGAGCCGTGGAATCATTTCGTCGCCCTCGACGAAGAATACACGATCGATGTGGATCTGCCACATGCACAGAGGTGGCCATGGGACTCGAATAAGGGCGTATATATCCTAACTGCAGCACATGAGCTTCACTGCGTTGTGAGTTATACTTCTGTCCTTGGGGCATACTACCCCAACAACAAAACCAACAGCGCTGATTCCGTTCCTTCGCAGCGCGTACTTCGCGTTGCCGTCAATGAACACCACGACGGCATATCTGAGGAAGAACAGACCTGGAAGTACGGCCACCTGATTCACTGTCTCAACGTCTTGCGTGATAGTGTCATGTGTAATGCTGATGATACACCGTAAGTAATGGTCTGAGAAGATTTCCTGAGTCGAGTCTCCGCCTGGATGGATATCTCACATTGCACTCTTGCGTTGCCGAAATTGAGATGCACATGGGCTGACAACGGTACCATTCAGACTGTATATCGGCCGCTTGCACGAGAATGCACACTCAAGCGACCCGAGGGCTGGTATCGGCATGACCAAGATGTGTCGCAATTGGAACACGCTACTGGACTGGTCGCGGGCCCGCAGCGCATGCTATTACCCAGATGACTGGTTCAACCAGAGCTACCCAGAAATCGAGCGCTACAAACACTGTCCAGATGATACTAGACCTTGGGAAAATGTAGTGGTACCAGAGGTGAATTAGGATATGATAGGATTCCATACTATAGATTTGGCTCTCTCGGCTCACTGTTACCGTTATACAATTGGATATGAACATAGACCCGCAAAGACGTTTGTCAGAAAAGTTCCCCATAAGACACTCTCAAAATGTGCTTCCCGATTGAACACCAAACTATAGAATTTGGAACTGGAAATACATGTGTTGATAATAGCCGCTGATGCAATACATCATAACTCCCGAGGCCATCAAACTCATAATATATCTATACCTCATTACAACAAATGAAGTCAATGGCTCAAGCACAAGAACAACAGTTTGTGGACGGGACATGATACTCAAGACAGAAAGTAAATATCACCAGACACACAGGGACTTTAGAACAGAACCTAAACCATCCGGGGCCTCTATTGTTCATACAACAAAACAAATGTACTGCTCGCGTTACATCGTGGTTCATAAAACCTGTTCCATCACCACATCCATGAAAGCGAAAGCGTCATGCGTTACCATGACCACGTCTTCGTAGCCACAACGCTTCTGTTCAAGAGTCACGTTTGTCTTTGAACTCCAGAGCGGGAACCACAGCAGCAGTATCAGTCTCGTCTGCCCTGCTCTCATGCCTCTTGAAATCCAAAGCCTTGACATCTGCAGCCCCGTCAACGTCCATATCCATGTCTGCATCCCCGCAGTCCACGTCTTGCCCACGCTTGTTCTTGACTTCCGGGGCCAGCAAAACAGCAGCACCGTTCGTATTGGCACTTCTTAAGGAGACTGCTGGGCGGACTATCTCTGAGAGTCAGCCTTCAAGTTTAAGATCAACCAGTCAAGCCCGATATCGAATAGACTTACGCCAGAGAGGTACGGGAGTGGGGAAGGCGGCGCTTAAGGCGACTGCCGAGGCGAGGACCGCGAGAGAGGAGGTGAAAACACGCATTATGAATGACGATTGGAGTGATTTCCGCTTTGCTCACAGGGGGAGAAAATAACACTGGAACACTTGGGACACAGCAGTGAATGAGGACGACGAGCCCAAGAGCATCTTCAAGACTCGGACCTACGCACCTTTTTATGACCTGCTTCAGATTCCTGTGGTACTATGGTTCCAGTCGTTCTAGCCGTTCCCTGGCCCCAGTCAACCGGTTTGGCCACAGAACTCGAGCTTCTTTTGATGCAGCCCCCCCCCTTCCTAAACAACAGAAGCAGCTCCCCAGGTGGCGTGTTTTGCGAGCGCGGTGTTACAACTGCTTCGGGCAGCAATGAATGCCGGCCTATGGTTGGGGAAAAGAAAAGACACAGGCAGAGGTTTCAAGGGGTCTTGTGAGATTACTTAGGCTTAACGATAATAGAAGGTGAAAATTTTTTTTCTTCGCGAGGCTGCAGGTGAGCCCGCACCTGGCTGTTTCCTGTCGCACTTTAGAGCCAGAAAACGAGGCTTACTGCATCCTACGCGCACCTGTAGCACGACACGCGACTGGACGGCAGTCTGCCATGTGAGGGTGAGTCATTCTTCCTTTTGGTACTCTGATCCACACTTCAGGCACAAATGGTTGTAACTTTTTTTTTTTTAAAAAAAAAAAAAAGAAAAAAGAAAAAGAAAACTCTACTTGTGCCAGGCATGATTGACCTTGTGGCGTATGTGATCCGTGGTGCTTTTGTTGGGCGGTATTTGGATATTAGCCAGAGTCATCCATCAGGCCGCGAACCGTGCGACGGGGGCAACTTTCCAATGAGCTTCGTCTGCTGCAATGTATGTGCTTCTTATCGGAGACATTCTCCCCTCTAACTTCCCAAACATGAAGAAACAAAAACATGTTTGATCGTAAGGGGCGGTGGTTCCCAGATATTATGACTATATACATAGTACAAATGGTGTGGCCCTGTGCGCAAGGTACCCTGAGAACTGTCAAACCAAGTGAGACGCTTGTTCTTATGCTACTTTTTTCTGTCTGTCGTGCCACGGGAATCCCTCCAATGGTTCTACCTGTTCACGCTGCCTTCATGCCTACATATGTGAATTTGCCCAGGCTCGCACTCCTCTTCTGCATATGACCATCTCCGTTGCAGAAAACGAAGGATGAGTTTCCCTACAAGTGGAGCGGTGCAAGAGAACCTGAGAACCCGTTCGGGGCCAACCATAGGATTTCAAAATCATCTCGCCAAATTCTACATATCTACTGGATATTGTACGGCTGCCGATCACAGAGACGTGCGGTGTGGCTTGCAACAGCTACAAGCCGTTGTCTGAACATGAAGACGTCAAATAACGGTTCCAGGCGCCGGGGGACCGGGAGCCGGCAGGTAGGGGGGGGGGGATAGGGGTGGTGGATTGGGCTGACAGCACACCACACCAGCTATAGGAGCAACAGGGGGTTCACAATCACTTGCTATCCAGATTCCTTTTCGACCTGTCATTCAGGTGTACCATGAGACTGTGTAAATTCTGTATATGGAACATGTAGACAATTTCTTTGCCATACGATTAGTGGCAGTAGTTTGAAACGAGCTCCGAGACCTTGCAGGCCAGGGTTTTTCTGCTGGACCCGCATGCCCCTGGCATGATCTCATGGAATGCCACCAGTATAGAACCTCAGCCCAGGTGGTGTAGAGAGAATGACGAATCTGGTTCGGACATGAACTTTCGATGTTAGGTTCAGATTGGTCTCGAGGTCAATAAATCCAGACCCTCAAGAGTGCTTCTCAGAAAAACCAAGTCGGCGAGTAACAGGATAACCGCACCAAGTCGGGCCACGCAGATGCCGTGGAGAGCTGGGACCTGAGACACCTGGCTGCCACGTCTACATGGCCTATTCGCTGTCCATTTGGCCGATAGCCAATTCCAGGAGTGCAATCCTCCTGAGCACGCCGACCATTTTCCTCGAATCTTTGTCTGGCGCTTATCTTGGGCCTGCCACGTACCTGCATGCGACCAGAGAATGCACGCATTCTGTGATACTCGTATTCTCCCGCGGCGATATGACCTTGTACCCAATGGCCGTGTTTCTTTGAATGGGACGAATATGCAGTCAGCAATTAGAAGACGGCACAGCGGACAGGATCCCGCTCCACCCCTGGTCAGGACACCACACCGATGCAAAAAGCAGACAGGGAAATTGATTGATTTGTGGCGAGTCTAGGTCGCTCTTGAACATCTACTTGAGACTTTCATATCCATATCAATTTACATTGATCACACCGCTCGAGTCTGAGATATGGGCAGCACACTCTGTGCTTTCCTTGTCTGGCTCGTGTAAAGACATGTGAGCAGAGTGCCGATGAGTGCTCATAGGAATTAAATACCACCGTACCATCCAGGTAACATACATAGTACAAACGCCACTCGGCAGGCCGCCGAAGGGTTGCTTACAATGCGACCTGACGACCCAGCCTATCACCCTCGCTATCACCCACATCATGTCTCTCGATGAGATACATGATTTCCAGGCTATGCCGAAAATGGTGTCACTTGCGCGGACCTATGCAGCTCGGGTCCGGAATCGAATTGTTGCATCTTGACCGGTCACCAGGATTATCGTCACGGGCGAAGAAAAAACAAAGTCTGTAATTTGTATCCTGTTCCCATGGATCCTTCGAACACACACCTTCCTCATTCCCTAGTCGCATCGGCTATGTGGTCAGGGCTTTTTGATGATGGTTTAATGCTTTTGACGGGGTGGCAGAGATTTGGTGAACCCCGGCTCTCTTTTGTGTCTCGCCCGCTCTATCAGCTCTGAGTTTTTGGAGAGTTTCCCCTCCCTTGCGTCGACCACACCATCGTTTCCCCGCCCCCCTCTTCTCCTCATATTGATCTTTCCCCTGAGATGGCTCCTGATGTTTTCTCAGTTTGTGATATTGCTCGAAGTTTTGAAACATGTCGCTGTATGTCGCTGAGGTGGTGTTTAATCTGAGCCGAAACCTCGGGAGCCAGCTACATCCCCTCCCATGTAGGGTAGCCTTCTGCAACCCATCCCAGGTAGTAATATGCCGGATAATCGAAGAGGTCGGCGGATGAGAGCACTTCAAGGGCGTACCACAAGCGAGCTCGCTTGTTATCATTATGAAACTGAACCAAGCTGCGGAGAGATACGGTCAAGAAAATTGGCCTCGTCTTGATTATCCTTCCACTTTCCCCTGCAGCCTGGTGTGTTTAACCACTTTTCGATTCTGTAGCATTGCACCATTCGATGGAGGGATCAAATACCTGTTGTGCTACTGATTAATAAGATAGTGGTTGTGGCGCAGTTTAGTTGACAAGCCGAGACCTGAAGAGGGGGAAGATGTGAAGGACCCAAGCCCTCTCGTCAAGTAAATCATCCAAAACCCCCTCAGCATCCATCCCCCCCCCCCCCCTCATTGCCCTCAACTTGTCGATCCCGTTTGTGCAACTCTTTATCTACCATTATTAGCCTTTCAACCTGAGATCTCAAAATTCAATCTGAGACTGAAAAACAAAAATCTTACTTTTCATTCGGGGCCCACCATGTCGAGCGAATCCAAGGATGGAATATTGGCGGTCAGCGGCAGCATGCTGGGCTTGTCGACATTGGTGGTCGGGCTCAGACTGTGCGCTCGCAAGCAGCAAAACGCCAGGTTAATGACTGACGATGGACTGGCCGTCCTGAGTTTGGTAAGCAATTAATTGAGTTGCGAGTCCACTGTATTATAGTTCGAATGAGGATTGCTGATAGGAGTGGGTATTATATTGAAAAGATCGCTTTTATTGGAACGGCGGCTTGTACCTTTCTCAGTAAGTTTTTGCTTTTTCCTCCCCACGATACATTAATTACCCTCTACACGTCACTTTAACAGCCCCGTGAATAATCGCTCATCAGCTGGTAGTGGTCAAGCACAAGACTGTTGGGTATCCAAGTACAGACTTCACCGTGGCAGAAGAATTAGCAGTAGCTGAAACTGCGGCCAAGGTGCGAAGCGCCGCTCTCGTCCCTGCTCGCGCGTCCATGGTCGATTGACACGAATCTAGCTCAATGTCGCCTGGGATGTCCTCGGCCTCACAACTCTCTCCTGCATCAAGCTCAGTGCCCTCTTCTTCTACCGACGTGTCTTTTGCGTGCACGGGTGGTTTGAGCTTCAGTGGTTCAGCATAGCTACATTTGTCACCATCGTGCTCGTGGTTCTGTGGGATGTTGTCTTCAGCTTCCTGCCCGGCTTTCAATGCGGTGTACACTTTTCTGCGCTTTGGGATGGCACCTACCAGGAATACTGCACCATCTCTTTCCCGTATCTGTACGGCCTCGCCGTCTCCGACTTCCTCCTCGACATTTGGATCCTGTTACTTCCGATCCCTCGCATCTTGCAGCTGCACGCGACAGCCTCGCAAAAGTCCGGGTTCATAGGTGTCTTTGCTCTTGCCTTCGTCGGCCTCGGTGCATCAATCACTCGAATGGTGATCTACATCCAGGTTGAGAATGGAGGAGCCACCTATTTCCTTACCCATGACGAAGGCCGTGAGTAACCACATCGTCCCACCAATCCATTGTCTCGAGTCAAGCGACTTAAGACCCGAATGATCAAGTAATGACTGACTCGGCTGTGAACTAAGTCATCGATACCAAATCCATCTACTTTGCAATGCTCGAGATCGGCATATCCCTCATCGCCGTCAACCTTCCCTCCCTCTGGATGCTCTTCACCTCTGTCACCCCCGAGAAGGTCATCCGCAGCATCCGCAGCGTCATTTCCATCGGCTCTCTGCGCAGCCGTGGCAGCAGCCGCGGCGATGTCGACAATGCGGTCGGAAAGGCGAGCACGTCCGGTAGTACGCGTCCCAGCGAGTCGTCGGGAAGGCTGCGCAACGATGTGGAGGCGCAAAAGGCAGAGGTGTATGCTGCACCAGATGATATCAGGCCGCACCGGGGAGAGCTCGGGAATGATGTTCATATTCACAGCACGGTGTCGATCCATCATCAGCCCTCTGAGAAGTGAGTCGATGGTACGCACCAATGCAGGAGCTTGTCGTGTACAAAGAGGACGGTGCAGAGACTCGTTGACGCGTCAATGATGAAGATATGACGGCTGTAGGATGTCCATCCCTGGAATTCCCCGCCAAAGACTCCGGGTGGGATTTGGTCTTCTACTTGGACTTTGGCGTGGCTTGATGATTTTCTCTTGCATGTGCATCATGCTATACCCTATACCCTTCGACTTGCTATCAGGGGGTTGCCATAATACCAACGAGCTTTAGGTGTTTGGAGAGCTTTGAGGATAGCATACATTTACATAAGTAATCAAACGGTCTTGGACCTCTAGACATATCTGCATCTATACCTTGCGTGATAGTAGCAAAGCTTGGTATCCCAGTAGCCACGCATTTTCCGCCACCAACTGTGCTGTATTCTCATGCTGATGAACTACAGATTATGACACTCGCAAACGGACGGTATTGTATTTGGAAAGGAAGAAACACGACACGAAGCACGTTCCAGATAGCTTGGGTTGGAGGAATCATCGGGTCGGTCACATCACTGATACTCCTGCATGGACAAAGATAATTATCTAGAAGTGATTATATCTCTATAGATGGATTTCTTTTCATCTCTAATTTCTCCGTCTTCATCATTTGCTTCTTCCTATTTCCCTAATGAGCGCAGTACTACATAGGACCCCGTAAATTAATCACATCCTCCCACTCACAATCACGGCCCTACCCAGATTCCGGATCTTCGTGGGTATTCTTTCCGTCATGGAATCAGTGTACAAATGGAATGGTTCGAGCAGCCATATCCATAAAATACTGATTTACAGTCTACATGGGCCATTTGCCCCTCTCCTGCAGCCCGGCCTTCGCCTTCTGCCAGTCTCCGACATCATACTTCCAGATCCATCCAGTAACGTTGGCATCATAGCTCTGAGGACCGAAGCTCTCAACATCACCCAAGCCCAAACTCCGAACAGTAGCCTTCCACGGCTCGTTTTCTGCACCCGTCTCCGTTCTGAACAGCTCACATCCCAGCTCAGCGATGGCGAATTCCATCAGCGAGCAATACGCCTCGGTGCCAAGGCCCTTCCGCCACTGCGTGTGATCGATCATGACCCCGAGATCGGTAAACAGCTTCGGCTTTTTCTCCTCTCTGGCGTCTGTGTCGCTGCCACCACCGGTTGCCGCTGGAGGTTCAGTCCACTCAAAGCAGTTATAGCTGCCCTGTCCGATGACCTCGCCCGTCTCCCTCAGCGTGATGATCATGAAGGCATTCTTGCCTTCGGGCTGCATGGCCTTCCATCGCCCGATGCGGCCTCGGAGCTTCTCCAGCGTGAGGTCTTTTTCGCAGGGAAAATGGGGGAAGTTTTCTGGCGTCTGGAGATACTGCAGGAGGCCTTCTGCATCCGACTCTCGAGCTGTCCTGATGACGAGACGCGGAGAGGGTATCTCGTACTCGTCAGGAGGGAATCGAGGGCCTGATGTCGACATTGCTCTTCGGAATTGAGAGAGCGTTGCTAGAAAGTATTGTTGAGACTTAATTGACCGAGCTTCGAGAAAGAGCGCGTTGTGGCGGGGAGACGTCTGGCGGGTAAAAAGATGCAGGGCTCAGGACTTGAGTCTTGCTGAAGAGGGGTTGGAGTTGTCCAGATAGTATTGTGATACTGAGGCAAGTATGTATTTACCGTGAACTTTGCCACAGCGATCTAGAATTGGGCGGGGTCTGAGGGGCACTCCGTGATCATAGATGCCGGGATTTCATGATCTCTTCCTCCGAGACAGTGGCTGACAGTTTGTGCAATCAGTATTAATGACTCACATTGCCAGTGCAACATGAAATGCAAGTGGACCCATCATCGCGCAGACACATCACTCAGGATGCATGCAGCACTCTGCCTGATTTGCATTCATAGTATCTGTTGGTCTACCGCGATTGGCCTCCCCGCCGTAACTAGAAGCGATAATTAAGCTGGAGTTGGAAGGAGATAGATCTGCTGTGAGACGCGAAGGAATTGGTCCGTCAGAGTGGGATTTCTGAAGCAAAAAGGAGAACAATGTATTGGCTGAATCGAAATACCTGCCTCCACCAACCTCCCTGGGACAGCCGCCTCCCATCGATGTGTGTACCCAGCTGATACTGAGAATGGCTGGGGGATCACCAAATCGGCTTGCACTCCATGCTGGACTCTGAATCTCAAATTTACCTACACTGCTGCCAACTTGTTTGGTTGTCTGATCGGCATCGATAATTCGACCATGGCTGAGGACACTGCGAACAACCACGGATGCTCATTTTTTTCTCTCTCTCTCTCTCTCTCGGCACACCAATCATTCAGGGTGTTTTCGAGATTTTCATTCTACAATCGTCATAAGACTCCCGAGGTTGCGTTGAACTCTTGTTGATTCATCTATAATTGACCTGACGGTGACCCAGATGTATCTACATTTTTTCGAAAGCAACCATAATCTGCCCGCGAGGACCGCCGCAAATCTGTGCAGCACGGTCAATTTAGTATGTTACAGACGATCGGTAGATCTAAATTACCTCCAGCACACGGATAACAATAAGCATAACCTATTTCATGGGCGATACGGCACGTGGGAACATGGCTGCTCTGAGCAGCGGTGACAGAATTGCGCTCGAGGTTTCAAGAATACTTGCGGCACATCGGCCTGTATTCACATACTCGGAAAAGAATCCGAAACTTCGTCGGACCGGCGGCAGCTTGCGGTGGGTGTTTGGGTCTGTGCTGACTGCCAAAGGGCCAAGTAAGACCCTCTCACGTTGGGGCCGCAGTGACTTGCATAGCCGTCAATTGCAAACAACGACCAATAATGTTTCGCCCCCAACAACTGTTGGGCTGGACGCTTCAATCATGTTGACTGGCTGCGCCCGGCTGGCAGGGGGTCTGGCTTACTCGAGGCCTGGTCATGGCCCCGACTTGACAACTGTGAAGCAGTGTAACGCAGCATGCGCCGCGCGCGCGGCCAAACGTTGATAAAATTAAGATAGTCATTGAGTTTCATGAACGCGTGCGTTTGGGTCTCGGGGCCACGCCGGGTGGGAGAGACAAGTTGCGGTGACCAGTGCCCGACCTGTTACAAAGCCTGACAAGCCCTCTCCTGTTGGTGATTAAATACCTTTGTTATTGCCCTATATGTTGAAGTTCATCGCTTGCTGTGTTTTCCTCATGATCTTCATCCTCACTTTTCGGCAGACGTAGCCAGGCTTCGTGCAAGAATACAGCGAATACCGAGTCCAGAAACTCAACTCTCTTTCCTCTTCTCTTTTCTTTCTTCTTCTATTTTTCTTTACTTGTGTTCTATTTATTTTCGTCATCGAAGTTTTTGCGGAGATTCTTCCCTGTCTGCTCCACCGCAAAGATGCGTTCCTCACTGATTATGCCATCCGCCGTCCAGGCGTTGTGCTGCCTTGTGGGCTTTGCCTCAGGTACGCGACATCATTTCATGACTTCCACAATCCTCGTTAGTCACCAACTAACTTCATCCCAGCCCAGACGGACGGCTTCGATGCCATTACGCACCCCACAAAAGACCAAAACATCACTGCCGGCTCGACAACACACATCACCTGGGAGTACGACGACAAGTGGCCGGGCGACATCACCATCATGCTCATTGGCGGCACCAGCCCCTCGACCCTGGGACCCGTCCAGAACCTCACATGTATGTTTGCTTACTTTGTTCTGAGCATCAAGTATTATCTCCAGGCCGCACCGAAACGACGGCTGACGTATTGGCAGCGAACTATGAAAACTCCAAGGGCGACTTCACGTGGGCTGTCGACAAGAGCCTCGGTGAAGATGCGACCTACGGCATTCAAATCTTTTGGAATTCCAACTCGTCCGTCTTCCAATGGTCCAACCCCTTCCACATCGTCGCGTCCGGGGATAGTGTCTCTGGTTCTGTATCATCCAAGCCGTCTGTGGATGTGAACAGCACCGAAACGAGCGACTAGAGTCTTAATGAGGGAAGGTCACGGCTGTGCAGGGAAAGCCCTGGGGTGATGAAGCTGGACTTACATACACAACTGCTGGCAGAGAAGACACGAGAACCGGGGTTCTGTGTTTAGCAATTCAATGTCATTTGTTTTCATGAGCCATGTCGTCGATGTTTGAAATCCAACGCTTGATCATTTCTCAAAATCTAAGACCAAGCTTGCTCTGTGCTGTGGAGGGCTGTTTGCGCTGGAATCGATATGTTTCAGATATCTCTGCTGGTCTTCATTAGGTGCGCTGACTCTTGGTTGCTGAAGTATATGTCTTCCTCCCGCCAAGGGATGCGGCGCAGGAGCCTGCAGAAGTATCTGTGATGATTGAACTTCGATGCCAATTGGAGGACGCAAAGGAAGGACACCATGGATGATCTGAGACAGGAAAGTCTAATTCTCAAGTGGAGGATTCTTTGGTTGCAGCTAGAGGCGATTCAGAAACCTCCATCGGCTGTGCAACACCGACGCGATCCAAAGCCTAGTCCTACTATATTCCTCTCAAGAATTCTTCAAGAGTGAGAGGCTTCCTCACAGCATTATTCAACCCTTCATGGTATGTGACCCACACCTTTCGCTCGGCTTTCCCCTCGGCCTGCCTCTTGCCGCTGTTGCCATCAGTCTCGGACAGCGGTAGTGCCGTCTCCATAATGACCCGCCCGAAAAAGTCCTTCTTGACGATGGGTAAGACAGGAAGCGTCTTTGTGCCGCCGGCATTCTCCTTGTCGTCAGACAGAATATCAAAATCAGTGGCAGCGTCGTCAGCCGATCCGCCCGCTTTAAAGCGTGCTTGCCGAGCAGCTGCTTCGTGGGCGGCTATCGTCTTCTGAAGTTCCTGGTCGAGAACCTGTCGTACGGCATAGCGGACGGGAATTTGAGTGGCAAATACATTGGCCCCAGCAGTCTCGAAGGTGGACAGCATGTCCAGGTCGCTATTGAGAATCGTCAGCACGACGTTGTCCTATCAAATGAGGGAAAAGGGGGAGAAGGTAATCTCTCTCTAGTGGGGATATACTCACGGCTCCATCCTGTAAACCCACTGTGGTCGGCTTGCCATGGACGACGAGCTTGCATCCTCAATCTTTCCTTTCAACAAAGATATGCCAACTTCAGCCAAGACCTCGGCGGCTCGGCGTACCATGGCCTTCTCCGTATCCTTTCGAACACTCGCAACAGATCCCTTGTCCGTGCTGCCACCCACGACCACAGGTCTTACATCCGGAGAGATGAGTCGGACAAGGAACGGCAGAAAGTCAGTGGCAATATGCTCAGGACTCCTGAAGGCGCGCATCAGCGTCGGCGGCAGCTGCCCTTGTAAGCCTTGCAGCAGGGCCCGATTTTGCTTCTCTGCCTCATAAGCCGAGTAATCAGCCCGCGGGCCCGTAAAAGGCAGTGGCGCCGGGGCTTCCTCGTCGCCTTCTGCGGCGCGCCACTGCTTATCGTAGCTGTTATTAGCATGTGATCGGTGTGGGCTGGCAAAGAGATGATGACAAGCGAGCACAGGCTGGCTGAGGTAGGGGCCGAGTTCCCACTCCTGGCTGGCAAACAGGCGTGAGGAGCAGGTGTCGTGAAAATGGAGCCACTCGTAGGCCTGGTCGGGTTTGGAGAGGTACGAATCGTCGTTGAAATCGCGGTTGGGATATTCCGAAAAGATCTCCGTGACGATACGGTCGACCTCACCACTTGTGTCAACCATCTCACGCAGACGCTCCATGGCATTTTTCTTGAGGTGCTCTGTGAAGCCCAGTTGTGCCTGCGGCTGCTCATGCCGCGTCTTCTTGCTGTTGAGGCTGGCATCGGCATGTCTGGGAAACCCGGCGCCCTCTTGGAAGACTCGGGTGACAATGTCCTTGGTACCACCTCTGCCAAGCCCTCGTGCACCTCCGCCACCGTGTTGCAGATCTTGAATGATGTGTTTATCAACCCACTGTCGTGTGAGCTGCAGTGGGCCATGAGAGTGTGTAGCCTTGAGCCGTCCTGCAACCCACTCGCCGACGACCATGACCCCGCGAAGATCTCCCTCTGCAGCACTTTCTGCTCCACGCTTTGCATCGAGGCCGTTTGACATGCCCCATGCAGACTCACAAAGCTTTCGAGCAGCGTCCTTCTCACACGGGATCCCCTCTTTCTCAAAGACCGATCTCAATCTGTTGACCACGGTCTCCACGGATGGCTTGCCGATCCGAATGATCTCGGCGAGGCCCGACTGCCTCAGTGGTCTCAGAGATGGATGATACACATCGTTACATATCAAAACAAGGGGTCTCATCTGTCGAAAATCATCTCCCTTCTTCTTCTGCCTGTGCGTGCCTGATGTCGACGTTGCCGCCGCGGAGGCGTTTCTCTGGTCCGCCAGAAGAAGATCGATCAAAGCCCTGACGAATCCACCGTCACCTGAAGCCCCGGATCCAGTGGTGACGCCATCCACCTCATCCACCACCACGCAGACTGGACGCGCCACTTTGGCCTTCTCCCCAGGATTCGGCTTGGCGTGCTCGACGGTTTTGACGCTTTCTGTGCCCAGGCTGGTCCTGATGCGGCCCTTGACAACGTCTCGACTTCGGTCGTCGCTGGCGTTGATCTCCATGACCTCGTATCCTGCCTGTCGCGCGCAAACATGTGCGAGCGTCGTCTTCCCAAGACCTGGAGGGCCGGTCAACATCAGAACCTTCCTGTGCGGTTTCTCTTCCTCCTCCTGCTGCTGCTGATTCTGATGCTGTCTCCTGATGCTTGTCGGCTTTTGTCTGGACGAGTGGGGGAAGACGATAGGATCCCAGCGCTTCAGCCACCGAAGCACCTGCCGATTGGTGAAGTCATCGCCAACAAGATCCATGAAACTCCGAGCTCGGTATTTTTCCGTCCACAGCATCGCTTTTCTGGGCTTCTTGGTGATTGTTGGCGCCTCTTCCACGGACGGCACGACAGAGTCCTTGTCAGCAGGTGCCTTCCTCTTCGCCTTCTCCGCAGCCTGGATCTCCTTTGTGGCCGCGGTGACGAGCTGGTGGATATCGACACCGTAGTACGATCGCTTTGCACGGCCCTCTTTGGTCCTGGACCGATCGGCAACCATGTCTTTGTATGATGTGTTGACTGTAGCGGGACGCTTGAGGATGCCGTCTGACTTTCCCGAGCATGTAACGAAGGCGTAGCCATCACGACCGAGCCGCATCTGTTCGTAAGGCCTGGTGGAGGTTGATGGGGCTACCTGGGGCTGGGCGCCGCCAAAGAGACGGGCATAACGAGCCTCTTCCTCGGCATCGAGCTGTCGGTCTTGTTCTCGATAACTCGCCCCAGGCAGCTCGACTGTTTCCGCTACTCGTTCCCCATCATCTGCCCTCGCAGTATCCGTGCATTCTTGGCCAGCGCCCGTGCCTGTTTCGCGTGTTTCTCGTGGGTCGTCAAGCATGATCTTCTTCGGGCTGGGCCCTTGATCTGTTTCCTCCTCTTCATCTGAGCTGTCGTCGACGAGGAAGCCGCCTGCGGCCCGCGGCTTTGAAGGCTGTTTGGGCGCATCCCGTGCTGGGGGTGGGCGTTTCTTCGGTATGGCGGGCGAGGAACTGGGCGGATACGCGATGGGAGACGAAGGAGCAGCCATACTGGGTAAGTCTCAAGGCGCAGCTTGGTCGTTGATATCTATGGTTGAGAGGCAGACATGAGGATATCTGGGTTTCGGGGGAGGATGCTTATTCGGACTTCTTAGTGGGATGTTGCTTGTGGATTTACTGTGCAAGCAGCAGCAACGCGTCTGTATTCCCACTCTAAAGTCCAAACGCGACGCGTCTGGTCGGGCTTAGTTGGTCAACCCTAACCCTGTCAACGACGCCCCTGCCCACAGGTTGCAAGCCGGGGCACTTACAGCACAGCCCCCGTGTGAGTGTTTGCAACCTTAGCCCCGTGTTGAACGAGTAATAAAGAGTTGGGAATATCGAGGTCTCTAAAGTATTTCCCAAGAAGGCCATATTGCACTATAGAATACTCGACATAGGCCTAGTACTGTTGATTGATTGCACTGTAGGTCAAGTTCGATGCTGGCTGATAATCCCCAGCTTGCAGGTCAACTTGAGCCGATGATTGTGCATGGCCTACATCTACATGATCAGGACACCATGTATCCTGAGGTGAATATTTGACCACAGACCTGAATCCCTTTTTGAGTCGGCTAAGCAATGCTGAGAGCACCTTGCAAAATGCATTATTAAATCAGTTAGCGCAGTTCTGTGCTGTCCCCAAGCCACTGCTGAATCCGCTCTTTGTAAAATATGAATTACTATCACATCATTGCCACTATGGTGCATTTCCTACCATTCAATTAGTTGTGTAGATCTGCCACATACCAAATAAGTAACAATTATCAGCTATAGCTGAACCAGGGCTGCAGTGGGAAGCTATATCTAATTGGATTGATCTAGGCACTTTGTTCAGTTCACATGGTGAGATGGGATATCTAGCCTTGGGTTTGTTATAATTAAGGGTCTCTGCCATTGCCATCCCATGGTCAACACTTTAGCAACCAGAGAAAAAGTAATGACGCTTGTGTGAATTAAACGACTTGAATAAAATTGGGTCCATCTCCTTCCCTCAATCCCAACACCACTTGGTCCCAGCATGAATGTCATGGGGGCTACATTGCTGTCTACCCCAGGGCGCCTTGCTGGCAGAATTGAGTTTTCTGTCAGTCATGTTCCTGTATTCTTGAGACCTGCTAATCCAGCGTCGAGGACAATCAGGTACGTCGCTGGCCTCTCCCCGTGCTGGACCAGTGTCACTTTTGAGCAGCATATCTAATGAAAAAAGCAGTGCGATCGGGCAGCCAGTTTCCCTTTAAATATGCTACAAGTCTACAATGGCCGTTTCATTCCTGTCCTCACAGCCTGAGAGGTCCGACAAGTCTCAAGCCCCCGCTATAGACGATATAGTGCGTCCACGGAGTCACTGCAGCGGATCCAGCTATGACAACCTTGGTAGGCTATACCACCCTACTCTTGCACTCTTGTCAAGGCTAATCAAATCCCAGAGCTCGCAGTTTCCAAATTCGCAGTCATTCTCTTCCTCCAGACCACGACCACATCCTGGCAGAATTTCTCATTATGATCGATACCACAAGAGCCCGAGCAATGTATGCATCCACCTTCGTTTTCCAGCGTACTTTATCCCGAGTGTACACCCTCACCAAACCGCACGACCGTCACATTCTTGTCATTGTCTTCTACGATTCATCTACATGGTGGGATTGGTCACGACTAATCATCTGAAGTAGAAGAGATGGCCATGATGATACCATGACGAGATAGAAACACAGATCCCGAGATCGTCTTTCCAACGGCGGGCCATCTCGCCGTCGTTTCCCAGTCTCTGCGCCTTCGCAGACTTCCATTCACCGATGATGGACCAAGGGGCTTCTGCAACCGGGTTCCCAACGGGAGGTTGAGAACAACTGAGAAGAGTGGGCAGCCTACGAAAGCTCCCATCACCTGGCTAATCCTATCAGATTCTAAGGTCCACAGAGCAAGGATACCGCCGCCCGACCCCGCTACATAGTCTCGCCTCCGACTTACATATCACCCTTTTTTCCGCCTCCATCAGCTACTCGAGCCTTTCCTGCCAAATAATGTTGGTGAATTTCCGCCAGCTATCGACCTCACGACCAGTACAACAGAAGAGCGGTAGGAAGAGCCCGTGCCTCTCGCCATAAAGATTGCCTCTCCGACCTCTACCATTAAGAACGAATGATAACGATCCCTACACCATCACGAACCGACAGTATCCACCTGTCGGTACGCATGTTTCAGCGAGGCCAAACGGGAATCATCAATGTCTTCAAGATACCCAGCATATGGGCTGTCGTACAGCATATTCAAACGATGGCCTGGCAGAAAACAGTAACAGTGATGTACTTTCCCGGACAAATAACAATGAGCCATATGCGAAGATGGTGTCCTGTAGGGTCCTGTCTAATGACACAGCTCTAGTGGCTGGAGTCTGCTACAAAAAGGTAAGTGGCTGTTGTTCTCCTCTTCGTTGTACTCCTCCCATCCAAACTGACCAGACTTCCGCTCAGCTAAGGCGTATACATACCCAACAGCTCGATAGACTGTTGACTTGTCTGTCAAGCATTGACTATCTGGGCACAATCGACAGATTTCGCATACTTGTGCTTTCTAGCCCGATTCCTTCTTTATCAACTCCAGGCCCGTTCCGGCCGTACAAGAGAAGTCCCAAGGCTCATACTGGCATGGTGCGCTCCCATAACCAAAATAGGGCCGCCGAGGCCTCGAAAACCAATAGTGTTCGTTATGCAAAAGGCCAGCTATCTCCAGCTTCCTTCGAAGAAGACATCTATCCCTCCAAGCCTATGGTGGAGGCGATGCGCAGTGTCCTGACTTGTGAGCTTCTTTTACGACAATACACAAGGCACATTGCTGACTTCTTGTGGCAAGACCACATGTGGACCACATGTCTGTAGCAAGGTCTCCAGCCTACTACACAATATTTCCTACATAGTTGGCGAGGTATCACCGCCACCTGCACCTAGTGGGCTTGATGCTGTAGCTCATCAACCCCTCAGTACTTGCATGATACTTGGCGGCGCCAATTGGGCAGCTAGACATATCTATGATCTGGCTTTATTGGTCCTTAGGAACACAGATATGGGTATTTCAGCTATCAAAGGCACAAATTGCAATCACTTACCAGCAAAAAAAAAAAAAAAAAAAAGGAGGAGCCCTTCTATATGTTGGGGCACCTTCCTCTAGCTTCCAACCATCACCACAGCCCTGGGGGTGCCTTTGGGTACATACCCAGCTGCTACTAGATAGAAACTGGCAGAAGTGTCATCATACAGTCAGCAACAAATTGGAAATCTCTGCAACTTGTGTCATGAAAACCCAGGTACTTGCTCCGGCAACGAACTTGGGCTTTCAGCGCTCATACGCCTCCTATATTCTGTAGCTATCAAAGTACCCTGACTTCCATGCAAACTCTCTGGCACTCCTCATTAGTAATAAACGCGGGTATGGCTCTTAATAAATCCCCAATGTGTGCGCTTCGAGATACTGCCCTTCGTGACATGACAATTGACAGGCCTGCGCTGCCCCACCACACTGCCCTGAGATCAACCACATCCCCAAACCTCCTTCATACAATGCTTTTTCTTTCTGTTCCTATTCTACAATAGCTGCGCACCCTTTTTCCCAGAATTCCAGACCTAATTGTCCATTCAAGCAAGGATCATCTCTGTCACCGTCTTCAAGTGACTGATATCCCTCCCCCTGCCTCACCCTCCAGCCTTGATGCCAGCAAGAAAATCCTGACCAACAACACAATTAAAGACTTACTTTCGCGATTGTCTGCTCTACAATAGCCAAACCTGTAAGTTTAATATTTCGAACATTCACACACTCAGCTTTTTCACCCCCTAGCGCCCCTCTGAGCCACTCGAATTGAGTGAATGTTCGCAGCCTCTGCGTCACTCCCCCTCCCTTGCCCTTGATGCCCGCCATAATCCTGGCCACCTTCACACTTCTTCTTCTTTTGGTTTCTCTTTGCAACCATTGTGACAGATATATTGCCTTCTTCTACTCCTCCTCCATGCATCAGTGTCATCAGCAGCACCGCCATCACCATCATCCTAACAAACCGCGCAGAGCAGCCCGTCTTCGAAGGAATCCTTCAACGTCTGCCACCGACCCAAACCTCATCTCTTCGAAGGTATGTGAGCCCCCAAATGCACAGTTTCCCAAGTCCTATCTGTCAACCCCCTCCGTCCGTGGCCACCATTCATGCCTATCCTTGCGAGAACTTGGCCTCTTTCCTGTCTTCCCCTCCCTCCCTGCCATCCAGACAAGGCCCAAGCCCGCTCCTCAACGCCTCTGACCCGTCCTCAGGTAGCAAAACGGCTGGAAGGTCACCCCGCTGCCCCTCAGGAACAACGCCGGACTTCTCGACCAGCGAGCGCAAAAAGCAGCACAGCTCCTTTTCCCCCCTTCTTCTTCCTTCTTCTCCCTATCCTTCACAGACAAAATCAAACCTCGACCCACGCAGACAAGAGCGCAAGTCCTTTCTCTCTCTCTTCCTCTCTTCTCTCTTTCTTCCTTTCTATTCTCCTCCCATTTCCTCTCGCTCAGATGCAAGGCACAGACAGCACAACGACCATGAGCTACCAACATAACCAAACCCCCGACGCTCGCGTTAACGTGGGCGCAGCAAACTCTGCTTCTGCTCCTTCTGGCGTTTCTGCATACGGAGAGCCTGGCTACCGCCCCCCTGGTGTCAACGACACCAACCAAGTCCTTGCCGCAAGCGCCAGGCTCTCAGAGCCTCGGCAGCCAACTTCGGGCAATTTCGCCTCTCCCGCGGCCGTGATGTCTCCCGTCAACCAGGCCCCTCCTGTCAAACGAAAGATCAAAACGTCTTCTAGCCCAGCCGCTGATGAGCATGATCTCTCTGGCTGCCCGTATCCTCTCGCTACTGAGTTCTCCGACTCCTTCCCTCGACCTATCATTGTGGAACTTCAGCCCAGCCGGATCGCAGATGCGGGCTACACCTCACACCCGGACTCGAACTTCCGCCCGTACGGTCCGAACCAGTGGCTCGACATCCTGTACAACCACACGCTTCTGAGGTACATCTCGAAGAACGAGATCAACGATATAAAGAAGCACTGCGAGAAGCTGGCCGAGGCGGCCAACCCAGAGGATCCCCGCCCCGTGCTGATCGACGAAGGCCCCTTCACCACGGCAGACGCCCAGACGGTGTGGAAATACTGCACCATGTACATCAAACGGCGCGATCAGCTGCGCAACAACGTGTCGGCCAGGAAATCACGATCCAGGAAAGACAATGAAGTCAAACACTGGAAGATGATTGCCCTGGCCGCCGGCGCACCTGACGTGCCGTTTGAGTACAATTCGGAGGACCCCGCATACGAGCCGGCGAACGCCAAAGACGGCCTGATCCCCCGGGAGACCCAGGTCGCAATTGACGCCATGCGGGCCAGCTGGGTAACATTCTCTTCTGTTGTGGTGCCCCCTGCGGGCCAATTTGAAGCGGCGGTCGTGGAGCAGCCGGCGGCTCCCGACTTCGCTGCCCAGTACGTTGCTGGTCAGCAGTTGTTGCCGCCGGGCCAGGCCCCGCTTCCGCCCTTCGAGGGCGCCATATCCGCCGGTGCGCCGGCAGTGGTGGAGGACCAGGGGATGGTGGGGATGGACCCGTCCCCGACGCCTCGCCGCCCGCAGACCCGGGCCTCGACCAGAGCACACGCCCGTGGTCATGCCAGCGATAACCACCACCAGGAAACAGTCGAAAGTCGTCGTCGTCGCAGTCGTCGCTCTGGTGGGGGAGAGCAGGCGGCTGCAGTCGGCCACCCGCCGCCGCACACAACATCCCCTCCGATAGACCCGCGATTGGAAAGTCTTTCTAGCGCAACGCCTGTTCCCGCCTCGGTCCCTGCCGCGCCGCCGTCGACAATATACCAGATGCAGAACCCAATAGCGGAGGGAGAAGCCAGCCAAGATCCTGGTCTAGCAGACCATAATACAGACCAGATAGACTGGAGTGCCTACCAGAGTGGCTATGTGTGAGGGTCTGTTGTTGCAGGGAGGTAGCAGCCTCATGCTGGAGCCGTGCTTCCTTCTTCAACAGCTCGCTGATCGAAACACCTCCGAGCTCATGGCACAAGAGTTGCACAAGAGGTCACCAGTACTGGCCAGAACTGGTCTACACATGTCGTCATACTGCCGAGCCTTTTTCGACATCAGCCTGGTCGTCTTCTCCTCTACTATCCAAGCTCTAATACTGTGCAATGAGAGACCCTACGACGGCAGTGCTTTCATTCTGGGCTGGCCATTTTCAACACTGCAGTCTGCGGGACAGTCTCAGCAAGCACTTGACACTTGCACTTTTTTCTTCTTCTCTCTTTATTTTGGTTTTGGAAGGATGGCACAATACCCTGAGATACCCCACATTCCCAATGCACTGCATTCTCAAAGCTTTGATCATTGGTGTTAGGACGGAAGAAACATATGGGACAGGCGCTGGAGGACATATACCTGGGCTTGCTTGGGTGTAGGTCAGATACAAGGATACAAGAGGTGGTTGAAAGGGATGGAAGCTGGTGACTGAAGGAAGACCAGAGACAGAAGGACCAGTGCCCGCATGATTTGGGCTTGGTCATGATTTAGCATTCGATCTGGAGTCTGGAGTTAAGGGAAGGTCATGCAGTGGATCTTGATCTGGCCTGTGTGGCAGCTACATTCAAATTTACTGAGAATGGACTGGTTCTGCCATTCTCGAACTTTTCTCACCATCTATTACATGTTCTGTATTCTTTTCTTGTCCTCGTCTGACTTGATGCAGAACCACTCAGCCCGTCAATTCTACTTACTCGTTCAGGTCCACCAACTTGGTCTGCATATCATCATCATTGACCAGTCACTGCACAGCATAGCGTTGATAAGTTCAACAACTGTCTCTTTCTCACAAGCCTCTGCAAGGGAATATCTTTGCCCAAGTGTCACTGTCATAGAGAACACAAATGTTCAGACTTTGGTCCTCATGGCCAACAACATCTCCATTGGAACGTGATACTCCATCAAGATCACAACTTCATAGTCATCCCATTAGACCTTTTCTTCATCATAGGGTAGAAAACAGACCCAACTAGACCATCAGCACTGTTGCTTGATCGCTGGCCCAAACCGCAGGAAGGTGGGGAGGGAGGGGGGATGTGATGCAAAACTACACCCATCACTTCGTTGCTGCAACCATTTCCTTCTTCTTGGACACTTCTCTTGTTGTGTTGTGCTTAAGCTAACCTTCCTGTGGCAAGAAATGCCTTCTTTTCCAGACCACTTCCTAGACCAACCTGATGATTACAGAAGCGCACCAGACCTTTCTTGCTCCCCCCACCCCTCCAACCAAACCGACCTTAATAGTAATTACCCGCCTCGAAAACACCTCGAGATGGCATCAGGAAACCCAATCCTAATACAGGTTCCCGAATCCTTGCCCGTCGAAGCTACCAGGAAAGAACGAAAACCGGGAACGAGGCCAACAGAAGCAGGCCCGCCTAAGCCCTCTCATGGACGAGCCTCCCCTTAACCCACACCTTGGTGGTGTTCCGATCATCGCCACCAAACAACCACTTGGCCACGATATTGTCCCAGCTCTCCCAACCAAATATGTCGACATTTCCAGCATCCACATCTCCATCGGTTCCTCCACCCAGGCCCTCGCCCTCCTCACCCACGCCGCCCAGCCCGACGAGCTGCGCGTCCCACTCCATACCGACCTCGAACCCACCCACCGTGCCCTCGAGCCCGACCAGCTTCGCTCCGCCGCGCGTGGCGAGCCACAGGACCTCCTCGACCGTCAGCTTGGCCCGCTCCTTCTCCTCGCCCTCCAGGCCCATGGCCACGTGCCGGCTCACGAGGCTGGCCTGCCTCGCGGCCTCGAGCACGCTGGGCGAGTAACCCCCCGAGACGTCGGTGCCGAGGCCCACGCTCACCCCGCGGTCCAGCAGCCACCGCACCCTCGCCGCGCCCGAGGTGATGGCCGTGTTGCTGCAGGGGCAGTGGCTCACGCCCGCGCCCCGCTCCGCGACGAGCTTCACCTCCTGCTCCGACAGGTGCACCGCGTGCGCGAGGATCGTCCTGCCGCCCAGCAGGCCGAACTCGTCGTACACACCCACATACCCCTTCCCGTCCCTCGTCTCCTGTGGGAACATGTCCGCCACCAGCTCGCACTCGCCCGTGTTCTCGCTGACGTGCGTCTGTACCGCCAGCGCCTCCCTCGCCGCCAGCTCGGCCAGGCCCCTCATCGCGCCCGCGGTACAGCTCGGCGCAAACCGTGGCGTGACGATGGGCCGCACTATCTGCCCCTCTGGGTCGGCGCGCCTGGCATGCTCGACGACCTCCTTGGTCTTCTGCACGCTCTCCCCGGGGCTCTCGTCGCAGTACCAGCTCGGACACATCTTGAGCTCGTCCATGCACACGCGCCCCACCAGCGCCCTCTGGCCCGCGGCGAGACAGATGTCCGTCAGCAGGTTGGTGGCCGCCACGTCCCGGGTGGCAAAGTAAGCCGCACACGTCGTTCCGTGCGCCAGGGTGCGCCGCACGCACCGCCCGTACACCTTCTTCGCCTTGGCCAGGTCCTTGCCCAGCGATGCCTCGGTGGGAAACGTGTAGGTGTTGAGCCAGTCCAGCAGGGTGGACTTGCCAAAGATGCCCGCGTTGGGGTACTGCGAGGCGTGGATGTGCGTGTCGACGAACCCGGGGAAGAAGAACCTCACGCCGTGGTGATGACGATGGCTCTTGGAGGTTCCTGCTGCTGCTGCTGCTGCTGCTGCTGCTGTTGCTGCCGTGTCGAAGATCTTGGTTTCTGCTGCGCTCCAGCCGAGGCGGACCAGGACCTCGTCTACCGTCCGTGTGCGGTCCACATCCTTTTCCACGGCGACGATCTTGCCAGACGCGCCCTCGACAAACACTGCTGTGTTGTGGAGGTACTCGAGCTCATCCTGTGAGGCTGGGTGGATGAACGTGCCCAGGAACAGCTGGTTTGGGGGACTCATGTCGACGACAGAAAACGAGTGAGCGGGTGCTGGATCACAGACGACAACAGAGAGGAGAGAGCTGATAAGGCCAGTGAGATGTTGAAGGAATGAATGGCTGGAGTGAGCGCAGCCGTGTAGAAATCCCGAGGAAGGAAAGAAAGAAAAGGAGAGAAAGAAAAAAAGAAGAAGAAGAAGAAGAAAAAGGAAGAACAAGACAAAATGGGTGGGTTGTCTCGCGTGTGCGTGGTGATTGGTGGGTGGGTGGTGATGGCGGTGCTTCTGCTTGCCGGAGCTGGCGGCGGTGGGACTTCTGAGAGTGATTTTAATCCAGTCCGGCGATGAGAAAACAAAGTATGTCTGTTTAGAGGCCCCAAGCAGTCACAGTAGCACAGAGGATTCAACCACTCGTCCGTCCGTGTCAGTGCTCCAAGCCACTATCTTAGGCGGTTCCACACAGGGGCTCTTCTTGGGTTGTCAGCCGAAGCGCGCAATAGTGAAGCCTCACACACTCAAACACTCGGGTGGTTTTTAACTTCGTCACGTCTCACATACACGACAAGAATTGACTCAGATCAAGCTTCGAGCGGGAACACACATGCGGACAAACGCAAGAACGGGACAGGTAGAGTTTATATGCACGACAGAAATCAAGGACGGCTTAGGATATCTATGAGGCACTTTATTGAAAATCTTCCAACTGGAGTTTTCTGGCTGCCCTGGACACATACAAATACACCCCATAGTCCAGTCATAGTAGCAAGTAATGCAATAATCGTAGTGATAAAAATGAAACCCCAGCAAACGCGGCCAACGCCGGCACCCGCACAAACCCAACGGAAACCGCCTAGTCGTACTCACGGCTTATCAATGCCGGACCCACACACAACCATAGATGTTATTTTATTCGTCACCCACCATCAATACAAACTCATCATTAATACCATAATCAGTGTAAGCCGCTGCTGAACTACCCATATACCTTTCTTCTCTGGAAACAAAATTCAAGACCTCCCTGAGCGGCTTCTCTATTCCGACGACACTCCGTTCACCTCGCCGTTAGTACCATTTAGGCCGGCAACAGGTCCCGTGCCGTCTCCCTGGTACGAGTCCCAGTTCGCCAGCACGTTGGCGATGCGAGGCGAGTTGGTCAGCTTGTACACATCCTCAAAGTACTCCTTGGTCAGGGCGAATGGCTTGGCCGTGACGTTGGGAATGTACTTGCCCACCAGCTTGGACGGGTCGATGGTTGTCTTGTTGATCTTCTTCAGCAGGAACGACCGGAAAGGCTTGACACCGCTGCGCAGGAAGGTCGAGTGGAAAGGCACGTCGATGCCCTTGAGCGGGATCGTCGCATAGCCCCTCTCCAGCTCCAGGGGCTCGGGCTTCTTCTGTGTCTCCGACGCCGCCTGCTTGATGATCTGCAGCAGGTGCTCCTTGACCTCGTCGATCGAGAGCTCCTTCATCATCTTATCAATGTCGATCTTCTGTACCTTGAGGAAGTTGCAGACGTAGCCGAGCGTGTCGAGCGCCCGCAGGTCACCGGCGCACACGTACTGCATGTTGGCGACGTTGAAGTTGACAATCTCCAGGAGCCAGCCCGTGGACTCGGCAATGTTGGCCACCACGAACCGCAGTGCGTCCTCGTTGAACGTCTTGGAGATCCTGCTCGGGTTGACTGCACACATGGAGTAGTTGGACCTGCCAGCCTCATCGCGCTCCACCGCGACCTGCATCGTCAGGCCACGGTAGAACACGACCGAGACCAGAGACTCGATCGGCATGACCTCGGCCAGCGCAGCAAGGGCACTATACTCGCCCAGCGAATGTCCAGCGAATGTGCTGTCCCGAGGCACAAGACCCTTGGCCTTCATGTCCTCAAAGCTGGCCTTCTCCATGAGGGTCAGGGCAGGCTGCGTGAACTGCGTCGCCGAGAGCAGGCCGTTTGGCGACCGGTATGTGTAGGATGGCGTGTTCTCGCTGATGTCCTTGAAGATGCGCTCCGACTTGATAGAGCCGTCGACTGCGACCGTCTCAAAGGTCATCGCCATGTAGTTGGCGCGGATGGCCTTTCCACGTGGACCACCAAAGTGGATTGTGAGCTCCTTGGGGTTGTTCCTCACGATGTTGGTGATAGCAAAGCCTGGCAGGTACACGTTAATTACTTGCTTCCGGACCGTTCACTGGTCACATTTGAGGATAGACAAAACTTACCGTAGGTATCCATGAGATACTTGTCTGCCCGGTCCCAGACATCCTTGGCCACAGGACTGCTGTCATACAGACTCATGCCCATACCCTGTTCCTGCGAGCCCTGGCCGGTGAAGACGTACGCCGTCACCGGCTGCTCCACCTCGGCCTCACCAAGGAGGACCTTCTCCTCGGTCTCCTTGTTGCTGGCCTCAACCTTGACGATCTTGCGACCGGCAATCATGCCGACATGCTGCATCTTGACCTGAATGTCATCGTGCGGCAGCACCATGCCGACCAAAGACGCGTGGAAGCTACGGACACGGCCGATGTTGTTCTCGGCGGCCCACGTCTCAACGAGGCTTCGCACCGCGGCACTCGAGTACATGCCGTGCGTAATGGTGCCTGGGAGGTTGGCGTAGTTGGCGAAAACCCTAGACACGTGGATGGGATTGTAGTCTCCCGACACACGTGCGTAGCCCTCGTTGGATGCAGGAGCCTTGATCTGCAGAGGAGTCTTGCCGCTCAGAGGAATCGGGTTCTCAAACATGACAGGCTGCTCGATGGAGGAGCCGTTGCGCTGCAGGTAGTCAATCACGGGGTTGCCGTGAGATGCCTTCTCATGTTCGTAGTAGACAGATGCAATCTGGACAATCTCCTTGGTGGGCAGCTCAAGCTCCACCTTGCCACGAGTCTGGACCTTTTCAAAGACCGTCTTCGACTTGAACTGGACAAAAGTCTCGAGACGGAATGTCAGGACGTTGCCGAGGAGGTCCATGTCAAGGGCATTATCATCAAGCTGGAACCACTCCTTGGATCTCAGTACAGCGACATCCTTGCTCGTGGCGAGGTGGATCTGCATGGGAGTTTCCGTCTTGCTCTGGAACGTGTTCTCGAAATCGGTGTAGTTGCCACGGTATAGGAACTGGGAGGTGACCTCCATCACGTCCTCTCCATCGCGGCGGATAGTGCCGCAGACCTCAACCATCTTCCCTGAATCTTGGTTGATGACCGCATTGACACGAGCGACAGTGGAGAGCTCGTCGCCCTTCTTCAGGGGCTCGGCGCCAGGCATCATGCGGAACTGGTTGGACAGGTGCACAAGCTTCAGCAGGTCACCGTCGATGGTGCGGGGGAAGATGGGCTTGGTGATAGCCTTCCAGCCCACGACGATGGCGAAATCCATCGGGGCATACATGACCTTGCCGGGGCGGTCAATGAAGGCCTCACCGTGGTTGCCCACAGCATGGACAAAGTCATTGATAGCCTCGCCGGTGACGACAGCGTTGCCTCCATCAAACTTGCCGGAGACATTGGCATTCAGGTCCAGAGCCTCATCGCCGAACCAGGCACGCCAGTAGAATTCTTTGATGCGGTCGTTGCGTCCATCCATGTTCTCGTGGATTGGGGCGTAGCCGGCCTCAGGATGGTAGGTGAACTCAAGAGGCAGCGCGACAGGCTTGCCAAGAGCGGTCGTGTCCTTGATCATATTGACCACGATGTTGTTCTGGCCAACCATCTTAGCCTCGAGAACATCCACGTACTGATTATGACGAGGCTGCTCCCGAACGATGATAGTAGTCTTTTCGGGAGTGTTTGGGTACGTGATCTCCACAAACAAGCCACGAGCAGGAGCAAAGATGCGCTTCATCGGGTTGGTCTGGTACTTCTTGCCCTGCACAAGGACTTCAGACAAGAGGAGGGCATGACGCCAAGACCGGTTGGGTCCTGCAAGGAGGGAGAGCCAGTCGTCCAAGGCAGGCAGCGGACTGGTGGTTGTGTTGGCGATACGGTAAGTATTCTTGTTGCTGTCATAAGACACAGTGACGCCCTCGAAATCGAGGGGTATCTCGTGATCGACAAGCTTGCCTCCGAAGTACTCAATAGTAGAGATCTTTGCCGCATCGCCTGCATAGCTATCGCGGGTCAAGTACTCAATGTGGCCATTGTGAATGCTGTCAAGTATGTCCTTGATAGGCTCGTCAACGACCGTCGAATACTTGGCAGCCGTAGGGCCCTGGAGGATACAGGTCCGTCCGACATCCTGATCGATGACAGCATCCAGATCTTCAGACTGCCAGAGAGAGTCCTTCTTGAAGTAGAACTCAAAGTTGTTGTCGAGGGCAGGGATGAATGTGATCGGCTTCTGCGTCGGCCTCGAGCACAGCATCAAAAAGTGCTGGACATCCTGGGCGTTGATGATCTGCTTATCGGCCTCCGGGTAGTGGCTGAGGACTGTCTCGACAATCTCGAAGGGCTTGTCAAGCTGAGAGTACTCCTGCAAGACGTAGACCTTATCGGAGGCAGATGTGAAACGCTCCTCGACACGCTGGATGAAATCACCAGTGAGCCTAGCGAAGGAGGGGTCAATCCAGCGCGACTGGTGCTTGACGTAGAGAAGGTCTACGAGCCTCCTCACAACCTCGCCGTACGTCATCTCATCCACGTCAACTGTCTCGCCGGCCTTGTTCTTGCCGAACCAGACCTTTTGGAAGTCATCGTTCAGCTTCTTGATGATGTAAGCTCGGTTCTTCTGGAGCTCGGCAACCCGCTTCTCCTTCGGGAGGCTGAAGATCTTGTTATCCATCTCGGCCCAGAACTTGACGCCGCGAGTGGCGAGCTTGTGGATGGGCTCGCCCATCTCAGAACGAACGGTGATGACACCTCCGGCAGGACCCTGGTAGGTTCGCTCCCACTCGCTGTCGGTCAGACCCTCAGCCTCGATGATGGCCTGCTTGGCAGCCTTGCTGGTGTGGGCTTCCTTGGCAACCATCATCCTGCTACCGAATAGACATCCGTCGAAAGGCATAGGAGGATAGCCGAACTTCCTGGACCACTCTCCAGTGATGTATGGATAGGTGTCCTCAGCACCACCGAAACCACTTCCTGCGACGAGGATGATGTTCTCCTGCCGGCGGATACGCCCATACATTTGCAGGATCGGCTGGTGGAAGTCCTCGAAAGAGTGGTGGCCACCGCCACGGCCGCCCGTCCACTGAAGCATGACAGGGAACGTAGGGTTGGCCTTGGCGATATTGATCACGGCCTGGATGGCGTCCGAAGAACCTGGCTTGAAAGAAATGTGCTTCAGGCCCAAAGTCTCAATGTACTCATTGGCGACGTCAATCGAGGGCACACCTGCACCGATGGTGAGACCCTCAATCGGCACGCCCTCGGCTCGCAGCCGGCCGATGAGCGGAATTTGCCAGGCCATTGCGCGAGGGTTGACGTAGATGAGGTTAATACTGATTCCACGACCAGCTGGGAGGTCCTTCTCGATGTTCCGGAGTGCAGCAGTCATGGAATTTGGCTCAAAGTAACCACCGCCGGCGAGCTCAATGTGGTAACCAGCCTGCATAGTGGCAGCAACAAAATCCCATGGCACCGTGCAAGGAGTCATGCCGGCCACCATGACTGGAGGGATTCCCAGAAGCCTGCTCATCTTGGTGTCGACAAACGTCTGTCCGCTGGAGTTCTTGATTAACCTGGGGCCGTACTCCTTGACCCAGTCCATGGCGTACTTGACAGCGTGCTCCTCGTCACGGTCAAAGAGCTCGGGCTTGTATCCGACCTCGTTAGCAGAGCCGTTGACCTCGCCAGCAAGAATGACGCGAACGCCGGTGCCCTCCTTGTTACGGCTGGTGAGGACACCAAGCCCAGAAATGCCGCCTGGGCCGAAATCGAGCACGTGGGTGGCATTGGCAAAGACTGTCGCCTGCTCCCAGTTCACAGTATCGCGCGTGATCAAACGAACAAGGGTCGGGACGATGTTGCCTTGAGCCTCCTCCCGCACATCCTTGCCGGTGTTGGTGTCGTAGACAGGAATGCCCAGCTGCTTAGCATCGATGCGGATGTTCTTCAGATCCTCGTCGATCAAAGCCGTCGCCTCAGCTAGGTACTGGCTGTGGAAGGGGGCGGTGATCGGAAGGAAGCGGTTCACAAATCGAACCTTTCGCTGGGTGTGTGGGATGCGGGTCTGGTCGAGACCGGTGGGCGCCTTGACCTTGCGCAGCTGCAGGTTGAGACCGTACAGCGACATGGGCGGGCCAGTAACAACCATGTTTCGGGGGCTGTTGATGAGAGAGATGGAAATGTGGCGGTCTGATGGAAGATACTTGTTGGTCGCGTCGATGTGCTTCTGCACCTCTGCTTGAGAGAGGTCGCGGATGCTGAGCATGGGCGTCGGCGTGCCCTCGCCATTGTCGATCGAGTCTTGCAGGACAGAAGGTGTCATAGATGTCCTGGGGAAGGTCTGCTGGCTGCGGGCACCAATCCAGAAGAGAATCGTCAGAGCAGACTTGACAATCTCAGGCCAGGACTCCCAGGTATCGGCGGCTGCAGTAGCTGCCGCCATCACGACACCCTGCGAGTGTCCAGTGGTGCCGGAGATGCGCTCTCTCAAGGTTCCAGGGTGGATACCGAGAGTCTTGCAGGTGACCTCGTAATGCGCCATCTGGACGAGTCCGATCAACGGGAAGCTGACCGGGGCAGAGATGAGGTAGTCGACATCCGGGGTAGCCTCTGGGTGCTGTAGCCAGTTCATGACGTCCAGACCCTTTGTGAAGAGCTTCTCAGCTGCAGGATCATTGGCCAAGGTCTGCAGCTGCTCGGCCGAAGACATGATGAGCTCTCCGACGAAGGAAGGATATGTCTGCCACAGAGCGCGCAGCTCCTCAAAGTACTCCTCAATGTTGCCCTGGCCACCAAAGATGCTGTAGATGACAGCATCTCCCTCCTCGGCAGCCCGGAACAGGGCGGACTGGTGAGGGCGGACCGTCCTGTTCAGTGTTGACCTTGCGGCATAGTAGCTGCGCAGGACCTCCAATTTCTTGGAGTCGATGCCCGGGAGGGTAGCTACCAGAGCGTGGGCATCATTGCCCCGCAGGAAAGCCCGCTCAAACTCGTTGAGAATGAGCTTGAGCACCTCCTCATAGGAACCCTGAGCATCGTCCTCGCCCCGCTCAACCTCCTGGGCGATGAAGCCCATGTATCTACCGACCAGCTCTGTTGTGGAAGATGGCTCGTCATCTTGGGCAAGCTCGTCGGTGGGTGGCGGCAGACTCGCACTGAAGCGGTCTTTTAACTGCGAGGCATGGAAATGAAGGCTGGTGGGGATCAGGAAAGAGGTCTCGAGAGAACCGTGCGAGACGGTCAAAGGGCGGAGGGAGGCGGAGGATCGGGGGGTCGAGACGCCCGTCTGGGGGCCAGTACCGGTGCCGTACATGTTGAGGAGGGTGAAAATGGGTATCGTCTATGAATCTATGGGTGTCTGGTGACGACGAATGTTAGAAATTTGAATTCCTTTCCCGCCTTCATATTGACAGCTGATATGGCCACGGCTCGATGTGTGTTGCAGACTTACATTTCCCGTCGTCTCTGCGTGCTGTCTTCGGCAAGACTCGAGATACTCAGTCAAGAGCTACGAGTACGTTTGCTGGTGAAATAAAATCTTTATGGTATAAACAGAAACTCGAAGGTGGCGGCTGTGGTGGGAGAAGATGGGAAGTCTTGACTCTCGAGCCTGGATATGGGAGGGGATGGTGTGGCAAGAGAGATGTGCAGTCTCTTGAGGTAGTCTTGGGACGATTTTCTGGCAGAAGAGAAGGAGTGATGATGGAGGGGAAGTGGTGGAGGCTAGGAATTGGATGTCTTGCTAGGGAAGGGACAATCTTGACCAGCGGCCCAGCAGGAAGTTGAATCAGGCAGAACAGAAAATACGACACCACTCGTTGTCGTTGACAGCCTGGCACACTCTGAATTGATAGCTCGGATCTAGAAAAAGTAGAATGAAGCTTTTCCTCTAGGTGTTGAACCCATAATCCAACACAACGACCCCTCGACCCTCGAGAGAAATTTCCCAACAATTCATCCAGTTCTTTTACTGCCGCTGCACCCTTTGCAGGGGGGTGTGCTACCTTGCTGGCCTCGTGCAAGGGTTCATGCCACTAAAATCGGAGCCGCTTATGGCTGGACTCGCCCCCACTCCAACTTTTTTTTTTTTCCTCCTCCCCTAGCTCGGTGGCCTTATTCTCCTGCTTCTAAAATTCACTCACCGGGGCAACACAAAAATCTACCACCACTACTAGCAACGTCCGGTACAGATTAACTCAAGATGATCCTCATCGTGCCAAGGACTATGTGCCAATACTGTGCTCAATTCTATTTGTGACTGGGAACCTAGAGCTGTATCCATGGGGCACCCCTCTCGTCTCGCCTCTTCGAGATCTTTCGAGGTACTGATGCTTTGAAATTTCTCTCATATTATATGTCTTTGCTATGCATATTTTTATTTTCACCCTATGCTCCCCACAAATGCGTCATTGTTTTAAGTCGCTGCCAGTGTATTCGGTACATTGACCCCTGGCCACGTTACAATGAGCTCGATCAATATGCTATCAATGGCCTAGAAGACTTCCCGGCCGGGCGGAGCGACGAGGAACCATCCCGTAGCAAAACGCACCCGGAAATGCAATGGCACCTTGTCAAAGGTGGTGGGACGGGTAACTAGAATTGGAAACCGATGCATCGGTTGCAGTCCTTCAACTCCGAACAGCACGGCATCGTTGCCCTTCACAATACACAACACATACAAAATCATCCTGAACGTATAATTTGGATTGCCTAGACACCTTTATGAGCGGTTCAATTTAATAAAGACAAGGAAAAAGGCAAAGGAGTGACAAAAGAGAAGGAGCAGAAAAAAATAAAGAGCGGCTACCAAGCACGTCCTCATTTGTGACAGCTTTGGGCTCCTGAGACTCTCAAGTGTGTCCTTCTCACGATGACTACCGACATCAGCATGCCTCAAAACCAAGACAGTGGGTGAATAATGAGAGCAGCCACCCGAAGACATATCTGAGTCAACAGTCCCGCATTACGCTATTATATTTCATAGACGCGGCATTCAAGGGCCCACGTGTAAATAAAGAAGCGCGGTTCGGAGACGTAGCAAGGCGTCTAATCACCAAATGTCGACTTGCATCACAGCAGCGCTGCAACTTCTCACTGAGGTATTCAAAACCTTGTCATTCGCTGGCGCGAATCAGATAAGGCCAGCTGCCGGCACGCGGGCTACTCTCGTCCATCTACCAGGCACTGACCCGACAAGATGGGCAGCACACTTATGCTTCGGCAGGATATGAAAAGAGGCCAGGAATATGATCTCGGAAATATTCAGGGATGGGGTATAGGGCTGCAAATGAGATGCAGCCTAACACGGAATGACGAAATTGAAGCTGGACGAGGCCAGGACGCCCATGGGAGATTCAGTCACAAAGTACCATAGTACTTTTATCCTGATTCCCAATATGCAATCACTGGGTAGCAGGACTTGGCTGCCTTGCTGTAATATCCACCTGTCCCCCGCCCTCACGTGCTCAGCCTTGCTGCAACGTGAGGCTGGCTGGAGAAGAGGAACACGGGCCACGATCGTGCCAGGTACTACTGCGCGTCGATAGCGATAACGATAAAGCTCAAGTGAGACGAGCCTTGTAACTCTGTAGCGAGCCCAGGAGCTTGGGTATCGAAGGAGACCCCGCGTCTGGCAGCTTCTGTGGCCCCTCCATTCACGTCCCCCCAGCCCTCGGACACATGGAAGCTCCGTGACGGTAATCGAGGTGTCCCTCGGGTCGAAACTATTGGCGAGGATAGAACCGATAGATCTGGCTTGAGACAAACATCAGAACACAGATAACATGCATGGCTAGGGCCCCCAGCAAAAACGCTGGTCGAGAGTTGACGGACAGAGAATTGTCAGAAGAGCCATTGAGCCTCCAGTTCCCTTGGCTGATCCGGGGTTTCTGGGGAGAAACTGGGCCGGGCTTATCGTGATACGTAGCCGTTGGGACGCTAGCAGTTAGACGAGATAGAAAAGACGAGGCTGACATGCAATCGTGGCGTGATCTGACTGAAAATTTGATGAGAGATTCAGGACGAGAGTTTGGTGAAGCGCTTGTTGTGAAGGCGCCGTAGGCCGAGTGTAGTGGGATGGCAAAGTTTCGGTGGGGGTGAGCCTTGCGTCTGTGGGGTTACATTGGGTGGGTGACAAGGGGTGCCGTGCTGCCAGGACCCTGAGTGTGGCCCCGAATTGGCCTTCGTACCAGGGACATGATGCGGAAAGGACAGCCTCTGATTGGCCAGAAAGCCCCGTGCAAATAAAATCTGCCCCAAACTTAGCTCCCAACAACGGCTGAGGAGGAGCAGGGATCATTCTCCAGGGCAATCGCGGGACCTCCTCAACAATGCTATGCGTTCATCTTTTTTGGGGGGCGTTCTCAATCTCAAGAAATCTTTGCAGGCCAGCAAGCACCAGAGAAAGACAAACAGACGGACGGACGGACACAAGGAGAACTGCTAAGCCCGCACCTGTCCCATCTTGATGCTTGGTGAGTGAAACCCCAGTGGTTGAAGTTGAATACCCTCGCTTCCTCGACACCGCCCGCAACCCCTCGTCCCATACTTCCATTCTTCCTGCCTCCTGCGACCTGAATTATCACCGCCAGCACAACAGGAAGGATATCCTTGGTCCTACCCATCGATCCTCCTCTTGCTGTTGAATCCCCCCTCCTCCCTACTCAGGACATCACCAAACTCCCCTCTTTCCTACCTGGGACTTCACCTGCATCGACCGCCCAGTCGAAGCTTGAACATCAATCTAATACAGCAGTGACAGTTTCCATTCTTCCCGCTTCCATTCCTCGATTCGACTCCTCAGTTCCACTTCCTTTTGTCCCGGGAACGCGAGAGGCACTATCGAAGGTCATTCCAGAGTCTCTCTCTCTCTGAGCTAAACGACAATCCGCATTCTATTTCTCTCGAAGATACCCACTATTGGTTCTTGAGCATACTTTTGTCGGTACAAGAACCGACAAATAGACGTCCTCTTTTCACCCTGCAACGACTACATAAACACATTCCTCTACCTGCCCATAATGAGACCCGAGATTGAGCAGGAGCTCGCCCATACGCTCCTGGTGGAGCTCCTCGCATACCAGTTCGCCTCGCCCGTGAGGTGGATTGAAACCCAAGATGTCTTCCTTGCCGAAAAGACCGCTGAGCGGATCGTCGAGGTCGGTCCTGCTGATACACTCGGCGTGATGGCCAAGAGGACGCTCGCCTCCAAGTACGAAGCTTTTGATGCTGCGAAATCAGTACAACGACAAATTCTTTGCTACAACAAGGACGCCAAGGAGATATACTACGATGTTGACCCCATCGAGGAGGAGCCAGAACCAACACCAGCCGCCCCCGCTGCTGGCTCAAGCAGTGCAGCTCCTGCCCCAGCTGCTCCCGCGGCTGCTGCTGCACCAGCACCGAGCGCCGGCCCGGCTGCGCAAGTTCCAGATGCTCCAGTCACTGCTATGGACATTGTGAGGTCTCTGATTGCCCAAAAGCTGAAGAAGTCCTACGCCGAGATCCCTCTCAGCAAGGCCATCAAGGACCTTGTTGGTGGTAAGTTCCAGCCCAGAAGATTACTCGGGACGGGGAGGCAGAATTCTGACACGAATTTTCACAGGCAAATCTACTCTGCAAAACGAAATACTGGGTGATCTCCAAAAAGAATTCGGAACGACACCCGAGAAGCCAGAAGACACACCCCTTGATGAGCTCGGTGCGTCCATGCAGGCCACCTTCGACGGTAACCTTGGCAAGGTCTCCCAAGGTCTTGTCGCCCGTCTCATCTCTTCCAAGATGCCTGGTGGCTTCAACGTCACAGCTGCACGCAAATATCTCGAAACCCGCTGGGGCCTGGCTTCGGGTCGTCAGGATGGTGTGCTGCTGCTCGGAATCACAATGGAGCCAGCGGCTCGACTGGGGTCCGAGGCCGACGCCAAGGCTTTCCTCGACGACGTTGCGCAGAAGTACGCCTCCAATGCCGGCATCAGCCTGACTACGGCTGCGGCTGCTGACACTGGATCTGGCGGCGGTGGCATGATGATGGATCCGGCCGCCATCGACGCGCTCACCAAAGACCAGAGGGCACTGTTCAAGCAGCAGCTAGAGCTGATTGCACGGTACCTGAAGTACGATCTGCGGGCTGGCGACAAGGCTTTCATCGATGAGCAGAAGTCGACCAAGGTTCTGCAGGCTCAATTGGACCTGTGGAGCACCGAGCACGGCGACTTCTATGCGGCCGGCATCGAGCCTTCTTTCAACCCCCTCAAGGCCAGGACCTACGACTCCTCATGGAACTGGGCCCGCCAAGATGCGTTGACCATGTACTACGATATCATTTTCGGAAAGCTGCAGGTTGTCGACCGTGAAATTGTCAGTCAGTGTATCCGCCTCATGAACAAGTCCAATCCCACACTCCTTGAGTTCATGCAGTACCATATCGACCACTGCCCAACAGAGCGAGGAGAGACATACAAGTTGGCGAAGGATCTCGCAACACAGCTGCTCGAGAACTGCAGAGAAGCCCTGGCCGTTGATCCTGTCTACAAGGATGTCGAATTTCCTACAGGGCCCCGCACAACAATTGATCTCAAGGGCAACCTCAGCTATGAGGAAGTGTCACGTCCGGATTGCCGGAAGCTGGAGACCTATGTGCAGCAGATGGCTCTCGGTGGCAAGATCTCAGAGTACCCTGCCAGGTCTAAGGTGCAGAGCGAGCTCGGTCGCCTGTACAAACTGATCAAGGCGCAGCACAAGATGGCCAAAGGCTCTCAGGTGGAGCTCAAGAACATCTACAGCGACGTCATTCGGTCCTTGAACATGAATGAGAACCAGATCCTGAAGGAGGACTCGAAGCCTGGTCTTCTTGCCAAGAAGGTTGCCAAGCCCAAGGGCAAGACGGATTGCATCCCATTCCTTCACCTGAAGCAAAAGTCTATGAACGGCTGGGACTACAGCAAGAAGCTCAGCAACGTCTACCTCGACTGCATGGCGGACGCAGCCAAGAATGGTATCAGTTACGCTGGCAAGTACGCCCTCATGACTGGCGCCGGTGCCGGGTCCATTGGTGCCGAGGTCCTCCAAGGCTTGATTCAGGGTGGTGCCCACGTTATCGTCACCACCAGTCGTTTCTCTCGCGAGGTGACCGAGTATTACCAGGCTATGTACGCCCGCTATGGTTCTCGTGGCTCCCAGCTCGTGGTCGTGCCCTTCAACCAGGGCAGCAAGCAAGACGTTGAGGCCCTGGTTGAATACATCTACGATCCCAAGAATGGCCTAGGCTGGGACCTCGACTTCATCGTCCCATTTGCTGCCATTCCTGAGAATGGTCGTCAGATTGATGGCATTGACTCCAAGTCCGAGCTGGCTCATCGTATCATGCTGACCAACCTGCTGCGTCTGCTCGGTTGCGTCAAGACACAAAAGTCAACGCGTGGCTTCGAGACTCGTCCCGCACAAGTCATGCTTCCTCTCTCGCCCAACCATGGCACATTCGGCAGCGATGGTCTCTACTCGGAATCGAAGCTTGCGCTTGAGACCCTCTTCAACCGATGGCACGCCGAGGACTGGGGCAACTACCTCACCATCTGCGGTGCCATCATTGGCTGGACACGTGGCACCGGTCTCATGTCAGCAAACAACGTCGTGGCCGAGGGGGTTGAAAAGTTCGGTGTGCGGACGTTCTCTCAACAAGAGATGGCTTTCAACCTGCTCGGCCTGATGTCCCCTCAAGTCGTCGACCTGTGCCAGATGGAGCCGGTTATGGCGGATCTGAACGGTGGACTTCAGTTTATCCCGGACCTGAACAAGGTCATGACCAAGCTCCGCAAGGACATCACAGAGACGAGTGAAATCCGCAGGGCTGTCAGCAAGGAGAATGCCCTGGAATTTGCCGTTATCAACGGCTCAGAGGCCGAGGCGCTCCACAAGTGGAGGAAGATTGAGCCTCGCGCCAACATCAAGTTCGAATTCCCTCCTCTGCCTGACTGGCAGCAAGACATCGCTCCTCTCAACGCCAATCTCAAGGATATGGTCGACCTGGACAAGGTCGTGGTTGTCACTGGTTTCGCAGAAGTTGGACCATGGGGCAACTCTCGTACCAGATGGGAGATGGAGGCTTACGGTCAGTTCTCTCTTGAGGGTTGCATAGAGATGGCTTGGATCATGGGTCTCATCAAGAACCACAACGGCCCCATCAAGGGCAAGCCGTACTCCGGCTGGGTCGACGGCAAGACTGGCGAGCCAGTTGATGACAAGGACGTCAAGGCAAAGTATGAGAAGCAGATCATTGAGCACTCCGGTATCAGGCTCATCGAGCCTGAGCTTTTCGATGGCTACGATCCCAACAAGAAGCAGCTGCTTCACGAGGTCGTCATTGAAGAGGACCTGGATCCTTTCGAGACCTCCAAGGAGACTGCCGAGGAGTTCAAGCGTGAGCACGGAGACAAGGTTGAGATCTTTGAGATCACCGAGACGGGCCAGTACACTGTCCGCATGAAGAAGGGGGCTGGTCTCTGGATTCCAAAGGCCCTGCGCTTCGACCGTCTGGTTGCAGGCCAGATCCCCACAGGCTGGGACGCCAAGCGTTATGGTGTGCCCGACGATATCATCGAACAGGTTGATCCTGTTGCCCTCTTCGTCCTCGTTTCCACTGCCGAGGCACTCATCTCTGCGGGTATCACAGACCCATACGAGTTCTACAAGTATGTCCACGTTTCCGAGGTTGGCAACTGCGTTGGTTCTGGTATGGGAGGAGCCGCAGCTCTCCGAGGTATGCACCGGGACCGGTTCCTCGATAAGCCACTGCAGAATGATATCCTGCAGGAGTCCTTCATCAACACTATGGCTGCATGGGTCAACATGTTGTTGATTTCCTCTTCTGGTCCTATCAAGACGCCTGTTGGCGCCTGCGCGACGGCTGTTGAGTCCGTCGACATTGGCTACGAGACCATCATGGAGGGCAAGGCACGTGTCTGCTTCGTTGGTGGCTTTGACGACTTTGGCGAGGAAGGCTCTTATGAGTTTGCCAACATGAAGGCAACCAGCAACGCCGTCGACGAGTTTGCTCACGGTCGCACGCCTAAGGAAATGTCTCGACCTACCACTACCACCAGAAACGGCTTCATGGAGTCTCAGGGATGTGGTGTGCAGGTCATCATGACCGCCAAGCTTGCGCTCGACATGGGAGTCCCCATCCATGGTATTCTGGCGCTGACTACGACTGCTTCGGACAAGATTGGCCGTTCTGTACCGGCGCCTGGTCAGGGTGTGCTAACCACGGCTCGCGAGAACCCTGGAAAGTTCCCTTCGCCTCTGCTTGACATCAAGTACCGGAAGCGCCAGATCGAGCTGCGCAAGAACCAGATCAAGCAATGGGCCGCGAATGAGCGCGAATACCTTGCCGAAGAAGTCGAGGCCATGAAGTCTCAAGGCACAGAGTTCGACGAGAAGTCCTACACTCTCGACCGTGTCCAGCACATCAAGAAGGAGGCCGAGAGGCAGGAGAAGGAAGTTCTGCGCAGCTTTGGCAACAACTTCTGGAAGCAAGACACCAGCATCGCTCCTCTCCGTGGAGCCCTGGCTACTTGGGGTCTCACCATTGACGACCTCGATGTCGCCTCCTTCCACGGTACCTCCACCAAAGCCAACGACAAGAACGAATCGTCTGTCATTTGCCAGCAGCTAGAGCACCTGGGTCGCAAGAAGGGCAATGCCGTCCTCGGTATCTTCCAAAAGTATCTCACCGGTCACCCCAAGGGCGCCGCAGGTGCATGGATGATGAACGGCTGTCTCCAAGTGCTCAACACCGGTCTCGTCCCCGGTAACCGCAATGCCGACAACGTTGACGAGGTTATGGAAAAGTTCGACTACATCGTCTACCCCAGCCGCAGCATTCAGACCGACGGCATCAAGGCGTTCTCCGTCACCTCCTTCGGCTTCGGCCAGAAGGGTGCCCAGGCCATCGGCGTCCACCCTAAGTACCTGTTTGCGACTCTCGATGAGGCCACCTACAGGTCTTACTGCAGCAGGCTCGCCGCCAGGCAGAAGAAGGCCTACCGCTTCTTCCATAATGGCATGATCAACAACACCCTCTTCGTTGCCAAGACTCATGCTCCTTACACCGACGAGCAGCTCAGCCAGGTCTTGCTCAACCCCGATGCTCGCGTCACCGAGAATAAGAAGTCAGCCGAGCTCACCTTCCCGTCTAACTTCATGTCGCTGTCTAAGCCGACGATTGGGGCGGAGAAGGGATCGAGCGCATACGAGACGATACAACAGCTTGCGGCACAACTGCGGACCAAGCACTCCAACGTTGGCGTCGACGTCGAGGACATCCCCAGCTTCAACATTGAGAATGACACCTTTATCGAGCGCAACTTCACAGCGAAGGAGATTGCGTATTGCAAGAAGGCCCCGGAGCCAAGGAGCTCCTTCGCCGGCAAGTGGAGCGCGAAGGAGGCCGTCTTCAAGAGCTTCAATGCTCCCAGCATGGGTGGCGGTGCTCCTTTGATCGACATTGAGGTGCTGAACAACGAGAATGGTGCTCCTGTCGTTCATGTAAGTTCATACTAGCCACCACACCGTTGTGCTACACAGCTTACTAACTAGAACAATAGCTTCACGGCCGCGCTGCCGAGGTGGCTAAAGAGATGGGCGTGTCGGACATCAGTGTCTCCGTCTCCCACGCAGACACACAAAGCTTCGCCATTGCTCTGGCCAAAATCCAGTAGTTGGCCGACTGTGCGAAGCCCAGAACGAGAACGGTTGTACTTGTGTAGGACCAAATGTGCTTGCTAGGCGTTCTGGGGGCTCGTTCGTTCGTTTTGTAGGCTGTTTCCAGATGTTGATGACATACATGAATAGGATTGGGACTAAGTTTCCTGGTTTTTTTTGGGCTGGCCAGGGCTCTCACTCAATGGCAGGGAGGGAAAGAAAGAAAAATATAGACTATATCATCCAGCGAATGCAAAGCCGTGCAAGTCTCCGACAGGAGTAGTCAACAATGTAAATAACAAGTCAGCTAGTCTCCACTGCGTTTTATCATCATGGATGTTTGTAGATGAACTTTGATAAGCCAAGGCGTTCTTGTCACTCATATCGGTTCCGCGCCGGCAGCATCTGGCCAGACGCGGGAAAATCCCGGGGCTTCTTGAAGCCGCTGAGACTCAAAGAGCACGGCAGTGTCCTGCTTCTGTTTGCCTTCTACAGCATGCAGTAATATTCCATGATGCATATCTCAGGCGAGAATTGGTTTTCTTGACTCTTCCTCCGCCTGATCATCTTGCCAAGCTCCAAGGATACCCAAGTACTCATCAAAAAATATGCAGCAGAGATGCATGGTGCTGATTCCATCACTCATGCCGTGATCAAGCTGCAGGACGGACTCAAACGGTGGACAACTTTATCCATACACAACCTACCTCGCTCTACTGCATAGATGCTCCAGCCATCGTTTTGAGTAACGCAATTCTGGAAATTTTCGGTTAAAAACAAAAATCTCCCTTCAGGATGAGAAGGTATGATCTCATATCTCTGCAATCTCTGTGGCGATGTGCGAGCCGTATAGCGAACTCGTTGTCTGGTTACGACTCCACTCTCGGATATACCTCACAGGAAGGGTGACGTCGCATAAAGATCTCCTCACCATCATGAGGATGCATCTGCAGAGGAATATCTACGCTCCTGATAATTGGTCAGCGAGAGAGGGGTCCGGCTCAAATGTAAGCCGAAGACAGGATGAGTGAGATCTTAGAGAGATGATGGACAGCATAAACATTTATGAAGCACGCTCGTACGTGACTCTGTATCCAATCCTTTACGGTCAGTGTCAATCGAAGTAGTGCTTCTTGCAATGGCTCAATCAGTCCCCAAGTTCGAGATCGAGCCCTCGTCGGCTACAGTTAGCGTTCGAAGTAAGCAATAACGACATACCTGTTCCTTTTTTCAACACCATTCGCTCGCGTGCATCATGCGATGATGCATGGCATTCCATCCAGTTCTGTCAAACTGACTCAGAACTTCAGTTATCGACACTACATCATGGATCGGAGGTATCCCAGTGACTTTCTTCTTCACGCCCGTCACGAAGGGATATGACACGCTCGAAGGGCCATCATATTCCTTCCTGATCGAGCACCCGTCTGGCCGCAGGCTCGTGTTCGACCTTGGCGTCCGCAAGGACTGGAAGAAGATGTCTCCAGTCTCACTGGGCATGGTCAAGCAGCTCGAAACAAAGCTCACCATCAAGAAGGACGTGCATGAGATCCTCGAGGAAAACGGCATTCCCGCCTCGAGCATTGAGGGCATCGTCTGGAGTCACTGGCACTTTGACCACACAGGAGATCCATCCACCTTTGGACCGTCCACAGCCCTCATCGTCGGGCCGGGGTTCAAGGACGCCTTCCTCCCAGGCTACCCTGCAAACACAGAGTCCGTGATTCTCGAATCCGACTACGCCGGGCGGGAGCTCAAGGAGATCGCCTTCAGCCCAGACAAAAAGGTTGGGCGCTTCGAGTCGTTTGACTACTTTGGCGACGGCTCGTTCTACCTCCTCAACAGCCCTGGCCACGCCATCGGCCACCTCTGCGGCCTGGCCCGCGTGACCAGCGCACCGGACTCGTACATCCTCATGGGCGGCGACGCGAGCCACCAGGCCGGCGAGTTCCGCCCGTCCGCCTACCTGCCTCTCCCGGAGTCCATCTCGCCGCACCCGCTGGAGGTCCGGGCGACGATGCCGTGTCCCGGCTCGCTGTTCGAGCACCTGCTTCCGCACGGCGACACGACCAAGCCCTTCTACACGGTCGCCAGGGGGGCGTCACTCTGGATGCCGAAGAGGCCGAGAGGACGATTGCCAAGCTGCAGGAGGCGGATGCGCAGGACAAGGTGCTGGTGGTCGTCGCGCATGATGCTAGCCTGCTGGATGTGCTCGAGTTCTTTCCAGCGTCTGCGAACGATTTTGCTTCCAAGGGATGGGTGGATAAGGGACGCTGGGCATTTCTGAAGGACTTTAAGGATGCTTTGCTCTAGTTGTTTCGCGTGTCTGCCCCCCCCCCCCTACTTTACCTCGATTATGTCTTTCTGTGGATATTCAATCTAAGTGTATCAAAGCGTGAGGGTATCAAGTCAACTATTATAGCAGTCTGGGAGATATTGCCCGATATAATGACCAAATCAATCCACAGAGCCTTGGGGCATCCGTCTTTCTCTTCAGTCAAGTCCACAGCCTCCCACGCTCATGATTCTTGACCGCCCTTGGACGTTCCATGCATCACACAAATACCTCGTACAAGACTTCTCTCTGTAATCATGATTACTTGTTGAGTCGATCATCAGTCCCCCTATTCACACTGAATAAAGCTCAGCCATGATCTCCTGACTATGGTCAGAGTCTGCTAACATGTGGCTCATAAGTACTCTATTCAGCGTGATAAGGACAATATAATATATAAATATAGACTTGTTACTCATTCCTATTCTTTCGTTAGAGCACTGGCAACTTCATTTACGTTCTGCTTTAGCAAGTGCCATGCTAAGTATGATGTTTATGAATACTACCCCATTCTTCTCAAGCACTTTGAGAATGCTTTGTTCTTCTAGCAATGATCGGACAATTTGGGTCTCTGCCATTGTACACTCATATCTTTCCTACATCACTTCTGATATAATTTCATTGTCTCTCCACCTTCGTAGAACGGGTCAGTGACACATTCCTCGTATTAGGACTGGAACAATTCGTTCCTGAATCCTGGACATGGCGTAATTAGTGTAGAACAGCCACAACTTTTTAGACGGTGAAGGATAGTCTGCACAACGTCTGCTGAGTCCTCGCTGCGTCACATCTGCTCACCTTGTGAGCGGGAACTCGATTCTCACCAATAGGCCTGCATGTGGCTTTGAGACACGGACGATACTCCTCACCGCCCAAGTATCCATCAGCAGTAGCCCTCAGTGGTCGTCTCGGCGGACCTTGACTGTGTAGTTACCATGCAGATGCAGGTAATGATCCGCGACCCCTCGAGGTTCTTAGCATCAAATGAAACCCCCGAGCACGAACTGTCGAGGGTCTCACATCCACGCCACCTGCTAATCATGCTCCCCTGCATCTGCCACGAGACAGCCGTCTTTCTAACCTTGCCTGCTTCTTGGTTCTCTTCTTCCCGTCCCAAGAAGCCCCTTTGTCTCAAAAGCCGCAGCCCGGGACACCGCAATGCTGCCAGAGCTGTCGTGCCATGATATCACACAATCAGCAAGCAGGAATCTTTTTTTTTCTTTAATGAGGTGGCGTCCGTCTAACACGAAATACACTCCACTCTCGCTCCAACAGAACACCAGCCCAGTGGTTGAAAACCCGACACCATTGGCGCCAGTGACATCGCACGACCCGTCACGAGACCCTCCTCACCCCTCCTTTCCTACATCTGCCTAATGCACAGCCCTTCCGCAGAGCCCCTGGGAGTTCGGGAAGGGGAATGAACAGGTGTGGGGGCCAGAACAACACAGGCGGCTGGGGGGGGGGGGGCTGGGTGTCTAATTTCTGACCCCCTCATGCAACTCCAGGAATTGTTATCTAGGTCGAGTATCACAATTTCACCGTGAATAAGGCAGGTAAGGCTCGGGTTCTCTTGGTGTTAGGAGGGAGGTTCTACTTGCTGACACGGGAAGGCTGGTGGTTGGGTTACGCAGCTTTGTTCGAGAGTAGGGCTGACGTTCGCGCCAACGTTCACGCCAGGATGTTTCAGTAACAGAACCTTCCGAGAGGTGTTTGCACGACGTGGGGACTGTATTCTGCATCCAGCTAGGTAAGCAGTTATTGGTTACGATACGCCTAGCTGCCATCTTCCCTTCATCTAATCAGACCGATTGGTCGGCGTGAACATGCACAGGAAACAAGAGATGTGAGAGGGGGAATCATGAACTGGGTATGTGAGCCTTGTACATTGTCTCATTCATTGTAGCAATATGGGACTCGATCAAGAGTGAAAACTTCAAATGCGGATACATGGATATGTCCTCGTAAACAAAACGCTAAACAACGTTCATCATAAAAACTCTTGTGCTGGACAATGTCGTTTGCAGGCATTCCATGTGCATTGCCATGAGAAGAACTGAGGCAGGAAAACAAGAAAACAGACAAGTGGAAACAAAACAACCAAAAATACAAACGCCAAAATAGATGCTTTCGGCGCTGTGGGGCCAACTGGTAATAATCATGTCTGTTCTCTTCGTAAAGGCCATGCATGTCCTGTTACGCCACGCCTGACACCGAACACCGGGAAAAATCATATCAGAAAGTCAAACCCATTTACCTGAAGTACATATAACAATTAGGGCAATTACCAAAAAATGTGGCCAGGTAGAAGCGTAGAAGATGGTGGCATGGTGGCCGTCTTTAGAAAGCCGGAATAGGGCTGGTCTGTCGGAGTGGGCTATGGTGACGATGCTCGCCCGACGCCCTGCGCTGGGTGAAGACGCGATGCATGAAGGCGCGGGGCCCGGTAGAGTCCGTGTCGCCCAGGACGGGGATCAGGCGAGAGGGCTTCTTGGTCTGCCAGCGCTCCCTGATGCAGTCGTCGACGAGGGCCACGAGACCACTTGCCATGATGACACTTGATGAATGCCGTTAGCGATGATCCAGTAACATTACTGTGAGAGGAGAGAATACAAAGACTTACTCGGCAACATCAGTGGCAGCATCCAGAACCCCATGGTCGTTGATCCACATGGAACAGGGCGGGACCCAGCCGCCCGCCCTCTCGTCATCCTCGACCTGGTTTGGCGAGCGTGTCTCAGGCCTGATATGAGCCACAGGGTTCGGCTGGCCGTCGCGGATGAGGTGGAACGAGACGACGCCCTCGAGGTGCTTCTCGACCACGCGCTTCCACGCATACTTGTGACCCCACCAGCCGAACTCGTAGCGCGTGTTCTTCTTGTTGGACCCCTTGCGCTCCACGTCGACGCGCGCATAGTTGCTGAACTCGAGCTTGATGGCGTTGCTGGCGCGGTGCTGGCCCTGCCTGTGGTGGTGGTGGTGGTGATCGCCCCCGGAGGACCACGACGAAACGCTGCCCGCGTCGACGCTCGTGTCCGAGTGCGAGGTGGCCGGGCGCTGTTTCTCGCCCGGCGACGACCCCCGCTCGAGTTGTGCCGGCGCACGTGGTGGTGCGGCTTGGCCAGGCTCTTCATGGCCGTCGACATGGACCGCTGCAGCGTGGGGCGGCCGTTGTTCTCGTGGTCCTCCCTGCGCTTCGAGCAGCACACCTCGCGGCCCGAGTCGCGGCAGTACCGGCGCAGGGAGAACTCGCGCTTGGCCAGGTCGTACATGCGCAGGTGGAAGAGCTGCGTGGCCACCCTCCTGCCGCTGTGGCTGCGCCGGCTGGGGGCGGCCATCGTCTCCACGCGCAGGTTCATGTTGCCGTCGGCGGTGAAGTCGTCGTGGCGGATCGAGAGGCGGTCCATGCTGGGGTAGTACTGGGCAAACTCCCTGGGGGTGGAGGCCCGGACGTTGGGCTCGGAGATCTCGTGGTTGTAGGATGGTAATGGTGGGATGTAGTCGTAGTCGTTGCGGTCCCTGGCCAGCTCTCCCTCCCGTCGTAGACAGAGGTCTTGTTCGTCCTCGTCCTCGTCCTCGCCTGAGGAGTCTGTGGATGCGTAGGTTTCCACCGAGGAGCGCGGGACTGTTGCCGTGCTCGGGGATATGTCCTCGTCGCACTCGATGTACTGTACGTAAGGCTTGCCGTACTCGACGGAGCAGGACGTTGATGAAGCTGCTGGCCCCCTCATGGACTCATTTTCTCGACTGTCGGCATCCCACTGGTGATATTGATTTGATATGGAAGGCATTGTGGTGGAAGAGCGTCTTGCGTTGCAAAACAAGACAACACAAAGATCTAAGGGAGGAAATAGAGAGGAAAGCAAAGGTGTCAAAAGGTTTTCTGTTATCAGGGCTTCCACGGATGATCGAAGCTCGTGACGACTTGATTAAAGTGTGGAATAAGCGCGGGTGCAAGACCCTATTATGACACCTGGGTGCGTGGGTGTGTATTGCGCTGCCTTACTTACAGCTGTGCTCTCGGGCGGCGTTGCGGCAGTAGCAGTGGCAGCAGCAGAGGCAGGCAGGCAGACACGAAGGAACAAGTGGTGGGGGAGTATTTATGGGGCGAGGGTGGGAAGGCTGCAAGACGTAGACCTTGGGGCTGTGTAGGGTCGTTGGATGTCGATACGGTAGCTTGGGTGGCCCCCGGGGACTTCAGGTGAGGCAGACGTGTAGGCTCGTCAGGGGGAATAGACTTTTGGTTTCCTGGAGGACGAGGCTTGGGGCGGGTGGTGGAGCTCGTGTCAGTGACAGGCTGTGGTTGACGGAATGTGAAGAACGGGCCTTGCTGGGTTACATGTTTCGTGTGAAGTTGATGTTTGACAGGTACGTGGGGTTGTAAAAAGAAGGAGGATGAAGAAGATGGATGGCATCGGAAGTCAGGATATATGTGTGTGTGGGGAGGTGATATAGAAGAGAAGCGCCCAGCCCTGCATTACACCAAGATCAGTAGTATAATCTTGTCTCGCGTATGAGCAAGCGATCAAGCCACGAAGGGGGGGAAGAAAAAGTGTACTTTGGTACATGATTACTTCGTGTTGTGCAAGTACAACTGAGATAGCTAGGTGACCTTCAAGGGCCGAGACCGACCAACGAGGTGTGGGTGGTATCCCAATGGCAGCGCTGGCCGCCGATGGCAGGCTCGCCAGACCTCCAAGCGAGCTGCGAGGTGACGGGTGGCCTCGGGGGGGGGGGGGTTTACAGGCTTCCCGGTGTAGTGTGGCCGACGGAACCAAAGAAGCCCTTGTAAGAGAAGATGTTTTTTTTTCCTTCCTTCTTTTTCTTTTTGACAAGGGGGCCTGTACAGTATGTGTGATCGGGCGGCTACGGAATAGTATTCACTGGCCGGCTCCCTGCCCATGAAGATCTTCTGTCCAGAGGGAGCACCTTTGATTCCCTGCAACATGTGATTTTCTTTTCTCGATTCCCCACCATTCAGTAGAGTGCATTGATTAATTGTGCAAGCTGGATTGGATAGTTCAGTACGACAACGTGATTGCTAGATTACCGGGCGGTTTTCCTGCCGTACAAAGGACGACATTCCTGCTGCTTGCCCATCGGTGTATGAGTTGCTGTGACTGACTCCCTTTCTCGACGGCACATCGTCCCGGATCCACGCACATGCGGTGGGGAGATCGCTGACAAGTCAGCCGCTGCACGTACTCCGGGCTTTGTCACAGCACATCCTCGGATGCAACCCTGCTGGTTACAGCAGATGACTGGTCTGGTGAATAGAAACAGTGATCGCCGTGTTTAGACGGAGAGCCTTGCGTACAAGTCTGAGAGGCCAGCAGAGCCTGAAGTCGGGAGCAGTGGCAGCAATATCATCAACAACAACCAACACCTCCTCCTGCCTGCAGATCGACCAATGATCGAAACATCTCATACCAGCAGGAACGAGAAGGAGGAAGGATGGGCTCTGCCCAACTCCGACGTACGCCTTCTTGTCCTGAATGGTTGTGGTTTGTCCGCGGAATCCCCGGCGGCATCCGAGGAACAAACAGAACCCCAAGCTGACCCTGAGTGGGACCGCCGAAGTCTGGAGTAGTAAGGCAATAGTCTGAGGGGGTGTTAACTCAGCATCGTGCCTTGAAGGCTGCTGACAATCTTTCTTCCCTGTCCTTCTGAGCCCGGCGAGTGGCTGAGAGATTATTTACTGTATCAGGCAGTGGGCGAGGGAGGGGTCGAGAAATCAGCTCACGTACGTCCCATGGCGCCGGTAGGGCAAAAGAATAGGAGGGGGGAGGAGGGTGGGAATTACAATTAGTGCGGGATGGTTGGAATGGAAGGCTGGAAAGGGTCATGCAGGACAGACAGCCTGGTTGAGCGAGTCAGCGAGGAACAGTCTGAAGGGGACTGTAACCAGGTCAAGCAGGTGTTAGCAGCAGCGTTGACAGGTTTGGTGGGGGGGCTGCAGCGCAGGATGCCAGCAAAACGTGTTAGTGACATACCGACAGGCCACTCTGGGTTCAGAACGTCCAGGCCATGGTGTCCCATCACTCCACCACGGCTTGGTAGTGGTGTGACTTGTACATGCCATACAGTAGTACCTTTTTTAGCCTTTTCTTTTGCTAGTAGCTTCCTGTCTATTCCTTGTGTCTCTCTCTTGTTTTCTTTTGCCTGATTTCGAAGAGGAAAGAAACAGTAAAGAAGGCGGGAGTATTTACTCACTACCCTATCTTGCAGATCCCGACTTATTCCGCAGAAACATGCAGGCAGCTCGAGAATCTGGTATGCAGAACTGATTATTCCAGCCACTGACTCCAATACATTGCAGATGGAAAGGCCGTCATACAGAGAGTACAGCAGTAGAGCCCGAGCTGAACAGGCCAGGGTCAACCCAACAAGCCTCTGAATGCTCCCACACACACACCATCTTTCTCGACCTCTACATATGACTATAGTAAAGTACCACCATTTTACTACATCACTACCCTGTACAGTGCATCTCCTCAAGACAGCGCCGTGGCTATTATAGCGCTAGCCACACCTGAAGTCCTTTAGTGGTGTTGCTTTCTCCCCCCCCCCCCCGTATGCAACGTTTTGTCGCATCCCAGACCACACAAGAAGTCTCCTGAGTGCCATTGGCATCGAGATGCAAAGAATTAATGGTTGACGACATGTCGCACGACATGTCCATCCTTCTCTTGTATTGGACAGTCTATTGTCTCGTGTGGCATCCGCCGCCTGGAGGGGTCAGATTGCATTGAGCAGATTCGAAAAGAAAGTTAGCGTCTATTCTGAAATTCCTGTGCAAGGTAATAATACTCATTCCCGTCACGACCACGACGACCTACCGTCGTCTGCCTGCTGTGTGAATAGACTCCGTGAGGCTAATCTCGAGGAAGACACAAGTCTCGACGTCGTGCGCGGACCACAGTAGTTCCGGTCAGCTCTCGTGCGTAAAGGCGGCATCATTTGGACGACGAGCCTTCGTGCGTCCGAGCTGCCGTCACTTACAAACACCATCTCATGCTGCTGCAGCACACCCTCGGCAGGCGAGCGGACGCTACGACGATGCTGCCGCCACCAGCCTCTATCTCAGGCAAGCCGAGGCGCGAATGCAATATCCCCCGGCGGTCTTAGCAAAGTACAATGACGTCCTCATCTTTCTTCGTTTCTTTTTCCAATCTCGTCTCCCGCTCCTGGTGGTAGCTTCAGCTCCCCGTTCAGGGGTGACGTCGAGGGATCGATCGACCTTGAGATGGGGGTTTCAGTGTCTCGTAAACAAAAAGTCCGCTAGGGTTACGCAACGCCGCATGCACTTTTTTGCTTCCCTTGCTTGTTCTGTTGTCATGATTCTTCCTACCTCTTGTGTTCATCGCTTCGTCACTACTGCCCACAATTTTCCTGGGGTACCTGCAGTGCCCACTTGCACTGCAGCGCGTGCATGTGTGTGCTCGTGTGTGTATGTGTGCGTGTGTGTGTGTGCGCGCGCGTGTGTGCTGATCGATGCCCAACTTTTCCCCTTCCTATCCGTCTAGTTTGGCCAGTAATATTCAAAACACCGACTCATTGGTCTTCACCATGGTCATGAGAATGAAAAAAAAGTGACACCTCTCTCTAGAGATCCCACGTCGCACCGTATCGGAAGTCCTTCACCACGGGAATGGACCACAAGTACGCTGCCGTATCGACGCCTGCCCTTGCCTGCCTGATTACCATCCCATCAGGCACTTATCAGCACCGAGGGCTCGGCAGGGGCGAAAGGTGGTCAGCCAGGCCGGCCCAGAGCGCCTCGGCACCATTGCTGAATGGCTCGGGTCTGCGACGATGGAGCGACTCTCGGCGCTATACTCTTCCTCATATCTCTTGCATGCGGAGAAGGCTGATCACTGACTTGTTCATTGGGGCTGTGGGTACCTTGTTTCTTCTCTTTTTTTTTTTTTTTTAAACCCCCCCTGGTGGGAGAAGCACCAATAGTTTCTTAGTGGTCCACACCAACGAAGCCGACGGCGATCTTCTTTCGAAAAAAAAAAATAAGACACACCTCCTCCCGCCCCAGACGATTCGCTCGCTGCATTGGGAGGGAGGGGAGGGGAGGGGAGGGGAAATCCACATGCTTTGCTGTCAACTTTGTCCTGCAGGTTTCCCCTCCTTTCGGATCTCTCGCCTGCAGCACGGTCTCACAGTGAGACAGCAACGTGCGCATCAGAAGGACGACCAAACGTTCACCTCTTCCCATCTCATCGTGGTATATAGTATCCCGCCATGCATGTATGCATGCATGTGCTGTATGCAAGTTGGTGTGCAGTCAGGCCCTTGTCGCCGCATCCCCCGCCTGCACCCTCCCGGTCGCGGCACATCGAGAGAGATTCTTGAGTTGTGGCATGTCCTCATAGGGTGGCCCAAACTCGCGGCCAAGGAACCCCCGGCCCATGTGTTGTGTGTGTGTATGCAGGCGATGCGACGCCGCGGAACGACCTCCTGCTCGTCCGCGGGTGAAGAGAAGGAGGAGGGTGGGAGGAGAGCCCAAAACTGTTTTTCCACTTGCCATTTCCTGATGGCGCGACCTGTGCTTCGTCTATTGGCTCACTATCAAAAGAGAAAGTATGTACTTTGTGGACTATCTATCGTTAAAACCCGGCTTGCCACGGCTCTGTAGGCGATACTTTCATAGATCGGTCTAGGTCCACACACTATCTGGATCTCTCTCCTTCTTAAGTCCTTTTTCTTGTCTACTCGCGAATGACAGACGAAGCCAGAAAAGCGAGCTCTGGATGGTCAGGGATAGATGAACACTTTTCTTCCTTCGTCTCTCAATTCTCGTGCCGTTGGGCCATTGGGCTCGCTCCGTCCGGGGGGCCATGTGATGGCGCGGGCAGATCTGCTGCAACTTTTGACCACCCTATGCCCGAGCTCCGGACCAACTTGTCCATCGCACTGCTCATGGGCCAAAATTTCCCGTTGATGGTGTGACGACCATGCTGCATCTGACCCCGAGTAAAGTGGTAGTATCCCATCTACTTCCGTTGCAATAAGAAGAGAGATCGACATCAAGTATTGGTGATCTACTCTGAAGGCCTTGGAATATCCGAGGGAGTCATGCGCACCCCTTCTCGTGTAGCCAATCCTCCTCCCAACGTCGAGCTAGCAGCGCAGGCAGCCAGCCACACTGCTCCTCTCCACTTCACCCGCCCAATGTCAAGTCCGTATGTTGTTGCATTCTATGCCGTGCCACACGTTTGAAGGTTCTCCGACAGGGCGGAAAGACGGAGGGTAGCAAGGTGTTCTAGAACACCACGTTCCACGACGTCAGAGTGCTGATCCAGTCCTCCTCTTCCTCCTTCTAATCATTGCTGCAGCAGGGAAATCTGCTGAGAGACGAAAAATAGCGGACGGCCCGACGGACTGCTCTAGTGAAAGCCGTACCATCATGACACAACAGAAGCAAACATGAACACCTGACCTCCTTCCAAAGGGCCTTATTTAGACGTTCTTTTTTGTAGAACCGAGACCATCCCGAGGGAGAGATCGTCGACCTGTCTCTGCTGGGACCCTCCTCTCCGACCATGCGTTCGTTAGTCCGTTTGTGCGTGTGTCGTTGTTGTGTTGCTGTCTGACGCTGCGATCTTCCTGCTGATGACGACAGCTGTGATACCTGCCTGCCCCGTGGGTACGTCGTGCCTCAACGGGATGTGGTGCGGGTGATCGAATCGGGAGACGGGAGGGGGTACTTGCTGTACTTTCTCTACTCTTTGCTCACCGTCATTGGTAGAGGGGGTGAGAAGGTCGCTGCTGTGCTCTCGCGCTAGGCTCAGCATCGTGGCCCTGCTGCGCCTTGGGTGCTGATGGTGATGCTGCCTCGGTAGTGTGTTCATATGCAGGTGAGAGGATAATGAATGCACAACTTGACTAGATCGACCGCACAAGTAATTGGGGGGAAAATAAGAGGGGGTGAGAGGCTGTGCTGTGATCAGCATTGTCTAGCTAATTAACGGGTTGCACGAACGATAGTGACAGTATTGGTCCTGCCATGGCATTGTCCTCAACAGCCTGGCCCAGATATATGTTTAGAGGTCATGCATCTACGTGGGCGCCTCTTCCCGTACTTCGACAAGGAAACACAGCTGAGCTGGATCTTATTCTTCGTTCAACACTTGAGCTTGGAGAAAGGAAACAAGAAAGAAAGAAAGGGAGAGAAAAAAAAGGACAGACTGTCTATCTATGGGTCTCAGCGTTTCCCTTGCTCAAGCTGTGATGTGCGCTGTTACCTGATAACTGTTACTTCACTTGATAATTACCCGTTGGCATCATCACCTTGCACTTTGGCAAAGGTGGAAAAAGGCAAGATATATAATCAATATTTCCCGAGCATACAACTTGGATCAGGGCAAGTATCCTTTCTCTGAGACTTGCGCATTCTTGATTGTTCTCAGTGTAGCCCATCCAATGTCACTTGTGTATGCTCATTATAGCCCTAGCTTTCACTGATAATTAGATGACTGAGACAAGGACGCACTCTTGATTGACTAATTAATTACCACGGAAAACTCTCCCTTGCTGGTGATTAAATATTTAGCTGGTGTGATTGATCTTGCGGGTTGCAAGTTCAGGTGGCCTTTTCGTCTCAGTTTTCTCAGATTCTGCTCTTAGACTCTGGTGTCAATGGCGACCCGGGGACGTTCCTCACAAACCAAGTGACAAACATGGACCTTATTGTCACAGCCTAGAAGAGGACATTCAACTGGTCATAGTACTTTGTACTCTGGAATATCAAGTGGAGGCTAGCATTAAGATATCGACTGTAGGTGTAGAGTGGCGATGCAAGTACAAATGGCAATAAATAACAAGTAAGGCTATGTAACATGTGGCCCTGGATCAGCTTGACTGCCAGGGAAGTATGCCACTCGAGGCCACATAGATGGACTCAACTAATTCAACCTTCAAATTGTCCTGCAGTGATGAATAAACTAAGACTCGAAATGACTGATGCAGGTAACACTGAAGGGAGCAACACAGAAAACGAGTGGGTGATCTGGCCACAGCTCTTCTCAAGTGTGCAATGCTTGTTTGGGTGCTGCTGCGCAGTACGACCAACAACAACCATATTAGGCCCTAGACAAGGACAGTCCCGATGACTACAGCTCATGGGCTGCCTTAGCCTTCTGGACCCTCACCTTAGGCTCACTTCCCGGCTTCAACTTCCTTTGTGACCTCCGTACCACCGGCAGCCCATGCCACGTCCAGCAAAGCAGCACTAGAACCAAGCCCCTCGATTCGGGCTCTTCTGCGGACTTCTCCGCGGACTTGCACTTCCTCCTCGGCTATCGCGAGCATTGTCATTGTCGTATTGGCTCCTACTCGACTGAGCGGACGATTGTGGGCTCTCGCGGGAGCTGCCGATGCACCCAGGACACCATTTTCCTGTACATCTCATTGGCATAGACGGCTGGCCAAGTTCCTAGTTCTGGCCCTCCCAGCCAACCCAGCTGCGCGGCATGATGCGCCAGATCTTGACCTCGCCGCTGCGGAGATCATCCAGCTTGAAGCTTTCGATCTTGACCTTCTTGCTCTCGCGCCCCTGCTCCCAGGCACGGACCTTCTTCTTGGTACCGTCCCACTCTGCAACGACACCCACGTGGTCCGGCTTGCCTACTTCCACGCTGTACTTCGCGTGCATGGGCCCGTGCTTGCCTTGGAACTTGGCATTCCGGATGCTGATGATGTCGCCAGCGCGAATCTGATCGGTTTGTGTGGTGCTCGCATTGGCCAGGTTGGAGTAGACAAGTGCACCGTAAGCGCGAGTACCGACGGGCAGGAGAGCGTCCTTCAGTGGCTTGAGCAGCTCTAGAACGAGGCCTTGTGGCGTCCCGTCCCCAACGATGGTATCCTTCTTCCCGGTGACTGCATCAGAGATGGGCCGGCCAAAGCGCTCATAAGATTCCTCCAGCTGATCCTGGCGCAGGCTGCGGGGTGGACCTTCGTGGCGTTGCTCCAGGTGCACATCATTCGCATCCTGAGGATCGAAGCGCACCGTGATGACTGTCTGAGAGTAGTCTTGGAACAGGACATAGATGTCGCGCGTCACAGTCGTCTTGACGCCGCGCTGCGTTGACTGAGATTCCTCCGACTCGTAGAAGATATCTTTGCGGCCCTGCAACTGAGGCGGCAGTCCCTTGGGCTGCATCCACCATCCCGATTGAGGGGCCAGGTCAACGTCATTGGCAACGAACCCAGACTCCATAGATGGCCGGCCGAGCATATCCATTGATCGACGGCCGGCACGAACATCTAGAGAGGCGCGGTGTGGGGCCTGCGGACGACTAGCTGAAGCCGCAGGTGAACCTCTCTGCTCCGAGAAACCCTGCTGCGACGTCTCGCCAGCGGTATATGCATCGTCTGCAGGACGAGCCGGAGGAGGAGGTGCAGGCGGGGGAGAAACCTGGCATCACACTTGGTCTGGCTGACGTCGCATTATAGTTGTAGGGATCATAGTCGTCATCGTCCTGCTCGACCTCCTTCGTCGGCGGTGGTGGCGGAGGAGGGGCCCCGCGAGGAGCGTCAACAGACTTCCGAGCATCTGTGCGACTGTCCGGCGGAGGCTGGCTTGGCACTGGTGGAGGGGCTCTTGGGGCTGCGGCAGATGGTATCGGAGGGGGAAGAGAAGGAGGTGCGTCCTTTGGAGAGGCCACTGAGAATGTGTCGTCGATGCTAGACTCTCGTTCGTGAGCCTTCAAAGCATCTTTGTGGGGAACGGAGGAAGCGATATCGGTATCGTAGTCCCCTTCATACTCTGTGACTTCTTCGTTGTCGTCGTCCACTTGGTCATCGGCTGTGGATGTCTTTGGCAGGCCACCGGGTGGAGGGGGTGGAGGCGGCCGAGTCTGCGTCGGAGGTGCCGGAGCACTTCCGGGGACAGGTGGCGGAGGCCGACTAGCCCTCTTGTTTGTGGGCGACACTGGCATGTCCTGTTCGTCATGAAACTTGGGAGATGTCGGCATTCGAGGAGAGGTAGGCACAGGGGGTGCTGGGGCACTGATGGGCGGCAGAGGTGGCGGCGCGCGGGTCGCAGGGGGCTCCTCGCCTCTGGGTGTCTCGAGAGGCTCGCCTACCTCTGAAGCCTCATCACCAGACTCGGAGCCTTCACTGGGGGGACCAGGAGTGGCAGGAGGGGGTCGCGCTGCGGATAATTAGTAGAGTATTCTCCAGAAATCAAAAGTCGAATACGTACACTCAGTGGGGATAGGCGGAGGCACAGGACGCGAGCCAGGAATGGGAGGCGCACCAGTAGACGCAGCAGGAACTGAGATTGTGTTAGGATCAGGATCAGAATATATGTCCACGACGATGATGGTCTTACCAGCTGGGGGACTGCGCGGAGCAGGTTCGTCGTCCTCGGCTGTTTCTTCCTCTGCAGGGGCTGGCTCTTCCTCTGGTAGCTTGGGACGACCCATACCAGGCAGGGGCATCATCATAGGAATCGGAGGAGCAGCGCGTGGAGAAGGCAGATCGTGTGAATCCTCACTCGTACGCTTCTCGGAGGACGAGGCCTTCTTCTTCTTGGACGGCAGTGACGGAGCAGCTCCAGGCATAGGCATGCCGAACATGCCAGGCATTCCCATGCCTCCTCCAAGCCGAGCCATGCGCGCACGAAGCTCTTCTTTGCGACGGAACTCCTTGGCTTCTTCGTCCTCCTCCTCCTCCTCCTCTTCGTCCTCCCTCTCGTCTTCCTCCTCGCCGGCTTCCTCCTCTTCCGCGTCCCCTGCTTCTGCTACCGCGGCGGGGTGTCCAGGTATCGACGCTCGAGATGGGCGCCGTGGCTTTTCGTCGCTATCATCGCGCTCCGTAAGCTCTTCTTGGTCCTCTGTCGTGTCGCCTGCGCCGGACAGGTCCGCTTCGTTCCCATCTCTAGGCTCCGGGTCTTTGGACGGCTTGCGACGGGGTGGAGCAGGCATCCTGGGAGGATGGCCTTCGTCGAGCGATGGTCTACCGCCAGTCTCGCCGGTGTCTCTGCGCTCCATCAGAGGCGCAGCAGGAGGAGAGGCAACCTCCTCTTCGGCGCCCTCGGTGGGTTCATGGCTGTGCATTCTCGGCTTGGCAGGGCGCTTTGGCTTCTCCTTCTTGGCAGCAGCCTCTGCATGCCTCTGCGCCTGCTCTTGCTGTTGTTTCTGGAGCAAGGCCATGCGCTCCTTCAGACTCATCGGCTTGGGCTGATCCTCTTCGCCCTCCTTCGGCTCCGATGGGAGCAGCCCTGCTTTCTGCGCATTTTCGACGTTTTCGGCCTCCCTCTCCCTGATCTCAGGGTCCTCCTCTCGACGATACACAGGGGCAACGGGAGCACTGCGCTGTGTAGGCACGTAGGTATTCCCCTTGGGAGGTGGAGCGACAAAAGGTTTCTTGATGAACGAAGAGCTGCCGCCTGAACCACCGAGACCACTCGGTTTGAACGGCGCAATTGGCGGAGCAGCGGGTTTGTTGAAAGCAGCAATGCGGTCCTTGAAGGAGCTGCTAGCCGGCTTCTCCGAGACAGGAGGCGGTCCGCGCTTGACGGGTGCTGCCTGCGGGGGGGACTGGGGAAGGACCGGCTGCGCAGGAGCTCGAGGTGGTGAGGACGGAAGCACGGGCTCGGCTGGTCTCGGCGCAGGCGGAGAGGTCGGAACTATGGGCTCGGCAACTGGAGGAGGTGGTGGCGAGCTGGGCTTCACCTGCTCGATGTCAACCGCCGGGGCGGGCACAGGAGGCGAGACAGGCTCATCGGGAACGACGGGGGGCTCTTCCGGAGCTGGCTCGTGTTCCTTCTTTGGCCTCGCTCTGGTGGGACGCGGCGGAGCTACAGGCTCATACTTCTCGACAAAGTTCCGAGGAAAGATGCCCTCCTGCTTTGCGCCAGACTCGTCGACATACTCGCCGGTATACCAGTCTTCGTCCTCCTCATCCGTGACCGTTATGATCTGACCAACGCCAAATTGAAGGTCGTCCTCGTGGGGCGAGGCGTACTCGTAGATAGCTTTGACCTTGAAGGACATAATGAAGCGCCCTGGGGCCAAGCTAAGACGATGGGTTGGCGCTGTCGCCGCGCTTTGAAATATCTAAGTATAATGCGATCCAGATTAGGCGCCGCCGGTGACGAGGTGCAGGGGAGCAGCTGCAGTTGAAATTGCCGATGCGAGAGACGATGTTCGTATGATGAAGGCAGGCAAGCCGGAAGACGAATGTCCACGACGATGACTCTAGTTGCGAGCGAAAAATAAAACTGGTGACGGCGGAAGATGATGCGAGTAGCAACGCTGAAACTTGGTAAGAGAGCAAGTGGTAAGCTTTTGGTGGCTGCGGGAGAAAGGAAACCACGGTGACGCTGCCTGGGCCGATCGGTCAGGAGCTTCAGGCAGATTTCAGGCGGGACGGCGCTGTGGGACGTTGCGGGCGAAGCTAGAGCCGACGTCAGCGGTTTAACCAAAAGACAGAGGCGCAACATCCAGTTCTTTTCCGCGACATGCCGTCTTGTGTACTGTGACTACTGTGACGCCGCAAGCAACCCCCATGAGAGCCACCTCGACCCCTCCTGCACTCTTGCGGTACACCACCCAACATAAACTTCCTGGAATGCAAAAGGGCCAAACATACCGCTAGCCGTCGCAGGGATCGGTTCCAACGCTCAATGACTCTCTGTATCTCCTCCGTGCTTGTATGTATATGTGCGCGTCTCCTCCTCCGTCTCTGTCGACCAAGGTGTGCTTGGTGGGCAGGACTAGACAAAGAGAGGTATTTGATCGCACGTCTTTGAGCAGGGCCGACGAACGGAGGCGGAGGGAAAAGGCGGAGCGTAGGGGGGAGGGGGTGACCTGAAGATGTCGTCGACACAGGTCGAGTGATCAACTGCCACCGTCCTCTGTTAGGTTATTATCAACTCATTCAAAGCACACAAGACAGACGCCCTTGACTACGCAGTCGACAGGACGGGGTTGGTCAGGCCTTTTGTCTTGGAATCGTTGGCGGACGGTGGAGGGCAGACCGGAGTGGATGGAAGTGGACTGTGCATTAGTCTCCTAGGCACCTCTGACACTGTGGCTGGACGCTGCGCATGAAAATAGCCTATGTAGCCCCACCATTGACGTCTGCAAACGCGCGACCACAATTCAAAAAGTCATGCATCAAAGGCACACAGCTTCCCTAGGTCCCAAGCCTGAGAAGCGTTTTCTGTCAGCTTTTCTCCTCAATACGACAGATACCTACCGCTGGGCAGATACGTGATTCATTGTGTTGGCTGTCTACTAGAGCCGTGGCGCTCTGCAGGCTACAGAGTGTCTACTGAGTCTTAGCAGCTCCGGCAGCAACAGTTACGATCCCCTTTTCCATCAGCGACATCACCATGGCCTCACGAGCGTCAAAGCCCGTCAAGGGCATTCTCAAGAAGCCCAAGACTACTCCAACAGAACAGAGCCAAGGGTCGATCTCATCGACGCAGTCCGATCCCCGCGCGATAGCTCTTCACCACGCGCGACTCCTCCAAGACCGAAAGGACGTCGAAGCGCTCATTTTCAATCACATCCTGACCCTTCTCGATCTCCCCCTGCAACCATCTCACCCGGCCTCGTCTCCACACCCATCCGACATCGAAACTTTCCTCTCGCTTGTCCGCATCTTCCAGCCGTCCGACTACGACGACCTGATTACAGAGCGAAACTTGAACGAGAACAAGTGTGGTTACGCCTTGTGTCCGAACCAGCGTCGCAAGTACAAGGGCGCCGGGACGTACAAGATGGTGAACAAGGGGAGAAAAGATTTTGATATCGTCGAGACCAAGGAGCTGGAGAAGTGGTGCAGCACAGAGTGCACACGGAGGGCTCTCTGGGTCAAGGTGCAGCTCAACGAGACGGCCGCCTGGGAGAGAGTGGGTTTACCAGAGTTGAGGGTCGAGCTCTACCCCGAAAAGGACCAGAAGGACAAGATTGGCTCGGAGGCCAACATCATCCAAAGAGGTAGTCAAGACGAGCCTCAGAGGCTGGCTACCGAGATGGCCAGGTTACAGCTGGAGCAAGATCGCGAGACTGCGAAGCACGCCGCAGCACTGGCCCTGGAGAGAGGCGATGGTGCCGAGGAAGCTTCCCGTCGCTCTGTGGATGTTGTTGTCCGCGAGAAGAAGGTGACCACTGAGCCCGAGGCCCCATCCCTTGGCGACAATACCATTGAGGGCTACAAGTCGAGATTTGGCACTGGGGGCAAAGATAGCCCTCCCTTCAATGAGGGTTCGTAATAGTAGGGGAGTACGGACGAGACGTTCCGCAGCCTTGATACAAAAGCAGACATGGAGTCATGGTTGACTTATACGATACCCACATACTCAATTTACAGATCATATTGGCAACACTTTACAATCAGCAAGGAATAGGGCCACATGACAGACATCCGTCCGGGAAGAACGGAAACCCCGTCAAGATGACCAAGGAGGGCACTAGATGTAGCGCGTGGTTGGGGGTCCCTTAGACACTCCCAAGCCAGATGCAAGCACGCCTCATCGCGAAAGTGGAGAAAAACTGGCAATCAAGCTTCTTCTCCGGAATTACCCAAGAGAATCAGCGACACCTTGTAGGAGCACGAGATCTACATTGGATCTAGCTGGTAAAGCTCACTACTTTCCACATTGGCAGCAGTAGATGTGCCGCAGACGCCAGAGACGCCACAACCCTGTATTTCCCAAAACCAAGCCTGGTATCCGTATCAATGTCCCTCATGCATTTTGTAAAATTTTTCTTTTCGGTATCCTCATCACCGCCGCACACGTTGTGTTTAGGTAGGTGTCGTTAGAAAGGAAATCGCTTAGTCGCGACGGGGAGGGCGGTCGCCGAAGCGGCGGCCACCACGCTCCTGAGGCTGAGCCTGGTGGACCTGGTTGACAGTGACGGGGACGGAGTCGAACTGTGCGAGAAGACGATCAAGTCAGCCTCCCACATTGTTACATGATTCATTGTGCTGAAAGAGGGGTAGAGAACTTACGCCGAGGTGCTTGAGCAGAGCCTTGGTGTCCTGGTCGACCTCAAGCTGGCCAGACTCGGTGGTCTGGGTGAAGTCGAGAGCAGAGACCTCAGGAACGTACTGGTCCTTGCGCTCGCGCTCCTCCTCCTGCAGCTTGAAGGAGATACCACGGACGGGACCTTGCTGGATACGCTTCATCAAGTGGGTGGTGTAGCCGGCAATCTATATTCAAATGCTTGTCAATTCCCCATCACTCCACACACATTTGGGAATTGCAGCCCATTTCCTTGTGCTGGACGATGTTGTTCGAACGCACCTTGTTGCGCAGGCGCTTGGAAGCAATGATGGCAATCTCATCGCAGATCCTCTTGTTGGTCTCGAAGTCCAGGGTGAGCTTGGGGTAGTACCGCTCAATGATGACCTTGGCGGACTTCTTGACAGTCTTAGTGCGAACGCGACCCATTTTGACGGTGTTGTAGGGAGGGTTTGGAGGTTGTCGAGAGGATGAGGCTTGGGTGGGTTGTCGTGTTGAGCGTTGGTTGACAAAATTCTTTGGCTATCCCCAATGCTAAGTTCAAAGTTCGCTCCTGCCGCTTCGGGTGGGTAAGTGGTGGTCCGTGCGCGAGGGCAAAGATGCACGTGACCTGCTATCAGGTGATAGCGCATCATTGCCGGCGCCGCCCATGGCCTAGGTCCAGGCGGGCCTAGCAAGTCAGGAGTACAGATGACGGTGCAGAAATTGGGAAGTGCCATATTGACAGAGCCTGAAGAGCTGTTCCTCCATGAGATACATGTATCCTTTTTTCTCGGGTCTCAATACTGTACAAGTGAGGATCCCCCCTCGTGTTCGTCTGGCTTGTATCTTTGAACAACTAGAATGGCCCGTAATCCTCTTCAAGGCCACCTGCTCCTTTAGACCCTCAAATTGAATTACGTTGTTCATTTGCCCAGTCTAGCCCGTAAGTGCTGGAGCTGCCACTCCTCCAAGTAGCCTTCCCCCGAAGCGCCTTGGCTGATCTCGGAATTCTGAGCTGCATGGCCTCTTCTACCGGGTTGTCGACTGCCTGGTGGTATAGCTGCCTTTCTCCCTGCATCTCCTCCTGTACCAACTTGGATTGTCTCTCGGCCTCTTCGATATTCACAATAGCCCGACCATCAGAGTTGATCTGGGCGGATACAATGTTGACCCAGAGTTTGGACCCGCCAGGCTGCTTGAAGTCTTGCTTGTCGTTCCTGTTCATGAATGCTGTCCTGGCAAGGGGCGACGACGAAACGAAGCCGCCAACTCCCACACTCGTATTCTGACCCGTGCCAAGGTGCATAACTCTGGCTTTGATGGGCTTGTGTTTCTGCTGCGGCCCGTACACGGGATGGTTCTCGAGGTATGCGTTGGTGCGCAGATACGACAGGCCAGCTGACGGGTGCGTTGCTGGCGGTCCATCTCTCGCGTAGGGATTCGGCTTGGAAATCTGTTTCGCCTGGCCTGGTGCTAGGCTGCCCAGATGGTCTGCCACGGCGGGTGGCTCGATGGGCGCAAGGTCAAGGAACTTTCCAACGAGGTCGTAGAGTCCTTGACGATACTCACGAACCTCGCGGAGGAACGCGAGAACCTGCTCGTCCGTAACGTCTTCAGGCCGCACATCGGGGATATCCTGATCCAGACCCTGATCCATAGCGCGCTGCTTCGCTTTCTTGGTGAGGTCAGGCGCAATGTGTTGGCGCAGAAACTGACGGAATTCTGCCCTCCTCCCGCGGACCTCCCTCTTCAGGTATGTCTGAAACTCGCCCTCGCTCAGATTGGCAAGCCAAGGCCCCTTGAATTTCCACCGTTTGTGTCCGGCCTCGTCGATCTTCTCGGCGTCGTCAATTGCGGTGAAATCGTACTTGTCTTCAAAGACCGATTCTAGCGCGTCGTCCATTCTCGTCAGTGGACCTTGTCCATTCGCTCTCGCACCGTGTGGGAGGGATATGGCTATGTTCATATCCTGCCACTTCTCGAGAGACAGCGTGTGATCCGCGGCTGAGGTGAAGTCGGTGACATGCTCTAGCGAATCGACCTGCTTGACACGGAGGTATGGCGTGCTCGTCTTGGCTGTTGACCTGAGGGGGAAGTTTCTCTTGAAGCCCCAGTCTCCACGCTGTCTGAAGCTCTCTGGCACCGTGACTGTCTGCAGAGTTGGATAGGCGGCGGTCGCGGTCTCGGAGTTGTAGCTGGTTGCAGCTTGGTAGTCGCCAGGAGGTGATGGAATTGCAGAGGGCAGGGAGAACATGCGTGACGCCCGGAGGAGTGCACCACCGGGCGACAGACTTCTCCCTGCTGTGGCCATTGCCAGGTTGACACAGCTTCCTCCAGCAGCTGCTCCGGATGTAGGATGCTGTGCAGCTTGGAGACACGAGTTGAGGGGTGTGTCTGACCTGACGTCTGCGAGAGAAAATGTTTGGCGCGGCAAACAGTCAACGGCAGCCACGCAATTGGTCTAATTGGCCAGACCCACCCCACTTGGCCTGAGCTCGAGCCAGAAGCTCTGCTCACTCAAGCTATCTAACTGCTACAGTACTTGTACTTGGGCGCCAGGGCGCCTCTCCCAAGCGATAACAGCCGGAGTGGGGGGGGAAAATTCACTTACGGCCCAACCAACTGCTACCCTACAATAGATAGAAATTTGCATGCCCTACGTCTCAATAGGATCAGATGGAGCATGATCAGAATGAGGAGGTACCTCCTTTCGAAAGCAATGCCCCGAGGTGCTTCATTTTCATAACAAATTCCTCATGGAGGGCTTTTCAACATCTGCCAAGCAAGAGAACATCTGAAGGCATGATAGGGCCAGGTGCTGCACGATACGACTACTATCTGCAGGCGGTCGATTCACTAGGGATCTGCACACACACATTCGCACACTCACTCGCACAGTCCCACTTCCCCGGATGGGACCTCGCTGGCTTTGCTGTAGGGGGGGATGATTGGCACTGGAATCATCAAAAATCTGTTTGCCCTGAATATAAATATTTATATATATATGTGTATATATATATCACGAAATTGCCTTGAAGTCGTCTTCCGAGATTGCAAGATATGGAGGCCGTTTCTACTAGATACCGGACTTAGGAAGGAAGGCAGCAAAGGATTCCCGGGGTTTCTGAGCTACGTAGCACCCAAGAAGACCAGGAATCAATGATGTCTGTATGGTGGACGCGGAAAGAAAAAGACTGCCGGTTGCGGTTGTATTGACTGGGCGATAGACTCTCTCCTTGCAATACAACATCTGCTTGAGACTGGCGAAGCCCACGGGAAGCTCACACAGTACCACAGCAACAGCCGGCCTGGCTAATGGAGGGGCAAATATTGCCTGGGTTTAGGGCCAACCCTGAGAAGTCAGACCGGTGGGTGGTATCACTGCCGTTCAAGGTTGCAAGTGAATTGTCGGCATGCTCTACCCAAGTCCCCACTAATCTCAGGACCCGCCACTGCAAGCCTGGCCAGGATTGGATTACAAAATCTGTTACTGGGTGCGGGGCAACCTTGGAACGCACTTTCTTTCGTTTCTCCCCCCCTCCAACCCGCCTTTTCCACTTCCTCCCTCCCGACCCTTCCTTCTCTCGCCAGCGCAAGCCTTGACGGCGAACATTGTAGGTCTCCTGCCACAGTCTTCCCACCTCCTTACGAGCATCAGGGCATCCCATCCCTTTCCTTCGGCTTGACTCACTCGCCGAGAGCTCAGCTATTGCTCAAGAATCACATTGGAGCTAACAACCCCGCGCGCAGTCTTTTTTTTCTCCCAAAATCAGACCAAACCCTCGAGTTTTGAGTCTGCCCGGCGTGCGAATTTTCCTATCGCCGCCTACCCAAAACCGTGCTGTGCCGTTCTCGAGGCACCTATTCAATACCTCATACAACCAAGACCCGAATTCATTTAGACAGGTTTCTCCTTCAAAACCGTCAAAATGGTTAAGTAAGTTCAGCTGTCGCCGTCTTTGCTGATTCCCTGGCCTCCACGCGCACATACCCAGTGTGAAAAAAAAAAAAAAAACCAAAGCAGCAAAACATCCGATCAGGAGAGCACACTGCTACAGACTTCAAAACATGCGTGCAATGCCAAGCACCACCACTCCCCACCATCGTCCTCTTCCATGGGGACCAAATAACACCGATAAATATGGAGGATGGCACTTTGCTAACCTGGACGCCTTCCGCAGCTTCACGGTCGATGAGATCCACGGTCTCATGAAGAAGCCGTCCAATGTTCGTAACATGAGTGTCATTGCTCATGTCGATCACGGCAAATCTACCCTGACGGACTCCCTTCTGGCCAAGGCCGGTATCATCTCCACCGGAAAGGCTGGTGATGCCCGTGCTACCGATACTCGTGCTGACGAGCAGGAGCGTACGTCTCAGCCTACATTCCCTGGTGTTATATTTCGCCGGAGTCGGTCAGAAGAGTGTGCTGACAATGCCAAAAACAGGTGGTATCACCATCAAGTCGACCGCCATCTCCCTGTACGCCACTCTTCCTGAGGCGGAGGATCTGAAGGACATCAAGGGCCAGGAGTCGGATGGTACCGACTTCCTGATCAACCTGATCGACTCCCCCGGTCACGTTGATTTCTCTTCTGAGGTCACTGCTGCTCTCCGTGTCACTGACGGAGCCCTCGTCGGTAAGCATCTCTCTCACATGGCCCTTCAGGACCATCCGGTGTGCTAATGTTGCGTCAGTCGTCGACACCGTTGAGGGTGTGTGTGTGCAGACCGAGACTGTGCTCCGCCAGGCTCTCGGTGAGCGTATCAAGCCTGTTGTTGTCATCAACAAGGTCGACCGTGCTCTTCTCGAGCTCCAGGTCTCCAAGGAGGATCTGTACCAGTCCTTCTCCCGTACCATCGAGTCCGTCAACGTCGTCATCTCCACGTACTTCGACAAGAGCCTTGGTGATGTCCAGGTCTACCCCGACAAGGGTACCGTTGCCTTCGGTTCCGGTCTCCATGGCTGGGCCTTCACCATCCGTCAGTTCGCCGTTCGTTACGCCAAGAAGTTTGGTGTCGACCGCAACAAGATGATGGAGCGTCTCTGGGGCGACAACTACTTCAACCCCAAGACCAAGAAGTGGACCAAGAACGGTACATACGAGGGCCAGCAGCTGGAGCGTGCCTTCAACCAGTTCATCCTGGACCCCATCTTCAAGATCTTCTCTGCCGTCATGAACTTCAAGAAGGACGAGGTCACCACCCTCCTGACCAAGCTTGAGCTCAAGCTGGCTCCCGAGGACCGTGACAAGGAGGGCAAGCAGCTGCTCAAGGCTGTCATGCGCACTTTCCTCCCCGCCGCCGACTCCCTCCTGGAGATGATGATTCTCCACCTGCCTTCCCCCAAGACCGCTCAGAAGTACCGTGCTGAGACCCTGTACGAGGGTCCTCAGGACGACAAGATCTTCGCCTCCATCCGTGACTGTGAGTCTGACCCTGAGAAGGCCGACCTCATGCTCTACGTCTCCAAGATGGTGCCCACCTCCGATAAGGGTCGTTTCTACGCCTTCGGTCGTGTCTTCTCCGGTACCGTCAAGTCCGGTGTCAAGGTCCGAATCCAGGGCCCCAACTACGTTCCCGGAAAGAAGGAGGACCTCCACGAGAAGGCCATCCAGCGTGTCGTCCTGATGATGGGTGGCAAGGTTGAGGCCATCGACGACATCCCCGCCGGTAACATTGTCGGCCTGGTCGGTATCGACCAGTTCCTGCTCAAGTCCGGTACCATCACCACCGACAAGGCGGCCCACAACCTCAAGGTCATGAAGTTCTCCGTCTCGCCCGTCGTGCAGCGCTCCGTCCAGGTCAAGAATGCCCAGGATCTGCCCAAGCTGGTCGAGGGTCTCAAGCGTCTCTCCAAGTCTGACCCTTGCGTCCTGACCACCACCTCTCCCTCTGGCGAGCACATCGTTGCTGGTGCTGGTGAGCTTCACCTTGAGATTTGCCTGAACGACCTCGAGCACGACCACGCCGGTGTTCCTCTGATCATCTCCGACCCTGTCGTCCAGTACCGTGAGACTGTTGGTGCCAAGTCGAGCATGACTGCTCTGTCCAAGTCTCCCAACAAGCACAACCGTCTGTACATGGTTGCCGAGCCTCTGGATGAGGAGCTCTCCCTGGCCATTGAGAACGGCAAGGTCACTCCCCGTGACGATTTCAAGGCTCGTGCCCGTGTCCTTGCTGATGACTTCGGCTGGGATGTCACCGATGCCCGAAAGATCTGGACCTTCGGCCCCGACACCACCGGTGCCAACCTGCTGGTCGACCAGACCAAGGCCGTCCAGTACCTCAACGAAATCAAGGACTCTGTCGTCTCCGGTTTCCAGTGGGCTACACGTGAGGGTCCTGTCGCTGAGGAGCCCATGCGTTCCGTGCGCTGGAACATCCTTGATGTGACCCTGCACGCTGATGCTATCCACCGTGGTGGTGGTCAGCTCATCCCCACTGCCCGTCGTGTCCTGTACGCCGCTGCCCTGCTCGCCGAGCCGGCTCTCCAGGAGCCTGTGTTCCTCTGCGAGATCCAGGTGCCCGAGCAGGCCATGGGTGGTGTCTACGGTGTCCTCACCCGGAGACGTGGCCACGTCTTCGGCGAGGAGCAGCGCCCCGGTACCCCTCTGTTCACCATCAAGTCCTACCTGCCCGTCATGGAGTCCTTCGGCTTCAACGGCGATCTGCGTGCCGCCACCTCTGGCCAGGCCTTCCCTCAGTCCGTGTTCGACCACTGGCAGCTGCTGCCCGGTGGCTCGCCTCTCGACCCTACTTCCAAGGTCGGTACACTTGTGCAGGAGATGCGTAAGCGCAAGGCTATCAAGGTTGAGGTGCCCGGTGTTGAGAACGTAAGTCTCCCTGCATGGCCTGACTGATACTTGTTGACGTCTTGCTGACAATCAATTTCCCTGCAGTACTACGACAAGCTGTAAACGCCTCTCAACGATGCTCATAGACCTCTCCCGCCGCCTGACATGGCGCATTTCATAGAATGTGTTTTCTTCGGCAAGGGTTTTGCTCACTTGTTCAAAAGCCGGAAAAGCATCCTACGATATCAAAATGACGAGAAACTGGGGATGTGAAGAGCGAGCGGATGTTGAGAAGCAAGCACCCGGGATACACTAAGAAAGTCCAACCTTATACACTTGTAGTCACGCTGGGGTTTTTCAATTTGATTTTTGTTCAAAAATGCCACCATAGACGTTGCTCTCAGTCTTGATCGAATGTTCCCTGACTTGCCTTGAGACATATTAGTCCCTCGGCTAAGATCGTCCTCCTTAGATGCTCTTCGTATCCGTCCACTGCTCAGGCATGCTAAACATGGCGACACTGCGATACTACAGCCACTTGGGGCCAGAACTGCAATAACTTTGAAATGAGGCATATGGTCGAGTAAAATTCAGGATCCCGAAGGTGGGGGGGGGGGGGCCAAGGGGGCCACATCCGGCTACAGCTGCAAAGGTCAGCCACACCGAGGGGCATTTCAACGAGGAGGAGCAAGCTTGAAGGAGCTGATACTGCTGAGCTAAAGCTGACCATGTCAAGACATTCATAATCTCGAGAGCCTGTTCGCCCTTCATGCGTCCTCGGGGATGTCATGTCTTCATACAAACCTAGTACCAAAGCCAATTGCACGTATGGGAACCGCCTCGCACGATCCAGGAAGATACGAAATACAAGCACGCAATCATGAATACCGTCCCGACAGACCTCATCTTGCCTGAGACAATTCTCAGCTGGGTACTCCAGGTCCTCGCAGCGATTACGGCAATTCTCTTTGGCATGTTTAGCATACTGTCATGGGAGATGGCGAATGAAGCCAACCGGCTTTCCAACACAGCCATCCAGGTGGCCGATACCGCGAACATGATTGCGCTGGTCGCATTATGTGCCGGAAGCTCGTCTGGTGTGAGTCCTGAAGCCGCATGACGGGGAGAACTGCGCGGGAAAAAAGAAGAAGGAAAAAAGAAGAAAAAAAAACTGGAGAAAGACGCGGGCACTGATCACTGGTTTGAGCACCTAGGCATCACTGACAGAGCTCTGCGCCGGCGTGCAAGCGGTCGCAGAGGCATCTCTGTCGCAAGTGGCATCGTCTTACTTTCCAGCCGTGACTCCATCGGCGCTGCCCAGCACGACGAATATGACAGCCACAGAAAGTGGCTCCATTCCGACCGTCACTCAGACGACTACTGAGCGCACTACGATGGTTGAAATCTCGTTCATAACAGTGACGACGGTCGCCATAGAGACAACGGGCGCGAGTACGGGCGCGAGTACGAGTGCACTCGAGACTACTCTCACCACAGAAGAGACTACTCTTAGCACAGAAGAGACTACGAGTATGACAGGCAAGACTACATTGACAACAGACGAGATTACGAGCGCAACGACATTTGCGTCAGGGACCACCACTGGTGCGGCTCCTGGGGAGTCATCCAACCTCATATCTAGTAATGTCGCCAGCTCCTCTTGGAGCAATCCCAGTGTCTCAGGAAGTGCCACATCGACCCAGGCGACTACTGAGGTACCTCTACCGTCCATCACACCTGGCGCGAGCAACCCATTCGGAAGTGCTCGTACGAGCACTACCAGCCAGAAGCTGGGTCTTGGCCTTGGCCTCGGCATAGGATGTGTTGTGTCTCTGATCAGCGGACTGAGGATATGGGCTATCATCAAGATGAGGAGGCCTGCTCCAGGGGTTCCTCCCAAGCCAGAGTATGTTCATGTACTTTCCAAGCAAGGACGAGGAGTGCAATATGTAGGGCAACAGCCGGGTAGAACCCAGGTTGATTGAGCAGGCAGGTATGAGTGGTTTGAAAAGTGCAGGTGCACATAAGACTCGTTATCTGCTCGCTAGGAGACTAGACGGCATTGTACATTTCCTTGGAGAAAGGCTAATGATATTGATACTCGCCGGCTCGACCAATCCTGCCCCGGCGGCCCCGAATGAAGAAGCCCATGGCCTGGTTGAACGATGTGTTGTTGGTGATGAACGGTTAGAAACCTCGAATGGCTGGATTTTTTTTATCTTTATCCTCCTCCCCCCCCCCCCGCTACATCACCGTTTGCCTTCTCTAATTTCGAAGTAGACATCCATTTGCACGAGGTGATGGTGTTATATATATGTATAGATTGAAATTGAAGAAGCTGATCGTACGCCCTGTGTAAGTGAGTTGTGGTATAGAGGACATGAAGGGGCAAAACTACTACTTGATACCTTAACTTGTCACTGGTTGAATAGGCCTGCAAGACGCCTACAGCCCTAACCCTCGGCTGGACCTCCACCACGGCGTGCTCACTGCCATCGACTTGACTGCAAGCCCCTAGCTTGTTAGCCTACCCTGGTCCTGGTCCCGTCTTGGAGTTCCATCTTTTTGTCACCGTGGAGGCAGACAGAGTGATCTGCTACTGATCCATCCCAAAACCTCGAAAGCCAAAATACTTTGCTTGAGCACAGTTGCACTTCTACACAGTCGCTCCCCTCGACCGAGGACCTTGACCCCGACTTCTTTGCTTCTCATCTCTGATCCCAATTTCATTGATGCTAGCATTTACTTCCAGCAGTGGGAAGGATGTTGTTTCCCGTGGAGGACTCGTCAGTGCTGAAGGACTGGATTGTGAAGCGCCTCGAGGATACGTGTGTTGCGCCTCTGAGTTTCTTGCCACAACCCACCCCTTCATGCATGCGTCACTGACTTTGTTTCTTGTCGTAGGTCGGATGCCGATGCTGACGTTCTCGCCGATTACGTTCTTGCCCTTCTCAACAATGCGAATGACGGTACAAACATCCAGGAAGTCTTCGAGGAAGAAATCACCCCCTTTCTCAAGGAAGGTAGGATGCGCCATGGTTGTTGGAGCACTTGGATTTTGAGCTGAGACGTTCCGTGATAGACACGAAACTGTTCGCAAACGACCTAATCGAGACAATCAAGTACAAGTCCTATATACCCGGCGCACCTCCTCCGCCCAAGTCGCAACCAGCCCCCGTCGCTGCTCCTCACCCCTCGCTCGGGGTTGCGCCGCCCGGCAAGCCACAGGCCTCAGGCGGCTCAGCCAATGGCCCTCGCAAGCGCGGCTTCCATGACCGCGGCGACTTCGATGCGCCCAACGGACGAGATCAGTTTCAAGGGGGCGGCGGCCGCCCGATCAAACAGCCGCGCCGAGGCGGGCGCAGAGGCTATATAGACCCGGACAGGCCCCGGCCGGTACAGCAGCTGCCGTACGGATACCCAGGCGCACCTGGACAGAATGCGCCGCCGTCGCCCTTCATGCCCACAGCCCCCGGCGCCCCGATGCCTGGCTTCGATCCGACCAATCCCATGGAGGCTCTGCGGCAGCTCCAGCAGCTCCAGCAGCAGCTTCAGATGCAGATGGCGCCCTTCACGGACTACGGCCAGCAGCAGCAGGGAGGCTTTTCTGCGCAGAGGTCAGGACCGCAGAAAAGGAGAGGGCGGTGTCGTGACTACGACACTAAGGGCTACTGCGCCAGGGGACAAAATTGCTTGTATGAGCACAGCAATAGTAGCGACTCGGCGTATAATCTGCCCACACCGCAGTTATCAGGACAGATACTGCTTCCTAAAGAAGGTCGGTAAATATCCAATCTCCCCAGCGTGGCAACGATCAGATTGCGCCGTTCACTACGCTCCACTCTGTGTCTTTGGGTTCTGTGAATTTGAATCTGCTCTTGGGAGCTTTCAACAGTTGGCCGCAGCACTTCAACATCTCACAATTTTTCTTCCCTTTGTTCTCTTTGGGACAACCAGGTCTAACGCAATGAACAGAGCACGACTCGAACAACTCTATGATGGTGACACCTCCACAGCTGCCCAAGTTTCCGTCAAACCAGCAGAACAACAATAATTTCAATCCTCACCGCAAAGATAACAATCGCCGAGGTCAGCAGCAGCGCAACAACAGTATGCCGCCGCGCGCTCCATTCTCAGTGGTGGGGCCTGTTCACGACAAGACCAAGACAAAAGTAGTGGTCGAGAGCATACCCGAGGAGAACTTTGACGAGACTCAGGTTCGCGAATTCTTCTCGCAGTTCGGAAATATCGAGGAGGTGACCATGATGCCGTACAAGCGACTCGCTACTATCAAGTTTGACAACTGGGGCTCGGCCAATGCGGCGTACAAATCGCCCAAGGCCATCTTTGGCAATCGTTTTGTCAAGGTGTTTTGGTATAAGGACGAGAAGCACGCTGGCAATGGGAAGGCTGGCGCGAATGGGACGGAGAATGGTGGCAAATCGACAGCAAATGGAGCACCCGGCGCATCAGCAGACGGTCAAGAAGAGGAAGAGTTCGATATGGAGGAGTTCACGCGGAAACAGGAAGAGGCGCAAAAGATCCACGAGGAGAAGCAGCGCCAGAAGCTGGAGCTCGACAAGCGGCGTGCAGAGCTCGAGAAGAAACAGAAGGAGTTGCAGGCGAAGCAGCTGGCAGAGAAGCAACGTCTCCTGGCCAAGCTAGGGGGCGCACAGAAGAACTCGTCGGATTCAGCAACCGTCGAAGACGAAGGCACCGAGGGCGCTAAATCATCGACGCAGACGGAGGCTCTTCGAGCAACATTGGCGAAGTTGCAGGAGGAGGCCAAGGAGTTCGGCCTGGATCCTGACGCGCAGCTGGATGTCGATGATTCGGTCCCTACGTATTCGGGTTATGCCCCCCGTGGCAGAGGCGGTCACTACAGGGGCCGCGCGAGCTATACGCCGCGGGCTTCATACAGAGGCGGCCGTGGTGGCAGGGGCGGCAATATTCATGCGGCCTATGCGGCGTTCTCGCTGGATAACCGTCCAAAGAAGGTTGCGCTGGCCGGTGTAGATCTCTCAGTGCCTGAAAAGGACGAGGCGCTGAGACAACACCTCTTCGTAAGCCTTTCTCGCTCTTACATATCGATTGCGTTTCCCTCTAGCAGCATTTCACGTACTGACAATCTTTACCCACAGAGCCTAGGTGAATTCGCAGCCGAAATCCAGGTCACCCCAGCAGAAACGCACATCAGCTTCAGCGACCGCAAGGCTGCAGAGAAGTTCTACAACAGCATCAATAGCAAGACCGTGCCCGGCGTGTCCGAGGAGGGCGAGGACGTCCAGGCCTCGTGGGTGTCCCACACCGCCGGCCCCCTACCCGGCAGCTCCACCCACAAGGTCGACTTCTCCTCTGCCGCTGACAACAACGGCGCCACTACATCGGCTGACGACGGCCTCGACCCGGCTGCGGGTGACGCCACCACCGCCACGGCCTCTGGCGCCATCTCTCAGCAGGGGAACGGCGGCGGCCAGGGCCAGCAGGAGGCTGTAGGCGCAGAGATGGACTACGATGTCGCGGGCGAGAACGAGTGGGATGTCGAGTAGGACGACGAGCGTATCTTGTTGTTCGTGACGTTGCATGCCGACGCCGTGTATCGGGTTTTGCATCTCGCGGTGGGGTCTTCTTATTGGACACTTTGTTCGAGCTCCTTGGGTTCTTGACCGAGTGTCGATGGCGTCACTCCCTACAAATGCAGGAGAATATAGCAGGAAGAGAGGCTACACACAGAGCCAACAACGAACTTGATCGTTTCCCCTGCCGGGTTTGGGCATGCATGACAGGTGGGGGGCTTTATTGGTCTTAAGGCGGATGATCTGCGGGGGGGGTCCGCTTTGTCATGGGTTTGCTTCTTTTCTTTGCTCGCGATGCGGAGGGGCTATCTGATACAAAGAAGCATAGCACAGCATTATTGTTATTTTCTTCCCTTTTTTTTTTTTTTTTTTTTTTTTTTTTTTTTTTCACTCTACATGCCGGCGTTTGGGAAGACAAGAGGGAGAGAGAAAAAGAAGAAATGACAATAATTTTCCAAGACAAAAGCAAACAGGGGTTAATCGACATTGAGTGTCCAGTATTATAGCATCGTCATGGCCTGTCTACTCGTATGTAAACCAGTTGTAAGACTCCATGGTTCAGCACAGGCGCATCACATCCGAGACTGTGTACTATAGGTTCAATATCCAAACATCGGGTACTAATCAATTGCGTGACGGTTTGGCAATATCCTTCCTCTATCTTTAGCGATTACTGCGCAAAGGGTTTTCCCCTCCCAGCGTGTCGTCGACTTCGGCGAGCCTTCCAACCAGCTTCACCCAGAATCTTTCTTCTCTGCTCCTGCTGCTATTATGACACCTCACGCCATGGGCGTACTTGACTGTCCGATATGGTCCCACTCTCTTCGATAGGGTGTGCGGCCTCTGTTGAAGCGAGGCTGGATCTCCATGCATCTGTCTAGTATGACATAGTGGTCATTTAGAATCTCATTCCGCCCAAACTCCACAAGAGCGTGTTGAACCCCAAATGCCCCTATTTTCCCTCGCTCTTTCGTTTTCTTTTTGATAGAATTTGCCTCCTTTTCTCCCTTTTGATTGTCCCTGGGTATCGATCGTTGAGATGAAAACATGATGCCGCTCTTGCATCCTTCTTTGCCCCTCCTTCCTCTCTCTCCACGACCAGGTCCTCGTTCGACGAGGCAGGACAAGGTCTGACGGGAGGGTCCAAGGGGATGGGAACTTATGTTCTGCTGGATGAGAATTTTGTTGAAAATTAAAAGAAAGCAAAGAGAGGAGAAAGAATGATGCGACTTCTCTTTCCTCCCTTTGCCATTTCCTGTGATTTGCGCCCCGCACCCCCACCCTGTTATGCTAGATGTTGAAATTAGAAATGTTGAATCTCAGTGTAGTAAAACGCCTGCCCTCTGAGCTCCATGCGACCCATATCGTTAAGGAAAGGGTAATTGTTTCGGGACATTCGTGTGAATGTCTCATGTCTTCCTGTTGGTCGTTGTGGACTACATGAGACAAGGCCAACACGTGTGCCGGTTGGCGAAAAAGTAATTAAGTGGGAAAACTGTGTATCCGCTCCGTCGTGTTAAATTCAGGTCGTATCAGTCATCATTCCGTTATATGGCGCTGAGGCGCTGTTGAAGCCTCTTTTCTTCCGCCGGGCTGTAACGCATGACTGCGCAGCTGGGCGAGTTTAGTTCGCCGGGGCGGGTCCATCCGGCTGGACCTCGACGTCCAAGTCCTTGACCTTGAGGTCGCTCGTGATCTCAAAGATGGTGCGTGGCTGGTGAAAGTCGTTGTTCACTGGTCAAGCATGTTAGCAAAAGGGGTGGGTCTCAGAGCAAAGACTCGACATGACATAAATCGCCGAGTAGGAAAAGAGCACTCACCGATGTTGACTAGACGCCACTCCCTCATCATGCGCTCGAGCAGGATGCGGCTGGGACTCCCGGCATCGAAGCACCTAGCCCAGTCCATGCCAAGCTGGAAGGCCTCGTCCTTCCAGGCGAGGAAGCTGATGGACTCCACAATGGTGGGCTGAACGATCTCCTTGCCCGGGAAGACACCCCAAGTGACAGCATTGGGGCCCTCTGACGGCGTGTTGGTCTTGAAGTCGCCAGCCTTGGTGGTAGCGTAGTAAGTCAGGTCTGGGTTCGCCTCGACGCGCGAGATCAGCTCGGGGAACACGTCTGGCGAGACGAACAGCTCCACGTAAGCCTTTTGGTAGACGAAGCCTTTCTTGGGGCCCCAGCCGTGGACGGGGTGATTCGACTTGACACCGTTGACGGCGGGCTGTGAGTTGATGGTGATCAGGCCCCTGCTGTTGAGAGCAATGAGGTCGTCGATGATGTCGCCAGCCTCGCCGGTGAGGGGCGCCTCGCTCCAGGGCAGGGAGTCGAGCTCCTTGTTCAGATACCTAAGGAAGACGTTGGAGATGTCCTTGATGGACCTGGGCTCGCCCCACTTCTTGCGGTTCTGCTCGTTGGTGCCTGTCAGGCCGATGCCGTAGGCGTCCAGCTCGCCAAAGGCAGGGGAGCGTGAGTCGCCCCAGCGGCCGTTGGGGAACTCGTCCCAGTCCATGGTCCTCGAGATGTACGACTTGTTCCTGTTGCGCCAGAAGATGGGGCGCACGTCCTCCTGCCGCCTGCCGAGGGCAAGGGACTGCTTCCAGGGCAGGGACTGCCGGATGGGGCTGCGCTCCGAGGGCATCCAGTCCAGCTCCTCGAGGACCATGCGCGTGGCCTGCGCGAGGTTCATGGTGTAGAAGTGCAGGTGGGGAATGCCGGCGGCGATGATCTTGCGGCACATGTCGGCGACGAGGGTCTTGCCGAGATCCCGGACTGCGACATCGTCGTTCTTGACGGGCTCGAGGGCGGCCATGAACTCGTCAGGAATCCTGCAGTTCATGTGGTTGGCCCTCCGCAGGAAGCTGGCGTAGGTGGCGATGGGCATGATACCGGGGAGGATGGGCACGTTGATGCCGCGCGCGCGGACCTTGCCCACCCAGCGCAGGAAATTGTCGACATCGTAAAACATCTGGGTGACGATGAAGCCGGCGCCGGCGTCGACCTTCTCCTTGAGGTGGTCCAGCAGCTGGTCCTCGTCCTTGTTGTCATCGCAGCCCTCCGGGTAGCCGGCAACGCCGATGTCGAAGTGGTCGTGGTATGTCTTGCGGATGTGGCGGACCAGATCCTTGGCGTAGGTGAAGCCGTCGTCGGCAGCCTCCCACTTCTCCTTGTCTCTAGGCGGATCACCCCTCAGGGCGAGGATGTTGGTGCAGCCGGCCTTGTAAGCTTTGCGCAGGGCCTCGTCCACCCTCTCGAGGCCCATATCGGTGCAGGTGAGATGCATGCAGGTCTCGAGACCAAAGTAGGCCTGTGCCTGGCTAACCATTTCGCAGGTGAGCTCGGCGACACGGCCGCCAGCGCCCCAGGTGATGTCGATGAACTTGGGGCCGAAGTGGTCCATACGCTCGATGCGGTCGTACAGGTTCTGAACGCCGGTGAGAGTCTTTGGAGGGAAATACTCGAAGGAGAAAGAGGGCTGGCCCGTCCTCTCGGCCTCCGCGATCATCTCTCTGACGTGCATCTTGGGCGGCGCTCGGGGTGGTGGTGGCGGTGGTGGAAGAGGCGGTGCGAAGGAAGAGTGGGAGGGGAGGATACCTCTCGTGTAGGCGAAGATCGATGCTCTCCAAGCTTAGACGGAAGGGAAGAAAACAAGGAGGGAGATGGTCGAGAGTATTAATTGAGAAGGGTCGCTCAGGAAAGAAGCTCTGTAGAAAGCGAAAAGATCAGTCAGAGATGACTGCTCGAGGGTTTCTCTTTTTTTTTCTCCTTCTTTTCTCTATCTCTCTCTCTCCTTGCTTGCTGTCTCGAAATAGGTAGCTACAATTAAGTGGTTGAAAGAAAGATAAAACACTGGACTGGGGACCGTTATGAGTCTTGCCTGAGGAGACAATTCGGCGGAGACCCTGAGGAACTTTGTTCTGAGGTGCAGCAGGAATGAGAAATTGGGCCGTTGGTTCGGAGACTTCTTGAAAGGCGCCGAGGTCCGTTGAATTCGACTCGCAGGGAAGCTTGCAAATAAAGGGAGAAAAAAAGGAAATGAATCATAAAAAGGTACAGGAGAAAAAGTTTAACCTACCGCGACAATCTTGAAGGTATTATGTTCAAATACTCAACTCGTCCCCTCTGTGGATGACTTCTCTTCTCCTCTATTCCACCATGAGGAGGAGGATTGAGAGGGGGGGAGGAGGGGGGAGGACAAGAAGAAAGAGGGGTCAGGAGTGTAAGAGTGAGGTCCTGGAGTGTGACGATGGAGCAAAAAGAAAGAGGACCGGTGAAAGAGTTTAGTCCCTCCTCCGACTCGGCGACGACCGTGTCTGCGCTGAGGTGGTGCTAAGTCGGATGCGGACCTCCTCCTCCTTCCAATGCTCAGTCGACTTATGCATCTAGTACAACCACAAGGTACATGACCTGTAAACTGGCACTACTCGGCCCTCCAGTCATGTCTGAATGCCTCCCTCCTTCGTTCAATTGAAGTAAACATTGTTCTTCCCTTGTTGGAATCCTGGGCTGAGCACGTCAGTATCCTGCCTGCACGCTGCTGTGCCCTACCCTACCCCTCACTTGACGATCGACCAGATCAAGGGTCTTGAACATTTTTAAAGCGATACCGAGTCGGCGATAGTGTACATAAAAATTCTGTCATACTTTACAACGTTTATGATAATGCCACAGTAGCACGCTATGACAATTTCTATATTGTACACACACCCTCGAGTGATATCTATAGCCCTGCCTGGATTCCAACATGTCTTATTTCTGGCTCTGCATCTCAATCACACACGACTGGAGAATTTTGTCCGAGATCGCAGGGTTGATGGAGGGGCAAGCTGCCATAGTAGCACCTGCCAAAATACTTTGTACAAGTACCACAGCACTATGGATGAAAAGGCATGGTCTCCCCAACCCCGCTATGACGAGCCGACCCGGATGGCTGGGTCATCCCTGCCAGCTGTCACCAGGCCGTCTGGCAGCTTGTGCCACCTGTTGCCACTTCCTCGTCCACTCCTTCCTTACAATGCAACGGACCACCAAACGATCAGTAACTCGCCCCAGCCCTCAGCCTCATCCTCTTCCCTGACTTGCACAACAAGACCGGGCCCATCACTCCAAGCACCACCCCCACCAGCGAGAGCACACTGTTTCCCCCACCCGTATCCTATGCCCGCGTACATACTGGGCGCAAACAGCGGAAATGCAAAGGCCGTCATGCTCCTGAGGAGCTGCGTCGCCGCCAGTGCACTGCCGGTGTGCTCAGGCCACGCGTCGATGATGTACGCCTGCATGGGGAGGCTCGAGAATTGACCCCCAAGCATGTACACGAACGCACCCAGGTCCACGGCGGCCCACTGCACGTGATACTGTGCTGTCCAGCCATAGAGGAGGAGACCCGCGGGCGCCAGGAGGGCACCTGGAAGCATCAACGGCAGGCGGAACTCAGGAACGTGCTCGCGCTGATGCTCGCCGTTGCTGCCCCTGGAATCACGTTCCACCATCCGCCGGAAGAGCTTGTCTATGAGGGAACCGCCCAATTGAGACCCGGCGGCCTCCCCCAGCGCACACGAGATGTAGTGCAGACCGCTGGTTTCGACAGACTCGCCGTACTGCTCGATCCACACCGTGGCGAAGCGCGACAGGACAATGTAGAGAAGCCCGTAGTTTAAGGCCTGCATCGCCCCGATCATCTGGAGGCTCGGGTGGAAGGCCAGCAGCCGCAGCGGGCGCGTGAGGGCTTGTCTGAGCACCTGGGCCAACGGCTTCTTGTCGTCCAGGCGCTCGTACGCCGTGCTGTAGCTGGTGTTGCCCGTTTCTTGACGGAGCCTCTCGGCGCGCCTTTGCAGGATCACGGGAGCGAAAGTCTCACGGACCATATTCCATGTCACGGCTGTCACGAGGGCTTGGAAGATAGATGTCGACCTGGATGTTTTGGTCAGAGCTGTAAGCTTGCCTTGCTAGTGGTTCAGAGGGACCGCGCTCACCAGAACATCCATCTCCAACTAGCCCTCCCCGTCATGTAACCGCCCATGATAGGACCTGCCAGTCGCTGTCAGCGAGGCGACAAACAGACAGCTTTCAGAAGACGACAACTACTAACCGACAGCAGAGCCCAGGACAGCAATGGTCAAATACATTCTCAGCCCTCCTCCTCTCTCCTCTGGCCTCCAAATATCCCCCAAAACGCCGCCGCCAAGCGCATAGATCGCGCTGGCTCCAAACCCCGCCATAAACCGAGCACCAATCAGCAGCCCCTTCGTATGAGCAAACCCACACACAATGTTCCAGAGGATGAACCAGACGTTGGAGGCATGCAGGACACTCTTGCGTCCATACACCTCCGACAGCGGGCCGATGATCATGGGGCCAAACGCCGTCGCCAGCAAGTAAGCGGACAGCGCCATGGATGACTCGGCTGCCGTCATGCTCAGGTCCCTCTGGATCGTGGTGAGCGCCGGCGCCATGATGGTCGAGACCATGATGCGGTTGAAGCCCGATGCGGAGAGCGAGTAGGTCACTGCCCATTTGCGGCAGGCTGGCCAGTCCTTGGGGTTTTCGCTGTCAAAGGGCTGTCTGAACTCGACGAGGAAGGGTTCCTCATCGGTCGCGACGGCGGTGGTAGGCTCTGTACCTATGTGTCCTGTGGCCTCCTTTTCTAGATTGTGAGATGGCTGTGTTGCTGAGCCTACGGCGGCTGTCGAGCCCACGGTCTGCGCGTCGGTATTCATTATTGCTTTGATCCCGTAGGGACAGGCTTCAAATGGAGCAACACAGGATATGCGCGATCTGGTGTGTCGGATAATTATATATACATTGTGTCCAAGGTCACTTCTTCAATTGTCTGTGTGTCTGGCTGCTTGTCGTATGAAGACGGGCAAGTAGATGCTGGGCAGACGGGCAATCCGAGCGGCGATTGAATCGGAGGGCCGCAGGTATTAGCACCGTCAGACTCTTTGAGGAGTATAAGTGAATTAGTACTTCTGACCTTCTAATTAGGACAAGTAAAATAACTCAATAGCCCATGAGGCATCAGATAGAAAAGTACCAGCACTTGCTCGTTGAGGCGTGGCGCTCTAGACAAGACAGTCTCGGCGCTCGGCTTCGGCGATGGGCTGGGGTATCAGCTGTGTCTCCTACTAGCCAATGACTTGCATACTAACTTCACGTTGATGCCTTTTCTTGGCCATGTAGCTGTCACTGTTCGAGGGCAGATTTCCAAAGCTGAAGCGCTGCGTTTTGCTGCAGGTAGGAGCAGCAGCAAGAGGACTGTGCCGTCGGCCACTATGTTCACACCATCAAAATCAGACAATGCTCTTGTTGACATTCTTCGAAAATGGGAGATAGCACGTCAACAGAGGCCTGTAGGTACTGTGGTCTCATGACTGTTGGCAGAGGACATGATAGAAATGGTCCAAGTTGTATTATTGCACGGTATTCTCGCACGCCTTGAGACTCCAAGGAAACTTTGCACGTGGACCTATTTCTTTGTTCTGAGTTCAAATTATATCTTTGATGATACTAGGCTTGGGTTCAGGTAATTTGTTGAACAGGAATGGTGTTGAAATGTTGATTGAAGAATCTCTCAGGGTGGGCAACCCTACACACATCAGGTCAACCTTCTTGGTAGTGACAGCATCTACGTATCAAGCAGCTACTAGAGAAAGCCATCCTTCGCAGCCATTCAAGTACCTAAAGGTTTGAAAGGTAAAGGAATCTACCTGACATATTTCTGCTTGAATGGATCCCTTCACCAGGTGTTTACAATCTCCACTGCTCCTCAAGCTTCAACAAACATCCATTGACTCAGCAAAGTAAATGGGTCATCGAGTTGTGAATTGCTCTATCAACTTTGCTGTTTGCAGGGAAGCTCAGCTTCACAGCCACTGTCAATACTATTTAACAGTGCAGGCTTGATCTCTTCTAACACCTGCAGAAAATTCATTCCCCTTCCTGGCAGAAAAAAACAATAACACAACTTGGCAGACCAAGACTCTCGACATCAGCCACTCTACAAGACACTACTCTATCAAGTCGACACTTCACAAACAAGAACAGAACCACAATCGCAAAGATGCAATTCTTCAAGACCACCATGCTCGCCTCTCTCACGGCCTTTGCTGCTGCAGAGTCCTACTGCTGCATCCCAGGCTGCTGGGGCTGCAGCACCCAGGCCTGCGGCGCTGGCATTGGCAACTGTGATAGCAACGCTTGGGTAAGTGTCTAAACCAATTATTTCCAGAACAATCTTCCTCGAGAACCGCGACGACTAACCGAAATCCTGCCTTTGCTGTAGCAATTCGTCTGCTGCGCCGACGAGAAGCTCGCCGTCCATGGCGTTTTCCTGAACCAGACGTCCAAGGCTGCCAACATGGGCAAGAAGTAGAGGAAAATACGGACGGCAGGTTGCATTGCCTGCCAACGTGCCGAAACACATAACTGAATGCAACCAAGAGATGCTTCGGTGGGCTATGCAAGGGGATACTTAGCGGAAGATGGTTGTCGCATTGACATGGGATACCGTCTGCCAAAGTCTCGTCTAGATTCTTGAGCGCTCCGCGAACACACAATACATACAAACACACACCAACAGTGCTGCTGTGCAACTGAGTGAGAGACTGTGATTGATCTAATTAGTGAGCAACCTAATTGCGCCACCTTACACAAGCCTAGCATGTAGGTAGAGTAGATGTTTCTGGAGATTGCAAAGCATGCTTCTCGTAGGCTGCGCTGTACAGCGGACCTCTTCTCATTTCGTACACTCAGCTGCAAGTGCTCTGGATCGTCCAGAACACACGAAGTAATCAGCCATGGGAAGTTTGCCTAGAGAGCCTGCTGTGCTATACCTTGAGTATCATCAGGAATTGGCAGCCCCATGTCAAGTGTCGGCGCTCACACCATCCAATATGTCGTTTCCCATCAACAGTCCATAGTAGGGAAAGACAGTGACGAGACAGGAGTGCCCCAGACTTGGTCAAATCAAGAGTCCTACACAGTCTTACACCAGTTCTGATTGGTGCACTTCCGTTAAGCTCAAAGTGCACAGTCAAGCCACCTGCGATGGACAACTCCTTTCTGACAGCGCGGCACCAATTGAAAGGACGATCCGACATGAACGGTAATATAGAAATCCAAAACCAAGAAGGTCGTCCTGGGTTGTTTCTCGTCCAAACCAGAAATGTGTCCGCTGCGTCTTGAGCCCCCCTTCTTGGCTGTCAGTGCTGAGGTTCGTGCGGGTGGATCCCCCCTCTGGCGGGCGTTTTGAAACACAATCTGCCGCAACAACCTCCGTACTTTAATCAAGGCCCCCCGATATAAAACTCTCAAAAAGACACAGACTCCTTTTTCTTTTCTTTTCTTCTCTTTTCTTTCTCTTCTCCTGACTGAAAGAAAGAAAAGTACAAGATTCATATGAGAAAATAAACGTCGTCACCTACGGTCAGAGTGGCAACTTGGAAACGTGATATCGCCGAATCAAACACAACTTGACCGTGTCTTTTCACCAACAACACCATATAGAACACGAATTTCTCAACCACAGAAACAATCAGCACCATGGGCCTAGCTGATGCACCCAACAGGCCGCCGCCTCCGCCGCCCGTCTTGACGGGGCTGGATAGCAACCGGTCCAACCCATACTACATCGACTCCCCGGACCGGGGCCTTGCCAGTCCGCACTCGGCATCGCAGGCCCTAATGGCGGCGTCGCCAACATCACCCTTGGCATATCCTCCTTACTCGGATCAGATAGATCACGCTCTCCTCGCCAATGAGCGTGTTACCACATCGTTGTATGACCGCCCGATAGGGGCCAACAAAGCAGCTGCGGGAGCAACACCTAGGCACAGTTATATTGGACAAGAAGCCAAGTACCAGATGGACGAGGAGGAAAAAGAAGAGGAGGAAGAGGAAGAGGACGAAGAGCCTCCCGAACTCCCACCCCTGATCATCATCACCGGCGCTGGTTCAGGGCTGGGCCTCGCCTTGTTTAAACACTTCTCCGCCGGTACGCCTTCCTCCCCCAGACCTCAAGTACGACGTCCTGGGCGTCGACAAAGTCCCCCTGGCGCCTGCCAGGTAAAGGTTTCAAGTGGCAGACCCCGATCGGAGGGCGTGGGCAGTTCGTCCAGCTCGACATCACGGCAAGCGCCAAGCGACTGGACACGTGGGCCGAGAACTGGCTGTATGCACCCGCGACGACGACAACAACGGCAACGAAAACGACGACAGGAAAGGGAAGGAAGAAGAAGAAGCCGAAACGCCACCCTCGCCCAGTGTCGTTGTTGATCCACTGCGCAGGCGCAGAACGTGGCCTCGTCCCCGGCGTGGCAGAGCAGGCCGTCCCAGGAGACCTTACGGCTGCCGAGGCCCTTGATTTCATGGACGCCGAAACGATGCGGCGCACCTACGATGTCAATGTCGTCGGCACCCTGCAGCTCGTGCAGGCTGTGATCCCGCACATGCAGCTCCACGCAGACTGGGTCAAAGAACGCCAGGAAGAGGTGACGGCCGCGTTTGGCGGGAACACCGAGTGGCTCGACCAGCTACGCCAGCAGGGCAGCCGAGCGTCCTTGCAGAGTACACAACCTCCGGGGCCGCTGCCATCAAGAGATCCGCCGCCCAGGGCTGTGATACTGGGAAGCAGTATGGGGAGTGTGGCTGGAAATTTGTCGGGAGGGGCATATGCCTACCGGGCGAGCATGGCGGCGTTGAATGCTGTGCTGAGGAGTCTGAGTATCGATGTTCCTGATGTGTGTTTTGCCAATGTCCATCCGGGTCCTGTGGAGGGGCCCCCGGCGCAGAAAGGACAAGACAAGGGCCCAATCACTTGTGACGAAAATCTGAAGGCCTTGTTGCCCTTGATCGAGAAATTGGGCGACGGAAAATTAGCCAGCGGATGTTTTGTTGATAGGTTTGGCGAACTGATTAGGTGGTAAAGACAAACACACATCGAACCAGCGGATGGATGCTCATAGAGAATTAAATATATTAAAAGAGACATATGCCCATTGAAAATGCATACCAAATAGGCCCAGATGCTAAAACAGCTCCAGTTATGACTTTGACCCAAAAGAAAAGAAAAGAAAAAAATAAAATAAAAAATAACGCCGTCGCTTGCCCGGGATGCCTGCTTATGAGTGAGTGTCGTATGGCAATAATCATGCCATGTGTTTAATTACGAGCTCCCCAAGATGCGGCTATACGCATCCTCAACTTCGCCGGCCAGCTCCAACAAGCTGACAATCACAATCTGATGCGTCAAATTCGGTAGCCTCTCTCTGTGCAGGCCAATCCACTCGAGCGGCGGTGTTGCCTCGCCCATGTCGCGCAACTGTGGCGTTTCGATGATGGGAGGCTCCAAGGCATGGTACTCATACTTGGACTGTGGGAGGTCCACCTCGGCTGTGATCTTGCCCCGTTGTTCCTCCTTGCTGTCTCCGCCCTTGACCTGTTTTCCTTCCTCCTCCTTCCTCCTCTCCTCCTGTTGTTGCTGTTGCTGTTGCTGCTGGGACCCGATAGACGCGGATGGGGCTGGCTCCGGAAGGACACCAGATACCTTGATCGCGCTGGTCAGTGCAACCTCTCTTCCATAGGCCTGTGCCAGCGATCGGCTGTGATTTGCCCACATGCCCCGTATATATGATATACGGCTGTAGTTCCACCCGACTTCCACTTTGCCCTCGAAGGCTGACTTGAAAATGTAATCAATCTGTGGCGATTCCGGGGCCTGCCACGTCTGCATGATGGCCTCGACCTTGGGCACTTTGAGAATGGTCCCGCCCCGGGACCCCGTCGCAGAATCTACCACGTCCTCGACGGAGAGCTCGCTGAGGGCCTTGGGCGCACCCGCAGTCCTCACCCCTGCGAGACCGATCCGTAGCTGGCCAAGGGTGAGGCCGAGTATGCTGTGGATCCGGCGGTCATCAAGAGAGGCTGCGAAGCGGGCTTGGGCGTTCATTGCCTCCGCCTTGAAGACCTGGTGATCGGAGAAGGTCGTTGGGAAAATGCCCAGGTTGAGGGCCTTGAGCGTCACCACGACATCGGTATCTAGGGAGATGGGCGCCTTGGACAATATCTCGTCGTCTCGAGCCTTCGGTACGGACGGCTTCTGAACGACAGCAGTAGCCGATGTGATGGACCCTCGTTTCATGAACTTCTCGATCTCTCTGAGTGAGGTCTCGAAGCTGGCCTGTCGCTCCGCTACAAGCTTTTTGAAGGCTTGATACAAAGCGACGCCCTGGGCAGCAGAGGTTGTAGTCCCAAAGACCTGTACGGCCTCGCCATTGAGAGTTGCAACAAGCCGGTCTCCCGACTCGTCCTGTGATCGTCGCACGTTATACATGAGAAAGTCAAGCGAGGTGATGTCGGCGACAAGGAAGGCCTGGTAGTCGAAAGCAGCCTTGACGCGAAAATGGCTGAACGTGACGGATGCCTGAATCATGGGCGTTTCGACCAGGGCCTGTTGCCTCTCTGGCCACTCGATTGAGGTTCGCAGCTGGAAGTCCTGCAGAGCCACAAACCCGCTCATACGCCCTTGGCTCTCAATCCCAATTCTCTGAAATCCCATGCAGAGGTTCTGCTCCCAGTCTGTTGTCTTCTTTGAGGATATCCAGAACTCTTCAATCGCAAACTTTGACTTGCCAATGGCTTGGCCAAGATCGACGCTGATCTCAAGAGCTGCCATCGATACCGTGGCTGTCCATGGGAAAGCTGCAGTTGCGGCTACTTGTTGATACCTCTGTACGAGGTGCCCCTGGGAGGTTTCCGTCTGTAGCTTAGCGACCGGGCTTGTCGACGTGGTCTGGCGCACGTCTCTGGGTAACCAGATTTCTCGAAACAGTAAGAAGTCTTGCAGCTGTTTTGTGTTCACCGACACGCCCACGGGGCTGAATTTCAGGATGGCGGATAAACCGCTGACGCCGCTCACGTGCTTGCTGTTCATGAGCGACAGCACGATGGAGTCCACCTTGAAATGACCCGTCTCTTCTCGAGAGTACACATGCCGGACGGAAGCATGCAGATTGGTGATCGCTCCAGAAACGGCAAAGAACTTGCCTTGATCAGCTGAAGCCACAGTGTTGATGGTTACATATACGTCGTCAAACGAAGCGGTGGCTTCGACTCGTGCAATTGGCTGACAGCTGAGGGTGAAGACTTGTTTGCAGATGCGTAGACCGAGATTTAGTTTCAATCGCCCAATCACAGCATTAGGATCAAGAAGGTAGTCCTCTTGGGCAGGCTTGGGTGTAGCGACGGCCGCGGGTGACTCAGCCTTCTCCTCGGGATCGCTGCTGCCAACAATCTCCTTGATGCTCGAAGTGAGGTCCATCACGAGTGGCACAAAGGACGGGTGAAGGGTGTTGTCGGAAGCGTCAATCATGAGCTCGCCGTAGAGCGACGGGTCATCTTTGCCAGAATCCCTATACTCAACCTTGACCGCGACACCGGGGGATTTCATCACGGTGCCCTTACCGCTGTCATCGCTTGTGAACTGTCCATATTTCCCAGCAAGTCCGGCACGGGTGCCTCGAGATGATTGCGATGGATCGTCAGAATCTTTCTTCGCGATTAAGTACACCTTGGCTCCAGCGAAGTCGGCATCAAGTAGGAGGGATTCCATCCGCTTGTTGCCCAAGAGCGTACGGCGTGGTTGAGCAGCCTTTTGCGTCGGTATCTCAACTTGATGACTGAATCTTCTTGGCGGCGCCCAGTGCTGAGTCGCTTGCCTGGCCTTGTCAACGGACAGCTTGATTGAGTCGACGATGTGTGCCACAGGGATGACGAAGCCGGAGGTTAGGTGCAAATCTAGAGACTTGCCGACGGCTTGGAACGCCATTCGACGAGTACTCGCCGTGGACACATAGGCCACATTGAATACGACCTCCGGCATCAAAGCAGAGTTGGACGGACGCAGATTCTTGTCTTGGTCGGCAGGAACTGTCTGCACCTGGAGGTTCTCAACGGACAGCCTGGCTGAGTTTTCGGTGCGGGTCCCGAGCTGGATCCTGTCCCAGCTGAAAACCAGATCTTCTTTTCCTTGCGACGACTCTCGCGTATCCGAGAGAACAAGCCAGGCGATCTGCATCCTACGGATCTCAAAGTTGTACCTGGCCGATGAAAGGAAAGAGTCGAAAAAGTCCGAGTCGTCCTCTTCCTCTTGCTCATCATCGTTCAAGGTGATCTTCGGCCTTGACTGTCTCAGCTTCCGCAGTAATTCGAGCTCGCGAGAAGTGTCTAGATCCTTGATCTTGTCATTCATATACCCAGCCACATCTACGGACGTTGATATAGTCTCAGGAGAAAGGGTTACGTCAAAGCCATCGGTGGTGATGTTGAAGTGTCTCTGCTCTGAGCCGTCTTCGCCCAGGTGCGCTGTTGCTGTGATCAGAGCGCTGAATGCTACACTGCCGCAAGTCCGGAAGTTGTCTTCAACACCCCTCGCGATCTTCCACTCGATTTCTTGCAAATCGATGTGAATCTCTGGGTTGTTGAGTATCGGCCGAGCTGGTTCTGGACGGTTTGTCATCCTCAAGTGGATGCGGCCCAAGCCGAACAATATGTGTGCTAGAGGCTCGTCCCCAGACTTGAGTGGTGAGTTACCAAAGATCTTCAACCCCTCGAAAGTCACATGGACCACGTAGACGACAGGTGCTCTCGGTATCTGCTCTGTTGGTGTTGACTGCACATCAACCGCTGGCTTGATACCAGTGTTGAAAGTCTCCCGGATGTGGACCTGAATAACCTTGGCTTGCTCCTGGATGTCATTGATCGCATTCGAAAATTCCGGGCGGTTCAGAGCGCTGAGGAGGCTGTAGACCGACGATGCATCCAGCTTGATGAGCTCGACTGAGGCGACAGTTGACATAGATCGCTCGCCCTCACTCACGCGATACTTTACTCGGCCGTTCAGCGGCGGGATTTGCAACAGCGACAGGGAGCGCAATTGATTGTTGACCCGGGCTTGCAGCTCATGAGAATTCTCCTTGATATCAAAGTCGATAATCCATTCTCTGCCGAAGTTGGCGGCGGTCGCAACACGGGCTACAACACCAGAGATGCGATACGTGAGGGACTGCAGTAACGGGATGCTGACATGGTACTCGTCGAGAAACATTGCGACATTGACTCGAAAGGAAGACAATCGATCTCGGATCTTCCGTCCTGATTGTTTTGGTCGAGGCGAAGAAGGCATTTGCGCAAGCAACCGGTTTAGTCGTGCCGCCTCATCTTTGACCAAGAGATCGACAACTTCCAGAAGACCAGTAGGGTCCTGTTCGACCGAGAACGTGAGCTGCTTGCTGTTTGCGGATGCCTTGATGGTATGCCGGTCAATCTTTTCCGTAGCTTGGAGTGTGTGGGACACGATGACAGCCGGATCACGAAGTTGAAAGACCCCGAGAAGTTGGCCATGGCTCCGTATCCTCGAGGTCACCGCTTCGCAGCCCAGCACAAAATCCATATCTTGACTGCCGCCAGGAACATTCCTAACAAGCAAAGATGCTTTCATACCGCTCGCCAGGGAGGCAGCGTTGAGATTAATGGAATCGAAGGCGAGCTCCCCGCGGCTGACAGCAACGGCAATGTGAATCGCTGTGCCGGTTTTGGATGGAGAGATTTCGTGATGGCTCTCAGGCTGCTGATGTCCCTTATCTTGAAACCTCATGTGGAGTCTGAGGATATCATCAACGAGCTCAAGAAGATCCGAATTCAGTCTTATGGCGGCTTCTCCACAGTACACATTGAGCACCATGACTGAGTCACGATCTGTTCCTTTACTCTCAACATCTAGGTCGTTTTGCGGACTGACCGAACCCCTATCCTGGAATCTCGTAGTGACTTCCGAGAACATGATCTCGTTCTGTTTAGGACCAGGATCAAGTACAAGGCGAACATCGCGGAGGCGCATCACAGCGAGGAGGGGCAAGCTCGACGCCGAAGAGTCAGGCTGATCCTTTGAGACCTTGCCAAAGACGTGTTGTATGAGCTCAGTATGGTCCATGTCGCCAACATCCCAGCTCCAAGATTGGAACCCAGTGACAACTTGCTGGCGAACATCGCTTGGAACATCGAGTGCAGACCCGAGACAGTCAAGTCGCAGGGCATCACGCTTGGTAGGGTCCAGCGTTGTCCATATCTGTCGGAGCCGGCTGATGAGCTTCCACGAATCATACGTTCGGAGGTGGTCATCTACTGATCGCAGGACCGCGGACGGCCTGATCAAGAACGCCGGGTCTATAGCGGTGTGGCGCTCAGCAACGAGTCGGTGTATGAGATACTTTGTGAGCTTGTCGTCTCTCGACAATGCGGGCGTGAAAACATTCCCAAGCTCAGTGGCTAGTGTTGTTGTCCTGTGGACAAGTGATGCAAGATACTCGATCTTCTCGGATGAGAGGCTGCAATGTATGGCGCCAAAATCGCCATCAACATAGGTGACATCTTTGGAGCCCATTGACATCATGACATTTTCAATCCGTGCCCTCACAGCTGCGTGGGTATCGAGTTGGGCAGCTAGCCTCTCTGCAGCCGAAACAGCCAATAGACCCAATCTTGAGTGGAAAGAATTTCTAGTGCGGAAGGTGCTGGTATTAAAAGGATCGGTCCACGATGTCTCCGTCCGTGTCGTGAGAGCTAGGTCACCCAACTCAAAATCGTACTGGTCTTGCTCTTCTTCAGGGGGTTCCGATGCATCAAGCTGAGAAGAGTTTAGGACGCGTAAGTTGGCTCGAGGTATGCGTAGATGGAGGTCGGTGATGGCTCCATCCATCTTCCGCTTTTTTTGCTTCCCAAATATGTCTGTCATCGCTTCGATTTGTGCAGCATCAAGCACATCCTCTGGCTCAGAAAGCTGCAGTGCTGCCATCAACGATGCAACATGTCTCGCGGCGGCCGGGGTCACGAAACTCGTGAGGCCTGTTGGGAGTTCAATCAGAACGCTGGAATAGGCCCTGTCTTCTTTCAATGCGGCCGGATCAATGTCGTCTAGATCAAAACTGCTGTTGTTTGAGTCGTCACTTTCCTCGTCGGCTTCGATGCTGGGGACAATAGTCTCCGCTGCATCCGGCTGGACTGTCTCAAGGGGAAAGTAAGGCGCGAAATACTGGCTAGAAAACGCAACAGTGTTGTGGACCGGATCCCTGGAGTCACCAAAGTCACCATGTGCACTATAAAAGGCCGAGCGGTGGTCAGTCGACCCTGATGCTTCCCTCCGATGCCAGATATGCGGCCCTGCATGAGGTTTTTCCACTGGTGTGATAGGTTGTCGGCCCTCTAGAGTTTTTGAGTACGCATACGAGTGCCGAGTAGAGGCCGGCCCTCTGACGCTGCCCTCACTCGAGCTGCTTAGACTCAGAAACGACGCCTTATGCCTGAGGCCCCTCGAGCGCCGCGACGTGCTGCCAGTTGTAAAAGAGGCTTTGTCATCCAACATTTCTTCTGCAGATACTGGCTGGGGAATCGGGGGTACAGACTGCGCTGGTGGCTCAACAGAGACTGGGGCGTGCTCTCCAAGGAGTTCGGGTAAGACGAGAAAGGGTGTCCGCAGGGTTCGTTGGTCTTCACGTCTGATAAGCTCTTGCTGTAGTCTGCGCTGGTTTGAGAAGTCAAACTTGCGTCCCACAGTTGCCAGATGGACACTGGTCCGGACCAACAGATCAGGTTCAACTCGATCATTGGGCCGTGCTCGATGCCTTGAGACAGATTCGGCGTTCACACAGGATAACTCGATCTCGGGGATCTTGACGTGGGCCCTTTTAGAGTAATGAGACCTCGCCCAATCATTGTACTTGACCTCAATGGTACCGGTCGAGAACAGGAAAGCGGCTTCTTCGACATGGAGCCAAAGCTTGACGCTCTGCACAGACACGCGAAGAAATGTGACATCGTAGAGAATGATAGCAGACGCAGGGATGAGTGCATTCTCTTCGTCATCGAAGGTGAACCCAAAAGCTTTGCCACCTGACATGAGTGTCGTCAGGAACTGAGCAGAGCATTCTCCGGTCACTGTGCCGACAGAGATGTCCCAGTTGCAGAGATAGGTAGGTTCAGTAGGCGGCAAACCGAAGACGCGGTGGCCGTACACATTGACCCCGTCTATGAACAATTCGGTCGTGGAACTTGTGCTTAAAGGAGTTGTGGTTCCCGTATCTCCATGTCCTAGAGCCAAGTGTGCTGGGCTGAGGACGAGGTCCAGGTCCATGTAATAGTTTGTGAAACGGAGATCTATAGTGAGACTTGACGCATCGATCTGCACATTTCGCTCCGCGGAGTAGAGGTTGGCAGGCAGAAAAACTTTGGGGTCGTCTGCTCTCACACTGAGAACAACGTCCATGTCGTTGGATTTCTTGGGAGGTGGTCTTGCTTGGAGCTCGGCCTCGGGATCTGTCTCCTTCAATCTCAACATGTCTTGGTGTTCGTCAAGTGTCTTGAAATGGACATCGTCTCCGAAATAGTTGTCTTTCAATTTGAGGAAGTACCTGATCACAAAACCATATAGGTGGACTACCGGCGACTGTCCGTTGATGTTGAGCAATAGTGTGTCTGTCGTCGCTGCAGAGGTGATGGCGTTGTAATGGTACTCGCCATCCACAGCCAGGTTCTCCAGGTGGCCGATGGACATGGACTTGAGGAAACTACCTTGGGTGTTCCAGGGAGGCACATGGAGGTCGATGAATGCCTCCTCAGCCTTGATTTCGAAGGGGATCATGTTCTTTGGCGGCCTGTACTTATCAATCGCGATGCAGGTACTTGCATCCAGAAGAGGACTCTTGATGGTGATGTATGTGTTGTCTTCGAAGTCGGTCGGTTTGTTGATGATATTGCCATCGTTGACATTGAGGTAGAGGTTCAAATTCCGAAAGTGTAGGTCAAGTGAGTACTTGAAAGGCGTGAAGACGAGGTATTCAGCAGGCGGACCGCTTGACCAGTCGTTCACAAGGTCCGTGAGTAGGAAAACGTGATCTCGGAGTATGAAAAGATCAAGTTCCTCTGTATCTATATCGAACCTCCACTGTCGCAAGGCATTCCACTTCAGGGGAGTGGGTAGCTCACAAGAGATGCGTTGCTTGCCGGACTTCCACAAAAGTTCATGATTGATGCTGCTTAATATCTCCGTCTTGGGAAAGTCGAGATTGAGAGAACTCGAAAAACCATTGGGACCCGCAAACATGTCCATGTGGTAGGATACTGTGGCATTTTTTGCGATCTTGACGTCGAGCCAACCATATTGGCGTTCGGAGCCACCTGCTGGAGCCTGTTCCTTTTGTTTCGAGCGATTCTTGGTTCTTCGATTGTCATGAACTTTTTCGGTCTTGTAAGGTGGTTCTTTGCCTCTGAACCTCCAGTTCTTTGACTCTTCTCTGATCGGCACTCGCAGTGTCACCTCGTCGTCAAGTTCCACATATAGCTGGAACTGAGTAGGCACCCGACTGGCCCCGGTGGGAAGGGGGTCTCGCTGGTTGCGAGTCTTTGCATAGCCCAGGAAAGAAGACGCGCTGAAGTTCTGCTCGATGACGGTCCGCCCACGGTCCATAATTTACCGACCCTCCCTTGATCGATATATTGATTCCCCAGGCCGGTGGCTGGTCCCCATTGATATTTCTCACCCGATCTGCCTCTTCTGGGTTCTCGAAAGTGTTCGATCTCCGAGGTGCCACCAGGCCAGGTGTATCCCAGTAGATCGTAATGGTAGCCTCTGGAGTATCGAGTATCGTGTTTTCCGCTGCATACTCGACAGAAGCCCAACGCAAATGCTCGTTCTTCTCGAGGTCATCCAGATATCTCGTGAGCCCTTGCCAGTGGTCGGACCCCGGTCGTTGTCGATCTGAAGTTGCGATAGGGGTTCTATCACCCAAGGAGAAAGATTCAACAGAAGACCTCCAAAAGGGTACCAGATCTCGCAGTTGATTCAACGCCTTGCGGCGATATCTGCGGAATAAAGAGCGTCGCGGCAACGGCTCGGAATCCTGTGCTACCTGTCTCTCTCGTAATGCTCTTTCAACCTGATCCTCCCTGTAATCCTCATTATCCCTCATTTCGATGACAGGAGAATCCAGTTTGATTTTGTAAAGCTGCCGATATGGGTCGGGCGTACTTGTAGCCACGGCATCAATTTCGCCAGTCAAGCCTTTAGCTTTGACGATCATGGTGGATTTGGTGTTCTCGTTGCCCATCACCAAGGCAGCCTTGGTGCACTGCAGGTGGATCGGAAAGAACTGCAGCAATAAGGGTAGCTCCTCCTCCGAAGAGCGGTTCTCACGCTGAGTAGCGTCATTGGCTTCGAGAACAGTACTCTGCCAAGTTAGGTGCTGCTTCGCGGACCCAATATCACTGCTGTCTGCGCCAGGAGGCCCATTAGCTGGGGCCTGGTTGCGACTTGAACTATCAGCCAGAGCTTCCTTCGTCGTCCTCGCCGTACGTCTTCTCAACTTGGCATGGCTGTCATCCTCGCCATCATTTGCAGCGGTCGGGGCGTCCGTGGCATCGCTGAGCATACCCTCGAGGACAGAGTCATATGCCGCACTGCGATTGTAGACGAACCACTCAAGACCCGACACAACGACGTTGACCCGACAGGGGAGTTTCGCCTTCCTGTTGTCCTTGCCATCTGTCTGAGCCTTTACGGTGTCCTTTTCATTGGCGATGCCGACGTCCCGTACCCTCCACTGCCAGTACGACCAAGTAATGTAGCCCTTCTGGATGAGTATAGTCTCATTATTGCCATGGTACCGTAGCCGGGTGAAGAAGACTCGTCCGCCAAGCAGGGAAATCTGTAGGGCCTGTATGTCGAGGTATATACCGTACGCTCTCCAGGTGTATGCTCGGATGGCCAGGGAAATCAGAGATGCGAATACTCTGTTGAAGTAGGCGAGGAAGAAGACGGACAGGACGAGCGCGATGATGCAGTAGCCGAGGAATACTCTGAGGAGGGACAGTGTTAGCGCACGAAAGAAGCAAATTCACTCCTTCAGAGGGTTCTCAACATACCCGCTGAGACCAGAGTTGGCATAGGGACTCTTTTCGACTGGGCTTGGGTCCATCGTAGCGATCGTCTTCGTCGTCCTCAGCCAGTGGTGGCACTCCACACTCCCCGTGATCTGTCAACTGCTCCCGTACAGCTGACTACCATCGCCATGCCCTCGGATCATGCCATTCTAGGTTCAATTGTGAGATCCGTCGTCCGAGATGGGGTGGCTGGCAACCGGAGCAAACCTGAGCTGTACTGTGTGTTGTTACTGTCATTCCAATGTGGTACGAAGCATTGGCTCAGGAGTTTGGGAGGTACAACATTAGATGACATTTGCGCAGGGGTGTCTGCAGTAGCTCAGCATGCACTGGCCCCACGTCATTCAGCGCTGGCAGACACCCCTGCAGCCCTGCTGGACACCCTGGGGCCACTCCTGCCACTACTTTGTACAGCGAACTACTCTGTACACGCTACCCCAACCTCAACCCAGACAGTGGGGTCTGGCCCTGTGCTATAGTACAGCACACTTCCCTGCTTCCCCAACGATGAAGCATGTGCCTCTCCCATATTGTTTTGTAGTCGTCGTCACTCCTCCTTACGCTCGCCACGTGCCGCACATGATCACCGCCAGACCACCTCCAAACCCACCACCACAGCTCCGAGGATGATGACCTTGTACCTGTAGGGCATTGTCCTCTTGTCTCTGTACCTCTTTCTCTCGTACTGTACCGTTTGACGCGCGCGGCCATGTCTGGAGGCACCGGCCAGAAGCTCACCTACGCCACCACGGTGGTTGCTGGCGTCGCGTCCTTATCAGCGACCATCGTGTCTCTCATGTATGTCTCGTGAAGTCTTTATGTGCTTCTTGTGTACAAAATAACTAATAGATTCTTCCATAGATCGATATGGCTCCAAACGTACGTCGAAATCCGACTTACTCCACTGTCTCGATCGCTCCGCTAATGCGCCTCTAGCAAGAACTATAGGAAACCGCTATTGCAGCGATATGTCGTACGCATATTGCTCATGTAAGTCCAAGAAACATCGATTTATGTCGCGAAGCAATGATCTGATACAGTTCTCAACTCTCAGGGTGCCTATCTACTCGATATCCTCGTGGATCAGTCTAGTCTCCTTTAAGGCTGCACAGTTTGTCGACCCAATACGCGACATCTACGAAGCCTTTACCATCTACACCTTCTTCCAGCTCCTGATCAACTACCTCGGCGGCGAGCGGTCTCTCATCATTCTCACCCATGGCCGCGCCCCCGTCAATCACCTGTGGCCCCTGAACCACGTCCTCTCCCGTGTCGATATCTCCGATCCGTACACCTTCCTAGCAATCAAGCGTGGCATTCTACAATACGCCTGGTTGAAGCCCATTCTGGGTATCTCTGCCATTGTCATGAAGGCGACGGGAACATATCAGGAGGGGTACATCGGTGTAAGCTCGGGCTACTTTTGGAGCGGGCTCATCTACAACATCAGCGTGACAGTTAGCCTGTACTCGCTAGGACTCTTTTGGGTGTGCATGCACGACGACCTCAAGCCCTTCCGGCCTGTGCCCAAGTTCTTATGCATCAAGCTCATCATCTTCGCGTCCTACTGGCAGGGCTTTGCCCTATCCATTCTGGTCTGGCTGGGCGCGATCCCCGACGACGTCACGGGCTACACGCCGGACAACCTGGCGGCGGCGATCCAGGACGCCCTGATCTGCCTCGAGATGCCCATTTTCGCCGTGGCGCACTGGTATGCCTTCTCTTGGCACGATTTTGCGGACAATAGTCTCTCTGCCGCCCGGATGCCGGTCTGGTATGCCTGTCGGGACGCGTTCGGCCCCCGGGATTTGATCGAGGATTCGAAGGAGACTTTTAGCGGAGACAAATACAAATATCGGTACTTTGATGCGAGCGACAGGGTCATGGCTCACGAGGACTCCAAGTCGAGACTGGCGAGGCTGAAGGCAGGTATGCGGTACGAGAGGGGCGGCAAGGGCAAGTACTGGCTGCCGAGCCCCAATGAGATCAATGAGGGCACCTCCCTGCTGCGCGGCGAATCGAGTCGGGACAGGGCGCAGATGACACATGGTGCGCTGGATGACGATCCTACACTGGATGACGAGATGGAGAATCTTTATCGGAAGGCGAAGAAGCTCGAGTTTGGTGACTGGAACGTAAGTCGTCCCCCAGTATCTGACCCTGCCTTCCACGCAGAAACATCTTATTGAATCTGGCTATAGTACCCAGTTTTGACCGCCAACAAACCCTATCGGGATATGTGGATCACACCACAACCCAGCTTTGCTCGATTGCCTGGTATCGAGCCCCGGTCGTCCTCATCGTCTCCCTCAACCGCGCGCCCAACCCCGAGAGCAAGGACGCCCAGCACTGACTTAGTAAAATCCAAAACGAAGAGGAAAGGCAAAGGCAAAGACTCACCAAACTCCTCCGGCTCGAGCCAAAGACCGTCAGCCCATGACAAGACTCAGAGTCATCACTCCCAACACACATCGAAACCCCCACCACCTCTACCCCACGAGGAAGACGCGGGCCCATCAGGCTTTGGAACTGCAAATGAAGACTACAACACCCTGACGGAGGAGTATCTTGAGGCAGCTCAGCACACGGGCTACGACGGTCGGGTCAGAAATGTCGAGAACGAAGGGCCGCTGGTAGAAGGCTCGAAAGCGTGGGACGAGGCGCACGAGGAGCGTGAGAGCCCATCGGCAGTCACGACCCCGATCGGAGCCATCGACGGTTCCGACGAGTTTAGGAACGTATGGGGACGGTAGGGGGGGGAAACATGATAGAGAGCAAGCAAGTGCTTTTCGGCATGACGGCATCTTTTTGTCTTTGGGTTGAGTGGAATTACGGCAATCAAGCAAGCACACTTATTATATGAGCCTTGAAATGATACCCCTATATATTCTGTGGTATTTTTTTATATCGGGGTTTTCTTGCGCGCGAGCAGGTGGGAAGGGTGCTTTGTTTTGTTCTGTCTTTCTCTTGTTTCTTATAGAACCGTTTCACTTGGTAACAATGCATGACCTGGCGTTTCACGGCGCCTAGCACAATATCGACCATTATCTTGCTGTCGCGTAGCATTTTGCTTCTTTGCGTTGTAAGCGAGATTATACGAGGGATTTCAGAAACCTTTGAACCTCTCCAATCAACAAACTCTTCAAACATATACGACCATCACATATGTTTGCACATGCGTAATAGTCTCTCGCCAATACTTGCACTACTTAACGTATCTGCATTCCCCGTTGTGACGGCAGCCATGGGGTATTCTATCTATTAATCCCTTCCACATTTTCCCCGTGGTTCATAGAATCCATTAAGACCGAACCGTTCTTTTGTCCCGGGCATGTGAAAGCAAGAGTTGATGTTTGATGTCCTGCTCATAGTTGAGAATGCTGCAACCCATCTCTGCGTCGAAATCAGAGGACCCATTATTCATGCGCTCCAAACTCATCATTTCATGAAGCCAGCCGCTTTCTTGATCTGGTGCGTGAGGAAGACTATGCGTCCTCTCATATATCAAAGATGATGCCAGACTCCGAACCACCCATCGATGCATTTCCTGCAGGACCTCGTGATGCTACGTCGTGTCTTTGTAATGAATCAGAACCCTGGATACTTGAAAAACTTGACATAGAAGAGGAGAGAAATGAGAGAAAAGCCTGAATGTCTTCTAGGCAAAACAGGCAATTGCAGCAGTCAGAATCGCTGGCAGCTGAGAAAGGTGGAAGCCCGATGGTTTTGTGAGTTGTGGTCATTATCCATTATATTCTTGGCGTCATCTCATGGATTCTTATCATTTGTAAGAAGCCAGGTCTTATAGATCCCAGTGGTATGCATCGTATCCTGCAGAGTCCTATGCTGCAGATGGAGACGCAACAGGAGCAGCTGGGGGTGTTTGCGGGTTAGGATGAGGCTCCTGCAGATCATCCTGGCCGCCGTTATCCTGACCAAAGCCTTGTGCATTGATTTGTGGATCTTGCTGAAAAGTGTGCTCAGCAGCAACGGCAGGCTGGGTAGCAGGGTCGACAGCCGAGACCTGATCGTCAGAGGTCTGGACCGAAGACTCTGGCTGTTCTTGTGAAGGTAACAGGTGCTCCGGGAGGAGGATCGTCGAGCAGAAATGCAGCTCTAGGCTTCGTGAGTTTGTGGGCCTGAAAGGAGGATCCTGTCGGCGCTTGATGACATTGGCAGCTGGAGCAGAGGCGAACAAGTCAGCACCTCTCATTATACACTAATCCCAAATCTTCCAGGACCGGGGGTTTACTTGCCTTTCAGCTTGACTCGGTCAAAGTACGAGGAGTAGATGGAACCATAATCCTCGACCACGAGCACGCCGTCACGCTCCCGTACCTCCACCTTGGGCATGGCCTTGCGGATCTGCAAAAGCATGCGCAACAATTCAGCGATCTGGTCACCTTGGCCAATGAAGTAGCTCGGCTGCTTGCTTGGGTGCGGCCAGCCGTGGTGGATCTCAGAGATCTGCTCCCAGACCTTGAACGCCCAGATAGCCTTCTCCACGCTGATAAGCAGTAGCAATACCGCGAAAAACATATTCTCGTCGATAGTCGCACGGCCATCCTGGAGATCGCGCTGCAGGTGTCTGAGAAGCTCCTTGCTCGCAAGTTCGGCTCCCTGCTCGGCCGCCGCTGTAAGCTGCAGCCCAAGCATCTTGTAGACGTCCTCGTCTGTCTCTCTCGTGATAGGCCCATCAACCGCGTGTCGGACCTCAGTAGAGGGCTGAACGTTGAACTTCCAGCTCGTCTCCCGATCAATTACCTCGATACATGCCCAGAGCTCGAGGGCTAGTTTTAGGTTCCGCTCCGGTGCATGCCTCCTATTAGCAAGGTCGTGAGCTGTCTCAAGAGTGATGCGCGAAAAGACGGATTCCTCCTTCCGGATGAGCTCTGGCAGTATCTCGCTGATATAGGTCTGCATCCTGTCGGGGAGATCATCGTTGGGGTCGATCATGACGACCTTTGGGAAAACGGTTTGGTACTCCCTGCTGAGCGTGGGATCATAGATCGCGCCGGGATCTGTGCCGAGGAGTGCCTCGCAGCCGAGGACAGTGCCAGCTTCTGAATGAGTGGCCTCCAGAACAACGATGGGATACTTGGTGTTCCACTTGGTCTTGCAGGCATCGACCTCGGCTTTTCGGTGATTCTCGTGAAGGCGAGCATTGAACAAGTCTATCTTCTCGGTAATTTTGGTGCGAATGCAGCCAGAGCGCCAAACGCGAGGGGCCAGGACCTTGCGACAGGTCAGACAAGGTGTGTCATCTGAGCACGTCTTCCTCAAGATCCGGCAGCGAATGCAGGCTCCAATCTTTCTTATATTCTGGACCTCCCTCCTACGGGGCTCAGAAAAGCGTGCTCGTGCGTGTCGTCCTTTGCCGCCGTTTCGATCAACGCGGAAGACGGAACGTGATGGTTCTCCCAACATGGGTCGTATATCAGGGAGTCTTGCTGGCTCGTTCGTGCCCGCGCCGAATGTATACTCACCCCAAGGCAGTTGTGCATGTCCAGAATGGTGGCCCGTAGTAGAGAGGTCTGGCTGCTGATTGTGAGCAGCTGGCGAGTGGTTCTCCTGGGGTCCTGCTGAGCCAAAGTGGCCGTCATCTACTGCTGGTGCGCTGCCAAATTCGGTGTGCGCCTCCATCTGAACTGGCGTGTGTCTTTCCGCCGTGCTGGGGTCGTTGGCCGTCAAAAATGGACCGACAGTTGCTGCGATATGGGGAGTCGAGGCTGGAGGAGGTGTGGCTGAGCCGCGTGACGCTTCTCCGATGGCTCGGGCAAGCTCTTGGCGGAGGTGATCCTCGGGGTTCCGATCGTAGTCTTCGAAAAGCGTGGGATCAACCAGTGATCCAGTATTCAGCCGTGCTGTGGCTGCAGTAGCGACTGAGATGGCGGGGTTGTCGATGTGGTCTAGAACCTCATCAACGTGTCGCGCCTGCTTATCGATACCGACAGGGCTGCCAAAGTCGATAGCGACTGCGAGCGGTATTAATTTAGTTATGCGATAAGGAGGAAGAAGACATGACCACGAACCTTGTTTATCGTGAGGCTGAAGCTGCGTTTGGTCCTTCTGCGGTGTGGACTGGGGACTCGAAAAGGCAAACTGATCGTGGATCTGGAAAGAGTTGGACCCAACAGGTGCAGTTGTAGGCCCAGACGACGAAGTCAACATGAGACCATCAGACAAATGATCAGCAGCGGGCATCTGGTTGTGTTGTTGAGCCGGATTATCGTCCTCTCCAAACTCGCGATCGTCACGGTCCATGCGGCGGGAGACCTCTGCAAGAGCCTCCAGGCGGGTCCAGCTCTGCTGGTGCTGCAGCATATCAAGGTTCAGGGGGCCCATCCCTGCAGGTACCTGCTGCTGCTGCTGCTGCTGCTGCTGGAGCTGGAACTGCTGCTGTTGCTGCTGCTGGCCCTGCTGGGCCTGACGGGACTGCTGCTTGGCCTGTCGAGAGGATTCCGGGCGCTGAGGGTCAATATCGGCAAAGCGAAGGGCAGCATCGATGCGTTCCTGAGAAGAGATCATGGTACACTTCTTAGTGATATGCTTTCTCAGGCTCTCGACCCGGCCCTTCTTAAAGACCTCGCCGCAGAGCTTGCAGCTGTGAACATAGCTACACGACATGGGTCAGCTGCGAGTGACATATCGATACGTGTCTGCCACGTGATGAGCGGACAGCGAATGTAGGTGACATGCGCTTTCATCCCGACAATTTGAAGAGAGAAAACGAAAGGGAGGGGAGGATAAAGCACAAATTGTGATTTTGATTTCGCGCAAAGAGCGCGCAAGTGGATTCGGGCTAGACTGGACTTACCGGTTGGAATTGTCCTTGAGTTTCTCTCCTCGGTCGAAGAACTGCTTGATGACTGGATGCTGCAAGCGGCCCATCGTGAAATGGTTCTGACTGCCACCAGAATGGCAGCTGGACTCTTCCCACGCCTGGGTGAGGGGGAGGGGGAGGGAGGGTAGGCTTGCTGAGCCCCCCTCTGAAGCCTCGCAAGGGCTAATTATTCTCTCTTGCACACACTCTCTCGCAGATGGGACCCTTCATAAGGGTATATGCGATACCGATGCGATGGCGATGCGATGGCGGAGGGAAAAAATCTGCCGGCGTAAACGACACCGCCTTTTCCAGGATGTGGATCTCACTGCAGGGACTTGGAAAGGCGGTATGAAAAGAAGAAACTCGAGTAGGCCTGACTTGGAATGGGCGCGGGACGGGACGCGAGGAGGTATGGGGCCAAGGCTTCTTTCTGGCTGGAGGGGGGCCCTGACAAGCTGTGGTGGAGGGGGAGGGAGGGCCAAAAGATCCTCGCCCCTGTTCATCGATTACCTTAGCGACTGTGGTTGGTGCATGTTTGGACTAGCTGCTTGGTCGACTTTCTGATAATGAGAACCCCTCTCTCTCTCTCTACACAGCTGCTGTTCTTCTATGGGATCATGAGGCTCGTGTTGTCCAACATAAGAGCTTTTTCTTGTCCTCGTCATACAGCTTGTGCTCCTGCAGATGAATTTCGTTGCGAAAACCAGGACTTAGATGCACTAAAAGAAAGACTTGCACAGGGTCTCACATGTATGAATCCAGGAGCATTATACCAGTCCGAGTATCCTTGACTTGTTCAGGCTGACCTAATTATCCAGGAGAGATATAAGAGAAAGAACAAGAATTGAATAAATGCCAAAGTCAAGTCCACACCCAAGGTTTCATATTGGTGGCCGGATGTACCTTTTGGGCAGTCCTGAGGTCCACTGTTGTGTTGTCAAGGGCTGGTGAGCTATTTGTCCACTGCTACGTGGTACTTCTGGATTCGGCCGGCAGAAATTGTTGCTACAGAGCCCTTAGTACCTTGTTGTACTGATCAGCAGAAGGCACACTCACCCGGCAGCTTAAGCACTGTGTATCAAATAGAGAAAAAGAACCAAAAGTAAGATAGCGAATCAATACGGCTGACTGGCATCTTCACATTATCCCATGTTCACCTGTGTCCTGAACCCGTCTTGGTAACAGTCACAACTACCTCGGATCGAACCCACCAACAGACAAATTGGTGGTAGAGACACTACTGTTATCCCCCCTAGCCCCTAAGTTACCTGGAGCCGCTTCCCGACGGCGCGGCTTGCGGAAGCACGCAAACTCGCTCTTGCTCGCTTCTCTCAGCCTCTTCAGCACGCTCCTCATCTCTGGCAGCTCGCTCTGCAGCCTCGCACGGGCGTCGTTGTCCGTCCGCGAGTCCAGCTCCTGGTAGATCTGCGTCTGGATCTCTGTAGATTTCTCCGTCATGTACTGGCTCAGCGTCTGCGCCACGAACTCGACGTCCAGTGTCGCCTGCATCAGAGCTGAGAGGCTATATTTGGGCCTGGACTTGAAGGCCTCGAGAAGTTCACGCGAGGATTGCTCCAGCAGGTACGAGAGAACCTGGCTGGTGAGCGTAGCAGCGGTCGTGGATACTTGAGAGTGAACCAGGACCAGTTCGAGTAAAGCCTTGTAGATGTACGGCCTCACCTCCCGAGGCTTGTCGTTGGGTGAAGCTGGCGCCCAGTCGGCGGCTGTGATGCCCTGCCGGATGCTGCTTCGGAGAGACTCTATATACGGCCGCGTGTAGGACTGGAACAGGCGTGCGTCGATCTGTCCCAGCACATCTTTGATCTTCTTCTCCTCGTCCGTCAATTTGACGGAGAAGGCGTTCTCAAACTGCGTGTTCAGCCCTGGCACGACTTCGGCTCGCAGCGCTTGCAGATTGCTGAGCGTCAACAACATGCGCACGTTCTGAATCATCGTATAGTCAGCCCATTTTCCTTCTTCTTGAAAAAAAAAGGACAAGAAGAGAGAGTGTGTATTTTGAGAGTTGTACTTACCCTATCCCCAGCGTCCAGCGTCGACGCGCTGATCATGCTAGATGCGTGCGAGCTGCCGCCGTTGAGAACCACAAAGCCGTCCTCAGTGGTCCACTCGTCATCTGACCTCCGGGCAGAGCGCTCCGCATTCTCAACCATACCGCTCAAGGCCTTATACAGCGTCGTGACGTACTGGCTGCGGACCATCTGCTGGAGCTTGGCCGGTGGCGGCTGGACAATATCTCCGGCGCCTGGTTTCGACATGGCGTCTGAGATGTATAGAATCTGCTGCATGCCCGTGAGCAGAGCGCTTTCAAAGGCCTTGAAGCTTGCGGGCATCTTGGTGACATCCTTTCTCTCGGGCGACCTGCTCCAGTCCTCGACATATTTGATGTTTTCAGCGTCCTTGTTCCAAGCAGCGCAAACGGCCGTAACGCAACGTTCTCTTGCGGAGCCAACGAGGGTCCTCAACCTCTCGAGCACTGCACCATCTCCTCCAGCAACTGGCGCAAGGCTGGCCATGTCACAAGATCCCGAGCCTACCAACACGAGTACCTTTGCCAAGTAGTGGACACCACTGACAGAATTCGACCAAGGAGGCCAGAAAGCAAACTTTTCCCATGCCTCACCTCTCTTAGGTGATGGTGGAGGGATGCTGCCGGGGTCGAGGTTAGTACGAGGCGCCTTTAACGTGTTGGGTGTAAGTGGCCCTCCGCCACCGGCGAGAGATGCCGTCATGGGTGTGGTCGGCTCTGATGGCATAGGAGAAAGCAGCATCGACAAATCGTCTGGAGGTGGCCCGACGAAGAACAGGTATACATGCTCACGGATGGCGTCCACCAGTTCGACGGTGCCTTTCTGTAAGTCTGTGGCCCCTTGCTTTGTCAATTCGTGGTGTTTCAGCGACTCGCCGTTGTACCCAGTCGGCAGGGACTTCTGCAACCTGCCCTCCAAGAACCCTTGAACCGTCTGCCAGAACTCGACGACCTCGCCAATGATACCCTGAGAGGACAGCATGCTGGTCAGGAATGATATGATCCTCTCCCACAGTTCCACAATGTCGCCAGAATCGAAGGATTGAGACCTGCTCTCTATGGACTGCCGCGCAATGGATTTGACATGGTTTGCGATCGCTTGAGGCCCGGGCCTCTCGGCATTAGCGATGCGCCGCCTGGCAACCTCGATCTCGACCTTGGTTCTTTCTGCCGTCGACGCGACCTTGGCCTTGAGGTAATCGTAGCGGCTGAGAAGCCATATCCATATGGGATTCTCGTCCACGCCCAGCTCGAGCAAGATGCTGATGAGCTCCATGTGCTGGTCCCGCCGCCCACTTGCTTCCGACTTTGGTGCGGTGTGGAGAGTGATGAGTTTCTTCCACGTATCGCGTTTGAAGGCCTCGATCTGTTCATGTACGTCGTGCCACATTCGGGCGGCCAAGAGGACCTGGTAGAGCTGGTCATCGGGTAGTCTGTCCTGAGAACCCCCTCTGGGTCATCCTGCGCGCCTCCTCCGCGAATTTCCTCGCCTTGTTGTATTCCTCCACCAGTGCCTCATGATCTTTTCGCTTGATGCTCTCCGCGACAGCTGAGCTGGTCTCGACGTACTCCTGATACTTCTCCAGGGTGGCAGCCACCACCTTCAGGTTCTCTTCCTTATCTCTGCCGCCGAGCGCCGGGCCCCAGACATCCTCTGCCTTGGCGGAGACATCGAGCAGGGGAGCCTTGATGCCAGAGACGCCGTACTCGCTCTCTTTAACCAGCGCATTCTTCTTTCTTGGGTCCGGGGCCAAGGGGTTCGGCAGACCCCCGGGCCCAGAGCTGCTACGGAAGCTATTCCTGCTCGCGTGCCTGCTATGAGGGCGGGTCCGATTAGCAGGTGCAGGCGGGTTCGGATCGGCGCCACGGTACTTCATCTCCTTATAGACGTTGTCAATGGTCGCCTTTGCGCGGACGAAGCGCTCGAAGTTGGACTCGACAAGCACCTTCAGGGAGGCGCTCTTCTGGTCGATGGATTGCGATAGGACGTCGAGACCGTTCAGCAGTGACTGGGTGTCTGCTGTCGCGTGCATCTGGGAGAGGAACAGCGGGGGGGGGAGAAGGTGGTGGAAGACATGAGAAAGCGTTGACCTGTAAGCCAGGGAGTCAGCAGCACTCCATGGTACGGATGGACTACGAGAGTACATACGCAGCCTTGGGTCTTCCTGGACAGGAACACCAAGTTGCCTCAGGGTCCTCACGACGCTATCCGTGGTGCCCAGGGGGTCTGGCTCGTCCTTCTGCACAATGTTACCGACGCCATTGGCCGACTTTTCGTGTCCTGGAAGCTGGCTGTTCCTGTTGCTGACTGCTTTCTCCAGGGCCTGGTATCTCGACTTGCGCCGATTGGCCTTCCTGGCTGCATCCTCGTCCTCGGAAACATCGCTGTTGTCCTTCTCGGTAGGCCACTCGACGGGGTATGGGGTTGACAGCTGGTAGAAGTCCAGCACGGTCCGTTCGAGGTCAGCCATCCTGATGGTTCAGCCAACCCAGCGCCGACATCAGCAGGAGGACCAGATGCTGCTTCTGGACGAAAAGAGGTATCGAGTTTTGAGGGTTCGGAGATGTGTTTCACATGTTGGAATTTCGAGTAGCTTTGAGGAGAGGCAACTACAGGCGTTGGGCAGTACTGGGGGTGGGGGGTGCATTGTGCTAGGGTGCTCGAACCGCCAGGGTGCCAGGGTAGGCAGTTTGACAGGGGTCATCAGGGCATCGGCCACTGCATTTGACAACAATCATTATTCTGCAGGCGTTTTCAGCAAAAGTCCAACCAAAGAGGTTCGTTTCTCTGAGAACTTTTTGAAGTGATACTCTACGCCTGGTCATCGCGTCCATCTGTGCGCTGAATTGATACCTTATAAGTCAGTATCCCATCGAGTACGCAGCCAAAGTCATCGACGCAGTCTGCACAGCGATCTCGGAAGATCACATCTGAGACGCCCAAATGCAGCCGTTCGGCCGCGTAATGAATTGTCATATGCACTCGCCAGCGCCGAAGAAGTCACCCCAGGATTTGCAGGGAAACGTGTGGAGAGGGCTAGACGTTTCAAAGCCTCCAAGTTCTAGCAATTTTTGATTCCACAGTACAACTGAAGCTGTGATACAAGTCACGAAACGTAGTGACGGCACCTCGAAGGCTAGGCACTCGAACACCAGTTACTTCATGCCTTACTTCCCCCGGCGTGACTTGCTACGGATCATCCATCTCCGTGAGGAAAGAATAGCCTGAGCCCGATGATGCTTTAGAGATGCTTTAGATTCATTTGCACTGCAAGAAACACCGTCGAGTCGCGTAGCAATCTGCCGGGGAAAATATGTCAGGGCTGAACAAGAATCAATGGCTATCCCATCCCCATCCAATAACATGTGCCACTGTGGGATCCACGGCTTAATGCACCGTCCTTGCACCTATCATTTCGAGACATAAATGAGTAGGAAAACAGCTAATTCCGTTGCATTACAGGGTCATGTTGTCTTTTTTTTTTAGTAATCAAATTGTATTAATATGATCTAGATGCATATGTAGCCCACGGTACATCGTCGTGTTTGACCAAGACTTCCTTTTTGAAACAATTAGGCGGTGAAGACATCTTGCTACATAATAAGTATCCAATTCGTCAACTCATGAGCTGTACGTCCGATGACACTAATGCATGCCAATTGCCGCCCCGTGCATTCTCAAGAACACACTATTTTGAACGCCCCGAAACCGATAGTGTTGTAGCATTCATTGAAGGGAACCGGGATCGCCTCCACCGCACATATTGTGTCTTGGTAGATGTAGACTATCGAAAGAAAGAAATAAAATCAGCACACGGATTCCGTCCCTCTGGAAGAATTGGAAATTGTACGCACAAGAGCATGAGCGGGTGGACACGTCTTGCACAAACAGCGACTGGACCTCAAGGATGTCGTCCTTCTCGATGCAGGTGTTTGCTGCCGACTGGTTGTAGGTGAAGTAGCCGTTGTAGTCGTCATCACATCCTGTCAGGCCCCAGGTAGTGAAGTCGACCAGCTCGGAGTCAGACTGACGCGGGATCGTGACGGCTGTGACAGCAGCAGCGACAGAAAGAAGAACGGTAGTGCAGCGCATCATCAAAGGTAGGAAATATCAGACCTGGGAAGAAGAGATGATATAGGACTGGGGGACAATTGATCTTAGCATCGATGCCTGGGGAATGAGAGAGATCCAAGGCATTGGGACTCGCAATTTCATATTCCAAAGTAGGGAAACTACTTATCTAAATACATCAATCTACTTCTCCATGTGTATTTCCCAGCGCTTCCGGATCCTACCCACAGAGAAAGAAAGAAAAAAAATTCAATTCTCGTAAGGCTGAGCCCCAACACGAGAGGGACCAAAAAGCCATTCGTGTCGGTGGAATAAGCAAGAACTTTTCGGAATCTCTGGCTGTCTGGCGATAATTACCGTCAGCTACCCTAGGGTAGCCCTTACTGATTCGGGATACGAAGAGCACGCGAAGGATCTCCCCATGTCAACGTGGCGGCCACAAGTGTCAACGTCTCATTTGTGCGACGACCGACCCGATAATGTGACACCTGTTGACTCAGCACTATCAGGCTTGTTCAGAATATTAAGACATACATAGCCTGAGTGGCTCAGAGAGTTCCGCCATTCCCCCGAACTGTAATTGGGATTTTAAAAACAAACCTCGAGAGCACTGATGGCCCCGGTCATGCATGGATCGGGACAAGTCACGGAACACGTGGTGCTAGAGATCAGCGTCACGGAAGCTCCATATGGAGAGACACAGTGATACGTCTGTGCAGGTATAGTTTCTCTATCCGTACAATCGCACAATTCACATCATGGTCGTGAGATTGAAAAGTGTCCGAGATTTGCGTTTTCTGGATTTCTAGAGAAGCTTTGGTTTCTTGGAAAATCCTACATCCATCATTCGTCCTTATAGCCGCACTTCAGCTCCCATTCTGCAAGTAATACCTCTTCTACAGCAAACTACTTTTGATGGTAATAATTGTTCCCACTCCGCCCTGCAGAATTCTTCAAGAATCGGCCTCACAGAAGAGGCATCCACAACCGGGTCCCACAATCACTTCCTCGACACAACCCTCAATGAGGGTTGTCGTAGGCAGCGGAGAGGCCACCTGGGTCGAGCCGGCAGAGCAAGGCGTCTCGATGGGGCAATTGCACGGCTCAGAGTATGTGGAAGTCGTGGTGACGGTAGTAGTCGGCGAGCAGACCTTGTGGCCTGGCATCGTTGTGGGAGCCGTCTCTGGGCCGCGCTTGTGTGCCAACGGGGTAGGAGTCGCGCAGAATGAGCAGACCTGACCGCAGTTGGGGGGTCCGACGACGACCTCGAGGGTGCAGCCTTCAAGAAGCGTCGTGGTGGGCAGAGGCGACGTGGTAGCAACGGCTGGGGGGCGTGCAGACCGTCTCAATAGGACAGTGGCAGGTCAGAGGGGTGTTGAGCGTTGAGGTGGTGGTCAACGTGGTAGTTGGTGAGCATCTCTGCTCGCCTGGTAGGCTGGTCACCTGGGGAGCAGCAAGGGCCCTACATGATAATGGCGATTAGCAACTTTGTGGCCATTATCCCCAAGTGCTGTGGGAGAAGGAAAGGAAAAGCTCGATGGAGTCTTGTTGTAATCTTGTAGGATGATGTAAAATCTTACGTTGCAATAGCTGTCAACAGCACAAAGACTTTGTTGTACGGATACATGTTGAGCAATGAACGATTGGGTGAATGATCTTTGGGGATGCGTTTCTAGATCTTGCTTGCCAAGTCGGAACCAAGTTGTGTCAGTGAGGCCTTGACTTGGCCTCCCTTTTATAATTTGTTCCAGGTTACCAAGGCTCCTGCAATCGTCAGAATCGGGAAGAGCTGAGTGACGCCCTTGTGTGTAAGGTGCCGGCTGGCTCGGAGTCCCGGCTGTCAAGCCTTACCAGCACCATGATCTCTCGTTTTCATCTCGTCTACTCCATATATTACTTTATTGCTCATCACCATTCTAACTTATGTTTGCCTAGTTGGTGAGTTTTGGCATGCCCCGGCCGCTCTGGCGCTTCTCATTTCAACTCGTGATGTCAAGCACAGTAAGCACTTCTTGAGGACCGGTGAACTTGTGAACTTGAGATTCCCTCTTCTGTAATGCTGCCCCGAGATCCAATGACTTCCGGGTCATACCCGGGGTAACCAAAATCCGTTGATACCGAATGGCAGCTACATCTCGTCCATTGACATGGATTCTATTCTCTTCCAATTGGAACTGAATTTTCTTCGAGCCTCGTTGAAGTGGAGAATCCATTGTATCTGTTCAAAAGTGTGTATACTTTGATTGGCCTTGGTATTCCTTGAGCTGCAGTAGGTGACTCCTGGTTCCCAGTGCTTGAAGGTCTTCCATCTCCACTTAAACAAGGCTGAGGCTCTGGGGTCTCGCACTCTCGGACTCATTATGTGCAAGGTCTGGCCAATCCGTCAGAACTAGCATAGGTGCCAAAATGCGCCTCTAATCTCAACCACCCCAGCTCGAACGGTCTTCAGCTCAGATGGAGAACCTCAACCAAATGACCCCTCCAGCTCGAATACGCTCCGGGAGCTACGGACATGCGCCCGAGTGTCAGGCTAATGTAGTGTCTCAATGTAGTGACGCGTGTGCCCCCTGCGTAGGGCTGCTTACGCAGGTCAATAGCACGTGGAAGGAATACCAGGGCGCAGGGGGAGAAGCATCTAGGCAGACAACTCGGGTGCCCGGATGCAGTTCCACAAACAGAGACTCAAACTAGGGCTGACATATGGCAGATCCATTGTCCAGGGGAGTGTCAAGATGAGCCAATGCGCGGATGAGAAGAATTCATACTGCAGGCTCGTTCAAGGAGCGTTGTGCCCCTAGAAGAGAATTTGGATACACTGCTCTTCTTGATCATGCCTCAGCTGCACCCTGGCAAAAAGGCTTCTCAATCAAAGCAAGGTCACCTACAGGTGATCCTGGCTAGGGCTTAGGAAAGGTCATCCTATCAGTTCGTCTATGATCTCTGGAATATCGGTTCATCGGTCGTAGAAAGTCTGTCAATTCTATAAGTCGACTTACGAATGGCTGCAATTGCGACGCATCTCCGCTAAACAATCTAGGCAATGGAGCCGAGCGTCATGGTGGTGAAAGTATTCACGAGGTCACTGTACTAACTCCTTGTGATATCCCATCCCTATTTGGGAAAAGGAGGACGCTCACAAAATCAATCGACCGAGATACCACCGTGTGTGTTCCGGCAAGGTAGAAGATAAAGTGGTTAGCTATTCGAGTTCGGGGGCATATTCGAATGCATCGCGGGCTCCGTACATATTTGGTTCGCTATTGAACGGCCGTAGTTCTAAAGTCGCTTTGTGGGCGACTATGGAATGAAGTCGTAACGGATCATGCACTCGTCATCCAGCATCGGGATACTATCTTGAGGTGAATTCCTCAGCACGAATGATCAAGAAAATGGTTTTCCTGAGAGGGCATGACATACCGCGACCAGCTACCATATCACAGGAGGGTCAAAATGTGGTGATTACTACGATGAACCAGTGCTCGGTCAAGGGTAATCGGCGATGCTGTTCCATGATGCACTGCGCTGCTGATCGTTCCCATGGATCACATAGCCCCCAAGTGTATAAGATACACTTGGATATCAAGATTTTTGCATAATTTGTAAATAATTTTGCATTCCTACTACAAATGTAGGAGATAGTGTTTTCTATTATCGTTACTCGAATTATGGTTATTCAAGACGACTGCTTGTCTAGAAGAGGCAATGGGATGAGGCTATTGGAATTGTCCCAGACCAAGGTGACTTTGTGTAGTAGTATTATAATGTTACATTGTCAAGATTTTAACACATACGACCATAGGTAGTGGAAAACTTGGGATCCCGTCCGCTCTCCCCTAAATAAGCCACTAACCGCCGGATTAGTAGTTAAGTGGGTGACCATTAGCGAATACCCGGTGTTGTATGTTTTTACCCTTTTTTATTTTGCAATCAATATTCGGGTTCAGGATGTCATCCGTCGTCATCGCCTACATCTTTCTTCTTTTCTCTTTTGATCGTTTATTTCAGGCTTCTTCTAGGTTGCTTCCTCGGCAGGATGGTTTTCATACGGCTGGCTGTTTAAACATGCCCGTTGCCGAGTCGAGGACGTGTGTCACAATACTTCGGAAATGTGCATACTAATTACAGGCAGAAGTGGCAGGTGAAGAAAAACTCCTCTGATCCTTGCACCATATGTTCCTATTACATAACTAAGTTGTAATTTTATGAATATCACAATCAGATCTGGACTTGCCTTCGAAGCCCAAAGGTGCCCTGCGCGCATGCTGCCTGGGGCAACGCAGCATTCTCATCGAGGACGGTCTGGGGCAACGCGGGGTGGAATGAACCTTCCCCACCAAAATTCAGCAGATGACGAGAAATAGGGCTTGACTGATCGTCGAATCATGGTCGCTGAAGATGTCAGGAGTGTGAGGCTGAAAGAGGGTCCATCCCAGCTCACGTCACGAGATCATCATGCAGCGATCGGAGGGATGGTGGGGGAAAAAACCAAGCTCAACAGACAAGCGGTCGCATCGCATATCGCGGTTTCTGATCGACGAATCGGAACCTCGGTGGATCTTTCGTGATTCAGCGAGAACTGAACGGCAGCACATGAACTGCTGAGAGCATTTGATAGCACTATCTCATTAGAGTTATTATCGGCGCGCCCGGTGGCTACTTTTTGCTATCTGTGTATCAAAAAGCGCGGGATGCTTTGCGCGGCCGAGGACAACCCGTCCCGTCTTGCGGGCTCTACCTTGCACAGAATCCCGAAGTGTGATTTTTTTTGGGAGGGGGGGGGTGGTCTGTGTGTGTATTTGGTATATGTGTGTGTGTGTGTGTGTGTCATGCAACCGCCCTTCTAGAAGCACCATGAACCAACCCCTGGAAAGATAGGCGACGTGCATTTGGGACGAGCCGCCAACTGCCAGGGCCTGGTTAGCTCCAACGACATCGGGCGACCTTCTTCAGCCTTGCAGGCCATGTCACACAGATCGCCAAGCCCGCAAGAACTGAAATAGCACAGGCCAATGATTACTTTTGCCTCATCTTCTTACCGCTTTTTCTTGTACGATTCGAATGCCCTCTTGTGCGTCACGAGGTAGTACAAGCTGAGACAAAATCGCGTGGGAGAGAGATTTAGTACCTATATACTATGTAACGAGGGTCCCCCCGATGATCAAGATTCCCCACAAAGCCCGCCCTCATTGATCATCGGCTGCGCGTCGGCGAATCGTGAAAAGATTAACTCCGGGGTACTACCATAGTGTGTACAGTACGTCCCAACGTTTCCAAGGCCCTGAACCCTGGGCCAGGGGACTGGTGCTCCCGAGAGCGCCGATAGACGAACCGCGGCTCAGGACCGAGCGGGTTTTCCCAGTAAGATGAGGCGTTTGGTAATACCATTGCTTCATCACCAAATCTCAGATACGTCTGTGGTGGGGGGGAAGCCAACGTAGGTCCCTTTTCCGACTGACGATCCAAGGCGGCATCAAAATCACGCAGTTACAACATACGCGACAAACTCGGTGTTCGGTCACTTTGTCCAATTTCTCCGTTCCGTCGTCACTAATCAGAACGTACTATTGTAGTTGGTCCGTAGAATATATAATCTGGGAAAGATCCCCAAGTTGCCTCCATCTACGCTGCACCTGATCCGTTTCGTGACCACTTCTTTTGCCTCTGCACCCAACAATAATCACACGCCTGCTCTCTGCAGCTTTTACCCTCTCTGATTTCCAGTCCTCGATTACGCCAAACCATACAAATCTGTCTCGTGAGATTTTCTTCATCAGCAAACCCTCAAAATGTCTGGATCATCCGCTGCCACCTCTGCTGCCTCGTCTGCTCCCGGGCAGAAGGACATCAAGAGCGTCCTCGAGACCAGACCTCTCAAGTTCCGCATCCAGACCGGTGGTGCTAGCTACGAGTGCCAGATGTTTGCCGATCGGTCCGCGTAGTAAGTGCTGCAGAAGAGCAACGATAACCTCGCCTCCTTCTATGGTCTTCCCCAGTCCACTAACAAGACAACCCCCAAACAGTGAGCGCACAAAGCCTGCCCGGTCCAGCTCTACGGATTCCGTCAGCTCCACCTCGACCTCGAGCTCGCACTGAACATCGTAACGCGGCTGAGAACCTGAACGTCACTCCCGCCACTTCCGAGTCAGTCTAGTGGATCAGACAAAGACCTCTGGAGCGTGGAGGCAGAAACACACAACACACAACATCGATATTATTTCGAGCCTACCATCAACTCCACAACCACGATCAAGACCACGCACTTCTGTGCTGGCATGTTACTGGTCTACACGAATTTCCTTGAAGCGATCACCCATACAGCGCTTGCATTAGAATAAAAATTTGAGTCCAAGAGACTTTTTTGCTTTCTCTGTCTTGGTGGTTGGCCATTCCGGAACTCCCGCAATTAGGGCATTGGTCCAAGCAGCACATCCCTGAATCAGGGGAGCCTCCGGGGTTCACGGGGCGACAGCACCAGTAACGGTTTGCCTTGTCACGTCAGATCAACTTCGGTTTTGACTTGTGAAGGCTACCGCTGCCCTGGAAGCGCATCCTGGGTGCGCTGGGCATTGTCGTGACCCTGTCACATGCTGAGCAAGGAGTGTATGTACATATATATCACATGAGTGTAAACACTGAACATATCTGAACTTTCATGTTCTTTATTCCGTCTCGAGGTTCTGTTCTGCCTTTCATTTTATGTTCGGAGTACCCGCAGCAATGAGGCTCTGATCTCATCTGGGAAGGCCACGGCGCCTGTCAGAAGCCCAAGACATCAACTGGTGCAGCTCCCACAATTGCAAACACGAGAAGGGGCCTTCCTGTCTCTGCGAGAAATGGGGAATCCACGTGCTTTGTGAGAATCTTTGCTCCTCTCACATTGGACATCGTTGCGATACTAGATGAGGTGTACTATTCCTGGCAAGACTTCCTCGCACATGAACAGTGAAGATTAGCCAATCAACCATGCCTTCAGAACTTCACTGTAGAGCGGTGTGTGTTTTCTCCGAGACTCTCCATGATGTTCTTGTATATCTCGACGAGAATGGAGCAAGAATGACTGCCTGTGCCACGGTGGAAAGAGGGGTAGCAACTTAGAACCCGTATGTGTAGTCAATCGCCATAACAGCGCACGTATTCCTTATTGCTTCCCTTTTTTTTTCTTCTCCTTCAGTTTGGCTTTTATCATCCCATCAATATTACTACTTACCAACACGTCTCACATAGACACCAAAATGATCCTGCGATCAATGAGATGAATTTCCGAAACCAGTCGCTTAATTGATGCGAGTGCGTTGTGTTGGACCATAGATCACACCAAATCCTTCATCCTCCGACGCCACATTTAGATAACCTTGGGATCTCGGTCGACTGACAAACGATGAACTCATAATAGGATCACCTCATTACGACTCCCATGCATACTGACACATTATGATTGTGCAGAGCCATTTGTTACAGCCTGCGCTCAATCTATTTTCCCATCAGCTGGTCCGACAGCATTATTAGATTCATACTATCCCTGACCCGAAGCATTAATTTGCGGCATTCCGCAGGCGTCAACAGTTTAGTCATGTAATAGATCAAGAGTTCATGGATGATGAGAACCCCGGGCCTCCTAATTACACCGTAGACAAAACTCCTGGTGGTCAAAGACAGTAGAGCAGCAAGCCCAGTCACAGTCCCAAAAAGAAATGCCGTAATGAATTATCCAGTTTTCACGACTCGTCCAGACTATCTCTCTTTCTATTCTTTTGCCTCTCAGGTCCTCGAATGCGCCGAGGTCTCAGCCGGAAAAGGTCGGCGAAGCATGATAATTCTCATGAGGAAGCTCAAACGTCGACGTCAACATCGTGCCGTCCAGCTCCGTCCACCCCCGCCCCGCGGACGGCCGCCCGTTATACGCCTCCGGCTTCTGGTCATACGGCGTCCTCCTCCCGGCTCTGCTTCCCGCTCTCCGCTGCAGCTCCGCCAGCTGCGCCGCCTCGGCGGCGTGCTCTCTCTGATGCTGTCTCTTGAGACGCCAGGTGTAGAAGGCTGCGGCTGCGACGGCGGCTACGGCTACTACGGTGCCGACGATGGCGCTTATGAGCGTGCCCGCGGTCACTCCACCGGAAGAGGAAGACGTGGCAGTGGCGGCGGCAGAGGCCGAGGTGGCGGTCGAGGCCGAGCTCGTCCCCGCGGACGGTGCAGGCTGGACGGCTCTGTCGGAGGCCTGCCAGTTGATCTGGATCATGGGTGCCGACACGATCAGGGCTGTGATGGTGGCGGTCTCTGTGGTGAGGGCTGAGGATTTGGTGGTCGTCTGGGTCCAGGTCAGGGGATACGTGCCCAGCCCTGGGATCATGGAGCCGCCGTCGCCGACGCCGTTGAAGCTGCATACTGCCGTGGTGAGGCTGGTCGCGGAGAAGGTCTTGGTGCAGGTCTGGCCGAGGTAGCCCGAGGTTGGGTTGAAGCAGGCGAAACCACTAATTGTTATGATATGAAAATGAGAAAACAAATTAGAGAAAGTAATTCAGCGAGTATCAATAGCGGGTTGAGGACTTGTGCATGTCATGAACCTGGGGCAGAACAACATACGTAGGACAACACCCAACCGCTGTGATCACAGCAAAGACGACACGGTCAGCAACATAGATTTGAAATCTCTCGAAAGCCGGAGGAAAAAAATAAACATACCGGTCTCTCCTGGCAACATAGAGAACTGGACATTCCACTCTGCAGCCCCAGTAGCCGTTGCTGTACAAGCACTATAGAACCCTGACGGGCAGACCAGGCCAGGCGAGTAGAAACCCCAGCCATCGAATCTCAATACAGGATATACGGCGCCTTCTGTCGTGGCCGGCCAACATGTCTCTGCAGGTACCACTAAGCAAAACGAAGACAAGACAGACGGTCAGCAAAAGAAGGTACAGGAGGCGAAGAAGAAAGGTAAGCATCCAGAGACATGAGGAAAAGAGGGCCGGTCCTGGGGAAAGAAGGTTGAAGAAATATGGTTTGTGGATTTCGTTATTTTGTTTTGCCAGCTTACATCCGTTGATTTGATGGGTCCGACATCCCATACCCTGCCATGCAGTATATGGGTTGTTCAGGCCCCCGACCCAGGCATTGTATGCGCACGATGCCGGCGGCGTGAAGGTGGTCGTCAGGGAACCGAGGACGGTCCGCGGCTAGTTGAGCAGAGGCGTCAGACTGGTTGTAGTTGTGGTTGTGGTTGTGGTCATTGTGAGAAATAGGAGTATTTACTGCATCTAGTCACTGTACAATTGTGCTACGCAGCTTGTCCAGCCTTGTTGCTCAGCACGGGCGTAAGAGAGCACACCAAGAGAAATACACCAGGGAAGAGGAAAAGAAAAAAACAAAAAAAAGAGATAGAGGAAAGTGGCAGAGGAGAAATCAGCCAGACAGAGAAGAAGAGAAGACTACAACAACAAAAGGAGGGCTGAACCCATGTACTCGACGGCGGCCCCCATGGGCGGCGCATCAAGTATTTCCGGGAAGGGGGGCGGCAAAAGAGAGGATCGGGCAGTGACCGCGTCCCTAAAGAAAGGGTGTCCAGACGGCAAACCTGAGCAAGATGGAGGTTACAGAATCCCTCATCCGGTTCCTACATGCACTCCCGACCTGCGAGTGTCAATCTCGCGAAGCAGCAGAGCAAGCAGGGGTATGCAGCCTTCTCATGCATGGTTTGTGGGCGAAAACCTGCAGGTCAACAGCTGGCCCCCAGCGGGCATCTCCTTTGCTCTTCTATGGCGTGTCCTGGTCTTTACTGCGAGGCGTTTCGAGCAGGTTGTATGTAATGTGACCATAGCAAAAAACAAAAGCGTATGGATGATAATTAATTACATCGCCTCTCCATTTCTCCATTTCTATTCTTCAAGCCTTCTTACTCTCTCACATGCACCGCACTTTACCAAATGGGATCATGCTGATAATTACTACAAAAAGGTGCGTCGTCAACTACACAAACATCAGACCATTCCACCAGGATCACATCCATTTCAAACCACTTGCCACGGGGGGCCACACACGCACAGCACACACGACCCACCCACTCTTCCCATCCAAGACGAAGCTGCACATAGCTGGGATGGGGTTAGGGGGGGGGCCAACCCAGGCCTCGAGATATAAAAGCAGTCAGACGAATGACCATTCCCTTTCTGTAATGCACCAAGACCACTGCCATGATTCGAGATAGATGATGACGGCTCATAATCAATCACCCGGGTGTTTCTCCCTCCTTCAGTCATCACGGGCGCCTGTTGGTATCTTACTTAATTAATTACATGATGCATTTTGATATTTCATATAATTACATAGTTCCAACAAGCAAGAGCCCCCCACCGCGTCCCTCCTCCGTTTCTAGCTGCATAGCTCACCATGAAGGACCATCTTCAGATTCTTTGCAATTTTACTATCGAGAGTGATTCTGCAGCTGAATGAAGCTTATGGGCTTGGCCCGTACTGTAATTATTATGAAAACCCAGATGTCCTTCACAACCCGATCTAGCTACAAATCTGCCTCAAAACCTAGGCAATTCTTCTCAAAACTGGAGCAACAACCTGGAAGATGAATAATAAAAGAAAGCTTATGATGTTGAATACAATCAGACATAGAAAAATACAGGCAACTCGTAGGAACAAGCGCAACGAGTGGGAAGGTAAAAACCATCTCAGATTATCATCATCCCTTAGAATACCAGCGTCCACCATGAATCGATAATCTTTCATGATTGACTAACTCGTTTCATGATATTCATCTTGTACACAAGATAATGTGTGTCATCCTATTTTCCAAAAAGTTTATACAATTGTTCCTAGATCAAAGAACATATATACATGAAGAATCATCTTTCCTCCTGGTGCCGCGCACCAACATTCCAGTCCACAAGGGACAACCTCACACCTCACCCAGCCATTTCTAGTTCGCTTCCGCTCCCCATATCATATGACATCCGCCATCAATCATCAATGTCCACCATTAGCGGGCCCCTCTTCCTGATCCATCTCACCACGGCAAACGCCCTGCATTCCCAGCAACCGCAGCCGCATCGACAACAGACTCTCCGCCGCCGCGACACCACCATTCAAGGCAGAGCCAATCCCACTGGGTCCAGCAGGAGCAGCGCCATTGACCAGGGCGATCTCGCCCTTCTTGGAGAAGTTCAGCGGGACGAACCCGGCCACAGACGGCGCAGGCGGTGATGACACCACTGCCGCCGTTGCTGACGGCCCATGACCCTGTACGCTCGCCGCCCGCCTCCTCACGTCAAAGGCCGGGAGGTCTGATAGCACTCGCCCAGCATCGACCTGCCCCAAGGAGAACCCGGGGCCTGACGACCGCTGGTGCAACGACGATGACGGCGCTGGCCTCGGATGCTGGTGCTGCTGGTGCTGCATGACGCGGGTGGCCTTGTATGGCGTGAACCGCGGCTCCGGGAGGGTAATCTCGTTGCGCAGCCTCTCCTTGCCGTCTGGTACGCGGTTGGCGAAGACCACGCGGATGGATTTGTACAGATAGAATCTCCCCTTGGCAGGGCAGCAGATGTGTAGGTGGACGAGGTACCGCAGGACGGGCTTCTCCTCCTTCTCCTCGACGGCGTCAATAGTCGTCGTCGTCGTCGTCGTCGTCGTCGTTTGAGCTTTGTCAGTAGCTATGGGCCCGCCGACATAAGCCCGCTGACGGATGAAGGTTTTTGTTCCGGCCTCCATGCCAGCGAGGTCGTACGGCACAAGAAAGAGCTTGACGGCGGTCTTGTTCTGGTTCTTGATGATGATCTGGATCTGGCCCTTCTCGGGGATACGGTAGCTGCCGCCTGGTGGGGCCCTGGGCGAGGACGAGCCCGCCCGCCGGCGGTGCTTAGCCACCTCGCGCGAGTCTGGTATGCGCTGGCTATGATGGCTATCATCCACACCGCCCATCTCGACGTCCGGCCCGACGCTGTTAGCTCTGGACCGCCGACCGCCGCTTCCCCTCTCCCTTTGCCCAGACCTACGCCGCGCTCTCGAGCCTTCTAGATTGTTGGGCAGGCCGTTCTCCAGATCGATGGAACCCACGTACGGACTGGGGCCGTCGTCGCTCTTGGAGCGGCCGTGAGGGGTGCTGGCGTAGCTGTAGAAGACGGCAGGGAAGGGCAGGGTGACATGGGCTGGGCAGCGGAGGCTGCTTTTGCAGTTGCCCAACCCCAGCACGCCGATCTGGGCGAGGAAGTCCAGAGGCTTGGAGGGCGAGGTGGACATCCTGCCCCGCAGGATGCTCTCTTCATACGAGCCCACCATGGAGGTCCGCTGCAGGGGGGATGACGAGTCGAGGGCCACAGAGGGTCTCCTGGAGACGGCGTAGGGAGAGATCTTCTGAGGCGACAATGACGAGGCCATGAAGCGTCCAGACACGGGCACAGACGTGAGAGACTTCCTTGGCTGGTGGGCCTGATAGGGCAGCGTGCTCTCCCGGCACATCGAAGTCGGGATCCGCTGCGCGGTGACGGGCATGTTCTGAGAGTGGAACGTGTGCAGGGTCTGCCTCCGGGGCATCCTGCTCGGCGTGCTGGGGTCGAGCTCCATGGCGTGTATACTGAGGTCGTCGTTGCTCTCGGACTGGACCAGGGGGGCTGGTAGGATGTTTGAAGACGAAGCTTGACGACAGCGACGACGAGAGCGATGGCGGCGAGGATCTATATTCTGCCTGGGATGGGGGAAGATCTGGGAAGGGGGTCGTCCGGCTCTTGTATCTGAACGTCGTGAAGTCTCTCGGCGGTGATGTGGCAAGCCATGAAGAAGAGTGCCTGTCTGAGTGGCAGGCCTCCCTCTGCCGGTCCTCCTCTCCCTCCTCCCTGTCCCGCCGCCCTGCTTCATCATACCGCGGTGTAGACGTATGTTGTGTGAAGTCTCCGCTATGTAGAGCCGACCTGGGCCGCTCTATGTTCAGGCCTTCCTGCATCCTGTCTGCCCGTTCCGTCTCTTGTGTCTGCTCGGGATTCGTCGTGTCCTTGGTCATGGAAGCGGTGAGGAGTCCTGGGGAGCCTCTCGACCTCGGGCGAGGGCTGGGCGGGTGGTCGCGTGACCCATCTTGAGGGAAGAGAGAGTCGTGCTACAGGTTTGAGTCAGCAATCCCCAGCTCAATTTGTTGAGATCGACGTAGAGAAAGCGTTTACCTTTCGAGCAGGCACCCAGGTAGGGCTCTCCCCCCTCTTGAGGCGCTCAATCAGCTCTGCCCGGTCCGAAGTGGCGGCCGTGACGTACCGTTCCGGCTCGGGGTGGCTCGTTCGGATGATGTCGAGGTCATCTGGGAGGGGACCCTCACAGAGGTCGGTCCGTATGCTCTCCTCAGAAAGCCCGCGTCCCAGGTGTTCAGAGGTGGGAGCATGTCTCCTCGAGTGACGCAGGCCGTGGATTGGAAGTGGTCGGGAGACGACCTCGGCTTCGGTAGCCGGCGGCGGACGGACGTCATCGTCGTCGTAGCTCTCTCGGAAGAAGGGCATCCTGGGTGGGGATCTTGTAGTTGTTTCTCTTTGTTGCCTGCCAGAGTGCAAACGCAGAGATAGAGACGATTCCCGGTTCGAAACTTGTAGAAGAGAGGAAGAAACCCGGTTCCCGGAGCAAGAATGGGCAGTCGTTGAAGGGGAGGGGCAGGAGGAGGGGGTTTGACCACCCAGGGTCCTTTTCAAGACCACGGGTGGGCTATTCGCTGGAGATATCTTGATTTCCCCAACTCTTTCACTCTCATACAGATACACACTATCTCTGTGTGTGTCCCTCTCCCTGCCCTTTTCTCTACCGAATGAAAGTGGTCGTCGTATCGGGCCGGGTGGTCATCCAAAACCCACAGCCTGCCTACTGCCAACCGCCGCAAGGGTCAAAGAGCGGCAGCGTTGGCGGCTCCTCGGGTCCGCAGGCTGCTGAGTGAGTGGAGAGGTTGGCTGTCGTACAGTACAATGAAAAGTAAGAAAGAGAACAAAAGATAGAAAGGGCAGACGCCAAGAGAGATGGAGTGTTCGCGCCGGGTTGCGAATCCAACGGAGCCCCGTGTCTCTGACCAAAATGTGAGAGAATGCTGCCGTTTTAGGAGGGGATTCTGGTGAGATAGTAAGAGGTTGGAGGAAGGGTAAGCTATGGGATTCCGTGAGAGGATCTTTTTTGGATTGTGTCGCACGAGGGTGGATGGTCTAAATCGGGGGGTTCTCTCCCCTGGGTTTTGGTTCCTTGATCGGTGTGTCTGCTGTGGTCGTCGTTGTCCCGGCCGCTGGTGGTCTGTCTCGGGTGAGGTTGAGGCTAAAGTATGTACTCGTCGGCAGTGGTAATGGAGCAGGGAGTTGTCGTCATGTGCGCATTCAATAATAACATCATCACAGGGGCCGGGCGGATCTGCAAGCCCCAGAGCCTCGAACGAAACGAAGGCCCGGGATCACAGCATGAGACGGCGATAAAAGGTGGCCTGCGGAATGGATGCAAAGGTCAAAAAAGGTCAAAAGTCAGGGCAGAAGTCAATGCGTGAGTGATTGAGTGAGTGGTTGTTGTCTTAATCATGCATTTATTGTGTTGCTCCTGGAAAAGAAGGTGTGAGTCAAGTTTTTGATCAAATGGGTTATCCTTGATCAGTGATCGACCCTCGCTGCTGCCGTTTGTATGTAAGTCGTAAGAGAGGGAAAGAGCTGAGCAAGACCCATGATTTCACTGTAGGTAATGACCCGCCGGAAGCGGAGGACTCATACATGGATTGGATGCACGGATCCCGGCCGTATTCTACCGTGCATACAGTAAGTAATATATGTATGCATTCTCTCAATGGAACGATGCATACTCACTCAAACTCTCTAAATTGTGCTCAATACACGCTATTTGGAAAACTCGTACCAGAAGACAAGCACCGCACAGCAACAGCTCAAGACAGGATCTCCTCGTTGCTAGTTCAGCGTCAACTGCTATCTATATTTATGATGCCCGTGAAATAGAAATGCGGTCCCGTCCTCAGGTCATGTTGGACAAGGAACCCTCCCCACCACTCGTTCCCTAATTAGATCAACCTCTAACACCACTGACAGCGCAAACTCGCCTGTGTGATGAGATCCAATCGCTCACTGCACCAGGGGCCCAACTCAAAACTGCATCTTAGTCATTTTCATCTCGACCTCTTTTCTTCCTTCCCCCCCCCCCCCCTCTTCACTCGGGAGCAGGATGCTTATTTACAATGCACAACATGTACAATGTTTCAGGTTCTCTCAACCATGACAAGGGCGGTCGAAAAGCAATAGGCCGAGAGAGAAAAAAAAGAGAGGAGGAAAGACTTGTGACCAAAGATAGTCGGACAGAAAACATGCAGTCATGGTTGTTTTGAAATAAACTTAATGCATTTGTAGAACTACATGATGTACAGTCTACAGTTCCCTCCTCGTTCAGCAGTCTGCTGATTCCTCCTCTCCGAGCAAGGCGCCCCCCTTCACCTCTCTCCGGTGCTTCAAAAACAGAAAATCGAACCGTGAGGTGTATCCTTTCCACATCCTGTCCCTTCTTGTCAACGGAGAAGAACCACCACCACCATTGACGAGGCGCCGTAAGATGCTGCATGCGTGTGTATATTTTTGTTCTCTTGTTTCCACCTTCTATTCAGCAAAGGAAAAGTGCCACCCATTTCCCCGGTCCCCTCCCACCTACACTCCGTGCTCTTCTTCCTCCATATGTCGGCCCGGTTGCCCACCAGACGATATTGTTGATGATAATAATCATCACATCTCTGAGAGTGACCGTGTAGAGGTTTCCATTTTTCTGCTTCTTTCATTCTAGTAAGTGCGTTGGGATTTGTCGATCTCCAGTATCGCCCGCGTCATATGAGGTGTAGTGATCCTCCGCCTCCTTCTTGCTGTTCATAACCGCAGAGGACCATGGCGTCTACAGCTTCTCGATGATGGCGCCGGCGAACTCGTGGGTCTTGGCCTGGCCGCCCAGGTCACCAGTCAGGGTCTTGCCCTCGGCCAGGGTAGCAAAGGCAGCCTTCTCGATGCGGTCGGCGTAGTCGCCCAGGCCCATGTGCCGCAGCATCATCATGGAGGACAGGAGCAGGGCGGTGGGGTTGGCCAGGCCCTTGCCGGCAATGTCGGGGGCGGAGCCGTGGACGGCCTCGAAGATGGAGCACTCGTCGCCAATGTTGCCCGAGGGGGTCAGGCCCAGGCCGCCGATCAGACCGGCGCACATGTCGGACAGGATGTCACCGTACAGGTTGGGCATGACCAGGACCTTGTCGTTGTAGGGGAGGGGGTCGGTGGTCATCTTGAGGCAGGTGTTGTCGAGCAGCTCAGAGTCGAGCTCGATGCCGGGGAACTCCTTGGCCACGTCGTGGGCCGTGGACAGGAACAGGCCGTCCGACAGCTTCATGATGGTGGCCTTGTGCACGACGCGCACCTTGTTGCGGCCGATCTCCTGGGCGTGCTGGAAGGCGAAGCGCAGGACGCGCTCCGACGCCTCGCGGGTGATGAGCTTGATGCTCTGCACCACGCCGTCGACCACGGTGTGCTCGATGCCAGAGTACTCGCCCTCGGTGTTCTCGCGGATCAGGACGGTGTCGACGCCGTCGTAGGGGGTCTTGTAGCCGGCGACGGAGCGGCAGGGCCGCAGGTTGGCAAACAGGTTGAAGGTGCGGCGGAGCGTCAGGTTGAGCGAGACGTGGCCCTTGCCGACGGGCGTGGCCAGGGGTCCCTTGAGGGCCACCTTGTTGCGCTCGATGCTCTCGATGGCCGAGTCGGGGATCGCGGTGCGCCCGTCCTTGAGGATGGGCGTGACGTCGACGGGCTCCCACGACACGGGCGCCTTGGCCGCGGCAAAGATGTCCTTGACTGCCTGCGAGATCTCGGGGCCGATACCGTCACCCTCGATCAGCGACACGGGGTAGTTGCCATTGCTGTCCTTGACGCCGTTGTACTTGGCCACCTTGGAGTCGTCGGAAGCCCACCTCCTGGTCTGGCGCTGTGTCTGGGCGAGGACGAAGGGAGTCGCGGCGCGGGGAGCTGCACTGACGAACTGGCGCCGCGCGGGGCCAGCAATGGATCGAACGGCCAGCATCTTGGGTCAGAGCAGTGCTAGGTATGAATTGAGAAGAAGAAAAAAACAGACAATGAAGAGTGGTAGGTACGATTCTGTCGTCGGTGAGGGGAGGGGAGAGAAAGAGGGAGAGGGGGAGGGTTGTTTGTAGAGGGTAGAGAAGTCGTCGGCGGTGATATTTCTTGGTGGTGGGAGGCGAGGATAAAGATGTGGAAGCTATCTCTTCACTGCTGCGTTGCTACCAACTCTCTCTTCCCCCAAAAAGCCTGAGACTCTCGGCTGCGGAGCACACCCTGGGGGGGGCTCTTTCTGTTGCCAGCCGCTAAAAAGATTCACCCGCCAGGGTATGAATGCGCTATTTAGAGCTCTTAATCCGACTTGGCCGAATATACCCGACTCGGATCGGCCCAAAGGTTTGCTGGCTTGGAGCCGAGGCCGCGAGCCCGTTCTCTGCTGCCACTCTCAAACTCGCGTCCCAGTACAAGAATTAAAAAATAAAAATAATTCATCGGGAGAAAAAATAGTCCCCAGCTCTTACAAGGGTTTGGTGTCTCTTTTTCTTGTCCATCAAGGTCCCACCTGCATTACTGCAGGCATAGTACTGTGTACCACCAGCACAGATAAGCTGTATTACATTTCTTATCGAACCCAAAAATTAGAACCCTTGTGAACTTTTTGGAGGAGACAGCAGCAACAACTGCCCACCCACCACCATCCACAACCACATCAAGACATAGCCATCCTTCACAATGGCACCCAAACGCCCCCATCAAGACGTCGACCCCTCATCCACCAGCCCCAACCCGGAGCCCAAGAAGCGAAAGGGTTTCCGCGTCGGGCCAGAGAACCTCCCAGACGGCGCCTGGCGCAGGAAGAACACCAAGATCAAGGAAGACCTCATCCACAAGGCCAAGGTCAAGAAGGCCTACAGGAAGGTCAGGGCAGAGATAGACCAGCAGGAGAAGGAGAGGAAACCAGCGGCGTCCTCCCACGACGAAGAAGCCGAGCCCCAGATCCACCCAGAGCGTCAGGCTCTCCTCGACGAACAACAAGCAGACGACCCGAATCCAGGTGCCGGCTACGCTGACGGCGAGGCCCCGCCTCGCCGCGAGAGGAAGCAGAGGAACCCCAACCGCGCCCGCCGACCAGACTACTACGAGAAGGCCCTACAAGAGGGCTCGCGGAAGAAGGCCGAGGCGGAGGCCCGCGCGGCAGAGCAGAGACGGCGCGAGGAGGAACGCGCCTTCAAGGTTGCCGAGCGGGAGAAGACGCGGAGGGCCATGCTCAAGGCACGGGGGATCAAACCGAGTCGGGGTGGTGGCGGTGGTCGACAGCACCAGCAGCAGAGGAACGCCAAGCATAAGCTTGGGCGGGAGAGCCATGTGCTGCTGGACAAGGTCAAGAGGATGGTCGGCGGGACTGCTTGAGGGCGCTACTGCTCCTTAAAGACGAATATGACTATCGGGACGAGACATTGCAACCTGCCACTTTTATTATGATACCCAGCGAGACAAGGAGGGGAAACGACTTTTTACCCCTCCCCCAGCAGCAACGTGACAGTGTCAACCAAGCTGTGCGCACAAGGCCACATGAGCCGGATATGTACCAAATGGGATGATCAACCATGTTTCTTATGGTATAAAGATGTATTTATTGTAGAAGAGTCTACTCAATGCATATTTCATTTGCACTTTGCTTTTCCACTCATGGAGTATTGCTAGTAGTTGCGCACCAAGTTTTGCGAATATATAAAGAAGTGGTATCTCCTCTCACGAGCTCATCACCCACAGTCATGCCACGAGACCGCAACAGGCCTCGCTCGTACTTTTCTTTCCTCCCTCAGAAGGGCAAAACGCTTCTCATGCTGTGTTGTCAATATGCACACGCGCACCTCGGCGCCTTTGTCTGCTTTTTTGTTGTTTGTACTGAATCACGATTGTATGTTCACGTCACCACAATTGCTCGGATCGTAAAAGATGCACTCACTCCTTGAGGTCATCCGGGAATCTGTCAGTGGTCGGCGTCGAGGGTCCCTTGGAATGGGACATGGAGTAGGGAGCCTAATCAATCGACGTCAGCAAGATGAACCCTTTCAGAGGCGAAAGAACAAAAAGAATCTCCATAACAATTCGGAGATTACTCACGAGAACTTGTTTGGCGTTGCAGACCCGCCAGGCGAGGCGCCGCACGTTTCCATCAGCCGGCACGACCGCCGGCGCAAACTCGATGCCAAACATGTTCCGGATTGCATATACTACGCGCTTAGCATACTTGGAATCACGCTCCACATGGCTGCCAAAACGCTCGTCCACCGTGTTGGGCGCAATGTCCGGGTCGCGGTCAAGACAGTTGCGCACCACAGGCAACAAGGCCTCGGCGATGGCCTGCTCATACATTCCCTGGGTATGTGCCTCGATGACATGCTCATCCTCCTCGTTATCGAAGCGGGCGATGCGCACCTCGAAAGGCTCGCTGATGGACATGACATGGTGTGTGCCGTCGTGATGGTAGCGGAACTCAAAGGTGCCCTGGGTCCACCAGAGCTTGTCGCCCTCAAAGACCATCTCCCCACAGACCAGGTTGGAGTTGGGCACCGGCTCGTCGGAGGTCGCCATGCCGTCGCTTGACCCATAGAAGCCTGGCGACGTGGGAACCCAGCGGCCCAAAGACGATACCTCGGTAAGCTCTCGAGAGCGGTTGTCGGTGACCATGTAAAGGCCGACCCAGTCCTGCTTGCTGTGGTTCGCCGGTGCATTCCACCTCACCTTGATAGGAGCGCCGTACTCGAAGACCCACGTCTTGACGTCCTTGGGCACTCGTGCATTGAGACTCTCCTTTCCAGTGGCTCTTTCACTGAGTGGGGAGGTCGCCGAGGTGCCCTGGACGTGAAGGGAGTAGTCCTTGGGGTTGAAGCCGGCGAGCTGAGGAGACAGCCTTGTGATGGTCAGCCTAGCCGGATAGGTATTGAACAGCGCCGTGGTGTCGCGGACGATGCTTGACACGCCAGTAGCCAGCATGGGCCCGGCCGTCTCGATCACATCGTCGACAAAGCTACGCGTCTCATCTAGGACCTTGTCCACGTTGGACGACCACGACTTGACCGGAGGCGGAAGAGACTTCTTGATGAACTTGGTCAGACCGGCTTCTTCCCGGATGTTATTAGAGCCGTAGACCTTGTGCATGTGCGGCCGCTCGACGTACTCGATGAAGCACATGGTAAGGATCTGGCTGAGGAGGGCAAAGAGGGCGATCGACCTGCTCCAGCACATGAGCGCAGCGCCCCAGAGTCCAGCCAGCCCGATGATCCGCTCCGGGTTGTTCAGAAACCGATAGATGGACTTGTACGTCAGCTTTGCCTTGTGGTCGAAGAAGAAGTCTCCGTAGAACCACCCGAACTCGCCGAGCGAGTCGTAGACGCTGACAAAGGTCCAGATCTGCAGGGCAATCAGGCTGATGCCGATGACATGCCGCAACAGGACCCAGCCGTGTGCCCAGTCCTCTGGGATGCTGTACATCTTCCAGCAAACAGCGCAGAAGGACGCCACGCTCAGGGTCATGCTGAAGTGATACAGCCCCTTCCACTGGCGCCATGCCTCGAGGGCATCGTCGCCATACTTGACAAAATGCCTGGTGATCATCTTCTCCCTGGACTGAAGGGTCAAGAGGATGCCGATTCCTATGCAGTACCACAGGCGCCACAAGAGGGCATGCACGAAGAAGAGGAACTGGTAGGTCGGAGTGGACGGTGTGACCAGGGCCAGGAAGGCCACGTAAATCGAGGCCACAATACTGTCACGTTGAACATTAGTCACTCATTCCTTCTGGATGGACAAGTCACGCCTTCACGCACTGGGTCTCGCAATACACATCCGGGCGGGGAACGGGAATCCTTTCTGTCCAGAACGACCTCCGGACAGGCAGAGAAGACGACTCCCTGTTGGGGAGCAGAAGAACACGTACACAGAGTAGTCGGTTGAGCGGAACAGGTCAATGTTTCTGAAGCCCAGGATGTTGTGCACGGGTGCCAGTGCCTCCCTCGACAAATCATCCACGGGCAGCGAGGATTCCTCGCGCTCTGTCCCGGAGCGAGACCTCGGCGGGGGTGGGTTATACGTCTTCTCAATGTGGGGGTTCTCCACGACCACCAGGAAGGCGAGCTGCGCCAGGTGGGCAGCGATGGAGATGAAGAGAACCTCGTAGCTGGCAGCCATGGCGCTGATGCCATAGTAGCCGGCATACCCGATCGAGTACATGGGATGAGGTGCGCACTCGAAGACGCCATCGAAGGTCAGCTCCTGGTCGATCAGGTAGAAGAAGTCACCCCAGTACCACGCGTAGTCCTTGACGACGCGGTGGGCATCCAGCTTGACCCAGAGGTTGAAGAGGAAGAGCGCGATGCCGACGGACCAGCGGCACAGGAACAGCAGCGGGGTCTCGCCGTCGGGGACGTGGGCACAGACGACAGCGAAGAGACAGTAAGACACAAAGTCGCACATGAGGATCAGGTCGACAAGCCTGCGGAAGACCAGCCAGGTGTTGTACTCAAGCGGGGCCTCCTCGAACTTGTAGTCCTCGGGGATCTTGGCCTCGAGCTCGCGCTTGAGAAAGTGGTACAGGGCCGGGCGTGGGTTCTCGCCGGTCGAGGGGTTCACAAAGAGCTTCCAACGCCTTGCCAATGCCACCATCAGCCTGCTATGGGACTGCTGCTGGAGCAGGACGCCGATGCCTACGTTATAAGAAGCCCTCCAGAAGATGAAGATGGCGGCGACAATGGGCTTCCTCAGGTCGGCCGGCAGCAGATAGGCCACCAGGCCATGCAAGGCGAGGATGGCGAGCACAATGGCATCAGACAGGTTCTTTGGTTCACGGGGATCGAAGAGCTGGGAGACCATGTCGTGGGTCGTCGGGACAATGAAAACTGTGTGGTGGGCAGAGTTCCCCCCAGATAATGGTCAGTGTTGATTGTTCGCCAAGGAAGTTTCCCAAGGAGAGTAAACAAGTCCAATATTATTTATCAAGTGTGGTTGATTCTTACCTGTGCCGTCTGGGGTGCGACCATAGGTCTTGCTTGACTTTGCAGTGTCGGCATTCTGGGCAGCCTGACCATCTCTATCAATGGTGTCTGAATACTTGGAGTCCTCAACAGCAGCAACCTTGTGTTCGGGAGAGGACGGCGTGGCCTCAGACGAGGGCGCAACACGCTGGCGCAAGGTGCCGTCCGTGGTAGGAAGATCTGTAGAGGAGCTCATCCCTGAAGTTGAAGTCAAGGATGCCGAGGATGTATCGTTGAGAGAGGGAAGAAGAAGAAGAAGAAGAAAGAGAGGGGGACAATCCGTTGCCCGTGTCGTGGCATCGAAGGCCTAGGTTGATTTTTGTCTGGTTGTGGAGGGCGAGGGAGGGGGGTTGGACGACGACAAGGAGTCGCGGTCGAGCACGACGAGGAGGAGTGGGTTCGTGGGTGTCGGCTCGCTGAAAGCGGCAAGTCGCAAAGCAGCCTGGGTGGCTTCCAATTGCCTCTCTGTGTTTCTCCTGTTTAGGCACTGCGGATGTTGACGGTAAATTCTGGACCCAGGTGCGGCACACGAGGTCTTGGCTGCATGTGCAAGCAGCATTGAGGAATTAACATTATACCGCAATGATGCGACGGGTGCAAGGAACACGGTCAAACAAAACATGTCGTCACAGTGTCTTTTGTCTTGTGTGCCCGAGGTCCCATTTTTTTCTGGCTGGTTGACCCTTTCTGATGTGAATTGATTGGTCTCAGCATCCATGTTTTCCCCTCACGCATTCACATGTGCTCAACGGTAGATGTTTTCTGCCTTCCCTCCCCCTACTTCTCTTCTCCTGTTTTCCATTTGTTGATTGCAATTGCAACAGCATAAAAGAGGGTCATTCAAAGTAGGATCAGCCACAGAATTGGAAAATAAATAAACAAGAACCAATTTAGATAACTGAGGGAAGGAGGGGAGGGGAAAGGGAGAGAGGGAGAAGGAGGGGAGCCCCTCGCTAGCTTTCCCCAACAAAAGGTGAGACTGCGCCTGACTGCCTTCGACCACACAAAGCAGACACAACCAAAGAAAGAGAAATGCATCACAAGTTCCGACCCAATCATGCCGTCAGCCTTACGAGGGGCTGTCTGGTCAATCAATACGAGAGGTATTCCCTCTCTCATCTTGTGCCACACTGGAGAAATTCTGTCCCGTACTGTTGCTGTATACTGTATGTATGTACGTAAAATTCATTGCAACGCCTTTTTGTCACATGTCATCTTTTTTGAGAGCGGAAGAGGGGTGGTGGACCTTGTATGTGTTTATCGCGCCAGCCAGAGACACACGAGGAGATGAGGACCACAAGCGGGGCCCGGCAGCGCTGGCACCTCAAGGATCCAGCCCAAAAAGAGGGCCCAAGTACGTAAACAGATTATTTCTACTACATAAGAGCTTGAAGATGGGACAGACAATCTCAATAGGACAGGCAAAAGCATCAGAGGGAGAGAAGGGGAAGCTAGGTGCTCCTAAGTAGCTAGGCAGGCTGGCAAGGGTACAAAATATGGTCAGTACTGCTATAGCACCTACCTACGTGCGCTAGGGAAATGTCTTCCGGGGCACAGACCCGGCAAGACTTCTGGTGGGGTGCCGCGTCTCCGAGGTGGGGGAGGGGGGTAAAAAGACGTGGCAGGGCATATGCATGCAGAGGTCCTTGTTTGGTCTGAGTGGTAATCTGGGATAAAGTGCCTTCTGGAGAGAGACCGACCGGTGAAGACTGGCTGGAGCAGCGTGGTGCTGGGCTGCCATGGATGGCCTGCACGGATGCCGGCACTGGGCGCGGGGGCTAGTCTAAGTGTAGGCATGATCTTTCTCTGCCAGATTTATTTAGCTGTAGCTGTATGCGTAATGATGATGATGATGATGATGATGATGATGGCTGCCTTCGTACTTTCCACTATGCAAGCGATAATTAGTAGTTCTTGATTCTGCTGTGGTGGTGGTGGTGGTGGTGGGAGAAAACGTAGTGGTGGTAGTGTTGGGTTGGTGCAGGTTGTTGTAGTGGTCATACTAGTTGGTGATGGTGGTAAAAATCGCGGCAAATATATATAGCATAGTGGTAAGTAGTATGTAGTAGTAATAACAGAGATCTCGGTGACGATTAAAGTGCTCATCCTCCGAGGACTTCAGAGCAGGGCTCACAGATCTGGTGATGGCGGTGGGCTAGATTACAGGGGCGTAAGCATAGTCAGGTGAGATTGTCGCCATGTGCGTGTGGGTGTAAGAGATCGCGTTCCTGATACCGTGCTCTCCTCTTCCCCTCACCTCTCTTCTCAGATTCTACATCTTCCCATTTCTCAGAGACGAGAGTAATAAACAGGGAACATCGAGCGGCTGAGTGGCTGGCAGATTGGGCATCACTGCAGCCAGCCCACGGCACAACCTTCCTCTTAGGCGACGCCTCTAAGTTGACATGGGACGACCCGGCTCAGCTCAACTTCACTGGAGAAGAGATTGGGGCGAGGTACGAGCCTCATATTCTCGCGGAGGACGCCGTCGCTTCCCCCGCTTCGCTTCGTGTGGCTTTCCAGCTGCCCTCTCGCAAGGCCGTCTCTGCTGATACATATACACCCTTGGCTCACAGACCATGCCCTGTATGCCAAATGGGGTGCGCCATAAGGTGAGATCCCTTCTATAGACCAGACCAGACAGGATCGACCGTTACACACGAGAAGCCACGGCGGCGGCAGGCTGCAGGCCGCGCAAGCCCAGGCCGAGATTGGAAGGAAAAGAGGGTGGACGATGTGAGGAGCTGAGCAGGCCTGGAGGCTGGAAGGACGAGAAGAGAGAGAGAAAGAAAGAAATCCAGAGAACAGAAGATCAATGGGATGTCGTCGTGAGCCCCACCCTACTCTTGCTTTGGGTTCTTCCCCCTCTACTGTTATTTCTGCGAGCCGGGGCGCAATTTCGGGGAGGAATTTTCATCACATCCGAGCCGCCGACAGCCACTTTTCCCTACCCAATGCACACTACTTATCCAGATGGGCATATGCATGCATGCATGCAGCTGAGGGGCGAGGGAGGGGGTCGGCGGGATGGTGATGAGGGAAGGGGGCCAGACAGCCTGAAGAAAGACGTGGTGGGAGGCGCTTGATAGCCCGTTCTCCTATCTCCTTTTGTCATTTTTTTGTCTTTTCCCATGCATGCACCTTAAGCGAGTCCGCTGTCGCTGCTGCACCACTTCGTCCCATGCGCGTGGATGGCCAATTTCGCTCTGGCCTCCTGCCATGTAACCTTGAAAAAAGCCCACTTGTCTCCAGCCGTGGGTTGTTTTGGCAGGCCGGGAGCCCAACCCGAGGAGGATTTCATCACCCGGCTTGCTCGGTGGTCCCTTGGCTGACCGGTCGGAGCCCAACACCCCTCTGGTTTGGTCTCTACCCCCCGTGCGTGGAAAGGAGTAGAAGAGTGGTAACCTCCCAACCCGGTGCGGCCTCAACCTCGACCTCGACTTCCCTTCCGGCCCTCATTGTGAGCCATATCACATCGCACCATGCCATACGGTAAAAGCACATTTGACCACCTCTCTCTCCGTCGTCCTCTTCAAGACCAGTGAGTCTTTGCAGCCACACAAAACTTTCCAGTCTGGCCAGCGAATACTCCAGTCAAGCCTAGGAGTGGGACCCCCAGCTCGGCGGAAAAGAGGGGCCCTGTTGACAGGTCGGGTCCAGACCTACGAGAAAGACTTCCTCCCCCAGAACGACCGTTGGACACCTTGTCTATCCGACTGTCTGTCCATCGCTCTTTGCCCTGAATCAATCTTCCTTTTTTTTTAAAGAAAAAGAAAAAAAAAATCATATTTCATCTCCCTTGTCTTCCTTCTCTTCCTAGTCCCTCATTTCCTCTGCGGCCCACAAGTGCTCTGTGTAGAACCAAAGACCACGGACCACCACGTCACGGGTATTAAGATACCTCAAGATCTTCAACAGCGTTCACTCGCCTTCGGAACGTCGACGAGACAGTAGAGAAGAAGAAGAAGAAAAGGTCTTCAGCTGGTCCTGAGAAGAATAAAACGGCACACCGCTGTGGTCCTAGTCCACAGCCCGGAAGAGACCCGAGGCGCGGTTGGGACCGCCTGGGGGAACGGCCCGCAAGCGGAAACTTTTCCCTCCAAGCGCCGTAGATCTGCTGCTCGTCCTCGTCTTCCTCCTCGTCGTCTTCCTCCTCCTCCGCCTTCTACCCGTGCTGCTGTCCTCGAGGTCAGGTTACGATCTCCAAAACCACCCGCTTACCTTCAGCCCGGGCCGGCATCCATCCAGACCATCGCAAGTATATACAGCCTCTCTCCGGCATACTTAAGGTCACGGCCGTGCCAGCAATCCTGCCGCTCCTTCTCGTCGACCCACCAGCCCGCACATCACCTGCAAGAGGTGGTGGCTGTCCCAACGAGTGAAGACAGGACAGCACAGAGGGGTGCCTCCTCCCCCCTCTCTTACCCTTTTCTCTTCCCCCCAAGGCAAGCTTCATCAACGCCTGTCCTTCAAGAGCCTTGGACCAAGCCCCTCGAGCTGCCTTGTCTCTCCAGAGATCAGCCTCAACATCAGCATTTGGTCAAGCTCCCAGCAGCACCAGCACCAGCACCAGCTGTATCGTCAACCCCGCTCGACGCCAGCTGTCAGGGCTCGGGGCCGCCTCGAGAGCCTCCAGTCCCGAGAGCTCTTTTGCACCCGCGACTTAGGGCCCACGCAACTTTCGTCCCTCTCCTCCTCCTCCTCCACCCAGACATCCCCTGTCCTTTTCGACAGCACAATTCCTGTCCCAATGAGGTCTTACGCCCTGACACCATCCGAAAACCTCCCTTCTCCTCCCGACAACGGCAGCCAGGTGTGCCCTACTCCTCATCCATTCGCTATGAGGATGACGAGCAATGCCCTCTGCAGGGTGTGGTCCCAGGTACCGGGCCTCAGCGAGCCCTGGTGCATGCAGATCCAGTAAGTCTTGGCTTCTTCATACTTCTGAATGAAGCACACCCGTCCCTTGTTCTCCTATGTCTGAAGCTGTGGAGAGTCCTGTCTTTCGAACGAAGCCTCTCTTCCCTTACCTCAGAGCACTTGGGTCAGATGCCATGTGCCACTTCCTTTCCCTGCCTTCCGCGTATGTGGCTCGATGAGGCGGCAAGAGGCTGGAAGGGAGGGGCAAGGAAGGTGTTTGCTTGGTGATTGAGTTGATTGGCTGACAAGAGTAACTCAGGTGGCGTATCGGCCAGGACGAGGAGTTGATCGCCGCCCTGACGGAGCCCCGCTACCCGTGCGCGGACGAGAGCATCGAGACCATCATCCTCACCCAGACCATCTACCTCTGCCAGCTCCTGCTGCACCTGCAGGAGTTCGACCCGTGCGTCGGCCTCCTCACTCGCGACGACGACATCGACGAGGAGCTCACTCGCGTTTTCCAGGACTGCGTCGCCCGCGAGTACAACGTCGCCTACGACACCCGCATGCGTGACGGCCCTGCGCCTGACGGGGAGGCGCTCGAGCGCGTAGTTAAAGGGCTCACGAGGGCTAGGCTCGAGGGCCCAAAGGAGGTGGAAGCCAAGGTAGAGCCATCGGCCACAGCGGCCATGATTGCTGCGCCCGGCGGTGGGCAGGAGGAGGAGGGGAAGACGAGGACGCGGCTGCAACAGGTCCTCGTGGCGACGCTGACAGAGCTCATGGGAACAGTAGTGCGGAAGCCTGCCCGCTACGAGATCGCGTATGGGCCCCGGACGGAAGAGACTTGGGCTGCGCGCTTCTCGACGCGCATCATGCAATGGCGCCACTTGGTGCGAGAGGGATCGGCCGCCCTGGTCAGGGGCGTCGTCGAGGTCCAACCGCATGATGTGGTTCCGCTCGACGAGGAGGGCATGCAGGTGTACCAGATTCTGCGGAGCGTCGCGCCTGGTCGCATCCACGTGCTCTCGCCCGTCCAGCCCGAGATGCAGGCGACGCGGCCCTGGTCCCTAAACCACCAATTTTCGGCCCATCAGCATCAGCATCAGCAGCAACAACAACAACAACAACAACAGGGCCACCACATTCGGTACCCGCAGCAGCAACAGCAACAACAGCACCATCATCCTCACCACCAACACCAACATACACGATCTGTCAGCAGCGGCACTAGGATGGTGCAGCCGGCGTTCGGCACCCCTCTGGCCCACACGCCCATGTCGACGTCCTCCGAGTCATCCGACACCCCTCGCACCACACCGCAGTACCCATATCAGCCACTCAGCGCCGGGCTTCACGCGATGGAGGGCAGCTCCAAGAGGACATCGCAGGAATTCAGCTACCAGCTGCCGACGAAGAGACTCCAGGTGATGATGCCTCCTGCCGCGTCGGGGCCGGGAGGAGACGTGGCGAGCCACCTCCCTATACGGTGCGGCCCCATGGACATCGACACCCCGCAGCAGGGTGAGGAGACATCATCTCTCGACACAAACGTCCTGCTGGGTCGCATCCTCAGCCGTGTCACCGAGCTGGGCCAGAAGATTGAGAACATGCAGCAAGGCATGGATGCGAGGATGAACCAGCTAGATGACAGATTGCAGCGGATCCAGGAGTCCTTGATCTAGCTCTTGAATGTTCATCTCTGCTGGTTCCGAGGTTTCCTACCTGAGCAGAATTTTGAGTTGCTCTTTGCATCTCAGTCTGCATCACACTTTCAGCCTTTCATGATTAATGATAGCTTGCCAACAGCTGTGGTGAGCGGGGTTCCCCTGCCATTCCTTGTTGGATTGTTTTCTTGGCGTAGGCATGATCTTCTCTTGCGTTTCTTTGTCTTTCAGGAAAAGGATTGTGTATTCGATGGTCAGGTTCACGTTACTGGAGTCAGAGCCGTCATGATGGTTTCAAGACGGTGCGGGGGAATATAGGGCAATGGTTCTTCTCAGGAGTCACTTGGGACAAGACAGGGCAAAAAAGGAATAAAAAGCCTGGCACAAACATGGGCCCTAGGATAGACGACGACATCGTCAGGAAGAGACGGAGACGCGTGTGGGGTGGAGGGAACAGAACGGGTGGGACGAGCCTGGGCGTAGGTGACATTGAAGTCGAGAGTCAAGAGCAAGAGAGAAGAGGAGGATGGGGGGGTGGGCGGCAGAGAAAAGAAGAAGGCAGAGGAAGGAGGGGCCGGGAGGGCAAGCGGGAGAATCGTGAAATGGAGGGAAGGGCAGTTTGTCTCGTAGGGAAAGAACGAAGGCAACATGGAAGTACCAATCCGCATTGGTATAAGCCGTGTCTGAGCAGGGCAAGAGCAGATGGTCAAAATGGCTGAGACTTTCCTCTGAGACTACTTAAGTAAGTCGGGGCCGATCGACGGTTGCCAGTCTATAGACGGTAGCTTGGACTGGGTCTGGTGTATCCGGATTCCGCCCCGGAGCACAATATTCAGGGCCGGCCTACATTCTCAGTACTCACCCCGGCTACTATAGACTAGATGATTGAGGGAATGCCGTTTCCATGAGCCGTGACATTTCTCGTACGCACCAAGGTCCCCCCCCCCCCCCTAATCTGATCATGAAGCAGTCCAGAATGAGAAGATGCCCTGGGCCACAATATATCGCGAGAACCCAGACATGGCTAGACATATGGACTTGTCCTAGAGTCCACTGAGGAGGGAAGGACAAGTATTTGAAACAGACTGAGGAATAAGCAACGGCGTTTATTCCACCAAGATGCCAAAACCACTACCAACGATGACCATGTCGTGCCGATTCATGCTACGGACTGTATGCCAACCACCGCTAGTCAGAACAGGCTTTCTCAGCAGCAAAACTTGCCATGCATGCAGAGAATACTCCTGCTATAAATCTTCACACACGCACGAACACAGAAAAAAAACCGAAAAAAAAAAAAAAAAAAAAAAACAAAAAAGGACGACTCACATGAACGACAATTTGCCACAGCTCAAAAGATCACAACAGGCCGGAAAATAATCTCTGTAGATAGGTCACCTCGAGGCTAGCTGGGAATAATACCGGCGCGCTATGACATATAGGGCTGACAAGGATATCCCCATTCCTGCTAGGCTTTCTCGAAAGGATCTAGACAGCGACTTCATTTGGCAACTTCATGCTCTCTCTCTCTTCCTCTATTTCCTCTCTCGCTGTCTTCCTACTGTTCGGCATGAATACCCTCTCTAATGATCCATCCAAATCGAGTTTTATCTTGTCCTAGCCAAACATCCCCAGCGTTTGGTTATACTTCCCTGTCATGGAAACAATCGAGAACCATCTCGTCTGCCTATCTGTGTAGTATAATTCCAGCTATAAGAGCAGGCATGTCTTTAATAAGGATTGTCCAAACATTATCCCTCGAAGGAAAAACCATCGAAGAGCTAAGGAAGGTTTTCTTGACGAGGTCCCGATTGCTTGGGCTGCCTCACAAATCACACGACCGCCGCATGAACATCCCGGAAATCACCCAGACCACCCACATCCAAGCGATCCTGGGGATACACCGCCAACCTAAGCTCTCCCCATCCATCTCGCTCTTTTTTTTTTTTTTTTTCCCTTCGTTCACCTCCACCCGCCTACCAATCCACCCATGGCCCCCTTTCCCCTGCCATTTTCCCCCGCGCTCATCTCGACAAGATAGGTAGCAGCCAGCACATACATACATACACACGTGAGGGGAGCTCTCTGTGTGTGGGCCCCCCCTTGGCCCTTTCCCACACACCGCGGCCCTTGAAATGCACGGCGCGTACAGCGCACCCTCCTGGTGGGGGGGTGGATACCAAGGTATATGTGAGTTGAGTGAGTCAGAGTATTGCTATACTATAGAGCAACTCGAGGAGGAACATCGACTAGGGAGAGGAGGGGGGGGGGGGGAGGTCGTCGCGACATATGGTCCCCCTCTCTCCTCTTTTTTTTTTCCTTCTCGCCCTTTCTTTTTTCTTTCTGTCTCTGAATCTTGATGTCTTCTGGATCTCTATACTACTATTCTAATCATACATCATACACACTTCATAAGTCTATACCAAGTTCTATACCAGGAAGGACAAAACATCCCTTCTACCCTTTTATACCACCCCTGATCACATACACACACACTCATATACACACACATACACATAATCCCAACCAAGAACCTTCAAAATAAACCCCATCCACCCGTTTTCCAATGAGTTTCTTCTCAAAGCCAGACGCCGCCGGCCGCCAAGCCTCCAAGAAGGGCACCGGCGGCGCCGGCAACCCGGGCTCCTCCGCCGCCGCGGGAGGCGAGGACGAGCCTGCCCGCCCAGGCACATCCGGCACCGAGATGCTATTGATGAACAACCGGCGCCGCGCCTCGCACCGTTTCAAGGACGCCCAGAAGAAGGAGCGCGAGTATAGAAATAAGAAGCGCGCCACTACGGCCCGGGCAAATTATCATGAGGCAGTAAGTGAGAAGGCGGCGGCTTCTTTTTTTCTCTTCTTTTCTTCTTCTTCTTTTTTTTGTTCTACAGAAAGGCTAACGCCCACACAGAAATCCCACTTCAAACAAGGTCTCCACCACAACTGGACCGGCTTCAAGATGACCTTTGGCGTGCTCCGGAGCGCAGTCTACATCCTCCGCGACAAGAACGACCAGCGCGCCCACAAGGCCGACGAGAAGCGCAGGATGCGCGCCGCCGACAAGCAGCGCAAGCTCGAGGAGAAGCTCCGCCGGGACAGGGAGATCCTCGAGGGCAAGGACGGCGAGTCTACCCGCGAGGGGGGTGGCCGTCGGCGTCGTGGGGACGATGATGGCGAGGAGGACGAGATCTGATGGTGATGACCTGTCAGTTTCTATTCTCAAGAATCAACCTTACCCTAGGAGGTGCGTGTGTACGTGTGATGGTTGGGTCGGCCTGTTGAGGGGCCTGTTGAGGGGCCTGTCTTCGACAAGGGCGACGAGGTTGATGCCTGGGACCATGGCCCTCCCATATGAAAGCTGGCCTTTTTTTTTTTTTCTTTATCCCCTTGCGTATATTGCGATTTTGTTGTTGATCCGAGAGATCCCCTCCACTCACTCATTCTCAATTATCTTTCCTTGTTTTTTTTTTGTTTTCCTCGTTTTCTTTCACTCCTTGCGACGAAACTTCCACATTCCACGATCTGACGAAGAGACGATCACGACCGGAATAATTCGGACCTCACGAAAAGGAAAGTTGAGGTCTTTTATAACCAAAGAAACTGGTCAGTCAATCGGAGGTCAATTATGTATACGAAGAAGAGGATATATATATGGTCCTGAGGACGAAGGCTTGAGGAGGGAAAAAATTGTTTCCTATGTCATAATTGCTTTCATTTGGTTTTACCTAGAGATATCCCCGATGAGATAAGGAAGATGAAATTGGACAGACTGTGCACCTGATGGCGGATGGAGAGGGGCAAGAGATAATGGTCGATACAAGTAGGATAATGCCAATGGCAGCGGATACCCGGAAATGCATACATTCTTCGTAGAGGTATGGTGATATTTGCAGTTGCACCACTGCTGTAGGAAACAGCCATCACACAGTAGCGAGGCTGGCCCTGTAATAGAATGTTCTCCCCCAGCAAAAAGAACGGCCTTCGCAAAGCCCATCAGTACTTTTCCCGATGCGGAACATGATTCTATTACCTCGTCATGCATTTATTTCATTGTCCCTGGCCTATCATATAAAAAGACTTGCCAGCCTGCTTTCTTCTTTCCTCATCGCCAACACCTTGCCCAAGAGAGCCCCACACGTCCAGCTGGATGCCGTCTGGCTCTCGGGCTCGACCGAGCATTGCGTTATACAAGGAACGTGTCTGCCCAAACAAACACAGAGAGAGATGTTGAACTAGCACCATCATCACGTTTCCCCCTCTCCTCAAGATTTCCTGCCTCCTTCAGTTTCCCCAGAACCCCTTAGGCCTTCTTAGCAAATTCCACCTTCAGAATCAAGTGCTTGAAACCAAACCCATCCATCTTGTTGCAAGCCTTGACAGCATCGTCTCGGTCTGCGAAGCTGATGAAAGCAAAACCCTTGGCACGACCAGTCTCGCGGTCCTTGGCGAGGAAGACACGAGTGACGCGGCCGAAGCGCTCGAACATATCGCGGAGCTCCTGCTCTTCCGCCATCTCGGAGACCTGTGAAAAGACGAACACAGAAAAAGTCAGTATACAGAAAACATGTAGAACCAGAATAACAATAAGAAGAGGATAAGGATAAAAAAAAAAATAACATACGTTTGTGACACGAAGAGTGGCAAAGTCGTCGCGGTCGCTGTACTTGCCACTCATCTTCTCGCCCTCGCCACCAGCACCGCCCTTGCGCAGCGCAGGCGGGACATAGCTGCCCTTCTTGCCGGCATCGCCCTCGCCAGCCCTGCTGGCACCACCGGGGGCGGGCTCGTCGCCCATGCCGGCAGCGACATCAGCCTCGCCGCCGACGGGGGCCATGGTGTCCTTGTAAGGGCAGCGGGCGGTGAAATGCTCGCCGTTGCAGATACGACACTTGACCTTGGAGCCGGCGAGCTTCTGCTTGAGGCTCTGGGCGTTGGGGTCGTTGGCCTCGTTCTGGGCCTCCTGCTTCCAGTTGGCGCTGGGACGGAAGATGATGTTCTCGCCGACCGAGGTGGTGTCGGCGGCGGGGCCGGCGCCGTCGTTGGCGGACAGGCCGAACTTGGGCCACTTCTTGCGCATGGCGACGAGGGGGTTGACCACCTCGCGGTGCGTGATCATGCGGATGCGGCGGGTCGTCTTGATGGTGCGGCCTTGGTCGTCGATACGGTACGAGATGACCGTCTTGGTGCCATCGCGATTCTGGATCGTCTCGTCGGGGGGCAGGGTGGTGGTCACTTCCTCGTTGTCGTCGTCGTCAGCCCAGTCGCGGGCATTGTTGGTGGTTGTCGCCATCTTTGATGTTCCCTTTGTGTATGATTGTGCGCAAGGACGACACGTCTATGGATGTATGCGTACGTGCGTGTGTGCGTATGCGTGTGTTGTTTGGTTGGGGGGGGGTGGTCGTGAGCTCCGTTGAAGGAGGTTTTGTTGGAACTTTAGTAGTGGCAGCGGGGGAAGGACAGGAATAAATTCGTCAAGGCTCGAAAACAGACAACCTTTTGTGGTGGGGCCAGGATGTTTAGCGCGCTTTTGACCTGAAGAGGCGGCTGCTGCTTAGTCATTGGGGCTACACCTCGTGAGACTGTAGCTGCCGGTACGTACTAGGGTACAGAGTGACAGCAGGTATTGTGCATCAATAACTGTCTTTTGTTGTTGCCAGCCCAGAAAGTGCAGGCAATCACTTCTCCCAACATTCAGGCCCAATCCAGTCTCTTCCTTGACTCTTGCTACTGTAATGATTATGCATAACCAGATTAGCAAACAAAAGCACAACTATCATGAAAAATCAATCGTATAATACTGTATTCAAAACTCAGTACAAGACTAACGCTTCTAATGCGCACATCACCCACTTCACGAGATTATATACCCAAAGACAATGCTTACTTGAACAGACTTTTGTATTACGTTCCAAGCTGTATAGCAGATGAACAGGTACAGTATTCTTGGTATGTCCTTCCAGAAACCAAGGTTTGTTCTCGCGCAAAAGGGGGCATCTCGCAAGTTCCGTATTGCGCTGCAGCCCTCCAGCCCCTTAGGCCCGGAACCATTGTCATCCTCATAGTAATTCCCAGAAGCCAATGATGTGATGCCACGCAATGCTCTACGGCTTCTTCGCATAATGTATTCATCACATGACATGTCGACTTGCTCCCAAGACCAATGGAATCACCCTGTCTAATCAATGCTTCAACCAGTGTGGTGTTTCCAAGAAGTTTCACATCTTTGAAAACGCCGATTCCCGCTCCTGTGTCTTGACATCCCATCCGTACCCCCTGTGCCCATCCCGTTGTGAACCGATCCCGAACCTGGCCAGACAAAGGAGAATCAAGCGAAAAGTAGTGCACTACACAGTAGAGCAAAAGGTACTGCCCACAGAGCAGTATGTATACCTTTCCGAAAAGAGAAAAAATAAAAAGAGAAAGAATGATAAAGTCTAGAGACCCAGCCCAGACCTTCATCCCGCTCGCTGCCCAAGCCATGATGGAAAATAAGATAACAAATATTGGTCGTTGAGACGCATAACACACATACAGACATAAAATGGGAGATGGGTTGCTGAAAAGCTCGATAGGGGGATCTTTTCCCCTTGGTTAGAACGCACCACCAATCCCTACGCTGATCCGTGGAGGTATGCTCCCCGACCTCCTGTTGGATCTTCTCGTTGTCGGGATCGGTGGCAGTGCCTTGTTTGGTGGTGGAGCGGACAGTGGCGGGAGTGCGAGGCCCTGTGCTGGAGGCTGAGGCATGTGCGGCATGCTGCGCCTGTTGCTGAGGAAGCTCTTTGCCGACCCGTTGGACCCGTTTCGCGAGTGCCCTGGGATGGACCGCAGAGACTCTCTGCGCGAGCTCCTGGATGGTGGCGGGGGCGAGGTGGCACGAGACCGGAAGAGCTCGTCGAGATGGTCAGACTGCGTGACTGACTGGCCGGCGACGCTGTAGACAGACCCACGCCGGGAGGAAGTTGTCGGCGAGGTCAGGCTGTACATGCTGGCCCGCTTCTGTGCGGCCATGGCACGCTGGATTGGTGAACGAGATCGTGGTGATGCCATGGGCGCCGGCGTGTAGTCCTCCATCGAGGACATGCTCCTGGGAACCTCTGCCACAGCCTCAAGCGTCCTGTTGGTGTCATGCGGGGCCTGGTGGATGATGGCGCGGAAGGGCAGGTCCGACTGGGGTGTGTCGCCGCCCCAGGCAGGATGTTCAGCTGGTCGCAGCGTGTTGGTACTGGCTGCCTTGCGGGGGCTGACCTGAACCGGAACCTGAAACGCCGTGGCCATCGACGTGCGACTTGACGGTTGTGACCAGGGATCGTACTCGGGATGCGCTGAATCGGTAGCCCAACCGGCGGTGAATATAGATGGGCTCTCTGGTGGCTGTGAGAGGCTGTCGTCGGTCTTGAGAGGGCTGTGGGGTGACGACCTGGATGGAGACGGGGAGTCAGCCACCACAGACAGGGGCCGGGTGAAGCCCAGAGTCGGGGGCGGTGGCCTCCTTGGTCTTCGTGGGGGCCTGTTTGGTGTCGTGTAAGTAGTAGCGTGCATCGTGTCGCTGCAGTTGTGACTAGCTGCACGACGACGTGCTGCGGCGTGGGGGAGGCTGAAGTTTGGTGGTTCCTGGACGGCCGAGAGCGACGAGTGCTGTCGGTGGGACATGTACTGCCCACCTGATGACTCCAGAAAGATGTTCGAAGTCCGGTACGATTGGCGCCGGTCCTCAATCTCGGCCGCATTTGGCCGTGGACGGATGTCCTTGGGCTCATCAGCCAGCGGCGTGACATCGTCAGAAATGTGGTGGCTGCCCTGGCTCCCACTGCCGAAACTGTCACGAATGGGCGAGTTGCACGCTGATGAGTCCGAAGTGACGACTGTCCGCGCGATCGACATGAACGAAAACCGGTTCGAGCTGTCTCGGAGGAGGTCAAGCTGCTGCCCGTCCTGGGAGACAAAGCTGTTGGTGGCCGAGTTGCTGTCGACATGGTCAGGTGGGAGCTCGGCTAGGGCCGCGGCTAGGTTTGAATCTGGGTTCTCCGAAAAGTTGGCCAGCGCGTTCCACCGAATGTCTGGCATGCTGCCGTTGCGCATAAACCGATTCGGATCTCGGACGGCCAGTGTCCGCTGGATGATGGGCGAGGCGGGTGAGAGCGGCGAAGTGCTCAGCAGACTCTGGTCATCATACACCCTGGGCCTTCCCGTCTCCGTCACCGCCACCTTGCCGCTGAGAACCTCAATCTCCTTCCGCAGCAGACTCATCCAGCTTTCCATATCTGTGACATTCTCGAAAACCATGAGACAGTCGGAAGCCGGCCGCTTCTCCTTCTCACGGAGTCCAAACTTGCCCAATAAGGAGCGGGTGTCTTGGCTGGTGGCAGCAGCACTGTCCTCAAAAATTGAAGACACTTGCAGTACCCAATGTCGACCAGGAATAACATCGCTCGCAAAAGCCGCCGAGTCCTTGGTCAGCTGAAGCACCTTCTCCGGCAGACAGTCGTGCGGCCCATCGCCGGCGTACTGCAGCAGGTAGCCCGAAGGGACCAGCATGTAGATCTTGCTCGTCCAGTCAAGCTTGAACGAGGAGCTGTTGCGCCTGTGCTTCTTCCTCGCCATCTCCACAAACACGGTCTTCTCGTCACCCACGTCTGGGTGATTGATGGTGGTCACCGTCTCCTTCTTGTTGTGCATCTTGAGCAGATGGTCGGCCTGGACGCAGGCCGGAAGCGTCGCAGTACGGATGGCCTGTGGCCATGCATGGAAGAGCGGCACGCGTTCCCACAAGGTGGCTGCGGTCGTGGTCGCAAGTGAGCCTCTCCTCTTGCCACTCGGAAGCAGGGCGGGTGACTTAGGCGGTGGTGAAAAAGGTGGCGACCTCAAGCCGCCGGTCTTGGGCCTCAGGGTAGCATCCTGTTCCCGTGCTGCAGCGAGCTGCATGTCCGACTGCGTCGCCTTGGGTTGTAGGTCGTAGGGTAGGCCGCCGATCGTTTCGCTCCCCACCTCCGACTTCTTGGACGGTTCGGCGGCTTCCCGGTTGCTGGCGCCCTTGACAGCATCCACATCCATCCCCACCTTATGCCTCCCAAATAACCTCCCAAAAGTCAACCTCGACTCTCTCCTCCCTGCCTTGGCGTTCTTGTCGCCGCGCAACGCCTGCCTGTCCTCCATGGTGGACTTGATCTCGAGGTCCGGCGGTCTCATCCTGCGCGAGAGCTTTGAGGGCTGCTGAAAGGACTGCTGCTGGGTGTGTTCAGGTGGCATGGGTATGTCCGCCTGGCTCATCGTCTCCTCAGGCAGATACGGGTAGATCTACACGTCCTATGACGGTGTGTACCCAATGAGAGAAAAACTAACCAATTAGAAGATGACGGTACGTATGAGATATCGCGAAGCTGTCAAGAGTTGGCTGGACCATCGACGAGGGTTGTCTCGTCATGTGGCGGAAGCGAGTGACGCAGATACTTAGAAACAGGTAAGGTTCAAGCCAAGCTGGTGAGAGCAACCATCTGTGTAGTAACGAGAGACGTGTTTCGAGACTGGCCAGGGCGTGCGGAATTGTTTCCCTTTCTTTTTCTTGCTAGTTGATAATATCGCCAGAAGGAGGCGATTGGACGCGCCGTTTAAAAGGTAGAAAGGAGTGACGAGACAGGTGTTGTGGTACGGAAGCGACAGGATCGGGATCAGATCCCAGGTCCGGATCGGGTTGTCAGGGCAGATCCCCCCCGGATACGGTGCGCGCGTCCTCAGCTCAGGGTGCCAGAGGGATCTTGTGAGAACACATCAAAAGTCCAGGGAGCAAGGTGTTTCAGACGATCCCTTCGTGGATGCGCAAACAACAAGTATGACTGTGTGATTGTGCAAAAGCAAGCAGCCCACGTCTGACCAGGTCCATGAGAGGGAGGGAGTTTGTTGGTTTCAGTTGTTTGTGGATATTTTCGAAGGAGAGAAGAGAGGAAGATGAATAGTAGTAACACCCAAGGTCAAGTCTGGCCCTGTTTCCAGATCAGAAACCTTGTGTAAGCGAAATAGATGAGAGGAGGGTCCTGAGAGAAGAGCGAAGGGGGGGAGGGGGTTCTCAGGAATGCGAGAGACAAGCTACACAGGGCTTCGGATCGCCGCCGGCTATAAGTGATGGAGAAAAGAGTCTGTGACTGAAAAGAGGCGGAGACGAGGTTATAACGCGAGGGCGACGATGAAAGGTGCACAGTACGAGATGTACAATCTACCAGCCATGAGCTGGGCCATGCGGGGGGGGATATAGCATCCAATTCTGGGTTGTCCATGACCTACACACGGCGGACAATCCAGAGGGCCTCTTGGGAAAGAGCGAGAGAGCAAAACAATGGGAAGGGTGACCTGGGCTGGGCTGGGCTGGTCCTGGTTGGCTCTAGCAGGGACCTGGAGCGGGAACGCAGCGGGAAGATGGGACCAGGGGGCCCAGCGGCGTTGAGGCCTGTGGGGGGTGACCTGGGCTGAACGCTGGTAGGTGGATGGGGCTGTCGCTACCGGCCGCCCTGACCGCCTGGCCCGGGGTACCATGACGACCTGCCTGGGCTCACCACACCCAGCACAAGAGGTAAGTACTGTTATGTCACTGTTGTACAGGCTACGTTCCCTGTGGCCCAAGTCTACGCAGCAGGATACGTACACAGTACATCTTTATGTATCGTGTCGGGGCCCAGGCCAGCTCTATCCCTGCGTGTCTTGTCTTACCCTGCCCTGCCTTGTCTGCGCGCTCTCCTCTCTCTTTTTCCAAATCCCCCCCCCCTCTCTGTGCCTTGCCAGCCGCGCCAGCCTCGGGCAGTAATGGATCGAGAGAGAGAAGAAAAAAAGAGAAAGAGAAAAAGGCAAAAAGCTTGGAGAAAGGTGTCCTGGCCAAGTGGTCTCTGTGCAGGGTTCGGGCTGGCGGATTTTGATGCAAGGCCTGTGGATCCGTGTGGCCCCGCCAGCTCATCAAGAAGCCTGGTTGACGGGAGCTGCGAGCACAGACGTGCAGCTGGGGGTGGCCTGCGGGCTGCGAGCTGGGAGCTATTGTGCGAGAGCTAATACAGACAAACCCATTGTAGATGACGGACGCTGACTCTGGGCTTTTTGTCTTTTTAAAATTGCAATAAATGCACTACTTACTTTGCATCGTCTGTGAGGAATCCGACAATGCTTCTTCAGGACAGCACTCTCGTTAGCCATACATACCGCTCATAAAGATGACAGTAAATAGTATGTTTCTGCTTGTCGGCGAAACGGAGAGGGCAGGACGGTGTCAGGTGTCTCTTGTAGCTGTACCGCAGGCTTGCTTACCTGTCTTGTCGTGTTGGCCCGGCCTTAGCCTGCCTGTCATCATCATCACCGCCTTTCAGGGCGGAGAACGTGGGGAAGAGATAAAGACAATGCACTGGCAAGCCCGGCCTGGCTTGAGAAAACGTACATAACCGAGATCCGTTTCCATCGTGATAAGCGCCTTCACAATCACGATGAAATAAATCCTGTTCTGTGGAGAGAGGGGATCGGAGGGCGGGGGGGGGACGAAGAGTTGTTGCCAAGGTTATGGTGACACATGGGATGTCGGGATGAAGACCTCGTGCTCTCTCTCTCTCTTTCTCTTTTCTCTGTCTCTCTTTCCTAGGAGCTGAGCGTACTATTGTACAATAGCTTCTGGGATGTCATGTACGATGTAAGTGAGAAATGCTACTACATGTACTGGCAGGGTGTCAGGGATGGCCATCATCAATCTCGCAAATCTTACATCCATCCCGGATCTCGTTCAGTACTTCCGACCACTCACAGCCAAGAGACCAACGCATCGATAGAGACACGACGCGCTCTGCTCCTATTGACACAACCCCCGTCCTTCTTCCCTTCCCCATGCTCATAAACTTCCCTAAACCACCACCACCACCACCACCACCACCACCACCACCACCACCACCACCACCACCACCACCACCACCACCACCACCACCACCACCACCACATGTAGCATTAAACTCCCACATGGTAGGATTGACGCGTCTTGCCAGACCGTGTCGACTCGTCCACCGGTTCCATGGATTGAGGAGGGGGAGAGGAGGGGCCGTATCTCGCGCCTCGGCCGTCGTTTTTGTTCTTTCGCGCCTAGCACATGCGGGTGCGTTTCATGCAGGATTCGGAAATGAGAAAAGGCTGAAGCTTCACGACTATTGGGGCTGATCGCGGTCCAAGGTCGCCCGGCTCTTTGTTGTGGGGGGCATTTGTTGGTCCCACAATGGGATAGTGGAATTGAGTGTTGGGCCAAGGCAGGACTGGGTGAGAGAGAGAGAGAGAGCTCCCCGTTCTTTCTCCGTTGGTCTGTTTGCAACCGTCCTCGGGTTCTCTCAACCCCTGTCCCCTGATGAAATTTAGACATGACGGGTTTATCCTCGCGATCTCTACAACGGCTTTGCCAAGACACCTCTTCCTCTCTCTCCATCTCTCTTTCTGGGTAGGCATCAACACTGTCCAAGCTCCCGTTGAGAAGGATCACTCCTGCTAGCAGTTCATTACTATGAGAAATCACAACTTTGTTACCTACAAGGTACAAATGCAGACAGGATCGGCAGCAAAGTTCGAATGGTCTAGAGTTTCAACTGATACACGATTCACACCAACATTTTTCATGTCTTTGCCCCTCCTTTCTCCTCCCCCCCCCCCCCTTTTCCCCCCTCTTTGCTCTTTTTTCCTAGTAGTACTGTACTGCCGTGACTGCATCCCGATCTAGGAGGCGTCTCGAAACGGACTCCAGACCTTTTGGGATGACCCTGCTCGGCGATGATCCCCAGCTCAGCCCCACGCTGAAGACCTCGTGTGCCGGGTACACGTTCTGGCGCTCATGGGCCTCTGGTGAGCCTTTTTTTTTTTTTCCTCTTCATCTTTTTTCTTTTTGTTTTCTGTTTTTTCCTGCTCCACTGGAGGTTCTCCATCTCCGTCACTGCCGTTGCCGTTGCAGCCCAGAGAAGAGGTCGTCTTCCCGGGACCGACAGGGACAGGCCAGAGTCCTCAGCTCCACGAGGTGGGAGAGATCGGTGGAACACTGTGGGCACCACTTGCAGCCCTGCAATACCGATGGTTACCTACTTAGTATTATCCTGGAGGGGGGGAGAGAAGGGGGGGGAAAGGAATCGGGGGGAAAATAGACAGAGGCCAGGAGGTGAGGCATAAGAACGTTATCATCATCGTCTTCATCATCAGCATTATGTCCTCGAGCATATAATATCGGTCATGTTAATTGTTTATTGAAAGCCTCGGCAACACCGAATTTTTCGGCGCCGGGAGAGCCTGTCGCAAAAAAAGCAGCAGCTGGCCAAGTCTCCTCTCGAAGGATCTTTCTCGTCTCTCAGTTCAAAAAATTCCCCTGCGTCCCTCCCCCCGAATAATCTTGCTCATCGAGCCGGTCAGTCAGCCGGCCATGGGTGTTTAGGGACCCGGCAGACCGGTCTGCCATGCAAATCTCACATCCCTCGCAAACCTAAAAGATTATTACATCCTTAATCATCCTCATGCCCTCCCCTGACATCAATTATCCTGTCATCCACCTCTTTGTGTAACGCAGTCGTACTGTATCACAGGAGTTCTGTGAGGTGGCATCCTCGTTGTCCGACAGAAGTGTTAGAGGGTGTGCATGTGGGTTCCAGGAATTACCTCCAGTAGTACTAAGTACAGCAGTACATAAAGTAATGGTACACCAAGAGCGGAGCCCTCTGTGCTCGACGACGGCACACAGACCGATCCCAGTGTCGCCTCGACCCACACTGCGCCCGGGACACCCACCCATCTTCACAGTGAGGACACACAGAAAGAATGAAGGCGCAAAAAAAAAAAAAAAAAAAAAGAGATTCCACTCGGACCACCACAAAATGCAGGGGCCGCACGGGACTTCAAACTGGTGAGACCGGGGGAATGCTGGAGCAGGGGGGCCCAAGGGCAATGAATGTTTTCAGCCTCCTTCACATCGTCACTTTGATGAATTACCTTAAAGTTTTGTCTGTCTCTTCATTTATTCACTAATTAACTTTTATTTAGTACCCAGAGGAAGAGAGGCGTATTCGTAACGCCGTCCTTTCATACAACGATTTTTTTCTCCCAAGATTATCACGATCGCCATTTCATGTAAAGTGATTGCCGCGGGGATGAAGAAGGTGATCCGCATTGACAACATCTGGACCAGTAATTAATACGAGAGACGGGCTCACTGCAAGCCTACCCTCTCAGCCCAGATCGTGCCGTCGGTCACTGAATATCTGGAGATTTTGAAGAGTAGGGAGAATCAGAGAGGCGGGGGCGAAGAAAAGAAACCGTGCAGCTGAGAAGAAGAAGAAGGGTGGGCGGCCCTGCATCTGGCCACTCCCACCCCTAGGTCTCCCCTTGCGCCCGAACCCCCCTTCCTTTCTTGCCCATTCGTTTGTCCTGTGTCTTGCCTTCCTAGCCGTCGTGTCTCATGATGATGCCACCACCCCCAGTTCGGCTTTCGATGTTCGCCCACCACTCATCCGTCCGTCCGTTCGTCCGCCCACACACCATCCGAACCCCCAATTTCACTCTTACCTTGAGCTTGCCCGAAAGATACGACCACGAGAGAGGAGGGTTTCGCCCCGGGCGGGACGAGAACTCGACGGACGGAGAGACCGCGCGGCTGCAGCCTGACCTGCAACATCCCACTCCGAACCCCTTCCTTCCCCCTTGCCGCCCGCAGTGGTGGCATGCATGTCGCCTGCGACGGCGCAGGGGGCACAATGCAGGACCTACCCAAGGCACTTCTGTAGCCCATTCTTTTTTCGCTTCCCCTCCACCTCCACAAGCAAGCGCACACACACATACACACATACACACACACACCAAAAAATGCATGCAGGTGTATAGACTTACATGCATGCTGTACATGATACCCTCCCTACCCACCCACCCCCCCCCCCCCTCTTCTCCGCCCCTCCCTTTCACCTCAGCGCCACTCATTGATTCGCTTATGGACAGGGCCACTTATAGGTCCATCTCGTACCTTTGTCCATCCATCCCGGCCCCCCTCTTCCCCTTCGCGTCTCATGTCATCAAATCTCGGGATTAATAACACGATAAGATCGTCAGTCAAGTATAAAGAGCAGATAAAATAAATGAATGTACCAAAAAAGATGAAAATCTACGCGTTGACAGCCTATCAGTGGAGAGGAAGGAGAATAGACACGAGATCCCAGATATTCTCCGAGGCGAAGGCTCGCTCTCTGGTGCCCAGAACTAATCTCATAGAGGGAGGGTAGAGGAGAGGAGGAGGCGAGGAAGGAAGAATAGGACCAGGGCCAACAAGCAGCAGGTAGGCATGCAGGCAGGCAGACAGGCAGGCTGGCCAAGCCAACCCGGCCCAGCCTGTGGCGGGCCTTTTCTCCCATCATGTCTCTCGCTTACCAGCCGTCGTACAGCTGAGCACGATCATGGGGGGGCAAAACTTGTTCTGCATGTTTCCACTGGTTCGTTGCACTACCGTGCGACCGTCTCGTGTTCTCTCTTTTTTTTTTCTTTTCTTCTTATTCTTTCCTTTCCTCTTCTTGAACTGGCCTCGTCTCTTTCCTCTCTTGGCCCTGGCTTGTGATGACGGTGTTGATCATGTTGCGCTAGGGTCGGGAGAACATGCCCGGTCCCGCGAGGGGATTCTAAAGGAAGGAAGAAAAAGTGAGAAAAAAACAGAGAACACACCGTCTCCAAAGTTTATATGTTCTTTTCCGATCTCTCCTTCTTCTTTTACCTATTCATACTTGAAATACCTCGGGTTGCTTCCCCGACAGCTGTGGAATGCTGCCATGCAGTCTGTTCGCCGAACCTGAGTGATTCCTCTCCCCCCCTTCTCAAAAAAGTACTTACACGCAGTAGCTACTACTACGTATTTGCTTACACAGAGAGACATGTCCTGACGGGTCACCATACCGAATCAGGCAAAGTGCTCGACACTAAAGGTCTGTCGAAAGTACTCAAGTACATGCATGTTTCAGAAAGAGGCACCATAAGATGATGGCCTTGTGATTTCTGCTTGATCGGGACCGACGTCGTACAATTCTCCCGCGTCCCAGCGGGCATCTCCCTCCACTCTTTCTTGTTTTTTTTTTTCTTTTCTCCTCGTCTCTTTTTGTCCTTCAATGACAATATCTATTCCGCGCGGGGCCCTACAGTAGTGGCACATAGTCCCTCCGCAGTCCAAAACTGTACTACAACGCAGCCTCGAGGTGATCTGCTCCAGGGTTGGCCCCTCCCCCAGCCCTTCTACGTATGCAGCGCACCGCAGATCATTCTTTCCACCAAAGGAGGACGGTACTACTACAACACCAAGGTATCTGGTTATAAGTACTATATGAAGTACACATATCGCCGCGTAGCACCTATAGGTAACACATATACATACTATAGACAGTACCTCGTCCTCCTATTCCCTTCTCACCTTAACCCTCTTTCGTATCTGCTCGCTCACACTGTTTTCTTCCATCGGTGCCTCCCCCCCCCCTCCAACAAGAAGCTCCAGTCGTACTTACTTGTACCTGCAGTAGCGCCGGGTGGATTGCTCTGGGAGGTCCCCGCAAGAGAGTCCTGACTCGGCCCAGACCTCTGGGGACACCACACTTCTCTCTCTCTCTCTCTTTTCCCTCTCCAACCTGACGGTGGAGATTACACTTCTGGTTTGGGGATTCCGTTTCCTCTCTTGCCGTTTGTGCTTTCGTGTTGATTAGAGTTCCATGGCATATCCACAAGTTTTGTGGGGAGGCCGTGGCAGACAATCTCTCGACAATCTTGAATAAAGAGTCCACTTTGATAGTATTCTTTTGTAGTATTCCAAATCATTTTGACTTTGGGGGGGGAGGGGGGTGGCAAGGAAGGCAAGCAACAAAAAAAAAAAAAAAAAAAAAAAGGGGAAGAAAACAAGGTTGCCCTACAACACGGCCCGCCATGCACGACGTCGCCGAATGGTATGGTCCCCGACTTGGATCTTGCAGGAGCTCTCGGCCCCGTCCACCCACCCACTCACACACAAACACCCACACCCACTCGCACCTACCAGGCGCGCGGCAACCCAGACGGCCGGATCAGAAGCAACAAGAAAAGGAGTCATATGAGACAGCCAAGGCCCAACTTCTGCTTTTTGCCAACGAACCGTTCGTGTAGGAAAAAAAACCCACACAGCGTCGTACCCCGAGCCGCGCGGGTCTTGTTGCGCGTACAAGAATAGAATGCCAGAACGAGCAAACAAAAGCAATACTGCTCGTATATACGAAGAAGAAAGAAAGAAAGAGTGTCCAATTCGCCCCCCCTCCCCCCCCTCCCAAAAAAAAAAAAACATGCTCGTCCGGCTTCTCTATTCCAGATCGCCTGTGCATAAGTAGTCAACAAACCACAGAGTAACCAGGACTCACGCCCAGGCTAACAGCGGCTTCCTTGGCTTAGCACGTTATTGTACACTCCGCTGTCTACGCGACGGCTGGGCCTGGAATTACCAAATCCAGCTTTGCCGTAGCTTATCGCGTGCGTCCCCAAGACCCGTCCGTCTCCCCGCCCGTAGAGCCTAAGAGTGACATCGCGGCCCAGAGGCTGCTCACTTCACGAGGGCCAACCTTGTTTCTGCGATCTCTTCGTCACAGCACAAGCACAGCAGTAGTCTTGCTCTCTCTGTCTCCTTTCTGTGAAGTAGCGAGATCCGAAGCCACAAAAGTTAATAAGTGCCGGCCCGGCAGTGCATTGACTCAGTCGGTTGCCTGGGTGCCGTAGTAGAGTTCCAACAACATTGGGCCAGGTATCGACAGTTGGTGTTCATTCTTATACAGCAGGAACCACGATTTCCACGTGGTTGTCTTTCGCGCCGAGGAGGTTCGGGTGAATGACAACCTTGACGCGCTGGGTCATGGGCCCTCAAGGAAACGACGGCCAGGGAAAATGATCCGTGTTGGGGCTGTTCCTCTCTCCCAAGTGAGATGAAGTGTGTGTGCTCTGACAGAATGTGCTAGGCTGCTTGTCACCCCAATCTCAAGAGGAGCGCTAGGTGTCGTGCTGAAAAGCATGCTGGTGAGGCCGAAAAGAGGAACAAAAAGCTTAATATGGTGCCGAGCGTCAGAGATTTGCATGAGGAATCTTGGCCCTCGTAGCTGGTATAATATCGGACTCTCGGCATTGCACCGGAGCGGGCAACACTTGTCTGTCCCGTTGAGGTGAACGATGAGGTGCTTCACAAGCGTCAAAGCGTCGAAGCGTCGGCTGCGAACTGTGTGGATTAGGCGTTTGTCCGGCCTTCCCAACAATTCGCTTAAGTGAGCTGACGCGCAATGAGACTCGTCACAGAGGCCATAGAGGCATCCCGGGTGAAGAGTGCAGAGTGTCGTGGCCACGATCGAGCTTGACGCAAAGTCTCCGGAGACCGTGAGCCATGATTCACGGTCTCGTAATGTTTGGCTGTGCAAGTCGGACCCGAAGAACAGACCGTCGCAGCTCTCATGACCGTGGCCTTTTCATCTTACTCGCCCCGCCACAGACCCCTCGTGGATAGATGGGAGCATCGACGGTGGGGACCGTCACTACCCGAGAAACCTGGGACAACATGAACGCTCTAGGCCTTGATAGGGCTGAGACGAGAGGTCATCTGTTCCGTTCAAACCAGCCTGTAGAGATCGCAGACACATGTTATCATTGGTATCATTGTGCGGAGCGACCAGGCTCGAGGTGTAGGAGGGAGGGCATGAGAGCAGAATGTCTTGCATTTGCGCGAGGTTCGGAATACAGGCTGGTGGTTATCGCGCACCACACGGCAGACAGATATTAACGGTGGAGGTCATAATGGTCATGGACCTAAGCCAGTATCATGGTCAATCTGATTGGATCATACGGCAGATCAGTCGAGGAGGCGTATAAGTGGTGTGATGGAACATGGTGCGTCGGTGTTCAGGTCGGGAGGAAGCAGGCAGAAGGCGACACTTGGTTGTGCTCGTGCCTGGGGCTTGTACGTCTTGTTCAACCGTTTTCGCGCCATAAACAGACGACAGGCAGTCACGTAGACACACACACACAGACAGAGAGAGAGAAAGAAAGAGGGCAGGAGAGACATCGAGATCTCGAGGTCACAGCTGCCGGCAAGGACTTAGGCCGCCTAGAGACGGTCATGTGGTGGGCAAGATCTGGCTTGGATCAGCATGACACACCATAATCACTGCAAACGAACTCGATGACCGGGCCTAGCCAAAAGAGTTGGTCCTCTTTAGCCTAGTGTTGCCTTGTTTGTTTTCCTCTTTTTTTTTTTCCTTCCCTTCCTTTCCCTAATTGTTGCTCTCTTGATGAATAGACTCTTGAGCTGGTGGTGATGGCGGGAGTGTCATCTTGTGTCTTTGTGTGTCAGTATTTGACTGCTTATTCGATGTGGTTACCAAGTAGTGCAGTTAAGTGTGTGTGTACATTAGTAGCATCTGCTACAGGGACGGTGAACCCTGGAATTTGGAGAGAAGAGAGGGTCCAGTGACGCAAGTGGTCACTGTGCCCCTCCACAATGCGGCCCCCTCCAGTGAGCTCATAGCAGTCAAGCTCCCTACCCCAGCGCCCAGCACAGCCCCGCCATTTGTTACTGCAGCGCATACACACAGAGTACATACCTACGACATGGTGCATACTGCCTATTACCGCATAGTGAATATCTTCCTCCGCACGTACAGTATGACAAGCCAATAGCCAACCCAACAGACCACCCCCAGATGCACCTGCCACTGCTCCTGGCCTTGGCAGATGCGTGACCTCGCCTCCTCAACGCAAGCTCACAAGAAATCAGCCTTTCCCCATTAGCTTGACTTGCGCCTTCAACTCGTTCCTCCTCCTTCTGAGCCATAACGAACTAGAAGAAAAAGAGGGCCTGGACCGCCATGCCCGATCTCAACTCCCTCCCTCCCTCCTCTCTCTCTCGACAGCTCCACCATTAACGACAGCTCCTCTCGCAACCACCAGCACCTCCTCTTCTTCCTCGTCTTCCTCCTCCTCCTCCACTACGACCACCACCTCGCGCACACCTGCCTCTGCGGTTCCGCCAGCGTTAAGCACCATGTCTTCCAATAACCACGGCAGCGAGTCTGCTACCTCGCCTACCCGACGACAGGCCAGCTCCCCGTCGCCCTCCCCAAGCCGGTCTGCATCGACTTCCCTCCAGGCCGCTGCTGCTGTCAATGCTGGCTTGCAACACCAGAGCTCAAGACGTGCGTCCGATTCCTCCCCAACCTCACCATTTCCAAGGTCTCCCCAGGGTCTCTTGCCCTATACTAACGCAAGTACGATTTGATCACAGGCTCCTCTGGCTCCCTCTCCCGACAGGTCACGACATCCTCTAGCAACGGCCGCAGGCGATCCCAGGTCCTCATGAACCTCCAATTCAACGATCCCGCTGTCCCTGGCCCGGGAGAGATGGTCCAGGAGACTGCCCACCGCTCCCACGTGACAAGCCCCATCGCGCCGTCTTCCTCGTCACCGCTGATGACGGGCACTGAGCCTCCTCATCACCGCGCCCCAAGCCTGGGCGAGCTACATCAGGAGCTGGAGGCCGAGCAGGAAGCCCAAGTGGTACGACAGTGACACCCGAACGGCCTTTTTGGGATCATGCGCTGACTTTTATGTCCCCCCCCAATACAGAACCGGCTGCTCCTCCAGATTCGTCAACAGCAGGCACAAATCTTGCAGCTCCAGAACCAGTCGGCCATCGCCGGCGAAGACTCTCCCGGCCAGTCCACCCCAGCCTTGGCTGCGCAGCCTATTTCTACAACCTCCTTTGCCCACTCTGCCAATCCGACTGCCCCTTCCACGGGCTCTTTGCCCCGAACACCAGTGTTCCCTCGCAGTTCTTTCGACCTTGCTCGTGGCGACCTGAGGCACCGATCTCGAACCCCCAGCCGTGGTGCCTCGCCCAGGCTGCGGTCTACCTCTATCAGTCAAGAGAGCGCGGAACCTTTTATGCTGGGCGGCAGAGACGAGAGTGCCTTTTATCAGGCGGAGACGCAGATGCTGACGAGGGAGAACCAGATGCTTCGGCATCGTATTCGAGACCTGGGTGAGTGTTATGTGGCAGTCCTTTCCTTGCAATGGATGAGCCAATAGTCAATCAGGTCGAATAATTCTTGCTGACGTGATAACGTAGAACGACAACTCGAGAGCGGTGGAATGGCCTCCGTCACCCGGGAGCCTACGCATCACTCAGGCTTGACGAGGTCGGAATCAGTGTCCGAGGAGGCTAGGCCTGCCGGGGCTGCAGCTGCCTCGGGGTCAGAAGCTAGCTTCTCGGTGCGAGAGACGCCCAAGGATGAATGAAGGCCCCGGAAGAACTGGCAGAAAACTTGAGTTTGGTCTTACACGGTGTCAAGGGAAGGCGGATTACTCTGGCGTTATGGCAAAGGTCGTGATAAGACCCGAGGTCCAGGATATGGTTATGGGATCGAGGGCAATGGCGTTGGAGAAATGACAAAGCCTTCATGTCTAAATGGCTGCATAAACCTTGGTGCTGTGTTTTCCTCTCTGTATTATGGACTGGAATCGATTCGGCTAGGAAGGCAGGAGTAGCATGTTCCTTTAATGTTGTGAATAATGATGAGAAGAAGGGGCCTGGTCAGCGGAGAGGAGAGGTTGACGTCCTCAACCTAATCACGACTTCATTAACCAGAGGCAGGATCAAAACATACAGAAGTTGCTCATCCTAGGCCTTGTTATTCTCAACGACGAACGCTCCCCTTTTTGAACTCCTTGTTTCTGTTCAAAACAATCGGGGCAACGCTTTCTGCGAGAACTCGGACCTGATTAGTTGACCTTGTTCGAAAGCCACTGCAATGGTGTGGAACGAGTAATATGCATTCATTTAGTCTTACACCACGCGCCTGTCTCATTGTTTTCACACCAGTATGCATACACACTGTTTTTTTCATTCTTTTTATTAAGCCACTTTTGGCAGTATTTGATATCTGTCAAGCTAAATTAGAAACTGATCGTGGAGATTTCCTGGCTCTGCCCATCGTTCCTCGCTTCTTTTACCCCGTCGATCTATATACATGGATGATCTGAAGGCTGTGGATATTCGCGATTGCGTCATCCGGAGTTTTTCCCTATCAGACTGAATAGTGCCATGTACAGTAACTAACTCTGACTTACAACCTTGCACATATACAAGAAGAAGAACAAATTAGAGAATTTTCAAGACTTGTTGCCCTCCAAGTCTCTTGCTCTTTTTTCTTTCTCTGCTGGAAGCATGTTCTCAAGAACGGCCGCAGGAGGACGGCTCCTGAAGGCCAATACTGCTGCTCCCCGGCGGCGGTTGTTCTCGTCTACGGCTGCGAGGCGGGTTGATTTTGAGCATGTGGTGAGTTTGTACCATACTTATTCATGAATCTGTTGCTCCTGTTGGTCTATGAAAGAGCGGATGTGTGTGTATGTGTGAGAGTCCTTTGTGAGTTGAGGGTATATTATTCTCATGTCGACCGCCTTTTGGACTGGATTTATACGTGTACGCGCGCGCGCGCACACACACACACACACGCTCAGAGCCCAGAAAAACCCTTCACCACTATCATGATCAAAGACTCACAAACACCCCCAGATCATAGGCGCCGGCGTAGTAGGCCTCGCGATAGCCCGCGCCCTGGCCCAGAAAAACCCCTCCACCCTCCTCCTAGAACGCCACCTCCACCCAGGCACCGAAACCTCGTCCCGCAACAGCGAGGTCATTCACGCCGGCCTCTACTACGGGCCCGGCACCCTCAAGACGGACCTCTGCACGCGCGGCCGCCGGATGCTCTACGAGTTCTGCGCCCGCCACGCCGTGCCGCACCGCAACTGCGGCAAGTTCATCGTTGCCCAGGACGACGCCGGGCGCGAGGCGCTGGAGAAGGTGTTTCGGCACTGTGAGGACGCCCTCGGGGGCAGGGCGCCGGTCCGGTGGGTCGGGAAGGAGGAGCTGGCCAGGCGGGAGCCGTTCGTGCGGGCCGAGGCCGGGTGTTTGGAGTCGCCTACCACCGGGATCGTGGACAGTCATGCGCTGATGGTGGCGCTGCTGGGCCAGTTCGAGGAGGCCGGGGGTACGTTTGCGCCTGGGTCGCCTGTCAGTGCCGTCAGGCCGCTGGCGGGTCTGGGGAGCAAGCCGGGGGCAGGCGGGTGGGAGGTGACGGTCCGGGCAGGCGGACAAGAGCAGGAGGGCACGACCATCACCGCGGCCACGCTCGTCAACGCCGCGGGCCTGGGCGCCGTCGACATCCACAACCTCATCGCCCCGCCCGAGCAGCACAGGAAACTCTACTACGCCAAGGGCAACTACTTTTCCTACACCGCCTCGCACCCCAAGGTGGACACCCTCATCTACCCGGCGCCCGTGCCTGGCCACGGCGGCCTCGGCACCCACCTGACCATGGACATGGGCGGCCGCATCAAGTTCGGCCCGGACGTCGAGTGGGTCGACAGCCCCGACGATCTCGCCGTGAACGGGAGCAGGATGGACACGGCCGTGCGCGAGATCAAGCGCTACCTGCCTGGCGTGGACGTCGGGGCCCTGGCGCCAGATTATGCTGGGATACGGCCCAAGCTCGCGCCTGGTGGGGCAGTCATGGACGGGCAAAAGTTTAATGATTTTATTATCCAGAAGGAGGAGGGCTGGGAAGGCTGGGTGAACCTGCTGGGGATTGAGAGTCCTGGGCTGACAAGCTGCTTGGCTATTGCTGAGAGGGTGGAGGGTCTGTTGTATAGGTGAAGGGGGAGGAGGGGGGGTTGGTGTTTTGGCGGAGGATTTAATAGATCCGCAAAGCGTTGTTTGGAACGTACATGGTGGATGAGGGGGCAGGTCAGTGTAGATGATAGATAGCCTCACAAGATAGATACCTGCTGAAGCATAAAGAGTTGCTTCTGCTCGACGGTCTGTGGTTTCGGCCTCAAATGGTCCCCAGAAAGTAGTATTCAACAAAGAGTGTTGGTGCCATCAACTATCGAAAAGTACTCAAGTCTCAATATCGCAAAGGCAAGTTGAGGAAATGACTAGACTTGATTGTGTGCAGCCTCATTCCTGCTCTCTTGTGTGTCCTAGACTGATTGCATCCTCTCCTTTACCCGCCAACTTTTCGTGTATGCAGGGTGTTTGTCATTTGTGTTCATAGTAGTTCTCTCCTCTCTCAGTAACCACTGGACCAGCCTTGCGCCGTGACGCCTATGGGGGCAAAGAAAAAGCAGCATATATCAAAACCCCATGGAACTTTTCAAGTGGTGTTTGTTGCTGTTGCCGTGAGCATGGCAAAGAAATGAAAAAGTACCCAGTAGAATTATCCTCAGGACGAGACTACCATCACAGGTCTCTCAGGGCGAAAAAAAGACAAAACAAAAAACCCCCCCAAAGGGGCAGAAAGAGAAGAGCAGAGCCGATTCACCATCATAAGGCCAAAAAACACCTAAAGACCGCCGCCTAAATGCCGTTGCACTATTGTTGACCGATTGCTAGACTCCTGAAACGCCGCTGATACCGAAATCAATGGATGAGATTTACTGCCGACCGGGAACACCTCAGCGCATGGTGAGGCTGGGGAAAAGTTTCCTGCTGAACAGGTCGACCTGGAACTCGTAGATGCCGTCCTCAGCACCAACAATCCTAAGAGAAGAAGAGGAAATCGTCAGCCGATAGAATCACCGACAGGGAGAAGAAGCAGACACTGGGTCAAGCCTACAGAGTACGCCCGTCGTCACCCCATACCAGTCCGGCCGTATCGTCAGGCTGGTGGTTGCCCGGATGCATCGTTGCAGCCCGCTCGGCCATACGAGCGGCTCTTATCCGCGAAAGCGTAAAGTCGGCGGCCTCTTGGTGATCTCGGTGGCGGAGGATCGTGCTCCAGACCGACGCCAGGTAGTCTCTCGGGCGCTCGCCGGACGAGTCGCCAGCTCCAGGCTCGGGGTTGGACGCGGAACCCAAGGCGTCAAAGGTGCTCTGGTACAGATTGTCAAGGTCAGTGTTGGAGTTGGTGGCAGGGCTGTCTGCGCGGGAGGGCTCCGAAAAGTCTCGGAGTCTAGCCATGTGAGCCCGGATCACGCGCAGGTTGGCCGCAGCGTTGGCGGCGCGTTCAGCTTGTGGTAGAGACGCCGCCTCGGCACGGCGTCGGGCACGCGCTGCCCCTGACTGCGGCTCGCGGAGCCAGTCCCGGTGCATTTCGATGAGATCACTCACGCGGGTGTTGTTGGTATTGCTATTGCTGCTGTTTCCGTTGCTGCTGTTCCTTGCAGACGTGCTCGGCAGAGCCTCACGGGTCGAGGCCACGCGGTTCTGCAGCCGCTCGATCAACCTAGTCCCGACGGCCGACGGGCCACGGGTGGCGGCCTGGTCCCGTCGTCTCCGCTGCTCGATGTGGGCCTCCAGGATCATCGTCTCATCCGCGTTCAGAGGCGGGTGGTAGTCAGTGGCAGGTCGGCGCGTCGTCCGCCGCGCCGCAGTCTCGCCCGGGTCTGCAAGTGCCAGCTCGCCCCGCTCGTTCCTCTCCAGCAGGCGCGGGTCGATGGAGCCCTTCTCGGTGACCATCAGGTGGTCGTAGTCGTCGTAAGCGTTGAGGTCCAGGACCTGCCGCGAGGTATAGTTGCTGCGAACGTCGGCAATGCCGATATGGCCGCGGTGCTCCGTCCAGGCCAAGAGATCGAACGGACCAGGACAGAAGGCCATATCTCGGATCGCCCCCCTGCTCCTGCTGTGGTCTTGAAGACTCGAATGTGGTGATGAGGGGGTCGCGGCCGCCGCCCTCTGTGAAGGCTGCCGTCTCAAAGACCGAGATGACTCCGTACTGCGTGCCGACCGCGAGGTAGCGGCCCGTGCTCGAGAAGCAGGCGGCGAAACTGCCGCGCTGGTCAGAGCGGTCCTCCTTCCGCTGGCTCTTGAGGTGCGTCTTGGCGCAGAGCTTCCACTCAAAGCCCACGACATCCTTGCGAGTGAACAGGCCCTGCCCGGCAGCAGGCTGCTTCTGCTTTGGGACCCGCTCGTGGATGTAGAGATACGGATCATCACAGATGGCGACAAGCAGCCGGCCGTCGGGTGAGATCAGGGCACGATTGACGTAGTCGGGATAAGAGAGCTCGTCCACAGCCTCCTGGTCGGCCAGGTCCACGATGGTGACGTGCTTGTCGTTATTTGCAAGCACTGCCACAGGCTGTGGGTAGGCGCCGCGGGCCCTGTCGACATCGGAGCCGGGGAGGAACCAGAGGGTGATGCAGTTGACACGCTCCTTGCCGAAGGTCTTGGACCGCGCAACAAGATCTTTGCCGCTGATGCTGTCGTTGATGTTGCCGCTGGTGTTGCCACTGATGCTGATGCCGGTGCCGGTGCTGTTGCTGTTATTAGCAGCATCGGTCCTGGGGCTTCCTGGAATCAAAGGTGGCAGGGAATCGGCCGCGTCGGACGCATTGTCGAGCGCCATCTGCAGTCGATCCTCAGGCGAGAAGTCCGAGTCGTCGTCATTGAGAGTATCGAGCCCGTGGTGCCTACGCCCGGTGCTCTGCATGTACTCTCGGAAGAGAATCGAGGCAGGATCGGTGGCCGGAAGGGTATTAGCACCGCCTCGATCGCGCTCGCTGTTCTCCATGCTGGGGTTCTCGATGCTCTCGCCAGCCTCGTTCACCTGGAAACCGACAAACTCGCCATTCTCCCCGCCGCAGCACACCCAGCCGTTCCTGGCGACTAGGCAGCGGGGGACAAAGGTGAGGAGCTTGACGACCTCGCTCTCGTGGGCGGCCGTGTCGAGCCTGTGGACCTGTGTATTGCCGCTGCCACCTACATAGTAGACATGTTGCGAAGAGGATAGGCCAATCTGCGATCGTAGCTGCCAGTGCCTGCAACACACATCATGTCCTGATTAGCCGGATGTACGAGGTTGACTGGCGAAAGAGGACGCTCTCGGTTCGGTATACTGGGGAGAGGAGGGAGACGTACTCGCAGCGCAGACCGACACGGTAGTGACGTCTGGGTTTCTTGAGGATTAGGGCGTCGGTTGGATGATATCTGCATGCAGGTTTCCGTCAGCCCCAGACCAAATACCGCAAGCGCGTGTCGCAAAATGCTGGGAAAAGGGACGCGACAGGCTGCGTGCGTGCGTGCGTGTGTGTGTGTGTATCGCGATGAGAGGGATCATGAATCGCAGCAAGTTTCTGAGGGTTTTGGATTATTGCAACAAGGAAACATACATCCTATCATCCGTGACGGCCATGTTGCCGAATGCGAGGCTCCAAGCTTCAAGGCTGAGGAGGCATGGACGGGGTCCACGATGAGTGACGTGACGGGGAAGATGGGTGATGTCAATGGATATGCGCCGAAAGGGAGATTAGCAGCTGGGTAGGGAAGAAGAGGTGGGTCGTTGTAGGCTTTTGGATGTGGAAAGTTGAGCAAGGTTGTCGGAGGGACGACTGATGTCACGACTGGTCTGGCAGCTTGTCTGCAGTGGCAAGCCAGGAGAATTATGTGGACAGAAAAGTTGATGGCATAGAAGATAAAAAAGGTTGACAGGAGATGGTGGATGGTGGTCCGGGGACTTGCTTGCGGATGGGACTGTACATAGCAAGTGGTAGTAGTAGTAGTAGTAGTAGTAGTAGTAGGCCTGAGCCCCATCGTCACTGGTGACTGCATCTGTAAAAAAGAACAAGGCCGCCGACCAGGGGGCGATTGTTCTTACTATGACTATGTACAGTATTACTATGGTGTTAATGGTTGGTAGGTATTTTGGAGACAAGGTACTGAGTACTTGAATTACAGTGGCAGACACAGGTGGCAAAGTGGTTCCTAGTACCTTGACTTCCCTACTTTTAGGCCTTTGACTCGGCCTGGCCCATTGTGCAGCCAGCCAGCGCCAGCAGTCAATACTCTAGTCACAGTCCTGTGTATGTCCTATAAGCTACGTCAGCTGGAGGGCATTAGCATCTCGCTCAGGCACAGCAGGGGTCACAGAATGCTGTACTGTCAGTTCACAGTACTATGTACATACATAGCAGTAGACAGGAAAAATGTTTTCCAAAAGGGTGACACCATATTATAGTACGCCTGTACGTAGCCCTTGCATCTGCAGGCTGTCAGAATCAGACAATCACATAAGACTTCACAGTCCTCGATTATCTGGACCATGCCTTCAGCTGCAGTGCAACATCACTTTGACAGCATGCAGTCAGTAGATACTGTATCTTTCTTTTTCGAGTCCTATTGTCTGCATGTGCAAGTGGACAAGGACTCCCACAGCACCTACAGGGACAAGGATCCAGTGAAAAAGAAAAAAGTTGATGCACGGTCCACCTCTTGATCATAGCGCATCTCTCAGCCGAGGGTGTGTGGCAGGCAAATTTTCGCCGTTCCGCAGAAGCTTCTCGATCGGCAGCGTCATGAATTTTTTTTTGCTGAAGCTTTTTTTTTCTCTCGCTCCCACTTACATATCTTTCTCCATATCCGAAAGTGATCACATAGCGACCACCGGATTCTCTTCCATCAACACCACCACCACTCTCCCGTTCCTCGATCGCATTTTCGAGCGATTCTTCTCCGGCTTTTTTTCTACGTTCTCCTCTGGGAAGAGAGTTTCGTGCCATTTCATCACATTCAAAATGTTGTCGTCGCGCCTTTCGAGAGCTGTGAGTTGTGCCCCATTTCGACAAATCAGCTTGACCTGAATCCTCCTCTCTTCTAGATTTGAAGCTCTGAGAAAGAAATATGAAGCTGACAGCAGGTCCTTTCAATCACTGCAGCTCCCAAGAGCCACCCGCTCTGCGGGCTTCCTGCACAAGTCTGCCTCTCCTGCGTTCGCACGTTTCCAGTCTACAGATGAGAAGGTCAAGGGCGCCGTGATCGGTATCGATCTCGGCACCACCAACTCGGCCGTTGCCATCATGGAGGGCAAGACTCCTAAGATCATTGAGAACTCAGAAGGTTAGTCACGCCCAGTAACTACTCTGCACAGTCTGCCAAGGTCAACGCTCTTGAGCTGTATTTGCTGACATCTCTGCTGTGCAGGTGCCCGCACGACACCATCAGTAGTCGCCTTCGCAGAGGATGGTGAGCGTCTGGTCGGTGTTGCTGCCAAGCGTCAGGCCGTCGTGAACCCCGAGAACACCCTCTTTGCCACCAAGCGATTGATCGGCCGCAAGTTCAACGATGTCGAGGTTCAGCGCGATATCAAGGAGGTGCCTTACAAGATCGTCTCCCACACCAACGGCGACGCCTGGGTCTCTGCCCGTGGCCAGAGCTACTCTCCCTCCCAGGTCGGTGGCTTCGTCCTCCAGAAGATGAAGGAGACCGCCGAGTCGTACCTCAGCAAGCCCGTCAAGAACGCCGTCGTCACCGTCCCTGCCTACTTCAACGACTCTCAGCGTCAGGCCACCAAGGATGCTGGTCAGATTGCCGGCCTGAACGTCCTCCGTGTCGTCAACGAGCCTACCGCCGCTGCTCTGGCCTACGGTCTGGAGAAAGAGGCCGACCGCGTTGTCGCCGTCTACGATCTTGGTGGTGGTACTTTCGATATCAGCGTCCTCGAGATCCAGAACGGCGTCTTCGAGGTCAAGTCCACCAACGGTGACACCCACCTGGGTGGCGAGGACTTCGATATCCACCTGGTGCGACACATTGTTGGTGACTTCAAGAAGGCCAACGGCATTGACCTGTCGGGCGACCGCATGGCCATCCAGCGTATCCGTGAGGCTGCCGAGAAGGCCAAGATCGAGCTGTCCTCGTCTCTGCAGACCGACATCAGCCTGCCCTTCATCACTGCTGACGCCTCCGGCCCCAAGCACATCAACCTGAAGCTCACCCGCGCCCAGCTCGAGAAGATGGTCGACCCCCTCATCACCAAGACCATCGAGCCCGTCAAGAAGGCCCTCAAGGACGCCAACCTCGGAGCCAAGGACATCCAGGAGGTCATCCTGGTTGGTGGCATGACTCGTATGCCCAAGGTTTCCGAGTCCGTCAAGAGCATCTTCGGCCGCGACCCTGCCAAGTCTGTCAACCCCGATGAGGCTGTTGCCATTGGCGCCGCCATTCAGGGTGCTGTGCTCTCCGGTGAGGTCAAGGACCTCCTGCTGCTCGACGTCACCCCTCTGTCCCTCGGTATCGAGACCCTGGGTGGTGTCTTCACCCGCCTGATCAACCGCAACACCACCATCCCCACCAAGAAGTCCCAGGTCTTCTCCACCGCCGCCGACTTCCAGACGGCCGTCGAGATCAAGGTCTACCAGGGCGAGCGTGAGCTCGTCAAGGACAACAAGCTGCTCGGAAACTTCCAGCTGGTCGGCATCCCTCCTGCCCACCGCGGCGTGCCCCAGGTCGAGGTCACCTTCGACATTGACGCCGACTCCATTGTCCACGTCCACGCCAAGGACAAGTCCACCAACAAGGACCAGTCCATCACCATCGCTTCCGGATCCGGCCTGTCCGACTCCGAGATTGAGCAGATGGTGCAGGATTCTGAGAAGTACGCCGAGGCTGACAAGGAGCGCAAGGCCGCCATCGAGGCCGCCAACCGTGCCGACAGCGTCGTGAACGACACCGAGAAGGCCCTCAACGAGTACGCCGACCGTCTGGACAAGACCGAGGCCGAGCAGATCAAGGAGAAGATCAACTCGCTGCGCGAGTTCATCTCCAAGAGCCAGGCCGGCGAGGGTACCCTGACCGCCGCCGAGATCAAGGAGAAGACCGACGAGCTCCAGATGGCCAGCCTGAACCTCTTCGACAAGATGCACAAGGCTCGTGCCGAGTCTGGCGAGCAGCAGAACACCTCCAGCACCGAGGGCGCTGCTGAGGGCGAGAAGAAGGACGAGACCAAGTAAAGTGGCAAACTTGGGCTAGATCCGATTTAAAGAAGGAAAAAAAGAAAAAATAACTTTTATATACCCCCCCCCCCCTAAACTCGTCATACTGCTATTCGGTCATGGGTTCTAGCGGCGCGACAGCACTATAGACACCCGTTCTCCTCCTGTCTACCTACTTACTACTGTACTCATACACATGAACCCCTTGGCTTATTCCCTCCTCCTCCTGGCGGCTTCTAGCTGCGATTCCTCTCCCATATCTAATGCAGCAATGGGTCGGGGACGGCGTTTCTGAGCATCAAAACGTTTCTGCTTTTTCTTTGTGTGCTTTTAAAGGCTTGGTCATTTGAATTATGGGTTCTGGATGACACTTGACGGCATGGTGGTCTCTTTGGTGGGGTGGAGGCCATCTCTTCACAATGTGTGTAAATTACTAGATATTATCGAGACGACGAAAAAAAGATAATCTGACATCCCCCCTCCAAATATTCTCATGATCTTCTAGTTGCCTTCCTCGCTGTGTGCTGAGCCTTTCGTTCGTCGCTGTATCTCTGAAAGCCTTACTTGGCTTCTTGAGCATTATACATGGAAGTCTCTTTAAGTAACATAAACATGAATGTGATGGCTAGTTTGTAATGCATCAAACACACCATTTCGGTCACTGCCGCCCCGGGCAGAGACTCTGCGCCAGCGTCCTGGTCTCAGGGTCCATATCGTCCACCAACACCTTCAGATCATCCGGCCGCTCAAGAAACGAGGCAGCCATGCCTGCTACAAAAAGGGGGCGAGAAACCGTCAGCTGGGGATCGCTTGTGGGACAACGGGATTATCAGCTCACCTTCCAGATGCCAGGCAACATGGCAGTGCAGGATCCACATGCCCGGGTTATCAGCCCTGAATCGGATGACGACGTGAGACTGCGCGGGGACGGTGAAGGTGTCGCGGCGCATGGGGTTTCTGAAGTTCCAGGCCGTGGCGGGCGAGGTCGGGCCGGCGTAGCGGCCTGGGCCCCAGCCTACTATCTGCACGGTATGTCCTGGAGCAGTCACTGAGTTCAGCAGGAGTAAACCAAGCAGAAGGAAAAAGGCCGACACCTGGCTGGCTCAAGAACGTACCATGCATATGAAAAGGATGCTCCATAGCATCCAGGCTATTCACAGCCACCTGCACCGCTCCAACCCCGTCCTCGTCCGGCACGAGCAGGACCTGCTGGTCCAGTCGGAATCCCCAGTTGTTATACGCGCCCCCCGTCTCCGGGCACAAAGTCCTGCTCCAGCGCCTGCCATAGCGTCGCGTCCTCTTCGTATGGCGCCCACGACGTCCTGTTGACGAAGATGCGGTTGATGGTGCCGACCTGACGGAACTGGAAGTCGAGGGCGAACCGTGGGCTTGCTGTGGACAGCGCGTAGGCGGCCTCTGGACGTACGGGGATAGGTGTGTCGAAGGGGAGATCGTTACAGCCCCATGGGTTGGAGTTGCTGGTGACGGCTGTGTCTTCCGGGCCATCCTCATCGTCGAGCTCTTCTGAGACTTGCTCTTCCTCCTCCTCGTTTTCCTCTTCCCTCCTGACTGAGAAGTCGCCGCCGCCGCTCGTGTTGCCCTCGTCCTCATACCTCAGCACACCTCTTGCCTCGTACCCGATGCTCTCAAGCCCACTCGAGGTATACGTACCAAAAGGCAAGAAACACTCCCTCTCCAGTGCCGAGCGGATCGCGTACTCGCCCCCGGCTGTCCCGCTCCCGTTCACAATGACCGAGTACCGCTGCCCAATGTTGACATGCACGCCGCCGAGGCTCGCGATGGGCTCGACCTCGACACCGTCAATCTCTACAATGGTGAGCTCGTGGGCGTCGATGCTGAACCAGTAGGAGAAATACGAGGAGTGGTTGATGAGTCGGAGGCGGAGGGTCGAGCCGGGCTTGATGCTCGTCGTGTAGGCCTGTCCGCCAGTGCATGGTGGTGCGGCGGTAGACTCCTCGTGGTCGTCGTCGCCCGTGGCGGTGAAGGTGGTCGAGGTGATGGAGCAGTCGTGGGTATTCTGCCCGTTGAGGAGGAGGTTGTCTGAAAGTGGCTCGACGCCGGCTTCGTTTGGGTCCCAGGTGGAGGAGGGGGACAGGTAATACGTTGCAAGCTTGAGGGAGGAGAGGTTTGGTCAGTACATACCAGATCGGCTTGACCATTAAAAGGGGTGCCGAGATAGGCTCTGCGTGCTCACCTCTGCTGCAAAGGCGTGGTAATTCTCTCCCAGAAAAAGGATCTCATCATCGTCTGTCTTGGGGACCGCCTCGTCCGGGTCATGGATGACCTTTATGTAATTTCCACGTACAACAATCAGCAGACGCTCAAATTCGGCAAAACTGGCTGGCACGTGGGTTAGAAACTCACGATAGGTCCAAAAAGCCCATCAGTAAATTGCACGCCAGCGTGCGCATGCCACCAAAAGGTGCCCCTCTGCCCGGCCACCACGAACTCATACGTCCAAGAGCCACCCCCAGCCGGGATCCCGCACTGCGTCACGCCCACGACCCCGTCCATCCACGGCGAGCGGTACTGATTGATGCCGTGGAAGTGGATGCCTGTCGTCGTGTTGGGCATGAGATTGTTCACCCGCACGCGGACCGTGTCGCCCGAGTTCGCCTCGATGAGGGGCCCTGGGGACTGGCCGTTGGCGAGGATCATGGGCTTGTAGAAGCCGTCGGGAGCGGCTAGGGCGTGCGTGATGTTGAATTCGTACTCGCGGACGGTGGGCGTGCGGGATATGCGGAAGCCCGTGTCTAGGCTGAGCTCTCTGTCGTTGATCAATTGTGTGATGGGGACGACTGGGAGCTCGTCTGGGACGCCATATTCATTGTATGAGGACGACAGATCCGGCTCTTCAAATAAACCTAACAAAGAATCATAATAAGGAATGCCCAGTCCTAGTCCACAGCCCACGCCGAGGCCAACTGTAAAGGCGACGAGGATGAGCGCCAGGGCCCTGATGGACGGGATAAACCTGCTGATGCCAGGTAGTCTTGGTCTCAAAGTTGGCAGCGGCTGTGCGAGGTCGACATCATCAAAGTCTTCGTCTTCCTCTGCAATCGTCGCCAAGAGCTTGGCTGTCGAGGAGGCATCCTCTTGATGCGCGGGCCATACATTATGAATGGACGCGAGGATTCTTCGCAGACCAGTTGGCCTCGTGGTTCTGTGTGGTGATGGGATGAGGTTTGCGGCCTCGGCCGATTTCTCGCCCATGTCGTCAAAGTCATGGTTCATTGTTTCTTGGGAATCAAAAAGTGCATTGAGATGGGTGTGTCTTTGGTTACTTCACGGGCCAGGACAGCAGGCTCATTATGACGGAAGTAAGGGAGGATCTTACCGTGTTGACTTGGGAAGTTTTTGTTGACAACGCGGTCCTCGCAACATTCCAAGCAGGACGAGGAACTTTCGTGAACCAAGGGGCGAAGGAGGCGTAGCCGCAATTGAGGTATGCATTGAGTAAGTAAGTACGTAGGCTGGTCAAAGGCTGTTTGGCTGTCTTTGTGGGTGCTGATAGGGCGCGACACCCCTTGCGTTTGAAAGACGGCCATTTCGATGATCCAACAGCGAGCCGACCTGGTCAAGACTTGCCCACAAGCCACGGGATAACGGCTCATTTCCCGATCCCTCATCTGCTGTCCGCGATATCTCTCAATTCCTCCCTTTTTAAACGGCAAATTGACTGCTTTCCTCGGAGGCCCGGTACCCCCAGCCTGGAAAGGATCTGGCTCGACATTGCAACCGGTAAGGCCCAGCCCAGCAGATTCTTCCTGGCAGAACAGTCAAATATCGAAAACACATTTCTTCCCACGGCCGGTTTTTGAAAAGGAGGCCTGAAGTCCCTATAAACGTGGCTGTCACCTGGAACCCGTCTGCATCATATTAAGATGAACCCTATCTTAACTCCGCCCAAAACCGAACCATCCCTTCTTAGCGGGCTGCTTCTCGGAACCCGCCTGTACGTTAGTCTTGTTCTGGGGCACCTTGGCCTTTCCTTCTGTCTGTGTCGTGGGATACTGTACGTAGTTCCAAGCGACGTCCAAGAACAAGGGTTTTATAGGAATTGGTTCCAGCTTCGGTGGGTACGTGACCACGTTCTCGAGATCGACACCCTCAGAAGGATATTGCGCCAATCTCTCAAGAAGGGGTCGCCGTGCGGCATTGATATCGCCCTTGCCGGCCTGCTTGCGCAGATTGGAGATCTCAACGAGAGCCCGGGCGCGCTGCAGCTCGCCCTTCAGGAGGTTCTGGAGAAATGCAGCCTCGGTCCGGGAGACGTCGGCGGTCTTGAGTCCTTCGGCCTGGCCTCCGCTGTGTTCAGCGAGAATTGGCATGGCGGCCTCGCACTGGTCATATGCGTGCTTGGTTAAGGCTAGGGCGTTGGCTGCATTGCCAACCAGCGAGTGGGAACGAGCAATGGCTAGAGACCTAGGGCGAAAAACTCGTTAGTGACACGCCGTGGGTGCGGGAGATGGCTTCACATGGCACTCACTTTAGTGCTGTGAAGTACTTGGTCACAGCTTCAATCTCTGCTGCGAGGTGCTCGTCTGCTGCAACTCCTGGTAGCTCGTTGGCGACCTCCAGGCTCTGCAGGGTCTTGTCGTACAGATTGACCTTCTTTTCCTGCTGTTTGACCTGTTGGCTGTCCTTGATCAAGGGCTGGTCAACCTCGGGCAGCTTCCTCTTACTCTTTAGACTGGGGCCATCCCCGAGTACAGCACCGTCCTTGTCGCCCATCAGAACCCTGTTGCGACCTATCTGCCAGCTCAGGAGGTCGTACTTGAGCTTTGTGCGCAGGATGGCCAGGTTCTGCATGCGCGAGTCGCCCTGCGCAGTGCCCTGTTCCTTGAGCTCGTCGATTGCCTGTTGCGTGGCGTCGACCGCATCATTGCTGATCTCGAGGACGGCATCATAGGCTTCAGCCTTGTTGTTGGGCCGCAGATCCGAAGATGCACTCAGTCTCTGAGATAGCTCTGCAGTCGCACCCTCGAGTGCCTCCAGCTTCAAGGCGATCTCGGCGTCTTCCACAGGTACCTTCCTCCCTCTCCATGTCGTGAACCTCAGTGCGCCGCCATCGGTCATCGTCGTATCCTCGTCTTCCTTCAAGAAAGTGGGTGCAACATCATCGACCCTGGAGACCAGAGCATCGTCGGACTGCGGGAAGTGCTTCTTGGCCAGAGCAAGTATGGAGAGCGTTGTGGGTATGTCAAGTTGACGCTGTGCGAAACGAAGCGGTGTGTCGACCGAATCCGAAACGTAGTCCTTGAACGTATTGCCCTCCAGGGCGGACGCGGGCAGGGCCGTATAGATGATCTTGGCAATGGAATAGCTCTCGAGACATTGCTGCCACTTCTTGCCGCGGAAGTAAGAGTCGCCCTTGAGGACTGCCGCATACGCCCACGCGCTGAGGACATCTGCCGAAGTCGCGCCGCTCTCCTTGTCAGTCAATGTGGCGACCAGCTTCTCGACGATCTTGGTGGCCTGAACGAGTTTCGAGATGACCTGCGACTTGGTCTCGCTATTGATCTTGTCCCGTGACCGCCACGCCATCGACTTAGCCCAGCATCGTTCAGCAGTAAGGAGAGGCACCTGTAAGAACCTGGAGGCAGTGGTCAGTCCGGGACTGGTCGTGTGACGCAGGCGTTGAGTCCGCCACAGAAGCCACAACGGTCGGGCACTCACTCATGATTCTGCGCCAGCTGCGAGGGAGCCACCTCAAAGTTGGAGTGATTCTTGGACGGGTTCTTGTCCTGGATGCCCAATCTCTTCTTGGTGCTCCTCAGGCGCGTGGTCAATCGCGAGGCATATGCGCTGTAGTCATTGGCGTAGTCGAGCAGCTCAAGCCTGGTCTCGAGAACAAACTTGGTCGCATCCATGGTGGCGTCGTAGCTGCTTTCTCATGCAGACAATAAGCCTTAAAGTACCACGTGCGGAGACTTGGTCACGTTGGAAGAGAAAAGGCGTGGTCAATCAGAGTGTACGCCGTAGAGAAACGAGAGTGACGGTTGAGGCAGGTGTGATAATACCAAGCAGCATCAGCAACTGGACTGCCAGTGTCAAAAAAGTGCCCCGCTACAAAGCTAACCCACTGCTGTGTTAGCATCAAAAGACGCCGAGCATTCTAAGAAGTCACAGTGCTATCAAGTACTGTCTACAGCGATAACGGACCCGGGCCCGTCCCGCCCAGCGCCGCCGTACCTACTGCTGGAGCTTCTGATCCTTGTCGCCGAAAAACGCGGGTGGGTGGCATGAGCTCTTCCGGCGTAAGTAAGAAGTTCAAAAAAGAATCGTCTCATTGACTTTCGACAATCAATCCAAGCACCAAGGCGCAAAGCTGCTTCCCCCGCCCGCCATCATCACCTCCACCCCTCCCCTGCTCTCAAAGAACACCTCACGTACAATTAGCTACCAGGTGCTAATCTTGCTTGGGAAGATTAATCAACTTTTGTCACGTTTTATCTGTCCAACGGTACGAGCGATTGGGCGCAGTCCACCCAAGGAGCTTTTGAGGGAGGAAGCAAGAAACGTCACGCACGACGCCGAGAAGATTAGGGTCGAATATTCTCAGCATGAAGCGCGTAAGGGCAGATCTCCGGATATAGCCAAGGTTAGACGAGGTGAACAGGACCGAAACCAGATCGAAGGTTGACATCTGCTGACTTGCATGGTTCCGACTTAGTCTTTTCCTCTTGCAATGACCTGATACGAAGCAACGCCTCCTTCTCGATCCGACCAGTCTGCACCGTATCCTCATGCCAATGCTGGAACGAACGGCTGCAAGTCTGGAGCCATGCAATTTCCAAAGAGTCCTTCCTCCGACAACTCTTCCCTTCAAGTCACGACGACGCCTTCATACTGCCTTTTGGCAGCATGGGGCTGCCGACATTGAGCTGTCCAACGTCTGGCAGGCTCTCCTCCGCGAGCCCCTCGAGTCGTTCAGCCTTCTATCAGTCTCACAATCCGCAAGAGCTGAATCGCCGAACCCCCCCTCCACCTTCTTGCTCGACTTCCTGTACCCCCAAGGCGCTACCTCGCTTCTCAGAAAGCTGTCGCCGTCCATACTAGACAAGTATGGACGGCCGAGGCTCTATCTCCGTGGCACGGTGCCGCGGCTCTTCACTTCCTCGGCAGCGCCTCAACAGCACCAATCATCACCCGGGGACATGAGTGTGGCTTCGGTGGCGGAAAATCCTTCCATGCAAGATGAGGTTCCTTTACGAGTGGATGACCTGGCCGAAGAGATTGAGCGGGAATTCGAGGAGGCGTTTGACGAGCGCGGAGATTATGCACACAAAGATATCCCGGCTTTTGGGCTCGCCACATGGAAACCTGCCCCCCAATACGTAGCAGACCAGCTACGTGCATTCCTGCTCAGGAATCGAGAGGCCGATTTCAATGACGTCTGGAGAGCCTACCATGCGAAGGTCCACCCTCGGGAGGTTCGAGAAGCCTATCGACCCCAGTTCCTGGACTATATCACACAATACAAGAGCAAGTCCTCTTTGCTGGCCTTGTGCCTCAAATTTCACAACCCAAGAACGGTCTGGGACGTCTGGGCGCGCTTTCCCGAGGCGCACAGCTCGAAAGCTCTCAATTTTGATGACATCGAACGGTACATCTCGTTGAATGAGCTGATGCAGGGACTTATAGTGCTGATCAGGAGGATACAGCACCTCGACAAGGTTGCCATCCCTGGCACAGATCCCGAGCTCTCCAAGAGCTTGTTGAGCCATTTTATCTACCCTTGTATCCACAGGTATACGAGACGCTGTCAGCCCGACCACTATTTCCAGTTCCTCAAGCTCCTGAAAGACCCTGTTCTGTACGAGGACTTCATAGGATTCACCGCCACATCTAATAAGTCTCGACTTGCCAACGACTTGTACAGGCAGTATCGCCAGCTGCCCAACGTCAAGATACGCGGTCATATAATGCACAAGATGATCGAGCTCGTCTACATCCCGGCTGATGATCCCGTCGGCATGGAACTGGTGCTCGAGGATTTCTACGGGCGATTCGGCAAGCTAGACATCGGGGCTTATCGCAGGTACATGGAGTTCTACGCACGGAGGGGCGACGTCAAGTCGGTGCGACGGCTGTGGGACGAGTATATGAGCTACTACGCGGAGGAGCGCAAACCCAAAAGGATCATTGACGGCAAGAGTTTGAGTGACAAACCCGACTTTCTGCCGATGCTCCACGTCCATGCCGTTCGAGGCGAGCTCAGCCAGGTGCGCCGGATCTTTACCGAGGCTCAGAGCACTTATGGCGCGAAGCTCAATGTCATCTGCTGGAACATCTTGCTGAATGCGCACGCCAAGGCCGGCGAATACGACGCCGCTGTTCGTGTCTTTGGCGTGATGAAACAAGCTGTCCCCCTGGACCTATACAGCTATGGCACCATGATGGGGATGACGGGCTCGAGAGGCGACCTCGAGTTCACCCTTGAGCTGTACCGCATGGCCAAGAACGACGGGTTGAAGCCTAACGTCACAATGGTAGACTGTGTCGTTGAGGCTTACTGTCAGAACGACAAGTTCAACGACGCCAAGAGCATTGTCGAAATGACCACGCGAAAGCGTCGTTTCAGCCGAACCGAACTCGCGATTCTTTGGAACACTTTGCTCTATCACCACGGTATGCGTCGTGATTTGGTCACTGTCAATGGACTCTTGGAGGAGATGACAAAGTCCGGGATCAAATACAATGGCGAGACTTATGCACACTTGCTGCGCGGTCTAGCTCTCTGTCGACAACCCCACCATGCCCTTTATCTCGTCCAAGAGGCCGTGAAAAGCAAGACCTGGAAACCGAGCTTACAACATTATGCGCTTCTCATGAGCTCATTCATACGGAGTGGCCAGCCGCGCGAGCTGCTGAGGACCAGCACCATTCTTCGAGATCTTGGTCTACCGCAGAGCGGGGAGACGCTCCTGAAAGTTCTTCAGGCCCTTGGCCAATGGGCCACCAGGCAGGGCGATGCGAGCAAGTCGCGGGCGTATCTTATCTCGGCGCTGCGCCAGTTCAGAAGGTCGATCGAGTGGGATCAGAAGCCCCAGAAGGCAATTCTCCAGCGTCGGAGCGTTGATCAGCCCTGGATCCAGCGGACACCAGAACCTCCCACCATGTCACTGCGGACCGAACAGGCAAGCGTCCTCATTTTCACATTCACCCAGATGAGAGAAGTTACGACAATCCAAGATATTCTTGAGCTCTGGTATTCCTCGAGCCCCGAGACCTCCTACATGGCCGAACCCCCTCTCAAGCTCCTCGAAGCCTTGATGCTGTCCGCCTTCTACCAGCACAATTATGACGAGGTCAAAGAGATTTGGAACATCATCTTCGACCGAGCCCTGGAGATGACTCGGGTGTCCGCGCCCGGCATGAGCCGTGCGGACCCCCTGCCATCCATGCGTTACATCCTCACCGACCCGCTGAAAACGATGCAGCGGACCTATGCTGCCCAGAACGATCCCGACGGTCTGCGTGAGACCATCACCAAGGCCCTACGCGCCGGTTTCAGATTGGACAGCAAAAATTGGAACTACTATGTACAATTCCTCGCCAGCATGAAGAAGTGGCGCGAGGCCTTTACTGTCTGCGAGGAGCAACTGATGCCGTACTGGCGCGGATGGCAGCGGGTGCGGGCCAAAGTGACCAAGGTCCGGGCTGCCTTGCCGCTCGAACTGCGCAGGAAGGGGTCAAATCCTCAGCTGCCACGGCCAATCTCCTACACGCTCATGGTGCTGAGCAAGGCATACATGGATCTTGAGCAGATGGCGGCCTGGTCCACTGAGGCGGAACGGCTACTCAAACACATTGTGACAAAGTGTCCCAGTGCCATATCTGCCGTGACGACCCAGCTGCGCTCGAGCTCTGCGCTGGAGGAGAGGCTGCTGCGGGGCAACAAGGCGGCAAACGCGAAGGAGCAGGCGCAGAAGAGAGGCGAGGAGGAGGACGATATCCCGCAGGCCTTCCAGGAGCTGATGGAGATGGCCAGCGAAAGGCGCGATACGGATACCGAGCAAGACAATTGGGGATTGCAGAAGGAGGATTCGGCCGATGACGAGATTGCTGGTGGTGCCGCCGCCGCCGTTGATGCTACGGCCACAGACACGGCCCATGAGACTGATGGCGAGTGGCTTAGTGACAGCGACCTGGAAGAGGAGGACATCGACATCTGGGACTTCAACCCTCCCCACCGAGAATCAGCCGAGTGGCAGGAACTCCAAGCAGCCGAGACAGCCATTTTCAAATCCGCCACATCGACAGCCACGAGGTCCAAGAAAGATGAGCGACGGGACTCGTCTCCCTCGCCGTCATCGTGGGCTGCGGAGCAGGCATTCATTGACAGCCACACCACCCCACAGCAGCCAAAGCGATCATCTTCCAGGTTTAGAGGCAGGACTCTCGAGAAGAAAGGAATGGACAGCAGCGACGCTTGATACGAAGCTGCCCGGTGACTTGATTAGTAACTTGACCTCAGCCAACAATTTGGACTGTACATGAGTTTTGGAGTGGTGGTGGTGGTGCCATGTAGAGCGTTGCCATTTTACTGCTCACATCGTTGTATATAGTACAACAGACATATATGCCCTTTTTTGTCTAGACTAGGCAGATGAGATATGAACATTTTTTTTTTCAAAGTCAATGCCTGTGACCATGACCTTTATATTAAATTAGAGAAGGCACTACGACACAAAAAGATGTGATGGGACCTGAGCCCCCCCCCCCCTTTCCTTCTCAGCAGGCGCTTCGTATTCATGAAAGAGCACATGGTAATGCTCGTTCATCATGCTCTACCAAGTATGGGTGGATGAGTATAGCCTCCACAATGCAGACCAATGCCCTTCCATCAAAGTCCAACCACACCAGGATATATTTCTCACAAGACCGGCACAAGAAAATACTCCAGAATGTCATATGCCAGATCAAAATATTTCCTCCTCACCTCGTCTTTATCCATGCCTACATGGTCGTCCTCTTCGTCCCCTGAGAAATCCTTGGTCCAGCGGCCATTGTCCACGCCATCCAGATACTCAACAAACATGTCCATCCACTCCTCTCTCTTCCTCATCAGCCCTTCGAGAGCTCGCTTCTCTAAGCAGCGCTGCATTAGGTCCCCATCGACCTGCATCTCCAGACCGCGGTCCACCACCGGCATCGGGTCGAAGCCGTCTGGGTCGTCCTCGTCCATGTCGATATCCTCCAGAGGGAGATAGGTGAACGGGTACAGCTCGGGTGAGGTCTCGGAGATGTTCTGCACGAAACGCAGGAACCGCCAGACACCAAGATCTAACAACGTGAAATGTTGCATGGAGCCATCGATGCCCATGCCGAGAATCTCGGAATCATCGACCGAGGCGGGCAGCAGGCCATACTTTCTCTCTCTGCGCTTCTCGCGCGACCACGTGGGGAGCACGCGCCCGAGACGAAGACGGCGGACGGATGAGGGCAAGTCTGTTTCGAAGAGAACCTCGCAGTCTTGGCCCGGGCTGTCCCATGGGACCCAGAGGCCCGTAACGTTGCAGTTCTGGTCTGAAACTAGTACAATGGACTGTGGCGGATCGGACACGATCGGTGTGGACAGCGTCTCGTCCCAGGCACCCGCCACTTCGAGCATGTCCATGACTGACCGTGTGGTCCCGTCCATGTGGGTCATCGTGGGCTCCTGATCACTATCATTCTTCTCCATAACGCGTAATGAATCGCCCTTGACCAAGGCCAATGTTCGCGACCCGCCGGGTAGTATGGACAATTTCCAAGCAGGCCCCCCGAGCTCCTGGCTCGGCGCTTGTGTGATTTTCTTCTGGCCCTCGTCGAGTTCGTGATAGAGGATCAGTGCTCCCATGCTCGACTGAATTTTGTGACCACTCGTGGCGATTGCAGAAATAGGCCCAGGAGGATCCCGCTCTGACCGCTTGAGCTTGTATCGTGTCCAGAAGCGAATATGGCCTCGCTTCTGTCCGGCTTCCGGTTTCTCTTGTACGGCTGACACTATAATAATCTTGCCCCCATTCTGATGCCCGCGCGTGGAGACGAGAATGTAGTAGTGGTCGTGCCCAACATCCGACCTAACGTGCCATTCTTCAAGACCCAGAATTCTGTCCCCTGGCACTCCAAGACCAGAGATGAATGGGACCTGCTGTTTCGTCTGGCCATTTACCGAAACACCTAAATCTTGCCCGGTTTCAAGATCAATGAACATCAAGGTGGTCTGCTCATGGATCGTTTGAGTGCCGACGACCAGACACTTTAGGACACGGGAGTACAAGATTTTATGAGGCGTCGACCCTAACGGCAGATGACGTTGAACAGGTCCCGCCTGAGGTTGTAGCTCAGCCAGCAAGACGTGATCGGTGGCAAGGAGGAGGAGCGGGGTGTTGGCTTCGTTCCCGGACAGGCTCTTCGGCAAGACCGTCATGGAGGTTATCGCGGGAGACTGTTTGCTGCTGTCTTCCGCGTCAACTGTCCATACACTCTGCTTGAGCGTAAAGCCGTGGCCCTCGCGGAAATTGCTGGCCAGCACGAGACGTGAACCACAACAGAGGAAAACCTCGTCCGCCCTGCGGCCTGAGTAGACGTGAACGGGCATGGAACCCATTCTGGAGAGTGATATGGCGCCTGTCTGTAGAGGCTCGAAAGTCGAGATACCAACCGTTGCGACAAGGCCATCTCGGCTGCCGGCAACCAGGACGGCCTTGCCTGTCGTCCTCTCGAAGGCGAACACAAGGCTTGTGGGAGGTTCAGTAGCAACTGTACGACACGATCCGGTGTCAGCCAGTCAGTGAGACAAGGAGCGTTACGACATGCGCCAACACTTACATTCTTCCAATGATATGGCTCCGACGCGCTGGCGGCTTGTGACGCTGTAGAATACCAGGCGAACAGCCTTGTCCAGCCACAAGCAGGCTACGGCGTATACATGGCCCGAAATTGTGCACATTGAGAAGGACGTGACCTCGGCTTCGGGGACGTCCGTGGTGTACTGATGTTCGGCCTGGAGATTTTGGGCATTCAACTTGATAGTGTGGAGCTGGAAGCTGTCGCCTGTATGCGAAACGACGGCCAGAATATCTCCTTCCAGCGTGGCATCCGAGATGCTCGCACTGCCAAGGCCCAGTGACGGGAACAAAAACCGAGAGCTGTTCTTTCCATCAGTTCGGGACGAGCAGACAGAGACGCGAGGTGAGACTTGCCTTCTAGAGCGATTCACAAATATGATACCTTTCTCTGTGACCTGAAGGACGGTCTCGTCGTCAAGGCGAGCCGCCAAGAGGGTGGATGAGGACAGATCGAAGGAGACCTGGTCTTGGTCCACATCACGAATAGATGTGGCGGTGAATCTCGAGTCAAATGAGAGTAGAGCAGACCTGCCAGCCACTGATAACAGGAGATGATAGCCGGAGTCGGGATCCAAGGCATCGTCCTGGAACATAAAACACCGCCTGAGGAGGGTGCCCAGATCGAGCTCTATGCCAATGCTGGCCTGCAAGCCGTAGCGAAACTCGACGATCGCGCCATCGGTGGATCTTCCTGCCGCGGCGTATACCGAGTCCGCAGTCCCTTCGACAGAAGATCTGTCCAGCCCGCCCTGCCTCTGGCCTCGAGTGGACGTGCCCGCGACGCCATCACTGCTGTCCCAGCGGCTAGACTCTGCCGTGGTGACAAAGTCAACAGCAGGCGCCCAGTTTGGGATACGACACAGCTTGGAGATGACCTTTCGGGGGGATGCCTGGCCGACTTGTTAATTATATCTTCTCAATCTGTGGTGGCATCGCTAGAGACAACTTGCCCTCCAAACCCCTCCCTGTCCAGAATCTCCACCAAACACCAGGGTCTCGCCGTTGACCAGCGCCTCGCCGTCGTGGAACTCATCGGCAAGACTTGCAAATGCCGTTGACACGCTGCAGAAAGTGCCATGGTAAAAAGAGGCACCTAGTATGTCGTCCGAGTCACACTCTAGGTAGATGACAACGCCATCTTCTCTCGCCATGTAGATGAAATCTCTGTCCCGATGGTATGGATATAGTCTTGGGGGGCGCGACCACGCCGTCCAGAGCGGTGGGTCGTCTGCTGTGTAGAATTCAGAAGGCGGGAAGCGATTGATGTCACATGGTTCAAAGGAGGGAGAGCCCTGGAGGGCGTCCGCACAATAGGCGACCTCGCCTTCGGATACCGCAAAGAAGGCAGACCGCACAGTGAGCGGTATGATCATCAGAGGCATCTCGTGCTGCGGAGGGAGAGCGTGGCCGTTCTTTTCCTGAGCGAACACCTCCCTCAGGTCATCACCCAGCATCCAGTCGTAGGTGATCATGCGGGACACTCCATCTTTCACCACGATGAGCAACAGGATGATATGTTGAGGATCCTGAGAACGAGGGTAGAGAAACTCGACTGCATGTATGACACCATTGACGGTCCGCGGGCGAGACGACAGGATGGGTTTCAGGGGCAGGCCTCTGGCATAAGCGTCGTTCAGGCGACGTACCGAGTTCAGCTCATGAACGATGAACATGTTTCGGGCGCAGGCCTGGACGGCAAACCTTGAGCTTGGGTCCACAGCTAGGTGGAAGCCCGGCCGGACGAGGCGTGAGCTGTGGACATGCTCCTGCAGAGAAACAAATTCGAAGGACCCAGCCTGATCCCCAGGACGGAGGAACAGGAACACGCAGTCTCCCGTCTCGAGCACAACCAAGAGCAGCTGTGGGGGTAGGGTTGACGAGCCTGGTGCTGGAGAGGTGGGCGAGGAGATGTACGGCTCCATGCCGCCGGGGTCGTCGTCGGCAGAATCTGGATGAAAGCCAGCGGTGGCATACTTCTCGCCGTTGACCACAACAGGACTGGAGCCGATAACATTGGCATTCCGGATACGTGAGCCAAAGTCGCACTTCCTGCTGATGTTGTGCAGCTGGCCGTCTCGCCTGAGCTCTGCTATCTGGACGTAGTGGTCCTATGAGGAGGAGTAGGACAGGTTAGTCAGTCACTCAGCCACACAGCCCGGCATGCACATGTTTTCTTTGCCTGCTTAGAGACGCGGGTGAGGGTGTGCTCACCCCTACAAAGGCCACATCGTTGTGCTGGGAAGACCGTAGCCGAACAGACAGGACCCAGTGTGCCACTGGGCTCTGGACGACAGTCCTTGTCATGATACCACAACGCGGTGCATGTCGAACTTGTTTCGGGGTGGGTGCCGCGGTGCTGGTCGTCTTGTTGAGGAGGTCGATCAGGTTGCTATCTCTGGTGACCCACTGCCCGTTCTCGAGGACGTGAGACTGGAACGCCATGATGGCTATATGTGAACATTCCCTGACAGGAATGAGGGACACAAAGAAGCAGCAAGAGGACGAGGAAGCAGACGAGGAAGAGCAGGCGAAGGGGAAGAGAGAAGAAGAGGAGGAGGAGGTGGTGGTGGTGGTGGACGAGGTGGACGAGAAGTGAGGTAGGTAGCTTCTCTTACTCCATCTGCAATGCACAGCAACTGTAGGTGGGCGTATGATGTCGCATCAACTTTGTACCGACTCAAGGAGGGGGGGAATAATCCAGCTGCTGCAGCTTGGTCAAGCTGGCAGGTTGAGCCGAGCAGTTGAAGCTGGAGAGTGTGGTTACGGTAACAATCACCATCGTCTCTGCCTCATAATTAAGTAATATTAGGTAGGAAAGGAGAGAAGCTACACTGTGAAGTGCTGGTGCAGGAATAGGCAGGCACTAGAAGAAGTGGTTCTTGCAACCACAACAACAGAGGAGACGGCAGGGCAGCTCTGCAGCTCTCGCAGGCGGGCAGCTGGGCAGCAGTGCAGGGTTGCAGCAGCACCACCAGCAGCAAGCCGCTCCCGCCATGTTCTTTTGCCCCTCAGGCCCCTCACTTCAGAAATGTAGAACCCCTGCTCACTGCAGCGCTGGCGCTGATGGGGTGGTGGTGGGTGGTCTGGTGGTGTAGTAACAGGCGGGACCACCACCGCTAACCCACCTTCCCCCGGCCTCCACAGGCTTGACCTGTCAGGTACCAGACAGCACCATGCTTAGCTGGGTTATAGTGCGGTAACACGCCTGTAGCCAAAGTACCACTGCATAGTGTGTGTCTCTGAATCTGATGACATGTCTCTCAATACTTGGACCTCCTGACACCCCACGCGCCACCCTAAACACACACACACAAACACATGCCCCTCGGGATTTCTAATACAACCAACCACACACAGACAGGTTCCTTCAGGGTCTCCAGAGCCAAGTCTGGTTGTCGCGTCACCCCCTCTCTCGAGTCCCAGTATCCGAGGCTGCCAATCACAAACCCTGATGCGCCTACCCTTGCCCGCATAAACAACTACAACAACAACAACATGATCATCAACAACACCTTGGGCTTACATAAAACATACACAGGCTGCAGTCTGACGAGAGATGTTTCCTTCCTGTGCCGTGCCACCTGTCCACCCCTCCTGCATCTGCATCACTAGGCGCCGTTTGTCAGGGAGAGAGATGGAGGGGGAGTGTGGAGGGGGGGCAAGTTGGGCAGATACAGCTCTGCACAAAACCTGTTGTGAACCCGGCCGGGCCAGCCAGTTAGCCATGATCGACCCAAACCTCTCGTCATACTCCTACCTAGCCTCTCATCGCTCTCATCAGTCGATGAGACGAGGCGAGAGGGCCGCGATAGAGCTATTGCCTGGCCCGCAGGTCGTCTGCCTGCACGCATGAATGGGGATATACTGTAACATAGCATGCACGGTAAACCCCACGCCTACCACCTGCTCCAAAGGCCGGCATACCGCTTGCACCTCGCTTATTGCTCTCCCCCCATCAGCTCGAATGCACAATCTACCCAATACACAGGCCAGGACTGAGCAGGAGGGAAAAGCAAGGCTGTACACCCTCGGCTATGAATACCCAAACCCTCTGGCAGCCAGCCACGTCGCCAACAACAATCTCGGCTCGCTTGCTGGGTCGGGACCGGAGGTTGTGATTCCTGCAGTCGACTTTCCAAAAACGAGGCCATCAGGTCTCCTCGCGAACGGCCTAGTGATGTTGGATCGTGTACGTGGACGAACACCACTGGCAGGTTCGTCTTCATAACCTGGGAAGCGAGACCACCCAACCACCCGCGCCTGATGGACCGACCGGTGTATGAGGGGGGGGTTTTGTGAGGACCTTGCAATACCTTCGAGGGTTTCGGAGAGATTGCCTCACACGCGCCCTGGCTAGAGCTCTCGTATCATGCCGGTTCTGTTGTGCCCAGATAGACGTGCAGGGTTGCATTCATGTCGCTTGAGGACGAGGTTTGCTCCCTGACAACTTCAATAGCCTTCTCAGTTCCGGTCGTCAATATCTTCGCCCAATCCCGGCGCCATCTTCCAAAAATAAAAACCTCGGGGCCCAATAAGAATACGTACTTCTTCCCCTTCCCCTTTCCCCCCGTCATCTTTTTTTTCTTCTCCGTCGTCGGCCAAGCAATAGCTCCAACAGATTCTCTGCAGCTTGCCGCTATCGCCGGGGGCCCAAAGGAACCCTCTGCGCTTAAGGCGGCTGGCAATACAAACACGAACACCACCTCTTCAGGGCCCGGGGGGGGGGGGGGAAGTCAGCCAGGGAGGGTAAACTCTTTTTGCTTTTCCGAACAGAAAAATTGACCATGGCTTGCCCTTTTCGGGTCCCCTGCATGACCGGGTTCATTGTCTTACTGAGCGAGAACTGTATGGCGACTCAGCGGGTCGGTCTTGATATCAATAAGATGCAAACCTTAAATGCATGCGAGATGGTAGGGGGTAAGTAGATACGTATTCTGAGAGAGCTTACACGCACAGAGTAATAATCTTTGAGTATCGACCACTCTGGAATCGTAGCAGCTATCCTCAGTGCAGCTTGTTGGCTTTGACACCTAGATTGCCTTCTGGTCAGGAGCATTACTATTCTTGAGACGAATACACTGTACCCAGCCGCTGGTCAAAGTACTCTATGTATAGTAAAGCCACTGCTCGGTATAGACTGAATGCCCTGTAGTGATCGCCGTATTATCCCACCTGCGTGTCAGGGTAGCAAGCTGGAGCCCCCCTGTTGGGCGTTGCAGCAAGGTCCGCTGTAGCGGGTCCTTCCCGCTGTGCCAGACCCCGTCAACCCTGCTGTGGCGCACGTCATCCCGGTCCTGTAGCCTACTACGGTAGCTTCATGTTGTCAACTTCAGACCAGAGCTCAGTCCACCAATCTCGGCGAATCGTCAACAAATGATATCAGTTCTAGAGGGGAGCCACACGGAGACTCTGTTACATGTTCTTGTTCACAGATGAGGTACTTTATCGATCCGACAACTAGGCCCAGCAGATACACGCTATCTGTTTGATCGGCATATCTACGTACCCGAACCCACGTCCAAGTCATACTTGTGAGACTCTCCAAAAAAAGAGTACCAGCCTTTCTTGTGGCTGCCGGAAGGTTGCTGCCCCGAGTGCAAGTGACGCCGCTAGCCGTGGGTGTGCGAGGCTGCTTCGAGATAGTCTCGTCGCTTTTGGTCAGGGCAGCAGCAGCTCTTGAGGCATTGATCCAAGGTGGCTGAGGGGAAGGTTGGTGCTCCTGGTATGGCTGAGGCAGATGGAGCATTACCCCTCGAAGGGAGCGATATCCTGGATGAGAAGAATGACCTTGATGCCTCGAGCACCTCGAGCCCAGCAGTAGACGATGCTGTCTCCGAGGCCAGCCCTCAGCTGCGGAAAAGATCACCAAAGGAGGACTTGATTTGGAAGGCCTGCGAACGGAGAGATATAGCAGAGCTTCAATCACTGGCTCAGTTGCCAGGTGGATTTGTAACGGACGAGTTGCGACAAGAAGCATGTGAGTAGATCTGATGATCAGACCCGTCGTGGATGGTAGCTTGAAGGAAACCATCATGATTGCTGAACAATATCTCAGGGCCTATCTTGTTGGGTTTGCCCATAAGACCACGAAGTCCTGGGGACGAGAAGGCGCATGAGGCGTACCTCCACAGAGAAGATCTCTCATGGAGACGATTGCCTCCTCACAGGGATGAAGGCCAGGTCAGGCTCGATGTGGACAGGGCCTTTGTCTACTACCCCAATTGTAAGCAGGCGCGAGGGTACGGTCCATGGATTTAAGTAGAGTCTATATTGACAACCAGCAGACCAGACCGACGACGAACGAGTCCAGCAACAAGAAGCCCTCTCCAATGTCATCCTCTGTGTGCTCCGGCGGCACCCTTACCTTCACTACTTTCAGGGCTACCACGACATAGCCCAGGTGTTTCTCCTCGTCCTCCCGGCAGCCCTGCGTGCACCAGCAATTTCTCGCCTCTCAACCCTCCGCATCAGGGACTTTATGCTTCCCAACCTCACCGCAGCGATAGCCCAGCTCCGCCTCATCCCATCTATCCTGCACGCCTCGGACCCCAAGCTCTGGGCTCACCTCTCCCAGACCGAGCCCTTCTTCGCCCTGTCCGGCACGCTCACCATGTACGCCCACGACGTACAATCACTAGGCGAGATCACCCGCCTTTTCGACGTCCTGCTGGCGCGCGAGCCCGTCTTCAGCGTCTACATGTTTGCCCAGATCGTCCTCAACCGCCGCGCCGAGCTCTTCGAGACACCCCCTACCGAGCCCGAGATGCTCCACTCCATCCTCAGCAAGCTGCCCCAGCCCCTAGATCTCGAGGCCCTCATCACGTCCACCTCGGAGCTCTGCGCCCGCCACCCGCCCGAGTCCCTCGGCGCTGCCTGGAGCCGCGGCATCAGCGAGTTCAGCGCCCTCAAGACGGCCCGCAGCACCGCCGACTGTGCTGGCCAGGCCGAGGCCGTGGGCGAGTACTTTTTGCCCAGCACGTGCGCGACCTAGAGAAGCGCCAGCGCAGGGCCCAGCTGGTCAAGTCCCTGTGGGCCTACAGCCGGCCCGCGGGCATGGTCGGCTTCGCGGTCCTGTTTGGCGTGCTGGCGTACTGGATGCGGCGGTCTCCACTCTTGACGTCGTCGTTGGCGGGCTTCTTCAACGGTGGCAGCAGCAGCAGCAGCAGTAGCAGCGTGCTGGCTGGACCGGCTCGAGCCCTGCGTGACGTCTTCTCGAAGTGGTGGTACCGGGAGTTCTAGAGGAGACTCGGCGGCCCGGCTCGAGCCCTGCAGTCTGTGATGTTGTCGTTGCGGGCGTGGCAGTCTGACATGAGCCACTTCATAGGTTTCGCGATAGCACTAGATGGGATGGTCTAGGAAGGTGTGTATAAATAGTACAAGGGATAAAGGAAAGAGGAAAACGTGCTGGACTAGACTGTGTGTACATTTGAGAACGACTGAGCTCCAGAAAGCGCCACAGAAATCCATCGCTTGTCTCTGTATAGGGAAAGCAAGCAAGCGGGGTGCAGGATATAGACGTTTTGTTATTTTCATGCATACCCCCAATAGCCACACACAAGTATAATTATTGACTACGACCAGTGTGTATAGTATCGTTCTTCGCACCCTCATATCACCTCACCGCCCTTCAAGACTCTCTCTCGAGAATTCTATTATTATCAAAAAAAAAAGAGACAACCCAATGTACAGCTTCACCAGCTTCGCCAACCACCCTCGCTTTCTTCCCAAGGAGTTTTCCTTTTGTTTTTTTTTTCTCTCTATTCTCAAACATTCCCCCTAAAAACCCACTCCACAAGACTACGCCACTTCTTCCATCCATTCTATAAAAATTCCTCACCTATCGAATCCTCAGACCAGCAACCGGCCCTCCTCCTGCCCGGCTCTCCCAACTTTTTTTTTTTCAAGCCCCGTCTTGATAAGCCTTCTTCAGCCCCTCAAAGTGCTCCACCTGCAATGAGGCCAGCTTGCCTCCTTGCTCGCCCACATCCCCAATGATAGTCAATATAAGCGAGTAGTTATTATACAGGAACCGCTCCCTCTTCTTGCCCCGCGTGTCGGCACCAAAGTAAGCCTGGCTGTACCGTGTCAGGAAGGCCTCCATCTCGCTCCGAAGGCGCCCCAGGCTCGTCACCACGGGCTCGTCATCGCCCGCCTCCTGCGACAGCGCCAGGATGCCGCAGACGAGCTGGCCGAAGCGCTGGGTGGCGACGTGCGGGGCGGCCGAGGTCGTCTTCGCCGTGGCTGCCGGGAGGGGCCGCGATGGTAGGGAGGAGGTGAGGGTGCGCACGCTCTCGCAGTGGGCGTCCATGACGCTCTGCAGGCGGGGCCACAGCATCATGGACGTGCCGTTGACGTAGCCGTCCATGGCTGGCACACGCCTGCGCTGCAGCTCAAAGGCGAGGTGCTGGTTCAGGCGGATGCACAGCAGCAGGCCGAGGCCGTCGTAGGTCTCGTTGGCCAGCTGCTTCGTGAGGGCGTGGCCCAGCGCAAAAGTCGGCTCAAAGATGTGGGCAAAGTGCTTTCCTATCGTGGGCATGCTGAGCGCCGGGGCGAAAAAGGACGCGAGGAAGGTATACTCAGCGGTCGCGTTGTCGACGAGCGCGAGGTTGAAGTTGCGAAAGGGTACCTCAAGGTAGTGCGTCGATTGGTCCTCCTCGGCCAGGTAGGAGCTGATGGCCGCCTGGCTGGCTGTCTTGAGCAGGTCGATACGTCTTCCCAGGTTGAAGGCATCGTGCGGTGCGCCGCCGAGCTTGGAGGCGCCGCTCAGCACGGTGGCCTTGCGCGATGTGTCTTCGTGGCCTAGCACGTCGGTCCTGTCGATCGTGTGCAGCTTGAGCTTCTCGAGAGCCTTCTGGTAGCGAGTGAATTGATTCAAGTAATACCAGCGCATCGTGTTCCTGTAAGCCTGGCAGATCTCGTCGGCAAGGGCGGCATGATGCTTGTGTAGGAAGGTGTAGAGGTCTTTGAACTTGAGAAAGTTCTGCTGCTGGATGATCTGCGCATTGATATGTGGTGACCTCAAGGCCTTGATCTGTGCCACAAGGTGGTCCCTTATCCTCTCAATAGCCTGAAAAGTATTGATTCTCATCATCAGTACACCGGTAACACCAGAGGCCCGTTTAGGGGAGGGAGATTGAGGGACAAAGAGGACAGCCCTACCTTCAGTGTCAACTTCTCCAGCAGAGGCCCCAGATCAGAAAGTGCCCTGCTCTGGCCCTGTCCCTGCGTCGCCTTCTTGTACGCCTCGGAACGCCGGTCCAGCTCTGCCAGGACTTTGATCCAAGCCTCATCGACGTGACCGTCAGCGATCTTGGACACAACATGGGGCCCCACACTAAGCTCCTCCACGACAGGGCCCAGCCCCTTCTCGAGGGCCTGTCGGTTCTCGAGCCGCACGTTGAGCGCCTGCGACCGCGCCTGCAGCGTCTCGATGTCGGCCGACACGGCAGCCAGGTCGTTGCGGAACGAGGTCAGGTTCGTCTCGACCGAGGTCAGGACATCGTCGCAGGCGCGAATCGAGCGGTGGAGGTCCTCGAATTTAGTCTTGTCAAGCTCGTCTGTGGTTTTCGTAAGGGATAACAGCACCGTCAGCTTCTTATATATCTATACATAGAAGGGGTAGTGGTCGCAACGGGAGAAGGCGGAGCAAGGACGAGAGAAGCCACATACATTCCTCAACTGTCTGCGGTCTATATATCCCCTCGTCGCTGATCTCCTCCCGCGCAAGGTATTCCCTCAGCGAGAGCCCGCCGAAATCGACCTCGAGCTCAAGGTCCTCCTCTCGTATGCCTGTGCCCGTGCTGCCACCCTCTGGCCCTCGCGACGACGGGCTCACACTCCCGCTCCCACCATTCGCTGCGGCGACGGCCGCCTCGCCCAGGATCTTGCCCAGCACATCCAGGCTCTCCTGCCCATCATCGACCAGCACCGTATGGCTCTGCCGCAGGCTCGAGCCCGCCGGCGCAACGCCTGCGCCCGTAGACCCGTTGGCCCGGCCCCTCAGCAGGGACGTGGTCGAGCCGGTGCCATCGCTCGAGGAGACGAGCGATGCCGTCGAGGCCCTTGCTGATCGCTGGTGTGATGATGCGATGTACGGGGAGCCTCGACCAGAGATACGTCTGGGGAGGGGGAGAGATCGGGCGAGAGTCGAAGCCAGATGGGGAAGCGTTGTGCCCGAGGCGGTCGAGCCACATGGCGTTGAGGAGAAGGGAGGGGGGGGTGGGCGGTAGATTAGGTTGGCTATGGCACGTCGCTTCGACGAGGCATTGACATTGGTGCACGCCTCGCGAGCCCTTGTCTGAGTTCTCGGCCGTGTACGTCCGTCAGCTTGTGTAGTGGAGGGCAGTGTGTGGGCAAGGAAAGAAAAAGAAAAATCAAGGATCGATTCGATAGAGTCTTGGGTGCAGCTGACAGCTGTGAGCTCCTGGCTCCGGCTCTGTAGTTGGGGTCCGGGTCCAAACACCCTACAGTGGTCGGTCAGGTTCAAGGGTCGCGCGGCCAAGGTTCCGCACACGTCACTCGTCAACATCCCCTTTTATCGATAAGAGAGCCTATGAACTATAACAGCTTCAGGGGATAAGCTACTAAGTACACAGTGCTACGCTCTAATGCTACGCGCTACTGCGAGTACGTGGGCCCCTAAGTTCTAGGCCCAATTGCTACGCTACAGTAGCCAATTACCATAGTAGGTATACCTCTGATGGCTCTAAAGTGGGTTGTACTGACTACTAACTGACATTAAGTAAGTAACAGGAGAAAACAACATCATTCATAGTGTCACACTGAATGCTCTATTCCTTACTCAGATTTCAATCGGTATCTCTCTCTCTGCGTCTCTCTCTCTCTCTCTCGTGTGTGTGTGTCTTGTCCTGTTTCCACCGCACAGCCAGCCACATAAATTGCCAGTCGGACATTCCAAAGAGACTCGATGCGCGGGGCCACGCACGGGGCTGCGCGCAGGTGAGGGTGTCGAGATCATCCCGAGTCAAATAAAAAATCGATCGTGCTTGTCGCGCCTCCAAAGGAAAGAATGAAAACACGATGCCTGCCCTTCGCTCGCTCATGCTCATCCCAGAAGAGACTCCAACACCAAATGAAGTGAATATATACAAACAAGGCCTCTGAGCCGTCAGTCCAAGGCTTCAGGTATGATATCAGTCAGTCAGTCAGTCAGTCATTCGCTCCGTGGTATCACCTAGTATCTCCGTCCTCCAATGATCATCCCAACCCCCCTGATCGTTACCCTCGAGGCGTTACCGTCAGTTGCCATTGAGATTCGCCCTAGTCTCACTTATTCCGAGGCGAAGATCTCATTGCTCTGCTCAATCATGAATTGCACGGCGAGGTTCTTCGCATGCATATCTGTCATCTCCCTCTCGAGGCTGTGGTCTCGCATAATGGTGGGAGCAAACACCACAGCTAGATTCTTGGGCGACATCTGGTGCACGTCGTCAGTCTACATTCTGAGAGGCACAGTGGGGGGCTGCAGGACATACCAAATTCTCCGGCTCCCGCTGGGCAACCCGAGCCAAGTGGAACATGAGGAACTCGAGACAATCACGGTGCTTCTGCGGCAGCATGTTGACCGTCTTGCGGAGATGAGAACAGCGCTCGTCGGCATCAACACAATCTAGACGTTCTGGGTCAGCACTCAGGTTTTGGTAGTAGATAGCCCGTCTTGGGATACAGTAGTAAAGGGGGGGGGAGAGAAGAAAAAAGCTCACTGTTGGACTCCAGGATCCGATCATAGACCTCAAAGGTCAAGAGCGGTGTGGGGAGCTTGCGGAAGTACTGCTTGAGGACGCTGGTGACGGATGCAATGTCGATACTTGGGTCGGAGATGTCGAAATCATCCGTCTTCTCGAATCCCTCCTGTATCATCTTGACCTGAGAGTTGCCTCCCGACTTGCGGTAGATGCCCTCCGAGTCCATGCCCCGAAGTTCGACCTCCTCTATACACCGGGTAACGACGCTGGGGATCTGGCGTCGCTCGTGGTCGGCCCTCTCGACGAGCTCAGACCCGAAAAGCGTGGTGGCATCTACGACGGCTGTGGGCACCGCGAGGTTGGCCGTAGAGATAGACTTGGGCATGTTCTGCATCGGCTGCTTGTTCTTGCCAAAGAACCCAAAAGAGCGGGCATCGGTCGGCGCGCCGCGGTTCTGTTGTCCGTTGGTCAGCGTTGTTGAGGGTGCTTCCATGTTGGCCATAGTCATGTTGTAGGGGAGCCCAATGTTGTCGCCGGTCAGGCCACCGGGCTGCGGCTGGGCTCGTGGGTCGCGCTCGTTGGTCTGGAATGCAGCTACCGCTCGACCGACCTTGGTGATGTTCTGTGCTACTGTCTTGCCTCCCCTCTTCCAGTTGAACTTCTTGGCCTGGCCCTTCCTGACCTGCACCACGGTTGGGCCCTCCAGGATAGGCTCGTCGATGTCCGTGCCCACCATGGTGGTGGCGCCAGTCTGGATGCTCGAGGCATCAATGTTGTGCACAGAGGTGCTCGACGTGGCCTTGTGGTTCGCGTAGATGCCCAGGCCGTTGGGCTTGCCGTCCGAAGTCGCCTGCGACCGGAAGCGTCCTTGGATCTGATGCGTCAGGTCGTTGTTCATGTCGGCAAGCTGGGCGTTCTTGGACGAGAGCTGTTCGAACTCGACCAGCGCGCGGTCCCGGTCGGCCATGGCCTGGTTCTTCTCTTCGACCAGCAGATCTCGCTCGGCATGCAGCTGCTCGATCGTGTTCGTCATGGTCTGCTTGACCCGCTCCAGCTTCTGGACGAACTCCTTGATGGCCGAGTCCTCCAGAACGCGGGGGTCGATGGGTTGCTTCGTGTCCTTGGCCCTCTCCACATACCCAGCCAGCACCTCCAGCTGGCGGATCATGATCTCCGTCTGCGAGTCCAGCACGGAGACAGTCTTCCTCTTCTCTATCAGCTTCTCATTAAGAGTCAATAGATCTTTCTCCGAGTTGAACTGCCTCTCCAGCTCTGCGACCCGCTGCTCAGAAGTGCGCAGCTGTCGCTTGAGGAACGCAGGATCGTCCCCTGTCGCGCTCTGCATGGATATCGGACTGCTTATGTCCTTCGCGTCGCCATTTGGATCTGTCACGATTGGGGTTTTTGGCCATCGCGGGGAAGTGGTGCCGCGGGTCGTCTCACTCATACTCCTGTTGTGGCCAGCCCGTCCCTGCGGCGTTGTTGATTCACCGCTCGCGGTGCGGCCGTGCCTAACAGCATTCGACACACGTCGGAGGATTGACGAGGACCCCTCGTCGGTTCCCAGGATTCGTGCCATGTCCTCGTCCATGGTGAAGTCACCACCAGAGCTCCACCTAGGAAGCTTTGGCGACGTCTTGTTCGGGGATCCCTGGCCGCCGTTCCTCGAGCTCGTAGGGGTCTCCTTCACCGAAGGTCCCGGGGGCTGAGGAGGCGCACGGGGCGACATGTACGTGTCGCTCATCTTCTGTTCGACCTGTGGTCGCGGCGGCGGGGAGAGCTCTCCCTCCTTCGGGGTCCTGCCGTTCACTGCGATCGTATTCATGTCAGTACGAGTTGACAAGCCAGCATTTGTGGACGTACCACCGCGAGCGGCGGCCAATGCAGGAACCTCCTTCCTGGGTATTGGCCTGGGGTTCTCTGCATCGCCCGCCCTGCTCATGCTCGTCGTCACGTCGGACGGCTGATAAGCGTCAGGTGCCCTCTCGCGAGTATCGGCGCCGACTGGTGAGCCTGACAGCTCTGCAGGGCTGCTCTGTGGGAACAGGTCAAGCTTGGCAGCCGCATTGTCCTTCCTTGGAGATTCATCGGCGGCTATGGGAGAACCGTCCTCTTCCTCGTCCTCTTCGAGGCTGCCGGGATGGGTGGGGGCTCTGTTGGCTGAGAGCTTCTTACTCTTGGGTGCATCCTGCAGCTTGAAGTCGTCGGGTCTCCCGTTCGCCTGCCTGCCGTTCTTCTCTTCGGGGGAGGTCTGTGACATGACGCTCTTGTCCGATTTGGAAGACTTGGAGGCCTTGCGTGACGGCTCCTTGGGGGTCGAAGCCTCGTAGTCGGACGAGCTGCGCAGGGCCTTTTCCTGGAACGCAATGTGAGGGGTGGATGCCTGGGAGCCACGGCCTTCGCCCTTCTTCTCCGACATGGCGGTGGTGGTGCCTTGTCTCGCAAAGTAGTCCTTGTCGGCGGTCGTCTTGCGCGCCTCCGCAGACTCGAGATTCGACCGAGGGGACGAGACGGAGGGCGCGGGGCTAGGGTCCAGGACCATAGGGATAAAGTTGCAGCTGTCACGATCTGCGCCTGCTCCTGCACCAACAACCGCGTCAGCCTGGCCACCGTAGATATTGCTGTTCCTGTTATTCCGATAGCTGGGAGGGGCGTGGGAGCTGAGCCCGGAGTCCTTTGCGAGTCCTGGGTGTCGCTCTGGCGAGCGGGCGGGGCGTTCGCTACCTCTTGATTCCTTCCTGGACTGTGCCGGCCGTGTCGGTCGAGGGGACAACTCGGTAGGCGTGTCAGAGTCGGGGGAGACGCGTTCGTCCGAGAATGCATTTGGGGGGATGGCACTCGGCGGGAGGGCGGGCAACGACTTCTCGACCATGGGGGAGTCTTTGTCTCGCGTTCGCGCCTGTGCAGCGGCCTTTGACTTTTTCCTCCGCCTTGCCATCAGCGACTCGTGACAGCTCATGCAAAAGATACCCTGCGAGGTCCTAGCATATCGCAGGTTTTCGATCTTTCTCTTGCAATTCCGACAACGGAAACACGTCGCGCAGAAGGCCTGGTCGCCGGTCAAGATGGCCAGATCCTCGATCTTGTTGCCGCAGGCGCTGCAGCTGTATGTACAGTTGTTGCATATGAGAGAGCCATCGCCGAGGAGAAGTAGGTTCGCATCGGAGTCGAGGAGGGTGCCGCAGGTGTTGCAGCGGAAGCAGTTCAGATGCCACCGGTTGCCCGCTGTTGCATGGTCAGTCGAATACTCTGAAGTAATATTGGGCTGTTATGAAGCAGGATGCAACGGAAGAAAGCAAGACATAGCTGGCAAAAGGAGGTCGTCAAAAGAGGCAGATGAACGGTAGGAAGAAATGCATTCCTTGACAATCCCAGGAAAATGATAATGACAGCAGGAGGGGTAGAAAGCAGGGCCATCGGCAAGCCGGGCCAGGGCCAGGTCAAGACATACCAAGCTCAAATGCCTTTCCCTCCTCTAGAATCTAGTTGTTTTGAAAGGGTTGAATTAGTCAGTCTGGAACCAGGGACATCATTGTGATGTTGCTGCTCATCTCAGAGCTTCATCCAGGCTGGAGGCTGTCAAATTTACCTCTCCGCATCCCTTGCACGGGAAGACGTCCTCCTCCATGGGACTATCCAGATAGTCATCCATTTTCTGTTTGTTTGTTTCTTTTTTTTTTTTTTTTTATGGAAGAGGTCGTGTGACCCGTTGGCAGGATATCGAGTGGGGAAGATAAATCGTAGTTGTTATATGGTCAAGACCAGCAGGAGTGGTGCCGATCGTGTGTGTTGGCAGAAGGAGAGGGAAGTGGTTGGCGACGGGATATCATGGGAGGGGGGGTCACGGCGGCGCCCTTGGGCGGGAGTGAGGATCGCTTCAAGACAGTCGCATCGGCATTGGATTGTCGAACCTGGCCTCGAAGCCTAGCCCGACAACAGCAACACCTCGGAGGACCTGAGGGCAGCAATGGCGACGTTGGATGGTCAATTATCGCAGGATGTTGAATTTCCTCAGGGGAAGAAGGGAAGAATCGGCTGCGGTCCACGCGGTAGAGAGGTCCCAGTTCAGGGGTGGCGACGAGGCTAGCTGGAGCGACTCGTGGCTTGCTGGAAAAAAAGAACGATCAGACCCGGCGATCCTGCAGCTCCAAGTCCAGACCGTTGGGCTGGGCACAGACGTTTGTGCTGACGATGGCTAGCGAAAGAGAGAGAAAGAAAAAAAAAGAGGAATCAAATCTCTCTTTTCTCCCCCAGGGCTCGCTGGCGTTGACGTTGACGTCCACGTCCGTGTCCGCCTCGTTGTACAAGCGGTCTCTGGTGGGAAGGGGTTGGTTGTGTTGGACTACATGTGCAAGTAAGGTGAGGTGGCAGGTGGAATCTTTAGTTGTCTTTTTGGGGGGGGGGGGGGAGACCTGGCTGTGCAGGCATGTTTGAGGAGGAGGCGGTGTTAGAAGAGGACCAGGACAGGAGTGGATAAGATGCCCAGCGATGGCCAGGTGGAACTTGGCGCTGGGACCAGCATGAGAGCCCTGGCAGCTACAGCCTGGAACTCAGGAGGGGAGAGGGCAAGAGAGGGTGTGCTGCGAGGCCCACCCCACCTCGCCTAGACCTGCTGGGCTACAGCGACGACTAGGGAGGGGGGCTCCTGTGCACGCAGTTCCAGTCCATCTGCAGGGCCCAAGCTGCACACCCACCCACACCCACCCTTACTACATAGGCAGTCCCCCCCCCCCCCTTTTTTCTCTGTGTGGCTGTAACTAGAGTAGCTATCGAGCGCTGAGACCACCCTGCTAAGTACTTACTTACAGCACCCATTAACAATTTGCAGTAAGCGTGGGCTTGAACAGGGACTACCTGGCCGCATCAAGGGGTCTTGGTCTATGGTGCCTGACCACCACCAGGCTGGCCTGGCTACCGGCCTGGGTAATATCTTGTAGGGCAGATGCTGGGTTTAATTATCAGCAAGCTTCAACAATAAACCCAGACGATTGCTCTCGAGATGGTCCGTATCCAATCAGATGACGAATCATACACACTCGACCGGACCATTCTTCTAAGAGCATAGGGCAATCCTCTGATGAGTGATCGACCGTCGCCATACTGTAATCACTGATTCTGGTCCTTTAATAATGGACATGCTATGCCGGCCATACCGCACCCATGATCAATTTTACCCACTTCATCAACGCTCGCTGATTCTCCTGGGTAGGGCGGCAGGTCGCATTTTGGCAATCTGCAGTTGCATCTTCCCCCTCCTGACGTTTGCCTCCTGCAGGAAATCCTGCACCTCGCTAGAGGCAGGTCAGATTCGCCCACCCACCTACCCACACACACACATACTCATACACACACACATATTGCCATACTAGGTATTTACCATGAGTCGTGCCAGTGCATATCATTCATCACATCGCATCATATCACATCACAATCACTGCCGATCGCCGGCCGCGGCAAAGCTGCGGCACTATATACGCACTCCCACGATGCTCAGATTGCAACTCGTTCCATCTCCTAATCTGTCAAAATCTCTGCATGATACAAAAAGAAAACTCAATCACTACCAGTCCATTTCCACCCGGTTCTGCTGCCGTCGATGCTATCACGTCGGAGACTTTACCCGCCATATCCACAATGCATGCCCCTTGGAATTACTGCATCATATGAGCAAGAACTGCGTGGGCATCATTTCCCGACTGACCCAATGGCTGGTGGTATATTCGTCCAGCCAGCCTGTGTTCTCTTCTTGACTCGAGATGCGCAGTCTCCAGACGCAATCTCTTAGACAAGGAACATATGATTGGGTGTCACTTCGCTGCATCTGGGAGTGATTTCTTCCCTTCTCCCTTGGCTGCCTCAATTTGTTTTCTGGCCGCACGGACGATGGTATGAACACATACCTTATATATCAATGAAATAGTGGATGGGGCTACGACGTGACTAGCTGGTCGGTCTGGGGCCAAGTCTCGTGTAAATCAGAAAAAGAGCAAGCCATATGATACTAGTGCCGCCTTGGTTGACCTTGGCGGTTTGCTTTCTCGTCGAGGTCACAGGGTCCAGCTAGCTACCCAACGCACCTGGGTGTACCCGGGTCGAAGCCAGTCTACCCAGGTAGTGATCGAGTGTTCCCATCGTAAGTGCCGTACCTGGTGCTACGTGGTAATTTGCTGAGGGAAAGAACCACTTTAGGCCAGCGGGTTGGTACTACCACCGTCGAGCATTGCGGCTGTCTCTCGCTGTGTCTATCAGCCTCGCGCCCAGCCTTGGCTTGGGTATTCTATACGTCTCCTCTCATCGAGCTTCTGGGGTGGTAGCAGCCCCTTCCAGCCCTGGCCCGCTGTGCTCACAATGCAACAATGTCCCTGTCCCTGTCCCCAAAAAGAAACACTTTACTCATTCGGCAACACCGCCCTGGGGTAATCATTTGCTCGCTACATTCCAGCAAGCGCCAGCAGTACTTCTCAAACGCCCAGGGTTAGATACAGAGTACACAACCATGATCTAGATGTAATACGTATCTATCTTTTGCTGATCAAGGTCCAGCACACATACAAATACACACACCAAAAGAGCACAAAACTATCCCCGGATGGGACTTTTTTTCTTTTTTCTTCCTCCTCCCTTTCGTCTGCCCAATGCGCGTGCATCCTGCGAGGTATCGGACTACCTCCAGGCTGGACTGCGTCCCCCTCGCCCGTTCCGGTCTCCAACCTAGAGTTTCATATAGATTGAAAAAATGGTGGTCTGCGCACTTGCAACCGGTGTCCAGCCAAATTCAGAGAGTCGGAGATTTCCCAAAGCCCATGCCCGTCCATTTTCTGATATCTCACATTCCACAGGGCTGACCGGGAACTCAAGCTGCGGAACAAATGAAACCTTTTCCCCAACATCATAACAACATGGCAAATGCGTGCATACCCATACACGTGTGCCGTATTATGCGATATTCACTACCTGTACCTTGACACCTTGACCATCGATTACACTACCCAGCGGTTGTTCAGATGTTGCCGTTTCTCGCTCAAGTCCAACTCCTACCTCGGTCCAACTCACTTCCTCATGGCTGATCATCCATAGAGTTGCCCAGTTGAGCATGTTCACCGAGCAGAGAGCATTTCAAGGGGGGGGGGGGGGGGTTGGGCGTGGCATAAGACTTGTTGTGAAAGAGATAGGAGCCAATGTTTTTCTTTTTGTTCTTTTGTCCCTTTCCTTTCCAGGCCGACGTGTCGCCAACCACACGGAGGAACAATAATGGGAAAAAAAACAACAACAACAACACGGGCCAAGGCACCCGCCTGCAGTGATCGCCCGGCGCGCACGTTTCAGAGGCAACCCGGAACTCCACACCCGCTTCTGCTCGTTAAACAGGCGAAACCATATGCAGCACGATCCTCCGTACCGGCATGCCGGTAGACAAGACACTAACGGTGTGAAAAGGAACAAAAATAAAATAGATGAAGGGGAAAAAAAAAACTCAGAAAACAGTTTCCAGGCGCCCGCGGGTCACTGCCGCCACCGAGAAGGAGGGGCGGCGGCTTTCCCGTCAGACGAGGCTGATTTATCGAATTTCCCTTGTATCTATCTACATTCGAGACCGAAGGTTATTATTCACTTCAGACTGACCGACGATAAACCATGGGCCTGCCTGCCCGGGCTGAGAAGGGGAAGGTTTCTAAGCGAAACAGATGCGCGAACACAAAAAACGATTTTACCCCCTTCTTCCGGATCTGACTTCCATTCCCCGCCGTCGGTGGCACGAGCTGCAGGACAAGATAGGTCATTTGTTTCGTGATGTCGACATGTTCATGCTCGTGATCGGCACGCGTATACTACCTAAATTGGTATACAGACGCCGCCGCGGCAACGTACCCAAGGAGAATGCATTGTGAGGCCCCATCTTTTTCTCTTTCCTTCTTTAAAAAACTGGTGCGGATACGTGTTGGCTCATGATCCACCTCACATGGAACAGCTTGCGTCGTACGTCCCCCTCTCTTTGTCTTTTTGCTTTCTCCTCGTTCGATATAGAATCTTCCGGAACTGTGAATGAAGAGAGGGTCATAGTATGGATGGTGTGGAGAGATTCCGAGGTAGGGCCAAAAGCGCGCGCGCGCACACACACACACACACACACACAAATTGACACTGACTCGGGACTTGGTCCGCGATATGAGAGATCTACCAGAGGGGTCTCGTTCTAATACTGTCTGCCCGCTGGCCACCGCGCAAGCTCAGATCTCTGCGCTCGACGAGAACTTTGACAATAAAACAAGTAGCACCAGCATTCAATTCCCTTGGAAACAAGCATAGAGCAAGGCGGACAGACAGACAGACAGATCCTGGTTCCCAACACACAAGCACTATCTACCTTTATCTTTTGTTTTTCATCTCTCCTCTATTGCAGTCGCTTTTCCATCTCTCTGCGACCGACTGTTTTACCCCGGAATCCATCGGGCTCGGGTGCCTACGTTTCAAAAAGACATGAAACAAGGCTCCGCGAGGCCCACCCCTGCTTCACTTTCACTTTTCTTTTTCCTTTTTACCACCTTCCTTCGTCTTCCTCCTCCTTCTACTTACTGACTTGCCTTGTCTTGTATCCACCTTGGAAGACCCGAAATGTTCTGTCCTGCTCGGAGCACGCGATCCTGCACGTACCTTCTTTAGCAAAATTAAGCGAACCGGGCTTCATGGATTCCGGCCCTGGGGAGGCTTCCAACTATCTCTTCGTTCATCGGGTCAGACCCCCTCCTCCTGTTCCTAGCCATCTACGATTGCTTACATAGTATACATAGTACACGCTACAGTAAGCCGTAGTAATTTTTAAAGGCAAAAAGACAAGGGAAAAGAAAAAGCAGATAAGAAAAGCCACAAAAAATCTGGACTCTCAGCCTTGAGGCGTCCAGCTGCGATACTGGTGGAGAAAGTTGCTTGACAAGAACGCCTCCCCCGCCAGGGGACCCTGCCGATCACCTACTACTGCTACTACGTATGCACCGGGCCGGTGTGACCCATCCATTCCCTTGTCGTGTGTTTTGTTTCTTCTTCAGTGCGTGTGGCTTTCTCTTTTGCTGTCTGGGATAGAGACACGCCAGGCAATTTGCAAGAAATAGTTGCTCTCCATTTCGGTAGTTCCCATGATTGTATACAGTATACCGTGGGACACATTCGCTCATCCAGAAGAAAAGGTTCTCTCTGCAGTTACTTAGTTGGTCTTACTCGCATTTGGCAGACACACGATACGCCATCTTTTCCCTTCTTGTGCACCTCCTTTTCGCACGAACGACAACACAGACGAGACGGTCCTTTTGCCTGTCCCTACTCTCTCATCGGGTCATAACCAATTACGTACATGAATGACGCTGGCTGGGCCAAACTGCATGTAGTACGCTCCCGTAATCACCACCACCACCACCACCACCACCACCCCCACCCCAGCCCTATGCTAAGACACACACACACACACATATACAATGCCTCGTGCGTCAGCCCCGGTCCCACTCCCCGACAAGCCCGCTGCAGGTCTCTCCTCTTTCCGCGGCTGTCACCTTCCCCCTAAAGTCCACACGGGAGAAAGGGGATGAACCACGGAAACAAGGAACACAACCACACAGAAACAGAAAAGAGAAAAAGCAACCTCGCACCACGGAAGTGACATCCGCACACACAGACACTAGCCCTACGAAATTCACCCTTCTAGAACAGGAAAGGAAAAAAAGAAAAAGAAAAATAAAAGGCTGACAAGGGCCATCATAATCATTACGGGGGAGAGATGGTGAAACAAGCCACTCGGTCACCTGTGAGAATTATAAACCTGACGTAAGATGATGGAATAGATGGTTCTTATTTATTTATTTTTTCTCTCTCTCTGTGCTTCCTAAGCAGGGGGCTTCTCATCATATGCAACAGCAAAAAGACATCCTCTGAGGTTTCTACTGCGAGTATTGTCACGTCTTACTCCATAGGTCCTCTTTACGAGTGGGAGAGCTGGGGTGGCGCCGCCTGGAAGGATTTTGAGGTTGGCGTTCCCGAGTCCTTCGGTCGATGAACCTTAAAAACGCCATCCGAAGAATGGGGCGCTCTCGCGACTATGGGGGATCGGTCTACTGCGCTCGGTCAACATCCCACGCAGCAAAGGGTGTATATACATGTGGGTGGTGCGCACAGAATGAAGATGGCCCACCCAGTCGAAAGCCCCTCCCACCAGCAAAGCCAGTGTGTTTCAATGACGTGAACATCGTAAATTATTAGAACACTCTTTGTGAAAAGTACTTGGACCCGTGGTATCAACAAACCGGCCGTGACCCGCAAACATACGAGATATAAGATCAACTGTGTCCCCGGCCAGAGCCCCCTCCCAACAACCCCTCCATCGACCATTGTGAGAATCCCATCCCGTGAGAGCCCTTTTCCACCTCTGCCAGGTTGTCATGCCAGACAGAGAGAACACCCTGGACCCACCAGACCACTTCCTACCCCACCGTTAGGGGTATTTTTGTATACCATGAGATCCGCAGATCGCCGTGGCGGCCTGTCTCTCGACCAGCCAAGACAAGCCTCACCAAGGAAGCAGCCACCGCCCGAAACGAGCCTTCTAGGCTCCGGGCGTGCCGTTTGCCGTCTCCTTCTCTCGCTGCCTCTTGACAATGTAGTACGTGATCAGGCTCTTGGGATCGTCCCGCACGTCCTTCATGACATCCCAGAACCTGGCATCCCCCGCTCGCGCGTGTAGAGCCACACACAGCTGGACCGCGTCCATGCGGACCCCGGACTCGCTGCTCTCTAGGCACCGCGCGCATAGTCCAGCCATGTTTCCTAACTCGCTGTCGGTCGGCATAAAGTCCGTCTTCATGTCCACCATCTCCTTGAGCACGTGTAGTCCCATGCTCAAGGACCGACAGCCAGCCGCATCGCGGGCGTCCATCTCGGCCATCCGCCTGCTCAGGACAGTCGCGATCTCCTGCGCGTCGCCGAGCGACACCAGCTCGTCGGCCAGCAGCTCCAGACCCGACACGATGTGCGTGCGTGCGTCATACGCCGCACGCGCAGCCATCAGCGACTCCAGTGCCTTGGAGATGTGCGGCTGGAAGTGCTCGCGGTGCTTCTTGAGGAGCAGCTTGATTGTTGCCAGGATCTGGGCCTTCACGTCCTGTATCTTCTCTGGGGCGACGCCTGACTGTGGATCTTCGAGGTAGTCAAAGAGCCCCAGCAACAGCGCGTCAAACTTCTCGTCGGCAAGAGGGGTCTTGTTGTCGCGAATGATGCCCTGAAACTTGCGGAGCCCATGGACATCGAGGGTTTTGGCCTTGATCTTGTTCAGTGCGCTGTCGATGAGGCGCGCCTGCTGCTTAGCTTTCTCGGTAGAGATATCATCGCCCTTGACTGCTGCGTCGCCGTTCTGCCGTGAGACGAAGCTGGCTGCATCTTCGTTGATGGGCTTTTCCTCCAGTACCGCTGCTGCTACTGGCCGCGGAGGGGACTGTTCGCCCGTCACAGGATCCTCGTACACCTTCAGAGACTGCGAAGGCGTCTCGCTCGGGCTCGGCACGCCGTTTCGCACGGCGGCAGCGAACCCAGAAACTTCAGGAGCGGTGATCTCGGGCGACTTGCGCTCCTGCTCCTGAATGACTGAGGGACCCAGGCCTTCAAGAAGCGGAGATCGGATCACAGGCGTTGGGGAGTCCGCAACGTCAGCAATGTTGGGCATGTCCATCATCATGCTCTCGTCAAGCCTCGTGCTGCTCGCGAGCGGTGGCCCGAGCTGCAGCCTGGATGATCGCATCGGGCTGTGACGGGGACTTGTCGCGGGTGATGATCTCGGGCTCGGTATTCTCGTCGGCGTAGGCAGGCTAGACTCACTGGTCGTCGATTTGTGCCCTGGTATGACCCTCGGAACAGTGCGCTTAGGAGAGGCGATCATGGTCTTGGGAGTCACGGCTTTCCTCAACTGCGGTGGGCTGCCCAATGCAGGTTCGTTGCCGCCCCTGACATCGTAAGGCCCTGCCGTCTTCGGCCGCGGAGGTATGGTCGGCCGTGTCCCAGCCCGGGGCCTCACTGGCGCCCCCGATAGCCCACCCACCTTTAGGCGTGTAGCAGCAGATGCTGCAGACGGGGGACCAGAAGTATTTGAGATGCCAGACGTTGTCCGCGACGCTCGGGGTGGTGAGAACTCCATGGCTGACCCTGGTCTCACCGGGCGTGACGTTTCCATGGCCGAGCCAGGTCGTGACATGGCAGCTTTCTGCGCCCTCATCGTGTCTCGGATTGATGGTTTGGTTCCCATCGTGCTGCGCGAAAATCCCAGGCCAGGGCGCACTGAGGATGCCGTATCTGGCCGCTTGGATGGATTAGGGTTATTGGGATCCTTTTCCAGGAGCTTCTGAGCCGTTGCGTCCAGGGTATCCATGAGCCTAGACATCATCAAATTAGCAGCGGATCGCGATGTTTCTTCTTCTTTTCGCCTTTCCATCAGAGGCGCTGGAAGAGGTTTACTTACGCATCAGCTCTTGCGGGCCATATCCCGTGGAATAGCCAAAATGTGCCTCTCATCTTCTCCCTCACCCCTGGATTCGCATCCGCCAGCCCTCTCTTGATGGCCTTTTCTAACAACTCGAGACCTCCTCCATGCTCAATGTGGCTCTTGTGCTGTGCCTCCTTCTGGAGGAGCGTCTTGAGCCAGCCAGTAGCATACGTTCTGGGCTGGACATTTTTGTCTGCACAGGCGGCCGTGAGGTGCTCCATGATCCGCTTCGTATAGGTCACGCGCCCGACTATTGTGTCTACGCAGATATTTGCCAATTGAGAAGCGATCTTCTTCGTTGCACCTGCCAGCACGATGAATGTCTGCATCAACAGCTCCACCATCGGGTCCATTCCGGGACCGTAGACAACAGCGATGTCCTGGACCAGGCTGCAGCCCTCCTTTGACAAACTTGTCCTCAGGGACTTGATGGCCTTGATGATGCCGTCAAGAAGCCCTCGGAGACCTGCGAGGAAAGGATCTGCGTAGTCTGTTGGGGCGTTGCCGGCCAGCAACCTCCGGAGCTTGGTTATGCTCTGCTCTCTCAGCTTCCAATTATGCTCAGACTCATTGCCCTCGAAGTAGCCATGCATATCTCTAAACATATCGTCCAGCTCGCGCGTGGTATTGACGTAGGAAGGCTCGACAGTGTCAGTCCGCGTGTCGGGGGCCGGCGTGAATGGTCGGTCGACAGACATAGTGGACAGGGACGATACGCTCGCGGTAAGATTGGGTCGCGGGGCAGGTACAGGGTCGGCAGCGGGCACGTCCGCGTCGGGCCCAGGTGTGGTGGCCCTCGGTACCAGCTCCTTGAGTATAGTGGTCTGCGTGGCGGGGCGGACATTGAACTCGACCAGCTTCTTTTTCAGGTCGACCTTGGCGGGCCCAGACGAGTCTCGGAACAGCTCGATGACGGTCTTCCTGGCCGTGTCCCGGACGCCTGGATCGCCATTCTCCAGCAGCTTCATCAGCAGGGGAACGTAGGTCTTGAAGGGCAGGCCGGTCTCCTGGTGGGCCTGGAGCAGCCACTGCAGGCTTGCCTCGCCGGCCTTGGCCTTGACGGTCTTGCCGTCCATGATCTCCTTGACTGCGCCCTCGACCGCCGCCCGGACATCGTCCACCTTGCACATGGTGACCATGGACTGCACAGCGAGCGTGCGGAACTTGTCCTTCTGGTCGCCCATCTTCTCGACGAGCAGCTTCAGGGTCTCCTTGCGCTCCTGAGTGATGTACCTGGGCTCCTGTCGCGACAGGCGCGTCAAGAGGTGGTTGAGGGAGGTGAGCCCGGCGTTGATCAAGACCCCGTGTGGGCTCCTGGAAGCCCTGCGCAGGGCGTCGAAGAGTGGTGCGACGCATGTGTCGGGGACATTGTGATGTTTAATTCCGGTCTTGACGGCAGTGACCTGTGCGACCTTCTCGTCGATGGGGCGATCCGAGGCGAGGATCCTCTGCAGGGCCTCGACCTGCTCGTCTGTGATCCTCTCGGCCATATCCTCTTGCCCTCGCCGTGCGAGGACCTAGTGTGCGTCGTTCGTTTTGGAGATGGGTCTCTTGGGTTTCGATGATGATCAGGCTTTTCGATGGATTGATCGTGTGTGCTTGTGTTGAGCGGCAGCCCGCTACTTGCACTGTAGCCAAGCGCGTGATCTGTAAGTAGTCCTGAGTGTAAGCAGATTGTTGTCGCTGTCGGTCATTGCGGAACAATGCGCGCCGTCTTCGTATCGAGACAACAAGGTCTCTCTCTTTTTAAGATTGCGCTCGGTCGGGAAGCACGTGGAGAGGATACTGACACGAAATTGGTGGAGTACTGCTTTACCACGGTCGAGTCTTCCTCCAGATCGATCAGCAATTTGACAGGGCAAATTACCAGTTGCGACCAAGAGTGTCTTCTCGACAGGAGATGCCGCGATTTCTCTCAGTCGGGGAAGGGAATGTAGAGCGGGAGCGAAATACTCATTTTGGGTAATGAATTTATCAACCTTGCAGCGGCGAACCGGCAGTGGGCGGCAGGTGGGCGAGCATGCGAACAGACTAGGAGAGGGGTGCGACATTACTTTTGGCCCAACAACAACAAAGCTAGCTGTGGATAGCGTCTGAAGTCCTGTCCCCGTTGCCAGGGGCGCCCGGGCTCCACATACACCCACCACTGTAGTAGTACTTACATACTATGGTAGCATGGCAGCATGGTACTCAAGTACTGTTCCCATCAGCATGTAGCGTACAGAGTGGTTCTGTGGTGGGCGGCCCGTAGCTCACCAGGGCCTGTGGACAGGGGCCTGTGGGGTGTTGATTACCAGCATGACATGCCCTGTGAAGACCCACCCCCACCCCCGCTACCCGATCTTCCCATGTGTCAATTCACTTGGTGTCCCAGGAGACTCTGTAAACCAGGTATCGTTTATTTTCCTCGAGACTTGGTTACCATCTTCTCTTATCACGCAAACTCAGTGCCAATCTATAGAATGCAATCAAGTACGTGATGAGTGTTTCACAAGATCGAGTCAGCATCTCTTCGTCAAACCCCCTACAAACAGTCCAGGTGGTATATTGATTAACCAAGCCACAGAGGGCTAAGGCTACGTACTTGGCATAAGGCCCCCTACTTCATCGAGTGTCATCCTCCTCCTCTGTATGTGGGACTTCGGGCCTGTGGAGCAGTCACCAGTTGCTGTGAGACACACGACATCCTCCTCTGTGCACACAATATCCTCACCGATTCCCTCAGCCTGCAACATCTCTACACAACATGACCCGACTACCACCTACGTCTGCAGTTCCCAACCCAGCCTCCATCTTCCTGCACCCGACCTCATCAGCCATGCCCACACCCGCTGCACCAACAACCACTTCGCTCCCCCTGCGGCAAGCGGGCACCACAGAGGACGGAGGGACTTCCCACCAGCCAACAGCAAGCCAGGCTGGTCATGACCACGAGGACCCAGGCGAGGACCGCACCTTCAAGCTGCCCAAGCTGCGCCTGAACGTGCTGGACCTCACCCACCCAGGCGCCTCCCGCCTCCTGGCCGCCATCAACGCCTCGACGATCCTCGCCGAGAGCGTGCAGACGGTGCTGCGCCTCCTCTACCACAAACCCTCGCCCAGCGTGCCCGGCACCCGCTCCGTCACCCTCTACCTCGAGGACATGGGCGGCGTGGCGTACACCAAGGGCTCCGACCTGGACGACGACCACAAGGAGATACACTTCTCCCTGCGCTACATCAACGGCATCAGGAAGGCCCCCGACGGCGCCAAGGGCGACACCACGGGTGCGTACGAGATCCACGGCGTGCTGGTGCACGAGCTGGTGCACTGCTTCCAGTACAACGGCCGCGGCACCTGTCCCGGCGGGCTCATCGAGGGCATCGCGGACTGGGTCCGTCTCAAGGCGAACCTCGGGGCCCCGCACTGGAAGCGGGACAGCCTTCCCGAGCGCTGGGACCAGGGGTATGAGAAGACGGCGTACTTCCTGGAGTGGCTGGAGGTGCAGTATGGTGAGGGCACGGTGAGGCGCGTCAATGAGACTCTGAGGACGGGGAAATACGACAAGGAGAAGTTCTGGCATGGCTTGTTTGGTAGCGGTATCGATACTCTTTGGCGAGACTACAAGAAAGCCGCCTCCAAGGACTGATAGTGAGGAGTAGACAAGCGAATTAGAGCCGTGAGAATAGAAGTGGGTAGAGCACAAGTTCTTGATGTTAATATTGTTCCACAACTTCACGGGGAGACACGACATTGGTAGGAGCTAATAGACATCATCACTCATCATGAACCGTTGCACAGCGAAACATCTTGGGTGGACGTATCAACTCGAAATCACATTGTGCAAGCAGGTATCCAGAAAGAGGCGTATCTGCACAAATAGGGCGGTGGTGGGCTCTTGCCTTGCACTGGGATGCGACAAGCTAACACGCCAATCCGAGTTTTCTCCTGAACGCCAAACAGACCGAAACTGGAAGATCCCTCGATCCCGTTTACCACTACATGAAAGAAAAACCGGTAACTCCAAAAGAACCAAAAAAAACCGAGCCATCATCGAGACCCTATCAGATGGCTAAATTCCAAGTGTATCATCTACGCGTGCTGAGCATTTTGGTGTCCATCTTCGCTCTCACTGACGACGCTGCCAACCTCTGTCCAGCTGTGTGCAGGGGTTGCGATTCCATCCTCATCCTCGCTCATGATATCATAGTAATTCGAAGAGCCATCATGCGAGACGATGTCATGTGCGACATCCACGCCGGACCCGGCCACGGAGGCAGAATCGGTAGGCGTCAGCTGCCCATCGCTGACCAGCTCGCCATCAGACATCACGCTCAGAGGCGCGTTGGGCGTCACGGGAAGAGGTGAGTAGAAGTCGAGGCCGGGCTGTTGCTGGGCCCATGCCTGAATAGAAGCATAAGCGCCGTGTGGCTCCTCATCTTGGTGATCCTGGCCGGCGGTCATGTACTCGTCCTCGGGCAGTTCAGAGGTGGTCTCGGACTGTGGCACAGATCGCGACTGGGCGAAGTTTCCGTTGCCAGAGAGCTCAGGCATAGGGTCGACGGAGATCAGTTCAGGGACGGGTTCAGGGGTCATGGTGCGAGATGCAGCGGCGGCAGGAGTGATCTGTGGAGTGGCGTTGTAGATATCCTGGGACATGACCTCGTCCTTCTCTGGCGAGATGTGGTCCTGCTCCATCTGTTCGTCGTAGTCGATGCCGTGCTCGTCCGCAAAGGGATTGGCGTATACGGAAGGGTTCAGGCCGCGGACACCACCCTCTGTAACTCGGCGTCGAAGCAAGCCGTCGTCATTGTTGCGCACGTCGGCACCCGTGTTGAAGACGTAGGAGCCCTTCTCGTCGGCATTCTTGTCCTCGGTCAGGAAATCATCGAAGCTTGTCGGAGACCCAGGGCCCTTTTGTTTCTCGTTCTCGGCAGTCTGCTTTTCCAGTTCCTTGGAGAGCTTCACGGCATTCCAGTACATCAGCTCCTCGCGCTGCCTCCGACGAGTCTCGTCATCGGCATCGACGTCGGTCTGGAGGAAGCCCTCGGCATCTTCGGGTCTGTTGAAGAGGGGCTCGCCATTGGAGCCCTCGGGTGCGATTCCGTCGCCGAGTGACTGAAGTGCGAGTGCGATACGTCGTCGAAGGTCATTCGCCACGCGCTGGAGTTCGGGGCTTTCGTAGATGGCGATAGCAGCGGCCACCGCTACCGAGGCGACGATGACGCCGGCTGAAATCGCGGCATTGTTAATAGGAGGCATATCCTCAAAGGTAAAAATGATATTGGGGGCAGAAGCGGCAAAATCGGGGGAAAGGAGGTTTTGGGGTTCTGTTCTTTGAGTGGCGAGTAATTATATATAAGTGAGGTAGTATGAGGCCGAGACGTGCAGGTGGAAAGTCGGAAGAGGGAAGGCGCCGCAAGCAGTCTGCGTAATGAGAGAAGACAAGGCGACAATGGAAATGAACTAGATAAACAGCAGAAATGTTGTCTGTGGTTGAAAGATGGTTGCATTTGAAGGGGGGGAGGGGGAGAGCAAGGTGCTGTCGCATCAGGGAGTAGGTCATTGCGTGGTTGTTGCCACCCAGACAGCGCAGGAGTGTGGCCAAAGCAGCCCTGGCCTCCGCACTTGTCTGGCGAGGCAGCCAAGCCATTCGAATCACGCTGACTCCCCTCCCTGCTCACTTGAGCCCCGCCGTGATCAACAATTCTTGAATTCTCCGATAGTCACAAGATCAAGTGCTGTATAGGAGCTGGCAGGATATTACAAGATACGGCAGAGCATGTGTAGAGACACGCGTTTGAAATGGTGGAAGTGGGCATTGAGAGTCGTCTGGGTACACACCTTTCGCGGCTACCGCAACGGGCATCTTGAACTTGAGAATCCCTGATTTGAAGTCAAGGCTAGCTCAGGGATCTTATGAGGATATTCGTGGCGGCCCCTCTACCAGGGCTTTCTCCCTGGAGAATGTGGTAGGACGGCTCGCTCGTGAGCTGGAGAATACAGAAAGGACTGAAGAAAGAGAGGGTGAGGAGGCCACACAAGAGAGAGAGGACGGATGAAGGGGAGGAAGCCCGGACTTAATCAAGGCTCGGCCCCTTCCATGACCACCACATGGGGTATGCATTCGGCGGAGCAGTGCCCCTCTTTCCGATAAGCGATAAGAAGATACCTAGTCTCCTATACAAATTAGCTGTGCCTGTAGGTCACTCTGATCCTGGTCATTCAGCCCGCCATGTACTACCTACTATGGCTTGAGCAGGCCTACGTACCCCCTGGAGTCAGCCTCGGGCGAATTCCAGTGCAATATCTTACATAACTCTCGTCCTTCAGTATTGTATTGATATAGAACTACCACGTCTCTCGTCTTGCGGCTACAATCTCCTCAGACTGCGGCAACTGCTTGAGAAGTCTGGCATTGCTGTTGTCGTCTGGGCTTGACTGTCCTACTTTCGGGGCATCTGTACACAAGGCATCTTGCCCCGCGGGGGGGGGGGGGATAGAGATTATCATACAGGGAAAATCTCCAAAAAGCATTATTTTACTTCTATATTGTAGCCCCGTGGTTCCTTAGAACAATGTAGGGTTCCATCCTCGTGGAGTAGATGCCAGACGGAATGATGTGGGTTCGACAGTATACATAGAAGCTGGATATTTGATTAGACTTCTCAGCATGGGATTAGATGGTATGTTGACAGATGCAAGTCATACTTAAGAAGATAAGGACGACCCCTTTGCCATTGTTGTCACGATTGGCCCAATGAAGGTATATTTGCTGAACATGCACCTTGACAGCAACAATCGGGCGCCAGGAGAACCTTGTGGATAGCCCCGATTGGGAATATAACCAGCAGATTTAAGATGATATGGTGTGGACAGGCATGGTAAATCGACTTTGGTAAGTACAACTCTTGTCAATGTCTGGAATCCAGCTGTCTTCAAATGAGGAGCGTCCATCGAGGTTGATAGAGAAATAGATCTAGCCCTCTTCCCCCTTTCATTTGCCATCAAACAAGGTCTCGCACTATGCTCACCCAAAGTTTTTGTCCACAGAAATTTCTAATATCAGGAAGCTAATCACTTGATATTGTGTTCCAATCCTATGCCTCCACCCTAAGCCATTGATTATAGTTATTTGTTATTCTGAAACCCAGCATGGCATGCGTGCAACCGTGTGACCATCCTGTCATTACACTAATAGCTCAGGACCTAATTGCATGATGACCAGGTATTGGTGGCCATGTTGGTATTCAAAAGCCACAAGAAGGAGCGAGTATATGTCCACAGAATAGTCAGGACCAGAGAGCTTGCAAGATTGAGATTCATAGTACGTACTTGCGCTTTTGTGGAAATTCAGTCTATAGCATTGGGTTACAAGGGTAAAGTCATACCGATCAAGCACCTTGAAATCTGTAGAAGACATATACTGGACTGAGGACTTGGCTTGAAGCTTGTGTCACTGATAGAGGCGGAGACGCGAGTTGTGCTTTCAGCCATGTTCTGCTCCTGATCTGTAGATGTTTTCTGTCTGAGCATATGTTGAGATGAGGAAGTCCAGATCTACAAAGCAACACAACTAAGTACTCACCCATTTAGTATCTAGGTAGCTGAGAATAGAAAATACTGGGAAATGGCATTGATTCTGAGGCAGGAAAAAGTAGAGGTCTCAAATACGTGGTTGGAGACTTTCTTGCTAGGTTTGAAAAAGCACCTACTATACCCCTCAAAGATTGTGAGGTAGCAGTCTTGGTGCAGCAAATTCCACTGCACCACCTGACTGATTAACTTGAATTGCTCTGGGAACCTTGGAAGCGAACTCAAATTGCAGCCAACCATCACTTTGTGATATTTCAATTCAAGGCACAGCCACAGACTCAACATGTCTTGGTATAGCCCCTCAGCGGTCAAAATGAATATTCAAATCCACATTAAGAGTAAGGACTGCGGGTATATTTGTCAAAGGAATGTGAGTATGAAGTCACAGTGGGGTTGGAAGGTTGAAGAATCTGTTGTAGCAGACCCAAAATTAGGGCGGCAGGCGGGTAGTGGAAGACACCTGGGCGTCAACTGACTGATGCAGTGTGACTTGTACATACTAGAGTACTCTTGGCTTGGGCATCAACCTCTTGTGAGAGACTGAGCGCTAAAAGCAGACTGAGCAGAGACAGCAAGTGACAGGTGGCAATTGTCTGGTTCTTTCTCTATTTCCAGTGCCTTCGCTGGTTCTTGTTTAGATCAGTACCTGGTGTGTACTATGGATTGCATGCAAAAGGACATTTCAGCTTGCAGAGTGATTGTCAGAGCGTTCTCGAGTTGGCTAGTAGGAGGCTGAATGGTCCAGAAGTTTCGGTGATGTTCTTTGACGATCTACCACCCTGTGGGGTCTCTGTAGTGTGGCCCCGAGGCTGAGGTGCAGGGGGGGGGGGGGGGGCGGGCTAGCAGTACCTAGTAGGCAGAGCTGGCACCGGCGGGCAACCAGTTTTTTTTTTCTGCCAGCGCCCTGGACCGCATCCCAGGCATCCCACTAGAGAACACAGCAATTCTCAACCACTCAAAACTACATCTTCTTTATTACCAAACTACCACCACCACCACCCTCCCACCCACACAACACCACGTCTCTCTCGTCTTTTTGACGCTCAAGTCTGGAAAACACACTTTGCTTGTAAGCAAATCCAACGAAAAACCCATCGCAGAACCAGCAGGCACGCTTGTTTACACGATACCAGCTTCCTACTACCCCGCCATACCCATTTCTAAATCCCATCCGACTTCACACAAGCCGCCATAATGACCAGTGTAGTGGGTAAGTTGCAACCAGAACTAGTCGTCTCTTTTGATGATGTCCTACGAATGGTCTCGTATACTGACGATCTGACTCTTTCCCCCCAGGTGTTGATTTCGGTACCCTTAACACGGTCATCGCCGTTGCCAGGAATCGTGGTGTCGATGTTGTACGTACAACCACCCCAAAATGACCCGATCAAGCCTCATCCGGAGCAAGACGCACAACGAGTTGGGATGCGATGCAAAGAAGATACTGGCCTTGATGCTGACCCTTGTCTTGTGACAGATCGCAAACGAGGTTTCCAACCGCGCCACACCGTAAGTACCTTTCGACACCCTCGCGTCCCAGTGACCTATCGAGTTCCAAAACCCCGTGCTAAACTATTGTCTTGGACAGATCCCTGGTTGGATTCGGCCCCAAGTCGCGATACCTCGGCGAGACTGCGAAGACACAAGAGATCTCCAACCTCAAGAACACCGTCAGCTGTCTGAAGCGCCTGGCTGGCCGCTCCCTCAACGATCCCGATGTCCAGCTGGAGCAGCAGTACATCTCAGCGCCCCTGGTCGATGTCAACGGCCAGGTTGGCGCCGAGGTGTCCTACTGCGGCAACAAGGAGAAGTTCTCTGCCACGCAGCTGTGCGCCATGTTCCTGAGCAAGATCAAGTCCACCACCTCCGCCGAGATGAAGCTGCCCGTTTCCGACATCGTCCTCAGCGTCCCCGCCTGGTTCACCGACATCCAACGGCGCGCTCTGATCGACGCTGCCGAGGTTGCTGGCCTGAAGATCCTCCGCCTGATGAACGACACCACCGCCGCTGCCCTGGGCTACGGTATCACAAAGCTCGACCTGCCCGGCCCTGAGGAGAAGCCCCGTCGTGTCGCCTTTGTCGATGTTGGCCACAGCAACTACTCGTGCTCCATTGTGGAGTTCAAGAAGGGCGAGCTGGCCGTCAAGGCTACCGCCTGGGACCGACACTACGGTGGCCGGAACTTCGACAAGGCCCTGGTTGACCACCTGCAGAAGGAGTTCCTGGGCAAGTACAAGATCGACATCTTCTCCAACCCAAGAGCTGTCGCCCGTGTGCAGGCCGCTGCCGAGAAGACCAAGAAGATCCTGTCTGCCAACCAACAGGCCCCTCTCAACATCGAGTCCCTCATGAACGACATCGATGTCTCCGCCATGATCACCCGCCAGGAGTTCGAGGCCCTGATTGAGCCCCTCCTCAACAAGACCGCTGCGCCCCTGGAGCAGGCCCTGGCCGATGCCAAGCTCACCAAGGAGGACATCGATGTGATCGAGGTCGTTGGTGGCGGCTCCCGTGTCCCAGCTGTGAAGGAGCGCATCCAGGCCTTCTTTGGCAAGCCCCTCTCCTTCACGCTGAACCAGGACGAGGCCATTGCCCGAGGATGCGCTTTCAGCTGCGCCATCCTGTCACCGGTCTTCAAGGTCCGCGACTTTGCTGTCCAGGACGCCATTTCCTACCCCATCGAGTTTGCTTGGGAGAAGGCTGCCGACATCCCCGATGAGGACACCAGCCTGGTCGTCTTCAACAAGGGCGGCATCCTGCCCTCTACCAAGATTCTTACATTCTACCGCAAGCAGCCTTTTGACCTCGAGGCCCGCTACGTCAAGCCTGATGAGCTGCCCGGCAAGACCAACCCATGGATCGGTCGTTTCTCGGTCAAGGGCGTTAAGACCGCCAATGGCCCTGATGACTTCATGATTTGCAAGCTGAAGGCTCGGGTCAACATCCACGGCGTGCTGAACGTCGAGAGTGGATACTACGTCGAGGACCAAGAGGTCGAGGAGCCGATCCCCGAGGAGGAGACCAAGAAGGAAGACGGAGACAAGAAGGACCCTGATGTGAGTGAAACGGCGACTGCGGATTTCGATGAGCTGTTCATATCGCCCGCGAAGCGCAAGCCGACGTCTTCCCCGCCCGTGGGAGACGACGACGCGACCAAGCAAGCGAAACGCAAGCGGCCGTCTGCGCAGAGTGGTGGCGGCGAGGCTATCTCAGCCTCAGTGCCCGAGAGTGAGACCGAGAGAGATGAGCTAACAGATTCAAAGGCCATGGACACGGATGGCAAGCCCAAGACGCGCAAGGTTAAGAAGCAAGTGCGCAAGGGAGAGCTGCCGATTGTCGCTGGTACCGCCTCTCTCGACACCAACGGCAAGAATGCCTTGACCGAGAAGGAGGCTGCCATGGTCATGGAGGACAAGCTCGTTGCTGATACCGAGGAGAAGAAGAACGAGCTGGAGACGTACATCTACGAGCTCCGGAACAAGCTCGACGACCAGTACGCCGAGTTCGCCACTGATGAGGAGAAGGAGAAGATCAAGGCCAAGCTGGAGGCGACCGAGGTATGTCAACCGCCACACTTAATTTTTTTTTTTTTTTAGAGGCCAGGCTTATTTTGACCCGAGAACTACAATTTACTAACGAGTCCTTAGGATTGGCTGTACGACGAGGGCGATGACACCACAAAGGCCGTCTACATCGCCAAGATGGACGAGATCCGCGCCATGGCCGGCCCGATTGTGCAGAAGCACTTCGAGAAGGTCGAGAAGGAGCGACAAGAGGTGCAGGCCCGAGTTGACGCCGAGAAGGCTGCCAAGAAGGCCGCCGAGGAGGAGGCCCGGAAGCAGGCCGAGGCCGAGAAGGCTGCGCAGGAGGGAGCATCAAAGGCGGACGCAGAGATGACGGATGCCTCTGACGCACCCAAGGCTGAGGTCGAGGAGGCCGAGGACCCTAAATAAATCAACGGGCCCCAGCACCCCCCGAGAGTCCAACCGATACCATCTAGACAGAGTGGCTTTGGGGGGAGGACTCGGGAGGGCAGAGCATTTCATTCATGACATGATGCACTAGGAATACAGGACGGATGCCATAGATGGAGAGGTCTTGATGCACATTTGAGAATAGTCACATACAAGTACACGGCTTTCCCGGTGGTGACGGTTGAAGGAGTGCAGGAAAAGAAGGACTTATAGAAAGGGATCATGATGGGAACAAACACCAAGTTTCTTTTTCTTCCCCCCCCCCGCATTCGATTTGCTTTATTACTTTTGTACCTTTTTTTCTTTCTTTCTTTTTGTGTGTGCGTGTGTGTGTGTGTGCGCGCTTGTGGTTCGATGATAATTGATGACTCAAGTCTAGAAAGAGAGCTCTTAGATTTGACAAATGAACGTGGCTTTTTCGGTATGCAGTCTTCGTTTTCACCATCCCCATCCTTTCCTTTCCATGAGAACACGGGTGCAAATAGGATAGGGGGTGGAGGCTTTTGAATGTAGAGAGCAGTTGGGGCTCAGACCACCAAGAAATTCCAATCAAGAGAACACGAAGAGACACACACCACACACACACACACAATACTGAAACACTTTGATAGTCGCCAAACAAAGACTGGAACCTCTTTTTCTACGTTGTGATGACCTAGATAAGATACAATACACTTTTTTTCTTTCTTTTTGACCAGACTGCGCCTTCTTCTCTCTTTCATCTCGCCGACAGGGGCTTTAGGTCTAAGGAATGTCAAACAGGGGCTTGAGCTTCACGATCAGCTTCCACTCCTCGTTAGTGACGTCCTTCCGATAGAACTCCTTCAGACAGTCGATCGAGGCACGCGAGATCATGCTGTACAGGGTATCGGACTCCTCGAGCTGACGACCATATGCTGGCTGGTGGCCACCCATCTCGATTCTTGCGGCCACGGAGGGCTGGCCCTGCTTGCAGACGTCCATCTTCTTGTGGTCACGCTCGATTGACGTTCTGTTGTTCGTTGTTAGTACAGCCCTCAGAGAGCAAGATTAAATGCGGTAGGGAAATATGTGCGGGGTGGTGAAGTGACTTACACTCTGCCCATTGAGACAATCTCCTTGAGACCCGTGGTAGAGTTGTGCCTCACTGCGGCAATAGGTGTGTTGACCTTGAGCTGACCCTCCACCACGTCCACGCCCACCACGATGGGGTTGTGTCTCATGAAGACAGCCACTGGCTTCAGGACGCAAGGGAAGACGGCCAACATCTTGGAGTCCTCCTTCTTCTTCTCCAGAAGCTCGTCCATGTGCTTCGTGAAGGAGTCGAACAGGTGGTAGATGATGTCGGCCGTGAAGATCTTGATGCCGTTGTCGTCAGCGTACGCCTGTGCTTCCTTTTCTACCTTGACATCGAAGCAGAGCATGACGGCGTAGTCGGGTGCCTTCTCCAGCATGACACCACACTGCATGATATCGCGCTTGGAGACAGGACCGATACCGACGTTGGCGACAGGGATCTTGCAGTCCTTCAAGAAATCCAGCAGGGCCTCGAGCGAGCCAAGGGTCGACGCCTGGACGGAGACACCGCGGCCGGTCCTCTCCACCCTGCTGAACAGCGACTCGAGATCGCTCTCGAGCTCATCCTCGATGTCGTCCTCGTCATCATCTGGACCTGCGACCAGGAGACGAGAACCAGCGATGGCCTTCTCCAGGCCGGGTGCGACAATCTTGACACCAAGGGCAGCCTTGACCTCCTTGTTGTGCACGTATTGCGACTTGAGGCGCAGCTCCTTGAGCTTCTCTGGGGTGAGCAGGGCTCGGACGTTGGTCTTGATCACGCCTTCTGTACCACACAGCAGGATCCTGTCGCCTTCGCGCAGGATACCGTTTGACAGGATCACATCGATGGTCATGCCGAAACCCTCGATCTGCTTGACCTCCAGAACGGTGGCCTGCACCTCGGAGAGGTACATCAGAGAGCCAACCATCCTCTCCTGGGTGAGCTGGATGATGAGCTTCAGCATGTCGGGGATACCCTCGCCGGTATGGGCAGACGTGGGGATCAACGAGACGTATTTGGCCATCGACTTGTTCTCGTAGAAGAGCTCAGCGTTGAAACCCTGCTCGGCAAAGGCCAGCTTGGTCTGGTCCAGCCTGTTCCTGAACTCGTTCTGGACGCCCTTGGTCTGCAGGGCCAGACTTTCCTGGAAACCGTTGTTGTCGATCTTCTTCCAGCCATAAAGACGGTCGATCTTATTGAGGGCCACGACGAAGGGGGTCTTTCTGTCGCGGAGGAGCTTCATCGACTCGAGCGTCTGAGGCTCCAGACCGTGCATGATGTCGACGACCAGGATGGCAATGTTGCAGAGGGACGAACCACGGGAACGGAGGTTGGAGAAGGACTCGTGTCCAGGGGTGTCGATGACCAGGAGACCAGGAACCTTGAACTCGAACTTGCCGTCCGGGTTGATGACGGCCGTCTTCTGCTTGATGGCCTCCACGGGGAAGTACGTAGCACCGATCTGCTGGGTGATACCGCCGGCCTCGCCCTCTTGGACGTTGGTCTGACGGATCTTGTCGAGCAGCTTCGTCTTGCCGGTATCGACGTGGCCAAGGATACAGCAGATGGGTGACCGGAGGTTGTCTTTTGACCGTGCCGCCAGGGCGGCCTGGTGTGCCTTCTCGCGCCTTGCCAGAGCCGCTTGCTTGCGCTGTGTCTCGGCGTCATCCTCTGACGACTCGGACTCGGACTCTGAGTCTTCCTCCTCCTCCTCCTCTTCGTCCTGGGGCTTGGGTCTCGAGGGGAGGGACCCTGCGGATTGTGCAGCCTCTCCCTTTGCCTCGTCGTCGCTATCGGCATCCCAGCTGTCCTTGACATCCTCGTCTGACGCAGCGGCAGCCTCCCAGTCGTCCATGACCTCCTCATCGGCGGCGGCCTTGGCCTTGGCAGCGGCCTCTGCCTCTGCCTTCTCACGGGCGACGCGCTCCTTCTCGGCAGCCTCCTTGGCCGCAGCTTCGGCCTGCACACGTGCACGCTCGGCAGCCTCGGCGAGTTCCTTCTCCTCGTCCACCTTGTCGGCCTTCTTGCCCTTACCCTTCTTCTTGTCGAAGGCGGGCTTCTTAGGAGCGGGAGCCTCGCCGTCCTTGAGACCGCCGACCTGTATGCCGGCAGCCAACATCTGCTGGAGCTTCTTCTCGTTGCGTGCCTTCTCCTCCTTCTGCGCCTTTGTGAGATATTTGCCTTCCTTCTTGAGCTGCTCGATCCTCTCCTTCTCCTTCTGCTTCTTGCGGGCCTTCTCCTCCTCCTTCCGCTTGACCTCCTCCTCGAGCTTGCGCTGCTCTTCCTCGAGGCGGGCGCGCTCCTCGGCGTCGAACCGGGCAGCCTCTTCTTGTTGCTTCCTGAGCTCTTCCTGTTGCTTCTGGAGCATCTGCAGGTGCTTGGGCAGCTTCTTTCCAGGCTTGGCAGCCTCAGGTGCGGGCTGCGGTGCGGCAGCAGCAGACTCATCCTTCTTCTCCTCGGCGGGCTTCGCAGGCTGGGGCTTGGCCGGGGCGGTTGTCTTCTTCTTGGCTGCCTGCAAGTAAATCTGTAAGTACTTGCCCTCTCTGTCTGGTGCCTTAGGATGCAGACACCAACAAGAAGGATTGGGGTCATGGGCGTCTTTAGCATACCTGCTCCTTCTTGCGCTGCTTCTCCCTCTCCTTCTTGAGCTTCTCCTTCTCGGCCTTTGTCAGGACCCGGCCAGATGCGTCGACTTCATCATCACCACCTGCCTTTGCAGGTGCTGGCTTGTTGGGCTGCTGCTTGCCCTTGCCACCCTTGCCCTTCTTGTCAGGCAGGTTCCACTCGTCATCCATAGTAGCCTCCTCAGGTGCCTTGCTGGTCAGGTCTGCTGCTGGCTCTGCACCAGGGGCATCCTCGCCCTGGACAAAGTCCTCTGCCAGGCCCTTCTTCTTCCTCTTCTCCTTGTTCTTGCGCATGATGGCCATCAGGCCACCTGCTGCAGGCTCATCATCAGCTGCAGCATCACCATCTGCGGCAGCCTCAGTGCCCTCGGCGGCAGCAGCGTCGCCAGCTGGTGCGATGCTCTCGCCGAGCTCGGCCTCCCAGTCATCCTGGGCCTTCTTGTTCCCCTTCTTCTTGGGCGGCATCTTGTCAGGCGGATCTTGTTGTGTCTAGATGGATGTGGGTTTCTGTAGTTGTGGGGGGGAGGAGGGTTGAAGGAGGGGGGGTGGGGGTGTTTGTTGACGACGAAGTGCTGCCTTGAAGGTGTGTGAACAATGGCAAGATCTAAAACTGCCCGCCACCAAAGCTGCGAAAGTGCTGCTTTGCTACTTTCTGGGTTTGTGTGGGGTAATATTTTTTTGGTAGTGGAGTGGCAAGGGCCAGGGTAGGGTGACCTGGGCTGTTGCTGGCTGTGTTTGGCCTGGATGGGTCGCAGCAGTGGCACTGGTCAGTGAGTGATCAGTGATCAGTGGTCAGTGGTTAGTGGGTGGGCACTTGGATGTTGCAGTGGGGTTCCAGGGCACACAGCACCGTGCCCCCCCCCCCACTATGCACACAGCACCATCCAGCCACTAACTTGAGGCAGAACGACAGCAGAGGGTGATAGCCAGTGAGAGCAGGAACCAGCAAACAACAGGAGCTACAGTGATTATAGGGTGTTCAGCAGGCCCAGCTTAGCGCTGAAGGACTTCCTAGCATCACCACCAACCACCATGAATCCTACCGTGCATTTGTGTTCTTAGGGATGGATTCAAATTCACCAACTAATGTATTATCGTCTTCTCTATGCAGCTGAAAGTCTTCATTGTCTATCTGTACCTGTACCTTTCATGAGTAATATCATCATAAAATTATAAATGCAGAATTCATCATCATCATAGTCGTCATTATATAGCTCCCAAGGCCTCTCCCCATTGTCCAATAAGTCCCAGGTTTCCCATGACACGCCATTTATCAAGCATTTCTTTTGACTTTTATGTCAGACAGATTACCTGTCTGGAGGATGCATCAGCTTCTTCTTCTTCCTCCTGGAGAAAGCCTTCCAGGATCTAAAGGTTCACCCTCCCCCCTCTTCTTCATCCTTCTCCTCCTCCTCCTCCTGCGCCTCATCATCATCTCCAAAAGGGACCCTGACAAAAGTCTCGCGAGAGAGTGGACTCCGGCCCCTCCCACGCCTCGGATCACCTCCTGTTGACGGTGGCATGAGGAGGCTCGACTGCCCACTCCTCCTCTCCCTCTCAGCGGCGGCAGCACCACCGGCAGGGGAACTTCTCCCGCCTCCTTCAGCCTCGAGTCCAAACTCTGTCCTCGTTGGCGTCGTCCCACCCGTACCCAGTGCATTCACTGGTGTACCGGGCAAAGTCTCGGCATATCCAGCCTCTTGCATCGCCACAGTCTCCATATCCGAATTCGAGTCCGCAGTCCGAAGGAGGTTGTCGTCGTACGCCCTTCCTTGTTGTTGTTGATGCTGCTGCTGGCTTGTTCGTGGTCTCGGCCTCGGCGCCTGGACCCGCGTCGTCATGTACGTGCTGACCTGTTTCGCGTGCGCCATCTCGTATTTGCGCCTGTCCTCGTCGCTCATGAACGGCAGCTCCTCATTGCTCACCTGCGCAGGCGCCCCGCTCGGCATATACACTGGTGAGCTCGGCTCGTCCCTGTACGGCACCGCCGCCATGTAGCCCTGTGCACGCGTGTACGTCCCCTGTGTGTTGGTCGACCTTGTCGTGCTGTTATCATCCGAGTCGCGCCACAGCTTGTCGCCTCCACTGTCCTTCTTCTTCAACGGCGCCAGTGGGACTCCCTCTTCGTCCTCCTTCGTCCTCCTCCGCCTGAAGTCGCCACGCTGCTGCTGCTCATCACCACCTGTAATCGACGAGGAAAAGTCCCCGCTGCCGCCAGAGTCACCTGCTGGGTCGAGGTACCTATAAAACCCGCCCGCTGTCCTCTGCGGCGCGGCGAACAGTCCCTCGACCTGCGGTGGCGGCTGCAGCACACTGCGCTGGCGACCCAGCCCATCCCGCCTGCTGCTCCTGCTCTTGCGCCTGCTGGCACGCCGGAATCCTCCGCCTCCAGGGGCCCCTCCGAGATGATGGCCAGTCTGGTAGTGGGGCTGGGCCTGGACCGGCTGGGCCTGGTCGCTGTCAACATCAATCATCTCGCCATCGCCGACCCTCGCGGCCTGTTCCTCCCTCTGCGCAATAACAGCAGGGATAAACGTCTCCGGCACGACGTTCAGATCGTCACCCGTCTGCTCGGCGTGCTCGATGGCCTCCTGGACGGTGGTGTTCTTGTCCGCAGCCCCAGCGTCAGCCCTGGGCCCGCCCCAGGTCCTCTGCCCGGCCGTGAAGATGCCGTAGACCATGTAGTACCAGTTCATGAACGGGTTGAGCACAAACATCATGGGGTACAGCCAGATCTTGTACCTGCGCAGCTTGGCGCCGAAGTAGATCATCATGAGCCAGTTGAGGCCCAGCGAGATGGCGATGAAGCCCACGGGCAGGTCGTTGATGGACTTCTCGGTCGACAGCAGGGCGAGCACCATGATGAAGAAGAGCAGGGCCGTCGTGCGGATCGTGTTCTGGCAGAAGCGGTACGCGACCAGCACGGGGTACCGCCGCCACAGCCGCCAGTCGGTCAGCATGCAGGCCTCGTTGGTGATGAAGCCCAGGAACCAGCGCCTCCTCTGCTTCACCAGGGACTTGTACGTCTGCACCGCCTCGGTCTTGCAAAACGCAGACGTGCACATCTGGATCTGGTACCGCTTCTTGGCCCCGATCATGAAGAGGTGCGTCAGGTAGCGGTCCTCGCCCAGGTGGTCCTTTGCAAAGTCAAACAGGTCCTCGCACGTCTCGGCCTTGTCGGCAAAGTAGTACTTGGCCATGCGCCGGAAGGCGCTGAAGCGCAGCATGGTCAGCGCGCCCGGGAGGCAGGTGACGGACCCGCACCCGGACTCGACGGTGCGCTCAAACAGCTGGCCGTGGATGTACTCCATGTCCTGCAGCAGGGTGAGGATGCTGTGCTTCTTGGTCGTCGAGGTGATGACGCCCGTCATGGCGAGCATGTTGCGCCTGTTTCCCGGCGAGAACTCCATGTCGTAGAGGAAGTTTTGCAGGCACACGCGGTCCAGGATGCAGTCCGAGTCGATGAAGAGGATAAAGAGGTTGTCGTTGCGCTTCAGGTAGTCGTTGTACACCCGGTCGATGAGCTTGAAGGTGGCCTTCTGGCAGTTGCGCTTGCCGCCGTGGGGAAACCGCGAGACGGTGATGCGGGCGTCCTTGTAGGCGACGTCGATGCTCTTGGGGTACGACTCGAGGGTCAGGGGCACCCCGAGCCTCTCGATGCAGTTGAGGTACAGCTCGTCCTCCTGGTCGCCGTCGAAGGACAGGAAGACGTGGATGCAGGACGGCGGGTAGTCGCACTCGACCACCGAGTTGACGGCCGTGATGAGCACGTCGAGGTCCTCCTTGTAGCAGGGCATGACGATGACCACCTTGGGCGCCGAGTCCTCGTCCAGGAGCTGCTTGATGCGCTTGGTCCGCCCGAGCTGGTGCGTGACGAGGTAGTACACGCAGAAAAGCCACGGGATGGTCAGCAGGCCGGCGAAGGACCAGAACGCGAACCACATCAGCACCGACACCATCTCGTCGGGCCAGTAACGGACGATCTGGCTGGGTAGCGGCAGGGTTACCACCATGATTGGTAGGAAGATGACCCTGTGAAGCAAGAAAGAGAGAGAGAGAGGCCTCTTGGTTAGCAATCGACTTCCTCATCAGAGAAAGGGTAGGTTTCCTGAGACGTACCTGAGGAGTAAGAAGCCGACAGAAATAAGCACTGCCAGGATGTTGACTGTCCAGTGCTCGGATTTCCTAAACACCTTCCACAGGCAGTACATGAAGGCACCGATCCATAGGAACCATTCTAGAAGTGCTGCCAGCATCACCAGGCCGACAATGGCAGTGTAGACAATCTGAATACATATATATATTTTTTTTGGTTTAGTCAGTTGATTTCGCTGCTGCGTTTGACACCGGAGAGGGGATTGGGTTCGCTGAAAGAGACAGGACAGCCACTCACGTCCTTGACTGCCCACTGCAAAGCCATCTTGACGACGATGGTGACGAACCCTCCGGCTCAACCAGGATAAGTATTGTGTGCTTGCTGGCAGACACCAAGATCCCAGAAGCGGAGACAAGAAGAGAGAAAGGGTTGCGACCACCCTTAGTAAGAATGTCTAGAGCAGCTCACAAAGCCACACACTCCCTGGTAGAAACGACAGATGTTCGATCGAGCAGAGCCAGTCGTGTGAGAATGAAACGCGGCGGGCATATGCAGCAGCAGCGCAAGGGCATGTTTCCCTGCTGCAAAGAAATTCAAACTCCCACGCCTTTAGATAAAGGTAATGGGATGAGAGGAGAGAAAAAAACACCGGTCGTTTGGAAAAGAGTGAGCACGACGTCGGGTCAAGGGCAGCTGGGCTGCAGATCTCCCCCCTCAAAAATTGTGGCTTTTTTCTTCTTCGCTGCTCGGGTGCTTGCAGGAGAAGAAAGGAGGAGGGGGGGGAGAGGTGTGCCCGAAAGACCAGTGAAGGAGGAGATGTGCTGCAAATGACACACACTCGGGATTTTTTGTCTCACAGGAGAGAAAACGCTCGCGCTTGACCCTTCTTCAACGTTATGGAAGCCCAGGGAAGAAAAAAAACCCCCAAAGAAAGAATTGATAGGAGGCGACGATGAGCATGGGATTCTTGGTGGCCGTCGTGAGCAGCGAAGGTTCGCCTGGTGCTGAGGTGGGCGCGGATGGTAGAACGTCACCTTCACCGACAATCCATATGTGTGTGGATGTGCAGAGAGATTCAGACAGAGATTGACATGGTGCGCCGCCTTCGATTGCTCCCCTCCCAAAAAAAAAAAAAAAAAAGAGTGAAGGTAATATTTTTTTTTTTTTTTTGCCCCTGCCGGGTGGGCGCTGTCTCAGAAAAAGAAAAATATGCCGAGGATGCGAACGAAGGAAGAAAAAAAAAAAAGGTGATATTGCGGCGGTTGGATGTCTCAGACTTTCAATCAGGTTTGCGCATGGAATAGATGAGTTCCCAACCTGCAAGCCCGTCATAAGAAACAAGTGAGCAATAAAACAGGGAAAAACCAGTGGCGGGCATCTAAAACAGCAATCTCAACCTATACGTTTAAAAAGAGAGAGAGAGAGAGGGAAAGCGTCGTCACATAAACATATTCTTGCCCGGTCTGGTCCACGGGTGTCTTCACGAGAAAGGGAGAAACCCCGAGCTGAGTGATAAAGAAGCACCAACAAGGTCGGTCGTAGTACGGTCTCCGACCCGCAAAATAATAATTAAAAAAAAGCAGAGGTCTGACCAAACAGACGTACAGTAGCAGCAAAAAAATCAGACCAACCTTGGAAAATGGAGTGCTCGGAGAGGCGGCGGCTGCAACTTGTCTCGAAGGATTCTCGTCGTACAACAAGAATCGAGAAGGGCCTTTGCAGTGTGTGTGGTGTAAGCTGGCTGCTGCACCTCGGTGGGGCAAGCAACCCCCGCGAACCTCGTGTTGCGAAAACCGGGCGCAACATGGCAGCAAATCAAGGGCCCGCTGTAGAGAAGCGCTCGCTGCTGCTGTCGCCGCCCTGGGGCCACACAGAACGAGGCCCGGGGCTAGAGGAGGAGGAGCTGGGCGCCTGGCGCTGGGTACTGCCGATCTGATCTGCAGTAAGCCAGCACAACAACGGATTGCCCGCTGAAGCGCACCTGTGAAGAGGGAGGGGAGGGGAAAGATCACCCAGAATTGAACTCGATTTGACCAAGATGGTTCCACAGCAGCCAGCGTGGGCGCGCGGCAGTGGTCACGAGTTTCAGCAGGAATCAATTCAGAGTCGATTGATCCAACGAGAATGGACTTTTCACCTCGACAGTTGTCAGATGTCTCAACATCCCATGTTGCGGTCCAGCTGCCGAGGACACAAGGTTCACCTTGGACACTACAAGCATACTGTAGTAGTAATGAAATGAAATGCCACATCATGGGCAAACACCACCACCGGCCAAGATAATTCAATCCTCACCATGGTCAGACTTGTGCTGATGGCCCAAGGGCACACACACGAAAAGAAAAAAAGAAGAGATGGCGCACAAGAAGATCGGACGAGGTAGTCGCATGTCGTATCGCCCTCCCCTTTCCTTTCCCACGTGTCCATTCGTGCCAGCCTGGGTCCGCGAATCCCGTCTGGTCCCACGACCACAAGAGTCCAGCAACGTCAGCGATGCCTGTTGCCTGTCTGTATCACAACAATCCGTCGTCTCCTCTCCATGAACGCTGCAAACCCGGGCTGCAAGCCTCCAAAATTCACAAATGCCGTCAACAAGGGCGTAACCGTCCAGACAGGTAGTAGTGCTAAGCCTTCTACATTGGCCCTGCTGCGAACTATGACTGGTCGCCGCAGAAATCTTCATCCTCTCCGGAATGGGCAGATGTGCAACAATGCTGTAGGGCTGGCCTCGATTGCAGGAGCGACAGCTATAAAGGACTACGCGAGTCGACTGGAACATGAGGACATATTGACGGAGACAAATGTCAAAGAATCAGTCCAAATTGTTGCGCTACCTCCCCCGACCCCGGTCCTCCCCATGTGAGTTGAGCATCAGGGATCTGACGCCTACACTCTGAGCCAAAACAGCCAGTGCAATGCCAAGAATAGTTGTCGAGAAGAATGGTCAAAATGATACCGCTGTGGCGCAGCGCCCTAACTAGTTTCCTGTCAAGTTCCAACGCAAGACCCAGTCTTGTCGAACACGGTCTCTCGTCTTCTTCTTGCCCGTAGTGCCACCGTTCAGAAGGCTCGGTGTCCTGCATGTGGTGACGGTTCTGGACTGCACGACGGTATCCTGTGTGCATTGGACGACCTCGGCTACTTGACTAGACCTTTTGTTGATCATGCCTACGAGTCTGCAGTGCATGGTACGTCCAGAGCATGCTCTGCAACAAGCTGAACAGCCCCTCGTCCCTATGCTTGACGCCGTCGTGCTTTCTCTGTAGGACCCGAGTCGCTCGCACGGCTTCATGGTCTATGTTGTTCCGATGGCGGCCTGGGAATGTGGTTTGTTGCATGTGATGGGCATCGTGCAACTCCAAACGGCAGCTGGACGCAGCTGCCGGCGAGAGCCTTTCTCAAATGATTCGACGGATCAACCCGACTGTAACAACTTGCTTATCAGGTCCTATATCAGATGCCGTAGCCCGGTATGTCAGCAAAATGATCTCGTCCATATGCGGCTGCCGGGAGAGGCAGCTCGAGAAAGAGAGAAAGAATAAAAAAGGTTTCATCTCGATCGATATCCTGGTTTCTGTCGAGGGCGGCGGGGAAATCTTGAATGCGGACGCGACATGGCCAGGTCGCTCATGTCTTCCTGTGATTCGGTGTCCACATCCAGATGAGCCTGTCTTCGGCCTGGTTCTGACAGTCGCTTTGGCGACCGTCGGCCCTCGACCGTGCCAGGAACATCGCCGGACTTGTCTGCGCACAACGAGGTCTCGTACCACTCAAAGTCTTCGAACTGAAGTCTCCTCCCGCGTTGAGCCTGGCCTTTGGCGGGCTTCTCAGGCCGGTGATTGTGATGGTGGGAAATGGGCTTGCTCTCATGATCTGTGAGCGATAAGTGATTAGACTTTGTAGTGTACCGATACCACCTGGTGACTGTAGAATGCTCACCATCCTGATCATCATTCTCGCGGAGGTCCAGGTTCAGAACAAGGTTCTTGATCCTCTGCTGTTCCTCACGCTCCGCCTGTTGCTGGTTCCTCATAGCAACTGCAAATTGGGAGTCGGTAGGTAGTTCAAGCGTTCGGGTCTGCGGCTGATTAGGTATCGTCCCCCATATAGACGAGAGAGATATACTTACCTGCTGCTTGTTGCCCTTCTTGGTAAGTACTGAAAACGCCATTTTGGGAGCCGGGGCCTCGGCGCTGCCATCAGCTTGGTCGGCTGTTGCAACAGGCTCCCGCGGTCTGGATCGCACGGGCAGCGCGACGTCAAACACGGTGCGACGCTCGAGCTTCCGGGACTCCAAGCTCTCTGACATCATCTTGGCGTACTCACGCTCGAACTCGGCGTCTAGCTCTGGGTCAAACTCTTCTTCTTGTCGAGTGACAATGATGGCCTCGTCATCTGATTCCCCCTGACGAGGACTGCCGCTCATCGTCCTCGCCGTCATCATCGGCACCTTCTCCGTCGTCGGATCCGCTGTCATCAGCATCACCGTCGGCATCAGCATCCGCCATTTCGTCCTCGGTCGAGGGCCCGCTTGGCTCGTCGTCTTGCTCTTCAGCCTCCGGCTCCTCCAGGCCCGCGGCTTTCCTGTCCTGAGCAAGCACCAGCTGGAACGCCTTGCTGGCCTCCTCGAGGTTGGATGCAAGTTTCCACTGGGGCCTGGTGCCTGTATAGACATCGTGGACAAGGAACTCGATGTCCATCGGCAACGGGTTCTTGGTGAAGATGTAGTACTGGAAGAATGAAAGAAAGTAGTCCAGCTTCTTGCCTGCAGCTCCCTTGTTGAAATAGACACCAGAGGCCTCGAGGATGAAGTAGATGAGCCGGATGCGGAAGTAGTCGTCGGGCAGGTCGAAGGGGTTCAGACGTCCTGGGGCTGGAGGGCCCCCGTGGCCAAATGTCATGATCTTGTACATGACATCAAAGATGACCGCATGCTCTACGAGTCGGTAGTTGTAGATCTCGGCCAAGTACTTGACCTCGGCGATGCGACGCTGGTTGTTCTTGAAATCATTCTGCTCTAGACCAACGCATATCGACTCGATGACATTGTCAATGACCCGGACAACGAATTCGGTTCGATACCTGTAGAGGTGTGCCAACAGGGATGCGAGCAGGTGGATTGTGCTGTACTTGACCTTGCCGGGCTTGGAGAATGCCTTCTCGAGAACCTGCCGGACCTGGAGACTGGTTGTCAGCACACCACCTCTTGTAGCAGTCGGTTTAACACGTACCTCTGCCTCTTCCCAGTGCATCCTGCGAATCTGTCTCGCGATCTTATCGAGAGTACGTTTCGACAGGTCAACGTAGAGTAGCTTTCTCACGAACAGCTCCAGAGGCGTCCGTTCCTTCTGCTGAATGGCAGGTCTCTCAGGCGGGTCGACATAGTAGATGGCGTTTTCGATAAGCATCCGCTCAGCTGGCCCGATATGCTGCACCGACTTCTTCCGCTGGAGGGTATCCATAAAAGAACTCATCCGCGGGGCGGTCTCGGGGTTGCGAAGGAGGTAGCGGCCACAGTTCTCCAAGAGATCGCAGATGATCTGGATGTTCATCTTGGAGAAATCATCCAGACAAACCTTGAGGCAGTGGAACACGGTGTAATCCGGCACATTTCCAAACTTGGTCAGCTCAGCAAGGTAGCGGATGTTAGAAATCCGAACCTGCGCGAGGAACTCTTTACTCTTGCGAGCCTGGAGGCTACGGAACTCTGCGTCCAGATACTCAATAACGCCCTTTGGGATATCAGGCATATATTGTCCAAGGGTAGCGATCAGCCTGGCCCAGGACGGCAGGAGATCGCCGCGGTTTTTGGGCACGTCCGTGAGAGCCTTGATCAGGCGGTTTCGGGATGCTTTGGAGTTGAGAAAGCAGAAGTCGATGGCGGTCTGGTCGATGATCTCCTTGTGGGTGAGTTCTGGGAGGCGGAGGATGATGGCATCAACCTGGGCACCAATGGTCTTGTTTGCAATGGCAGTCGACTGGTCGTCCAGGGAGGCATCGACGGGCTTCGAGGCCTCGCCGTTCTCTGCAGGATCGGTCTTTTTGCCAACTGGCTCATCAGCCTCGGCCTTCTTCTTCTTGCCGTCCTCGAGGAGAATTCCTGGCACTTTGCCCTTCAGGTCGGCTAGATTTTCGTAGAAACGACGTTCCTCTTCGTCCTGCCAGATACCTGCCCCATCGCCCTGTCCCCGCAGGTATTCGCCTGCCTTGACAATACCGATGGATCCATTGGTAGTCGCGTTCGAACCGTCGCCATCCTTGAGCTCTGGCATATCAAGGCCCAGAGCATCGGCAAGGATCTGCGCGTTGGCAACCAGCCGCTCTTGGGCCTTGACCTGCTTCTCGAAGTTTGCCTGGCGGTCTTCGAAAACCTCTCCTGACTTGACATATGCCTCGGCGTTCCGGCGAGATTGGCTAAAGATGGCCTTTTGATCGCGGACTAGATGCGCCTTGACATCCTCAAAGTACCGCTTGAGGATGTTTCTGAACCGCTCCTGTACTTCAGGTGCAATCAGAGGCGGGTCGTCGGTGGGCATATCGCCTTCGTCTTGCTCAGCAGAGCCTTCAGCAGACTTGCCCGCGCCCTCATCATCTATGGCCCGTCGGCCCTCGGTGCCAGCAGACCTTCCGACACCCAAGATGTCCCAGCTGAAAGTCTTGACAAAGGTAACAAGCAGAGGAAGGTTGGCATGATCGCGATCATGGCCCAGCAGATCCTTCAGGACCTCCAGAGGGAAGGGCTCGGCACCGCCACCCTTACTGCTACGGGTCTTGAGCTCTGGAGTCTTGGTGGATGCTGCCTTGACGGTGTCATCAGGGATCACGTCTTCGAGGGTCCGAAGTGCGCCGACCAGCCACAACTCGGTAATGACGCGCAGGAGGGCCTTCTGCCGGATGGGCCGCTGTTTTTCCTCCTTTTCACGGACATCAGGCGGCAGGCTCTTGAGATAGCTCTTGTCCAGGGTGGCAATGCCGCGGCCCAGCTGCCAGCCAAGCTGCATGGTGAACTCCTCCGGGCCGAAGCGCTGGTGCAGAGCACTGACAATTTCCACTCCGGCCTCGACATCTCCTCCGGTGGCCTTGAGCTTGGTGAGACCCTCGTAGCAAGCGGAAATGATCTCGGACAGATATCTATGCAGGCTAAGGGTTCGGATCTCCTGGATGAAGGTGGGCAGAGTGGCGGCGGTGACAGCTGTGCGCAGTCGCTTGATAAAAGCAGTGTGCTTGGCCAATTTCGAGTCGAGAGACTTGCTGACTTGGAAGAGATCTACCCGTGGCAATCCCCGAGAAAAGTCAGCCATCGTGACAGCAGGACGCCACCAAGCAGAGAACGACAAGGCACTCACCAGTCTCCCCAGCCCATGCGCGCTCGTTCAAGGAACGCAATTCGCCTGTAGTTGCACACACAATGTCAGCATTTGCTGTATACTCCACCTCTCAACTGCCCAGCTAAGGACCCCGCCGCCACCACCTTCCCTGTTCTCATTGAGTGGTTTCAAGGTGCTCACGTTTTCTAGCGCGATCCATGTTAGATGGATCGCGGTGCGGTGATTGTAGTAGATGTGAAAAGATGTCTTGCGAAGGGCTACATTCGTAAAATGATCATGGGCCGGTCTAACTAAGGGTTAGACAGCCCAGAGCATTGGAAGCGACAGTCGGCGTCAACTTCGGTAGGCATCGGGGAGACCAAGGCGACCAAGAGAGCCTTGTCACAAAGGCACCCTCAGGCTGACTGGAAATGCGGTTGTTTCTTCGTGGTTCTTGATCGCAGGGAGGACGGAGAGCGAATTGGATGTCGGTATTCGGGAGGAAAAAGGAAAGAGCTGGACGGTTGCCGCGCTTTGGTCCACAACTGTCTGCCTGCGGAGAGAAATTGTTGCCGCCGGTGTGGCTCGCTGACGGGGGCTGCAAGAGTTGTAGTGGGAAGGAGAGCGTTCAATCCAACGGGACAGAGTCAGGATTGCGAACCTGTCGTTGTCGGCAACCCGGATGCACGTGGAGGAACCTTACAAGGTGATGACGGTAACGGGCGCCCTTACCCAGGCACGCCAGGCCAAGCGCTATTGGAGATCGCAAAAGTGCTGAAGCGGCAGGCCCAGGTGCAGAGGGCGTCTGGTTGGCTGAGCTGCTGATGTTGGAGGGGGACCTAGCTCCTCTAGTGGTGGGGTAAGCTCTAGCAGCTACAGCTAGTACATTGGTACCACACTGACAACACCAAGTTTTTTGTGGATATGTACCTTGAAGTAGTGACTGACTGAATGACTGGTTGACCTCAGCAGCTTCCATTCATGTTCACGAGAGCAGCCTTGTCACTGCTCAAGTTTTTCACCAGCTGCAGCTTCTCACCCTCTATAGCAATTTTCTGCCGTTTCCGTGCCTTCTCTGTTTGCTTTTTCCTTCGGTCTGTCTTACCTCCGCATATTGCTACGGAATCACCAGATAGGCTTCCGAGCAGTCCTTGCCTCTACGGACTACACAGACCGAATTAAACCTTCTTCGCCCACACGAGAAATGGACACCCCAAGCTGTCTGCCTGTTTTGCGCACACCGATACCAAATGAGATCTTGCTCTCTGTCCGAGGGGCAATTACGTGTAACAGTTGATATCAAGCAAGACAGCAAGGATCAAGAACTTGAATTTGTAAGGTATGTAATATGAGTCCTGAATGAATGCATCGTTACACTTCAGTAGTTTTCATCCTACAAAGTTTGTCCCGTCATTCATCCCCGTTCGCCAATCTCCCTTCAATGCACAAAAGCAGACGAGAAAAAGGATGAAAGGAAAAAGGAAGAAGAAGAAAAAAAGAAAAAAGCGGCGAAAAAGGTAACTTCAGAGCCGAATACAACCAGAAACCCCAAACCTTGCTGCCATTATTTTTGTCCAAAGTACCCGCTGACAGAGATCAAAGTGCCAAAACAAGGGAAGACCACAGAGTGCCATGGGCAGAACACGTGGCAAACAAGAGAAAGAAGAACAACAGAAGAAGAAGCAAAGGGAAAAGAAGAAGGGGAAAAAAAAGCAGGTAAACTGGCCCTTGCCGTCATGTTGCAGCTGAGCTGAGAATGCCGGATCAGAACACCAAGAAAGTCCCAATCATGCTTGACGGTCTAGATTAGAAATCGCCCCCGCTATGCAGAACATGAACATCGTAAATCTGTCGTGAACTTGATAAATCGTAAAGTCCTTTGTGGCAAGGTGCTATGCATGGATTGAAAGTCTTATCCTGTTTCGCCCAAGTCATGTCGTGTCATCGTTCAGCACCACCGACAGCCGTCTGTTGAGCAGTCCTTCCGGCCAGGCTGTGCATCAATAATAAGAGCCAACGTGGCCATAGTAGGGGCTCGGGTGCGGTATACGCCCATAAGAGCGCCTACGCTCCCGCTCCGGCTCCACGGGCCCTGGAGTGCGACGATCAGCTCTGGCCGGTGCGTAGCTGGGTGGCGTCCTCCTGCCGGGCAGTCCTCTTTCCATATGGCCCGACGCAATCGTCGGAGCGCCTTCGCCGCCGCCACCTAGCCTACGTTTTGGCATGGGCTGACGGCTGCCACCGAGCGCTGAGAGCGGAGGGTCACGGACGCCAGGCTCGTCGTCGGCGGGAAGGGTGAATTCGACTAGCGGGCACAGGGTCAGTTGAGCACGATCAAGAGGGAAAGAGGAAGCACGAGACTCCCCATACGAACCTAGACTGTAGAAATACTGGAGCACCTCTGGGTAACGTTGTACAGAAGCCTGCCAGTCCTCATCAATGCCGAGCTTCAGCGCCTGCTGAGCGGCGTTGAGATCTTCCGGGTGTGGTGGCGCATTGTAGTAGGTCGCAGCATGGTGGGTGATGCGGTCGATGTGGGCCGTATGGGCTGCCTTGCGCCTGTCGGTCAGCAGGCGGAAGTATTCGAGAATATAGTCTTGTGCGTGGGCCCTGACCCAACTCCTGCAGAGGGCATTCACGTCAGCTTGTCCCATGCCGAGGTCCTTAGGGATCCTACACCATTGTATCAGAGTCACAAAGGTGGGGAGGGGGGGGGGGGGGAGGGGGATAGAGAATTGTAAGACCGAGACTCGGATGAGAGAGAACGTAAAGGGAGCCTTACCGAATCTCGTTGTATATGTTCTGCATCATGCGTGCTTCGGCTTGACGAATAGCCGTCTCAAGGCCTTTCGCCTCGCAGTCACAGGCCATTGTTGCGGGAGCGTGGCATATTGCGCAGTCAGGGTCCATTTTGCCCTGGACTTTTCTCGTCACGAGCACCTGGTGGCGGTGATCCCTGATAGGAAACATGGTTCAGCAGGCGGTATCCCCCAGGAGGAAAGCAAAAAAGAGTGGATGGGAACGTTGATAAGGCGAGAGGAAAGGGCAAGTAGATTGCAGGCGAGAGCGAGAATGAGATGATAAGAACAAGACCCAAAGTGGAAATGAAATGAAGGTGCTCTGATCGTGCAAACAGTATTAATCTGCAAAAATGGTACATAGATATGTAAAGGTAGACACAGCTAAGACAACGACCCCGGAAAACTCATTACACTCGTTCATTACATGTCAGGCAGAAAAGGTATGAAGAAGAATGAGGCCAAATGGTGTTGGTAACCGGGGCAAGCTGGAGACGAGGAGACCTCAGAGGGAGGGGAGCAGAGATGCCGGAAGACGGGATCAGAGCTCAAGAGGAGAGATATAGCAGATAGTGTTGGAGAGAGACGAGGGAGAGGCGGGGGATATGTGGTTGACCACTTGGCGGGCGTCAGGAGATAGGAGGGCGCCGCGGTAAGAAGGGCAGGGAGAGTGGAAGTCGAATCGATCTCCAAGTCAATGCAGGCTGGCTGCGGGAGGTGCAGCGACATCGACCTAGAGACGCAGATGCTGGGTGATGGAGACGGACTACCACCCTCCATATGCTGGCAACGTGGGTAGCAGTAGTCAATTGACGTGTTGATTCCACCACGACATGATCCGTGCTTGTGAAGGGGGGGAAGGGCCTAAATGGTGGTAATGGTATGTGGATCGTGAGGTGAGTGGTCGGAACGCATTTGACAGAGTCTGCAAGACAGGTGATGCCTCCACCTCAAAAGAGGAACCTTGCAGAAGAAAACCCTCCCAGGCCCTGCCTGACATGCAGATCTCGCAGAAGAATTGAAAAAACACGTACGGGTCCGAGATTGTTGTGTTTATTGCAGCTGTGGATGCTGTGCTGTTGTGCTGCTTGCTGCTGCTGCTGCTACCAAAGAAAGGGGAAAAGGAAGCCAGGCACAGTAGCAGCAGTGAGGGACGCGCGAGAAGGTGGGCGAGCGGGAGTTGTGTGAGAAGTCTAGACGAGGTTTTAATTCTTGCCCTCTGGGGCGCTCGGGTTCTGGGCTACCCACATTAGCCTTGGGGAAACGTGTGTCGTGGCTCGAATGCGGACGAGAGGTGTCGCGACCATCATGCAGCATCCAGGTTCCATGCTGCATATGTCCAATGAAAGAGGGCCCCCTTCTTGGGTTTTTGGGCACCGAGCGGGTCCAAACGGTCTTCAGAGGAGACTGGCCACCCGAGAGGCGTTGCTTCTGCCAATCCCGCCTGCATCATGGGGGTATGAATATCACCCTACCTTCCGCGCCCGACCGCAAAGACAGCCTGAGCCTGCATGGTAATCAATCAATTAGAGGCGCGTGCTCAAACGGAGAGGTCACGAGTACAATTGACATTCTCCTGAGATCAATCCCGATGTGGCCATGTCTGTGTGCAGACGAGGAACCGAACCCCCGTCTCAGACCCTTGGGCGAGCGAACTGCTCGGCAAGACCCGATACGATAAGAACCCAGGACCTTGGATCCCTTTCCCATTACTCTGCCGAGCATCCTCGTCTTGTTGGGAGTGCTCGAGACATTCTCGACGAGACAGTGCCCTGTTCAACAGCAAGCACACCGCCAGATTTCGGCCGGGTCAAGGCTGCCAGGGAGACTGGTCTAGGGTGAGACAGACTACTAGCTGACGGTGGGATGGCCTGTCTGCCCGTGTGGCCTGGAGCAGCTTGTGTTTCCCCGGATGCATGGAAGAGGAGAGGGAGGAGAAGAGACCAGCAGGATGGCCCGAGTGGAGCGAGCGGCACAGAGCCGCATTATTGAGACGCAGAAAAGTCCGTGGCTGGTCGAGGTGGAACACACCCTGATCAGGAGCATCAATTCCGGGCGAACACTCTGCTTTTGCGAGAGTAGCAATGAGACACATTTGGCGAATGCGTTTGGCTGGAGGGTGCAGCGGGGGCGAATATCCCGTGTTCCAGCGTGTGATGAGGAAGCTACATTTGAGCAGATATCGTACATTGCATATCACACAAAAATCAGAGGAGTGGTCGACGGAAGGAAGGACTTGAGAGGTGGAAGGAAGCCCTGACAAGGATGGTGCGAAGAGGCGAGGAAGGGGGAATCTCTCGCCGAATCCTTGCACCCCTTGGGAGTGGGCGTAGTGCTCTTATCTTATCGTCACCGTACACCCAGAATTTCTCCAGTGACCTCACTGCTAAGGTTATCCAGCAGTCTTTATTTTCGGGCAGCCAGGACCTTATCCACAGGCGTCCTACGCGGCCAATTGCATTGCTGAAGGCCGACCATCTCGACTGGAGATGGCACCTCGCTGCGCACGAAGCTCACCAGCCTTCCTGCCCTTCCTCTACCCATCGCTATCACTCGCCAAGTTCTCTCCAAAGACAAGCAGGGTCGCCGAGGTCAGACGCCATGTGACCGAGACTGCGTCGGCAGAAACAAACTCGGCGTCAGTATCGTCGAGGCTGAACCCCAGCCCCGATGACTATTATATCACCAATTTTGCGGACAAGGCCAAGCTGAGCCTGTTCGCTGGTGCTGGTGGTAACGGCTGTATCAGTTTTGCCCGCGATGCCTACCTACCTGACGGGCCGCCGAATGGAGGCGACGGGGGCCATGGTGGCAACGTTTACATACAGGCCGTCTATGGTGAGACATCTCTCCACAAGCTGGCACGACGACAGTTCTTCAGGGCATCGAGAGGCACCAACGGCCAGGGAAGTAATAGGGCCGGGAGACGAGGCGAGGATCTCATCATCACCGTGCCGGTGGGTACCGTTGTTCGCGAGCTCAGTCGGGAGGATCCTGAAGCAGATGATGAGTTCCGCAGGCGGGCAGCACGGTCGCGTCGATACCTCGCCGCGCCAGGTGATGCTCAGTCGGAAGAAGCTCCGACAGCACAGTCTTCTTCCTCACCCGAGGATTCTCAATACGACAATCCTGAGATCGAGAAGTGGGTCTTGTACCCAGGCATATCCTCTTCCGAGAAGAGAAAAATCTGGATTCCCGACCTCCCCAGACGAGAAAAGCTCTTCGCCCAACCACCTGCGCCTATCCAGCTAGATCTGTCCAGGCCCACACGGAGGCCTATTCTGCTCGCAGCAGGTGCTCTGGGTGGGCTTGGGAATCCACACTTTGTCTCTAGAGAGGTGCCGAGACCGCTATACGCGACCAAGGGGGATAAGGCCGTCTCGATGAAGATCGAGCTGGAGTTGAAGCTTCTTGCAGACGTCGGGCTCGTGGGCCTTCCAAACGCGGGGAAGAGCACGCTCGTGCGAGCTCTGACCAACAGTCGTGCACGTGTAGGCGCATGGGCTTTCACGACTCTGCAGCCCAACATCGGTACTGTTGTGCTTGACAACAACCGTGGCAGGCCGATAGTCACGAGCTACCACCGGCAGGAGCCGGACGAGACCTGGGAGGGGGATGTGGACGTTAGGCAGCGCAAGAGGTTCACGATCGCAGATATTCCTGGTCTGATCGAGGGCGCTCACCTCGACAAGGGTCTAGGCATCGCGTTCCTTCGTCATGTCGAGAGGGCTGGCGTGCTGGCCTTCGTGGTTGACCTCAATGCCGGGAATGCCGTCAAGGCACTCAAGTCGCTGTGGAACGAAGTTGGCCTCTATGCACAGATGCGGGAGGAGGAGGAGCAGGACCGCGAACGCGATGCGAGGATCGAGTATGACCTCAATGCAGGGCTTGATGAATCATCGTCGAGCTTTGGCCAGGAATGGCCGATCCACTCCGAGTACCCGTCCGCGCCGGGCAACCAAAGGGGTCTTCACATTGCAGCCAAGCCATGGTTTGTCATTGCCACGAAGGGTGATCTGCCGGGCGCCAAGGAGAACTTCAAGGAGCTCCGGGAGTACTTGACCAGGGTGACCAACGGCGACGAGCCGCATCCCAGCGGGATTGAAAAGGCATGGACCAAGGACTGTGCGGCTATACCAGTCAGCGCCATCAAGGGACAGGGCGTGGACAGGATCATCCACTGGACCGTGGGGCTGCTGGACGATTAAGTTCGTCAAATTTCCGAGCAAACCTACCCCTCAAGCCAGCTCCGCTCCCAGGTGCGAGCCTGAGATCGGAATATCCCTTTTCGAGATAATGAGACTGGATTCCTGCCAACATAAGAAGATGAAAAATTCTGACATCGCATCATGAAACATTCCCAGGGCAGACGAGTCCAGCCGTTCCCCTCTTTCCAAACACCCATATCATCACTGCATCTCATCAAGCTCAGCCTCTAAAAAGGACCTCTCCCCACTCATCGGCGCACAGTTCCTACAGCCTCTGCGACTGCCCTCCTGAAATCAGCGTCGCTCTTGTTCATCTCAAGCTCCTCGATCTTGTTCTCATGCACGTTGTTTCCACGAGTAGGCTTCAACATGGGTATCGAGCCAGCGATGATCCCCAGGCTGCACTCAATGACGGTCCACATCACGATTTTGCCAGTGCTGTACAGGTAGTCGTCGTCTGAACTATACGCATCTGTGTATACGGTGCGCAGCACCGAAGCGATGGAAGCACTGTATTGTGACACATCAGTTGTCAGCTCACCGTCGAGACTCCACATTCGGGGCCAGAACAAAGCGGATGGTGGTGTGCAAAACTCACATGACACCGAAGCCCAGAGCGACGCCCGTCATGATCTTCGACTTGAGGGTCATTTCAGGACTCCACAGCAGGAGGGTCGAGATGGCCGCCATGGCGAGATCCGACACAACGTCAAACGCGTATCCCGTCTTGGCGAGGGCCACGAAGACATCCGAGTCCATGCAGGTCCCATTGCCAGTCCAGTTCGACTGGATTGGTCTGCACTTGGCCAGCAAAGTGATAACTCCTGCGACGCACAGTACGATGACGAGTGCGATGAGGGTCCAGATGATGTAGACGAATCGTCTTTCCTTGTCAACTCGCTTTAGAGTAAGCAGGATGCTGGTCTTGATGAACACGAGGCTTATCGTGTAGAACAACTGCCAGAGGAAGAGATACTGCAATAGCATTCTCTGTCAGATCAGGACGGCAGGCGACAACCATGGAGCCTAAAGAATGTACGACGGGCTTCATACCTCCTTGCCCTCCTGCTGCAACTCAGAGTTGAGCTTCGAGTCCGGCGATCCGATGCCGACAAACGTCCCATGCATCACGATGGCATTTTGCACCAGATTAACAAGCTACAAATGGACCAAACATCAGCCTTGCTTAGGGTTCTTCAAGCCCTCCGGTAAAGGTGGTGACATTGCCAGGAGCAGACTTGCCAGTGCGGTACACATGAGGTAGTCATCGTTGCCAAGCTGTTTGCTACGAAACCTCAGCCAGGTCCGAAAGCCCACTGCATTTGTCGAAAGAATAGTGAACGAGAGCGTAACGCCAAAGATGGCAGCAGCAAACTTCTCGGGCTCGAGGATATCCGCCAGATACTCAGAAGCGAGGGCCGCCATGTTGAAAGGACGAATGAGTGGAGGAGGGGGAATGAATTGGTCATGAACGAATGAGAGGGAAAGAGGTGAAAAGTGTGTGAGTGAATGAAGGAAAGAAACGAATGATGGTGGAATTGAGTCCCTTACAGTCCCTGCTGCAAGCTACCGAGACCAGAGCCGAGGACTGGATGCCAAAGGGGAGAGAAAGACTCTCTTCCCTGACAGGCAGCATGAGGATGCATTGCGTCTATTTAATGAGCCTGGAAACACATGCCATGCATCGTGGTATATTAACCCTTACTGCATTATAGCAGAAACAAAAATGGTATTAGGGAGGGAGTGTCCACTTTATTTGTCCCGGACGTCGTCCCCGTCCCTCCCCTTTTCCATCTCCAATACCTTGCTCCCGGCTCTTCGTTCTCCGCACACCACGCGCACAACGTTGATAGGCTTTTCATATCATCTCTCTGACCAAGATGCACAAACAACGGCAGCGACATGTGAGGGGGGAGCGAAGGTGGGGGTTCGCTTTAAATAGATGCATGGAAGCGCAACTCCGCTGCATTTTTATGGTGAACCACACTCTGGACAGGGGGTGGTTGCCGTGGGTCGATCCGTTCATCCTGTTTCGAAACACCCGCGCTTTATGCCGGGCCCCCGACCAGGGATCTGTGAGATATAAATCAGTTGATCTCCGAAGTCCAAGCACGGACCTTTACCCCAGGTTCGTGGCGGATGCCTCATGATGGTTTGAGCTTGCTTCGTTGCGATTGCCATGGCTGAGAAGCTTCCATATCCTTCAAGCAGAGGCAGCCTCGCCCTCCTAATGCGCAGTCTCTGATACGAAGGAAAGAAGTGAAAGAAAAAATCGGCCTATAATGGGGGCAGCGAAACACAAGAGCCCCTTGATTACCTTCCGGATCCAGTTCCCACCTGGATTGGCACTTCGCGGCCATGTTCAATCCGTTGCGAGGAGATTGTCTGCCATCTCTACTCGAGTGATTAAACATTGTTGACGCATATTCGTCAATGTCTCCACGGACCAACGCTCGCAGGATCACCAACCCATTGATCACTACTTATTCTAGTCAATAACGACGAGTCGCGGTCTAGATAATATAATTAATAATGGAAGGCTGGATTAGGCGGGCGCGCGACTGAGATGCACTCACAATATATGCGTGAGTATTATGCTACGCTTCAACACCAGAAGACTCAACTTTGTCTTAGAGAAGAAAGCCTTGATTTCGACTGAAGTCAGACATAACGGCTCCCTATGTGTACGAGAATTAGGTAAGTATTGAGACATCATGATGCAGGACCTATTGACCGCTATGCCTCGCTCGGATCCTCGTCTCCCTTTGGGATCAGGCACTGATGACCAAAGACCGTATTTTATAACAAAGCGAACATATACAAATGACTGTTGGTACGAAATCACCCAGATTGTCCGGTCACCTTCTTTTTGTATATCTTTTTAACCAACTAATGGTTCGATTGATCAACTAGTGCATACACGATAGTACTCTCCCATGCTGTGTTTGAGCCTGGGGCCTCAATCTCAAAGCGTGATATCACTATCGTGACGGAAAGACACTACGCCGAGAATTATCATCCGAACAAGAGTGTGAATCCGGGGACCCTTTGAGTCTCATCAGTCTTGACATCTGGTGGGTTACACAATGTGACTCGGGTCGAGTCAACATTCTTGGATCTGACCCCGATTGGTCGTGCGCAGAGCGGACAGCACAGGCTCGGTTGCGGAAACCCGGTTTTCTTTTTTTTTTCCGCCCCAATATGGGTAAATCTAGTCGGTGATTATACGTACCCAGCCTCTCCCACCTGTGTGCTGGGCAGCCTGCGGCAGTGTTTGCCAAACGGGCCGAGCCCGAACACCGATGCCAGGTGTTACCAGGATCTCACTGAGATCAGATACATCGTCCTTACAAATCACTACGCATACACACCTGATGTAATTACCGTGTATGTTGAACGGGGGCTGATGACTCGGCAGAACCTCAGCAGATTGTGAGATGAGCGTGCACAGCCTGGCCCCATTGAGTCTAGGATCAAGATGGGATCTTGGGGCCAGATTGATCGAGTGCCCTGACTGACGCCATGGGGTTACAGTGCCAACAGAAGGGACCTGGTGCCGCCGGGCTCAAGGTGCTGGTTGTCTGCCCTTCTTTTCCATCCCCCAGCCCCCACATCCCGAAGCCACCTGCCAGGGACCTTATATCTGTTGGGGAATGTTGCGTCAATGAGGCAATCGACACTGCGACATCATGTGATGCGGGTGAAGACGGCCGGAGGGTCTTGAAGATGCCAAAAGACTCTATTCGCCGCTGGCAAACATCCCATGATATTATGGAGATGGCGAGCCACAGCAGCTTACTTCCCTACACTTCCCTACATCTCTGATAAGAATCGTCTTGAGGGCTTATACTCTTCGAGGGCAACTGATCATGCCAAGTTGAGTGATCCCGTGGAGAGCTCGGTGATTACATCGACTCGATGTCGACCTCGATCTAGAGGACCTGAATATGCCACAAGAATTTGTGATTCGTGCCGTGATGTAAGTAATGAATGACCTCAGCATAGAAAGGAAATATGTCATTCTGTAGGGTCCCAAATGAACCCTTCCGTCTTTCTTCGTCTTCGCTCCGGTCACGGTGAGCTCTAGTTCGGGTCCGAACGCCAGATCCTCATATTCCGATCCCGGAAGACCGAAGTCCAACCAAGGACGATGACAACATCGTGCTGCTGTTCATTTCTGCACATTGAGCGGTGAAACGGAAGCCCGAGTGTGGCTCTGTCCAAGGCTAGCTGTCATTTCTTCGTATCGACCACCATCTTCCAACAAACCTGTTGCTTCTTGTGGCTTATTTATAGCATCTCGTGCAGAAGCGGTGTGGGTTCACCACTCCAGTGAGAGAGAGAGCTTGGCGTCTCGATGATCTCCAGAAACGGGCTCTCCCGCTGCTTAGCGGGCTTGCCCTTGACTCCAACCTGCCGTAGAAGCCGATGTGTGTGCCCCATATTACTGTAGTAGCTAATTTATTTACATGCTAGTCGGCAAAGCTGTACCATAGTATGCTTATAATCATGATGATAATAATAATAATAATAATAAAAACAGACCATCATTGACGCTGGCCTGGTTATGAGGGCTAAATATAGACACCCATGACGTACCAAACTAGCTGACCGTTGGCCGTGAGGGGGTGGCACGTGATGACCCTTCTGACCTGCAGCAGCAGAGGCACAAGTCGAGAGGAAACTAATATTTCGCCCATCTAAGGGTGCTCCCATCATCCACACTAGTTACTGGATCAGCCAGCCGCATTCTGATTCTCCGGAGACGGGGCAAGCGAGGTACAGTAGGTGTCTTGAGAAGAGCTGTCAGAGCGTGATTTAATTACACAGCACCACACAATGCTCGAGTAATTATTCCCTGCAGAGACACTGATGATTTCGTTATGAGGCTCCTCTCCAACCAAAATTTAAATTCCCCTTCCACCCCACTCCCTCCCAAGCCTTGACGACGCATGTGATAGGAGAAGGGCCCCGAGTGACATCTGTAAGCGAAACGCATTCATCATGTCAGTCCGCTTATGCAGCCCGTCTGTACTATGGTAGGAGGATACCACAGTGGTATTGGGACCATGAACCCCACCCCCCACCCACCCCGAGGAGAAAACCGTTGGATATGTGATATGACAAGAATGGACAAAGTGCGCTCGGCGCTGACTGCATGCATTGGGGCCCACCCACAGGATGGAACGTTGTGTATGAGCCAGAGCACCCTATTGGCCAGGACCACAGGCCAGTGACCAGCAATCCACCAATCTGACGTGAAACGTAGGAATACAGTATGCTGCCAACCCCCCGTACACCACAAAGCTGGTCAATGTCGTATTTGGACAGCGGTCTGATTCAGTCACACCCTCAAGTGACCTGTCACGGAAACGTTCTTTTCCTTCCTCTTTTTTTTTTTTTTTTTTGCGGGTTTCTTTTTCTTCTTCTTCTTCTTCTCTCCCTTCCGCCGCGGGCTTTTGCTCCTCCTGCAGTGAGCCAGTGGACCATGTTATGTGAAAGAAGGAGGACGACCCCGGTAGTTAAATCGTCTGATTAAGCCGTGTGCCCCCCCCCCTTCCCTCTCCTCTCTCCCCCCGTCCACTTTATGTCACATAGGAGGAAGCGGGAATCCTTCGAGGAACGGAGCCTGAGCAGCGGGGCAACCTGATCATCACCCGTAACGGCCAAGAGAGTTTGAATGTACTGACTACAGGCAGGGCCAAGGGTCGTGGGGGCTAAGGGAATCCTTCCGCTCCCATCCATCCTTAGGGCCAAGGTAGAGGCAGGCCTGCTCTCCCAAGGGTACTTATAGTCGGGGGCCTGTGGCATCGGCCTGGCGTTGGCTGTTCAGTCATCCAAGCACACACACACACACACACACACACACACACACACACACCCTTTTGCGGCCAACAAAAACTTTGCCGCAACGGCTAGAGCATTTCGCAGCTTGTCTATCTTGACCTCCTGCGTTGTCTGTCTGGGATTCGTTGCCTTCTTGCAGTCTTGCCTTGGGCTTGCGTGGAGCCCGGTTCCCTATCAGACCTCTTAAGCGCCCAGACCAACACGAGTCGGGTCCTTATTATCCTTTCTTTTTCTTTCTCTCTCTCTCTCTCATTTCTCTTTCCTCTGGATCCTACCAGCCGAAGGCGAGAAAAAAGAAACAGAGGAAGAAGAAAAAATATAAGCCGAACTGCGGAGACTGGCAGCGCGAACCCCCTCCCCCTCTGGGGTCCAGCGCCTCTCTCGCTCGGAATATCAATCACCACCAGCTTCAACAAGCCACAGCCCGGCAGAGATCCAACAAAGACATACACACACACACACACATACACACACATACACAATGGCATCAGATATTCCCCAGAAGGTACAATTGTCCTTCGAGCAGGACGACTGGGAGAAGCTGGGCATCACCCCCTGGTTTTCCTACAAGGTCCGACTGCCTCCGCGGCCACTGCCGCCCAACTCTGCCCGACCCCCGATCCGAACAAAACGCCTCGTCATACGCCCGATCCTGCCGTCTGACCTCGACGAGTTCTACGAGCTCCGGCGGATCCCAGAGACGCAGACGCACTCGACGTCGCGGGGCCGACCGGACCGGAGCCTGGACGAGACGCGCCAGAGCATCGCGCGGCTCCAGGCGCCGTACGACGAGAGGCATTGGTACTTTGGCGCCTTCCTGGCGTCCACCGGCGAGCTCATAGGCGAGGGCGGCCTCCCGGACACGGAGCACCAGCCCGTCTCGGGGTGGACCAGGTGTGAGGTCCTGATCAAGCCGAGATACTGGAGGCAGGGTTACGGGACCGAGTTCTTCAGGGCCGTCCTCGACTCGTGGTGGCACCTCCCCCGGGAGCTGAGGAGGCACCAGCTGCTGCCGTTCTGCATCGGGAACCAGGAGCCCGGCACCGAGGTCGCGGAGCGCCTCGAGCTGATCTGGGAGGCCAGCAACACGGCCGCCTGCAACTTCTTCCCAAAGGCCCTCAGCCAGGACCCGGTGTCACACGAGGGCTTCTTCACGAGCTTCGACTGGCGCGAGGGGCGCGAGGGCGAGCTCGTCCGGTGGGCCGGGACGATGGTGGTGAACCCGCTGCGGAGAGAACCAAGTTCCGACTCGGAGGAGGGTTCCGACTCTGAGGATGCCAATACTGATGATGACGAGGAGGAGGAGGTTTCCGAGTCGGAATAGGCGGGCGTCCTCTGTTTTTTTTTTTTTTTTTCCTTCTATTTTTTCTTCACACTTTTTTTTTTTTTTTTTTACAGGTGTATTCTTCTGTGTTTGGGCATGTGTATATGTCTTGAACTGTGTTATATTATTACTACCACCACTATTTATCTTCTCTAACTGCACACAGTACTGGAAGGAGGCAGCATCTTGGATTTTGGAAAGGGAGGCAAAGAAAGGGAGTTCGAAACAAGCCGCACCACCACTACTACTACAACTACTACCACCACTACTGCTACTATTACTACCACATACTACAGTAACCCGGGCGAATAAACTGCCGCGGATTCCGAAAGGAAAATATACCTTATATGGCATTGTACTTTATCACCTAGACCCCTGCTTTGAGTTACGAATCCTAGGGAACCAACGTGCATAGGGAGTACATACGTACGCCTTCCCAGACCCCCGCAATCATATGCAATAAGGTATTCATTAGTATATTACTACCTGGGTGCGGAATCTCGGCCGGCTCGCCCCACATAACTACCAGGAGGGACAGGAGAAAAGAGGAAGAGGGGGGGGAGGGGGGGGAGCCGCTGGAAGGGGGGAGTGCTGTATACTTAGTAGTACCTAAGTACATGGTTGGCTAACTAGAGTAGGAAGAAAACAGTATATGTCTGTGTTTATTAACCTCGAATATGAATATGTGCACCAACATGTTCCTGACGGAACGGGGCAGAGGCGGGTGCTTTACTAAGGCCCCCCCCAATCCGAAGATCATGCCACAACCGTTGGATCTGTAGGAATTAATATGGGCTGTGCCACACACACACTTTTCTTATCCTAATTCCCTGCTCAGTAATTAAAATCGTAAAGCCTTTGTAGAAATCTCCCATCACAATGTACATTGTTGTCGCCACGGCCAAAAGCTAAGATTTTTTTTTTTTTTTTTTTTTTTCATTCGATGGACTTGTGATCGCCTCAGCAATGTCCACAGGTCCAATCACCCCCCCTCCTTCACAACCCTCGCCCCATTCTTCATGACACGGTGTCATTGCTCCAGCTTGTCACCGACAAGCCCTGGAGAAAGAAGAAGAAGAAAAAAAGTCCCCATATCCAATACTATGTGGCACGAACTGGTCATCCCACCGTTTTCCCCAATTTTTCCCCGGCAAGGTGCAGGAAATGTGAGTGCAATTTCCGCGACGCCTGATGCGGCCACAAAATTGACTGTGTGTGTGTGAATGTGTGTCTCTTCTGTTGATTATCAATTACCACGCGCACGGCCTCGCCAGCAGAAAAAAGTGATTGCAAATCCCTTGCGGCATGGATGGCAAATGCTACACTTTCCTAACCGGGAAAACAAAAATGGCCCACTCTTCCTCAAAAGAAAAAAAGCGACTTGTCACTGTCAGGACTCGTCTGGACGTAAGCCCTTCTCCTGCATGAAGCATGAACAAGGGGGGGAGGGGAGGGGGCCCAAATCACTCGTGTTGATGAGGGGAGGAATCAGAGTACACAATCCAACCTGCATCTAATTAGTACCGAGGTATGAACCCTTGCACAAAAAAGAACACACAAACGGCCGGACTCTTGCAGCAAGGGCAAAGACCTCTCCCAGCGGGCGGGCGAATCGAAAGACAGACAGCTAATCCGACCGGTATCTTCGGGAGTGATGTGTCGTATCACGCAGTGATGGGGAATGATGAAAATCTCAGCGGCACGTCGCTTTGAGCCAGGTCATTCATTCATTCCCCAGGACAGATCCACACGGGCTCCTCTGGCATGAGTCGTTTGCAAAGCCCGCACGGGAAACTCAATACAATGGGTGCTCGCCACGAGTGCATCTCACTCACACACACTCTCTCACACACACATACACTGCTTCTTTATCCCTCCTTACCTCGGCCATGCTTGGCCCGATAGAATGCGCGCCTTGCAAACAACAGGTCTAAGCGAGCGCATGGGCGCGGTCCAACTCGCTCTGACCGCACTTTCCTCGCTGTGCAGAAGTTGATCCCAATTTTCGCTACCCTCTTGTGTCCAAAGTTTCGCAGTGTGTGGTCCTTGACGCCGGTGTTTGAGGGTTTTTCTCTTCTTTTCCTTTTTTTCTTTTTTTGCACAGTCGGTGTCATGCTCTGGGTAAATTATTAATTCAAAGTTTGTTCCGATGCACTGTGCGAACTCTCTTGGGGCCGTCAACATGGGGTCATGTGGTGGACTGTACGCCGACGTAGTTGCAAGGTGAAGCATGCCCCGTCTCAACGCCGGGTCCAGGTATGTAGAGAGAGGATTTGGGAGGTTGGAAGTGCTGCTTAGAGCCTTAAAAGGCGCCGTATTCATGTAGGTTTTGCGTAGTATAAGTGGTAGCTGTGAGAAACCCTAATTGTCGTGATTTCTAATTACCTGGAAACTATCAGTGACGAGAGTCGGCCGTGTGTCTCTATCTCAAACATACTTATGCTTTGGAAGCATTTGCTACGTTGTTTTGAAGAGATGAGGGCCAACTTTGGATCCCAAGGGCGTCTTTATAAACCTCAGTACGTACCAGGTTATTATGCACTTCCCTTTAATGTGTGGTTTGGGAGTTCATATATAAATAGTAATAGTCAGAATACCATGGTTGATAAAGGCCATGAGAGTGCAGCAATTCCAAGACTGGGAGGTCTTCCTCTCCCTCTTTCCTTTTTTTCCAATCTGCGCACTGCAATCCGTTTGACAGTAAATCAGTTGCCCTACTGTGCTTGGTCATCATCAAGCCTCGCTTGATCCATCCACGATGATCTGATCTGCAGCCTGTTTGACCTCATGCAGATACTTGACTATTGATTGCTGATATGGAGACTGGGCATGTGTCTGGAGGCACGAATCTGGCAGGCAGCAGAGTCGACAATAGGCCACCCACACAGTGATCAACACACCCTTCTCCATGACCGTTCGAGCGTGACTTTCTCGATACAACAATTGTGATGTGACAAGGTTTTGACTATCTGTTTTCGTAGGGTGAACAGTGCTGTGATGCTGGACCGTTTTATGTGGACCATGTACGAATGTGGAGGCTACTGGAATTTTTCACAACACCAAGCCCCTGACCAAATAATCCCAGACGGTCTTCAGATTCAAAATCACGTAATTGTGTATGTAATGATATTTTTCTTCTTCTTTTCGCCTGGCTCGAGACAGCGATATAGGCCTCCCACAAGGTTCAAGTCATGAGTCTACGAGATCTCCTGCAGTTCATGCCCAAAACATAGCTGGTTTCTCATCTGCCATGGGTTACGACTCGATCAGGCAAGTGCTCTGAAGCGTCGTACATAGTATATACCTTTCCAAGATTCAGGGTAATTATTAAAGGACGGAGCCCGGCGACGACTTGGGAAGGTGGATCCGGACCGGATCAAGATCGACAATCACGGCATGGGGAGTTGTTGCCGAGGGCTTAAGAAGATGTGGGTCGCCAGACTTGTGGCTCTTGTTGTGGTGGGGAGAGAGAGAGAGAGAGAGAGAGAGAGAGAGAAAGAGAGCAGCCTCTGTGTGGAGCCTCGCAAGGAGAGCCAAATACGAGTGGGAGGGAGCCCTCACAATCGAAGCGAGGCGAATGGTGTTGGCTCAAGCGCGGACAGGACTCGCTCTCTATCTGTGCGTAGCTTCAGGGCCTGGAGAGGAGGGCCGATTACCGGTGGGCATCTGATTGGGAGGGGGTTACATAGAGCGAGCGGTAAGCTCTATTGATTCAACTGCTGACCTGTAGATTGTAATGCAGACGGTGAATGCACGTGATCTTGTACATGGTATATCGTATAGGGTGAGAGAATGAATCAAAGAGGGATAGAAGGAGAGGGTGAAAAAACCCAAGGCAGGAAAGGAAGTAGGGAATAAAAAAAAAATTAAAAAAAAGGAAAAGGAAAGTGGTCGAGGGAGAGAGGTGTGTGTGCCTTCCAATGTAATTGATAGACCAATCTAGACTATACTGTACCTGGGGTAGTCTCTGGGAGTGGAGAGCAGTTTCCGCAGGAGCTTTTTGCCGCGATCCCCATTCCGGCGCCTTCCCCTCACCAATAGTGCCATAGGCTTATTTCCCCCTAATTATTCCCAGCCCTTCCAACACTTCTTTTCCCCCCCTTTACCCAGACTCCCCCCCCTCTGGCTCCCCCTCTGGTTGTCCTCTACTGCCTCGCCTCCCAACGTACGCCCAACCGCATGGTTCACTTCTTTCTCCTTGTCCCAACCTTATTCCCAGCCCAAAGCCGAGATCTCCCTCCTCTTTGTTGTCTGTCGTTGACGGATTCACAGCCAAGAGATTTGGAATTATTATTTGTTCGCTTCGATCCGAACCGAGGCGGCTCTGACACAGCCGAGAAGGGGAAAGAAAGAAAAAAAAAAAAAAACAGCGCGTTCGTCCGCAACCCAACCGTCGGAAACCTTCTTATTCCCGGACAGCCGTGCTACCCATCTGGGTCCCGAGTCCACGGTTCCAGGAGCCTGGCCTCTCTGGGGGGGAGGCTCGTGCTACTTGAGGGGTAGAGAATGAACCCCTGATTCATGCTCATGCTCGACCGATCGTCAGTCTCACCGGGGATCAGCCGGTGATGCGAAAAGATAAAAAAAAAAAAAAAGAAGAAGAAAAAAATTAAAAATAATCGTCCCAGTCCGATGGATCACCCACAGTCCCGAGGGGAACCCTCGAAACCGAGGTATAACCCTATGCCCATCGGGGGCCCAGATCGACCACCAATTACCCAGTCGTCTCCCAGCCCAGGTACCATCTATGCCTCGACGCCAGCACGCAAGGATAGCTACTATGACCGCAGCGAGAGGCGCTCGGTGGACCCCGCCCTGGGCAGTAACAGCAGCAGCAGCAACAACAACAACAACAACAACAACAACAACAACATCAACAGCCACCACCACCAACACCAACACCACCACAGCCACAGCCACAGCCCGACCACCACCAGCAGCAGCAGCACCACCACCACCACCACGAGCGTCACCACGAGCACCACCAGGGGGGCTCCACCACCACCGTTGCCCAGCTGGAGACGAGATTCTGATTATCAACCCGAGCCGCCAAGTGCGACGGCCACAGACAACACGGACCGCAACTCGACGACAACGACGAGTACGATCAACATTCTTAATGCCTATCCTGGCCCCACGGGCTATGAGTTCAGCAGTGAGACTGGCGACGGCGACGGTGAGCCGCAGAAGAAGAGGCAGAAGCGCAACAAGCCGACTCTGTCATGCTTCGAGTGTGTGGAGAGGAAGACCAAGGTAGGTTTTACTTATCCGCCCCCCCCCCCCTTGGTTGTTGTTGTTGTTGTCGTCGTCGCAGCTGTTGTTGCGCGCGCGTGTGTTTGTTGTTATACCAGCAGTTGGTCTCGATTTTTATTTTTTGTTCCTTTCCTTTTTACCCTTCTTCCTCCTTCAACTTCTTCACTTTGTCCTTGCTTTTGTTGTTTTCAAGCTGAACTAAATACGATGCGACCACTACCTTGCCGTCCCTTGGACTCTGTATCATCATTCTGCTCTCGCCCAGAAATAACAGCGGCGCATGAAAAACAAAGAAAGAAGAAAAACCCCGGCGGTGAAGAAGAAAAAGAAGATGAAGATGGCAATGGCAATGACGACGATGATGATGATGTCGATATCCTCTATCGTCCTGCCAAGTACTAGCGCTCAGAAACCATCTCATGATGGCCTCGTTGTTTCCCTCTCCCTTACAACACGGCTAACATCATCACAGTGCGATCGTGGTCGGCCCAACTGCCTCTCATGTATCAAGAGACAGACTGAGTGTCGGTACGCCCAGGTAGCTAACCTGCTAGAAGAGACGTCTCGGGCCTCGGCCAGCGGCAGGCGGACCACCAAGCCGCCCAAGAAGAAGCCTGTGCCTATGATGAATCCGAGGTCAGCCATCCCTAACATCGCCGACCGCGGTGTGTTCTCCACCAACAACTACCTTAGCAGGGCCGCGGTCGCCCTCTCTACGGGCCTCCTGTCCAACATCCCCTACTCGCTGGCCACGGGCTCCAACATCTTCGGCATCGGAGCCGGCCACCCCTTCACCAACATCTGGACGCGCAACTGGGGCCTGGACGAGGTCATCGTCATGATGCCCAACAAGGTCCAGTGCGACATCCTCCTGACGCGCTACTTTGAGTGTGTCGACCCCGTCTACCCCATGCTGCACCGCCAGGTCTTCCTCGACGAGTATGACCACTTCTGGGCCCTCTCCGTCGAGGAGCGGTGCCAGTCGGACCCGGCGTTCGTGGCCCTCATGTTTGTCATGTACGGCCTCGGCACCCAGTTCCAGCGCATCCCCAACAGCAACGAGCAGTCCAAGGCCAACACGGCCGAGATGTACGCCTCGGCAGCCAACCAGGCCCTCCGCGCCGCCTCGTATCTGTCGTGCGCCTCCATCCGCTCCATCCAGGCCATGGTGCTGATGGTCTACTTCCTCATCAACGACAACCACGCCAGCGACGGCTGGGCCTTTGCCGGCATCCTGATGCGGCAGTCGTATGCCATGGGCCTGCACCGCGACCCCAACATCGTCACCCCCGAGGCCACCGCCTTCGAGAAGAACGAGCGCCGCAAGCTGTGGCAGGCCGTCCTCCTGCAGGACACCTTCATGACCGTCCTGCTGTCCCTGCCCCCCAACGCCACCCACACAGACGTCAACGTCGACGACCTCTACGACGAGCCCGCCGAGCCCTACACCTCCCACAACGGCACCAGCTACGCCAACACCGACACCGCCTACATCCGCGGCAGCTGGACCCTGGCCAACCTCGTCCAGGAGTCCATCTGCAGCCCCCGCTGCCTCGACATGCCCATCTGCGCCACCCCGCGCCACAAGACCAAGCTCGTCGCCGACTTCCGCGCCGTCTACCGCTCCTTCCCAGACGTCTTCCGCTCCTGGGACGCCGACAGCCTCGCCGCCCTCGCCGTCCAGGACAGCCGCGCCGTCCGCCAGACCCTGTTCCTCACCAGCAACTACTTTCACAACCTCATGCTCGTCCACGCCAGCGAGAGCACCGAGGTCCCCGTCAACGTCCGCGGCACCCTCGAGGCCGCCCACGAGGCCATGAACTCCTTCTTCATGCTCTTTGGCCTCTTCGAGCAGGAGGCCCGCACCTGGTGGGTCTTTAGCCACCGCGCCTTCCTCGAGGCCATGTGCATCGGCAGCGTCCTGCGCGAGACGGCAAAGGAGCCGGGCGGGGAGGAGACTGTCGGGAAAGACCAGCTGTTTGTCAGGGGTAAGAGCGACATAAGTAAGTCTCTACACCCTCAAGCATCATCATCATCATGTCCAGCAGGTTTGGCTAACTGTGTGATTCCTCTCCGAATCAACAAACAGATCGCATGGTACAGATCATGGATCGCATGGGCGAAGGCGAAGACGGATCCGATGTGGCGAGGACGAGAGCCCAGGTGCTGAGCGAGTTTCTAGTATGATCATGTCCCTCGCATAAATAGCATATGCTTTATCTGTCCTCTTGCCTTTTCTTGGCACGGGGGGGGGGGGTTCTTTTTTATAGGCGGTACAGCAGGTCAGGCTAGTTGATAGCCATGTGGTGACTTGGTACAATCTCTCTTGTTCCGTATCAGCTGCAAAGGAGGTTTCTAAGCAGACCCAGACTGCTTTATGCTGTTTGCACTCTCGTTTAGGGGGGTTCAGAGATTTTCACCATACGTCTTCAGTTACAACAACCAGCGAACAAGGCATTCAGTTTTCCCACCCCAATCGGGGCTCTCTCTGCACGGAATATAGAGCAACAAGTGAACTGATATTTGTACGGCAGCCCCTGGGCTAAGCGTCTAATCAACCTTGTGATGACTAAAAATTTTAACCTCAGAAACCCCCTTTCGGACTGGCATCATGTCATGATCGGCTGTCTAATCGGCCCCGCCCCACCCCGCCGCACACGATCCAACAACGGCTGCAGTGATCCGGTCCGGTCCCACCGGCCGTCGCATAGGAGAGGAGAAGTGTGCGTGCGTGTGTGTGCGTGTGTGTGCGTGTGTGTGTGTGTGTGTGTGTGTGTGTGTGCGCTTGCTTGTCTACTATTTATTATTCCCGTCCTCTCACGGGGCCAGTGGTCTAATATCATCCATCTATCTATCTTCCAAAGTCACCACCGCGAATCAAAAGAAAAACAAGGGACAACCCCATACTCGGGGGGGGTAGCCTGACGCAGACAGGCCGCCCAAATTACACAATGCCTGTTTTTCCGATGGTGGGTGTGGATGTGGCATCAGGACTTGGGGGAGAAAAAGTAATGAATCAATGTGAGCGGCAGAATCGTGCTGGTGTTGAAACGTCTTCCACACGGCGCCGGGAGAACATGACTGCCGTTATGATGGGAAAGTCATGGCTTGCAGTTGTGTAGTGGGCAGTTTATGCCCGCAGACGTGCCTTGGTGCTTCGGTATGTCCTCACGCGCAAGGATCGATTCCATCAATGACAAACAAAAGCAAGACAAGAAAAGGTTGCCCTGGAAACGCGACAAAGTTGCTCGCTCGCTCCATAATTCTGTCCCTATCTTGTGAGACGATGCGTGCTGGGTTCTTGCAAACGACTCTCTTTCTCTTCCTTGCCCTTTTAAAATCCGTAACAACTGCCCGTATTACCAGATGTGTTCCATCTCTTGGGTTCGACGAGAGCAAGGTGACGCTGTGCAGATGTGGCCCCTCTCACTCTCACGGGTCGCACGGCCTACAGGTTCTCAGTGTCGAGGCAGCTGCACAACGTAGCGGTCCTGCTCCAGGACCAGAACCCCAGGTTCTGGCTCGTACCCTTGTTCTACCAATACCACCACCTGAGACCCCGGTGGATAGGAGCCTGATCTGAGAAGGGAAGCAATGACCTCGTCGTATGACTGAGTCCCGCTTCGCAGTGCACGCCGCCAGAACCTGGAAGTCGTAGCCGTCGGCCGTGGAAAAGAGGACCGTGCCCCGAGGGATGACATGACTTGCCTCAGCGCCTCTCGAGGTGTTCGAGTCGGAGCTGGCTGCCTCCTCTAGGACCGCCTCCGACCCTGACCACTGTTGTGACTGCTCCCGCCACCACTGAACCGATCCCGGAACCAACTCAGGGGGTTGGACGAGCTTCCTCCCCCTCCTCCTCCTCCTCCTCCCCCATGGTGTCCACCTCCCTCGTGTCCACCTCCCGAGTTGCGCCTGCTCCGATCGCCCCGCTGAGAACTGAAACCCGATGAGTTGGTCCGGCTGGCACGGGAGCGAATAGGGGACCTATCCCTAGCGGAGGTTGAGCCGGGCGGCGGGCTTGTGGGGGACCAGGAATCCCGCCTGAGCGCGGTGGGGGAGGTGGAGTGTTCCGCGCCAGACCGTCCGGACCTCGCGGTGTCGCCAGCGATGTCTCGGATCGAGTTGAGCCGTCGTTCGCGCTCCTCGGCACTTCGCTGCTGTGTTCGCGAGGCAGGTGAGTTGCTACCGCCGCCCGCCGCCCTAGAAGCCCAGGAATCATCGCGGCCGCCGGGGCCGGACCAGGAACCGAGCCCACCGAGAAGGTGAGGGGGAAGAAGAGGACGATCAGCAGGGCTGTTTCCGAACGGACCTTGTCGCTGGCCAAAGGGGCCACCGGCGGCACCTCCGAGCCCGTTTGCAGAGGCGTGGGCCTCTCGCGTCTCGATGGGCGCCCGGCAGATGGGACAGGTGTTGTGCTCGTGCAGCCACAGCACCACGCACTGATCGTGGAACCAGTGCTTACACGGCAAGACGGTCACCTCGTCCCCGATCTGCATCTCGTCTATGCATATGGTGCACTCGGCCTTGCCGCTGTCACCCACCATCGCCTCGTCCAGCTTCTTCTTCTCTAGCCTGCCGATGGCTGCCTCGCTTGCGGGCGGCGCAGCGTTCGACTGTGGGTTGTTCTCCATCAGCTGGGTGATGATCCGGTCCAGAGCCTCCTGGGAATAGACGGCATCACCGTGGACGGCATCGGGGCCGCCCAGCAGGAGGGAGAAAAAGGCCCTGCATGCCGCCCTCGAGGCCCGGGTGGCCGACGTTGGGGGTGAAAATGCCGCCACCGCGCATGGCTTGACCAAATAACCTAGAAGGTCGGTCAGCTTTAAGGCCCACCGGAGTATTCATGATTCCGGGGACGCCGGGGACCGCCAGGCCAAGACACGAGGGGGTTGCAGTCATTCATACATGCCAAAGTTGTCGTCGAGACCAGGGTCGGCGCCTCGCATCCCGCGGCCTCCAGAGCTGGTCGTGATGGAGAAGGTCGCACGTCCGCCATGGGTGGTAAAGGTTCTCGTCTGGGTACCGCCGCCACCTTGTCCGCCAAAGAGGGCCTCGCGATCGGCTCGAAAGTTGGGGCCCATCTGGTCAAAGGGACCCATGAGCATGTCCAGGGTCTCTGAGAAACGTGTGAAGATCTCGTGCTCGCTGCTGGGATCGGCCGGGCCACGCCTGCCCGGGCCACCAGGATTGTTGTTTGGCGGCCGGTGCAAAGGATCGGAAGGAAAAGCATCGTCTATGGTTTGCTCTTCTGGGTCTGGAAAGGAGCCAGGCGATGGCAGGGCGGGACGGCGCGGGTCGGTTTCTGGGGAGATCTGTAGGTTCTATGTCAGTCTATGTATTGCTCTGCCATATAGCCCAGTTGCCTGGTGTGTTTCTAGAGGAGGAGGAGGAGGAGGAGGAGGCTGCTGTCCTTACAATCTCACAGGCTCCACTCCGGCACTCTGGGCACTGCAGACCATGCTCGTCCTGGTACCACTCGTGAAAGCAGGCATGGCAATAAACAATGTCTCTTCCCTCGACGAATTCAAGATGACCATCCTGGCCAGGATCCACATGGAGGGACATGTTGGCCTGGCGTTGTTGCTCACGACGTTGCTGCTGCTGGTGCTGCTGCTGGTGCTCCTGGTTTAGTTGGTGTTGCTGGTGGGCAGCCAACGCCGCAAGTCCAAGGCCTGCTAGGAGACCAGCTGTGCGGAGGGCTCTGAACGCCACGGTGAATAGGGATGGAAAAGACTAATCACTGGCAAGGCCCTGTTGATATCTGCAGGTAGGGTGACAGGAGGATGTGGGTGTTGTGGCTTGTGGCTCGCTTGCGTTTGCTGACCATTCAACAGAAAGTCTCACACACACACACACACACACATACACACATCGATTGTTGGTGGGTGGGTGACCTTGGCTGGTGTGTCCTGGGTAGGGTCACACAAGTATTAGAGGGACCTTGCAGTAGTGGCAGCGCAAAGAAGGTTCCAAAAAGGAGGGAGACAAGAATGGAAAAGAAGGCCAGGAGAGGTGGTATTAGGTTGTTTGTAGTGAGGCGCAGTAGAGGTGCAGGTTGAGGAGGGAAGATGGACAGATGAGGTGATGAAGTTCAAGAACCTTGTAGAAACCCCAAACTGGCGACGTCAAGTAGACAAGGCAGACAGGGGCCCACTCCAGCAGAGGTGGTGCTGGCTGGGTACAGGGATGGTAGGGGCCACGCCTTCTGGGGGCCGCCCCGGGGGTTGGAGGGGGGGGGGTTGTCTATGATGTTAGCTACTAAGTAGCACTAAGCTTCACACATTGACAGCGCTTGCCCCACTAGAAACAACATACTAAGGCAGGCTCTCCGGGTGTTAGGTGTACAGTATGACAATAGCTACTACTCACCCTAAGCAGTCTATGGTCTTGCCCTCTTTGCTTATTAAAGCAGTAAGTATAGGTACTCTGCTCGAGTTTCAGTCATTTGCCTGTATTTATGTGTGTGTATCTGTATTCATCTGCCCAGACAAAACCCTGAAACACTGCAGACGGGTCAGAATACAAGTCAGCCCTCTCCTCATGAGACGCCGAGTTTGCTGTGTCATCCTGCTGCAGGCCAGCAAACATAACTTCCCCTACATGACCATTACCTCATTCCTGACTGTCCAGAAGTCACGCGAAAGGAATCCATCAGGTATAAGTTCAGGGGCATGGACAAGCTGTGTGGTTCAGCTTTCGATCACCTCGCGAGACCTGAGGTGCAGGACAGGCTGGACAGGGTAGACACACGAGTCCTACTAACCAGTCTGTGAGGCAGTAGGAATTTATACCCAGACATAATGCTGTCTTTAAGCATAATCTTCTCTGTACCAATTTCTATCCCTATTCCCAGCGAAAAGCTAGAATGCAAGAAGTACACAAGAGCAAGAGTGGCTCAAGTGCTCCAGTCACATATCGAGTCGGACCAACTAGAGAGAGAGCATGTCTCAGATCTCTGCGAATATCTGCTTTTTCTCTCTACAGCTCGATGAGATCTCATATTCCAAAACGGATTCTGACAAGTCACAACAGGCATCAACACTGCAGGGAGAAAACGATAATGATGATCCCGGTGAATTTTCGCCATGACCTATACTTATGCAAGTCATCCGCTCATTTTCCTTTCTGAATAGGTACTAGAAATGAAGAGATTGTGACAGTGTAGGAGATCATTCCAAAAAAAACAAAAAGAGTTTTTGCCATGAGGGGATATTTCTCCCAGTACCAGAATTGCAGAGTTCGTCAGAAAACCCCGTGGTGGTCTTCCAGCACCCCTTTCCAAGACCTTTTTGCGCAGTCAAAAGTGTTGTAGGAGGTCGCTTTTATGCAGCAGCGACGGCCTCGCCATCCTTCTTGTCGTCGAGGCTGGCCTCGGCAACATCCTTGGTAACCTCCTCGACGGCCTTGTCGCCGTTCTCAGCCGCAGCAGCGGCCTCTCCGTTGGGCGTGGCAGAGCCGGAGGTGGCCTTCTTGCCGTCCTTCTCCTTGGCCTCCTCGGCCTCGAGCTTCTCGATCTCCTTCTTGGCCTTGTCGATGTTCTGCGCAAGCCAGACAAACAGTCAGTAAGCGTGTATAAGCGTGTATTTTTCACCTCGCACGCGCAGGGGGTGCACAGGGACAGAGGGGGACTTACGCGCTGGGTCTGCGCAGACTGGTCGGCCTTCCAGTGGTCCAGCTTGGCCTTGACCTTCTCGATGACGGCAGGGACCTCGTCGGCGCTCATGGGCGGGTCGATGTTCATGAACGCACAGTCCTCGACGACCGAGGGGGGGCAGTTGAAGGTGGACGCGGTCTTGGTGGCGTTCTTCTTCTTGCCCTTCTTCCCCTTCTTGACGGCCGGCAGGTAGTCGTCGTCGAGGTCCTTCTTGCTGACGATCTTGGTGCCCTTGATGCCCGAGTCGTCGACCTTGCGCTCGGCCTGGGCCTGCAGGCCGCTGCTGGCCTGGAGGGGCGCCTTCTCCTCGGCGACGGAGGAGGGGTCGAAGAAGTGCAGCAGGCTGTTTGCGCGGCGGATCTCGTCCAGGTAGGCGGCGTCGCTGGCCTCGGCCAGCATCTTCTGGGCGCGCTCCTTCTTGCGCTCCTTCTCCTGGCGCTCGCGCTCGGCCCGGCTGCGCTCCCACGCCTTCTGCTTCTGCTCGCGCTCCCAGTTGTTGAAGGCCTTCCGGGACGTGTGGTAATCGTCCTTGAACTTCTTCATCTCGTCCCACTTCTCCCGCTGCTGGGCCTGCAGCCTGGTGCGCTCGTCGCGGAGCCCGCTGAGCTCCTTGTAGGCGGCGTCCTGCTCGGCCTTGATGGAGTCGAGCTCGGCCTGGATCGTGTTGTACTGCTCCGAGAGGGCCTTGGCCTCGGGGTTGTTGGACCTGCCCTTGGTCTCCTGCACCTTGGCGACGAGCTCGTCGACGGCCTTCTGCTTCTCCTGGATGACGGGGAACTGCTTGCGCGAGCGCCTCAGCTTGCCGATCTGCTCGACCGTCTTCTTCTCCTCGAGAAGGGTCAGCCGGCCCGAGGCGACCTGGGCGTCGAGCTCCTTGATCCTGCTGTCCAGGGCGGCCTCGTCCTTGAACCCGACGGTGTCCTGCAGGGTCTTGAGCTCCTTCTTGCGCTCCTTGATCTGCTCGTCCAGGCGCTTGACCTGCTCCTGCGCCGCATTGCGAGAGTTCTTGCCGTCGCCCTGCTTCTTGCGGATCTCGCCCAGCTGGGCGATGAGCTCCTGGCGGCGCTTCTGGGTGGGGTTCTCGGGGTTCTTGCCCGGGTTGGCAAGCTCGATCTTTTGCTTGATGGCATCCTACAGGTTTGAGGTCATGGTGAGTATCTAGCTCTCCTCAGGAACATGCGTAGGCCGGGGAAAGAGTGGGAAAAGTGGGTGTGTGTGTGTGTGTGTGTGTGTTATAGAGAGAGAGAGAGAAAGAGAGAGGCAGAGAAAGGGGGAGAGGGGCGGTTTGGGGGGCGAATTGCCCGTCCAGTGCGACAGGCCACGTAGCAGCTGAGGATACAAGAAGAGAGGGAAACGGAAGCCCGCAGGAAGGGTTCAGCATACAAGTTGAGTCTTGACCTGGGCGTGCTCCTTCTCGAGCTTGGCAGCCTTCTCCTTGAAGGCGGCCTCATCAGGCTTCTGGGGCCTGGTGGCAGCAGCCGGGGCGGCAGCAGGAGCGTCTTCAGCCATGGCTGGAAACGAATGAATTGACCTTATAAGAAAAAACCGAGGGGAAACAATGCGGGTGACCAGGTCCTGTATTCAAAGAAATACAGGAGAGGAGGGGGGATCAGCAGGCGATCAGGCTCTATACACCAAGGTAGAACGACAAAAAGCGAGAGAGAAAGGCGTGGAAAAGGTTCGAGTCAAACAAAGTGGAGGTGGAGATGGTATTGTGTTAAATAGTAGGGGAGTTGACAACCCCATGAGTCGGAGCTGTCCATCCTATGTGTGAGCCTCGAACTTTTTTTTTTCTTCCTTTCCTCTTTTTCTTCTCTTCTTTTGCGGTGGACAAACTGGCCCTGTGCTACCCCCAAAGTTTGTGGGGCTCTATTGGCTGGGCCGGTCCTAGGATGAACCCCGGCCTGGAGACCCTGATGCGCTAGACCTGGCTTGCTGCAGGTGGTCCAAGGTGTGTTTGGCCCGGCCATTGCTAGGTAGTCAGGTAGTGTGGCACCGCGTGGTCAGTGGCCAGCCAGTGTGGGTGTGGCCAGGCATGTTTGCATGGGACAGGGGCACCTGTGCTGGTAATGCATGTACACAGTGGGTTAGCCTGGGTTAGCCTGCACAACGGCACCATACCCAGTGTTGCCGCCGGCAATGGATCCTCTGAATTAATTTTCGACTAAGATGCTTCTCAGCTTCTTTCAACCTGCAACAAGCCAGCAGCTTTTGACCTCGCACTGCACGACCTCTTCCACCTTGCCGCAGGACAGCCGCGACCTCACTCTCTATATCTTCCCTGCTGTTTTCCTGTCCTCTTTACCCTCTCTCCCGCCCAAAACCGACCAACAGCCTTGTCCTGCAAATCCCCCAAGATGGATGATGCTGCAGCAGCCACCCGGGAGGCCAACCTGAAAGAGGCTATCCGTTTCTGGCGGGCATGGAAGACTGTGCATCAGATGTGCCAGGACCGAGTATGCGATCATAATACACTGCCCGCCCGCCCCGCCGCCCTCTTGCGCAACCTGCTGGAGTCCGGGCGAGTATGCGACAACAATCTTGGCTGACCGCGAACTTCATCATCAACCAGGGATACGAGCTTACCGATGAGGAGGTGAACATTCCCCTCGACAGGTTCAGAGACGAGTACACCAACGGTGACGGCAGCGTCAAGTAGGTTCTTCCCATCACCCCTGGCACCCAGCCTTTGACCCTGTCTCGGGCACCTTCCCCCAGCTCTCCGCAGCAGCAGAGGAGGATAAATACGTCACGACGCTGACCTCAAAACCCAACAGCCGCTCCAAGCTGCAGTTCTCCGCGCGCCCCTCGGAGCAGATGGTCAAGAAGTACACCAACCCCCCGACCGCAGCCAACCCCAACCCCGAGCCCGACTGCGGCACCATCTACGTCGAGTTCCTCTCCGAGAACAGCCTGGGCGTCAAGGAGATCAAGAAGTTCGCGACCTACGTGGCGACCAACAACTTCAAGGCCGGCATCATGGTCACCATGGGCACGCTGTCGCCCCAGGCGCGCAAGGGCATCAACGCCACCAGCGCCCTCACCACCCTCGAGTGCTTCCTGCTCGAGGACCTGCTGGTCAACATCACCCACCACGACCTGGTCCCCACCCACGTCGTCCTGAGCCGCGAGGAGAAGATCGCCCTGCTCAAGAGGTACCGCCTCAAGGAGACGCAGCTGCCCAGGATCCTCATGAAGGACCCCATCGCGAGGTATTACGGTCTGAAGAGGGGCCAGGTCGTCAAGATTATTCGGTCCAGCGAGACGGCGGGTCGTTACGCCAGCTACAGACTCTGCGTCTAGGCAGCTTGTGAGATAGAGCGGGGTGGTGCGAAGAGAGAGATCCGACTCGACACAGGGGCATTTATTCGTTGCGAGAAGCGGAGACCCAGTGCTGGCTGTTGTCTGTCGCTGATGCAGATAACCGGGGAGGAGAGGGTGTGAGGGAAACCACAAGAGGGCGGCAGAAGTGTTTTCTAGGTGCATTTCGTTGACGGACTGGGGAAGAGAGGCGTTTTCCGACGCGGCAGGGGCGAAAATCTGGGCATCTGATGGCGTTGCGGGAGTTCTTAGGTCATGGGAGCTTACTTCCCCCCCCCCCCCCCCCCTTTTTTTTCCACAAAAGAAAAGACCGAGCAAATTGAAGATTCATGATACCACAGGGTTTTTGTGTGACCAGACTCGTCTTGAGGGAACAATATACGGACTCATGGCATTTGCTTTCCGAAAGAGGTTTACGAGGTGGTTAGCTCTGTCACGGTATAAACTCGATATGTCTTACTACAGTACAGGGGCCACAGCACTCTGTACGAACAAATACTCCCTGAACTGCCCCACAGACGAACCCCAGTGGTTGAGGATCACTTGGGGCTACAAACACGACGTCCAACTCTCTGGCCACTTTATCGTCATACACAAACGTTTAATATTGCACACGGGTTATATCATATCAATCTTGTTTCCAATCCTGTACCCGCACCATTCTCTGCCAGGATACTCAAGACTGCGCGCTTGCAATGAAACTCGATGGACAGCTGAGACAAGTGGAGGCGGCTCATGCGGACCTCAACGTCACATGCTCCCGTCGCATCGGTTCCGGTATCTGAATCACATTGATTTCTTATATATATATATATATATACACTTCTCTTCCACCTCCGCCTCTAGTAGACAAAAGAGTAAATTGTGGGGGTATCATGTCTCCTTCTCCTCCGTCAGAATATTGCGCTGCCGCTTAGATATCTAAAAAGAATGAGAAAGAAAAGGGGGCTGGTCCACTGCCCCCGGGTATAATAACAGGACCGAACAAAGAGAAAAAGAAACAGACAAGAGATCCTACTTTGGCCCCCAGAGGAGGGCTCTCACTCGCTTACAACATCACCGACATCTTCGCTGGACCTGCTGCCGCCCTCATAGGGCGGTGGCTTCTGCTGCTTGGACTCGTGGCGGTCCTTGTCCTCCTCATGCTGCTGCGCTGGAGATAAACGTGGGGGCACCTCAGTCTTGGGCGACACAGCCGGCGACAACTCTCTCAGCTCCGTGGCCGAGTCTCCAGACAGATCAGCCTCCTTCTCTTTCCCCCTTCTCCTCGCCACGTCTCGGCTGCTCGATCTAAATGGTCCTAGCAGCCCGCCTAGGTCCTGCAGAAAGGCCTGCGATCCTCTCCTAAAGCCGCTCGCTCCTGCAGGCAGGGCTGATGGGGGTGGCGTAGTTACCGGCCCCCTGCTAGAAACTGTGCTCTGCCTTCGCATAATGCTGGGGCTGCCGGAACTCTCGTCATCCAGCAGGCCACCAACGTCAAAGAAGGAGACCTTTTTGGGTCCACTGCTGCTCGGCGCGTCCGACAGCGGCAGGCTGCCGTGCCTAGTCCTCTCACCCTCAGCTGCGCGGCCATTAGGGAAGTCCCAATCTCGCATATTGTTGAAGTGTTTGGCCGGCAGCATCGGCCTGGCCGGCACCGCCTCGATGTCGGAAATGTCGCGGAGGTCGTGGTGCACGCCGAAGCCGATGTCGCGAAACAAGTCCTCGTCGCTGCCCCAAGCGCGCTCTGCGACGGTCGGCCGCCTAGACCTGTTGTCGCTGTCGGTGCCGTGGGCAGACTCGTCTGCCACAGAGTCGTACTTGAACCGTCGCTTCTTGACGCCCCTGTCGCGCACGAAGGAGCCCAGCACCAAGGCGTTGGCAACCCCCGTGGCCACGAGGAGCTCGATAGAGGCGAGCAGAGAGCGCAGCTGCTGGCCGCCGTGGTCGTCGACGACCCTCCAGAGGCGATACAACGTGACCAGGACGGGGAGCAGGGACATGGAGAAGAGGAGGATCAGCTGGATCTTGCGGCTGAGACTCATCTGGCTCTGGATAATGATGGGGATCGGGAGGACGACGAGGAGCAGGTCTGTAAGCACATTGCACACGCCGATGGTGAGCAGGTTGGCGTAGCCCTGCCGACACTGGCCGCCTGGGTCCGGAAGGACCTGCCAGTAATGACTGAATGGCCGACACTCTGCCAGGTCGCTGATCAACACGGCGATGAAGGTGGCGACCAGGACGCAGCGTATCACAATCACGCTGCTCTGGTAGGCCTTGGACCAGGTGAGCCCCGAGAGACGCTTGAAGAATTCGAGAATAGTGTTCTTTAGCATCCAGAGACTAGATTCAGGGCAGGCGTCAGCTGTCTTTCGTGTTCTCTTGACTCTAAACTAGCCAGGGGCACTACTCTCATCACAGTACTACTTACGTTGCGGCGTAGAAGACCCGACTAGCAAGGACCAGCCCGCTGCCTATCTTCCTCCTCCATAACTCGTCTCTTGTGAACAGCAAGCCCGAGACGTCGATGTTGTTGGTGCCGTACACGAGAATGGCATGGACGAGAGCCATGCGCACGTAGAGCGGTACCAGACAGAAGAATGCCATCTTGTCTTCGGTGAAGAGCATCTCAGAGCGGATAAAACGGCCCGTCACCCTCAAGAGGATGATGATGGTCGAGAACAGGGTAGCCCACCAGCACACCAGGAGGGTTGGTTTGACGTCGGTCCAGGCCAGCTGGTCTGGAGCCTCAGAGTAGAGGGTCATGTTGGGTGACGATGTCGTTGTCGATGACGACGATAACGAGGCTGGCCACGCCCGTCAACCTCCGCAGAGGGGACGAGCGGGGGAGGGGACAAGGCGACGCTAGGTTCGAAGGCAAGACCTCCTTGTTCCGTCGATGGACTTGATCAAGCCTGGTAATGGCTACCGTCTCCGAAACTCGGGTATAAAAGAAGTCAAGAGTTGGGGTTGCATGTGGGTGGTGGGACAGGTGTGGTCTAGCGGCCCTGGAGGACAAAGCAAGTGGTGATTATGGACCACCTGGTGGTGCCTTCCTGATATTGTTGTTGTTGTGTCGAGGCTATGACGTTTGCTGTGTGGTCCTCACTGACTGATCCTTCTGAATTCGGAAACCGCCGAGGGAAGGAGCCTCTGTGTGTCGTGTGGCACGAGTCCTATCGTGGGTTCTGTGGGCTCCTGGCTCGAACTCTGTACAGCTCCGAGAACATGAGTGCAAATAAATATATTTGTTACAGTAACAAGAGAGTGGACCGGTGGCGATCCGGAGTGGGACACACTTTCTACCGCATTCGGGCGCGCGGTGGGTGGTGCTGTGTGCTGTAAGGCGAGGGCGAATTATGGGGATCCAGAAAAAGGGTTGAGTCAGCCTCGCGTTTGAAAACAAGAGCAGCCCACAGCCGAGGAAAGCCCGTGCAGGAAGAAACACGAGATCCGGTCCCAGCGGGGTGGGTGGCTGTCCCTTTCAGCTCTCCTGCAGTGGAAGGTTGAGATCACCACGAAGAAGAGGAGGAGGAGAAGAAGGAGGCGGAGGATTGGCAGAGGATGCGGTGCAAGGAGACGCAGATCTGTTTGTTGTTTCGTTGTTTGTTCTGAAATGACGATGACGATGATGACGATGCTGTGCAACACGATCTTGGGGCCATGTCCCTCGTCAGATGTTCACATAGAGGGTGAGGAGACATTGCCATGGAATGTCCGAGTCTCGCCTTGTTCGCATCTTGAAAAGAAGGAGGGGAAAGGAGCCGAGGACAAGATAGATAGAGAGATTTTGGGGGGCGGAGGCGTCATCTTGGGAAGTGAGGATATGGATGGCACTACGCTGTTATAAGTGGATATTCATAACAGTAGCAGAATGCCCAGCTTCTGGTAGTACAGAGTACATTAAAGCATGAGATGATGGCCTGTGGCATGGCGCGGACGTTGGCAGTCCAGATAGGGCCTCTGTAAGAGGACTCGGGCACCAAAAATGCCAACGCCAAGCAGGATAAGAACGAACCAACTCGGTGTCTTGATATGATGTGGCCAGGGTTTCCCTCCCCTCAGATGACGACCGTGGCCTGCGTGGGCGGTCGATCATAAGGCTAGGGTGGCACCGGCGGAGGATCCCATCTTGGATCCTTCTTGGGGGTACCTCTCTTGTTTTCTTCTTCTATGATGGGCTGTCTGTCGTCTGCCAATTTTAATTTATTTCCCCCCCCCCCCTCTTCCTCTGTTTTGCTCCCATTTTATTTAGGTTGTGCTGCCTGCTTGGCGAGATCTGTCTGGCAGCAGCAGTGTCGAAATCATGCCATGGTACTAATACGATAGGAGATTGTGCATGTGCATGCATGTACATGCACACAGTAATACTATAGTAGGATGAACCTGTTGTAGAGGGATCGCGAAATGGTTGGGAGGGGGGTGGGGGAGACGATGGTGCCCCCCCCTCCCTTGGCTATCAGCAGATCCTTCGAGGACCTGACCAGACCAGACCAGACCGGCCTCAAGGGCCTACCACACAGATACTATACGTCCATAGTCGTGGTACACAATCTACCAAAGAGGCGCTTGGGCTGATGCCCAGAAGGTCGAGGTCGGCCCCGAGATTATGCTCATGCATGTAGCACAGATGCATGCATGGGGTGTGGTGCTCATGCAGCCTGACTGACGGACTGACTGACCACGAGGGATGGCGTGGGGTGGGGGAGGGGGGAGGGAGGCACATGGGGGATTGAGACACACAGACAGTGCCATATTAACAGCGAATTTAACCTTTATTCGCGCAATCATATTTGCGAGAACGAGAGTCTAGTGTGTAGTGTACCGTACCATGAGTGCTCTATCCCCATCCTAACTCGACTCTTTACCAGTTAGGTTTGATTGTTCTGTAGCACCGAGCGAGCTCACACACTACTGTACGTACTATAAAAGTCGTCATGGCAACCTTCAGCCTTGATTATATTACCCTGAAGATCGTGTCTCGTCCCGGTCGGTCGGGTCCAGGTGGGGTCATCTACCGCCCCCCCCCCCCCTTCGAGAGAGGCAGAGAAGAGGAGAGAAAAAGAAAAAAAAATTTGGAGCGACCCTGCAGCTTGTGCCCTGGCTACGGGGCCTGGTACCACCACCCTAGGGACCGCTATTGGCGTACTTACAGCGCTGCACTGCCCATGAGGACCCACTGAGCAGCTGACGGGAGGGGCCTCTGATCTCCCCCAGCAGTGACGATGCCAATGAATATCAGCTGCCCATCACGAACTCTGCCATCTCCAATGAAAAAGCACCCGACTAGAGTGTATCCAACTACACGGCACTTAAGAAGCAGTACGATTGGTTCAGAGACCGCGGTCGGTACGGTAATTTACGGAAAGGTGGCTCTCCACCAGGAGACGATCAGCCACAACATGTGCGTCATGAATCCTCCTGTTCACCCCTCTCTCCCTAGAATCCTGCTCGAGACCCCTTCTTAAGATTCTGTCACAACACACATACATCCAATCTTGCCCGCCTGACCTCCCACAGAAAAGCTTACGGGGCACAGGTCCCGTTCCAGCAAGCCAGCCCGGATGAGCAAGCCCGTAGCCAGTGTCCTTTTTTTTTTTTTTTTTTCTTTTCTTTTTTTAGCCCCAAATACTACAGTAGTGGTGTACTACTCTACTCTGGTACGTGCATAGACAAGGTAGCACTACTGCGTACGGCACGAATCCATATTGGGGAGGCGTGCTGGCATGCGACGAGGCTCTCCCGGTGGGCTGATCCTGCATGTCCTACCAGACCAGGCATGAACCCAGCGCAGTCTTCAGCATCAGGACTTGACGTTGTATCGTCGGGGGATGATGATCTTGTCACGGACACTGCACAGTCCTTAGGAACCTCGGGTATTTTCGCCATCACATCCAGTAACCACCTCATCAGACTCTTATTTTTTTTTTTCATTTCTCTATCTCCCCTTTTTTGCGCGTACCGAAGACTTCGTATCGGCCCAGACAAGGCTTGCGCGATCCACTCTCACGCCGGCACAGCAGCGTTCATCTGGGGCCGGCAAGTGACGGCGCCACAGCCTCCGCTGGCCCGGTCATTCTTATTTTCCACTCCCCTCCCTGCTGTACAAGTACATACTGTAATACTTACATGATCTTTCAGGGTCCAGGCCAGCGGGGCGATGAGGGTCTGGATGCTCAGCACGATGTCAACAGCACCCACCCTTTCGGTTCGTTATAATCACCGTCTTCAATAGTCCGCCACCACCTGGTCCGGAGGTCTGGATTCCCATCTGTTTCTGCTGCCTGCTGGCTGTCCTACTTGCTTCCTTCATCTTTCTCATTCGCAATAGTGAACAGCTCACATTCAAGACTGGCGTAGTAGCCTCGGCTCCCGACTGGCTCCATCTGGGTGGCACACGTCTGTGCTGACAACCCTCGTCTGTACGAAGTACCTAAGGCCCCGAGTGCAGGGCCCAAGTCGGCGACCTTCTTCCTGAGGAGGGGCCGCCCGCACCTTATCAAAGAAGACGCGCAGCCAGTCTGACGAGACCTGATCTTTCAGCCCTTTCACCCCACCAGACATCCAAGCGCTCACATGATCGAAACGGCGCCGCAGCCACCACATGTAGCGCATGCATGTACCCCTACGCGTGCTGGGTGTCTGCTCGGTCGACAAACGTGGTTACTCGAGCCTAACGTTCTCCCCTCCAGTCTCGGGTCCAGGATTTCAATCCGGAAGGTCGGTACACGTCTTTTTCTTCTCAATGTTGACGAATCCATGGCGCATGAAGTCATAAAGCGGAGTTTGTTCCCTCTGGAACCCCAGCTTTTCAAACCACGTGGGGGATCCATCCATTCGTTCCATCCCTCTTCCTTGTATGTTTCAGAAGCATATCATTACATAGGCACACAATATTCCTCGTACAAGACACGTCAGTGGTGGTGGTGCTGCTGCTGATTGTAGGTCGAGCCTCAACAACCTTCTTGTCCGGTAGCTGAACAACACGTATACTCGGCTCCCGAGAAACAAATCAACTTTCTCTTGTGAGGTGTCTCCCCCCCCCATTGCAAGTTCCCCAGCATAGCCAACAAAGGACACCGAAGGAGCAGATCTCGGCGCATTTCCAGGGGTTGATGACGAAACACGCTCGCGCACAATTATCGCTGGCACGCACAAACCCACCCAACATGCCCGCCTGCTGACGGCGCCGGCCGATCAGAGATAACACTTACACGGCAAGGGTCATTACATTACAGGCCGGGGCCACCTTTTTGACAGGGCCTTCATGCAGCCTTACCTGATGGCACTGGAAGGATCGTTCCTTTTTTTTCTCTTTACTGACCGCCTCCGGTCTCTCGAGGCATTCCTCCAGCCTGGGTTGTGGAGTTCCAATGATGACTGCTGACTGCGGACAGACGCGTCTGTTATCACATTAGGTAGGGGGATTCGGACCCGATGCGATTGGTCGTGGTGCAGAACGTTTCTTGGGGTCTGCTTGTTATACGGAGGTGACGAGCAGATCGGAGAATGCAGTCATGATTCAGAAAGAGAAAAAAGAAAGAAAAAAAAGTCCGAAGAAAGGCCAGATCCGTGCCGCCATTCCCCGCGGGCCGACACGGTCATGTGTGTTTTGAGCTGCTTGTATCGGCAAAGCGCTGCCTGGATCCTTCTTGTCTGTGCTGCGAGTCAAGTGTGACTGTCTTATCTTGCTGCGTACACAACCTGTTGCTCACCGAGAGGGAAACTTTGTTTGGGGGCATTAGGAAATCCTGGCGCGCATCGCAACGGGTGGCGAGAATTGGCTCAAGAAGCATTAATGGACAGACAAATCACTGTATGGTTTTGTGTGTGTGTTTTGGCCGTTTATTGCTGCTACGGGACAGTAAGATATTCTGAATGTGAAATCTCGACTCCATTGTTTGCGACAATATAATAGGCAGGATGTGTTGGATGGTAGAGCAGGGTGCGTAGAGTCGGTTGCATTCTGCCCTCACTGAGAACATTACATTATTTATATACACAGGTCTAGAAGCATGTCCACAAATTCAGTACCGTCAAATACGCACTGTCACTTTTGATCAAGGCCACAGTTCGACAACCTCCCACTCCCCCTCGACCTTCCCACCCGGCCTCGTGGCCTGGGCCTGCTGCCCAACATACGTATACAGCCACCTCCTCTGGTCGGCCGGGTCCTTCAGGTTCACCAGGTCCACCTCGTCAGGCACAATCACCACCACCCGGAAGTTCTTCCTCGCCAGCTCGTCCTCCAGGAGCTCATCGCCCACCTTCTGGCCCAGACCCTCGCCCGGGCCCGGCTGGTTTACCCTAGGCGTTCCCGGGCTCGGGTTCTTGAAGCTGCCCCTCATCCCGGGGCTCAGGTTTCCAAAGTGCGCGACCACCTCTCTCTCCCAGTCCCAATCGCCCTCCTTGCCGCCGCCCGAGGCCCTCATCCGCGCCAGCAGCGCACTCCGCACCGCGCTGGCACCTGCGCCGTCGGACCCGATGTCGGAGGCAGAAAGGACCCATGCGCGGCCCCGGATGCGCCACTGGGTCCCCGTCGGGACGGCCCAGAACATGGCCTCGACGGGACCACCGCCGCCCGAGTGGCTGACGTCGTCGCTCTGGTCGCTGCCGCTGCTGGACCCGGAGGAGTAGATCTCGGGGATCTTGTCCATCCGTGCGTCCGACGTGAGCACGAGCATGTCGGACTCGTACATGTCTGGGTTGCGCGGGGCGTTGTTCTTGTCGTTGGGCGGGAGGGGAGGCCCATAGGCCTCTGTAGATGCATGTGCGGGCGCGGGGCACGGAAGAGGAGGGTGATGATGATGATGATGATGGTGATGAGTGGAGAGAGGTGAATGTGAAGGAGGGTTGTTCCATCTGCTGGATGTCCGAGAGGAACTGGGCGCGCCAGGGAGCAGCGGCAGAAGAGGAGGGTCCTGATCCCGAGGCCATGGTTCTGATGATTGGGATGTGCTGTTTTGCGCTGGAGGGGATGATCATGGTTTGTGGGAAGGGCGAGAGGGCCTTATATATGGCTTGGAGGCGCTGGCTGGGGTTCATTTAGCCTTGAAGGGTGCGCCCTGGGACATGAAGGTGAGGTCGGAGCACATACATGGGGCTGAGGTGTGTGGATGTAGAGGTGACGTTGTGAGGTTCTGGAGAGGTCCTAGGCTGGGGGAGTCCTTGAGGGTGTAGCTGATGATTCATGAGGTGACGTTTGCCGTGCTGGGGACATGGAAGGACAGTGGGCTGCAGCAGACCTCGAGATCTCGACTGGGATCTGGAGTCAGAATGATGCTGTATTAAATCAAGGCTCTTCTGAATTGAAAATTTCTTTTTCTTTGTTGAAAAATAAACATCAAAAACCTCAGTGTTTAGTTGTAGAATTGCTCTCTTTTCCCCCTTCAGAAGCTTGCGTAATGATGTGATGCCATGCTGAGCTCAGGGTGTGGGGACCCTGAGTGACAGTGGGGTGAGGGTGCTGAGGGTGCTGAGGGTACAGAGGTACAGCCTGCCACCATGGCGTCCTGCCCCTCCCCCACACTATCTTATCGCCAGGTGCCCCACTTAGTACACTGGCTGCATATTTTTTTTTTGGTTCTCTCCTCAGAAAACATGTCTCGAAGCTTTCCAGACATTTGCTCCTGCACCACAACAAACCAGCTTCTCCTCCTCTTGTGACCACCATCACACAAGGAGAAGTCAATTGTCCTCAAGATGGCTAGAACAAAGGTATGTTATCAGATTGTCCCTACTCCCATCTTGCAGGTGATTGACTTGTTATTCTTCTTCATTGCAGCATCGTGGTGGTAAGAGAGGAGGCGGCGGCGGCGGTGGTGGTGGCCGACGCGACAACCGCTACAGAGCTGAGGTTGTCAAGAAGCACGAGAAGCTTGAGAACTACTACAATGAGCTGCTTGGGATGACAGAGGAGGATAAGAATACCTTCTGGGAAGCTCTTCGTCGAGAGCTGCCAAACAGCTTCAGGTTCTGTGGCTCAAAGGGGTAAGTCCTGCGCATTGCCATCTCTCTTCTCTGTTGCCCTCCTCCTCCTCCTCCTCCTCCTCCTCCTCCTCTTCCTTTTCCTGTCTATATTACTGCACTGGACTAACACACAACCTGCAGCCATGCCCTCACCGTCAAGCGCCTCCTCGAGGAGCGCTACATCCCCGAGATCACCCAGCTCGAGAACTACGATGGAAACCCCGTCACCCCTCCTATCCCCGTTCCTTGGTATCCCGACAACCTCGCCTGGTGGATGACCACCCCCAAGAACGTCATCCGTCGATACCCTCCTTTTGCCAAGTTCCAGAAGTTCCTCGTCTCCGAGACCAGCGTCGGAAACATCAGCCGCCAGGAGGTGGTGAGCATGATCCCGCCCCTGCTCCTCGACGTCAAGCCTGGCCACGTCGTCCTCGACCTCTGCGCCGCGCCCGGCAGCAAGGCTGCACAGCTCCTCGAGATGATCCACTCGGGCGAGGAGGGTCGTATACGCAAGGCACTGCAGATGCATGCCGCCGAGGATGGACGCGACGAGCCCGACTTCCCAGGCTCCGACGAGGTCGACATGGAGATGGACCCTGGCGACGACGGCCGCGCTACCGGCATGCTGATCGCAAACGACATGGACTACAAGCGCAGTCACCTGCTCATCCACCAGCTGAAGCGCCTGTCCTCCCCGAACATGATCGTCACCAACCACGACGCCACCCTCTTCCCCTCGCTGAAACTGCCCTCGGGCGACTCCAAGAAGGGCCAATACCTCAAGTTCGACCGTATCCTGGCCGACGTCCCCTGCTCCGGCGACGGAACCCTGCGCAAGAACGTCAATGCCTGGAAGGACTGGACCCCCGGCAATGCCCTCGGTCTCCACCAGACACAGATCAGGATCCTCGTCCGCGCTCTGCAGATGCTCAAGCCCGGTGGTCGTGTCGTCTACTCGACCTGCAGCATGAACCCCGTCGAGAACGAGTCCGTCATCGCCGCCGCCATCGAGCGATGTGGCCATGACAATGTCGAGATCCTGGACTGCAGCGAAGAGCTCCCCGGCCTGCAGCGAAAGCCTGGCCTGAAGACATGGAAGGTCATGGACAAGCAGGGCCGCATCTGGAACAACTGGGGCGAGGTCGAGGCCTGGGTGGCCGAGAACAAGGACAGGGTGGTGCCCGGAAAGCTGACACCGACCATGTTTGCCCGCGCAAATGAAGAGGAGGAGGCGGAGGGCAAGCCTGAGGTTCCGCTCGAGCGATGCATCCGCGTCTACGCACACCAGCAGGACACGGGCGGCTTCTTCATTGTGGCGCTTCACAAGAAGAAGGAGTTCAAGGCCAAGCCCGAGAGCGCTGGTGTGGTCAGGCCCGGCCAGGCCCCTCAGAAGACGACGGAGAACTCCACGGCGAATACACCAAAGGTCGAGGAGACGACGACTGTCGACGATGCCGAGGAGGTAGTCCTGACCGCCGTGGAGGCGGACCAGAAGGTCCTTGCTGCGGATCAGGCCGCCGGTGAGCAGACCAACCCTCTCAAGCGGGCCCACGAGACCGAGGAGGAGGACGAGTCTTCGTCGAAGCGACAGCACACGGAGGTTGCAGCCGAGCCCGCAGCAGAAACCACATTGGAACCCACTGCGGGTGTCGCTGCGGAGCCCGCTTTGGGCACCAATGGAGACGCAAAGACAAGCGCGCAAGACGCTCAGAAACCTACCGACGTAGCCAGCCAGCCAAAGAACCAGGGCACGTCTGATGGCTATGGTGATAAGGCTGCCAAGAAGGCGAACAAGGAGCCCTTCGAGGAGCCCTTCAAGTACCTGGCTCCCGACAACGAGGTCATCCAGACCGTCCGGAAGTTCTACAAGATCTCGCCGCGGTTCCCCTCGGACCGTTTCATGGTCCGCAATGCTGCAGGCGAGCCTTCCAAGGCCATCTACTACACCAGTGCGCTGGTGCGAGACGTCTTGACATCGAACGAGGGACGCTTTGTCAAGTTCGTCCACGGCGGAGTCAAGATGTTCATGAAGCAGGACGCCCCCTCTGCGGAGGTATGTCGCTGGCGCATCCAGAGCGAGGGCTTGCCCATCCTCCAGGGCTATGTCGGTCAGGAGCGCGTTGTGGTCCTCCGCAGCAAGGAGACCCTGCACAAGCTCCTCATCGAGATGTTCCCACGCATCAACAACGAGGAGTGGAAGAAGCTTGACGAGATCGGCGAGCGCGTGTGCGAGGTGGGTCTCGGCTGTCTGGTTCTGCGGATCGAGCCCGACGGTACCGATCCCGACTTTGCGGAGAGGATGGCCCTCCCTCTCTGGAAGAGCTTCCACTCCCTGAACCTCATGCTGCCCAAGGAGGACCGCAGCGCAATGCTGCTGCGTGTGTACAACGACACCACGCCTCTCGTGAACACGATGCTGAAGGACCAAAAGAAGACCACCAACGGGGCTCAAAACGGTGACGACACAACCGACGCTCAGGGCGACGGTGGGGTTGGTGGCGATGCTACAGTAGATGCGACCCCAGACCTCGCGGCCGATGATGCGGAGGCGGGTGCCGTAGCCGAACCCGACGCTGAGATGGGCGATGCCGGCGATGGTGATGTCGCGCCTGCGGAGGATGCCCAGGAAGAGGGAGCTGGCGCGGCCTAGATTGCCGCCACTCCTCCTCCCACGCCGCAGTCTCAGTATGCCACGCCTCCACTTCTGAACGGCTCGCACCACCTCCTTCCGAATGGCACACTGCCTTCGCGAAATAGCACGTTACCGCTTCAAACTGGCAGGTCTCGTCAAGAGGGCATGCCCCTTCAGGCCGTCACACAACGACCTCTAACAAATGGCACCCACCCCCGTCAGAACGGCGCGGTTCCCCTGCAGAACGGCATGCCCCTTCAGAACGGCATGCTACCCGTTAAGAACATCACGCAGCCATCCCAGAATAGCATGCAGCCGCTTCAGAACGACGTGGTACCACTTCAGAACAGCACGAATACGGTTCAGGATCGCACTAATCATACACTTCCAAATGGCACGCTGCCCCTTCAAAACGGCACGCAGCCACTCCAGAATGGCGTGCCTCCTCCTCAGAACGATGTACGTCCAGTTCAAAACGGGATTCCAGAACAGGACACCGCGCAGCCACTTCAGAATACCACGCACACACGTCAGAACAACATGCGTCCTGTTCAGAGGAGCACGAGTCCAGTTCGCAATGGCACACAGTCACTCCCGAACGGCATCCATCCTTTTACAAATGGTACACATGCACTTCCAAATGGCACACGTGCCAGGCAGAATACTACCAGGAATGAGCCTCTCTCCATAGAGAGGTCTCAAATCGATCCCGAGGATGCCGGCCTATATTTCGATGGTCCCGGCAGCGAGCCCAACGAGGGCTGAGAGTTGCAGATTTTTTTATTTTTTTTCAGAGATGGGAGGCAAGTGCTTCCTCAAGCAGGAGAAGGCCCATCAGTGCTGACGGCAAGGCACGGATTTTGAGCAAAATGTGATTCAGGGAGTTGAGCACTTCGCACAACAGCTCCCCAACGACGGAAGAGGTGGAAGAAGGAGATCATTGAACAGCTGCTTCTCCAACATGCTACTTACCCTCTTTGATTGGGCAAAGGAGAAAATTTGGTGGATCTTGAAAACAGGATCTGGCCAGCTACAGGATCAGAGGTACATGTGGATGCGTCGTTCCTGGTATGGTTCCTGGTATGGCTTGGCGTCAATGCTACGAGACACAGTAAAGGATATCAGGTCCCTCTTCGATACTGGAACTGATGCATATTCAGGAGTTTGAAGAAAGGATTCAATCGATTTTATTCTATGATAAGCAAGCTACATTTATGTGCTGTGACCTCGCTCAGAGAAGGAGAGTATCACCCAACCATTAGACACATGGCAGAGCGTGAAGCCTGTGTGATTGTGATTTCTCTCAATATGTCTGGCTTTCCCCTACACACACCCATCCCCTTCCGAGTCCTGCCAACAAGCAGTATTCATAGATACCTCACCAGCTTGGCCCACTGCCACAGGACGGCCCAGCCTCCCATAAAGGACGACACACCCGTGAAGATAATCAGCGGCCCGTACGAGGTCCCATAGCCAAAGCTGCCGCCGCCGCCGCCGCCGCTCCCCCCAACCTTGAGCAGGGGGACACCGGCCAGGCCACCACTGACATAGCCCAGCCCCCTTGCGCCGTTGAGCAGGCCGTAGATGACGCCCATGTCGACAGCCTCGTTCCGGTCGGCGGCCTCGCGCTCCATCTCGTTCAGCACGCCGCCCCAGGTGGCGCTGTACCCGCCGCCGAAGAAGCCGAAGGTGACGGAGAAGAGCACCAGGAGGGCCATGCTGCCCCTGGAGGTGAGGCCCCAGAACAGGAAGGCGGCGAGGGCGGAGCCGACGGCGGGGATGGAGACGACGGTGGGGGCGGAGAGGCGCCACCTCGTCCTCCCCCTGCTGCTGCTGCTGCTGCTGCTGCTGTCGCCGAGGTAGCCGAAGAAGGAGCTGGCGACGATGCCTGGGATGTTGAAGAGGGTGAGGAGCAGGGTGGCCGAGGTCTGGCTCAGGAGGGACACGTCGTGGGCGTAGGTGTTGAGGTAGGTCTGGGGGATGCCGTAGCCGGCGCTCTGCAGGGTGATGGCGGCGGCGTAGATGTAGATGGTCCTGTGGCGGAGGAAGTGCCAGGGGATCCTCCGCGGGGGTCTCCTGGTCCCCGTCCCCTGCTGGTGCTGGTGCTGCTGCTGCTGGTGCTGCTGGTGCTGCTCCTGCGCAGCCACGTCGTCGTCGTCGTCGTCGTCGTCGTCGTCGTCACCAGTGTCCAGGCTGGAAGGGTGGGAGGGGACGAGGGCGATGGCGGGGATGCTGGTGGCGGCGACGACGGCGGCCCAGACGCGCAGGGCGGTGCGGAAGCCGTAGGCGTCGAGCAGGGCGCGCAGGAGAAAGGGGCAGGCGGAGCCGACAATGTTCTTGCACGAGAAGACGACGCCGTAGGCGAAGGCGCGGCGGCCGGTGCCGAACCACTCGCCCAGGGACAGGGTGGTGGGGCTGTAGACGAGGGCGCAGCCGAGCGGGGCGAGGACGGCCTGGGTGGCGACGAGGTGCCAGACGGCGGTGCCGAGGGAGGAGAGGGCGAAGCTGAGGCACATGAGGAGGGCGCCGCAGAGGGCGGCGGCCTGGCGGCGGCGGGCCCAGCGCCTGGCGAAGGCGGCGAAGAGGAACGGCATGGAGAGGTAGATGACGCCGTTGAAGGTGGGGCCGATGATGCCCGTGAGGTCCTGGCTGCCCTCTAGGGTCCAGGCGGAGGAGAAGTACTCCTGGAAGACGCCGTAGCTCATGGCGAAGCCTGGATGTTGTGGTGGCTGTGTGAGTATATGGAGCGGGAGAGCAGAGTGCAGAGGGTGGGGATGGGGATTTGCGTTACCCCAGATTGGCAGCTGTAATATGCCATTGCCGACGAGGACACAGGTCTTCTTCATCCTGGTTCCATGCTGTCTCTGCTGGTGCTGTTGATGCTGATCCGGGTCCGGGTCTTCTGGTGATGTCGACGTCGAAGTCTGCCCGAGCTGATGCTCGTCGAGGTCAGGAGCGGCAGCAGGTGGCGGGCGCTCATGAAGAGCAATGGTCTCGGTTGACGACATTTTTTTTTTTTTTTTTTGGTCTCTAGAATCAATCAATGTATGTAACACGATGTATGGTCGAGTGCATGATCACAAGACCTGGGGATATGAAGGATGGATATAATGATGGGATGCTTCCACTTGGACGGTCCATTCAATCCTTATAAATGATGTATGTGGAATGGCGATGACCTCAGTGGTGACTCGTCCACAGACCCCTGCACCGCTCTAGATAAGTACTGTACGCCCTTTTCCCCCTCAGGCCCTGTCGGCGCCACGCCTTTATCGCTGCCGATCTCGGTCCCAACTCCTGATGTTGGGTTGCTATCCGGATTCGGTTATATTGTCAAAAGAATCATATCGTGAGAATTGTCAAAGAACAGCCCGACTTGCGATTATATCTCAATGAATGATATTTATTTAATCCTATCCTAGAGTATAGTTCCATCGTCGTCATTATCTGATCATCATCATCATCACCATCACAAAAACCGGGTCTATCTACCCTAAAAGTTGGTCTCGATCAGCCTTGCCACGAGGTCGCTGTCCTCGGGCAGCTCCGGATAGTCCAGGTTCACCACGCCCAGCCTCCTCTTGCCCTCGCTTCCCAGGCTGCGCAGGTGGTCCCTGGTCCTCACGTTCATGCCCTCGACCCATTTCCCGAAAAAGTGCATGTCGCTGTGGGCACCGACGGCGATCCACTTGGCCTCCGCGACCTCGCCGTGCTCGACCGGGTCGCCCACCGCGGAGCAGAAGTTGATGTACCACGTCTGCTCCGGGTCTGTAGCGTCCGCGTCGGTACCGTCGGTACCGTCGTCGTCGTCGTCGTCGTCGTCGTCGTCGTCGTCGTCGTCGTCGTCGCCTGTCGCCTTGGCCATCATCTTCTGGACAAAGGCCTGCTTGGAGGACACGAGGTCGTCCAGCTCGCAGCGCGTGGCGTACTTCCACTTGTCCTGCAGGTGTACCTTGACCCCCGTGGGCGTCTCGATGGTAAAGTCCGGGTTGTCGTCGAGCCACTCCTCCAGGTCCAGCCCCATCCTCTCGGTCGGCTCGACGCCCGGGTCGCCATAGTAGCGCCGCAGGAGCACAGCCTTGCCCCTGACCTCGCCCAGCCGGGCCGTGACGGGCGCAGAGTACCACTTCTCGGAGCCGTCCTCCTCGTAGGCCGGGGTGCTCTCGATGGCCTCCTTGACGGCGTTGTAAAACACCTGCGGCTTTTCCTTTTGCTCCTCGGACTTGTCGTCGTTGTTGATGGAGATGAGGACCGTCTCCGTGGCAGGCCTGTCCTTCCTGGGCCCGATAAAGTCAAACACCTGCGCCATGACGTCGGCAAAGGACAGGCCCCCGGGCAGGCCGATGGGCATGCCGCCGTGGTAGCAGTAGAGCTTGTTGTCGTCGTCGTGCCGCCGGAGCCGCAGGTCGAGGAAGCGGATGCCCAGCGCGAGCTGCTGCGCGACGCCGAGGTACTGCGTGCGCACGAACGGCACGTTGCTCCTGGCGCAGCTGTCGTGCGTCCCCGGCACCGTCATGCCGCTCAGCCAGGTCCCGTCCGGCACCGAGCCCATCCACGTCCGGAGGTCGTAGCCCAGCACGGGCCGGCTGAACCAGTGCAGGTCGCCCTTCCACCTGCCCGCGAAGACGCAGTGCACCCGCCCGTTCAGGACCGCCATCTGCGGCGGGAACCGCGCCTTGACGTCCCTGCCCCCGACGTGCTCGGCCTGGTCCCACGCCCTGCCGTCCCGGTGCGCCGCCACGTACACCCGGTCGTCCTCCACGAAGCCCAGGTACGCGTTGCCGCCGTAGCTCGCCGCGCTGACGCCCCGCGCCGCCCTGCCCTCGCTCACGTCGTCCGTGGGGCTCCACGCCCACCCGCTCTCGGTGAAGTCGTACCTGTACCCGATGATCTCGCCGTCCGCCCCGGCCGGCTCGCAGAGGAGGTGCAGCGCCCCGTTCAGCACGAACAGCGCCGGCGCGCCCTGGTTCCCGGCGCCCACCTGCACCTCCGGAGGCGGCACCCCGGCGGGCGAGACCGGCGCCGGCTCGGCCCACGTCTGCGAGTGCACGTCGAAGACGGCATGCGCCAGCCCGCCCTGGGGGTCGATGTAGGCCAGGAACAGCTTGTTGTGGAACGCCACGAGGGCCGGGTCCCGGGTCCCGGGGCCGGCCACACAGGCCGCGGGCAGGCCCTCCTGGGGCAGCCACGCGAGCTGCTCGTCGGCGTCGTACAGGAAGTGGGTCATGGCGCCCGTCCCGGCGGACACGACGACGGCGTGCAGGGTGCCGTTGAGGTTGGCGATGACGGGGATGCCGCCGCCGCCGCCCTTGCCCTTGCCTTCCTCCCCCTCGTACGGGAACCGGGCCGCCGGGCCGAACTCGTCGCCGTGGCTGCTGGGCGTGGTCGACGCGTAGTAGATGGCGTCGTCGAAGTCGGCCCAGACCACCCAGAGCAGGCCGCGGTGGGTGGCGACCGAGGGAGGGGCCTTGCCGCGGACAGAGTCCTTGCCCCGGTCGGCGAGGAGCAGGAAGCCCTGCTCGGTCGGGCCCTGGGGGATCCAGGTCGACGAGGATCCAGACATGCTGTTCAGGGCCTGGCGGTAGGGGTCCAGTGGGGGTCGGCCGTCGAGGTCGATGGAGATGTGCCAAGATGGGAGGTGGACGAGCTTGTTGTTGTTGTTGCTGTTGTTGCTGGGACCCGGCTTGTCGGTCCTTGTCATTATAGGAGACGGGAAGGGTGTCAAGAGATGTTTGTCGGCCGAGACAAAAAAAAAAGGCCTGGATATTGACTGCTGAGGAGAGGAATATGCCGCGCCTTGGTTATTGGCAGGGGCCCGTTTCCTGCTTTTTCATGCTGCCCAGGTGCCCACACCCGTCTTTGCCTGCTCCCGGTGTGGATGCTTGCCCCTCCGGTGAGGGTGGCTATGTCTGAATGGGATGGTGGGTACGGTAGGGGGGGTGGGTCAGCCTGTTCCGCGTCTACTTGCTGTATCGAGCTACCCGTTGACAGTTGTGGACCACCCTGCAGCAGGCCTAGATGGATAGATCCCATGGGATACCAGTATAGATGTTGATAATATTCCGTCTGTTGGATATTCTCAACTCAGGCAAGGCTGCTCGACGTGTTTACTATATCTCGAAACAGTCTCAGTAGAGTTGATGCTGTGGCCGGAAAATGGTCAGACATTTCTCATTCCTCCCTTCGCCCCCAAGGAAAACAAAGAATAAAAAAACAGAGAGAAGTGATGAGATATCGATTTGGGAAAATTAGGTGAGCACTCAACTTTGCGGAATTATTGTGTAAATATGCGAACACTTTGAGAGTTGTCTAAAAATATCTAGACCAGTAATTAATTAGTTATTCAGTTTTGTCGACAATATATTTTCACATCAGACTACTATTAATTATGAATGCAATATATCTACCTTGGACTGCCTAATACTGGCTTATGGTTCAACACTGAGGCATGGGATCATACGTGCCAGCCTCGCAGACTTACAATTCTTTTGTTATCATTATTATTATTGTACCAAACCTGGCATGTCCAACTGTCAGTGGAATATCTCTTGGTCACAGAAAGAGAAGCTCGAGGACCCAGGGCTGCTGACCGCACCTCGAGACCCGGCATATCGGCATCGTTTCCCACAACCAACACGATCGGTTATACGGCACGGATCAGCAGTTGTGGGTCGTTGTATACTTGACCTATACTGGGAACATGTGGGGGCGGGGTGTACAATCTCACTGGGTTAGTGGAGACGGGTCAGCAAAGAGTGGGATAATATCTCTCGCGTCTTGCGCGTCCCAGGCCCAAACCAAGGCCTGGATATAGTCCCATGGGATATCAAGACAAAGGACACAGCTGTAGCCTTCCAAAGGGTTCTCTACAAGACGTCCACAGACGGCCGAGAGGATCCAGTCTCGAGGCCAAAGTCATAGACCAGCTGGGCCAAAGTCCGAGGGGAGCCAATTATAGCAATCAAAAGTGACATCCCATGCCATGCGAGCGCAGCCTAGGGTCGTCTGCTTCTCGGGAGAGCAGCGAGCAACAATGGAGATAATATCCCTTCCAGGTCGAAAGATATAAGTATGGGATGGGCCATTGCTCAACTCGAGGTCAGAAGGGAACAACTCACCATTCATCATCAAGAAAGTCTCCCAACTGATCCATACTTGATACACTATTTGTCTCCCCAGATTTCCCCTTCACTTTCCAAACATCACGTTCAAAATGGTAGCCACCAAGAGTCTGGTCTCCCTCGCACTCAGCGCCCTCGCCCACGCCTCTCCCACGGAGCCCCGAGGAGAGAACCAGGGCACGGTCAAGCTGTTCACAGGCACGACCTGCGGCACGCTCGCAAACACCTACAGCTGGATGGGCGGCGGCACCACCTCGCAGTGCTGGAAAGTCACCGACATTGGCTCCTACCAGGCGGTCGACAAGTATGTCAGGGTCCCTGAACTCTTGAGTGCTTTTTTTTTTTCTTTCTTTCTCTCTTCCTAGGGTTGGACAACAGCGGGCTGACCTGATCTCCCATGTAGCGGCTGCAAGACACTCCTCTGGTCTAATGATGACTGCACTGGTGACAAGTGGAAGGCCAAGAATAGCAACTGCAACAGCCTTGAGTTCTCGTCTGTCTCTATCAAGTGTTAGGTGGGATATTAACAGATGGCATGTATTGGAAAGTTGATGAGGCCAAGGAGATATTTTTTTTTTTTTAGAGTTACTTTTACTCGTCGGATGGTAGGAGTTTTGGAGGAGTCGGCACTGGGCTGTCTTTTATGTCGGGTAGTATTGGAGTAAATTGTCTCTGATAGGATACTTGAAAACAATAAAGAGCTGGTCTTTTGTCTTTATCTGCTCTTCAATCGGGAGTCTTGATACTTGCAATGCGTGGATACGGAATCTGAGCCGAGCGTGTAGGCACGTACCCTAGGGTAGTCGATGGAATATATTCCCTATATCAGAAACAGACCTGCACAATACTTGCCCTCCCGCACCAGAAATGCATACCTCCTAGACTCAGATGAATCTATGACTATACTTGAACTCTGTCATCCTTGCTCAAGCATGGGATGGGATGTCAATGAACATAATAGGGACGACTGGTAAAACTGTCCACCTCCCTCCTCCCACATCACCCCCGCAACCTCCCAGCCACAACCATATCCTCCCCCATCTGCACCCAAGTAAGCCCCCTCAGCCTCGGCCCCTCAGCCTCCTCTCCCTCACCACCTCTCACCGCCCTCACAGGCGCAACCCTCACCCCCCCAGCACCCAACCAAACCGGCGCAATCGTAACAATCACCGAATCAACCCTCACACCCCCACCCCCACTTCCCAGCGCAAGCAAATCATTCACCACCCTCCCGCCGCCCTCAACCATCAAGCTCCCTATGCCCTGCGCCCCCAACAACCCCAGCACATCCTCCCACGCCACCTTCCACCCGCTGCCTCCATCCTCCTCCTCCTTCTCCTCCTCCTCCTCCCGCCGCGCCTTCACACGCAGATACCGCCCCCCAACCCCCCTCCACAGCCCGCCGGGCCCCCTCCCTCCACCTCCGCCCCCTCAGCACAGATAACCCACGGCGCCAGCCCGACCCCGTCCCGCGCCAGCCGGACCACCTTGCTCCCCGCCCCGACCCGCCACCTCGCCCCGGGATCCAGGACGACAGGACGAGGGCCTCCTCCTCCTCCTCCCCCGCGGGCGCGGGCCAGCCTGCAGTTCAGACCCGGGTCGTCGGCCACGGCGGTGCTGACGCCGACGAGGATGGCGTCGTGGCGGGCGCGGAGGTGGTGGGTCATTGCCTTGGAGGCTGGGCCGGAGAGGGTGGTGCGGAGGCCTGGGGCCGAGGCGAGCTGGGCGTCGAGGGACTGGGCGTAGGTGAGGGTCAGGAAGGGGTGTGGGTGTGGGTGTGGTGGTTGTTGTTGGGTGGGGGGTGATGATGGTGGGGGTAGGTATGGCTCGAGCTGGGCGGCCCAGTGGTCTGGGAAGGTGAGGGTTTCTGGGGGTGGGGGTTGTTGTTGTTGTTGTTGTTGTTGGGCCATGGTGGCGGACGAGCAGGGTTTTTTTTTGTATTTCCGGAGAGGTGAGGAGATAGAAGGAGGAGAGGAGGGACATAGATATAAGGAGAAAGAGAGGTGGACGTCGAGGTGGGTTGTAGGAAAGGTGCAGGGAGGAGGAGGAGGGGGGAGGAGAATAAACAAGGCTGACAGACCTTTTAGATATCAAGTCCTCTCTCATAAGGGTTAGGGTTTGAGAGGATTACTCGAGCAGTGTAAATAATCAAGCCAGCAAGCAAAGAATTACTTCAGGATCACAACCCCCCCCCCCCCCTCCCCATACTATCACCATTCATGCTCATTCATGACCACTTACTTCTCTTCATATCTTCTCCCTCGTAACCTCTCGAATAAATATTGAAATCCCCCCTGCTATGTATGTATGCTATGCCGTGCCGTGCCGATATAAATATTCCTGTATATATTCCCCATCCCCATCCCTCCTCTGTCCCAACCCATTGCACCCACCCATTTCCACCCTTCCCAGCAAGATTAATACACACATCTTTTCCCTCTCTCTGTCACCCAAAAACAAAAACAAGGTACTTGTGTGTGTATTCATCATTTCCTGCTCAAGTACAACCAAATCAAAAACCATCCGGGCTTCTGGGGTATCATGAAAAGTCATTCCCAAACATCATTTTCCCTCTCTCCTCACTCGTCTCGAGACAATACCAACTTATACATGGGATGCACTCCTCCTCCTCCTCGTCCTCGTCCTCGCACACTTCCATCCCTCACTGCAGGGCATCCACCCCAGCCTCCACCCCCTCCACCCACTCCCGCACCGCCTCCCGCAGCACGCTCTCCTTCTCCCGCCCGACAACACCACCACCGCCACCGTCCACCCGCGCCCGCGTCTCCTCCTCGTCCCGGTGCTGCACCACGTCCCTGGCAATGTGCTCCAGCGCAGACAGAACCACAGCCTTGCACTCGCCCCTCGGCACTTCCTGCACCTGCGCGTGTTGCTGGTGGTGATGGTGGTGGTGGTGGTGGTGAGCCGCCCCGCGACCCTGCTGTGCGTCCTCCAGGCCGGTCGTGGGGGCGGCGGCGGCGGCAGCAGCAGCAGTCAGCGCGACGAGTGCGTCACCAACACTCTCGCGCCGCTTGCTCGGCGACCGCGACGAGGACTGCGAGCTCTCCTTGCTGCTGCTGCGATCACCACTGCCCCCCCCGATCCCTCCCAGCGCGGTGACCCTCTCCACGGCCTCGATGAGGGTGTCGTCCAGCGCCACGATGGGGTCCTCGACGAACTCGTCCTGCAGGTGCTGCTCGTACGGCGACACCAGGGGCGTCAGCAGCACGGCCGAGTTCATGGTGTTGACGGACGACGACAGCAGCGGCGTGGCCCTGTCTCCGCCGCCGCCCGTCTTCAGCCTGACCAGGCGCCGGTAGCGGATGCGCCGGATGGAGAAGGTCGTGCTGTCGGCGATGAGGGCGGAGCTGACGTCGACCCAGCGCGTGTCCGCCGCCGCCGCCGCCGGGGTCGCGCCCGTCGTGACTGCCGCCGCCGCCGCCGCCGCCCCCAGCGGGGTGGGCTCTGCCCGCAGCGAGGCCTTCACCTGCTCGACCAGGTCGGCCTGCGGCGGGATGGCCTGCAGGATAAAGTCCGGGTGGAACCGCTGCAGCCAGCCGGCCACGTTCTGCGGCACGTCGCCCCCGTCCACGGCGGCGCGGCAGGCCTGCTCGAACAGCTCCAGGCCGCTGAGCCCCGGCGTGGACAGGTACCCGCTGCTGGACGGCGAGCTCACGGCCGTCTCGAAGGACGCGATGAAGTCGGGGAACGGCACGTCCACGTCGATGACCCCGTCCTCCTCGTTGATGGTCGTCTTGACGGGCGAGTCGAAGGCGCTGTTGGGGTCCACCTTTCTCTCCACGGGGATGGGCGGCACTCTTGCCGGCTCAGGGTTGTCTGCTTGTTGTTGTTGTTGATGTTGTTGTCGTCGTCCCTGCTCTCCGTCTTGACTCCGTCGCGGCGTCTCGGGCAGGTTGTCCCGCTTCCTGCCCCCCCCAGTGCCCATGCGGTTCTGTGCCCTGCTGCTGCTGCTGCTGCTGCTGCTGCTGATAATAATATTGCCACCTGCTCCTCTCTGCGACTGCTGCCCGTCCTCCAGCATCTTACCGAGCGAGGCCCTCCGTGTCGTAGATTGCTTTCTCGGCGGCGGCGTGGTCATGGCCGAGTCCCGCCGCCTGGTGGTGCTGCCCCACAGGCCGCTGATGACGCTGCCCCATCGCGAGCTCGACTGCGTGTCCGAGCTGCCCATGCTGTCCACCCGCTGCAGCGACCGCCTCAGGTCGTCCGTCGCGGTGGTGGTGTTCGTCGTGGTGGTGGTGGTGGTGGTGGTGGTGCTGCTGCTTCCGCTGCCGCTGCCGCTGCCGCTGCCGCCCCCGGGCCGACCGGACGGCTGCGTGGGGTCGCTCAGCTTCTGCAGGGCAAAGTGCGGGACACTCGTCTCGGGCACGATGGTGGCGGCGCTGACCTTCCTGGTGTCGAGGTCGGCGGCCAGGATGGGCAGGTTGGTCGTCCTGATGGACACGGCGTCCGAGGCCCTCCGCTCGCGGGGGCCCTCCATGGTCAGGTGGGCCAGCTGCGCCGGCACCGAGCTCCTGTTGGAGGCCGTCGTGTATATGCTCGACGCGTTGCGCGAGTGCGAGTGGTGCCTGGACGCGCCGCCGCCGCCGCCGCCGCTGCCGCCCCCCGCGCCGGCCCTGCGGTTGATCTTGCGCCGCAGCGACTCCTCCTTGGTCAGGGGCACGATGAAGGACGGCGGGGACTGGGAGAAGGCCCCCCACGAGGCAGACGTGCTGGGCCTCTGCTGCTGCTGCTGCTGCTGCTGCTGCTGCTGCTGCTGCTGCTGCAGGGTCCTGCTGCTGGAGGCGACGGCGGCGGCGGCGGCGGCGGCGGCGGCGGCTGCTGCCGAGGTGGGGAGCTGCATGTTGGCGGGAAGAAAGGCAGACAGCAGGAAGATCAGCCTCCTGGCCGCGACCCTGTCCTGGCCCACGACGACGGTGCGGGCCGGCAGCGACAGGTCGTCGTCGCCGCCGCGCATCTTCTGCAGGGCCGAGGACAGCCTGCGGTACCTGGGCGGGCTCAGCGCCTGCAGCCAGTCCGTGTGGACCGAGAGGAAGCCCGTCAGCAGGTTGAAGAAGAAGAAGCCCTGGTCGCGGCCGCCCGCCCACCTCTCGACCCAGCGCGCCTCCTCCCTCCAGATGCCCCACCGGTTCTGGCCCGTGACGACCCGCGTGGCCCGCAGCCCCGACACGATGCGGGCCCTGGCGCTGTCGACCTCGGTCCTGACCTGGGCGTCGTCGGCCAGGCACCCGGGGAGGAGGCTGACGAACTTGGTGTTGGTCTTGGGGGGTTTCTGCTGCTGGGTGGCAGCGGCGGCGGCGGCACTGCTGGACGAGGAGCGCGAGGCGCGCACGGCGGCCGGGCTGGTGCTGGTGGTGGTGGTGGTGCTGGTCATCATGGGGCGGGGGTCCGGCGACGACATGTCGGCCTGCCTGAGCAGCGAGAAGATCTGGGTGGCGGCCACGGACTGCAGCGAGGTGAGGGTGCGCATGATGACGTCCCAGTGCCGCGTGATGGCGTCGATGCGGTCCTCGGCGTCCGTCATGCCGAAGCCCAGGTCCAGGGCGTCGAACCCGCCGCCAAACATGGGACCGGCCGCCAGAGAAGCAGGAGCACCACCACCACCAGCACCAGCACCACCACCACCACCACCGATGCCCCAGCCTGACCGCCTCGTCGAGCTGTACGAGGACGGGAACGAGTCCTGCTGCCCCTGCTGCTGCTCGCTGTACGAGCTCGAGCCCCGGAACGTCGACCTGGAGGCGCTGGGGGGCACCGTCGTCGCGCCCGAGGGGGGAGGACCCGCCCGGGGGCAGGCTGACGATGAGGGCCACGGCGTACATGGGCGTCCTCTTCTGCTTGAGCTGGGGCTTCTTGGCCTTGGCCCTGCCGCCGTCGTCGGCCCCTGCGCCCCCCGCGTGCGTGGGGAAGGGGAACCCGGAGCTGTCCTCGCTGAACTGGCCGCCCCGGGCCGGCGGGCTCATGGGGTTCTCGTCCGTGGGGAGGTTGACGGGGAAGAGCCTCGTGATGAGGACCCTCTTGCGGTCCGAGGGCCGGGGGTGGGCGTGAGGGGGGGACGAGACGGCGGCGCCGGCAGCCTGGTCGGGCGAGGGCATCATGGTCTCGGAGGAGAAGGACTGCGACAGCTTGCTGGCCCTCGCGGCCGACCTGCCTATCGACCCCCTCCCGCTGTCCACGGCGGCTGCCGACGCAGCAAGGCTAGTAGTAGTAGTAGAAGCCCCGTCGCCGGTGGTGCGCATGTCCGAGGGCACGACGTGGACCTTGGTCGAGGTGCCCTTGTAGGCGAGGAACTCGTTGTTGCCAAAGATGCAGCCGGCAAAGGTGTCCATCTCCTGCTTGTACTCCCTGGCGGCCCTCTGCGACTCGGTCTCGGCCCTGCTCTGCGTCCTGCCGTGGACCGAGGACCGCCTGTCAAAGGCGCTCTGCCGGTGCTGGGGGCTCCCGGGTGGCTGTATGATGGAGAGCGGGCGGGAGGACTGCCCTCCCGCGCTGGTCTTGCGCTGAGGCGGCAGAGATTGCTGCTGCTGCTGCTGCCGCCGCCGAGGTTGTTGGTGGTGGTGATGATGATGGTTTGGGTCCTGGGTGCCGCCGCCGCCGCCGCCACCACCACCACCACCACCACCATGGCCCACTTGAGACAGTCCAGCCACGGTTGCGGGACGGTCGCCAGCGGCTGTTGTGGCGGTGGTGGTGGGCGACGGTGTTGTCTGAGACACGGGCAGGGGCTGGCTGTCGTAGAGCAGCGAGGCGGGCGAGGAGCTGGACGTGTCCTGCATGATGACCACGCGCACGTCGCGGCCGTCCAGCTCGATGTCCCCGTCGAGGTCGAAGGGGTTGCTGGCGGACGTGGACAGGGCCGAGGCGCTCGACATGGGGAACACCTGGTCGTTGCCGTGCTGCTGGTACAGGGCCTGGGCGTCCGGGAAGAGGAGGCAGCGCGTGTGGATGTCCTCCTGCACCGACTCGAGGGACGACACCTGCCTCCCGGAGGAGTAGCCGGAGGACGACGACGACGAGCCCTGACCCTGCTGGGCCTGGGCCGACGTGCCGCCGCCGCCGGCGCTCAGGCTGAAGAGCTTCCCCAGCATGTCCTCCTCCCGAGGTGGTGTTGGTGAGAGGAGGAAGAGGAAGAGGGTGAGTGTGGGTGTGAGGGTGAGGGTGAGGGAGAGAAGAGACAGACGAAGCGAGAGAGGCGGCCCTATCGCGCGGTACAGCGCGACGGGATCATCTTCCCAACGGCTGGGGTGAAGCTGTGAGGGTGGTTGTTGTTATCGTTATTGTTATTATTATGGAGATGTGATGTGAGAGCGAGGTCGAGGTCGAGGAGGGTCAGATGTTCGTGCAGAGCCATCGACCCCGGGGCCCCCAAGGTCAGGTCGAGATCAGATCAGCACAGGTCCAGGTCCGGGTCCAGGTCGTCGACCGGCAGGGCCTGAGCAAGCAAAAAGACTGCGGCAAGACGTCGACCTTGCTGCTATTGCTCCTCCTCCCGTGTCTGGACCAGCATGCGCCACATCCGTACCCAGTCCTCGCCTCCACGTTGGCCTCCCAGTGCAGATCAACGGAGATCCGGAAAGAGGATAGATCGCACTATGTATGTATGTATGTGATCTGGTGGCAAACTCTTGTTTATCTTCTGAGGTGATTTGTCGTCGAGTGAGAGAGAGGAGAGGGTCCCTGGAGCACTTTAAGGTAGGTCGGGCCGAGGAGGAGGGGGGGGGGGGGGGAGAGTAAAAAGAGCAGGAGGAGGGGCAGGTGGAGGAGGCAGCGGAGCTGTATGGAGAGAGGTAGCTATGTATAATGTAAACCAGGTATGCGGTAGTAGTATAGAGAGAGGAGGGTCTCTCTCTCCTCTGGCGCGTTTGAGCGCGGTAGTCGTGGTAGTAGTAATAGTATGGGTCTGACTCTCTCTCTGTGCCCCTCTCCCTCTCTCTATTCTCTCTTTGGGGGATGATGGGTCCAAGGATTCCCACCAAGAAAAAAGAGGGCTTTGCAAATTGCCTTGACCAGAGAGGACGACCCTAGAGGAGGTAGTACCAGGGAGGGGGAAAACCACACACACAGGCAGACGAGGTGTGGATCGAACCCTTTTTTTTTTTCCCTGTTGTCTTCTTTTTTTTTTTTTTTTTTTTTTTTTTTTTTTTTTTCCTTCTCCCCTTCCAGGATGGATTGGGATTTCCCCCCCTCTAGAGACGAGCAGGTGATGTTTCGACCACGTAACAAGGTGTTGTTGTACCCGCAGCGGCAGCGCGAGCGGCGGAGGAGGTGGGCGGCGCTAATCAGGGCCAAAATATGGAGCCACACGACAGCTCACGATGCTTGCCAGAGCTCTGCCGGCAGACGGAGGAGGGGGGAGGGGTCTAGATTGCATGTGAGGAGGGGGAGTGGCAGCAGCAGCAGAGAAGGAGGAGGAGGACCAGGAAGAAGAGGATGGTGTGAGGTACGTCTGGTGAGGTCCACGGGTCAGGTGGAGGTCTGAGAAGAGGGAGACGAGAGGAGGCAACAGGAATGACTGGAGGAGGGGAAATGACGACGAGTGATGATCTCCTCTTGTTCTGTTTGTGTTGTGTATTGTTGTGTTGATCCTTTCCCCTCTCTTTTCTCTTGGTTTCTCTTTTTTTTCTTTTCTTTCTGTCTCTCTTCTTCTCTCGCCTCTGTCCTTTTCGAGCCCGAGTATAAAGCTCACAGGAAGAAAAACAACAAGAAGAAAAAAAAACACAATGGGTGGATCAACGAATGGAACCTGTCCGGGCGAGTAAGTGTAGGTGTGAGTGTGAGTGAGTGAGTGTGTGTGTGTGTGTGTGTGTGTGTTTTTTTATTTTGATCGAGTTAGTCGGTCCGGCAGAGGTTGGAGCTGTTCCTGATCCTGCTCAGCGCCTGTAGTCGCCGTGGACCATGGCCGGAACCGGCATGGCTGGGGCGAGTAATTAAAGTGGGATTTCTGGGGACGCTGGACGCTCGACGCTTTCGTCCACCTGACCCGGCGCTACGGGGATTTTCTGTAACGATTTTGTGGTTGGCGAGGCCTCGGGAGATTGAAGATTGATGTTTTATTGTGGTTTAACTTGAGTAAATAGTTGAGAGGTTTGGGAAGAGAGGAGAGATGTGGGAGGAGAGGGGAGAGAATAATCAGAGGTGGGTGGTGGGCGAGAGGGGGGGGGGGGTTGGGACATACGAAGAGAGAGACGCAGAGAGGAGAGAGCAGAGAAAGGAAAAACAAATAGACAATGATGAATTAAAAGAGAGAGAGAAAAAGAGAAAGATAAGAGGGTGAGCAAGTCCAAACGAGCTGTGTGACTGTCCCCTTTCCTGTGCGCCCCGGGTCGATGCACAACCTTCATTTCCTCCTCTGCCCTGCCAATGCTTGACTACCACACAGTAGTACACTGCAGCGTAAAGTATATATAATATATTTATATATAAATAATATATATACTTACACGGCCTGTACATAATGTACGTACTAGGTACCCTTTCTGCACTACAGAGCATGTGCTCTCCCCGTTCCGAAGGACTAACCCTTACTTTTATTCTACGCACTGATTCTTGAATCTATATTGAAGATCCCAGAGAGAGAGAGAGAGTGTGTGTGTGAGAGAGTATGCCAGTACACGATGTGTACAACAAGATATCATGTACCTACCAAGACCCAGAGGAATGGGAACCCAAGTTGCGGTGTGTTGCTGTTGGTGTTGTAAACTTTGGGTTGGAGGGTGGGAAAAACGTGGGACAGCAAGGCTATCCCTATCCCGGCTGTACTGGTTATTTCGCGCATGGCGGCCACGCTATCTCTCTTCTTTTTTTTAAAACCTTTTTTTTTTTTTTTTTTCAAAATAATCCAGGCCGCGAATCACCCTTCCTATTAGTCAAAGAGGACCTACTACGGGAAAAGAGATAGTCCTGTTGACCATCTGTAAGCTGTGGGTAAGTAATTACTCAGTACGAAGAGGAGGCAGACGCATTCCCAGTCGAGCTCTCCCGTCAAAGAGAAGAGATCAATCATCTTGTTCCTGTGTGTGGGTGTGTCAAAATACGAGCAGCCACAGATGCAGAGACGGCCAGCTACTGCAGACATACATGTACTGGTGCAGAAACAAGAGAATATACTAACACCTTTTCATCATTCCTTGCATGTCGTCAGCCTGCAGCCCGCCCGCCCGGGGCCTCTCAAGCCATTCATGGCCCCGCGATAATAATCATTTTTGACCGTGGTCTCTTTTTTTTTTCTTTTTCCTTTTCCTTCTTTTTCACACGGGCTTGAATCAAGACACGGGAGATTCCGTATACAGTTACAAGGACAGGGGACATCACCACCTGAGACCACCACTCTTTTGTTGTCAGACACTGAAGAGAGGGGGAATAAATAAAAAGGAACAATAATCATAATAATGACAACATCCAGAGGTGAGTAATGCACATGACGACTGACGTGTCCAAGAGGAAACGGGGGCAGCAGAGTGTGAGTGAGGTCGGTTCGCCCTTCTCTCCGAGGGACCTCGGGAGGGCTGGCTGAGACTGGGCCGGCCACATGGCGATCTTTTCTCTCCTGTTCTTCTTTTGCTTCTTTGTTTCTTCTGTTTCTTCTGCTTCTTCTTCTTCTTCTTCTTCTTCCTCCACCGGTCACCTCCTTCTAGCCTAGTCAAACGGTCGATCCCGTAAGTAGCAGCCAGGGTCATCAACCAACCAGAGGGCAACCAGCCCACTGTCCTTGGTAGTACCACCACCACCACCACCACCACCACCACTACTACTACTTTTTACCATGCCATGTGCCTACTACTACTCTACTTGGTAGCACTAGCCCACCCACCACCACCACCACCACCTCCTCCTCCTCCTCTTCTTCCTCTTCTTCACCCTCCTGCTCCTCGGCCGCCGCCCACATCTGTCACCCGTCGTCCCCAAACCGACAAAGCAGCCGTTTATTGTTAACTCTCTTGGTATCTAGTGGTTCTTTCCCATGCATAGCCACCTGTTTTTTTGTGTTTTTTTAAAGTTCTCCCCCCCCCCCTGCGAGGAAGACTCAAAAGGACGGGCGGTGAAGCCCACGAACCAGGGCCCTCCCCAGGCACAATAGATAAGAGGGACGCAAGCACCGATCGTCGCACCCAGCCAGCTGCTCGAAACAGGGCTGGACGCCGCCGAACCCCGCCTGCCGAGAGCCCAGACATTTGTTATATGCAGCCTTACACTTTTTGACTTATATAGGGCAATATGACCATGTTGTTATCACTCTCTCAACCCTCACCGACCGACGGGAAGCTTGCAGGCATCGAGAGCTAAAAGAAAAAGAGTCATTACCTTTTTTTTTTTTTTTCTTTCTTTCTTTTTCTTCCCCCTCCCCCCGGGCCCCCTGGAAGGTTCCTTATCTCCCGCCTGTCTTGACAGGAAGCAGGTTCTTGATTTGGGTTCCGGTGAGGATGTTTTCCCGCGCTTGTCATCCTTCTTTTTTTCCTTGTTGAAGGAGTAATATGGCATGGCTTTGGTGGTTACAAGGTGGTAGCACCAGCAGCAGCCACGCACAAAATAAAATTTAGTGACAGAGATAGACGAAAAATTGAAAAAAAGAAGGTAGTGATGATACCCTGACATGACATGACATGACATGAGACGGCAATGGTGATCGAGTTCGGCCAGTCCACCGAGCCCTCCAAGTAAGCCCAATCTAATGCAATGCAGGCGACCATCACCAATCACCCCGACCAGACTGGTTTGGATGTTTTTTTCCCTTTCCTTTTTCTTTTTTTTATTTTTTCTTTCTCTGCAATGCAGATGCGGCCATGCAGTCATCCGGGGCTAGTACAGGATGGAGGGTTGCACCACCACCACCACCACCACCACCACCTTTTTGTGTTCTATCCCATTTCTCCTGGTAGATGGCCGACCGCTTCTTCCTCTTCTGGGGTTCTGTTTTTTTTCTTTACCGCCCTAGCTGGCATCTTGTGGTGGTATTGGTACTGTATTGACTCGCCAGGACGAACACCACATCGTCGTCATCGTCACCACTACTCAAAAGTATTCCGACGACAACCAACTGTCACCACACCACACCACACCACATCACCACCCCCTCCATTGAGCCACCTCTACCAGAAGGGATGGGATCCCATCCCTAGCTTTAGCCAGGTACATGTCCTCTACTATTGTGCTATTACCATTCATAGTATTTTACTTTAGTTAGCTCTCGGCGGCCCCGGTGCCACATGGGCCCCTCCCCCCCCCCCCCAAAGCTGGGGAGGACCCGGTATCCGAGGCGCCGTCAAGGTTTCCCTCCCTCACCCCCATCCAAGCCCCAAGCCCGGTGGAAGTCCGAGAAACCTCCACCCGTTAAACCGCCTGCTACTCACTGCTTTCTTGTAGCTGTACACGTACGCGTCCGCCCTCCAGCCGGTATCTTCCCTGTCGCCTTCCAACTGCCCTCGCTCGACCGTCCCAAGCCAGGAGCCAGGGCTCAGAGGCTCAGGATGACGGGCCACGGGAAGCTTGGGGCCGTCGACAGGAGCTGATGACACGCCTTGGGCTTTGACCACCCCCCCTCTACTGAACCATGGGTGCTACTTTACCAACAGCCACTATGATGACCGCGGAATTAGCAAATGCTGCTGGTAGTACATACCAAGTACACACACACACACACACACACATACTATATATACTCTCATTATGCGCCGTCATTATCTCTAGTGCTACTATGATACATCGCTCACCCACATGAATACAGATACAGTTCACGCCATCGCAAGCAAAGTATCAAAAAGACAAGCCATCCCCACGTGATGAGCGTTGCAGCAGGAAAAAAAAAACCAACCTAGGAATGATCCGAATGCAAGGCTAAAAAAAAAAAAGATCTCTCGCGTCTCGTCCAGAGAAAAAAGTTTAATTTATTCCCTTGCTTCATCTGACTTCTTGATTTACCTTTAAAAGCCAAAAGGGCCTGTGCGGCGGCTCGGGCGAGACGGCCTGCTATCCTATATAATCCGGCGGGGGTCAAAGCATCTTCTTCTTGACTTTATAAGAGAAAAAGAAAAAGGTCCAGGGACCAACCCTTGATGAGGATGGATGACTTTGCCTGCCCGACAACAACAACAACAACAACATTAACCACGCTCCCTTGACGAGCAGGAATGACGATCTTGTGAGGGGGGATTCCTCGTCTGGATTGGTCCGTCGATCTTGCGGCCTGACCTGCCGCGAGGGGCAACGCGGATTGTCATCACCCACCCTGTCGAGATCCGCCCTGGGTGGACGTAAACTCACAGGAAGAGGAGAACTTTCTTGGATCTGTTGTCGTGGTACTCTTCTTGCATGGTCGGCAGACTTGACTTCTCCGCGGAGTCAGATCATTGCTACGATTTGTAAGGACCAAGGGGGCAGGCAAGTAGGTAGACTTCCTGCCTGCGAGTAAGTACTGCATCGTAGCAAGGCGGCCATGTGACATACAAGGGTACATACATACATACATACATACATACATACATACATACAGGCTCGACCCTGCATCTCTTGTCTGCCGTACCTCAATATCAACATGACCTCACACCGCCCCTCCTGGTGTGACGGGAAAGAGAAACGGAAGAGGAACACGCAACCCCCCCCCCCCACCTCCTCCCTCCTTCTGACGGATTTTGATTGTTTGGGCTGCAGCCATTAGTCTGTGTCTATACAGTACCGGCCTCCAGCAACTCACCCCAGCAGAACCAAAAAAAAAAAAAAAAAAAAAAAAAACGGCTCGGGCCTGTCCGTATTGTTCTAGAGGAAAAGTAGGCCCGCCGCTTGGATACATCTCAAGCCCCCCCGTTTCGGTCACGATGGAGCGTTCCCAGCGCGGGTGAGACATAATTAATGGTCATATCCTGCCACACGCCATTTTGTCCAGTCTGTCCATTCAGAGTACGAGCTTGCGAAGCGATCGACGGGTGAAGAAGGCAGGGGCCAGCAAGATCATGGTACTCTTTTCTCCAGCAGCGAGGAATCTATAATCTTACGTCATCTCACATGTTCGTTCGAGGGGGTTGCTTTGGACCCAGACGGTCGGTTACCAGGAGGAGGAAAGGAGACGTGGGGGAAAGCCTCGTCGTATTCTCAATTATCGGGGCACACGACATCGGGTTAGATGTGTTCTGCCCATCGGGGGGGCACGCGGCTCAGGGCCAGAGGAGACAGAACACGGGATAGGCCAATCACTTCTTTGCACCTTGCCAGAGCCCTACATACACACACGCTATAAGACGATGCCCAGGGCGCAAGAAGGCGCGGGACGTTGCTTTTCCGGATCGTCGCCAACGCCAACAATGTGCGACGACGCCCCGTATCCATGCCCTTTTCGTAGCCGAGGACCTCCTGCATCCCGTCCGCTCGGTGTTCCCCGGCCCAGTAGGAGGGGTTTGCTCGTCTAAGAGTCCTCAAGGCGTGTGCACTGCTCACCCTCTCCAGGTAAGAGGTCGATCAAGTAGCTCGGTCACACCCGACATGGACGGAACTGTGCCCTTCCGAAGCCGTGAGATAGGATTGAAATCATCCTCCTCCCAAGGATCTCGCACCCCCCACAAACAAGACCTCAGGAGGGCTCGATCTTGGTGCAGCACATCAGGTTCTGACAGAGGCTACCACAGACGATCTGGCACGACGCCGGGTCCAGTCTTCTCCGCCTAAGAGAGCCTGAATTGCCACTGCGGCCACCGCCGTCTTCGGAGTTACCGTCAGACACTGCCGTCGTCGTCGTCGTCGTCGTCGTCGTTCTTGTGGTCGTTGTGGTCAGGGTCTCGGGCTGCAGCGTCGCCGAGTGGATACCGTAGGCATGCAGGCACTCGTTGACCGTCCTGGCTTTTTCCAGAAAACTTTCCATGGACGGGTCCGAGACGACGACGTGGGCAGAGGCGATGGCCTTTTGCTGGTCCAGGCGCCAGATGTGCAACTCATGGACTGATTCTATGCCGGGAATCTACTGCATGTCAGTAGCCTGTCAATGAAAAACAAAAAAAAAAAAATGAGGAAGAGAGGGAGAATGAGACGAACCTGTTCAAGGTCGTGTTTCACATCGTCAATCTCCACCCCCCGCGGTGCGCTCTGCAGCAGGATGTTCCCGGAGTTCCTGGTGAGCGGGATAGCACCCAAGAAGATCATGAGGGCGATGAAGGTGCTTGCGGCCGGATCTGCATAAAAGCGCCGAGGGTCGCTGGTCTGCCAGATGATGACGGCGGCGACGATGACGCCGATGTTGTTGATGGCGTCGCCGACGACGTGGACGAGGACGCCGAGCATGCCCAGGTCGCGCCCAGGCCTCTTGAGCCGGGCGACATTGTGGCGGTGCTCTGCGTGCGCGTGAACAGGCTGATTCTATTGGAGGGAGGACACACAAAGACAGTTAGCCTTTTGCTTTTACAAAGATATCATCACTGGGTCCTTTTGCTTCTTTCTCTGGCGTGGCACCCACAAGACTATCACCACTGATGCCGTCAACTGCAACTGTCGCGAGATCCACGGCTTCCGGCTGTGAATCACCGTGATTATGACTGTGACCGTGCGAGTGGTCATGGCCGTGATGTTCTGGTAATGAGCCTGGTCAGCAGGAACAATAGACTTCATTCAAATGATTCGTTACTCACCGTGTACGAATGCCGCGCTCAGGACGTTCAGCCCAAGACCGGTGCAGCCAATGATGAGGACAAGCTTGGGATCCTCGATGACTATAGAGGTCACACATAATCAGTCCCGAGAGCGGAATCATCACCCTACTTGCACTAAAACCTTACCCTCGACTTTGATAAACCTCTGGATGGACTGCAGCAGGATACTGATGCCGAGGGCGAGGAGGAAGACGCCATTGAAGAAGGCACCGAGGAGACGAGCCCTCTGCCAGCCAAAGGAGAGGTCCTGGCGAGCCTCTGTCTTCTCGGAGATCTGCGACAAGAAACACGTGGTCAGCACCGGAGGAAGGGGGGGGGGGTCGGAACACAGCACCAAAGGTAGCGAGACGATGGGAAACTCACGATCTGAGCTGTGAGGGCGACGACGAAGCTGACGAGGTCGTTGAGCTTTCATCCTGTCGGTTAGTATGATTGTATGCGGTGCGGGAGCAGAAGTGGTCGATGCACGTTCTCACATAATGGAAAGCATCAGCAAGTAATGCCAGCGACGAGGTCTTGAAGGCCACTAGAGGAGGGAATATTAGTCCTAGCGGGTAGCAGTAGATCTGTACAGCACCTGGATGTGCTACGTACCTGTGATCTCGGCGACAAAGAAGCAGAACGAGATGCCGACGGTGATGCTGAGCCGAGTCTTTCTGCCCAAACCAAGCGCCATTGCGCTCTGCTGTTCCTGGTAGATAGGGTCGTTTCTTCGATCTTGTTCAATTGCTCATAGAATTCATCGAGATGAGGAGGGAAGAAAGGTGAAAGAATCACTGCCTTATTCAGAATGATGGCATCCGGGACCGCTGATGCAAGAAGCCGTAGCAGGTCACGTAGGAGGTCTCCCTTGTTGGTATGCAAAGACTAATCCATAGATACAATATATGAGAAAAAAAAAAGAAGTACTAGCAACAAGTACTTTGTAAATCGGAGTTCAGGTGGGAGACAGTAAGGATGTGGCTGCCGAAACTGACTCCGATTCGGCCCTCTTGCTCGGAATGACTCTCGTCATCCAGACGTAATATACAGGGGGAAAAGCACAGAGAGAAAACAGAGAGGAGAGGTACAGAGAGAGTTCCACGCTCGTGGCGTTCGAACCGGGAGACGTTGAAACCCCAGGCGAGACATGCTCTGAACAACGAGACAATTGACTGCTGGATCCGGAGTGACACATGACAAGAGGGGAATGATCCACACAGGCTTGGTTGGCAGTAGCAGGGGGTGGAATAGATGAATAAAAAAACAAAAACAAAAAATTGATAAAAATATGGACAAAGAAATACTGTAAGAGAGCGTATATGATGCGGATAAGCGTCGAGCCTGTTGGTTGGCGGCATGGCTGAAGATCCTCGGCCTCGAGATGTTTCTGGCCACTCCTTAGACGAGATGCGAGGGTCACCAGGACAATCTTGACATGACTGACACTGACTGCAACATCGTACACTTGATCTGGGCTGCGAAATTATGCCGATGGTTGTACAATTCAACGTATCACTGTGAGGAGAGGTGAGGGTGAACGGAGCATGGGAGCAACGATGACAACCACAACGACGCCTTGCCGAGAGTCAACACATCGAGGGTTACGACACAGAGGGCCTCTGAGAGTTCACTGTGGTACCCTGTAGCACTGCCTGAGACGTAGGCTGCTAGGGTGCTGCCGTGGCAGTAGCTAGCTGCCGTAGCTGCCCGGAGCTACAGAAGGGCAGATATAGGTACAGAGGGGTGCTCAGAGAGGGGTCAGTGGGCTCAGTGGGCTCAGCAGGAGGGGCATCCCACCCAGGCCCGATTCGTTAGGCGGTGGGCCAGGGTACGTACCTACAGACTTGGTGCCTCTGTAATTCTGCCCACCTGCATATGCGCATCGTTACGTATGTAGCAGCAGCTATCTGTCGGCGTCCCTTGTCACGAAACATTGCTTTTGAAATCGAACCCGTCCCTCAACAAAACTCTACAGTCTGCTCCAGGGAGGCTCTGGTTGGCTGTTGGAATCAAGGCTCGACATGATGCAACAACCAGTCACCTGAGCAGCAGCAGCAGCACCTCCTCACATCGCACCGCATCGCGTCCACGACCAGGCCAATCCCCGTCCCCGTCCCCGTCCCTGTCCTCCATGTCCTCGCGATGCCCTCCTCGTCAATACGACGGCCCAACTGGTCGCATCTGCGCCAGCTGAGCCGCACCAGCCTCGACAAGCTGGCCTTCGAGCCCCCACGGTCCCCAGACACCACCTCCAGCACCTCGACCCTCCGCGTCGACAGCCAGGGCCAGCCTCAGGCCCAGAGCCACAGCCATGCCGCCTCGGTTGCCAGCAGCAGCGTTCGGGACGAGGCACCACCACATGGAGGCAGCACCCGCCGGAAGTGCACCATCACCGTCAACGAGTCCTTTGCCCGCGACGAGATCCTCCTCAACCTCGACCTGTTCGGCTCCGACTTTAGGCCGGGCATGCTGGTCTCCCTCGACATCCTGAGGCCCGACGTCTCCTCCTCGTCCTCGTCCTCCAAGCAGCAGTCTGCTGCGTCCAGGAGGCTGGCCGCCCTCGAGTCTGCTGCCAGGCATGGCTCTGCCGACTCGGGCCAGTCTGTCGGCCGGTACATCTTCGTCGTCAAGGACATGGCCAAGGAGCTCAAGATCAGATACCCCCACGTCGAGCTGTACGTCGCCAAGCACATCGCCGATGTCTTTGGCATGAAGAAGGGCTCCCAGGTCATCCTGGCGCCGGTATGACCTCCCCTTGTCTTGCTCTCTCGTGATCTAGTCCTGTGCTGTCGACCCAGCTAGCCCTCCTACCCGCTCTCTACTAACGATGTCTTTCACGCGCGCGCGCGCAGGTCGACGAGACCAACCCAGCCGTCGAGGCCTCCCACGTCGAGCTGACCTTCAAGGACCAGTACCTCTCGCGCGCCGACATGTGGAGGATTGCCGTCGGAGAACTGGCAGATCGCACCGTGTACAAGGGACAGATGATGCTGTTCATGGGCACCGTCAAGGCCCAGATCTCGGCTGTCTTTGTCGACGGCCGCAAGGTCCACTCGGCCTTCTTTGGCAAGAACACCAAGCCCATCTTCCGCAGCGAGTCCGCCCGGTACGTGCTCTTCATCCAGATGGCCAGGGAGATGTGGGACTTTGACTCGGACGACTCGGGCGAGATCATGTTCAACAAGGTCGTCAACGGCTTCCTGCCCGCCCTCTTCAGCAGGTGGGCCGAGCTCAAGGTCAAGCACCTGGTCACCGTCGTGCTGTTCGCGAGGGTCGAGTACGACACGGGTCTCACGGCCGAGCTCGGCAACGCCACCTTCCAGAACGACTACTACACGGGCGTCCAGGAGTCTGGCGACAAGCGGCCGTACAAGGACTTCTACCGCGTCGTCGTCAGCGAGATGGGCAGCGGCGAGTGGACCACGATACTCTACCAGCTGAAGAAGGAGTTCAACTACTTCCGCCGGGACATCAGCGTGCACCACCTCAAGGCCATGAGCTCCATCCCGAGCCTCTCCGAGGACCCATCCTCATCCTCCTCCTCCTCCGGCAGGACGGGCCCTACCAACCGCATCAAGGCCGAGTCATCACGCGCCCTCTACGGAAATGTGCTGGAGGCCATCAATCTTGCCTCCTCCCTGTTCGCCCACGACTACATCGACAGAGACCTCATGCGCACCGGCATATCCATCGCTGTCATCTCCCCCGGCCCGGGCGTCTTCGAGGTCGATTACGAGACCCTGCGGCGGACGACCGAGGCTCTTGTCGGGAACGGCATCGCCATCGACCTGATCTGTGTGCCAAAGATACCCCTTCACTCTGTTCCCCTGTTCCGCTATCGAAACCCTGCCAGGATGGATGGCCATGGCTCCAGGTCGAGGCCCGGCTTCAGCTACGGCAGCACCCCCAAGCTGCCCACGCCGCTGGGGAGCAGCTACCAGAGCCTGGCCGGGTCCTTCTCGCCAAACCGCAGCAGCGATGTCACGCGCCGGTCCGAGAACTTTGCGATGCGCCCCAGCGATGCGTGGTGCTTTGCCCTGCCCCAGTGGCTCCACGTCTCCTACTGGACAGGCAGCACCGATAACGCCCTGTCGTTTGAGGGCATCGCACTGGCTGTTGCAGACCAGCCCAAGGAGCCCCAGGATGAGTTCACCGTCAGGTGTCGCATGTACGACCTCCAGATGAGGAGCGTCCTGGAGACGAACGAGATCGAGACCGTGCCCTTGTACAGCGACCCTTTCTTCCCTCAGGCCATCCTGCAGAATACCCTGTCACAGAAAGCTCGCCTTCATGACCTGCGCGAGATCACCTCGATACCTACTCAGAAAATCCACGACCCGTTGCATGACATTATCCTGGGGAACCAGAAGTTGGCTGCTGACAGGCATTCCAAGGCCGGAGAGAAGTCGCTGTGGAAGCAGCTGCAGGAGTTTGATGATGCGAGAGCAAAAGTGCAGGTGTCGAGGCATCGACACCGGACACCCAGGATCGTCCGAGATCCGGACGAGGTGGCAAGGCACACTGCTGCGGACGACACCACTGTCTATGGTACCTCTGTGGGCGACAGAAGGACCTCGTTCAGCAGCTCCGCGGTCGTCCCGAGCACCGCTTCTGGTCCGTCCCGCCGGAAGGGCCAAGATATCCCGGCTGCCCCGGTCGGGTTCTCACACTCGAGAAAGAGCTCCGAGAGCAATGCCGAGAACCCAAAGGTGTCTACCCTCAAGGTTCCAAAGTTCCTCCGCCAGATCAGCCTCGGGCAGAGGGGCTTTGGCATAGCGGCCCCGCAGGCAGCTGTCGCCCAGGTTCAGGCCGAGCATGTGAGTGCTGTCAAGGACACGGTGCCGCCTTCTACGCCGACCGTGGCGACCTCCAAGGCGGGGGGCACGTCGAAACTGAACCGTCCCGCCACCCCCCAGAGCATCTCCAGCGGCGGTTCCACGCCGGTCAGGGACCTCGGGCGCAGCTCCATCTTGGGCCCGGCCAGAGACTTCCGGTCCGACACGCCCAGCCGGCCCATGTTCATCAAGAGCGCCCAGCCCTCGACGGACACTGTACCGCAGGCGGTCAATGATTCCCTCGTATCGACACTGCGGCCTTCGACCTTCTACCGTGCCGAGAACCCGGAGCAGAAGCTCTCCAACCTGTTGAGACGCGCCGACACCACCGAGGACGACGACGCCCAGAGGAACAAACGGCTCGCAGGTGCCATGCCGGAGCTGCCCGCCATGTTGTCACCGACCACCGCCATGTCACCGTGGCTGACGGTGATCAACCCGTCCAACCCAGACATCGAGAAGGTGGACATGGCCAGGCTGTACAGCAGGTGGCAGCATGTCTTTGTGCGGCCGTCGGCGATGAAGGTCCAGAAGTGGAAGTCGCTGTGCTCTCCTGCCGCAGTGCCGCTCACGACCGAGTACTTTCCTACCAAGGAGCAGTTCGACCGCGAGTACCAGCGCCAGCCGTACCAGATCGAACAGGACGAGGACGACGACCTGAACGAGGAGCCACGAAGCCGTGAGGAGTTCCTCCGGGAGCTGATCAGCCTGCGCTTCTCGCAGGGCTTCCAGGTCGTCGTCGGCCCTGCTGTGGCGCGGGCTTTCGGGCAGAAGCACGTCAAGGTCGGCGACATCTTCTCCCGAGACCGCGAGATCGAAGACGGGACGAGCGTCTTCATGGCCGTGGGCAACACCATACACCAGCTCTCCTGCGTCAACGAGACCGAGGTCGAGGTCACCATCTACGTGCGCAAGCCCACAGAGCCCACCAAGCAGCCCGACAACACCAGCGCGATATACAAGCCAGCGATCCGCACGCTTCTCGACCGCGACTACCGGACGGCCGAGATTGACATTGTCACGCCTAGGGCCGACAGGAACTGGAACTACATCGACTCTTATATCGCCGGGCACTACGACGAGATGTCTGACGAGAATATGAGGTTCTGGCGGTCGCGATATGTCCTGATCCCCACCACCTCCTCGAAGAACCTCTCGAACCCCAAGTTCGCGGACAACGAGGAAGAGGTCCGTCTCGAGGGCATCCGGTACCTCGCGCAGCAGTGGCTGAAGCACCGATATATACCGCCGAGCGAGCGGCGCTTCCAGCCCCAGGGGCAGCGGAAGCCCCGGGACCTGAACCCGCTGGACATTGTGTACAAGACAGAGGACCCCTCGGTGGTCATCGCCGCAGAGCTCGAGACGCTGCCGCTGCTCGAGGGCCTCGAGCCCGGGAACAGGAAGGGCCAGCTGGTGACGAGCCGAGACCAGTTCAAGAAGTCCAACTTCAAGGTCGCCGCGCTGGCCGAGGCGATGCAGCAGCCCGTGGAGGAGGGCGGTGTCCGGCTGCAGAACCGGCGGTGGCACCTGCGGCTGCACTACAACTGCTTCATCGGGTCCGACATGACCAACTGGCTGCTGGACAACTTTGAGGACCTCGAGAGCCGAGGGGAGGCCGAGGCCCTGGGCAACAGCCTGATGGCGGACAAGGCCCGCGACGGAGACGAGCCAGGCCTGTTTGTGCACGTCGAGAAACGACACCAGTTCCGCGACGGGCAGTACTTCTACCAGATCAGCAGCGACTACGCCAGACCCCAGCCGCCGAGCTGGTTCAACAGTGCCAGGCGCAACCTCGTGTCCATACCGCCGACGCCTCGGTCCGAGAACGTGCCCCGGGACTCGTCACAGCCGCCGTCCTTCTCGCGGCCAGTCTCGATGCACGAGGACGACTCCTCGGCATCCAGCAACACGACGCCGACGATCCCCTTTGTGTCGAGTACCGGGCGGCGGCCGAGGGTCGCCCTGAGCAAGATGATGAAATACGACGTGGACCCGCGGAAGCGGTCCTACCGACCTGAGAGGATCGATCTCCACTATGACCGGCTTCACAACCCAGACAACTGTTACCACATCCGCATCGAGTGGATGAACACGACGCCGAAGCTGGTCGAGGACGCGGTGGAAGGCTGGGCGAGGGACATGACACGGTTCGGGCTGCGGCTCGTCGAGGTTCCCATCGGGGAGTCGCGCACCATCAACGACATCAACCCCTTCCGCAGCACGTTCCCCATCAACCTGGCCCTGCTGCCGCCAGACCAGCAGCCGGTCATCTACTACGACCCCAACTCCTTCGCCGCCACGACCCAGCCGAGGAAGCACTTTTATCAAAAGGCCCTCCTGAGGAAGTTTGACTTTGTCCTCGACATGGAGGCGGCGTCTGACTTCCCCAGCAACGTCGAGGTGACATATTCCTGGGGCAGGCCCGATTTCAAATTCCCGCAGTACATACACCGATCTGGCACCATCCTCGCGCAGATCACAGACGAGGGACACTTCATCCTGCTCGGGAACAGGATGCACACCAGCCGGGTGTCCAGTGCGGCGCGCGAGCGGGAGATGCGGAGCGAGGGATCAGGGCCGCTCGCGGGCCGTGGGCACCTGGGTGGCGTCTTTGGGCCTCACGGCCTCGCAGCCACACCCACCTCGTCGCCCATGGTGCGGCCGACCATGTTTGCCAACCCCGTGGCCCGGGCCGCAAGCGCGCCGGTGCCGGCACCAGCGACGATCGAGGGGCCGAACGTGCCGCCGTCACAGCTGCCGGGCTATATGCCGGCCTCGATCGGCGACGAGCCCTGGCTGATCAAGGACGAGCTCGAGAAGTTCTGCGGCGACAAGACCACGCTCGAGGGGTTCTACAGGGAGATGCTCGAGCAGGCACAGGCGCCCGGGTCGGGCAGCAGCCGGCTGAGACCCACAATGGTCACGACGCCGGGCATGGGGCCCGTCGGGTCCGTCGTGGACAGCAACATCCCCATCATCGGGCTGCCCCCTGGGTTGCTCGCCCAGCAGCAGCAGCAGGCGGCGGAGGATGCTCGGGGAGGTCCAGCCAGGACCGTCAGCCCCGCGCCGGGCTCTTCACAGCGGACCACGAGCCCCGGGATCGCCATGACGGCTGCGAGGTTACTAAGGAGGGGTAGTGTGCAGCATGGATAGCATCCAGCCACTGTATCTGGAATCTTTACCATGTCGAGCCAATAATGTCAACACTCTGCAGAATTCTTATTCCCCACTCCACTACGAATTTGTCATCAGCCTGTAAACTCGTTCGTTCCACCGGGACCTCTCTCCATCGAGCAGCCTTGTGTGAGGTTACTAAATAAAGCCATATCCACACCCTGTAACGTCCAGTCATCGTCTATTACATCTGCTGTCAGGCCAGGCACAAGATTGCCCGAGTTCTGCGCATCACCAGCGTCAAAATCGGAAGACGACGGTGCTGGTTGAGGCCAGAGGGGCGGTGGGATGGGGTTCCAACCAGGGTTGTTTACGAGTTGTGTATTGTTGCTGAACACGGGGTCTGTGTGCGGGGAGGTTGTCTGGTGCTCGCATACGATGGCGGCAAGTCCAGCATCAACTGCGTGTGAGGACGCAGCGGGCGAGATCCTCATGGGCTGTGTACAATCGTCCCAACAACCACCACCACCACCTGCTGTTGTAGGACGGTGCTCAATACTGATAGTCCCGAAATACGGGATGTCAATGCGCAAAACACCACTGAACGGTGCATCGTCAGTAATACCACCGTCAGGAGGTTGCGCTGGGCCGTCCTCGTCGGGTGCAGAGGTCGTCGTCTCATAGTCACACAGACCCCTGGCCGAGTTGTCTTCAACGTCAAGCAAGGGGCGGAGGATGCGGGCGATTCTCTGAGCGATGGCGTCGTGCGCTGTCTGGGCTGCTGCTTCCATGATCTCCAGGGTGCGCTCGAGCAGGCCGCGGTCGCTCGGACGCTGGTGCTGGAGAGACTGGAAGACGCCAGTGCAGGTTTCTTGTGGGCGACGGCGGCGCGATTCAATGTGCGCCAGACACAAGGCCGTGCTGGCTATGAAGGCGATGAAGTCGATGCCGCGGCAGTATGCAGCGCCTGCTGCCGGGCCGCGGTTGCTGCCACGGAAGGACACGAACTGGGACACGAGCTCGCGGCTGGTGGTGGCGGCGGTCATCTTGCTGTAGTCTATGAAGCTTGCGCTCGCGCCTGTAGCAGCAGCAGCAGCAGCAGGGGAAAATAGGAGGTATGGTAGGTGCAGCTGGAGGAGGAGGTGCCTATGCGTGAACTGGTTCACGACGCGGAGCGACTCTTGGAACGCCCCCTCGTCCCCTGTGCCGTCCTTGTCGTTCGATGCCGCCGCCGTCTTAGTCGTTTTGTTTTGCGGAGCTGCGAGCCACCATCTCGGCGACATGAGACCTGCCGCCTCCCGGAGCATGCCGTCGATCCTGCGCGTTGCAGCGATGTCTGCTCCTCGCCGCTGCAGTGCGCCGTTGCGACGCAGGATCAGACCGCCCGCGACTGCCATCATGCGCTCCATGCGCTCCAGCGGGGCACATCGCCCGAAGGCTTCTGGCGAGGCGAAGGAGGCGATGTTGTCATTGTCGTCGTTCTCGCTGCAGCCCGGCGGGAGGCCCAGTATCAGCGAGAGGTACCTGTCCGAGAAGACGAGCCGGCACCACATGTACTCTGGATCGATGCGATCCCACGTCTCCGCCTCGAGGACGACCAACCGGGATGATGGTCTGCTGCTGCTGCTGCTGCTGCCGCCTGCGCATCGATGCAGCCCCATCGCCTGTGCCAGAGCCATGGCGCGCCGACTGGCCAGCCACGCGCGGCGGAGCTCACCGGCGTTGTTGAGGAACATGCTCTCGGCCATGACGCACTCGATGCCCTCGAGGGAGCCGCCTGCGAGCTCGTCGCTGGTCGTCACGAGGCGGGATGCAGCGGCCACTGCACGGGACATGAGCCGTGCGCGGGATTCTGGGCTGGTCGCGTCCGTGTCGGAGGAGAAGGAGGTGTTGCTCGGCTGAACGCCCTGCAGGAGGGTGCCGAGCATCAGGAGGCGTCGGGCTATGAGGACCGGGTGGGTGTCTTGTGGAGGGCGTTGCAGCATGCGTCTGGGTGATGGTATCTGTCTGGAGAGGAAGTCTTTGTAGGGCAGGCAGACGATGCCGTGGAACAGGGCCGAGAGATCGGCCGGGGTGCGGGTGCTCAGGATGGCATCGAGGTCCTTGTCGCTCGGCCACACCGTGAGGAGGGCGGTGGAGATGTCGTGGAGGTCGTCGGCGGGCACCAGCAGGCTTTTGAGGAGCACATCATCGGCGGAAGGGTCGTGTCCAGAGGTGGTGGCTGCCCGCTGCCCCTGCTCCTCCTCTTGCTCGACCGTAGACGCCCCCACCACGCTTCCCAACCGCCCCGATCCAGCCAAAGACCGACGATGCGGCGGCTTCTCGTCGTGAAAAGCCTGGCTGACGCACCTGGTACGGCGGCTCCTGCACCCGTCGCAGGTGGGCTGGGCGGGCGAAGCAAAGGTGCACCGGGTCTTGCGGCGCTTGCACTCCCAGCAGCTCCGGGTTCCCCTGCGGACCTTGCGTCTCTTGGTGGTCGGTGCTGGTGGTGGTGAGGAGGGGAGAGCTGGGCCTGGCATCTTGGGGTGGGGAGGGCTTGTATTGCTGAGGCGGGTTGGTTCTCGGGCGTGGGCTTGACTGTGCCTTTTGACTTGAAGGATTGGAATGATTTGGCGACTTTTCATGTCCTTCATGCGAGGTACTTTTAGAGTACTTCCTTCAGATAGTGATGATGTGGTCTATGTGAGAACTGGTCGAGGTTGGTACAAGTAGGGCGCACGAGAATTGGGGAATCCTCTGATAATCCAAGGTTCTTTATTATCGTTGATTAATCCTGGGATGACCCCGCAATATGTCGGTCTCATCCTTCAACCATTCCTTAACATGAATGTTGCGGAATCACTGCCTCCTTGAGATGCATTTAGTGAGATAAGTTCACGGGTTGAATATGAAAACACTTCAGCACATTATCTGAGAATGGGAGCGATATTATACGCCTGCCTGATTACCGCTTGATATTAATATTTCAGTGAAAAAAAAAGACGGCTGAGACGCAGACATCTAGACCGATATACAACAGTCTAGGCCTCTTTTTTTTATCTACTTTAACTGTCTACCGCTGCTTCACTTCTCCTCGCCCCCTTGGTCAGCTGCTGTATCCCCGTCCTGGTCTCGGTGTGCTCCGTGCTCAGGTTCCGGTGCTTGATAAACACACTGGCCACCAGGGCCAGGCCGGCCACGCACGTGAACATGATGAACATGTTGCGCATGCTCCACGCAAAGGCGTCGAGCACGGCGGCGCGCTGCGCAGGGTCCAGGGCCAGGTGCGTGATGTCCACGTTGGCGGCGGCCTGGCTGCCGGACAGGGCCTCGAGGACGTGCGGGCTCAGGCCCGCGGCGGCGAGGGAGGGCTGCCGGGCCTCCATGCTGTTCTGGAAGACGACGCCGCCGACGACGACGGACAGGGCCATGGCGAGGCTGCGGACGAAGCCGAGGGCGGCGGTGGCGGCGGCCGTGTCCTGCTGGCTGACGGTGTTCTGGATGGCGACCATGGGCGCCTGGAAGAGCATGGCGGGGCCCAGGCCGCCCAGGACCTCGAGCCCGGCGACCTGGGCGACGGGGGTGTCGACGCCAAAGGTGAGGTACAGGGACGTGCCGAGGGTCATGGCGGCCACGCCGGCCCAGATGGTCTCCCTGTAGCGGCCGGTGCGGTGGATCCAGAGGCCGCTGAGGATCTCGAAGACGGCCTGGGTGATGATGAGGGGCAGGATGAGGACGCCGCTGCGGACGGGCGAGGCCTGCCTGACGCTCTGGAAGTAGAGCGGGAGGTAGTACTCGCAGCCGACGAGGACGATGCCGTGCAGGAAGGCGACGAGGAAGGTGGCGCTGTTGGACCGGCCGCGGAAGACGCCGAGGGGCATGAGCGGGTAGCGGGCCAGGCGCCGCTCGCTGAGGAGGAAGAAGCCGACCATGAGGGCGCCGAGGACGAGCAGGCACACGACCTTGGGGCTGCTCCAGGGGAAGATGGCGCCGCCAAAGTCGAGGCCCACGAGGAGCAGCAGGGTCACGGCCAGGATGGAGAGGGTGCCGAGCCAGTCGACGGCGCGGACGCCGTCGGCCAGGCGGGTGCGGGGGTTGTGCACGTCGAGGAAGAGCAGCAGCAGGGCGAGGGTGGCGGCCGAGACGGGCAGGTTGATCCAGAAGCACCAGCGCCAGGAGCGGAGCTGGGTGAGGGCGCCGCCGACGAGGGGGCCCGCGGAGCCGGCCAGGGCCCAGACGAGGCCGACGTAGCCCAGGTACAGGGAGCGGCGGCGCACGCTGAAGAGGTCCGAGATGGTGATGGTCACGAGCTGCATGAGGCCGCCGCTGGCGACGCCCTGCAGGGCGCGGGCGGCGATGAGCGCGGGCATGGAGGTGCTCAGGGCCGCGAGGACGCTGGCGGCCGCGAAGACGACCACCGCCAGGAGGAGCACGGGCTTGCGGCCCCAGATGTCGCTGCACTTGGCCCAGATGGGGCCCGTGGCGGCGTTGGCGAGGAGGTAGGCGCCGCCGACCCACACGTAGCCGGCGGCCGAGTGCAGGTCGGCGCAGATGGTGGGGATGGAGATGGCGATGATGGTCTGGTCGAGGGCGGACACGAAGAGGGAGAGCTGGAGATTTAATATACCGAGGGGGGTGGATTAGCCAGGGGGTGGTGTGCAGGTTTTTTTTTTTTTCTTTTTTTTCCCCTCTCTCTTCTCTTTTGGGTCTGTGGCAAGAGTTACTCACGTAGAGAGCAGACAAGATGGCGTATAGGCGCAGCTTTGTGCGGACCTGGGGATGTTCTTCGGCGAGATCGAGGGGCTCGATGGGAATAATGGCCTCCTCTGCAGCGGCAAGACCTGCTGCTGGTACTCCAGCGTGTACGAGGGGAGGCTCGGACGAGGCTTTGGTGATGTCCATGGTTGTTTCTATTGTGCTTTTTTATTTTATTTCATTTTATTTTTCTTCATGTTGCTTCATGTCTTGCTGAACAGAGGAGGGCTGAGGAGAGTATCAATGGCTTCTTAAGAGGAGGAATCACCACGGCGATCCTGGACGATGACTCAGGCCGAAGAACAAACAGCTCTTCAGAGACCCCGGCAAGGTTTCATTGAGGATTGGAAAGGAATACTTGATTGATGACTAAGTGGGAGGATGAGGACCGAGCCGGGGGTGTTGCCGCCATCAGCATCGATCATCCGGAGCTGTAGTAGTTTTGGGGAGGGATTGATTTCCAAAGGACTGAAGTATTGTGTGTTTGCTATTTATCAGTGACCACTGAAATTATGGAAATATTACCTGGCTCGAGGATCAGTGGTTGTTTTGGCCATCTACATATCTGGTGGACGGCCGATTACAATGGCAATGGCCATGGCCTCATTCGTTTGATATATTATACATTCCCGGCTGCCAAAATAAGGCAAGCAAGTAATAACCCTTAGCTAACCACTGGAGACGGTCTCTATGTCTCTGAGGATGCTGGATATCCGTGGCATTTGTAGTCTTCTCTCATCAATCAGCCCTAGGCCATCAATCAAGGCCGGCGGCTTCAATTGCTTCCGTCTTATTTTCCATGGCACGTTCGCCCGCGGCCCAAACCTGAAGCACTCCCATCGGATCCCGATCATTCTTCCGCCGCGGTCGAGCAGGACGGCTCTTGGCCTAGACTCCAGCTGAGCCTTTCGCCGCGGACTAATATCACACAGAGTCGATTATATCAAGTAAGATATATTGGGAGTAATTATTTAATTACAAAATTCGTATATTTCCTGAGTGTCTGCTGCAAAGAGGCAATGTAATAAAGCACAGGATGGACTCAACCTGCACGTTCTAAATCATCTCTTGTGTAGTGAGCAACTCCGCAATCTTCAACCCAATCCCCTTCTCAACACCCTTTAAATCCTCTCTGCTTTTCCACGATGGTCAAGGTTGCCGTGGCTGGTGGTTCTGGACGTGAGTAACGGCCTGCTGTTGGGACGTTATTATGGTGATTACCCTGACTGACACGCTCGGTTAGAGGTATCGCGAGAGGTCATTGACGCTCTGGTGGCATCAAAGAAGCACGAGATAATCATATTAAGCCGGGGTGTAAGTAAAGACTCTGAAGGAGACCACGTTTCCTGTGTATTATATCCCATACTGACACCTTGTCCAGAAAGCACCAGACGTAGACCTCGACCCAGGAGTTGAGTGGAAGCCTGTCGACTACCACGACAAACCAGGCTTGGTAGACAGCCTGAGAGGAGTTCACACCTTGCTGTCCTTTGTGCAGCTTCTCTCAGATCCCGGCCAGGAGTCACAGAATAACCTCATCGACGCCGCCGTCATTGCGGGAGTCAAACGCTTTGCGCCGAGCGAGTATGGAAGGTGATTACTTCCTTGAGGAGGCGTATTGATAACAAGTGCTGTGTTCCGGGAAAGTCAAAAGACCATTGTGCTGACTGGACTCAAAGCAAGGACACAGATCACATGGCCTGGTGGAATGGCAAGCAGAACGTCAGGGAATACTTGAAAAAGGTGAACGCGGCCGGAAATGTAAGCATCTCCTCACATCTGACTCACCAAGACACTGATAGGTATCGAGCCTAACGATAACTTTCCCCCAACCTCCTATGAATCAGGTTCTCGAATATACCCTGTTCCAGCCAGGCCTCTTCCTAGACTACCTGGCCTTTCCACACAAAACAGCCAAGCATGTCGACCCCCTCCAGTCCGTCTTCGACTTCAACAGCTGCCGCGCCATGGTCGTCGACGGCCACGAGGACGCCGTCATGACCCTGACTGCCGTCTCTGACCTCGCCGCGGTGGTGGCCCGGGCAGTCGACTACGATGGAAAGTGGCCTGCGACTGGCGGGATCCGAGGCAATAGGCTTACCTTTGCGGAGATTATCGAGATTGGCGAGAGAGTGCGAGGTAAGGGGATATGTTCTCCCTTGTATCTTGTGCTGTATTTGGAAGGAAGGGAAATTAGTTGGACTGACATGGACCCGTAGGACGTCCCTTTACCGTCGACAAGGTCAAGATGGGAGACCTCGTAGCTGGCAGGTTGGAGACATCGTGGAGTCTGACTGCAGTCCATCAGGCGGTCGCGGGGAATGAGGCGTCCGCTATGCTCAAGGCAGTGTCCATCGGCGTCCTCCTGAGCAGCGCAGAGGGTGCATGGGATTGCTCGGACGAGATGAATGGTATCTTTCCGGACTACGAGTTCACGACTGCCGAGGACTTTCTCGGGAAGGTCTGGGAGGGCAAGCCGTGATGGGTGGAGATTTGGATGCACACGAAGCCAGCTGATGCAGCATTACAGAGGTATATGTTTTGATTATTGGACTTGAACCATGCATTTCAGTTATAGCAGTCAGGAATATAGGTTTCTCGACTGCCTCAGATGTTTCCTTCCACAATACATGATGTCCAAGCTGCCAAATACCAAGCTGTCATTTCAATATTCAACCATGGACCATGGTAAAATGCTTCAGACTGGGTAATGATCAGACAATAGCCAAACATTACATAATCGACCTGCGTATTGGAGAAACGAAGACTCAAGTCTCTTGCCTGGCATATTGAGATATGAGCTCAGAATATGTGTCGTCGTTTGAAAATGGAAGAGAGCATCAACTGAAATCCACAGAGTGGTATCAATGTTACCAGCATGGGATATCTCCAGCAAATCAGCCTCCATAACAGCCTCATAACGACCTGCAGAAAATCAAAAAAGTAGGCTGATTACTCCGACGCCCGACCTCTACAGACACACCCTGCCCTACATGAGAAACACCCGAATCATGCCACATCGGCCGCCCTTGTTCTGGAGTCATCTGCGGCAGACATCTCATGCGGCCGACTGACTCTCTGGTCCCCAGTGCCCCTCACGGGCCTGGAGTGTATGTAGTAATGCCAAGTTCGGCAGCAGGAAAAAGACCAAGCCTTTGTAGCAGTAGCCTAAGCTTCGCAGCAGGATACCAAGCTTCGTGGCAGGGGCACCAAGCTCCGCAGCCGGTAGTAACAAGCTTTTATGTGTCTGGCGCCTTGAGGCTAAAACAGAGCGACGTCGTCGGGTGATTGTAGCGAGTTGGGCTGGGAGCCCGTCTTGACCGAAAGACGCAGGGCGACGATCTGCTGGGGTCCCTACCTCGAGAACCATCAACTCTTCCTGCCCGCGTAAAGCTTGTAGAAGAGTACTCCTACGACTACTATTCGAAAACGTCCGGGGTAAAAAGGGACAAACAAAGCTTTGCTCATCGTCGTAAATGACTCTCTGCTCGTGTCCCACCGCGTTCTTGCACACGCCCGCTCTGCGCATGTATGCCCTGGCCACCCACCCTCTTCAGCCCCTCGCTGCCTGGAATTAACCTCGCCTGCGTACGTACGCACGGGGCAAACAAAGCATCCCGCACCATAACCGCCGAGTCATGATCAGGGCACCAGAGTAAGCCGTTCAAGCCCATCTCCCATCATCGTGGCGCCTTCACCCGGCACAGCCCTCGTGGGCACGTGCATATTGGCGGCTCCTATGAACCAACGAGCTTCTTCTAGGCATCCCCATCCCATACTCACCACGCCCTCCCAAAAGTTCACCGCCCGAATGGCAAGGGGGGGATACGACCACCCTCCCCCCCGCCTCCGCAATCGTACCGAAGGTGCCGAGCGAAAACCGGAATATCGCTGACGGGCTCGGACTATGCTGGGGCACAACGAAGATGAATGGGGCAGCCATTGATCGCGTCAGGATGACAAGAAAGCTGCGTTTTGTGGGAACAGAGAGAGAGAGAGAGAGACTCTATAGCCGATCCGGATGACAAAAAAACGCCGAGTCTGACCCTGCAACTCCAATGCTTATTGGGTGCGGCACCCGAAAGATTAAAGAAGAGAGAGAAAAAAAGGAAGAAGATAAAAGTTCCCAACTGCTACGGTACCCACTTGGCTGTATTACATACATGTCAGCAGCAAGCGTATGTGCGTTGAATTCAAGCTTGCTGCAGCACGTTGACGGAGGTGCATCTGCTCAGCCACACGCCAAAAAGCGCCGCGCAACGCCGTGACATAAGCCGGCTGACCCGGCCACTTTTATGTCGTTGATGGTTGAAACGAGTTTCGACTGATGTTTCTTTGTGTCCGCACGGCACACTTGTGTTGGTGTTTGGGGGGGGGGGGGGGGGGGTTGGGTGCAATCTTCTCTTTTGCTAGTGCTTTCACAGCCTCAGTGTGTGTGCGCGTTGTGGCACTGATTCACCACGTTTGTATCAGAGTCATGGATTTTACACAATACATACATACACAAGGTTTAGTATCATGTCAAAGCCCCGGGAAAACCAAAACCAAAAACCGATCAGCTGACGATCATGTATAGTGCGTTGGACCATACACGCAACGCTGCAACTGAGCCACTTGAGGCGAGGTTTAGACTATAGTTTGCCTGTTCTCTAACGCAAAAGCAGACGGCCCGGAGAATTGACAAAACGAAACATGGGATTGGCTGTTCCGGACCTCTCTCTGTCTGTCTTGATGGGGGGAAAACACAACCCTGAGAGGCCTCCCGGCGTATCGATCTGCCGTGGGGCCTGCCGTCTCTCGAGCCAGTCACAACACAAGATGGAACCCCAAGGACAGGCGCACATCTGCTGCCGGTTGGGCGTATATGACGGAGGTCGGAGGTGGGTTACGGTGATATTGCGAAAGTGCTGACAGCTGCACCAAAGTATACAAACGCTGGATAGATCTTGCTCTCTCTTATCTTGCTCCAATGGGCGGGTTGTCCTGATCGGCCTATTGGGGTGTGGGTGGGGGGGGGGGGGAAGGGAGGAGAATAGGACAGTGCTCTCGCGTCTCGCACCTTATTACTGTTGCTCCTTGCTCTGGCCTCGCCGGCGTGATACCACAAAGACGGGAACAGACAAGGTGGAGCAAGTGGCACGGCTCGCTGCTGTGCTAGGGTTGTTGTGACGGGCAGAGTAGATGCGGTGAGCCGCTTCGGCGCCCGCCCGTTCGTTCTCTGGTGCTGGGAAGGCGTATTCTGTGATCCTGACACATACGCACGAGCACAGATATTGGACCAATGTCTCTCTCTTTTCTTTTTTTTTTTTTTCCTTTACCCGCTCCAACGTCTCACAGCGCAAGCCGGGAACTGACAGACCCGGACGGGTATGTCATCGTCCAGCGCATCGGGGGTTCTTTTTGGGTGAGGGCGGATCCAGAGAAGACGTCCATTCCAAGGGAGATGTGCTCCTTTTTTCTCTTTCTTGCCAAGACGAACGGAATCTTGGTTTATTTCCCTCTTTCCTTCTTTTTTTCCCCTTTCTCACCATCAGACCAATTCTTGGATAGTGTAGCATGCGCATGCCCGACGTGGTAAAGTAGAGTATGCACGGGATGCTAGGGTGACAATGATCATGCCGGTTGGCGTCATGGCTCACCTGCCAAGTTGTTGCTTGCTGCCCTGTGCCCCCCCCCCCCCAGGCCATAGGTGTGTTTTTTTTTTCTCCATCCCGCCAGTGGCCCGCCTGCTCTTCTCCCAAGATTCCATGAGTAGCGCCCGAACGAGGAGGGACCAAGCTGGCAACGGCGGACGGTAACCCACGTCATCCGGGCAGGGGACCTTGGCGCTGGAAAGGAAAGGAAAAAGAGAAGAGAAGAAAGCTCTAGGCCCATCGTCCTTTTGGGCGTGTGATCAGTGTCTCTCCCTCTGTGTGGTGGTGCGGCCGCCCGCCCTGTTGACACTACCCAGCCAGCCAGCCAGCCAGCCAACATATCCGGTTTTGGCCATGACGATGATGTGTGTGTTGTCGACGTCGGTGAATCTTGGTTGCAGCTTTGGGTTTACCTGCTCCCAGATATATATTGACAATAGTAGCATCACGTGGTGGTAGTAGACTACTACTACTACTAGTAGTAGTAGTATCATGATGATGATTATCATATCATGCATGTATGCATTCTTGAGAGAGAGGGTGTGGCTTGTGAGAGACAGAGTGCTGGTGGGGGCTGGGAAATTAGAGCGTCGGAGCATTGCGTTGTTGCTGTATCGCTAAGATGTGCACTTACGTATGTATGTACAAGTACACTCTGTATGCAGCCCTGGTCCTGGTGGCAGGATTTGTGGGGGTGGTTTGGTCCTGTTTCCTTTTCTTCCTCTTCCTCCTGCTTTTAGAAAAAAGTAAGCGAGTAGCAGCATGCAAGCACATCCAGTTTTCTCATCCTTTTTTTTTTCTTTCTTCTAGAAATACATTATAAGTTCTCACGCCCCCCTTCCTTGTTGTCTTCCCTCAACTACAGCAGCTATATTAAGACCAACAGCGGTCGGCGGCAGGGCGATTCCTCTGGGCGTATTCCTGGCGAATCATACCCTTCCTTTTTTTTTTCTTTCTTTTTTTGTGTGTCTTTTTCAACGTCTTCACTCTGCTCCCTGAGGTCTTGGGAGCCTAGAATGACACTGTCATCATCGTGACCACCAAGTTGAATAAAGCAGAGCCCACTCGAGAGACACAGAGCCAAGTGGGGGGCGGGGCCCAGGGTGGTGCTGGGCGGTTACTGCTATGCCACTGTAGGGAGGATGCAGAGCGGCAATGCAGGGGCGCGTGCGTGGACGGCTCGGGCCCTGTTGTCGACCGACATTGGAAAAAAGGAAAAAGGGCGGAGCCCTGTTTATATACAATGACGATAGGCCAGCATCGCAGCAGCAGTGGTCGCGGCACAGCCAGTAGGCTGGTCATGGCGAACAGTCAACGAACGATCCTCTGTCATGCCACCACATGCAAGTCGTGAGGGTTGCTAAGATGGGAGGTATTGGACATGTGGTGAGCCACGTCGGTTTGATTCGAAAGGGGTAATTTTTGGTGGGGGGGGGGGGGGGCGGAGACCTCTTAAGGGACACCCTCTGGATTCCCAGAGACCTCTCCACCACTCTGCCACTATAAGTATACCACCCCTACAGACTGGGGTGTACTTATGTAAGAGCCGGGGGCCCCTGGCTGATAAGGCTTGGCAGTGACCGCAAGGTAGGAGGCCTTCAGGGCTGCCCACTATGAATGAGATACATAGCAGATAGAGATGGCGCCTTGGCAATGGTTCTCATTTCAAGGAGCACACACACGCAAAAAGACGACTTGGTCCATGATTTTGTTCTTGACATTTCCCCTTCCCGTCTGTCTCTTCTTTTTTGTATGTTAGTGACCATCCGCACGTCAACCACACACAACACACACACTCACAGTCTGCTCTTTTTATCCTCCCCCCAAGAGGATATCGCTGGTATCGTCACCGCCGGCCGTGAGCGAGAGTGAGCAGAGAGTGAGTGCATCGGGGTGAAGCGACCGTTGCCAACTCACCAGCAAAGGCCAGACCACGTACAACCCAACCCAACCCACACCCACACACACACACACACAGGGGTTGAATTGGCCAGGGTTTATTGTTCTCTTTTCTCATCTTCATTTTAAATTTGGGTTGCTCCTCCCCTCCCTCTCTTCTCGACAAAGACAAGGCGGCTACCAGCAGCAAGCAGCCTTTACACCATCGAGAGTTATTTGCCAGGCCACCCGACCGTATCGGCATCGCGCGACCCCAACCACCGCGGACGGAGCCCGACGAGTACTGAGCCTCTGGGGTGAATCGACACGTATCTCGACCCGTCGTCTTTCCCAGCACGTTGGGAATCAGTTGGGCGTCGAGACGACCAGCCACTCCTGACCTGTCACTGCGGCTAACCACCAGTCACATCCACATCGAGCCGGTCAAGGAGAGCCAACCAGACAGACAGTGACACCTTCATCACCCTGCAGACCTCGTCAGCATCCTTTTTTATTTCGCGCCTCGTGCCCGGCCAACGGCAAGCAGCACCAGCAGCAGCAGCAGCAGCCCGACCAGGACAGGAGCGCCCAAGCGAAAGGGGGGGGGTTTTGACACACGAAATTCGGCTCTGAACAGGACTGTCCAGGGGCGCAGGTCCAAATTTACGGACCATCAAAGCGAGATCGGGTGGATCAACAGAGAGGACAGGGAACCCAGACACTGCGATCGACCAGTCAATACGTCAAAAGAGATAGAGATCGCATCTCTGTGTTCTCTCTCTCTCTCTGTGTGTGGTGTCTCTTTGTTTCCCATCCGTCTATAGCCATCCATTTCGACCATGGATCGAGCACAATCAAACCAATGTAAGCCAGCCATGAGGATACTCAGCCCTTCCCCTATCCCATATCCTCCCCTCTTACCTCATCAACAAATATACGTATACACACACACACACACACACACACACACGACACACATACATACACACATTATACGCACACGAAACACAGCACCTTGATGCCCCATTTCTCACGGCAATTGATCCCGAGCAAGGCCAAGTCCATCAGCGAGAGAACGCCATGTGCAGGGAGGGATCTGACTAGACGTCTGATCTCACAAGCTGGGCACCACTCCTCTGACTCCCTCCCACCCCCCCCCCCCTGTTGCCTATTATGTTCCCCTTCCTTTTTTTTTCTCCCTTTTTCTTTTTCTTTTATTTTTTTAATTTTTTTTTTATTTTCTTCCATTCAATCTCTTAACATTACCACATTGCACGCTATCGCATCCGCGTCCGCATCCGGCATGGGGCGATGACTGCTCCAATTTTTATGGGCAGGAACTTCCCTTCCGCCCGCGCCCGCCCTTTCTCCCACTACTCATCATCCTGTTTCCCCTTCTTCACTAGCCTGACTTGCTTGTCTCTGCTTTTCCTCTCTACTCTTGACACACACACACACACAACAAACACGCGCACCATTTCTTGCCCTTCTCTTATCTGGCTAGCCTTCTGTGGTCGGCGTCATCCATCATTCAGTTTCTTGTCCCTCCTTCCTGATCCTTGCCTGTTTGAACCTCCCACCAGACTATTCTGTTCTGTTCTGTTTCTCCCATCCATCTTTGCCCTCCTTCCTGAGTGACAATGTACTGTTGCTGCTCTTGTTGAGGTCTCTCTCGCACTCTCTCTCTCTTCCTTCCATCCTCTTGTTCCTCCTACGTTCTTCCTCTCGTGGAGGCCAGCGTGCCGGGAGATTGGTGTCGCGGACGCGTGTCACACCCACAGACCCCTCCCTCCCTCCTCTCCCTCCCTCTCTCTCTCTCTCTCGCCCTTTCTTTCTGATCACATCGTTCCACCTGTCGACCCATCCAGGACACGCTTTGCTGGGCGGCCTGTTGTCTCGACCACCATCGATCCGCCGTGCATACTAACATGGAGCGCGTCAACTCAGTCAATGCTTTCCAGATCAAGCGGAGGGCCCATGCCGTCAGCCGGAGGGAGACGACACTAGCTAGCGACCGGTGGAATCCGTTTCGTCATGTCTGGGCAAAGGGCCACGGGCGCAGCCAGACCTGGGACGCCGAGGCCCAGAGGACGAGCAATCCAGACGCCGACGGTGACGGCTCTCCCATAGAACAGGTCCACACCGCACCCGCCCGCTCCACAAACGGCGACGTGACCGCCGACCACGCCGACAGGCCGAGCCGGGACCGCGAGGATGGCGACCGTGCCGAGCGTGTCGACAGCAAAGGCGAGACCGTCGTCCCCTCCCAGAACACGGGCGATTCCTCGGCAGTCGACGGCGGCCAGCTGCGCAAGAGGGCCACCGCCGACCGGGCCACCTCGTCGGCAAAGAACAGCGAGCGCGGGGCCGACGACAAGCCCCCCAAGAAGGAGCACCGCATGTTCAAGAACCTCACCCCCAAGGAGCCCTTCACCGTCGCCAACCAGCTGCAGCGCACCCTGCTGAACTCGTGGATCAACGTCCTGCTCATCGCCGCCCCCGTCGGCATCGCCCTCGGCGCCGTCCCCAACATGAACCAGTACGCCATCTTCGTCGTCAACTTTGTCGCCATCATCCCCCTCGCCGCCATGCTGAGCTTCGCCACCGAGGAGATCGCCCTGCGCACCGGCGAGACCCTCGGCGGCCTGCTCAACGCCTCGTTCGGCAACGCCGTCGAGCTCATCGTCGCCATCATCGCCCTCATCAAGGGCGAGATCGTCATCGTGCAGACCTCCCTGATCGGCAGCATCCTGTCCAACCTGCTGCTCGTCATGGGCATGTGCTTCTTCTTCGGCGGCCTGCGCCGCCAGGAGCAGTTCTTCAACACCACCGTCGCCCAGACCGCCGCCTCCCTGCTGGCCCTCGCCATCGCCGGCATCATCATCCCCACCGTCTTCGACGAGCAGACCACCCTCAACGACTCGTACACGGCCCAGCTCTCCCACGGCACCGCCGTCATCCTCCTCGTCGTCTACGCCGCCTACCTGTACTTCCAGCTCAAGACGCACCACGAGGTCTTCTCCCAGGAGAGCCAGAAGGTGCCCATGCGGCCCAGCAAGAACTCGCTCGGCGCCCACGCCATCAAGCACGGCATGGTCGGCCCCGCCGGCATGATGACCCTCCCCGGCCACAGCGACGAGGGCGCCAGCAACAGCGAGAAGCTGCGCAAGGTCGTCCGCGAGGACCCCTCCGAGGACGACGAGGACGAGGGCGAGGACCCCCAGCTCTCCTTCCCCGTCGCCATGGGCACCCTGGTCGGCTCCACCGTCCTCATCGCCTTCTGCGCCGAGTTCCTCGTCGACAGCATCAACTACGTCACCACCTCGGGCGGCATCAGCCAGGAGTTCCTCGGCCTGATCCTGCTGCCCATCGTCGGCAACGCCGCCGAGCACGCCACCGCCGTCACCGTCGCCATCAAGGACAAGATGGACCTCGCCATCGGCGTCGCCGTCGGCTCCAGCATGCAGGTCGCCCTCTTCATCATCCCCCTCCTCGTCGTCATCGGCTGGGGCATGGGCCTGGACGACATGAACCTCAGCTTCGACATCTTCCAGGTCGCCATCCTCTTCGTCTCCGTCCTGCTCGTCAACTACCTCATCGGCGACGGCAAGAGCCACTGGCTCGAGGGGATGCTGCTGATGTGTCTGTACCTCATAATAGCCGTGTGCTCATGGTGTAAGTCTTTAATAAGCAGGAGCCTTTTTTTTTCCTCCCCCTCCTCTCCTTCCTTGCCTTTCCTTTTTTTTTTTTTTTTTTTTTTTCTTTTTTTTTTTTTTCCATGTTTTGAAGAAAATATGAGCTGACAAGACCCTTTTTTTTTTTTTTCTCTTAGTCTACCCCGTCTCCGAGCCCGCCGCTTGATCTACTTTATTCGAGCCCTAGACCTTATATTACTTACGTTTTTATCCTCCAAGACCCAAACAACCAAAAAAAGATGATGATAGCGAACAATACTTTTTCCAACCGAAACAAGAAGAAAATTCAAAACGAAACTGTTATAATATTACCTGTGTGACTATTAATGCTTCAGACCTCGAGGAAGCTCGTACCGACTGTTACATATACTGTGTGGAGAGAGAGAGAGAGAGAGAGAGGAGGTGGACATGGTCGACTGCTTTACGACATTGCGTTGGCATCTGCGTTTTTCTTGTTCCTCTTTTTTTTTTCTTCTTCTGGACGACGTCTTGGGAAACAACATATACCCACTCACCTCGAGACCATGACAAAATGCCAACACGCACACATACTCACACACCAAATACAATGGAAACCGGCCGAGATTGGACCTGTCTGCTCAGCTGCATACGTTCGTACGGGGTCTGCCACGGTTGCCCGACAAAGTTTGTTTTTATGTTGCCTCATATCATCCCAAGGTTCGGGATCTCCTGGCAGGAGCTGGGCGTTGGTCTAACGGCATTTTTGCGCGTTTCTATCGTTTGTTCTCTGGCGTGTGCCGCGCCCGTCTTTTTTTTTTTTTTTTTTTTTTTTTTTTTTTTGTGTCCTGTCATAAGACACCAACCCCCTTTTTCTTTTTTTGTTCCTTTTTTGTGTATCTTTTTGAGCCGGACTTTGCCAGCAATGGCACATTTTCTCCTTTTATTTTTTTTTCTTTCCCTTTTTTCCTACATACAAAATTTGAGCTTGTTCAGGTGCCAGAAAACAAGAGGGCGAGGTGAGGTCCCCAAGTCAGGAAAGAAGGTGAGAGTTTGGTTGAGGAGTAGAAGGAGGAAGGGAGGGTAGGACATGGTGAAGAAGAGCCTAGGTCTGGCAGCGGTGGACATGAATGTGTGAGAAGGGAATGAAAACCACTCGAGGATGGGACGGCGGAAAATGGAAGGAGGTTGCTGGAGAGAAAGAGAGCATACGTTGCTGGTGGCCAGGGCAGAGTAACATAGAGAAAACGAAATTCATATAATGACTTGACAAAATAAGATATGCTCTATTTATTATGAATACATGATTGGGCATGGTATAAATACACAGCTTTAGTATAGAGAAGGCATCAAGTCTTTTTCTTCTCTATCATAACGTTGGAACAAGAATCTTGAAAGACGTCGCTGTGAACATGAAGCGGACTAGACAGGAGGAGGGCAAGCTCTGGAGCAAGAAAGGGGATGCAAAGGAAGACGAGGAACGGAAAGTCATGTCTAGATAGAGAAAAAAAAAAAAAAAAAAAGAACAACCAGCATGACCAATATTACGCCTGCTTCCTGTCGTCCCTTTGTATCTGGCGACATGTGCCCAAAAGAGTGCACTCTCCTATCAAGCACTGGCATTTCGGCGGGCGGCGTCCCTTACGGACTTGTCCCAGTCGGACCGGTAGAGATAGAGGAACTCGACTACTGATACACTGAGGTTTGAGGAAGAAGAGTAAGTCAGCGGTGTGGTTTACCTTCAGAGAGAGAGAGAGAGAGGGCTCAACAAAGACAAGACTCACAGGGTCAACCCAACACTGATACCAAACCACAACCCATACAGCTTCCAGCCGAGACCGAAAGCCGTGCCAAAGGCCAGAGGCAAGGCAACCACGTAATAACACACGAGGTTAGCGTAGCCTCCAAACTCCTGCTTGCCCGTACCCCTGAGCAGGCCGTGGCTGATGGCGGCGAGACAGTCGACAAACTGCATGACGGCGCAGACGGGCATGACGGCGGCGACGAGGTTGATGACGTCCGGGTCGGAGGTGAAGAGGGAGCCGAGCTGGCGGCGCAGGACGGCGAGCAGGGTGACGTTGAGGATGCCGACGGCGACGCCGGCCCAGAAGGCGACGCGGGCGCAGGTGCGGGCGGCGTCGACGAGCCCCGCGCCGATGAGGTTGGCGACGCGGGTGGAGGAGGCGATGGCGATGGGGAAGGGGATCTGGAAGGTGGTCGAGGTGACGGTCATGAGGATGGACTGGGTGGCGAGGTAGGTGCTCCCCAGGCGGCCGGTGGCGAGGGTCAGGACCTCAAAGGCGAACCACTCGGCCTCGACCATGATCATGCCGGGGATGCTGAGCCGGATCATGGGCCCCCAGTTGTGCAGGGCGCGGCGGCTGAGCCCGCCCCAGCACTGGCGGCCATCGACGAGGCAGACGTAGCCGACCAGGAGCACGGGGAGCAGGTTCTGCGTGATGACCACCGACACGGGGGCGCCGACGAACCCCCACCCGAGGCGCCAGACGAAGAACCAGTTGAGGAAGACGTTGAGGGGCGCGGCGACGAGGAGCACGTACGTGGTGGCCTGGAACAGGCCCTGCGCCTGGACGAAGCGCTTGCCGCCCTCGAAGACGACAAAGGCGGGCACGCCGAGCAGGTAGACGGCCAGGTACTGGCCCGCCAGCTCGGCGGTGCGGCGCTCGGGGATCAGCCGGGCGAGGAGCGCGGTCGCGTTGAGCCAGAGCGCCGCGAGCGGGAGGCAGAGGAGGAGGAGGAAGCACACCATGCGCTGGACCTGCAGGCCGACGAGGTGCTTGTGGCCGGAGCCGTAGGCCTGGGCGCAGAGGGTGTCGAGGGAGGTGGCCAGGCCCTGGAAGGGGGCCGAGCAGGTGATGTTGGCTGTCATGGTGGCCACTTGGAGGGTGGGTGGTGGGCTGTCAGTTTTGTGTGTGTAAGAGTGAGAGGGAGAGAGGGATACAGAGAGACGGAGAGACTCACAGCTGATGGCGCCCAGTTCAATCTTGCCGATGTGGCCGACGGCAAAGATGCTGGCCACGTTGATCGAGTACTGCAGCATAAAGGTGACGATGAGCGACCGCGAGTACACGGCGATGGTCTTGGCCTCGCGCTGCCACGTCGTCTTGATCTGGCCCGCCGACACCGCCGCCTCCCACTGCTCGTCGAGCTCCTCGGCCGCCGCCTCCTCCTCGAGCCCGTTCTCGCCACGGCCTCCCGGCGGTAGCAGCAGCGGGGTCTGCTCGGAGGGCACGCGGGACAGCTGCGGCGACCCCGCGCCGTGGCGGACGCTCCCGCTGTCCCCGTCGTCGTCAGGCGCCAGGGGCACCTTTGTGGAGAAGAGCCTCTTGTACAGGCGGCGCAGGGCGGACTCGTGGTCCGGGACGGGGTGCTTGGGGGGCAGGATGTGGTTGTCCCGCAGCAGGCTCAGCTCCTCGCTGCGCGACTGGGCCCACTCGCCGCGGGTGAGCACGGGGTCGTCAAAGGGGCGGGGGCCGACGACGGGGCGCGTGGTGCCGTAGGCCACGCCGCTGGGCCGCCTGTACATGACGACGGGCTCCTCGCCCGGGGGGCGCCGGGGAAGTAGTCGACGTCCGAGGCGTCGTCGTCAAAGGGGGTCTCGCCGTAGTCCTGCTCCTCCTCCTCGGCGAGATCGCGGGCCAGGGATTCCTGGGCGATGGGAGAGCCGGGCTGGAAGGAGGCGGCGAGCGAGGAGGCGAGGTGGTCGCGGGCCGAGAGGGCGGGCGAGCCTGGCCTCCTGCGGGCGGCGGAGATGGACCTTGGTCTGGTGCCTGACATGGCTGGTGATGGTGGTGGTGGTGGGTTGTCCGTCCCTCTGCCCAGCTTTCTCTCTCTCTCTCTCTCTCTCTCTCTCTCTCCCTCACTCTCAAGAGGCAATGGCTTCTTCCTCCTGTTCACGAGATGATGATGATGATGTCTCGAAGCCAACCAGCCACTTTGCTCATGACCTTTTGATATCCTCCCGCCTCTCTCCTTTCCTGTTTCTTTCTTCTTCTCCTTTCTGGGAATGATCTCCACCGCCTTGTTTTTCCTCGGTCCCTGCTGGTATTTGCCACCAAGAGAGCGTGGATGTTTTTGTCGAAACAAGCCAATATGTATATAAATGAGAATCCGGATATGTAAATATATGACGATGTGGTCAGGGTGTGTGCTCAAAACTAGCACATCACACTAGATAAAAACGTGGGGTTGACTCAAGCACTGGCTGCTAGATATAATCATAATAAAAAAAGGCACAGAGGGGAAGAGTTTGGTCAAGTATGGTCACTCACAATCCATCAATCACCTTGCCCAGTTTATAAATTCAGATATGGAAAAAAAAGAAAAAAAAAGTTTGTCAATCATCAGGCCAGACCACAAGGTCATATGCATACATAACAGGAAATTCAGCCGGAGTAAGGGTTCAGGAAGAGAGAGAGAGAGAGAGAGAGATAGGCAGAGGAGGCGCCTGGAACGGGCTGATGGATGACTCTTGCGTTGCCGTAAGAGGGTGGAGCCATACAAGGGCAGCGGGAGGCTTTAGAAGAAAAAAAGAAAGGAAAAAAAAAAAAAGATGGTCTAAGCAAGCCATGTCGGGTTCTAGCCTTCTAGCCTAGGACCTGAGTTGAGTAGGGGGAAGAGGAATGGGGAGGGCCCCTTGAAGAGGAGGAGAAGAGAAGAAGAACAAGACGATTGAAAGAGACTCGTCTATTAGCCAGCTCGTCATGTCATTGATCTAGACTCCAGAGCATCAAAGAGAACAGTCATCCAGAGACTTCCTGTCCATGGCAGACCAGCTTGGTCCTGACAAGCATCCTGGATATAATCGTCGTGTGTGTGTTTATATCTCTTTCAGATGCTCTTTGCTGGGATGCTTGAACAACCATCCTCAACACCGTCATGCCTCACGGTCGTAAGAATCTTGTACACCTGTACAGTGAGGGGCACAGCAGAGTTGGGAGGGCAAGAGAGAGAAAGAAGAAAGTAAACCTAGAAGAGGGCAGATAACTGTAGATTTATATATTCCGTTGTAATATATCGGAGGCTGAGCTGAGCCGACTTGATGGTGGATTGAACCATGGGATATTCATCAATCCATCCTGTACATGCATCCATCATTTATCATGGAATGATATGAGGTGAGGTCGAGACAAATAAATGCCTTGTGAGCAAAAAGAGCAAGCGAGTGTGTGGGTATGTATGCTTGAGGAAGCGGGCCGTCGGGAAAAGGCAGGGCGCGGCACAGCAGCGGCACCAGAGAAACGGGGCCGATAGAGCTGGCTGGTGCACGATGGGATGGGATGCCACACCTCGGAGCATATCACAACCCTTACACCAGGTCCTATAGCACAGCGCACCCCGAGAGAGAGAGAGAGAGAGAGAGCCCATTCCCACCCGCAAGCACGCCATCAGCCCTCACCCCCCCCAATTGACCAACCAGGACCGCCCAAGCCATGCCAGGGCCGTTTCCCAGACAGGCACAGTATGTATCATTTCCCAGTGACATCATTTCATTCAGCCTCGCGAGGAACCTCGACTCTGTCCAGAAGATGAAGATCTCAGTGAACCATCCATCCGTCGAGACAAGAAACCCCCGACACGAGGATGACAGGATCTAGATCTCTTGGTGGCCAGTTCCCCATAAATACTCATCCTCTGATAGGGTCAACCTTGGTTCTCCGGGGACCAATGCTGCGCCAGGGAAAAAGACGAGGCCGACCGAGACCCGGCCGAAGCCCGCCCCGGCGTCACCTTTTCTCTCTTGTCTCCCTCTCTCTTATACATTTGGCCCGGGCGGCTGCTGCTGCTGGGCGGAGAGCCAGCGCATCGGACAACTCTATGATGCATATAGAGGGAATCATCACGCGGGCTCCTCTCTCTCTCTCTCCCCATCTCTTCTTTCTCCTCTTGATTGTCCCGTTGAGAGAAAACAGTACACCCATGACGTGAGACAAGCAGATGATGAGCGGCTCTCTTATATGTATACAACACGTACATCATACTTGAATCCTCTTCCGGGTCGAACGAATCCTTGCGAGCTCACCCCAGATTTTTTTATTTATTTATTTTAAACCGAAGCAACGAACGGGGTCCTCCTTCCTGTGGGCTCGATCTGAGGCTCTGGCGCTATTATAGAGTCGTCGATCTTGTATCCACTTGGTCTCTGTCTTTCTGAACATCATACTCTCTGCCTCTCACTTCAAGGTAGAGAGAGAGAGAGAGAGAGAGAGAGAGAGAGAGAGGTGGGGGGACGTTGACCCAATCACTCCCGCTGCTGGAGTGTCTCTTGCAAAAAAAGACACACGAGAATAGAGAGAGAGAGATTGAGTGAAGGAGAAATATATAAATAAACCAGCAATGGCCGAGATCCGCGACGAGGAGGACGGCTCGTTCCACGCCGTGAGCTGCTGTGTTCCCATCGTCACCAGCCTGCGCCAGCCCGTCGAGGTCGACGAGCTATTCGACTCGGGATACTAGTATGTTCACACTCGACAACTCCCCCCCCCCCCCCCCCAATACCACACACACACACACACACACACACTCTCTCTCTCTCTACCTTACCTCAACCACCGTCTCCCCCCACTGACCACCCCCCACCCCCCCAGCGATGACCTCCACGACGAGCTATCCCTCTGCGGCCCCGCATCCCCCTTCTTCCTCTGGCCCGCCCTCTTCGGCCCCCCTCCTCTTCGAGAACCAGACCTCCGACGCCAGGGACCACTGCGCCAACGAGCGCACCTTCCTCTCCTACCTCCGCCTCAGCATCTACATGGCCGTCGTCGCCGTCGCCATCGTCCTGTCCTTCCACCTCAAGAGCAAGCCCAGCGCCGCCGAGCTCGCCATGGCTCAGCCCCTGGGCGTCGTGTTCTGGCTCCTGAGTGTGGCCTGTCTGCTTGTCGGGCTGGGCAATTATATCCGTGAGTTGCCTTTTTTCTTTCTTTCTTTTTCTTTTCTTTTTCTTTTCTTTCTTTTTTTCGTTGTAAACTATAACTGTGCCCCTTCTTTCTTCGGCTGACTCTGTGGTATCTTTTCTTGCTGGTGGACAGAGACGGTGAACAAGTACAGCAGAAAGGTGGCCATTGTCCAGACGGGCATCAAGACACAGCTCGTGAGTATACCCCGTTCTCTTTTCATTCTCTCCGCACGCGCACGTCTGAGACTGACATCTTGTACAGATCATGGGGGTCGTGTCAACTTGTATCTTTGCCACGTGTGTGGCATTACTCGTCGTAAATAGAATAACTGAGGACGCCGGCTAGCAGCATCTGGTTGTCTGTTCCAGACATGAAAAAAAAAAAAAAAAAAAAAAGCACAATTTCTGATAGCACAAGCAACTTGTTTCTCTTTTTGAAGCCTATGCCCGTGTCCATATCATGTGCCCCTTGTCTGTTATGTGCATACGAGGCGTATGGTATATACAAGAAGAATCCGAGCCCGGAACCATCACCCGCGCTCCTCAACGCCAGATAGCATACTGAACATCGCCCTGGATGTTGCGCTGTGCCGCCTGATCAGATCCCATCATCATGCGCGCAGAACAGAGACGTCGAAGATGCCAGGGCCGCCTCCTCATCACAACCACCAACCGTCCGCCTGAACTGCACCGCGTACTGTAACGAGGCCTCGTCGAATTCTGCAAGCCCGGCTCTCGAGCCATCCCACGCGAGCAGCGGCATCTCTTGGAAGGTGGGGAGCACTCCCTGGTTGGGAAGGCTGTCCACCAGCGTCGTGCGGTGGATGACCACTTCGTCCTCGTCGTCGTGCTGCAGGGCCGGCCCCTCGCTGCTCTCGTACTCCTCTGGTGGGCGGTACAGATCGTTGTGAACCGTTGCCAGGTTCGCCGCCAATCCCGCGCTCGGATAGAGTGTCCAGTATCCTCGGCCCCGGCAGAGCCGCAGGGCATGTTCCATCCAGGCCGGATACTCCTTGCTCACCACCTTCTCGGACAACAGCGCCGGTGGGGTCGCGCTGCTGTGCTGCACCTCTAGCACCTGGGACACGAAGCCGTGCAGCTCGGCCCACTTTTCTCCCGTGAACAACATGGCGTTGCTATTGGGTGCCTGCCAGAGAAAAGATGTCGGGCCCTCCGGCAGACCGGGCACTTCTGTCCCCACAGGCATGTTCACCGGTGGAGCAAAGGGCCCAGCCCCGCTCAGATCGGTCCACGGCAGGTCGAGGCTGATGCCCAAGAGCCTCTGGCCCCAGGCCCCACTGGTGGCGTGCTTCGAGTAGCGGTACTCGAGGATCGCCATCTTGAGATAGTGGAAGAAATCCGGTGATAGCTCGGCCTGCGGCGAGAGCACCAGCACGTGAGACAGCAGCGGGTTCGCCGGCCAGAAGCTCTCCAGGAACCGCACCGAGCTCTCCTCCTCGGTCATACCACGCCTTGACACGCGATGTCGCAGGGTCAGCTGGTTCGCTCGCGCTGGCTGACGAGCATCTCGAGGCGGCCACTGGAAGTTTTGCAGGAATGCGCTGGTGGGTGGGTCGACATGCTCGGGCAGTTCGATGGTGAGGTGAGGCATCGCGCCCCCGGAAAAGTCGGCAGCGCTCAGGGACTTGAGCAGCCTGATGAGGCTCCCAGATGCGTCTGTGTGGGCGTGAATCAGGATCTCCACGGAGAGCCGGTTCCATGGGAGCAGAGATGAAGCGTCGAGCTTGGTGATCCAGCCCAGACGCTCCTCGGGGTTCGCAGGCAGTTCGACGACGGATGCCTGTAGGCCCAGCTTCGATACTGATTGGTGCACGGAATTTAGAAACAGGGACTCTTCTGCGCCTGAAGAGTCCACAAGAATCGCTTGTGGGTGCATATAGTTGTTGATATGGTACAACGCTCGGCCGACACACTTCTCGAACCTCTCGTCCGTGGAGATGGCTGCAAACTCGGGGCGGGCATCTGTGCTTCGTTGTTAGAAAGCCGGGCCAGGACAGACTGTAGCCAAAGGTGCCGAGAGAGCGCGAAGGGGGTGGGGGGGGGGGGTTCATTACCATGGAAGATGATATGGCAGTCCTCGCCTATACCATTTACATCCTTCAGTTGCTGCAAGGATATTTCGTCCCGGGACATCAGCGCAAAATGAACGTAGGATCTCAGTTCCCGCCCCATCTGGCATGCGATGGGGAGTAGACTGTTCGCGCTCTTCAAGCTTGATGCGGTAAACAGCACGTTGGGGTTTGACACAGAGTCGCCCTTTGTCGCACCGATGGCATGCAGCGTCTCTGCCAGTTCCAAGAACCTGACGGCACCATTGTAGTCTCGGGTCCTGGGCGCGGCGCCAGTATCCACCTCCAAAATGTCTTTGGCCACAGGAGGTCTGGACTGCTGCGGCACGCCGCCAGGTGGCACGATGCCGTTGGGATGGGTGTATACGGGGCGTCGCCTGTCCTGCGGGCCCAGGTCGGCGGGGATGTTGACGATGAAGATGTATACAGCGATGGCGAGGAGGATCAGGAGGCCTAGGCGTCGGAAGGTCTTTCGAGGAGGAATGCGGGGAGCGTTCTTAGCCCTCCACCCAGTCGGCGTCTTGCCATCCTTGACGAAGTGATCGTCGTCCTTCTTAGCGACGCCGAGCTCGGGATCAAGTCTGGGTCGCATCGTCCTCAGTGCGTCGGTGCGGTCGGTGCGCGTCGCGAGAAGCCCAGCACACCTGGCGTCCTAGGCCCACGGCGTTCTGAAAGGATCAGAGTGACCGTATCTCGAATATAGTCGGGTGCATCTCGGGTGCAGAGGGTGTCGTAGTGCTTGGACCTCGGGTATCGAGGCATCCGCGCTTGCGAACGGGATTCGCTCTCTGTCTGGGAACGTTCTGAGGATCAGAGGAGTCGTCAATGGTGGGAAGCGTAATGCTGGGTTGAGGGCATCTTCGAGTCAAAACCGTCGAGTGTTCATACGGAGATGGGGCTTGACGACCAGGTGGCTTCTTCCCCAGCGGAGGGTCGGAGGAGGGTTGTTAATGCAAAACTGTGCTGCTTACCCATTATAGCAACGTGAGGATGGGATGAGATGGCATCAGCTCCGGACCCCCTGTAAAGGTGCGCGCTATGGCAGGGCATTAGCGCCAACTGGAGGGGACCCAGGCAGGCCAGGGGGGTTTGGTGCCTCTCTGTTTCTTGCAGTCGGCCTGAAGCCCCCCCAGCCTAGCAGCACTTGAGCTTACCCCACGATTTCAGTCCCTTGGGCCCTGCATATATGCCTTGACTTGACTGCACTGCAGTGGCGGGACCCGCAAAAAAGTTCTGATCAAGTATTATCGATATCCTACCTGGATTTTCCAGCAGGGTTTTGACTTTGGGTGTTTGGTTAACATACAAAAGCTTGTGACATTTCACATCAATCACTCCTCTTCAATCTCTTTCACCTTTCCAGACACTACTGAGAAATCCCTGAGGTCTGGACTTGGATTTTGCAAACTTCAGGATGGGCAAGTCTCGACGCAACAAGGCCAATGGGCATCGAGCCGACCCCATGGCCATCAAAGCCGTCAAGCCACCTACAGACCCTGAACTCGCTGCTCTAAGAGAGAAGCAGATCCTGCCTGTCATCAAGGACCTACGGAGTTCTGACCCCAAAGCTCGGGGCTCAGCTGCCTCTGCTGTTGCAAATATCGTCCAGGATGAGAAGTGTCGAAAGTTACTTCTCAGAGAACAGATCGTCCCCATTATTCTCACAGAGACCTTGACAGATGCAAGCCTGGATAGTCGTGCTGCTGGTTGGGAGATCCTGAGGGTCATTGCCTCGGAGGAAGAGAGTGATTTCTGTGTTCATCTATTCAGGTTGGATGTGCTCACTGCCCTGGAGCATGCCATCAAGAATGTAAGTATTCTACTCATCTCTGTGCTCAACCAAAGCTGTTGTAGCTGATAAACCGCAGCTGGTTCAAACCATAACAGATCCAGCCTTTTCAAAAGCAGCCAAAGCCCAGTCACAGGTGACATGGAACATCACCACAGCATTGTTATCTCTCATCGGAGCCCTGACCACGGCCCGGGACGAGATTGCAGAGGCTATCGTGTCTAACTCCCAAATCATCCCTTTTCTATGCTTCGTCGTCAACCAGAGTTTCGCTCCCTCCGAGGTCCTCAACGAGACGATGAGCTGCCTCATGACCGTTTCCGAGGACAACCTCAAAGCATCACAAGCCATACTTGCAGACCAGTCAAATTGCTTCCGGTGCCTGACCAAGTACAAGGAGCTGGGAGACTCCAAGGCAGTGTATGCTTCGGGCGTGCTCCACAATATCTACTCTGCCCTCGAGTGGCACGACGGCAGTCCTGGTCAGGATGGTGCTACCGATGCCAAGGTCATCCCAAGCCTGTGTCGAGTGCTGGAAAAGACCAAGCAGGATCCCAAGACGTACCAGGTCGGGGGTGTCGAGATCGAGGCCGTGACACAGGCTTTGGAGATCTTGGCTTCGATAGCAACAGATCTGCAGGGCTCCATATCTAAGAGCAACAAGAAGACGGAAGAGTGGAACGGGTTTGAAGACGACACGGCCATGGCAGGCGCCAACGGCGAAGATGAAGACATGAAACATGGCAGCGACGAGGACGATGGAGTCGGAGACGATGCAGAAGAGGACGGCGCTGATGAGGAAGATGATATCTCGATGAACGAGGACGAGATACTTGCCGACATGGATCTCGTCACTGGGCCTGATTCCGATGCCGAGGACGACGCGGGCACCGAAGACCTACCGACCCTGCGAGAGTTCATATCAAAAGCGATGCCACAACTCATCCGGCTGGCCAACTTTGCCCCGGCATCAGACGAAGCAGTCGCAATTCAATCCGAAGCCCTCTCTGCCCTCAACAATATCGCCTGGACCATGTCCTGCTTCGACTACTCGGAGATCGGCAACGCTAGCATTCTCAGAGCCTGGTCTCCCGTTGCGAAGCGCCTGTGGTCTAGCGTTGTCGCACCTGTTCTTGCCACAGACACCGCCGATGTGTCTCTCGCCTCGCTCGTCACCAGTGTTGCGTGGGCGGTATCACGAACCCTACAAGGCTCCACGCCACTTGTAGGCAATGAGCAGCAGAAGTTCATCTCCCTCTACAAGGCATCCAAGGGTCTGGCAGCCAAGCCGGACGAGCAGGGGAGGCAACAGGAAGAACAAGAAGCAGAGGATCCATTCCAGGCACTCGGCGTCAAGTGCATCGGTGTGCTAGGACAGCTCGCCCAGGACCCAGCACCCATCGACCTAAACCGTGAGGTCGGCGTCTTCCTCCTCACCGTACTCGATGCGCTGCCCGAGACCTCTCCGGCAGACACAGTCGAAGCCCTCAACCAGCTGATGGACGTCTACGGCGACGAGAGCCTCCCCTTTGATAAGGCCGTGTTCTGGAAGGACAACTTCCTGCAGCACCTCGAGAAGATTCTGCCAAAGGTCAAGACTATGGTGAAGTCTATCGACAAGCGTGGTGCGACCAGTGAGCTGAGGGCTCGCGCAGACGAGGCTGTCTTGAACCTGACCCGGTTCATCACATACAAGAAGAAGCACCCGCCTCGGGCTTGAGCTGCAATGGTGCAATCGCAACTCGGCTTAGCAAGGGAAGGATGATTGTATAGCAAGCAGTGGAGTGTGCCGCGACATCGACAACGATTGAATCGGCCTGTATTCATGGATGAGCAATTCCGAGCAGCAAATGAGTGGACGTTGGGTAATAGACAGGAGGTCACTTGTCGCAAATGGAGACGGCAGAACAGCCTACGCACATGGTCAACCAGTCGAAGGCCGTGCGGTAGTCATATGCGGGCATATCGCTGAATTGCACAAATTTTGCGAAAGGATCAAAGCATTTGAATAATCATCGAATACTGCCAAAGCCTAGCAGGTGGGAGAGCTCATGGTATCTATCGTAAGCCGTGTCCGTGGTGCAACACCTAAAATGACACGGAAGTCCGCCCAACGTTGGGCCTGCGTTGCTCGCAGCGCCGCATATGCTCCGTGAACCACGCCTTTAATTGTATTACGCCCTGTGTAATGTGTAAGCAAATATGACCCAGCCAGCCGAGCTTTCCCGCAGAGTCTGTCTCTCTCAGCCGATGGGCTTCATTTTCTTTTTCTTCTTGCTCGGGCCATCGGCGCCTCCGCCCGACTTGCCCTTCTGGAAAGCCCTCCACGAGCCGATCCTCTGGTCTCTGGTCGCCTCCCAGTCCTGCTCGTGCTGCCTCTTCCTCTTCCTCTCCTCGATCTCGGCATCCTCCTTCCGCTGCTCGCGGCCCTCCTCCTGCATCTGCGCCTTGAGCTGGCGGCGGCGCCTCTGCTCGTTGTCAATCAGCACCATCTTCGTCTTGTCCGCCCACTTGCGCTCGAAGGCGGCGTCGGGCTCCTTGGCCTCGGGGCTGTCGACCGTCAGCTTCAGGTCCCGCAGGACCAGCATGCGCGCGTCGGCGATGGCCTCGTCCAGCACCGCGCGGTGCTTCTCGTCCATCAGCTCCGTCTGCGCCTTCTTGAGCCGGTCGAAGGCGTCGGGCGCGCGCGGGTTCCTCGTCTTGTCCGGGTGGATGAGCAGGGACTTCTTGCGGTAGAAGAGCTTGATGTCCGACTCGGGCACGCCGGGCTTCAGGCCCAGCACGGCGTAGGCGTCGAGCCGGAAGGCCTTGAGGATGCGGTCGATCTCGGCATCCTGGAGTGGTCGGTCAGTTTTGCGGCTCCCCGTGGTTTGGGGGGAAAAGTCAAATTAAGGAAAAGGGCGAGAAGAGAAGAGAAGAAGAAGGAAGAGGTTGGGGGCGGGGGGAGGGGTTAGGTTTGACTTGAACTTGCCTTTTCCCATTCCTTGCCCTCCGCGTCGAGGATGTCGACGACATCTCTGTTGTCAACGGGCTGATCTTCCTTTGATGCCATCCTGGATTGATCGGTCAAGAAATCCTTACCGTGTTGGGCCTTGCTGGGAAGGAGGGGTATCGTGCAGGCGACGCGAAGGCGTATGGAAGGAGGACCTTTCTGGAGAACAGCAGCCAGTAATTGGTTATCAATGTACAGTTCACAGTGTACATAGGCTCCTGGTAGGCTGGTAGGCACTCCGTATATGGTAGCCGGCGCTAGGTAGTCCCCTGGATGATGACTAAGTACCTGCTAAGTTCCACTAAGTGGGAGGCCCTACAGTGGCTCTTTCCAGCGCCGCTCGGGTTGCGTCGGCGCTGTCAGCAACTGAAAGCTGGGCATCGGTTAGTGACTTGCACAGGTGCCTTGCTGTGAGAGCAAGTTCAAATTGTTCGCCTTGTACCCAATGCCTCAAACCTTTCCAGATACTCACTTACTAGAGGGCTTTCTTCTGCTTCTACCCACCACTTCTTAAGTCTGTTTAATCTCCAGCTTGACTGCAGTTCCAGCTTTCGGTCTGCCTGCAAAGAAACGCTCGGCCATTATCATGGACATTGACGATCAAGATGCCCCTCCTGACCTGGTGGAGGCGGGCGATGCTCAGGACGGGGAAGAGACGGCTGTCAAGGTCCCTATTACCATAGTGACAGGTAAGCATGCCTCACTTGCTCATGGTCAGAGGACTGAAGAATACGTTGGTGCTGACTACATGTTTGCCCCTCCCGGAACTAGGATACCTCGGGGCTGGCAAGACTACTCTATTGAATTACATTTTGACTGCCCAGCATGGCAAGAAGATTGCAGTAATTATGAATGGTATGTTACTCGAGTGCTGTTTCTGTGGATTTCCTTTCGGGTAAAACGTCACTGAACTAACGTGGCTCGCAGAGTTTGGCGACTGTGAGTAGAGTATTCAGAAGGACACACGACAAGCGCTTGAAATAACAGTGCACATAGCGTTGGACATTGAGAAGTCCCTCACGGTGAACAAGGACGGGGAGTCCGTCGAAGAGTGGTTAGAGGTTGGAAATGGCTGCATCTGCTGCTCCGTCAAGTACGTTCCCCCCTCCGGGTAGTCATGCGCAAGATATAGTGCTCACAGCCACTGCAGAGACACTGGTGTCAACGCAATCGAGGGTCTTATGGCAAAGAAGGGCAAGTTTGATTATATTCTGCTAGAGACGACTGGTCTAGCAGATCCAGGGAATCTAGCACCTCTATTTTGGGTGGACGAGGGACTGGCCAGCACCATCTACCTCGACGGTATCGTGACTCTGGTCGATGCCAAGAACATCCTCAAGAGCCTGGACGATCTGACAGGAAAGGTGGAAGGACACGAAGGAGATGAGCACGGGCCGTTGATGACAACGGCACATGTCCAGATCTCACACGCTGATGTCATCGTCATCAACAAGACGGATCTCGTCTCTGAGCAGGAGCTGCAGGCTGTGCAGGATAGGATCAGGTCCATCAACGGGCTTGCCAAGCTCCATCTGACCAAGGAGAGCGCAGTACCACAGCTCGAGGGCTTTCTCCTAGATCTTCACGCATATGACAATGTAGTAGAACTGGACAGCTCAAAGGGGCACAGCCATCTTGATCCAGTCAGTAATCTACCGACGGCGGACCTCAACAGCTCCCCCTTCTGCCCAGCATACTGCGCTACACTGCTAACTCGTCACAGACAATATCGACGATATCAATACCGCTGCCACCATTGGAAGAAAAACAGGTGGATAGGGTAGACAAGTGGCTTAGGTCACTGCTCTGGGACAATGAACTGGCGGGTGATGATGCTTCACACAAAGCATCGTTCGAGATACACCGGCTGAAAGGTCGTCTGGCAGTGAAGAACGGAACCACAAAAATCATACAGGCTGTGAGAGAATTATTCGAGATCTTCGATGCGCCGTCCTCTGAGGGGCAGGACGGGAACAAGACTGGCAAGGTAGTGCTGATCGGCCGTCATGTCACGGATTTTGATTTCGAGAAGAGTCTCTTGGCGGCTATTAATGAAGATTAGAAAAAAGAAAAGAAAAGAGCAGGTTTTATCCAGACATATTTCTACATGTTCTACATAAAAAGAAAACGATGTGACAAGAGGCGTGGCTGATGGAGGCGAAGGCTCAAGACGCCCGAGGTGAGGCGGTATCTGAGGTCAGCTGGACGTGGGCGAACGAAAACGTCCTAGGGCGTTGGCCCCTCTGAGATCATCCCTGTCCCTCCCCGAACTGGAGGACTTGCAGTATTGGTGGGGGAGAGTCCGTGCGTCCCACTTGCATGCCTGCCCTGCGGCAATCCTCACTAGAGTTACATTGTGAGCCTCGTTTGGAGGGAGCACTTCAAATGACCTCTGTCGACCGAACAACTTCTAGTATTATTCCAGCCCTCCACCCTGCCATACAGAGCTATCGAGACCACTTCACCCGATCCGTATACATTCTGCGAAACAAAGTTCGAGCGAAGCTGCTCGCATGAGGACGAGATAGGAAAACACAGATTCTCGCGACGATGAATAGAACAGGTACGATGGCACACGACCGCCCTCCTTCTCGCGCCCGAGCCTGGCCCTTCCGCACTTTTGTGTCCTATAATCGGTGGTTGTTCTGAATGAGGAGGAATGCATCCCGAGCGCAAAGAGCTGCTATGAGCCGGGCCATGTCGATGACACCAGATGGGAAGGCGGGCTCGTTCTGAGGGAGTGCGCGGCACCCAGCCGGGAATTGCGACGGCGTGCTTCCCTCAACGACCTAACTTCCTGTATCCAGCCGGAACTGAGTCACCGTCATAACGGACAGGAGCCATGTTTTGTTGCAGGACGACGAGTCTCCTGGGTCTGGCTCTGGACCTGTCTGCGCATCGCCCTGCCCGTGGGCTGCTTGACGCCCGCCATCGACCGCTTCCGCTGCACGCTTTCTCTCTTTACTGCCGGATGATGATGACAATGCATTGAGCTGTGGCTAACAGGAGTCGTGTTGGTCAGGAACTGTACCTCAGTCCCTAAGGGGGGTACCTGGCGGCTTTGGGGGAGGCCAGCAGACACAACATACAGGAAGAGTGGGAGCAAATAGGTTACCAAACGGGAAGCTGGGTAAGAGGGTGCTGGTACACCACTGTGCAGCGCAATCTGTGCATATGTTGTTTGTTCTGCAGGAAAGCTGATGCGGGGTCTGCAGCTATGCCGGTGAATAATGGAACAGGCTGGGCATTTGGTGGTGTTGCCCCCATGGGCTCTGGCGGCATGCAAACACCAACAAGGCAGCTTGGAGGCGCTGCAACTTTTGCACAAAGTCTGACTGGGTCAACACCTGCAACACCACTCGATCTGTCGTAGGTGCACACCCAACACCTAACCCACAAACCTCGCTCAATCTTTCTGCGCTATTGCCGCAGCCACTGTCCCTCTTCACCCCCCTGCCTTACGTGTCGGCGGGGCTTCTTCACCTTTACCTATCACATATCACACCCCCTTTTCATCCCACGTCGCCATCCCCAGCCGCGTCTGCTTCTCTGCAATCAAGCTGTTCCCTGGGAATCATGGTCTTCCCTAGGAAGTCTACCAAACTCAAACTGGTGCAGAAGAGGGCAGGGCAGGACCAGCAGCAGGAGCCCTCGCCTCCACGACAACCAAGCCCTGACATCAAAAAGTCTTGGTCTCAGGTGGTCCAGGGCAAGCCAAAGCAGCATGCTCAGCCGTCTCATGGCCCCAGTGGTCGCCTGAGCCAGGCTGCTTTCGATTGGTATCGTCAAAGATCCCTCCTCTGGCCCCCTGCCTCTTCACCCCACATCATGACTGCCCTAATCGACACTGACCCCGACAGCACACAAGTCGAGGGCCTGGTTTTCGCATCTGTATGCATGCTAACTGATGGATTTGCAGCGAGTTCCCTCAGCTGAGCAATAATGCACAGATGTCAGGCGCAGCTCAACCTTCGATGTGGGGTGGCCAAGCAGCAAGAAATCTGGGCGGCCCGGCAAGAAATCCCAGCGTCTCCATCACCCCACAAGGTCAACAGGAGGACCTCTTCTCTCCCGTTTCGCGAATCTCTTCTAGCCAAAATTCATTTCGTTTCGGCAGCCAAGCAAACATGAGCCAGTCTCAGCAGCCTCAGCCAACCAGCGGGGAGGAGTTCCCTCCTCTCAATCGAAACGGCAATGGCGACATCGGACAGGAGCGCAACGCCGCCAACCTGATGGCTGGCCTGGGTGGCTTTGGCTCCCAAGGTGCCGTCACGTCGCCCCCGACCCAGGCAGGCCGATCTGGCAATGGTCTCCTCAACGCAGTTACCGCAAGCGCGCGTACCTCTGAGGCCCGCTCGCCAGTTGGTACGTGGCTCGACGCGTCTGTGATCTCGTGCGCACTGCTGATGCATTTCCAGGCACGCGTCCGTCCGACAGCATATCCTCGATGACCGAGGACGACGCTCGTCGCAAGTCTACCTTTCGCGAGGATGGTCCACCCACTCAGGCCTCCGCTGAGGCCGCAGGCCCCTCCGTTGACATGCAGAATCCTCTGGGCGCCATCGGAAACGAGGGCTCGTCCAGCAAACCAAATGACCTCCCTGGAGGGGGACCTTCGGCCTCTGCCCAACAGGATCTTCTCCCTGGCATGTCTGAGTCTGACAAATATGGCATCAAGGGGCTTATGGCTATGATGTCCAAGTACCCTGCTTACAGCGCTCTCGTCCACGGCATGAACCCTGCCGAGTTCGGCCTGGACCTGAACAGTGATGTGTAGGTATCGCATTGGCTGCCAATCACAGGTCTAATCTTGCTGACTGGCCGCAACAGGCCCTTTACTGAGCAGGCTTTCTCCCTGACCGATCACTCCCCTCCCAAGCCGACCCAGCCAAACTTCAGCCTTCCTGAGTGCTATACCGTTAGAAACACCCAGCCCATCGAGCAGAAGGTGACCAACTTCACCGAGGAGACCCTGATCTACATGTTCTATGCCAACCCCCAGGACCGACATCAGTTTCTGGCTGCCCAGCAACTGTGAGTTTTTGCACACGCACCCCTCCCCCCCCCCCACTCCTTGTAGACAGACATCTGCGACCTGTAGCGCATCTGCTGATCTTGTTATTGTAGCTACTTGCGGGGCTGGCGTTGGCACAAGACCATGCGCTGCTGGTTGACCAAGGACACCGAGATGCAGCCTGTGTTGATCGCTCCCGATACGGAGCGCGGCTACTACGTTATCTGGAACACCACCACGTGGAGCCGTGAGCGAGTAAGTCATCTCTGTCTTGTTCCCTGTCTACCTTTTTGAGTTCTCATGCTGAATCTCGCTCCAGCGTGAGCTCGTCCTGGTCTACCAGGACCTTGAGAGCCTTCCCGACGCCAACGGTGCCTCCCACTCGTAAGGAACCAGCGAGGGTCCTGTCTTTTGTATTGTTTGGTTTTCGCCGGTCCAACGGGGGCTTTGGTATTCCGCGCGGCATCGCGGTACTGTTTTGTCAGTTCTGCTCTTCAACCAATCCAGTGATTTATTCGGCATTTGAGGATCTGAGGGTCGGACCCATAGGAGCTCGGACGGCGTCATTGGTCAAATGGAGGTCTTTGCTCGGCCGTGTGCTCGGTATTGCGCACTCTGTCTCACACGGGCCTTCGCGGCCTGCTGTTGTGTACGCGATGAGGGACCTGGTGGTAACGGCAAAAGAAAAGGAAGCTGATACGAAATGATGAGAGAAGTCTTGACTATGGAACATCTGCTGGAGTAGTACCTAATGAGCAAAAGAAAACACTACCTCTCATGCACTCGAACTGGTCATCACAATATGTTGCCGCCTTCTGTAAGGTCTGACGATGATGTACTTTTGTGTGTCTGCAAGGCTGGCGGTGCGTTTCGTCTTCCCCACCGGTCATGAACACCCCTAACCCTGAGAGCTGTGGCGCACGGACATATAGCGACCACTTGACTGCTTAGGCCCCAGTTATGGCGCTATGGTCGATCGGTGATGCTGCACCATGCATCACTGGCCTCCCGAAACCTAGAACTCACCAGTTTTATCTGCTCCTTTCACCTGAGTCCCCCAATCTGGACCTGACCAGGCCACCGCAGCGCACTCACCTCGGATCGTTTTCCAAGCAAAGTTTATCAAGACCGACACTACCGACTGAGCAAGGCAGGGCCCAGTCCTGCCACACTTCACCCGGAGGCGGGATATCTCGGGACCTCCACGTGTGCACCAAGCAACTCAAGCTGAACTCGATAACCAGCTCCCCATCGCCGAGCTTTCCCTCGTCTTCGGATCGGTAGCCAGCCCCATCCACTCTACAGACAGAATTAGACAGGGCGAGGAAAGAAAAAAAAAGCAAAGATGGCCAACGACCAGTACGGGCTACCCTCGCTGGTGGTGATCATCGTGCTCGGCGGGCTGCTGTACAGGTGGCTGTCGTCGCCGTCGTCCTCCCCGTCGTCGCACGCAGGCGCTGGGGGCCGTGACTCCCTGTCGCAGATGAGGCAGCGCGAGGTCGCCGTCGAGAGGGTACAGCAGATGTTCCCGCAGTATGACAGGCGGACGATCTTGTGGGACCTGCAGCGGAACGGGGGGAGTATTGCGGCGACCACGGAGAAGATCCTGTCCGGGAGGATAGAGACGGTATGTCTCTTTTTTTTTTCTGTCTCTCTCTTTTTTCAAACAAGAAATGTCATGACTAACACTGCCCGTGCCAACCCCAGCCGCCCATCACCTTCCAGCCCCCTCCACCGCCGGGCTCGAACACGGGCTCTTCAGCGTCGACGACACAATCCACGGCGGCGGCGAGGCAGGCGGCCGAGAAGCCCGCGCAGCCGAACTTGATACAGAGGTATAACCTGCAGGACAAGATACAGCAGCAGCAGGAGGGCGAGGATGGGGCCCAGGCCAAGAAGTGGAGCACCAACAAGGACGAGAGGCAGTCGCTGCTGCAGAAGAGGCGGGACGAGATGATCCTGGCTGCGAGGAGGAAGATGGAGGCCAAGCTTGCGGCGGAGAAGGCTGCTTCAGGGTCTTCTTCATGAAGCCGGGTATCAATATGGCGGGGGGAGGGATTTCGGGGTTTTTCCTTGTTTGAATGTGGGCTGCGAGGCTGGGAGGAGAGGATCTTTGCTGTCCGGTCGACGTTGATTCGAAAGGGGTGTGAAGATATTGGACGCAGCGGATGGAGGCTTTCTACAATGCAAGGCGTTTCCTGCGCGTACATACTTCGTTTTATCACATGGTTTCTCCTTGGCTTAAGGCATGGCATATCAGATATCAACAACTGCTCGGGCTGGTGGGTTTTGTTTGGAATGGCGGTCGAAGGAGGAGGGTTGTCGTAGGGTCTGAGAGGGCAGAAAATGCTACAAAAATACCTGGGACAAGGATCGATTGGCTGTTTCCTACCCCTCTTTTTGAGTTCCCTCAATATGCTCCTTGCTGGGAGTGGGAACTTGATATCTGGCAGACCACTGTGCAGCTCAGTGATGCAGTTTATCTGAACATGGAGACAGCCTGTCTCGGAGGATCCTGGAGACAAGAGCAGGCTAGCTGTGGTTCACAGTCCATCTCGTCAAAAGTCTCAGGGTCAATAACCTCATCTCCGTCAACTCCATTTGAGGCTCTAGACCTGGATCTGCTGGCGGGGTCACCTTGAGGGGGTTGGCTTGGGGGAGGGGGGGGACCCCTTCCTTCTGCTGTAGACCCACTCGTGCCACAGTAGGTCAGTGGGCAGATAAACTGATAAGACCAGGCTTGGGGCGGGCGCATTCACATGCTATTTTGTCCATTTCAGGGTCTCGATGGGCTGGAATGCAGGATATATGTGCCCCTATAAACCAGGCAATGAAGTCGATGTCGGGAAGAAAACCCCGAAGTATATTTGAATTGACAACTTCACAAGAAGAAACAAAAAAGCAGAAACAAAAAAAGAACACTCAGGTGGCCGAAGTACTATGGATCAAATCCTGCCCGTGGCTTCTCACTTGGGGCGCACATGTTGATGGGTGTAGACGTGGTTGACTGCTGGTTAACCTCATACTATGGTCAAGCTAGTTGTCCAAGCGCATGCTGCTCTCTTGTGGTCTTTTCATATTTATCAGATTGCTTGCCTGTTATTCTGTCGTCTACCTTTTCCCATCCCCTAAAGTGGTCTGTTGTCTTTTCTAACCTGCCATCTGGGTTCATTCGGTTGTACCTCCTTCTTATATGTCAAGGTGTCTCAGTCGGCATAGTTTGATCCCACACTGCACGATTCTCTTGACCTCATCCAAGCTATTGAGACATATGTGGCGCCAATTATAGCTATCGAAGGCGTCTGAAAACACCCTCCTCTCTGTACTGTCTTGTCTACACGTCTTCGAAGCCTTCGGACTAACAACACTCCTCTGGGGCTTGTGCTGTTGAGCGCGGGATCGTGGGCGTGGCACCTTGAGCGCTCACCTAGTTCACCACTCTGGACCTGTCAATTCATCAAACTACTAAAGAGAGAGCCCTGCAGTACTGCATACCATGCACGGCAAAACAGAAGGCTCGCACGTCCATCGAGACCACATATTACCTATCCAGGGCATCAGAAATGCACTGCCAACGGCGATAAAAAGCCGTCTCGGCCCTCTAAGAACAATAAGACGCTGTGCCATTAGCCGCGGCTGGGGATCGAAGTCTTCCGTTCTGGCCATGACCGGCGGTGTAGGCTCGAAGGAGGAGCACGATGGTCACGGTGCATCGTCATCAGCCGGCGCGGCCATGAGCACTGAGATGCACCAGGACCAGATGTACAGCGCCCTTAGGCGCGGACGCAGGGCGTCGTCCAGCGCATGTACACTGGCTGGCCCGAGACGGAAACACGCGCAGATGCCGACGACAACGAATCTGGTGGAGCGTCCGGGGCTGGACTGGACAGTTGGGTTCGATCGGTTCTGTGCGATGCAAGGTAAGGCAGTGGCCGCCATCAAGCATGTTTACGCGATCTGGGGTCTCATCCTAGTGACATGCATTCACAGGCCAGATACTCATGAACAACGCCCTCTCGAGCACCCTTCCCCAGCATCCAGACTGTGTTCGGAGGCGAGAGCGAAAAGCCTACGTGCAAGGCGTAGCATGGCTCCTGGCAGCCCTGCCCAAGAACCTCGACGAGTACGAACACGCCGAGGTGAGGCGTTCCTTGCCTCCCACACTGCTTAGCCGCCTGCGAGAGGAGCACCGAGAAGAACAGATGGAAAGGCGCAGCCTCCTCGGCCGTGCTGTCGCGGCGATTCTCGAGCGGTGCTTGTTGATATGGAGCGGGTTCCTTGTGCTGCTGGACTTTGCCGCGTGCTGGACTGCAGGTACGGGGTGAGAAGTTATCCGGTGTGGTGTAGTATTGGACTGTTGTGTCAGTCAAGTCCAAATTGATGGTGATGATTGGTATGGCACCAATCAGGCATGCTGGATATCAACTGGGTTGTAATAACACTCTCTAAGTATGTACTTGTCATGGATGCAAGATCAGGGTTCGGGTTGATGATGACAAAAGCTATCCGCAGACAGGGATGGGATTTGCAAGGCTTATCGATAGGACAAGATTTTCGGAAGTTCTCCACATAAAACTTGGGTGTTAGTGCAGTTGGGCCTGTCTTTCCACCCCCCCCCCCAAAACTTTGATTCGACCCTTGACTTTTCGAGAGTGGTGAAATATAGGAAAACTCTACCACCACGCGACAGACAGGCTGATCTTGTCCGAGACTGTCCCACCACCTCCAGCATCGACTTCTGCCCAGTCCGACCTGACTGCTTACTGGTCTTTCTGCTGTCACTGTCTTCTTGTGCTCAGCCTTGACAATTGTTCCAATCTCTCAAGATGCTCAAGAGACAGCTCCTGCGACAGGCTCGAGCTTGTCGCGCCGTGCGACCCTCCTCCTCCTCTCCCCCTCTCCGTCCTCACATCTGGTGCCGCCCTGAGGCCCTCTGCTGCAACATGTAGACCAGCTGTCCTGATGGCCTCAATAGGCCGCCAGGTTCTCGCGCGGTCCTACTCGAGCGCCTCCGCAGAGGCCACCAGCCGCGACACTGAAGGCTCGTCTGGCCCCATCACCCGCTTCGACGAGCTGTCCTCGCTCGGCGTGCACGAGAACATCATCCGCGCCATCACCGACGACATGCAATACGTGAACATGACCGATGTCCAGTCCATGAGCATCAACCCAGCCCTGCAGGGCAAGGATATGTACGTGTTGTGTTGTGCTGGGCCCCGCGTCATGCGGGTTTCCCTCGTTAATTTTTCCCCTTCTCCATGACAGATCCGACTGACCATGTCCTCCTCCTTCTTTCTCTCTCCACAGTGTCGCCCAGGCCAGAACCGGTACTGGCAAGACCCTTGGCTTCCTCCTCCCGACCATCCAGAGAATCATCCAGACCGACCCCGAGCTTGCGACCCGTGGTGCCGGCCGCAGCAGGGCCAAGTCTGACGACATCCGCGCCATCATCATCTCGCCCACCAGGGAGCTGGCAGAACAGATCGGCGCCGAGGCCAGGAAGCTCTGCCGCCACACCGGCGTCATCGTCCAGACGGCCGTCGGTGGCATGAACAAGAACATGATGCTGCGCAAGACCAGGTTCGAGGGCTGCCACCTGCTGGTCGGCACCCCGGGCCGTCTCAACGATCTTCTCAGCGACGAGTACAGCCAGATTGACGCCCCCAAGCTGTCCGCCCTCGTCCTCGACGAGGCCGACCGCATGCTCGATGTCGGTTTCGAAAGGGAATTGCGCGAGATTGTCGGAATGCTGCCGAACCGACGGGATGTGCCCCGGCAGACGCTCCTCTTTTCTGCCACCATCCCCAGGGATGTCGTGTCGCTGGCCAGGACCTATGTCGACCCCTCCAACTTCCAGTTCGTCCAGACCATCGACCCCAACGAGGCCCCCACCCACGAGAGGGTGCCGCAGCACATCCTCCCGGTGCCGGGCTTTGAGCACTTCATCCCCTCCCTCCTGGAGATCACCGAGAAGGCCCAGGCAGGCGAGCACGGCCCCGAGCCTTTCAAGGCCATCGCCTTCTTCAACAACACCGCCACTGTTCAGATGTTCCACGAGCTCTTCTCCTACCTCCCGCGCCACATCAGGTCGCTGCCCACCACCTACGCTATACATTCGGGCCTGGACCAGAGAGCGCGTACCAGGGCCGCCGATGACTTCCGCAAGGCACAGTCCGCCATCCTCATCTCCTCGGACGTCACCGCCCGTGGCATGGACTTCCCCGGCGTCACGCACGTCATCCAGTTTGGTGTCCCTCCGGAGCGTGATCAGTACATCCACCGTCTTGGCCGGACAGGTCGGGCCAACAAGGCTGGCCAGGGCTGGCTGATCGTGCGCAAGGACGAGATCCCCAGCGCACGCAAGGTGCTGCCCGGACTGCCCATCAAGCGCAACGACTCCATCGAGGCAGCCAAGATCCAGACCGAGGGCGCCGCCAAGGAGGACCTGCCCCCGCACTTCCGACACGTCGCCGACGCTTTCAGCCGCGTGTCCAGGTCCAAGATCCAGGACTCCTACGTGCGGCTTGCGGCCGACAAGAGGCGCGATCGGCTCGAGAGCAGTGTGGCGGCGGCGAACCACTGGGTTACGACCCAGGCCGGTCTCCGCGAGACACCGTCGTTCCCACCTAACGTCGCCAAGGGCCTGCCCGGCCTTGAGCGTATTCCGGGCGTTAAGATCGGTCTCGACCGCCGGCTGCCGAGCAACGACATGTTCGCTCGGAATGGTGGTCGCGGCGGCTTTGGAGGAGGCCGCGGCGGCTTCGGCGGCCGGAAGAGCTCCGACCCCTTCGACTCCATGTCTAGAGGCTCTGGCCGCGGAGACCGCTACTCGCGAGGCGCGCAGCGTGCCGCCTTCTAGATGAAGCAAGCAGCAGGCCGTGCTGACAACACAACAATGAGGAAGACTGGGAGGGACGATAGGGAGGGATTTTAAATGATGTGCCTGTGAGGGCAGCCACAGACATGGCACTTTGCTGCTCCGGCCTTGTGCCTGCAGGTATGAGCGCCAACACCTATCTTGGTGAGGGTTGCTCACCTAGTTACTCGGGTAGCAGGGCAACAATACCAACCGATGAAGAAAGAGAGAGGATACCCGTGGAAGAGAGGGGGAAAGAAAGGAAAGAAAAAGGGAGGATCTCGACGTCGGTAAAGGTGGCCCAGCTCTTTCAGAGTCTCATCTCTGTCTGTTTGACCCCCCTGTCACATGAAGCTGGCTCTTGGGGAAGTTTTTAAGAGCCTACAGGGCAAAGAGAAGAGACGGAACCAACGAAAAGCAAAAGGCACACATATATAATCTCTCTCTTTGCATCATGATGGCGTTGGTCTTGATTTGGTTTCTTCCCCTTCCCCCCCCCCCCCCCCCCAAAACTTTCTCCTTGATCTCTCTTCTTTCCTTTTGGTAGGGACCTCGGCTGGATGGACATCTCCCCTTTTTATTTTTTTCTCTCTCTCTTTAGTTTTTTGTCCTAGAATTCAATGTACCATGATAACCTTGAAAGTTGGAGGTAGAGAAAGGAGAAGAAAAGAGAGGGTTGGGGACGATGAGAGGCCGGCTTGCGTGGGCAAGGGGAGGGAAGGGGGGGTTTGTTATAAAATAGATGACGGATGTCAGTGTGTGTGTCTGTGTGTGTAGCTGTGTATTAGAAGAGTGAATGAAAACAAGATAAAAAAGAATCATGACTCTGTGCGTGTACATTTATTTAGAGGACTATTGTTGTCACCACGACCAGGGTGCAGGTGTCTGGCTTTTGCAGAGGCATAGAAGAATACTTCACTGGCATTGTAAACTGTGCCGGCTGGGGAATGAATACTCAGCATCCCCAGCAGCAACCCAATAAGAAGACAACCAACACCCCCCTCAGATCAAGTTAGTTACTTGAACCAACCAAAAGTTTTAACAAAAGCCAAAACATAAAAATCAGAGATGAAATCTTGACCCAGCTCAGCTGAAAATCCTTGATATTTCTTTCATTCTGCCGAGATTTCACTCACCAACAAACATAGCACCATTACCTAAAACCTGTCTCCGAGCCCAGTCCGTTCTCTTTATCTCATGGTTTCCCTTTCCACGCTATAATAAAAGAAAAGAAAACAAAAAAAAAAAACAAAAAGATATATACCTCCCAGAGTCCCCAAGTGTTATAATCAATGAACCCAAAAGCCCAAAGGAAGAAGAAGCAGGAAAAGAAGAAAGAAAAAAAAGGACAAGATGATGAACCCCCATGTAAAAGCCCTGAATATAGAAGGGAGAGGGGGTTGGTTTCATCTTAAGTACACACCAGATAGTCCTATGCAGATCCTTGAGAAGCAAAAAAAAAAGAAGAAGAATAAAAACCAAGCGAAAACAAACAGACAGTCCGTCCCCTCCGAGCCGATTCTGCTAGTGATGATGATGATGATGATGATGATGTCTGTCGTTCCGTTTCGTTCCGTTTCGTGAATCCACGCCGACGAGGCAAAAGCAAACCAGCCACACCACCAGTCAAAAGAATCAATTCCCACCAGAAAATTTGAAATCCTTGATCCCAAAACCCCATTTCCCCCCCAAGATTTCCCCCCCTTTGCCAGGCCTGTGAAAAATGGGTATATATGGATGAAAAACACACACACACACACACACACACACACACATATATATATAATCATCGAATCATGATCACCTCAAAAAAGTAAATCATCACAGTGCCCCGTTAGATCCTCCCATCCCTCCGTTCCCCTGCTGTCCGCCCTGCTGCCCGCCGAAAAAGAACCCATCAAACAGGTCATACTGCTGTTGTCCGTCACTAAAATCGTGATGTAACCCCTCCCACCCCAGACCAAAGCCCATGTCTACATTCTCCGCACTCTCGTCCATGTCGACGCCGTTGAGTCCGCCGTTGCCAGCCAGGAATCCTATCGCAGACAGATCGCCATACCCTCCGCCGCCGGCGCCGGTTCCTGGCGGTGGAAGCCCCGCGGACACGGGCGAGAACACGGACGGCTGCTGTTGGGACTGCGAGGCCTGGGACGCTGCCACGGCCGCTGCAGCGAGGTAGGCCGCCATGTTCTGTGCTGCCGTGGTGCTGGCGTGCTGTGGCGGCGGTGTGCGCATGGCGGTCGGGGACGGGAGGAGAGAGGGGTCGATGGAGGAGGCCTCGGGGCTGCCTGCTGATGCTGCAGCAGCTGCCACCGCGGCGGCGGCGACGCTGGCATTGTCGCTGGCGCTGCTACGCGCCGGGGGAGGAGGGTTACGCATCATGGAGAAGCCGTCCAGCTCGGCCTTGAGGTTGGGGAGCGAGTTCATGCGGTAGGGGCCGGGGGGTACGGTGGTCTGGATGGGCGGGAGCTGTGGGCCGGGCGAGGTGTGGGCGGTGTAGACGTCGCTGATGCTGGGCAGGCCGTGCTGGTGGTGCGAGGACGGCCTGCGGGACTGAGGAGAGCTGTTGTGGTGCTGGCGGTGGTGGTGGTGGTGGTGGCTGCTGTGTTGGTGGTGAGGAGGCAGCGGCGGCGGGGGGTGCGCGGTACCCTCCCCTGTTGCTCGAGACACTGTCGCTCCTCTGGGCCCAGTCGCGCTGCTCCGACAGGCTGCCCCTGGACCTGGGCGGGTGCACCTGGCCGAAGCCACCTGTCGAGTTGGCCATCCGGATCGTCGCCTTGGCCGTCCTGTCGATGGCATCACGACATGCCTCGGCCGGCGGGCACTTCTCGCTAAGGTCACCAAAGACGGACGTGGCGGCGAGCACAGTGAAGTCGACCTCGTCCAGGGTCTGTCCGGTTTTTTTTTTTGGTGTCAGTAGGAGGATTCCAGATTGTCCAACATGTGTGTGTGAGACACACACACACAGAGAGAGAGAGAGAGAGAGAAGAAGAAAAAAAAGAAAGAGAGACTTACGAGGCGGCTTCGCACGATGGGAGAATGCCAGATGGCGTACAGGTACGAGATGCCTGCCATGAAGATGTGGTGGGTGGCGAGGTAGGTGTAGTTGAGGACGCCTGCGAGGTGCAGCTGTCTGTACAGGCGCATGATCTTCTGCCCCGCCTCGGCCACCTTGAGGTACACCCTGTCCTCGTCCTCGCGCAGCTCGGCGGTGGCCCCGGCACCCCCGGGACCACCACCACCAGCACTCCCACCGCTGCCGCTGCCGCTCCCGCTGGTGCTGGCGCCGGCGCTGCCGGGCAGGTGGGGGCTGTGCATGTCCATGGAGGTGTTGTACTCGCCCTCGAACATGGAGGGCACGCTCAGGCTCTGGCGGTAGAGCATGACGATGGCCTGCCAGTAGTTGAGGTCGAGGAACTCGGTGGAGAAGCCGACGCCGGTGTGCTGCTTGGTCGGGGCGGTCATCTTCCACTCGTACAGCCTCTTGTCGATGTCGATGCGCCAGGCGCGGAAGGACTCGAAGCGCGAGAGGAAGGGCGAGGGCAGGCTGGTGTGCATGTAGGGGTTCCGGACGTTCTGGCCCGAGGCCCTGGCGGCCTGGGCCTGCTGGTACTGCAGGACCTGGAGGATCTCGGACTGCAGCAGGCGCAGGCGGAAGTAGTGGTGGGCCACGAGCTTGTAGGTGGGCTGGCCGGCCATGTCCGGGGGCGGCTCCTGGAAGCCCTCGGGGGTGATGAGGTCGTCGTCGAGCACCGAGGGGAACTCGGTGGTGATGACCTGGTCCGAGATGCCAAAGGGCCGCCCCACGCAGATGCTCACGAGGCGGTCCAGGGAGTAGGTGGACCACCACAGGCGGCGCCTGAGGTCGCGCACAAACTCCCTCCTGCCGCGCTCCCGCTGGCGGCCGTCGTCACCGGCGGGGCCGCCTCCTCCTCCTCCTCCTCCTCCCCCCTGGAACCCCGACTCCCTGCGCAGGCCGGCATCGACATCCTTGCCGTCCTCATAGTGCAGGCCGAGGTCGACGGCGAGACGCACGGCGACGCCGACGATGTACCAGAGGCCCGGGGGCACGGGGCGCAGCAGGGCGAAGTTGGCGAGGAGGAGCACGGCCTGCAGCTCCTCGAGGCCGCCGCCGCTGTTGTTGAGGCAGGCCTCGAGGTGGACGATGGCGCTGGCGTGGTACTCCTCGGGCTGGGCCTGCTTGGAGGACATGCGGCCCTCGCCCGGCTTGGCGGCGCTGTTGCTCGTGTCGGACCTGTTGCTGGCGGTGGCGCCCATGATGATGCCGCTGCCGATGGCGAAGACCATGTTGAGCATGTACAGCTCCCTGTGGCCGCGGCGGGGGCCGTCCGGGTCGTAGGCCTGCTCGAACATCCTGCCGAACTCGACCCTGTGCAGGATGGGGATCTGGGGGTTGGCGTGCTCAAAGTACAGGCTGACGAGGGCGGTGGCGACGTCCCTGTCCGGGAAGGGGGCCGGGTTGATGGTGGGCTTGGTGTGCAGGCCAAAGAAGGAGTCGCGCATGGTGGTGCCGCCCCCGGCGGTGGCGAGGGGCTTCGAGGGCCGCACGCCGGCCTTGTCCGAGGTGGACTTGTTCTCGCTGACCGAGGACTGGACGGCGGCGAAGACGACGCGGGCAAAGGAGACGCCCGAGGCGGCGCCCAGGTAGCGGGGGTTGGCGGCGACCTCCTTGCCCTGGGTGATGTCGGCCCTCGAGACCAGCCTCTGCAGCTTGGCCTCGTCGCCCCTCTCGCTGCCGGGCCCGCCCCCTACAGCGGTGGTGCCGTCCATGGTCTCGGGGGGCGCGGGCGGGGGGAGTGCGGCGGCAGAAGAGGACTCGGCGGGCGAGCGGACGGACATGTTGTCGGCGGCTATGCGTGAGCACAGCTCGAGGTTATCGGCGGAGGGGAAGGGGATGTTCTTTGCCCGCAGCAGAGACTCGAGGTGCTCGATCCTGTTTTCGAGGTAAAAGACGTAGCTGTTGGAAAAGATGCATGTCAGTCATGTTTTATCTCTTCTTCTTCTTCTCCTCCTCCTCCCTCCCTCCCTCCCTCCAAGTGTATCCATCTATCTGTAATGCAGTTCCCCGTCTGCCCGTCTCGACCTCGACTCACCTGCGCGGGATCTCCCTCTTGGTGATGGCATCGTAACCAACACAGGCGACGTTTGCCTTCTCGCAGCTCGCGCAGCTGGGCAGCCTCTGGTCGCACCTGTTCTTGCGCAGGCGGCACCTGTTGCACGCGCTGACGTTGCGGAAGCTGCTGCTCTGGCCGACCTTGGTCGGGGTGGACGCGCCCCCCTCGAGCCTGGCGGCGATAGCACCGCTGATGGAGGACACGGCGTCCTGCTGCTCGCTGCTGGCGGCAGGCGAGGGCCCTGCCGTTATCGTCTGGCCCGGCGAGTCCTTGTCTCTGTCTCCTGCCACGCCGTCCCTGTCCCTCTCCGGCGACGACACCCTTGGCCGCTTGGCCGGGTGCGTGCGTGGGGAGGGCGGCGAGCGAGGCGACATGGCTTCTGCGTTCCTGTCCTCTGTGGGTGTGTCTGTGCGCTGATGTCTTTCCTGTCCTCTGATCTTGTCTCCGTTTTCCCTCCTTGTCTTGTCTGCCCGTCTGTCCCTGCTGTTGTCGGACCGTGCTGGATGGGCAGGAGGGGGGAGGGGGACCGGGTGGGATCGGAAGGTCCGGTCCCAGGGCGTGGGCAGGCCCAGCCGCGGAGGAGGGGGGGGGGAGGGAGGGAGGGAGGAAGACGAGGGAGAGTCACCAGCAGGTGGTCCTCTTGGTGTTGAGCTTCTTCTTGTTCTCGGTGATTATGTCCGTGTCGGCGGTGGAAATAATTTTGGTGGGGGCGGAGGAGAGGTGGACGAGGAGGGGCGGATTATAGAGCCGCCTCGGCACGAGACTGAGCAACGATGCCCCTGTGTCGATCCTTTTCTTGTTCTTCTTCTTCTTCTTCCTCTTCCTCGTAAGCTCTTGTTGTTTCTTCTCTTCCTTCTTCCCTGGACTTTTTCCCTTTACAGCTTCACCCTCGACCTCGAGGTCGGCGTCAAGGCGGCGGCGGCAGGGCCTGCGATGGCGATATCGATGGCGGCCCGGATCTGGACCTGAAGCTGGAGGGCTGGGATCGGGTGCGTTACGTAATTTGGATGGCTGTGGTGGTGGCAGTGGTGCTGTGCTGGTGACCGGCTGGTGGTGTTGGGAGCGTAGCATCGACGACGTCTGGGTGGTTCTCGTCCCCTCCTGTTCTGCTCCTCTGCCTCTTCGGCGGCGGCGGCTTCTTCTTCTTCTTCTCCTCTTCTCCTCTTCTCCTCTCGTCGTCCTCGTCCTCGTCGAAGTCGTGGTCGTCGTGTCGCCGTCTTCCTCTCCTTCTTCTTCTGCTGCTCCTTCTGTGTCGGGTGTGGGGCTGTGTGCTCGTCTTTTTCGCGATCTGCATCCCGGTCCGTCGAAGCTGAGCGGGCGAGTGAGGTTGACCGTGTGTGTGTGTGTGTCTGAGGTTGATTGCGGTTGTCTATTATTGGGCGGCAGCTGCAGTGCCAGGGCGAGGGATATTGATAATAATTCCCATATCTCCTCTATCTTTTATCCGTTATCAGTAGCCCGTGGTACGGTATCGATTATCAGCTCCAGACTCGCCTCTTCCCCCCCCCTTCTGTTTCCCACAGAAAAATGCTGAAGAATACAGGAATAAACTGTGTTAAAGAACCTCAGGGTCCAGACCTTCTTGTTCTGGACTGCAGTCCCAGTCATCATCTACTGTGGTAAACTCTTTGTTCCTCTGTTATCATCGCAATGGCCCATTGGTGTCGAACAGCAACAGCTCAACCCCGCCCTCTCCCTCCCTCCCTCTCTCTCTCTCTCACTCACTCTTCTCGCTCACACACACACGCACACGTTATATGGCTGGGTGTGAGGAGAACAAGCCATGTGTACAACCAAAACCCAGAAATGGCCGCCCGCATGGGTGCACCTGCAAAAATGTAACAGCAGCCCCCGGCTCTGATGGCTCTGATTGGGCGCGACCGGCAGGCTTTTTTCTTGTATTCTTCCGCTTGTCACCCACCACCACCTGACTGGCAGTCTTCTCTTTGAAAGGGAGCCAACCCGAATAGCCAGATTGCAAGAGGTATTGTATATTATAGCTGTGACAGATGGCCATGACGGTCTCTGTGTCGGGTTCGTATAGAGGGCACAGTGAGTACTGTACAGGGCCTGGTGCTAACGGGCAGCTGTGCTATAGCAGGGCAGCAGTGCCTACTACCACTACAGTGGTGCTGTGGTGGGGTAGCTGAGCAGGGCCTGTTAGTGGACGCACACGCTATGGCGTGTATAGCGGGCGCATCACCAACAAGTCCCCTCTGAAGCTCAAGACGCGTCGCTGTCCTAGGAACTCACACGTCGATGGAGATTGAAAAGAAATAATTCATCGTGGAAACCGGTCTCTCAAGGGTTGACAGAGACACCCTGCAATTTTTGAAGCAGCCCAGGACCCTCACCCACCCACCCACTCACTCACTACCCTGACAGCCCCAGGCCGTAGAAGGGAATGATGAGAGAGCCAGAAAAGGAACCACGGCAAACCACCAGATCAATCACATCACAATGACCCAATCCGCACCTCAACACACACTCTCTCTCCTTTCCTCTCCTTGTACCCGATACAAACCGCACCTGATGTGATATCACACATCAATCAGGCTGGACGGCACGACCACCAAAAAACCTGCTTGTCCCACATGCAAGTGTCGTGTGTCGCGACGTGAGAGGCCAGCCCCGGCTCCTCCCCTCCGTCAACATCACCACAAATAGCAACAGAGGAGGAGGATGATGATGATGATGAGGAGGAGGAGAAGCCGTGTGGAACTTCCGGTGTGATCTTCTATAGCCAAGCTCGCTACTGTAGTTGGGTAGCATCACATCGAGGAGGGACGGGACGGAGGGAGGGAGCGGATGTGCCTCTGCCCAACCGCCCCCACCCACTTCTCATCCGACCAGGCATTTCCTGTGTGACTGGTAGTCTGGTCCCTTGTGCCTGTCTCTCATCGGATTTCCTTCTTGGACAGATACAAGACGGCAAGAGAGAGAGAGAGAGAGAGAGAGAGAGAGAGAGAGAGAGGGGCAGAGAGCGAATGGTTTTTTTTTTTTTTTTCCAGAATTAAATAACGTCCTATTGATGAGACTCACTACTACCACCTTGCCATGTACCACAGGTCTCTTACAAGTACCACCTGCAAGCCTCCTCACCGGTCTCCATGCCTCCCCCCCAATGCAGAGAGCAATCTTCTTTTTTGTCTCCACGGCGGCTCAGAGGCCCGGCTACACGGCGACCAAGTGCTGACAAGATACATCATCATCATCCTCGCCCCGCCCTGCCCTGCCCCTCCCGTCTGGTCCTTGAGCTGCAGAAAATGAACGACGAGGTGATCGCCATATTTCATCACGGCAGAAAAAGTAATCATTCTTTTTCGCGTCTGATAGGGAGGTGTGGCTTGGTAATGCCACATCTACTGACCACCACCATCAGGGCTCTTTTGTTCGGCGCAATTCCGACGTCTGAGGTTTGGACTGGGTGTGGTTGTTTCTTTTTGGGGGGGGGGGGGGGAGGGAGGGGACGGGTGTGTGGGTGACCGTTTTGTTGATCGGCCTGATCATCCCCGTTACCACCCCTCCTCCCCTCCTCCCCCCTGTCCTATCTCTCTAGATACATACCTCATCGTATATGCGTATACATGACATATACAAAACAAGGAACAAGAAGAGAAAGAAGAAGAAAAAAGAGGTACCAGAGAAAAAAAAGCAATACCGATCTAGCATCATCACCATCAATCATAATTCTCCCGCCTGTGAGACCACCTCCCCTCCCCGCCCGCCCCATACCCTCCTCTCCCTGGCAGGCGGCCGCCAAGGAAAAAGCAAAAGAAGAGAGGAAAAAGAAATAAGAAACACCTCCACCACCGGTGAGATGGTGCGTTGTCCAAGTGTTCAATCAGGTCATAATCTCCGCCACAATAATTTACTTCTTCTTCTGGTTCTTCTACTTCCTCTTTCCCGCCGTTGCTTTTGCTCGCTTACCGCCCCTTTGCCTCACCTGATGAGACCCCCCCCCAGGCCCCCCTCCCCAAAGATAGCCAGCCAGGCCAGTCCACCATTAGGTCTCACCCCGTGCCGTCTCTCACCCTTTCCGGACGGGCGCGGGCGAGGAGATGGAGGGGGGGGGAGGGGGAGGAAGGGAACAGGGAGTCAGGATGGGCATCAAACGGAACAAGAAAGACAGAGATGAGAGGAAGGAGAAGGAGGGGGGGGGGGACACAAGCATCGGCTCGGGAAGAATCATCTTCGGGGGATACATACACCCACCCTTCCTATGTACATATTACAGGTGTACACACACACACACACACACACTCACCCACTCACCCACTCACACACGAGGGTGTGGTGATCATCCAAGGTACTAAAGTAGCAGGAAGAAAATCTCTTGAAATTGTTCGCTGTATTCCCGATCCTGACCTGATTCGACAAATGCTATGCCATTCCGTGCTGAACTTGGGCTGGCAAGGGTGGCTTCCGAGGACCGCCACCCTTCCCCCATCCCCTATCTGGTATCATAATGGATGTTTCTATGGGGCAAAAAGAAGACCAAAAAAAAAAAAACAAGAAACAGTAAAGCGAGTTACATGCAGACGTTGTAGATAACCTGTTTGGGAAACAAGACACATGATGGAGTAGGAGGAAAATGAGACCTGTCATATCCAGTATATCCGAGGGAGGAAGATCGAGAGAGGGAAAAAACCAAATGCCCAGCAAGGAAAGAAAAAGAAAGAAATGTATATCCAGGTTGCTGCCGAATGCCCGTTGTGGCTCCTCAAAAGGAAAAAGTAACACCGAAATCAGAAGAAAACAGAAATATGCTCATGATCTTCCCGATTGCCCTTTACCCCGTGCCGTAATTCCCTTGCAGTCGTCTGGTGTGCGACTTGGCGCCATGCTGAAAGGAGACCATCCAAAAAAAGGATAAAAAAGAAACCATAAAAAAAAATACACGTCTGAGGGAGTTCAGTGCCAGAACTCCGTCGACACAGATCATCGCTTCTTCACGAACATACTTTTTCTTTTTTCCCCCTTCCGTTGTCCCACCGCCCATGCCTCCTTGGTTGTTCCGTGTTACCCAAATTTCCCATCGATAGACCTTTCCAAGGAAAAAAAATAAAATAAAATAAAAAGGGAAATAAACAAGTAGAATCCAGATTTCCCCTCAGGCCCTCCTATGTGCTCGGCGACACACACCCAGCTGAGGATTCCTTTTGCAGGCTCCCAAGTCAACTGTGACGGGTGGTGTTGTCGATGAGGAGGGCCAGGTTTCGATTCCATGATCGGAGCCGAACATGAGGGTTCAAAAGTCGGGAAATGAACCCGTGACAAGACCATCTTTGTTGCACCATGCTCCAGATCCCAGCCAAAGAAAGGGGTAATAGATACGAAAATGAAGCAGAAAAGAAGAAGAAGAAGCAACCCCAGACTTGCGAGGGCGTTGGCTGTGAGATGTTGAACGCCACGTCCGGGTCGAACTGATTTCGTGGTGCCGGAAGACATAGGAAATTCGTGAGTGGGGCGTTAGTATGCTTTCTGTTGGGTTTCCCAGCGTATCTTGGTCGTCCGGCTATTCTGGTCGCTGTGGGTTCTCGCAGGGCGAGCCTTCACATGTCCACCTGGCTCGCGCGTCGCACCATGTCAATGGATACCCGGCCTGGGACCATCTCGGGCTGCAGCTCGCGTGCCGCAGCTACGGCGGCTGCCTCCGTGGCGGCCTCCTCGTCCTCGTCGACCTTCTCGTCCATGCGGCCCTTGGGCTCCGTGAGCTGGAAGCTGACAAACGCACCGGCGATGGTCACGAGGCCGTTGCACCACCAGGCCAGGCCGCTGTACCCAGTGGACAGACCCATCGCGTACAGGAACCCCGAGATGGTCGGTCCAAAGGCACGGCAGAGACTGGCTGTTGAGGCTGCCACGCCGTTGATGGTTCCCAGGGTCTGCAGGCTCGGCGCCGAGTTGGTCAGGAGGATCGCGTTGCTTGGATAGGCCATGGCCGAGAACGTGCAGCGCCAGATCACCGCCGCGTACACGCCGATGATACGGACGTTGTCTGGGAGCAGTACCAGGTAGGGCGTGATGAAGTAGAGGAGGAAGTAAAAGGCGGCCAGGACGCGGAACAGGTTCAGCGTTCCGAGACGTGAGACCACGAAGGGGAAGAGGACCACGGTGGCGAAGAGCTGGTAGATGCCCTGGACCGATAGGATCAGACCGATGGTCTTTTGGTCGAAGTTGAAACCGTCCACGAACTTGAAAGGCAGTTCGACTGGGTGTGATCCCTTGACTGATGGTGAGCTGAGGAACACGGGAAACAGCTGGTCGAATGTCATGGTGTGGCTAGGACAAGATTAGCAAGCAGGCTCTCTCTCACTGACTCTCTCACACTTCCATTGAGTCGGTTCCTCAAGACGAAGATACGCACAAGGCCAGGATGCCGTATGAAACAATGTTCATGATGACGGGCTTTGTAAAGGCTGCACCGGCAGACATCTGTGTCTTCTCAGCCCGGGTACTGGCTGGATCATCGGCCGTGACGTGCACGTCATCATCGCTCGTTGTGTCTTGGAACGAGTCGACATTCGTCTGGTAACACGGGAGCTGGTCGTTGTCGTGGTGGAGCAGAGAGGAAGTCTCGGAAGGGTGGTGGTGCTCGTCCGACTTGGCACGCCACGAGAGATGACGGATGATGCTCTCCCCCAGTGCCAGTCCTGGGTCGTGTCGGCCCTTCTTGTCGACATGAGTCTCCTCAAGGAACAAGATGCCCACAACGACGCCAAAGACACATGTCGCCGCACTGAAGAGGTTGGGGAGGAGGTAAGGGTATCTGGCCCAGATGGTGTCCTCGGGAAACAAGCTTGGCATGTTCCTGCATGGCCGTGCAAGGTTGCCGCCAAGGATCGGTCCCACAATGGACCCAAGACACCAGACAAGAGGCATGATGGTGTAAGCACGAGCTGCGTAGGATTAGCTCGCTGCACAGACTGTCTTCAAGGCTTGGCATGGATAACTCACGCTGGTGCTCCTTCACAGTGACAAGCTCGGCGACAGTGGTCTGCAGGACACCAATGTTTCTACATCGAGGAGGGGAGGGGTTAGCGCTCCTGGCATACATGCAATACGAGAGAGACTTGGGAGCAAGTGAGTGTACATACCCGTTCAGGAGACCACCGAGTGCTCGTGCAATGAGGGCAACCCAGATATTGGGGGCAAAACCAAAGATCAAGACGCTGAGGGCGGTTCCGGCCAGACCAGTCAACAGAACAGGCTTGCGCCCGATCTTGTCACTCAGTCGGCCCCAGAGCATACCCGTAGAGAACTCGGCAAAGGTGAAGGCGGAAGTGACCATGCCGGCATAGAAGGAGATGTCGTTCTCAGGGACACCAAAATCCCCTACCATGTAGTATATGTAGGGGAAGATGGACATGAAAGCTATAGGCTCACATATACGGCAGAGAGCTGCAATTGTCTATCAGCCACCCGCCCTCTCGAGCACAAGAAGGACATGGGCTTGTCTCTTATTGAAGAGGCCGACGTTGGGTAGAGAGAGAGAGAAAGGGTATGGCAGAGGGATGAAGGAAGACTTACCCAGGACAAGCATCTGTCTGGCAGGGAAGGAGGGTCTGGGTTCCATAACCCTTGGGGATGGAGCGAATCGTCTCATCGTGGCTGTTGAGTTGGTTGTGCGTCAAGATATATTTGTTAAAGGATTCTTCTGATATGGCTCAGGCTCGACAAGACATCCGAGTGTGTAAGTGTGTTGTGTATGAGGTCAAGTGGTTGGGAACAAGAGGACGGATGCAAAGGGGCGGCGACGTGGACATATATCGTTTTTTCCGAAGCAGCGTAGGTAGCAGACCGGACTAGTCCGCCTTGTCTCTGATGGACAGGGCGAAAGGCTTGTGTAACGTCTGGGAGCAATCAGGATCACAGATCGAGAAAAAGAGACGGCGAGCAGTAGTGGTGGTGGTGGCGGCTGCGGAGCCGGCAGGTCTATAGAGTGGGAGTCGGTCTGACGGGACTGGATCCTAAGGAATGTCTAGACACCGGCACGAGGCGACGCAATGCCAACACACAACAGGCAAAAGCAAAAATAATGGAACGGCGTCTTGGGACTGGTTGGAGGGATAGAAGAAGGAAAAATAGCAATAGCAAAAACCGGCGAGGAGGGGGGCGTGGCAGCAGGACGGTCAGAATAAGTATGATACAGCCAGGAGGAGAGCCAGACAGGTGGAGACCACACATCCAAGTACCGCCAGACCCTTTGTACAAAGACACAAGGTACCTGGCAAGAAACACTTTATTTCTTCGGGAAATATCTGTGCTAATTGAAACAGGCGGTGACTGGGAGCATGAAGTGACAGGCCAGCGCGAACGATCATCCTCCCGGGGGACAGGCTATGGCCTGGCGCAGCCTGGCAGGGAGGGGGGGAAGCAGGCTGGTGGTGATGGGGGACGGCTCCGGAATGATGAGAGCATGGACAGGGGCCGTCAAGCACGGTGGAAGCAACTGTGAGAGAGGGGGGGGGGGGGGGGGGCGCGGCATGGGACAGAAGGGTTAAAAAATAAAAAGAAAAAAAAATGAGAGTCAAGATTGAGGAAAAGAGGACACAACAGAAGCATTGACTGTGGAGCACACAGTACCGCTTGCGTGGATCCGGGCCATGGCGATGGTTTCGTACATTGGTACCTCCTTCAGCTTGGATGAGCTTGTCTTCCCTGCAACGCCTCCCCTGGCAAAGGGAGAAAGAAAAAAAAAAGAAAGAGCAGGCCCCTTGCACATGGCGCTCGATGACGGCTTATCCCAGGACCGGGAGGTGTGGGGTTCCGCGCGCGCGAGAGGGAGAGGGACATAGACGGAAAAGTGTGTGGGAGAGGTCATAGTAGGGCTATGGTGGTCGTGTCGGTGCGTAGTACGAGAGCGATCCGAGAGAGAAAGTTTGCTGCCCTGTGGTGGAAACTCTCGGTTCAGTTTTTCGTCTTGGGTTGGACCATGTCTCCGACGGTCAAGGCCACTCGCATCCCCAGCTACCCTTTCCCCTGTCTAAAACGTGATATCAAAGCCGGGATATCTGGCCATCTCTTTGCTGCATACGCTAGCAGGGTGGCATGGGTCGAAGATCTTGGGCTCGGATTGAGAGGTACTCGACAAGTACCGGTGTACCTTGGGACGGCCCCACCGTTTGGGCTGGTGCCCAGGTGTCATGCCCTCCTCCCCATCCGCACAGCTCCTAGCCCGTCACGGAATGGGTAAGAGAGTCACACACACTCACACACACACGAGAAGAGGTTGAAAAAGAAAGAGGGGCGTTGAGACGATACCAAGGTACCCAGCCGGGCCGTATCTGACCACCCACCAACTTTTCTGAGCGAGGACTGGGCGACGACCGCAGTCTGACAACGGGCGGAGCTCCCAGGAAAGCCGTCACATCGCCCAAGGCGGGTTTTTCTCCACGCCTCAGCGCCAGCCAACCCTGACCGTCGTCGATCTCATTCGTCGGTCGTTATCCGCCCTCAACCCAACATTGCTTCTTTGATGCGGCGATCCATTACACCGGTGAGCTGCTTCAGGCGGCACACGACAATCAGTCTGCTACGTGTGAATACGAGCGTGGACAGGAAAAAGTAGAGCCGAGAGTCCACGGATGGCTGCCAATAAGCAAAGCTGCGAGACGGGTCACGGGACGGGGACGTGGGATGCATGACGGAATCCCATAGCAGCCATCGACGCCCATGCTTCGCTGGCCGTTTGTACCCATCAGGATGAGCAGCCTGCAGCCATAGTTAGAGGACGGGCGGCCCTTCGAGCTCCGGACACATATCGAATCGAAGGATGAGGCTGCGTAGCTGCAGGTCGACAACATCTGGGTTAGCTTAGTGTGCGTGCGCACAGAGTATTGCATGGCATGCCGTCAAGGAAGCGCCTCCCTGCATGTCGATATCAGGCGAGAGAGCCCCACGAAGAGGATGAGTTGTTTGTTGTCAATGGGCCTCCGCAGCACGTTGCGCGGAGGAGATAACGATGCAAGGCTACGTGCCCTTTCTGTGGTCCACGTATAGTGCAGATTGAATCCTGATTTTCAAAATGACCTTGTCTGCATTCACGCTGCCGTGCCTCATCCCCAGGTTGGTCCCAGGTCTGGAGGAGTCGTGGTGACGAGTATGTGGGTCGCGACCTCGTGCACAAAAACCCCGGCTCTCTCAACTACATAGTGCAATTGTACCATTGTAATATGTACGTGGACCATTTTGTCTTGACTAGGATCAACTTACCGCACGAAAGCGGGTCTATTGGTTTTTGTCCCCCCTTCCTTTTGGTGAGAGCCAAGGTGACATTGAAGACATGCCGCGACACATCTCGGTCAGGTCGTGTTTGCCTCGCGGTGACTGCGGCGGGAGGCGGTGAAGCTCGCGACAATGATCATGATGTGCGCTGTTCATTGGCCAGCAGTTGCATATCTGCAGTTCTCAGTCGTGTGCGTGCCAATACCTGGAAAAAGAAACGGCCATCATCCGATTGTCCATGCGCGCCTTTCGAACCTGCCGTTTTATTTTCGATGGTGCCCATGTCGTGAAGCAGCCAACGGCGTGTGTGGTTGCTTTCGTTGCAACTCAGCCTTGCCTATATTAGGCATGCCGACAGTCAAGGGCTTACCAAGTGGCTGGGAACAGTGGACGTGTGTGGCAATGCAGGACCACAATTGGCTGCAGCTGGGAGCATGTCTGGCCTATAGACATTGTCGACTCCTCGATTGAAGGCCTGTTGTCGCCTCTTTCATCTCGACTCAAGGCGGAGAGAGAGAGGGAGAGAAAAAGAAATAAAGAGAAAAGAAACAACAAGGAAAGAGAATGACGCTTTCTACCCTTCTCTCGTCCGGGGGGTCTATCAGTGGGCGCGGGACTGCGGACAGAAGATCAAGTGCAAGGCGACTAACACCACTAACACCGAGGAGTGGCTCGAGTACCCTGCAGGCTGCAGCAGTAGCTGTGGCTGCGGGAGCCCGAGGTGCCATAGCGCCCATGCGCGAGGTCAGGTGGTCGTCCCCTGCGCGCGTGTGCTCTTGATGCAGGACCCGTCCTCTCGCTTAGCACAACAGCATGTGTTGTAACCTCCTCTGGATGTTCCATGTTCGACAAAGACGGGGAGGGAAAAGCGGGATCCCCCCATTCGTCCCCCAGGTCTTGCTCACGTCAGATGGGCCTTGATTTCGCCCAACCCAGAGGTGGCCGCCCAGCCCAAGGTACGACCCGTGCCGCCGTCCGTGGATCCTCACTGGCGGCGCTGTACAAGGGGCACAAATAAATGTCGTAGACAAGGCTTAGTGACAATTTAAGGGCCGATTGAGCTGTCTGACCTGTCCTTTGCAGCATCAGATCTCGTTTGACCGAATCTCGCAGCATTGAGGCGACTCTGAGAGGGGGTTGTACTGCAGCACCGGCATGTCAAGGTCTCAGCGGTCTGAGACATGGCCGACGTGCTAAATTGCTCGATGGGTGCTTGCTGGCTTGCAGTTGGATGCTAGGCCTTGTCTCAGAAGGAAAATAGATCTGCTGTCACCCGGATGGAACGCATACAGCGGGTGGACTGAATCCGCCCGACGGCGGATGGCACCGATGAGGTGGACGGAAATGCCCAAATCGCAGAACCAAGCAAAGATCGCTCACCGGCTCGGCTGGCTACAGCGAATGAGGGCACAGCCACAGGGTGCCAAGGTGCGTGGACGCGCTCGTCGCGCCTACTCAGCACACGGTAGCGGAGGTCTGGCACCCCACGATCATGCCGTGCAACTTGATGCCCCACTCATGAATGTCATGAGCGTCAAGGAGCATGTCGCAACTGAGCCGCCCTGTTAGAGCGGTGGCCCGTCCAGAAAAACAAGATCGGCCGAGCAGAAGTAGTTGTGCCGTATCTTATAGGTCAGTGGCCGTCCAGAGTTGGTATGATAAGGTCGGGCGGCATTGGTGTGTTGCCTCGCCGGCCGTCCGTCTTATCGTCTTAATCGTCGTCGGGCTCCGGCGCCTGAGACATCTCGGGTAGATTGTCAATAGACGGGTGCGACAAAGTAATTTGTCCCCCAAGACGGTTAGCACCCACGACCCTTCAGTTGCCACAGATGGCACCTCTGCTGCGGCCAGTTGAGCTGGCAGCTAGGTTCTCTCCCGGGTGACAGAAGCGAGATGTAACCTATTGATGTGGACATGCAGGGTAGCCCCGCAGTAGACGCATTGTTGGCATGTTAACACACAGGCACACACACACACACACACACACACACAAAAAAGAGAGACACAACCCAAGACAAGCCAGCCAGGGATGGCGCAGATCGTGCGCGCCGCCTAACCCCCCGGAGCCCCAAGCTTTTCATAGCGAGCCGCATCTATCCTGGTTTAGACCGACACCCTTGACAGGCTCACCCATCATTGTACGGCCGCTGGGTTGCGTGCGTCGGCATGCTCGAAATTGGTGTGGGCTCTCAAAAAACCATAGTACATAGATTTCTGGGGAATCGGACAGGCCGTCAGACCCAGAGAGCCGTCATGACCACAGTGCCAACATCAATGGGTCCTCGAGGAGGGGCCCGGAGGCGCGAAGACCCACCCGGAGGGGGACCCGAGGGCCCGGAGAACCTGGCATGCTGACACGACGGGCCCCCGTCTGGCTTCTGTGGAGCGTCAATGGAAGCTGTGGAGCCCTGTCGTTGGAACCTTCGAAGGCTGGAAGGTTTTTCTGGCACGAGCCTGATCCCTGCTCGAAACCATACAGCTTCGGGCGGAAATTGGGCTTCGTGTCTCGACTTGCGCTGTGGTCGTCGTCACTGCCTCCTTTTAGATTTCAGGAGGGGCTTTTGGTTGCGCCCTGCTGGTTCATGAGCTCATTCTGACATCAAGCGCTCTGCCGCAGCGGGTGTCTCATGAGGGGGACAGGTTTGGATGAGTCTCGAGGCGCGACCTGGACCTGGACCTGTGACTCAGCGACCCCACCAGCATATTGAGCATATTATCGTGACCATCGTGCGTATCCATATTTGTGTTCTTCGTCATGCTAAAGCTTCATGGTAGCCTTGTGGCTGGACGTGATTCATACGCCTACAAAGAAGGGCCAATCAAGGCCGATTAGAGGGTGTGACACCATGACAGCAGAAGAAAGCCCGGCGCTTACGATAGACAGGCATATACACACATACACACACACACACACACACACACACACACACACACACACACACACACACACACACACACACACACACACACACACACACTTGACTGCGTTGTCGGAGGACGAATGATGGCGATGATGGTGATGGTGATGGTGATGGTAATGATCGACACCATAATCAGCAGACTCGCGGGGGTCTCGTTGTTTCTGGATTCAGCGGTCTGACGAGGAGGTCTCAGTCCCAAATCTTACCGTCGCGGACATCAACACGAGGACTCACCCGAGAGAAAGATAGGCCCTTCTTGCCCTTCCCGCTCCCGCGTCGGTTAGTGTACGCAGTAATGGAGGGTTGTCGATAGTTTCTTTTTGTCGTATTACCTGATGATCCTTGGCTGCCCACCAAGTTGCTGCCGCGTCGGGCATCTGCGAGCAACAAGAGCCTGACGGTGAGTGGGCGGACGGGAGAAAGAGCGGTGATGGACACGGGAAGGGACGCACCAGGGCGGCCAGAGCATCATGTCAGCAAAGTAGCAGAGAGAGCCTTCCCTCACCAGACAAAGCTGCACAAGCTTGGCAAACCCATCAATCAGGTTTCAGAAGAGCTGCCTTGCTGCCCTAAAGCGGGAAGCGGCGCTTTTGATGAACAGGGAAGGGCCCTGCTTGAGATATCAGCACCACTCGAGATTGTCTCCCCGCAGGGGGGCCACGAGGGGCAACCACCACCCAGCTGCTACTGCTTGCTACATTAGTCGCATACAAGTACATAGCGAGAGTAGCATGTACATGTAGAAACGGTGCCCCTCTCGCCCCGTCAATTGAATCTGGCCAGCCTCTGAACTCCATTTTTTAGCGCCGGTGGCCCGGAACAGAAGCCGACTTGCAAGTTGTCACAGAAGGTTTACAAGAGACTGCACCGGACCAAGTCTGGAATGTGTGGTCCACAACTGTTTCGGTGGGCCTTAAAAGAGCCCCGTGCTGTGATGCTGGTGCTCGTGCTGCTGCTTGTTGTTGGTACCTGGGTAGGTACTGCGTGTGGTACGTGCCTGGCGCCCCAGGTCGGAGCCCCTCAAAATTCTCGCCTGCCTATGTCGCTTACCTCTTATAGTACTACCATGCATGTTGTGGTACGCATCTCATGGGTGTATCACCATCACAGAATACTTCTGTAACCAGATGAACGGGCGCGGAATGCAGTACCCCAGGGGTAAAGCAGGAATGTCCCTGGCTAAAAAAGGTTTGAAGGACCCTGGGCCCCCCTCTCCTGCGTCTGAATTTCCTTATCGTCGAACCGGCCCTTCCACCGCCCCCCTCCCCCGTCGCCCTTCGATTATTGCATAGCCAGAAGCATGCATCCCGATCCCTTTCTGCAGTGTAAATTGCCAATCCCCACACACCGCGGATTGACGACATGTCCACCGCATCATGTGCCAGGTCATGCTTTTTCCCAGCAGATCACCCGACACTACTACACAGGATTTGTTGGCAGAGCAGGACGCCTTGCCAACCTTGGAGCATTATTGACTGACAGCCCCCGTCCGCTTCGACCTGACTGACGATCGGCCATTTAATTTTCTTTCTTTCTTTTCTTTCTTCTTTCTTTCTTTTGCTGTTATCCTAACGCAATATGCCAGGGGGACCACCCCCCACCCCCCCACTCTCCTTTGTTCCTCCTCGGTCCCTCGACAACCCCAACCCTTCACTCCTGAGGCGACAATTAGCGACAGCGGACAAGGACCCAGGGCCCCAGGTTCGAGGCCCCCAGCGGCCGTTCTTGCGGTGGGTTACAATAGCAAGATCTTGAGCAGGGGAGGCCAGCCCTTCTCAGGCGAATGCGACTATGACTTGCAGCACACCCAGCCCGGCCCTGTGCCTGGTGGTGCCCTGTGCACTGGATAAAGTACTGGGGCCCCACCCACTGGACCTCTAGGCTGCTGGGCCTATGGGCACAAACTCTACTATGGTACCTGTGTTGCGTAGTGCTATGGTTAGCAGCAAACCTCATCCCTTCTCGCTCCTCAATCCTCAGCCCAGCCCAGCACGGCCTCCCTATCCAAACTAACCCTTGTAACCTTGTAGTATCGCATCTTTTTTCCCCTCCCCCTCTGTCTTTGTCATTTAATTATTATTTTCCCCTCCAACTCTTTCAGCCAGACCTGTCTACGTGAACCCTGCATGGCTTTTGAGGTTTTAGTTGCGATCAGATCAGGCCACATGTCGAGATAGCACCTTTTCTCCTGAGGACTGGCCGAACGGTTCGTTTCCCCGACTGCAGATCATCAACTCCCCAGGCCAATCCCCCCCCCCCCCTGTGCAGCCCTTGCTCTCGCCCTCGCCCTCACCCTTCTACATAGTACTATGTTATACAGTACACGGTATGTACATGCACTACCGATGCATGCGTCTGTCAGATGCCGGAGGCTCGTCGTGATCAACAGGAGAAGGCGTCATGCCCTGACCCACGTCTATCTCTTTAACAAGAGAGAGAAGAAAGATAAAAGAAAAACAAAAAAAGAAGAAGAAAAAACAAAAGAAGACGCTTCCTGAGGAGCAGGCTTCTTGCCAGCCGCTGGATGCTATGTATAGGGTGTGCCATCATGCGGCAGTAGTAATAGCCCCTCCCCTCCCCCCTTCTCCCTGTGAAGATGTACTAGCATGTACCTGAATGGCTGATCTCCACCCAGCTGCGGCATTGCAATGCTACTACTTGTACCTGACAGGACTCGAGACAGCTGCCAGCCGTTGCTTGCCACGCTGCCACGTTCCCAGGGGCTAAAGGGGCAGAGCCGAATGGCTGGGACCGTCTGAACCGTTTCCCCGCCCCCGGACGCTCTTCTGGCACACACCTCGATCGCAACCCTGAGTGGCCCTCTCTCTCTCTCTATCTTGGCTAACCCCTGGACTGCAGCTCGCCTTACGGGACTCGCCTGTCAGGCGTGATTCACGCCCCCTTTGGGGAAGTGGCGCGAGCTACTGTCCCCAGGGGCCACCCGAAGATCAGAGAAAACCAGGCATGTGCCAGGGCAGAAGAAGGAAAAAATGGGAATGGAAGAACACGAAAGGGAAAAAAAAGGGGGGGGGGGGGGCGGGTGCCTGTCCTTCTCTACTTGTCCTTGGCAGTCAGCCAGCTCCGATGATCCGAGGCCGAAGAGGGCCCGGATTGAACTTGTGTTTCAAGAAAAGGGCTAGCCAATACGTGCCAACAGTATAGTGCTTGCTATTATGTACGGAGCAGCAGCATTATGCAAGACACACGCCAGTTGGACCGAACCTTGGAATACTGGCCTCGGGCCGGAACCCCAACACCCAGCGAAACAGACACATGCTTGCACTCACTCTCTCACACACATGCTCTCTCCCTCTCTCACAGCCTGAGATATTGTTAGATATTGGTCCCTGCAGATTGGCAACAGAATAAAACACAGAAACATCAATCTCTCTCCCCGTCCTCCTTCTCTCTCCCCCTTTCAGTTCGTCCCGTGCCACCCTACACCCTCGTCCATGGTTACCTGTGCTGTGCCGCGCGACAAAAGAAAAGGGAAAAGACAGCGTTTTGGTTCAGACCGCCAGAAAAGGTCTGGAAGGTTTCGGCAAGAGAGCTGGTTTCGGTTAGGTAGGGTACACCGTTCGTTTTCTCGTCGATTTCTCGCACGGATGCAACGGTGCACACGCACGGCCAGCTGCTTGAATGCGCTCGAGATCGACCAGTCTCGGGTGGCTGGAGGAGGCATTTTGTTCGGGTGCTTGCTGTTGAGGGAAAAATGGTCGCGTCATCTGCCGTAGCATTTGTCCTTGATACCCTGCGATCTTCTTATTGTGATTGACCCGAGGCAACATGGCAGCATGCCATCGTGGCAAAGCTTATTGGTCAGGCTGAAAACTTATTTTTGAAAAAGAAACAAAAAGAACAGGAGGCAAGACAGGACAAAAAAAAAAGAGCAAAAAAAACTGAGAAAAGGAAAGAGAGAAAGGAAGCCGTGCGATGTTGCACACCCCTACATAGACACACATGCTCTGATTGTCGACAACTAAGCAATAATCAAAAGTCCTTCAATGTCTTTCGATACATCCGATCTAGTAGTGGTAGCTTCCTCGGCGATGGCAAGCTCTCTTTGTGTCGCCCACCCGGGGAGGGGACCCGGTGAGACTTGCTCAGCGCAGTGCCGGGGAAGTGTGCCGGAAATTCCACTTTCGCGCCTTCCGCATATTTTTTTTCCTCTTCCCCTTTCCCTTTCCCATTAACTCCTTCCCCATACCTTTGTTACGTCATCGCTGCAGCCGCCTTTGAGTAAATTCTGGCGTGACCAAAGGGTTTGCCTGTACGACCACAGCAAGTTTCAAAGAGCAGGAGCGCTCCTTGCTGGTCATCCGGTCTGCTGCGTAAGCGCCCTCAACTTTGCTGCAGGGACCTTCCCCCCCGCCCACCTGGCCACTAATTAAGTACCCAGGTACTATTTATGGTACGTACTGGGTACTATGTGCAGTGGTCGTCAGGAAAGTTCAATGGCAGAACGCCTCCTTCCTCTTCCAGCTGCAATGGTTCACCGTAGACTGAGATCCCCTTTGACCACGTGACTACCTCTTCGAAACGACCGCACTCGCAGAACATCTATGCCCCTTCCGCAGACGTCAGGTAACCTCGTCTTTCGAGCGCCGTCTTGTCTGACAGGAAGGTCTCCGTGCCCTCAATTTGTTGGCTGGTGTGGCCGATCCCACCATCATAGCGGATGCAAAGTCCCTTCGGTAAGTCCGTTCGTAACAAGCGGACGACAACCTTTGAAGGCGAACGCATGGATCCATCGATGCTGACCTTTCCCGACGGGCTCAGGGCTCTCATCCCTTGATTGGATCCGAGTCGAGGCCATCTGCCAAAGACGCGCGGGCCTAGGTGACTGCATGCGACGAGACATCGCAGCACCTGGTAGAGTGGAAACGGGTACCACACCCGTCCAGACTGTGACGAGACAGAAGCCCTTGCTTGAAGCATCACAATGCGGCGGGGGCTCCTCGACCCTCAGCTTGAGGGGCACGGGAGGTTGTGGGACAGCGTCACACGTTGCTCCGTTCGACAGTCTCACTCCTGGAGACTGGACTTCCCAATCGATGAGACCGGCAGGCAGAGGCTGATGCCCTGGGCTGTCTGGAGGATACCTTTCTCAGGGACCGAGCCTGACCTGTCATCTTTTGCTCGCGGCCGGTGAACAGAGTCAACCTCGCTCGACCACTCACATCGCTAGCCAGCAGCCCGAGACACCCTGCCAACCCGCTCATTTGCAGGTCGGTCCTGTGGCAACCATGGCTCTGCGAAGCGCCAACATATCCATCAGGTGCTCACATGCCCCGTCGTGGACCCTGGTCTATCTGTTTTCGAACCCGATAGCCCCTTCTGCACGTGGTGAAATATGGTGGTCAGCAGACAAGCGCAACGCATTAGGCTGCTGTCTTTACCCATGATATATCACGCCAAGATCTTCTGGTTCGCCGTGGTAGCAACCAAGCCTTTGGCTCGGCTGCGCGATGTTGTTCGTCGATCTGCTCCAGGGCGGGCTCCCAGCAGCCTGTCACTTGCTGAGTCACTGCAGCTGGTCCGAGTGCATGGTTGGGGCACTGCACCTGGACCAGCGTAATGCAGGCACTTCAAGTGGGTACGCGAGGTATCCCGCTTGTCCGCCATCTCTTCAGTCGACATCGTGCAGAACCCCTACCAGGCGTTCGCCGCCCGAGTGCTCCGGGCACGACCTCATGCCCTTTGCAAGCTGCAATCCTTCGGTCAATTTCCGGTTCGTCTTGCCTCCTTCGGTTCTCTTCAGAGGTTTATGGTCATCCTTGGCAGGCGGAACTCGCCGGTTCACACCCTGGCGACGTTTCACTGCCATGCTCAGACCAGAAGTGGTCAGCTGGCGTGGGTACGAACAAGACAGGCTCCTCCTCCTTATGTCTGGACCAGTCGGCATGGGAAAGCGAGGGGGAAGGTACCAGGCTGCCTTGTCTCTGTCCCACAAGCCGATTGGAAACTTCCGCTCAAGATCGAGGCGACGCAGAAGGAGTCGGGTCTGTCTGGGAACCCAGACCAGCTCATCACGTACTAAGCCTCGTCCACTGTGGGGGGACATGATCTGGCGATCCATACTTCAGCAGACGATCAGTCATCAGACCACCCACAAACGACGCAGTGAGATGGGCGCATCACCTCGTCATCGATATTTACCAGACTAGGATTCGCCAGCTTACTGGACTGTGCTTCAGACCAGGGGACAGTTGACCCGTTGGCTCTCGCAACCTTGCACCATGCGGGGCTGCACCCCATGCTGTTGTGGCAGGACAGGCTCATGGTCTCTGGGTAAGGCAATCGCGGGAAAGGCAAGGCCGTCGTCTACACCGACTATAGCTGCCCTATAATGACTACTGCGGTCATCCCCATGGCTCGCGTTTCAATTGTCGACGGCGTGATCTGCCGCGAAGGTACGGTAGGCTTCATGGCCCGACGACAGCCGGAGAAGAAAGGTGGCCTTCAAAGGGGAGTCTTCGACGCACGGTCTCGCCTATGTCCCGCAACATTTGGATCTGGGCCCGAGCCATCCAAACGATCACGAATGTACGCGTTCTACAAGATGCACCGCCATGATCCAGAGAGTCCACCACAAAAAGAAAGAGAGGGATAAAACCGAAGAAATACATGTCTGACCGTCAAATTGTCCCAGTAGAGCCATATGTGACTTGATTCACCTGTCGTCAAGCTGTCCAGTCCCAGTTCACCGGGGGTATCTCATCTACAAGGCCGACTAGAGTCCTGGACAAGTATACTGTCACGAACCCGGCTGCCAGCATCAGTGAAGATCCTCTAGCCATCTCGAAACATCTGGATCGGGCCGTTTTTGGAAACCTTGATGAGAGAATCTGGGTCGCTGACGAGAACTGCAATCCAGGTTCGCTGCGTGCCTCTGGAGTGATGTTGAATTAGGGAAGAACCGAGCTAGAGTCATCCAGACAAGACACCTTGGGCTGCTTTAGCGTTCCAAGGTCGGACTGACTGCATGATACTGTATGAGCAACAAGACCAGTTCACGCCAAGCTCACCCCAGCTGCTGTGAACGGTGGGGAACATCGAGGTGGTCCACGACCGGTTCCACGTCGAGGCACGTCTGCATCAGCACTATGGGCCACCCACCCAGATCAGCGAGTGCGAGCATGCTTGCCTCGCGAATCCTTGGCGGTCGTCGACGGGTCTGACGCCGTCTATAGTGCTGTGGGCACCTCATCGGATCGGCCGTCATATTGGCTGGCTTCGCATGTGCCCCTGTGAAGGCAATACGACCTGCTACCCGAATAGAGATCGCAACACCTACCCAAATGCGCTGGACGGACTAGCTCGCAGGTTCCCTCCCTGCCTCTTGAAGCACTGTTACATGCCGGCGTGCAAGAGAGATCGATCCATCCTTCAGCCCTAGTGGGGAAAAGATCACGGCGAGTCTTCATGGGGTGAAATCCTATGGGACGCGCCGGCGTGTCACCCATGTCAATGGTAGATTCGTACCTTTGATGTACTCCCCGCCAACCACATAATGTACTGTCAGATACGGTGGCTGCACGCATGGCATGGGGTCACGAATCTATTGCGACGCCCTCCACAACCCGAGCGTGCCCGATCCACAAGTCTCGATTAAAGACCTAGGGGAATGCCCGGAAATCCACTTCCCACGAGCCGCCTCTCACATATGGTAGACGGAAAAGGGGGTTCTCCAGTAATATTTCCTCTGACAACACCGAGGGGCGTGGCCTGAGCCCTGACCGCCAGAGGAAAGGAGGTGATGCGTCAATTGTGCAACGGTTGTGCATGTATAAACGGGCACCAGCTATCCGAAATAGGCTCGCCGGGTGAGAGCCTTCCGGGTACCACATGAACCAGAATGTCGGGGCCTTCGACACTCTATCCACCGGCGCCGGCACAAGGTCTTACTTGACCCCCGCGATGTCATATTCCCTGGGGCCAGCCCATGGTCTGCGAAGTGATACTTAGTATATTCCTCACCGGTATCCGCTTTGAGGTTAACCTTTGATGCACGTATGGAATCTCTCCACTACTTCAAAGTCGTGCAAACCATGGCAACCTCGATTTGTCGTTCGACAGGAATGCGAGCAGAGCCTCGCATTGGCGGACCGTCACTCATTTGGCACATGATCAATAAGGATGGCCCGGGGAATCGTGATGGGAGTTTCGGAACCCTAACCCTGTAGGATGCGGCAGTATGTAGGTACCTGAGTACCAAGTATGTATGTCTAAGGCTGCTTGGTCAAAATCTTCAGGGGCTCTCGTTGGGCACCCGTACCGATGAGGAGTCCCTGGCCCGCCGGCCTCGGAGGAACCCCGCTGACGTCGACGTCGTGGACCCAAATTCTTCCGGGGCCCTTTGGTCAACGACGACTTGTGCCACACACAACTGGCATTGCCAACGTCAGCAGATACACTCTTGACCGGTGAAGGAGGACCTCACGTCAACGACAGAGCAATCGATTCCGCCCCAGTAACCGACGCTACTTCCTCCGAGACCGACCAGAATCGTTCCGCAGACGTCTCGGCGCATCTATACGCACATTTACATATATATACATATACAAAGACATACAAAATGGGAAAGAAGGGCGGCGCGGGAGAGAACAGTAAGAAGGCCCAGGGTCAGGCCCGAAAGGCGGACGCGGCCGCCAGCAAGGCAGCTGCCGAAGACGCGAAGAAGGCTGCGGTCGAGGCAGCAGACTGGGAGAGGGGCGCGAAGAAGGGGAATGCTAAGAAGTGAGCACAAGCATTGTTCTCTTTGTCTTACCGTCTCTGATTGTTCCCACATCCTTGTTCATCTAGTTCTTGTATCTTTCTTTCTTTCTTCTTCTCCTTGCTTTTCTCCTGGTCATCCCAGCCGTATGTTGGACAAAGGCTGCTGCTGCTCGGGCGTCTCGCTTCCCTGCTAACGCCATGGCCCCCATGGCCCGGGGCCCCTGGATTGGACGGCACTTGCTACGTGGTATGCACGTTGGTTCGGTCAGGTCACAATCGGGCGTGGCACGGTCCCATTTTTCCTTGAATGATGGTGTTGTTGACAGCGTTTCGAGGGTGGAGAGGGTTGCTTCTGACGTGCAGGTCCAGCTGACGCTTGTTTGTTCACGCGCAGGGAGAATGCTGAGGAAAAGAAGGCAGAGGCTGCTCGCAAGAAGGCTGAGCGAGATGCCCTCCTAGCCGAGGAGGAGAAGAACACACCTGGACGGTCGGCTCCTAAGAATGCAAAGACCGCACCCAAGAAGACTAGGGGCATCGACCAGGCCTTTGGACAGCTTGACCGTAGCGACGGTCCTCTGTCGGCGCTCAATGCATCTGGCATCGAGAACGCTATCGACGCTCTGGGCCTCACGGACTCGTCAAGCAAAGTGGCCGAGATTGATAAACACCCAGAGAGGCGTATGGCCAAAGCGTACAGGACGTGGAAGGAAAACAATCCGAACCGGGAGAAGGAGCTCCAGAAACAGGGATTTGCCTTCAACAAGCGACAAGATGTGCTATACCAGGAATTCCTGGCCTCGCCGGATAATCCTATGAAGCAGGTCTCGGCCAAGTACAACGCTACAAGAGAGGAGCTGCAGGCCATCCAGGACGAGGAAAAGAGGAAGGTCGAGGAACGACTTGGCTCCAAGAAGGGCGCCTAGAGCTCTGTCCTCAGAGACACGACTCACAGAGCTGGAGGGCCATGTTCAGAAGCCAGGGCCTTCTTGACTACATGGCAGGTTCCGGCCAAGCCTCGTTCAAGCAAGATATATTTCAGCCTCTTCACTTTGGATACAATCAATTTTCAATGACGTCCATTATTGCCTCCGTGCAGAGGTCTATCAAGGCATGGACTAAAGGGGCTTGGTAGAGTCGCGGTTCTACCACACAATTGGGCCTCTTCTCATGTACCCCTGCTCGATATCCTGAATCACATGCTGCAATCCGCAAACGAGTGACCCGACTTCAACTGCGGCGATGATGGAGAATGACTTTTGTTTGGGGGAGAAAAAAAAATTAAGATTGGGGGATCATCTGGTCCAATCGCTGAAGCATCCGTAAAAATCTGGCAAGGGTCTGCGCCACGCGCTATGGTCCGGTTGGCCAATGGGTATGGGGGGGGTATCCAGGCGGGTTCTCGGAATATATGGAGGCAGGCACTGATCCTACTGTGTTCCCTTTGCACGAGGTTCAATGTGCCTGGGAGACCGTCAAAGCCTCCTGGTGATCAGAATCTCGCAGCGAAAATAATGAGTCTCTGCCAAAAATGTCAATCTATCTCGAATACTCCGATCTGCAGCGGCGAGCACCGTGTAGTGGTGCACCATGACTCTGTAAGCCTCCAGACATCTGTGCGAGCCCGCTGTTACATATGTACGCGAGTATGGAGGAGCCTGAGCAAGGAGCAGAAGGCTGTGTCGAAGCGTTCCACTTTTGAGGGCATCGTGTATAAAATGTATATGCGAGATCATCTCTGCGGACGACCAGACGCAAACCCCATCTTAGCACAATTGGTCTGCCAGCCTGCGAAAGATGACCTGTATGACTGTGAGGATTACAATGAGGTGGGGGGCTGGTGGAGGAACGAGGCGGGTGCCTTTGCTGTGTTGAACCCATCGAGTACGTACTTCTTTGATACCACATAGTTCGGACCCAGGGTTCAAGTAGCATGGCTGAGCACATGGGAACTGGGTAGCCTTGTCCTGTGTGCGCCTTTTCTCCCTCGCCGGGAGAACATCACTTACACAGACAGCAGCGCTAATGACTGAGGCCAGTGTTCCCGGTGAATGAGATGGTAGAGTTAACCAATCATACCAAAGACCCCCGTTGCTGGAGTGTGGTGTCAAGGTGGATCGAGCGTTGTCGGTCTGAGCACAAGACTTGCAGTGAATCGTACAAGACGGGCTGGGTACCGACAAGACTGGTGGACGTGTCAGAGTTCGAGAAGGGGAATGTGTGTGTCGTCACGACGGCCGACCTTCCGCAGCCGCTGGGCGGTCAATATCTGGCCCTCAGCCACTGCTGGGGCAAGAAGAGGTTTTTGGTCTTCAACGAGCAGACCAAGGCCGAGTTCGAAAAGGGTGTCGCTGTCTCGTTGCTCGCCCGGAACTTCCAGGACGCCATCTTCACGACGCATACGCTGGGCTACCGGTACATCTGGATCGACTCGCTGTGCATCTTGCAGGGGTCCAGAAAAGACTGGGCAGAGCAGGCACCGCAGATGAACAAGGTCTATAAGAATGCGGCTCTCACCCTGGGTGCCATGGCCTCGGCGGAAGCAGAGGGTGGCTTCTTCCGGCGCCGGGACCCAAAGAAAGTCAGGCCTTGTCCGTTCCGAGTCCAGATCGAAGACGCAGGCGTCGTAGACTGTCTCGTGGTCAAGTCTGACTTCTGGGAGACGGAGGTGCTCCATGCACCCCTGAGTAAGCGGGCGTGGGTGGTGCAGGAGCGGCTCCTGGCGCCGCGGAGCCTGTATTTTGGCCAGAGCCAGCTCTACTGGGAGTGTCAGGAGGCCTTTGCCTGCGAGGTCTTTCCGGATGGCGTGCCGCTGGCTTTCGTCTCTGAAATTGCAGACATCGAAGCCGTCGATGTGGTCCCCGTTAAGGCTTTTCTACGAACCGCCAGTTCTCTGGTGGATTCAGCGGCCGACAAAACCACCGAGAAGCACGGAACAAACGTCGAGCGATTCTACGAAAGCCCATACCAAGTGTGGAACCAGATTCTCCACTCGTACGTCCGATGCGGGCTCACCAAGCCCGAAGACAAATTCGTCGCCATCTCAGGAGTCGTCAAGGACTTTGCAGAAGCTGTCGGCGACGAGTACCTGGCCGGCCTGTGGAGGAAGAATCTCATCGACGGCCTGCTCTGGCACGTGCAGGAACAAGAGCTGACGGGACTGTACGTCCCAGCGACCCGCATCGAGCCATACCGCGCGCCATCCTGGAGCTGGGCGTCCGTTGATTCGCCCTATGTGCGCGTACAGAGCCAGGCGCACCTCACCCACGATGACAGCGGCTATGCTTCCATCGACGAGGTCAACGTGGTGGCCCGGATGGAGGAGGATGGTGGCGCTGGTGGTGGTGAACCTGGCCCGCCTGCCGGGGAGCTTAGCCACGCTTGCCTGCGCGCACGGGGGTACCTCATCAGGACGCGCTACCCGCCTGTGCGCGACCGCAACGCGCTGGGGACGTTCGGGCAGTTCTACCCTGACACTGAGGCGCTGGAGGGAGACGTATTCTTCTGCTGGCCGCTGCGGGAGCGCATCAACGACGGAGACGTGAGCGGGAACTACCTCATGGGCCTGGTCCTGAGCGTGTCCCAAGCGGCCGCTGGAGAGGAAGAGGGTGATGGCCGGGTGAGGAGGAACAGGACCTCCTGTGACAGGTGTTCTAGGCGGCGGGTCTACACCCGTGTTGGGACCTTTGAGGCTGACCACGGCGATCCGCTGCAGTATCTCGGCATGAAGAAGCCGCAGGACTGGGCTGCATGGGGCGAGGAGAAGGATCACTTGTGGTTCCCTGAAGATGCGCAGCCATATGAGTTCATTGTCGTGTAATCTTGATCATAGCACATAGATGACGAAAGTACACTCAGAGCCGTTCTTCAAGGCGGCCAAAATGTGACCACTGTGATGAGACCAGTGTGAGGGTTGAGACCCTAACCCTAACCCTTGTAAAACTTTCTCACTACGAAAATTTGTCCAGCCAGACTCAAGGGGTGAATCACATCCTCATCACCACGACGCGAGAGAATATAAGCAGCAACTTCTTTTCCATCAGTCTTTCTCCCCTGCCCGATTGCCTCCATAGAGGCTGCATATCTGCGCTGATGTATCCAACTCTTCGTTTACTCTCCAGAGGGTATGGGAAGCGAAGTGGTACTCACAAGAAGGTTCCTCGCCCAACGTTCCAAAAAGGTCCCGGACACCGCAAAATCGACCTCACGCCCAACAACGCTGTCGAGGGCGCCGGTGGACCGTCGGCTTCGAGAGCCCCATTCGGCTCATTTCTCACTTCGGCGAAAGTCGCGAGACCGCCACCCTTGAAAAATGAGATGCACAGCCCTGTGTATCCTTCTCCGGCCATCGTGGCGACGCCGTCTGCCGGGAACGAGTCTCCAGAGCAGACGTGGGCGAACGCGTTCGGCGTCGCGGCCGACACGGACCAACGAGGACCAGAAAGTGCCACCACGAAACCGCGGGGTGAGAGGCCTGCACGCCTGACCAATAAAAGGATCGGCCAGCTGTTCCGGCAGAGGGAGGTCTTCAGGATGTGCAACCACCTCCTGATCGAGCTGAAAGACATCAAGGAGACGCATGCAGATGTGAAGAAGATGATGATCCGGACCTACAAGGGCTGGCTTCCAACGGAACGTAAGATCAACGAGGTTGAGAAGTGCTTAGACATGGTCGACGGGATCACGGAGAAGCTGCTGGTCTGCAAGATCGTGGCGCTCGAGTGCAGGACGTACTGGGCCGCTCGGAGGGCGCGGTCGTGGGGGAAATTCAAGACGCCAATGACGCAGCCGGGCTCGAGCCTGATTGTCGCGCCCGTGGAGCCGAGGTGGATAGAGACGCCGTACGCCAAGGGCAGCAAGAATGCAAAGAAGAAAGCCAGGGCTGCGGGCAGGCCGGCCCTTGACGCCTCCATGTATCCGAGCAGGCTGGCCGTGTGGTGGCGGAGTGGGTTCCTCGTTGCGAGGGTGTTTGGTGAGGTTGGGACGGACATGCCTTTCGCGAAGCTCCCTGTCCATCATAGGCACTACGCGCCGTACGCACGGGCGGTGCGGTTTGCGCTCGAGGCGGAGCGGATCAAGATGGAGGCGAGCCTCCTGAAACACCACCGAGGGATGGGGCATATCATGAACATGCACAACCACCTTATCCCCCGTTCATTAAAAGGGGCGCTCGTCTCTCAGAGACCTCGAAGGAAACGCAAGTCTGAGAGGCAGTAGGCAGGGCAGTGAGGCGGGTGCGGACAGGCCGGGTGGATAACCAATCATTAGCTGCACACACTTGTGGAGCTGGGTGTGTCAAGTATGGAGGGTAATGGATGGGCGTGGGAAGTTAAGGGGTTGTTTCACACCATGAATTTGCAATACAATCTCACCTGTGGCCATGGTCGGCGTTGGAAGCAGATTCTCGGGCGAGATACCAAATGTATTCTCAGTAGCTTGTATTATAGTAGACTAGAAAGGTTCGTGTCAGGACTTCGAAAAGACACGAAGAACCTGTATACACTTACACCCATGACCATTTGCATTATGACGAACTTGTGAGCGGATGTGCTTACATTTACTTGGTTTGCTTGTGTTTGGGTTGGTCGACCTGCGAGGGAGTTGACGGAGCAACAGGTACGCTGCGAGGCTGACTTGATTTTGAAAGGTTATTGTAGTCTCTCGTCTTGCCCAGTAGCGACAGCCTGACTCTTGACACCTCTTGATAGGTCGTAACATCAGTAATTCTGGAAGAGTCTTCCGCCTCGTCAAGCCCAGCAGATCGTGCATCACCAACAGCACCTTGAGGATTTGCTTCGACTCAGGCTCCGCTTCGGCAGAGGTCGTGCCTGCTGTATTGTCCTGTTTGACTCAAAGAAGTGTCCATTGTAACCTTGACCTTCATCTTGGTAGGGACAGAGACAGGGCTCTGCCCGTGTGAGTGGATAGGTCAACAAGTCCGCACCCGAGCTCTCCTTGGGGCACAGGATGGCACAGATAATCATGAGCCTCCTCAAGTGGAATACTATTCAGAGCGTCCGGTTCACCATTATTGAGTCGGCTTCTATCGTTGATGCTCTCATCTAAGAGGCCAACATCAGCAATAGCTTCTCCTTGAACATTGCAACCGTTGCTCCACGAGTTCCTGTATGTAATTATCTTTTACTCTTCTCCTATCCTTCACATCCTTAACCTTGATCTGGCTTCTCTCACTATGGTTCTGTTACTTGTCTTTTTCTCTCTCTTTGCACATCATTTACCTTTCCTTCTGTATGTTGATAACCAAGCAGCCATCGAAAGGTCCTCTAATATATTTATTTCAAACCATGCTATGATGATACTTCCTCGGACCTCATATCTCTGCCGAGGTTGACTGCTCATCAGTAAGACTCCAGAGGCAACTTGAAGAAGAGCATAGTGTTGGCATGGAGTGCAAATAATATGTATATATAGCAGATGGTATCGCCGAAGTTAGTATTTCAGGCTGTTTATTCGAAGATGCCATCCAAAAAGATTGATGCATCGCTATGCAATCAAGGTATCCAGAAATCACAAGTATCCAACCCGTCTATCACACTCGGACAGCCCTTCTCACCAGTTACATGGAATCCTCCATCTGTCGTGAGCGGGCTTTGAGAAAGCCATCCCGCTCCGGCTTGCCGCCACGCTGCTCGAGACCCATACCCCTCTCAACCCACTCCTGCGAGCCCATCTCCGTCAGCCGTGACAAGGCTCGGAAAAAGGCAAAGGCCTCCTCGTCGTTGGCAAAGAGCGCAGACCCTTTGAGCTTTAGTGCCTGCTTCTCCGGGTCCTCCATCAGGTCCTTGATGACTTGTGTAACCTCGGCGCTGTTCGACTCGTGGGCAGAGCCCTGGAGCAGAGACTCGGCGACCTCGTCCTTGGACGTGAATAGCTCAGTAAGCGGCTTGGCAGTGGTCAGGACCAGCTTGGCGTGCGATTCGTACACGGCGTCGATAAAGGTGATGAAGCGCCGCGCAAGGTCTCTCTCGCGAAGCGTCATCCCTGGCACCTCGGTGACGACAAAAGCATCGTATGAGCGGGTCAGCTCGATGAAGTCGGCGGCCGACTTTGGCTTCCTTATGAGCTCGTCAAAAGTGAACCAGGCGCACCGCCCGCTGACCCGTGGGACAAAGATCTCGCGACCCCACACATGTTGGACTTCGGAGTGTGGTTCGGTGGTGTCGGGATCACCTAGGAAGCGGAACCATTTCTCGGCGTGGTCGTCGGCATGCGCGTCGAGAGGTGTATGGTAGACACCAGATGGGGGCCTGGGTATCTTTCGGTAGTCGGTTGGCGAGTCGAGATTGATGACGTGGAGCCTGCTCTTCAGCAGGTGGATAGCCGGCACGAATGATTCGCGCTGGATGCCATTCTTGTAAAGCTCATCTGGATGTCTGTTGGAAGTAGTCACGAGCACCACACCATGTGACATGAGCGCCTCGAGCAGCCTGTGAGCCCAGGAGTCAGCCAACGGTAGTCCTCGAGGCTCCTATGAGAGATGAGAAAAAGGGTGTTTTCCTGTTGCCTTACCTCCGCAGAATCATGGCATCTGCCACGTCTGTACACTGAAACTCGTCAAAGCACAAGACATTGCCGTGCTCGGCGATATCTGCTGCGACCAGGGGCACAGCGTCTATATCGTTCCCGTGCACCATCTTCATGCGGTGCAAACGCCTATGTACATCCTGCATGAAGTTGTGGAAGTGTATTCTTGTCTTGGAACGGACGGTACTGGGGAGGGTGTCGTAGAAGAGATCCATCAGCATTGTCTTGCCGCTGCCCACATCGCCGTACAAGTAGAGGCCTCGAGGGAGGTTTGCCGGTATCTCTCCGAGGGCCGCCTTTTTGGACTTGCCACCGCCGAAGAAGGAGAAGAGGGATTTCGACGGCTGGAGGTCATCGACGCTGGGGTGGACGACAGTCGGGGCATCGTAGTGCCTGAGCTCATCGTGCAGGTGCTGCAAGTTCTGTATTATACCTGGCACGACAGGTGTCAGCTAAAGCACCCAGGAGGAGAGCCAAGAGAGGTTATTTTCCTCTCCCTCGAACCTACCTCGCTGATGAGGATCATTCTTCAGGCGCCCCGCGGCAACCCTGCGGTCGTACTCCTGGATAGGCCCAATATCGTCACGATTGACTGTCGGCAATGTCAGCGGAATGACTTTTGTGGCAACATCCTCCTCTTCCTCACGACCGTGTCTTGTGGTCCCGGGCTAACACGCACCATTCTCGATTGACGCCGAGGCCACCGATGCGGGCCTCCTCTGTCCGGCAGCAAAAATAGCCGGGAATGCAATGCGCGCTGTCGGTCTCGATGGCAAGGTATCCTTTGTGGCCAGCCTCCTCCCGGGCGAAGCTTTTGTCTGCAACAGCCTCCTCGCAGCTATGGCTCGCTGCCTCTGACCTCTAGACGTCAGACATATCCGAGGTGTGGAGAATGCTCTTGGAGAAGGGGCAGCGCGGAAGGCGCATGTGCGCATCGTCGGTGTCTCGGAGGTGGTGTCGAGGCAAAGAGAAAAAAGTCGCGGCGGGGTCTATCTTTATAATCGTCTGTGTATCTCTTCTTTTCTTTTCTATGTTTATTCGCTGTTTATAGTAGCATCGTCGTAACCATATCTGCGGAGGAAATCAAATAAGAGAAGCAAAAATAAAAAGAATAAGGATGAAGAGGAGGTGGTGAGCGATATAGGAGGAGGAGGAGGAGGATCGTGATGGTCGTGTCGGACGTTTGATTTGGGACAGAAGGGTTGTACCGTAGATTGAGATCCCGAGGCGAACCCGCAAAACCCGCACAACCCACCCCAGCACGCAAGCGCCGCCCTCGGCCGTCAGATTTATGGCGGGCGACCCGCTAAATCTTTTGACACCCAGCCTATGACGTAGGGGGTATAGCCCCTCCAGCAGCCTACCGGCGGTGCTGTAAGTACACGGTAGTGAGGCCTGGGGCTTGCTGTCACATGCGAACCATTTCTCAAATAAAGTCTTGAACATGAATTTGGTTTATATTACGACCTTCACCACGCAGATCATCGCTGCATAGCGGACCTGGCCCCCGATAGTCTTCTTCATGTCTGCCATAGCAGTCAAAGATGCATCATTGTAGACAGATATCTGAGGCCAGATCCTCTCGTATACACCCCTCGGTCACCAGCAGTGCTCTCTTTCACTTGCATCAGAAGACGCCAGGGAGCAACCTCCACCGCACATCCTCCTTGTACCGACCCCACTGGTCTTTATATCTCCGCGACATATAATAGTCGAGGGACACCATGCCGTTCCGCGCAAAGAACCAGGCCTGGAAGGAGGCAGCAGCTGCACCCGCGACCCAGCCACCAGCCGCGAGCGCATAGCCCGCCCTCCACAGCGTGTGCCCGCCGTAGTTGATGTGTCTTGCCCAGCCCCACAGGCCCTCACGACAAAGTCTGCCTTTATGTTCAGGTCTGTCCTTGAATTGTTTGCGCTGGATTTCTGAGACCTTCTCCAAGGCCATGCCCGCCACGTACAGCACCGCGCCGGCGGCGACAGGTAGGGAAAGTCTCGTGCGGCATCGCTCACCAGGCAGGGGGATCGTGAACGGCCAGGCCGACAGCGCTGCAGAGGTCGCCGCCGTGATGAGCAGCAGGGAGTTGATGCTGTTGCAGAAGGTATTGCAGGCCGAGACCAAAAGTGCAGATTCCGTAGGCAGCCGCTCCTGCGACAGATATGTCGCCCATAGGATCTGCTCAGCAGCGGAGCCTACGGCCATGCCCAGGAGGATGAGCCGCTCGAGGGGCAGGCCAAGCCGGTCAATGAGCCTGATGCCCGTGCCGGCAACGACTGTGGCGCTCAGCGGGATGGTCGAGAGGCCCAGCCTGGCCAGGATGCCGGTGCCGAGGCCATGGGCGAGAATCTGGTACTGGAGAAACGGGTCGAGGGCGCGCAGGCCGATCAAAGTTGTCGTGCCGACTGGGCTTGGCTCCTTGACGCCGCGCGTGACGATTTCTATCGTCGTGGGCCTGGAGGGTGGTGGAGACGATGTCTTGCCGGCGGGCATTGTGGCGATTGGCTGGGAAGTCTCATCGAGTCGAGATGGTGTTGTGGTTGAGGGCAGTACTCACGAGTCACTCAGGGTAGTGTTTACTTGAAGGGCTGGATCGTGAGACCGGGCGGGAAGCAAGGGAGAGAGAGGAAGTCAGGGTCTGATATGCGTGAAACTAAAAAAAAAATAATTAAAAAAAATGGCTTTGCTTGGGAGGTCTTTGGACTCGACTCCATACCAGTCAGGAGACAATCTAGGCCCCATTGCTCTACAACACGGGGTAGTTAGCTTTGTCTGAGGGTCCGCCATTAGACCACCCGTCGTCGCGCTGTGCTGGAGGGGGGGCCCGAGTCGCGGTTCCATCTGATCTATCGCCTCGTTGGGGCCCCTTTCGACCTTCGTGCTGGGGCGTCCCAGTTGAGTAGCAACTCTAATAACTCCATATTTTCACCATACACAGTAATTGTAGTGAAGAAGTAAGCAGTGCAGATCGCGGCGACGACGGGAAATAACGGGTTTCCATGGTGGAGCCCAAGGACTGTACTGTGCCTGGACCAGTGCTGAAAGAGACCTCGTGAGCCGCGTTTACAACTGATGATAATTACCCGGAGGATCATAGTGACACCACTTGACTGACTGGCTTTTTGCTGGTCTGACCATTCTGCTCCATATTTCTCTTCTGCATGCGTGGGAAACCCCACGGTTTTTATTTGAGCATCGTGTGTGGTTGCATGTCGGATGGGGGCTGCGTGTTCGATATTATGATATTGCGGGTATTAAGACTCCCAGCACAGCAGCTTTTCTTATCACTTTACAAATTTGTTGTAATATTATCCTCGACGAGCCCTGAAAACTTCTCGCATCCATAAGAAAAAAGCTACTTGAGATTGTCAAAAAGAAAATCAATCTTGACAAGTTGTTAGGGCCTTGAAAAGATGTGACGTCCTAAAGCGATGATCTGGTTACTTGTCGACTTTGCCCTCTTAAGTTCACCTCCTTAGAACTATATATCGACTCATAATTCAATTATTAGATCATAGTGTGGAGTTGCTCCAGCAAATTATCCTCGATCACCTCATATCCCAACGCATCCTTATTCCTGTTTGCCTTCCATTGAGAGAGTTTCAATTTCCTCAGCTCACGTTCCCTTCTGCTCATTTGCTTTTAAATCAGCCACCTTCTCCTTGTCGCCCTTTGCAGCCTGCGGCTTCACACTCCTCCACTCCAGCGCAGCAAGCCCGAGAACAGCAAGACAGCACACTACCAGCCCAATCAAGAACACCACCCGCAGCGCCTCGTTATACGACACTAGAACCTTCTCTCTCAGACCAGCGGGGACAGAATCAAGCAGCGCTGTCGCGCCGCTCGTCGTAATCAGCGACGCGTCGATCCCCGCCACCCCGGAGAGCCGGCGGAGGAGCTGCGTGCTCAGCACGTTTTCGCCCACCGACACGAACACGGTCGAGCCCAGGAGCTGCGAGAAGACCATAAAAGACAGACCCGTCGGGATGTCCTTCTTTGGCAGTACAACCTGTGTTGCTAGGTTGGGCACCTGGAAGGACCACCCGTAGCCGAGGCCGTACATGAGCTGGTAGCCGATCCATCTTCCCGTGCTCGTGTCGACGTTGAGGGTCGTGAGGAGACCGGCCCCGGTGGTCATGATGCAGGAGCCTGTGAGTGCGAGAGGGCTGTAGTAGCCGATCTTGCTATTGATGAAACCGCCGGTTATGCTGCCGAGTACTACTGGGAGCATCAAAGCCAGCAGACGGATACCGGATTCTTGTGCGGATACGCCCTTGATGGACTGGAACCAGGTGGGCAGAAAGTAGACTGGTTGAGTCCTATACGTTAGCCACGCCACAGTGACTGGTTCATCTCAGGTCCTGCTTACCAAAGATGTAGTTACCAGCACCGAGCCAGATGCCAGAGAAAGCAGCAGCGATGACGGTCCTCTGCTTGAGAATGCGAGGGGAAAGTGTTGCGGTCGCAGGAAGCTTGACCTGGACCACGGCAAAAGCAACCAGAAGGACGCAGGATACAGTGAGCAAGGCTATGACACGTCCACTGTTCCACTGCGTTATGATTGTCAGCATCCATGGGTACTAAGCATGTATAATGTATCAACATATAGTCACCGTCGTCTCTTACAGCGTAGGTCTGGCCGCCCCACTGGAGGGCCAAGACAAGACAGACGATACCGGGGACGAAGACGAGGGTTCCCGGCAGGTCGAGCTGTTTGAGCTTCTCCTGCAGCGGGAGATGCATGGTGTCGCGGTCGGCGGCGTGGAGAAACGGGATGATGACGGCCGAGGCTGCTGCGCCGATGGGGAGGTTGAGGTAGAAGCACCACCGCCATGTCACGTCTGATGTGAAGACGCCGCCCACGAGAGGCCCGATGATGGTCGCGATTCCGAATACGGCACCCATGAGGCCCTGGATCATAGGTCTCTTCTCGAGGGGGACGATGAAGACAATGGAAACCATCTGAAAGGGGGCTCTCAAGTCTCAGCATGCAGATATTTGGACAACTCAGGACAAGGGCAGAGGTTGGATGGATTTCATACAGCTCCAGTTGTGATGCCGGCAGCGCCGATCCCAGCAATTGCCCTGCCCACGATAAAGGCCGTCGAGCTGGGAGCGGCTCCACAGAGGGCAGAGGCAGCCTCGAAGATGAGGATGCTTGACAGGAGAACTGTCTTGACGGGAAAGAAGGAGTATATCTTGCCGTACAGCAGCTGACATGCGCAAAACGTCAGCAGGTACGCGCTGCCGTACCAGCCAACGTCTGACAGGGAGTTGAACTCGTCGGTGATTTGTGGTATAGCCTGTGGAAAAGGGGTCATTCTGCTGGTCAGCTTGTGGTCCCATCTATTGATGAGGGAGATTCTTGAGAAGGCAAAGTTCTGGACTGGGGATAGAGAGGGATATGCAAGGATGCGTACAGTCGAAACTATAGTCCGGTCTAGACTAGGTAGAAACACACTCATTATAGTCGCAGACAGTAATAATGTCATCTTGGTGGTCGAGGGCTTCTCTTTTGCAACGTTGACATTGGTACTGGCCTCTGGCGTGGCGACAGCACTCGTGCTTGTTCCGTCGGCCGTGGATGGCTCTGCGGAGGCTGAGCCATCTGGCATCTTCTCGGAGTGGTTCGAGTGTAACGAAGACATCGTGGACAATATGAAGTGTGAGGAACGCGAGGATCAGAACTTGTCGATCAAGGCAGGTGAGAAACACTCGACAAACAAGCAAGATGATGATATGTGCAGGTCTGCGCAGAGTTGCATGCACATCTGATAATTAGCCCGGGAGTAGAGCGACTTTATACATGAATGATTCTATAAGTCTCAGCCCACAGCGAGGAGGCAAACGTATTTACAAGGCCTTGACGGCTGTGGTCAACCTGGGAAGTTTTCTACTGGTCTATCCAGATTCCTTGAGATGAATCTATTGGCTCTAGGAGCAAGAATACAGGGCAAAGAGCCCACATTGTCTGGGCTGAACAAGGAAAATTTCTTCAATTGAACGGGCATTAGAAAAGTACGACACTAATAATGTACAAGCACAGAATCTGTTGCGACAGAGCGTGAGGATGTCATCCCCTCGGATTTTTCTAACACCCGATGGGCGGCATACCTTCGGGTATTAGACCTGACCGACGCCTCGGATATTGTCAGCTTGGACATTTCCAACATCCGAGCTGGCTGATCATTCTTTCTCCTCTCTACAAATGGCAATTCACTGGGTGTAAGGTTACCGAAAGAAAATAAAGAGAAAAGAAACTGCATTCAGGACACGAGCTTTATTCGTCCGCCACGGCATCATTATTACCCATCTCCATCATCTTGCCCATTCCGTCGATCCGCTCTGCTCTGCCCGCGATGCTCACGTCACAGTCATTGGGCGAGACGCAGACACAGATCATCACACCCGCATCATCGCCCGCATCAAATTCTAGTGGTGCCCCAAAGCGGACGCGGCTGCTTTCATGCAGGTCGTGCCAGCAGCGCAAGATCAAGTGCGACCGCAGATTCCCCTGTGCGGCGTGCGTCAAGTCGGGGGCTCAATGTGTGGCCCAGTCCGGGCCCAGGCCGCGGCGCCCTCGGTTTCCGGAGCGAGAATTGCTGAATAGGCTGCGTCGGTATGAGGAATTACTTCGACGGCACAAGATCGCCTTTGAGGGTCTCCATCCAGCTGTCAGCTCGCCTGGTGTGGTTGCCGGGACCGCATCGTCGACGGATGGTGAGAATGACAATGGGGATCTAAATATATCGAGCAAAGAGGCGGGTGACCATGGTTCTCAACAGCTTGGTCCTGGCCGCAGCAACTTTAGGCATGCTGTGATGCAAATCGTACTTATGATCCCTTTTCTTTGACGCCTTACATAGGTAAAATTTTGCTGACCCGTGCGCAGGGACAAGGCTTGGATGATGACCAAAATGAAAGCATCTCTACAGAGAAGATGAGGCTTAGTGGTGGACAGAGAAGCAAGCACAACAACCGTCTCGACAGAAAAAAGCCCGAGAACCCCATTCCTCCCGAGGTAGACGATGACGGCAACGACCATCTCCTCTTCGGTCCATGTCCGCCAGGTGGTGGCTCACCTGCTTTGCAAGCAGAGCAAGGACGAATGTTCAGAATATGGCAGGTTTATCTCGAGAACATCAGCCCGTTACTCAGAGTAACTCACTCGCCGACCCTACAAGCTCGCATCATCGATGTGGCAGCTAGCCAGGGCGGCAGCATCAGTCCTGCGTTTGAAGCTCTAATCTTTAGCATTTACTGCGTGGCCATCATGAGCCTCTCGGATGACATGTGTCGTTCCTTATTTGGATCCTCAAGGAGAGATGTGTTGGAAAGGTATCAGTCCGCCTGTCGGCACGCACTGAGAAGATGCAGATTTTGGCGGTGTGAGTGCCTCGACGCGCTGACTGCTTCTTACCTCTATCTAGTAAGCGAACCATACGAGACATGATGTTGATTCCAGATACATGACGAGTACATATACTGAGGAGGGAGTGCTAGATATCCATCCGACCGCAAAGTGATCCTCGGTCTCTGGCACCTGCCGTCGCTGGCGTCATTCGCACAGCACAACGTATGGGCCTGCATGATGAGTCTATCAATACTCGACATGATGCTCTCGAGGCTGAGATGCGTCGAAGGCTGTGGTGGTCCCTAGTCATGTTTGACCAGCGCGTCTGCGAAATGACAGAGTACGGGACGACATCGCTGATTCCTACCTGGGACTGTAGGAGGCCTGAGAATGCTAGTGATTTCGAGATGCGGTCAGATTCTATTGTCTCGTCAGCAGTTGATGAGAAGCCCACCGAGGCACTTTTCGTTGTCGTCCTCAGCGAGATGGCAGATTGTATTCGGCATTCCTCCTTTCATCTCGACTTCGTCAACCCAGCTTTGAAGGCTATGGCTCATCCGAGACGGGGAAATACTCTGTTGTCGCTAGAGAAGATCATTGAGGGACAGTACCTTGCACGCTGCGACCTCAGTCACCCGCTGCATTTCATGACAATTTGGACAGCACGCGGCTACATGGCCAGACAACGCCTGCTGGAACACTATTCAAGACACGCCGCCAACCCCTCGCAGCAGACAGAGACCCAGCGCCTGACAGCTCTCGCCCACGCGCTGAGGATGCTCGAGTGCGACACCAAGCTCAGGAATTCCCGCCTAACTCAGGGGTTCCTCTGGCGGGTGGACTTCTGCGTCCCCATCTTGGCCTATTTTCACATCCTGCACCACCTCAGAAGGCGGCCTGCGGTCGCCCAGGCTCAGGCTGGTGAGGCTTGGAAGGTTATGAGCGAGAACTGGGAGGCCCGAGCGGCTTTGCGTGCCATCATGCCCAAGCCAGAGGTCAAGGGGCCGTTCTCAACCTTCACCCGGCTTGTCCTTGAGGCCTGGGAGTGCTATGAGAATACACACGAGACTCTGGACGAGGTGTTGACGGCCCCGCTGATGGTGTCAGATATTCGAGACAGGTTGCAGAAGCAGAAGCATAATCCTCAGCCGAGTCAGAGACAAGAGGAAAATCCATCACCGTTAGCCACAGCAGAGACTTTCGCATCGATCGACAGCTCTGGTGGTGGTGTTGGCAACCCGTACCCTTCACAGTCTCAATGTCAAGGAGATAGCTCCGACCTGACAGGGAATAATGTGCTGATCGATGTCGACATGGACGACTTTTGGACGACAATGGATTGGAGCCTGATGCATGCACAAGGATGGTGAGACTGATCGTAATCCCGAGAGGGCAGGAGGACCGATCACGGGGGAACAAGTCACGGAGCGGGAAGAACAATGGGCAGGGGAATAATATGCGGAGCTGTTCAATTGCTCCTCTTCAGACTGTGTCAATCTTGACAGAATAATATACGAGCAATAAGGTCGACGAATGTCCAGGAGGAAAGCCAAAAGGAGAGTATTATTTTCAATTGCCTGATACTTGTACTTGGCCAACATGAAAATTGGGCAAGGGGGATGACTTTCTCCGGAGAAGCTAGAGAGACGTAGAACAAACGAGAGTATGACTGGACCAATTCAGTGAATTCTCCGGTCCCGTGCAAGAACACGCATGTGACAAATAATGGATGTATGTTCGGGACCTTTTTCTCGAGGGTCTTCAGCAGCAGTGCATAGTTCTGTAGTAGTGTGTAGTAGCAGCGAATGTTTTGGTGGTGGGCTGAGGCTACCCCAGGTTCCCCTAGGGGTGCATTTAGGGCGTCGTAGGGCCAAGCTAGGGGGGTGTTGGTGGGCGGTGGGGGCCACTGACAAGCGTCACAGTACTGCTAATGCTAACAAGAAGTCCATGTCTGTCAGCGGTAGATCAGCTAACAGCCACTGTAACGCCCAGTTCCTTTAGTAGGGTTTAGTCGCCAACGTCTCTTCCCTCCCCCCACGTCGCGTTCCCATTGATGGAACATTTCTCCTGTTTGCCCAATCCCAAATCCCAAGACCAGCACTACAACGAGGAGGAGGGCCAATCCAACGATCCTTCAAGCTCTGGATGATTCGATCCTGGCCCATCTCCGGTGTGTCGGTTATACACCAGTGCCCTAATGATCATGGGGAAGCCGATGGCATACACACAACAACATCCTTCAGCGTGACATCGTGCGTCTTGAACCAGTCTGTTGGGATCCCAGGGGGGGCGGGAGGGGGGACCTGCGCGCGCAAGCAGAGGAGAGACGGACGACACCACGTTCGCCTTGCATAGCTTTGCCCCCTTTCGTCTTGTTCAGCCTCTCTCGACTATCGAGCCAGTCAAGTTACCAGATCCCCCCTCGGAGCCGAGGTGCGGTGGGTGTTGGAACGCCAGGATGGGACAGACATGATGTGGTCACGAGCTGGTCCCTACGCACTGTTTGGGCTTTCTTCGCGACGGCATGCAAGCGTTCATGGCTAGGCACTAGGCCGGATGGATGAGTGCGTTCACTCACCGCAGCGGGCCCCCCCCTCCCTGTTGTATACGACAGGATACGACGGGTACGGGGAAACCAGCTCGGTGCAGACTCCGGGCTACCCATCCACGATCAATGCGAGAAGATTGTGCATACCTTGCTCCTACCACGGTGTCTCTGTAGCAACACACAAACACATACACACGGGAGATGGAGGCCAGTACAGATGGCAGCAGGCATGAGCTGTCTTCTGCTGTTTCGACGGCCCGAAAGATTGCTGTCGTGTTGGGCCACCTTACGCTGGAGGCAAGGTTTCCGCCTAAAGAAAGGCAAAAAAAGCGAGATTCAGATCAAATCCTTTTACAACGACTCTTCAGGGTCCCCACTTCCTTCGCCATGCGCCAGTGTGACCCACTGACACCATCCATTTAGCGGCTGGGACTACAGTACAAGGCTGACATGGACGACGTCGACTATTCGACCGGGATCTGGACCGGCGAGGCTTACGATACACGCCTCCCATCCACGGCGTCTAGTGGTCACGACGATGCTGCACGGATGGGAGCCGCACCCGGCGGCTTGTATACATGCAGGTCCTGCGACGTACAGTAGTGCTGTGGGAAATGTTGTTGCGTTTGTGCCGGTTTACCGGGCCTGCAGCATGCTTCATGAGATGCATCCTGCCGGGCTACATGGCCCGTCGCCGGTCTTGCTCTCTATCTCGGTCTAGTACGGGTTCGCGAACAATTCTTGTGGCAGACGACAGTAGACTTAGTTCCATCAGCTGCACGCCTGGGACCACACAGCCCATACAGACCTCGAAGGGACGCCACGATCCGTCCATCCAGCCCATCGTCCTCGCGTCTGTCATGTGTCACTGGAACACACCTGCATCAATTTGCCTGGCCCCGGTCGAGATGTAAGTAGACATTACGGTCCATGTCTTTCAAGTTTTTTCCCATTCTTCTACAATAAGGGTGGGGAGACTAGATCAACGTCTTACTGCTTGTTGCCCCATGGGGCCGAGAGACTAACCCATCTGGCAGCAAGCCGATACAGACAAGGAGCCGGCGTGCTGCATATTGTTCATCAACCTCGCGTTGCGGCTTCTTGTCATTGGTGGAATTATACCCCTGGCAGTTTCTCCGCAATCGCCGCCTCCAGCCCGCGCCCAGCCCCGTGGGAAGAGATGACCGGGGAAACCAACCCTCTGTTTCTATTGGATCTCCTCCGGGCTAAGCATGGGAATCTAATGGAAATCTCGCCTGTTCTCTCCACGGGGTAAGTTGGTGAATCCAGAGACAAGAGCGGGGGAGGGGAGGAGGGGGGGGAACTGGGGAAGAAGAGAAAAGAATCTGGGGTTTGTCGTATTTCCAGACCTCTCGAGGCGACCCCAATCTGGCATGGCCTGCATGCCGCATCCTGGCACCCCTCGTGCGAGGCCACCATCGTGAATGGTCGCCGCCGCACCAGAAAATTGGGGACCATGTCGGCCTGGATTCACCTTTAGGAGGTGAGCGAGCGAGTCCATGCATGTGCTGACAGGGATTAGTCGAAATAGCTGACAGGACCTCGCCAAAAAAGCTATCTATGTGTTATCCGTCCGCCTGACCGCGTCTGAGGAGAGGGGACGACTGCTACTCGTTCCCCTGCGGGTTGACTTCCTTCTAGATAAAAGGCCCAGCCAGCCTGTTCACACCGATCTCTTCTTGTCTCCCCCTTTTTTCCTCTTCGTCTTTCTCCTTCTCGTCTACTACACTTGTCAGGCCTAAGGAAACTCCTTCTCCTATTCCTGAGTCGTTTCCCTCGCTTGGGTTATAACCTGGAAACCTGAGTGTCCTTTCCCCTCACTCGCCCAGCACGCAGGTCGGCTCACCGCCTGCCAACCACTGTCAAGATGGTGTCCTCAAAGCGGGCGTACAACTGGTAAGTGTTCCAATGCAACAGAACACCCGGTCTCAGCGTCCCCTCCCTGATCATTGTAACGACGTTGCTAAGGGTCCTTGTTGTTAAGGTACATCTCCATCGTTGCGGCGATGTGTATGGTGCTCTACGGCTACGATGCGTCGACCTATAACTCGGTTCAGGGCTCGGACAACTGGCTGGCATGGTTCGGCCTGACAAGCGTATGTCGTTCCCTCTTGAACGTCTCTTCCAGACAGTCCAGACGTTGGCACGCACCATTGCCACAGGCTAACACTCTTTCTTCTCCCATCTGCAGGACAGCGTATATCTTCTCGGACTCATCAACACCATCTACTCCATTGGTGCCATCGTCTCTGGTTGGTTCGTTGGCGGCCCCGTCGTAAGTGTCTCCCTCGTATTACGCACGCGCGATGTGATATCTTGAACAATAGCAAACATGCGACAGCAGCTAACCACCTACGCTACCATAACAGGCTGATTTCGCTGGACGTCGCGTGGGCATGGGTCTTGGATGTTTCTTTACCATCTTTGCCACCATGATGCAGACCTTTGCACCCAAGGGCAACCTCGCCTGCTTCATGGCCGGTCGCTTCTTTGTCGGTTTCGGACAGGGCATGGCTCTGAGTAAGTACACATAATACTAATCCCAGAATTGGTCCTCCTCCTCCTCCTCCTCCTGCTGCTGCTGCTGCTGCATTCAAGCATATGCTGACCAAGCCCCTCCTTCTACGTATAGCTGCTGGCCCGGTCTACATTGGCGAGATGGCGCCGCCCGAGATCCGTGGATTCATCATGGCTTTCTGGCAGACCTTCTACTCTGTCGGAGCCTTCATTGCCTACTGGATCAACTACGCCTGCAGCCTGCACAAGAAGAACCTGGGAGAGTGGGACTGGAAGATGGTCGTCATCTTCCAGGTCCTCGTGCCCTTCATCATCATCGTCTTGCTGCCCTTCATGCCAGAGACCCCTCGGTGGTACATCCAGAAGAAGGGCAACCTCGAGGGCGCGCGCGCCTCGCTCTTGCGCATTCGTGAGACCGAGGCCGAGGTCGACGAGGAGCTCACTGTCATCCGCGAGGCCCTCGAATACGAGAAGGAGGCCATCAGCTCCAGCTACTCGGCGCTGTTCAAGGACCCCTCGGTCCGCAGGCGGCTCTACCTGGCCTTCGTCCTCAACATTGGCCAGCAGCTCACCGGCCAGGGCTCGCTGAACTCGTTCTCGACCGAGATCTACAAGAAGGTCTGGACATCGACCACCACCATCAACCTGATCAACGCCCTCAACGCCACCTTCGGCATCATCTTCACCCTGAACGCCACCTGGACTGTCGACCGCTTCGGCCGACGCTGGATGTTCATCGTGGGCGCCCTGGGCATGGCCACCTGCATGCTGATCGTCGCCGCCGTCGGCCTCGGCACCCCCGGAACCACGCAAAAGTCCCAGCCCGTGGGCATCTCCATCGTATTCCTCCTCTTCCTCTTCATCTTCTTCTACAAGCCCACGTGGGGCGCCACCACCTGGATCTGGACCTCCGAGGTCTTCAGCATGAACGTGCGTGCGCAGGCCGTGGGCATGTGCTCCCAGACGCAGAACGTCGCCCAGGCCATCTTCAACCAGTTCTTCCCGCTCTTCCTCAAGAACACGGGCTTCAAGTGCTTCTTCTTCTTCATGGCCGTCAACATCCTCCTCGCCGTCTTTGTCTACTTCCTCATCCCGGAGACCAAGCAGGTGCCCCTCGAGGAGATCGATGTGCTCTTTGGCGGTGCCAACCACGTCGACAAGGGCGCCCAGATGCTGGGTATCCCCGAGGCCCAGAGCGGTGCGCACCACGTCGCCGAGAAGGACGGCCGTGTCCACGTCAGGGAGGAGGAGAACATTACTCCTGCGGCATAAGGATGGATGCGTTGTGCATATGACCTATCATGTAATATCCGTTCAGCCTTGGCTCTGTTCTGAACATTTACTTTCTTCTCGTCACTAGCTTCTTCTCAACTCTGAGGCTGGGTGTCTCTAAAGAGAGATTGCGACTAGATTCATGGAGTTCACACGAGAAAGGACTGTTTCGAGGGGCCTGTCGAGATTCAGGCGACGGACGGCTAGAGGCCGAGTCTGTTTTGAGGGTTCCGCCTGATTACCTTTATCCGCCACCTTTTTTGATATCCAATGTTATCCACGTTCGATGATTATTGAAACTGTCTGTTGAATATTGCATCTCAGCTTCGATGTGCTCTTTTCGTGCTCATATTCATCCCATGGGTACGATAGCTGTTGATCAGTAGATATCTATCTGCTGCAGAAGACATGCTAGCGTCTAACCAACAGTGGGATATGTAGCCCAAATTTATGCATCCCGGACCCCTTTCTCTCCCCTTCCTCAACATCGTCTCGACTCTACTCTCACGAATCAATACAGCACATGTCGAGACAAGTTGTCAACCCTGCCCTACTCAGCTAGAACTACATACCCCGAAACTCGGCTGACACCCAGCAACAGCCGAACAGTACAAGCTCGAATTCCCACAATACCCATACTGCGAACAGCACTGCCCGCCCGACCACCCCAGACAAGACTTGCCGTTCCCGCACGTGCCGTCGGTGGTTGCCGTCTGCCCCGGCGGTATCGAGGCAGCGGGGCTCGTTGTGCTGGAGCTGGTCGAAGTGATGGTGGTGGTCGCCGTCGCCGTCGTCGCCGTCGTCGTCGACAAAGTCGTAGAGGTGGTCGTGTTGGACGACCCGCAGAGGCCAAAGGCCGGGTTGCACCCTGTCCCGCACCACGCAGCCCCGTCGCCGCAGTACCAGTACTCGGAGCAGCACTGCCCGCCGCCGAAGCCGGCGCAGGTGGTCGAGTTGCCGCACGTGCCGTTGGTGGAGACGGTCAGCGTGCCGGAGGGGGGTGGGCGACGTGCTGGTCGTGCTGCTGGGGGATGTCGAGCTTGTGGTGGTGGTCGTCGTGGAGGCGCCCGCGCAGGCCCCGTAGGCGGGCTGGCACCCGTCTATGGGGGAGCAGTAGTCGTCGCCTGTGCCGCAGTAGCCGAACTGGGAGCAGCATTGGTTGTTGGTGCAGCTGGCGCCGTTGGCGGAGGGGCCGCAGTCTGGGGAGGACTGTCGCTTTCCGAGGGGGCTGTTCTGGGGTTCGAGACGGTGAGGATCTTTGGGTAGATTGGTGGGGTGCCTGGGGACTTCTTGAAGCTGGAATAAGGCATCTGACTGTCCTGGAGAGGGTCGAGGCGTGTGGGTTTGGATGGGTACATGTGCCTGCTCATGATGCTCAACAGTTGTAAAACAGTAGGCACTTCCAAGATACCACACAATTGCAGCATTTAGGAAACAGGCCGACCACCGCATTGTTGCTGTAAGTTGGATGATATAATGAGCAGATAATCTATCTAGTTTGTATTAGGCCGACAACACACGCACATATTGATGGCATACACGAAGACTTGACAGATGAGAAATGCTTTCTCCTTATATTCACCTTGTCGTCGTGTTCTAGCCATTTGGATGAATTTGGTCATCTTGCTGGCACATTACATTTTCCCTTCCCAAAGTAGCAAGTCACCTATAAAATGGACGGTAGTCTTGGACCGTTGTGTAAGCATGCTAGTCTTGATATGATGAGGTCCGTGTCTGTATATGTGGACCGTCGTCTAGAGGCAAACACCCAAGTGGCTGGATATGGCAGAATCCCCTTTATTTTATTTGGTACCGAAAAGTTTGTTGCATCCGTTGATCCGGAGTGAACCGACTGAGAGACCCAGGTTCATGGTTATATCATGCATACTGATATTAATATGTCCCATCCGAATGGCCTCTGTTATGCTGATCGCACAGGTCTTGTGTATTTGAGGTAGGAGTTTTGTTTGGGTCTTGATATCAGGCAAAATTTGTGGCACACACGAGCAATATATTGGGTCACCAGTGTTGATTAACTTGTTCATAAATGGCGTCTAGATTTGTCTTGTTTTGTGGCTTTAGTATGTGTGTAAGAACCCTTAACTAGCTCTTTGGGGGAGGGGACTGTAATTAAGTGATCCGTCACTATATGACCTTCAAGAGAGTGTTGGACACGTAAAATTTCTATCAACTCGCCAATGATTACGAGGTGCATCTAGGCTTCCAGGCTTCCAGACTTGGATCGAAGCCACGCGCCCTATTGAGTACTTTTGACAGGACAGCGTGCTTAACCAATATAGGCTGCTGTCCCTTTTGCCCATGTCCTAGGGTAACAGTTGCTTTGTCCGTCGATAGAGACGTAGCAGCAACAGCAGCTGAACAAGAAGTCCTCCAAGCTCAGATGGACCACCAGCAAGGTCTCGGCCCTGAGTGAAGAGAACGACACATAATTACGTCCACCTCGCAGAATATTACATAACGCACTGACAGCCTTGATAGTATCCCATATTTGGTGCCCAGTGATAAAATGTACTCGTAAATCGTACATTTTCTCATTGGCGTTCACGGGCGGCTCTCCGGATCGGAAGCAAACAAGTCGAGAAGTTGACCAAGCGACCTGGGCCTGGTCTTCACAGCGCCGTCTTCGCACGCACGCTGATCATCAACCTCTCCTACGCACATACACAGAGCTCTCTCTCTGACATATCGCATTCTGCTTTGTCTGCGGTGTGCTAACAGCCCCGGATTGTCGTGTGCGCCGTGCTGTGCTGTTTCTCAGCGGCGAAGGACGAGCTGGATCAGCCTGCACTCGGTGCAGCTCGCCATGGGCCTCTCGTCGTGGGTACTGGGGTGGAGCTGTTTCGGTGGTCGTGCCGGGACACGAGCCTGATTGGGGACGGTGTGCATAGCGAGCTACACGGCGCGATTCAGTAGCTGGGCGCTAGATGATACCATCGGGAGGGGGCTTAGTGATGGAGAGACTGAGGCTGGAGAGCTTTGGATCAACGAGAAGACTGCTGTGCCAGCGGTCGATGCAAATGCAAGCTCTCACAACGGTCAGCATTGTATTGTCAACAATCTCAAGTCCAAAATTCCGTCAAAGTGCAATTTTTGTGAGTACTGCAGCTTACAAAGTGCCACGGGTAACGACGACAGTTTGCGATAATTTCACGGACATAAATAAAGTGCCTTGAGAGGGTAGGTCTAGCCCGATTACTGGCTCTTTTCCTTGTCAGGCCCAGAAGAGTCATACAGTGAAAATAATGATTCGAATGGAAGTGCTGTGGACCAACTCTCCCCCTCCAGAGAAGACAGACGAGAGGAATCCTTCAGATGGATCACCCACGGAGAGACACCACACCACGAGGCTCGATTCCACAAGCATCCCGTCATGGCACAGCCATCACAACTGCCAGCAGCATCATAGCCCGAGGCTAAGACCAAAGAAAGGTGGAGGCGGAAAAGATAAAAGAGGCGAAAGGGCAATGAAGCGAGAGAGATCCGCGTTCGGATCCTGCCGACACTTATCCGCTAGAATACAACTCCGGGGTACACTTTCACGTCCGTGATAATTCCGTTTCAGGGCATTCGATGGCTTTTGGAGAAATGAAATTCGAACTAGCATCCCGACCTCCTTTTTTTTTTTTGCCATTCCTTTACTCAACGGCAACGTAAGGCCAGGGCTCTTTTCACCCGCCTGTTCGTTTGCTTGTCGGGCATAATTCCACAAATGTTACGAGAGGAGGAAGCCGGGCAAGGTGGCCTCGTGGAGAAGAATGGATCCGGTGTGCTGCAGTCCGGCCGTGAGGAAAAGGAGCTGGTGCCGACGTCGGACGAATCTGGCCTGGGGACATCGACCGAAGACGACGAGAACAACAACGACAATGATGCGCTGAGCCAGAGGTCGCAGCCTGTGCTGATCATATCAAGAGCAAAGGCCATTGCTCTGGTTGCCACCGTCACAGGTGCCAGCTTTCTCAATGCAAGTTGACGTCTCCATTTCTTTCTGTCTTCTCCTCTTCTCACCGCCCTCCGAGCATTTTCATTCAACTACCCAATCGAAAACACCCATCTAACATATACCTCGATAGACCCTCTCCATCCAAGCAGTCGTGATCATCCTCCCCACCATAGGAAGAGATCTCTCCATCCCCGACTCTCGCCAGCAGTGGATTGTGTCCGCCTACTCACTTGCCTTCGGCTGCTTCCTCCTCCTCTGGGGCCGCATCGCCGACGTCTACGGCAAGCGCACCATCTTCGCCCTCGGCTCGGCCTGGGTCGCCGTCACCACCGCCGTCAACCCCGTCATCCCCAACGAGATCGCCTTTGACCTCTTCCGCGGCCTCCAGGGCCTCGGGGCTGCCGCCAACGTCCCCACGGCCATCGGCATCCTGGGCACGACGTTCCCGCCCGGCAAGGCAAAGAACTATGCCTTTTCGACGTATGCTGCCGGTGCGCCCATGGGGTCCATCTGCGGGAACCTGCTGGGCGGTCTGATTGCGTCGTACGCGCACTGGACGTGGGTGTTCTGGGCGCTGGCTATGCTCGCCGTGGCTGTTACCGTCGCTGGTTATTTTCTCATCCCGCCGCCGGCCATCACACCGCACGCGCGGGGCGTCACGGCCAAGGCCACCGTCGACTGGATCGGCGCTCTCCTCATCACGGCAGGGCTGATGATCCTGTTGTTTGCGCTCACAGAGGGCAACGTGGTGGGCTGGTCGACGCCCTGGGTGCCCGTGCTGATCGTCGTGTCTCTCATCCTCGTCGTCGTATTTGTCCTGTGGCAGAGATATCTCGAGAAAAGGGGCACCCAGACACCCCTCATGAAGGTGTCCGTCTTCAAAAACACCCGCTTCAGCGCCGCCATGCTCATCATGGGCCTGTTCTTCGCCTGCTTCAACGGCTACCTCATCTTCGCCACGTACTACTTCCAGGACTACCAGGGCCTCAGCCCCATCCAGACCACCCTGCGCTTCATCCCCACAGGCGTGGTCGGCGTGCTCACGGCCGGCATCACGGGCAAGCTCATCGCCGTCCTCCCGACCCAGGCCCTCCTCCTCTTCGGCAACCTCTGCTGCTCCCTCTCGTGCCTCCTCTTCGCCGTGCCCATCCCCGCCGCCACCACGTCCTACTTCGCCTACGGCCTCCCCGCCATGGTCCTCGCCGTCCTCGGCGCCGACACCGCCTGGCCGTGTCTGACCCTCTTCACCTCGCACTCCCTCCCGCAGGCCGACCAGGCCATGGGCGGCGCCCTCGTCAACGCCGTGGGCCAGTTTGGTCGCGCCATCGGCCTCGCCGTCGCCACGGCTGTGCAGACTGCCGTCATCGCGCACGACAGACACACTTCTGTGGCGCACTCGGGGGCCCTGGAGGCCTGGGACCGCCCTACCCTGAAAGGTCTGCAGGCCGCGCAGTATCTGAACTTTGCGTTTGGGGCGACTAGCTTTTGTGTGATTGCTGTGGCGTTCAGGGGTACTGGAACCATTGGTAGGGCTGGGGTGAGGGCCAAGGATAGTGGGAGGGGGGAATGTGGCCGGGCCTGGGAGGACGGGAAGGGAGGAGGGGGTTATGGACGAGGAGGGGTCGGGGCGGTAGTGAATGAAGTCATGTTGTGGTGATTTCGTCTTTAGATTTCCTCTGAAATGGAAAGTCCATTAGGACGCTTTGCTGAAGTACAATATGGAGGTCATCTCGGATGATCAGTCCACACACCCCGTCCTGATGCTTCCAGAGAAGTCTCTAGTATGAGTTGAAGTCCTAGAGTTGTGTAAAGCTCGTTCAGAGGGATTAGAAGCGTAGGCGATTACCACTACTTCTAAGGTGATCATAGTAATGGACAACGGAGCCTGCGTTCCTTCAGGGTCGGAGGGATTTCTCCCAACCTCACAGTCCTCTTCCAAGATGCCCTCTCCTCCAGTAATATCAAATTCGCGCATGTTTTACCCTGCAGTACAGACAGAGAGCGCATCAACAACGTCTAGAGCCTTAGTGATGTTAGAGGCAGCTCGACTGCATATGGTACCAACGATGGTAACGCACAATGGCACAACTGAATGTATGGGAGTGTTGAGTACCAGAGGTCCGGTGTAGGGGTGGAATCTTCCTGTCGCCTGCAACTTGAAGCACCCACTGCCAAAATGTCTCAGCATTGAGAACGTTTCTGAGTATCAGGAGGGCTATAATTAGGAGCTCCGGATGCCAAACTTTATGAGAATCCCCTCTGGCACAAAACTTTGTGGGCCATGCTTGAGGCTCCTTCCCATAAGGTTGTCAGTGAAATTCCGTGTCAAAACGTCTTTGTTCCAAACACCCCATTTCTCTTTCACGTCTCTCTTCCACGCCCTTGTCTGAAAGCAAGGAAGCAAGCAGATTCGCGGGGCAAGGTACAAGCTTCTCGTCTTCAGGGCTTGTACGGCTCAACGTCAAAGGGAACGCTGCAGGCTTGTTCTCCAAAGGTTTGTCTCGTTCAAAACCTGTGGTCAGTCTCAGTAAAGGACAAAACAACAAATCTTCAGACCTGCTTTCAAGCCTCTGACTGGAAAGTTTTCGTACAGTATCCTGAGCATCGATTAGCATATATGGGCAGAAGGAAGAGGAGATAAAGACAAGAGATGGCACAGGAAAGCGTGAAAGAACCATAGTATATGTCCCTAGTCACTGTAGCACACCAGGCATCTTTCATCAGAAGCAAAGCTGTTGAGTTGTAAAGATTTGGTTTGATATCAATGAGACATACCACTGCCTTCTAATCGTAATAATTGCCTTTTGTAGGATGCAAATAACCTCTTGACTTGACGGTTCATCAATCGTAACGTCGTCGACTCCGAAATGTAATAATCGTACAATAATGTCGTAATAGCTGTACACGCAAGGACAGTAGTATGTGGCCCGGCCCGATTGGCCCTCGGCCTCCTTGCTCTTTTTTTTTTTTGTTTTTTGCTTTGTAAGTCGTCCGTCCACCGTCCACCGTCCACCACCAACTCCCCCGTACCGCGCCCCTCCCATGGGTGGCCCGACTACTTCCTGTACGGCCCGGCGTCGGGCTCGTTAGCTTCTAGGTAAGCATCGAGCTCACCCATGTACAGGGCGCGGTACACCCTCATCTCGTCCTCGTCGACCTCGAACATGTCCTCGATCTCGACCCACACCGCCTCGTCGAAGAACTTGCCGATCATGATGCGCAAGTCCTCCTCGTTGAAGAGGCTGGTGTAGGCCCGATCGGCGGGCAGCCACTCGCGGAAGCCCTCCTCTCCGCGAGTGAGCTGGTGGTTCGAAACCTCCCGCACCCACAGGGAATCCTGGTCCGCCAGGAGCCGCCACAGCTTGGCCATGGTGCTCGCCTTGGACATGTGGTCCCGGAGGTAGAGGAAGTAGTCGGAGCTGTAGAGCGTCCTCCGACCGGCGAGCTTGTTGTCCTTAAGCTCCTGGGCTTTCTTCTCCTCAGCCTCCTTCATGTCTTGGAGGGCCTCCTTGGAGAAGTTGCCCAGCCTCCCACGGGGCTTCCTGATCATGGCCCGCGTGGAAGGGCCGGTGAGGATCACGGGCTTGTCGGCGTCCGAGTCCTCCTCTGCTTCCTCTACCCCCCCTGTGGGCACGTAGGTCTGCTGGCTTCCAGCGGCGGCCAGCAGCTCCAGCGCCCCCCTGGCCTGTGCCACCGCCACAGGCTCGGCAGGGGGCTTCCAGCCGACTGCCCGACATTGTTCGAGGTCTCCACCACCACCACAGGTGGAGGAGGGGGCCGCTGTGACCTGCGGCCCCGCCCCCGGAGATCTGGCACGAGGGGCCTTGGGTGTGAGGATCTTGCGCTCCGCCGGCTCGCGCTTCCTCTCGTCCCTTTCCGCCCAGTGGTTGGTGCTGTAGGCTGCGTCGACGTGCTCCTTCAGCCTCTGCGCGGTCTCGCGCCCAACCGACCGGACGGAAAAGGTATCGAGGTCGATATCCTGGGGTGGGGAAGATAGGTCAGTCAACGTGCCCAAGGGTTCTCGAGGTCTCTCATTTTCGGTATGAGCAGGGCTGGGAATTCTTACCTCCGTAGTCCCAAGGCCCTGCTTGATGATCTCCGCGGCGCGGTTGCGATACACGCCGACTTCGATGCCCCGAAGATCCTGGTCCAGGAGCCGCACCTCGTCATCGCTGAGGCCGTGGCTCCCTGGCTCATTGCCTCGGGGCGCCGGCGTGCTCGCCCCCGCGCCGGCAGTGCTGGGTCCGGCACTGCTTCCTGTGGTGGTGGTGGTGGTGGTGGTGGTGGTGGTGGTCTGAGCACCACTCTCCGTGGCCAAGGCCTTGGCCGCCTGCGCCGCGAGCCGAGCCGCAGCCATCCGGTTCTTAACTTGCTGGTAACCGGCGCTGGGCCCGACGACTGGTGCGGGCAGGGGGGCCAAGTTCAAGCCCGCGGTGTCGAACTTGAACCCGGAGAAGTTGACTCCACCGCTGTGACTTGCGGTGGTGGTGGTGGTGGTGGTGGTGGTGGTGGTGCTCAGACCGGTGGCCTCGCTCGTTGGAGGCGCCGGGACAGAGGAGGAAGCGACGGAGCTTGGGCCAGGCTCGCCGCCGCCGATACTGGCGGGGCCTGGCGTCGGTTCGACATGCATCATCATGTCGACGTCGTCGTCTTCCTCCTCCTCCGTCGTGGTGGTGGCAGTGGTGACCAGGGCCCCGAGTTGACCCTGGCCCACGCCCTCGATGCCCCTACCATAGCTACCAGCAGGGTCTTCAGCTGGCATGGCCGACTCGACATGCTCCATCTCGACGTCCTCGGTCGGGGACGCCTGTGGGCCGTAGGTCATGTTGCCCTCCCCCCTTGTCGTCGCGGGAAGGGCAGACCTCCTTGTCATCATCGCCGACCTGGTCTTCCATGTCGACGTCCTCGTCTCCGATGGCGAGGGACCCGAAGGCCTCCTCGAGGGAATCCATCATATCGCCCCTGTCCCCCTGGCCGCTGGGTGGGGAGTTCTCAATCTGAACTCCCCCCATCGCCATGTCCTCATCGTGAGGACCTTGTTGACGCCAGCCTTGCTGGACGGACACAGGGGCAGGGGCGACCGAGACCTCCGGCTGGATCTCTTCGGCGACGTGGCCCATGGGCTCGTCGTCATCGCCGAAGAGATCGTCCCCGGGCTCTTGGAGTCGGTCGACATGGGCTATCTCGGTGCCCTCGTGGCCGCTGTACTGGGCCATGGTATCCTCCTCCTGTTCCAGATCTTGGTCAGTAACCTGCTTCGCACAGTCGTCCCCAACATTGAGAATGATACTAGCTGGATCATTCTGCCCCAGGGGAACACTCACCTCCAAAACGTTTGGCTCCTGGTTGGATACCATCTCTTTCAGGGCCACACCCTCGAACATGACGTCCTCAAAGACGTCCTCATCGTCCGAACTAGCCGACATTGGGCACGGCTCCTGATCTCTGATGGGAGAGACATCCGCGATGCCCTCCTCATCATTGACCCCGGATGGTCCGCCCTCCTCCTCGGGAGGGCTCGGCTTGGACTCATCCGACCTCGAGAACGACTGCTTCTCCTTGATCGGAGTAGCATTGTAGATGTCGTCCTCGAAGTGGAGCGCACCCGCCGTCTCTGGCTGTGCCTCCTCCTCCGCCGCCTTCCCCTCCTGCTGCTGCGTCGTCTGCTCGGGGCTCCTCTGGCCCTCTGGCGTGCTTGGGGGGGAAGGGGGGAGCTCGATGTCGGCCGGGTGAACGGGGCTCTGCTGGGAACGCTGGGCGGAGGAGCTTCCAGCAGCCTGAGCGTGCGAAATCGACACGTCCACAGTGGGTGCCACACCTGTGGCCTGGGGGTCCTCATGAGGACCATCGTCGCCGGACCCAGCGTGGGCCGCGGCGACAGGCAGGTCCCCATGGTCTGCCGAGGACGGGGCAGACTGACCCTGGATCTCGACATCCAGGGTGGTCTCTTCCTGAGCCGGCTGCTTGCTCGAGGAGGAAGGGCTCGGCGGCTCCTGCTCCTGGGTACCGCTCGCGAGAGCCTCCCCAGTCAACGCGCTCGCCACGTCGCCCTCCTCATCCTCTCGCTCGCGACGACCGGTCTCGTCCGAGACCACCTTTCCGTCTCGACCCCCCACTGCGACTGCCCTCAGGCTGCTGTCATCCTCCTCCTGAGGCTGACCCTGGACGGGAGCGGCGGCCTTGTCGTTGTCACCCTCCGCCGAGCTGGAGGTTGACAGGACAAGCTTGTCGTGCTTGTCCTGCAGCGCCTCCAGCTCGGTCTTGGTCCGGAGGGTGGCGCGCTTCGTCCGGTCCATGTCGCGCCTCAGGTTCTTGTACATGTCCCAGCGCTCCTTGGACTTGAGCTGGGTCTCCTTGAGCTTCGTCTTGAGGTCCTTGACCTCGCCCTGGAGGCCCTCGTGCTGCTGGTAGAGGTCCTGGCCCTCCTTGTGGAGATACTGGGCGTACTCGGCCATCTCCATGTACTGCTTGGTGGCGCGGTCCTTCCACTCCTGCAGCTCCTTGAGCTCGGCCTTGGTCTTCTCGAGCTCCTCTCCGGGCTCGGTCCGACCGGCGTCCTCGCTCTTGGCCTTGTCCAGCTTGCCCTTCATGCTGCGCAGGGCGGCCTTGGCCTTCTGCAGCTGCTTCTTGGTCGTCTCCTGCTCGGCTTGCAGGGCCATGTTGATGTTGGCGACCTCGTCGCGCTGCGCCACGGCGTTGTCGAGCTCCTGGGCGATCTGATCACGGTGCGAGATGACACTCTGCATCTGCCGGTTCTGCAGTGCCATCTCCTCGCGCTGGTCGACGGCCTCTCGCAGCTTCATGGCCGTCTCGTCTCGCTGGGCAAGGTACTTGTCCCGCTGCTCGGTGGTCTCCTTCAGGCGCTGGTCCTGGCGAGTCTCGACCCTCTCGTGCTCGGAGGCCTGCTTCTGGCGCTGCTTGATCTCCTCGTGCAGCTGGTTGGTGACGGAGGCCAACTGTTGGTCGTGCGTCTTGCGCAGCTCGTCGACGAGGGCGCTCCGCTCGTCCTTGGCGATGGTCTCGAGCCTCTCCAGGCGCTCTCGCAAGATGTTGGTGTTGTGCTTCGCGTCGGCAATGTCAATGGCATGTCGGTTCGAGATGTTGACGATGCGGTTGGAGAGGTCCTCGATCAGGCGGTCCTTGTCGCGCAGCTGACGCGTGATGCCGCTCAGCTCCTCGGCGACCTTGTACTTGCAGATGCTCTCGAGCTGGGACAATGTCTTGTCAGTACTCGTGTCCCACTTTGTCAGACACTGGGATGTACTTACCGATGACTGCAGCAACTCGAAGGCGCTCTTGTTATCGCCATCTGACTGATTGGCCTTCTGCGTCTTCTCGTGCTTGCCATCGTTGCCCTCGGCGGGGGTGGTAGAGACCTGACCGAAGTAGGAGGCCAAGTCGGGGTAGCTGATGCAGACGCCAGCGGCGAAAGCCATCGTGAAGAAGATGCCCAAAAGGAAAGAGGCAAGGAACTCCATTGTGAAAGACTGCTGGTGACGACGCGGAAAGGAAAGGAGAAAGTATTGATCGAAGAAAGGAAGACGAGTGGGTGACCTGATGGTGCCTTGACTCGTTTCGATCGTTGTTGATGGCAACGACGAGAAAGAAGGGGGTAAAAAGAGAGAGAAAAATCGAGAACGAGAGGAGAGATGTTATGGCGAGAGTGGATGGAAAATAGAAGACGAGTGGGTGACCTGATGGTGCCTTGACTCGCTTCGGTCGTTATTGATGGCAACGACGAGAACGAATGGGGGAAAGGAGAGGAAAGATGTGATGAGCAGAAGGGAGAGAAGATGGCAGGCGTCTTGACTTCCTGTTTCGAGAACGAGTGGGTGACTGAACGTGCCTTGACTCGTCTCTACACGAGGTTGCTAGATGGACGCGTTGGTGTTTGTTGTGAAGGAAGGGCGATTTGAAATGATCAAGTAAGTCAAACAGAGAGAAGACGAGTCTGATGTCGCGTTGAAGAAAACAAATCTCGAGAACGGTCTTGAAAAGAATTGCGTTTGTGCTGGATGGTAACAAAGGCAGAAAGGACTGATCTCGTTGTTGGAAGGAAAGGAAAAGAAAAGGAATCGCGAGTTGGGTTGCAGCCTCAAGTGCAGCAGAAAGATATAGCAGCAGGTGGAAGCGCTGGCCCCACTCTATTGTGTCGATTGATCGAATGCATTGTTTTTTTTTTTCTGGCTGCCACCTGCCAGCAGGTGAATGGCAGTGGGCAGTGACTCACTGGCAGCAGTGACAAGCAGCTTCCAGCAGCAGCCTCGCGATAGCAGCCTCGTCCCCCCCTTCCCTAATCCCTGCACAACCCGCCCATACTGTCTGCTGCCCCACCAAACAGCAGCACTGTAAACAACAATGATCAATTGCATTCTTTTCTTGGAGGCATTCAACAATGCTCACTTTACTGATTGTTTAACAGATCAACAAGGCCTTTCTGTCTGGCTGTGTAGCTGATCATGCTCTGCATCTTGCCAAAACTTTGAGGACAAGATCCCTGTATTATTCGGCCAATCAGGTGGGGGAATGGACAGCCTCGTGGGTGCGGCTCTACCCTCCCTCGCACCCTGCCGTCAATGTGCCCATTATGGGTTTCCTTAGATTTCGTGGGTTTTAGATTAAAAGAATGCATTAAATTCTGGAGAAAATATTCGTCTGTCTTTGCTCAAGGTGCCTTGCTCTGGAAGTTGCCTCTGTGGACGGATCTTGCTGGTGATCGCGTCAGCAGCGCGCGACATGCCCTCCTGCTTCGCAACGCCTCCACCTTAGGCGTTGATGCCTTCGCAATCTCGAGGATATGTGTATGAAGCTGAAATGTTTAGGAAAGTTTTCGTTCGTGATCCTTCTGCAGACACGCTGCCTCCGACTTGAACTGGGCTGGCGAACCTCACGAGACACGAATTCGAGCGCGACAACCCATTTTCCCCGACCGCCGACCCATGACTGAGCTGAGAAGAGCCAGCAAGCATACTACGGCTGAGGCTGCCGAGATCTCGAGTCCCGTACGAACACCGTTGCGCGATTGTTACCCAATGAGCCTTGCGTCCTGGCACTTGACACTGCTCTTGAGGCACCAAAATCACGTGCGTACGGCCTCAAGATCTGGCAGCTTGTTGCCACCCGAGCACACGAGACGCCTCTCACAGACTGAGGATCTGAAGGTGGAACGAAGAGGCCCATCGTGTTGGCTTCTCTCTTCGGACTAGGAATGGCAGGATGGGCACTGGAGATGGTGGGAATAGCGAGTCTATACACTATGTATCTAGCCCAGGGCGCCCGATATCCAAGAGGGCGTTCAAGGTGGTAGTCACGGAATAAGTGGTACGGCGCCGAACACAAAGACGAGCATACCCAATACTGTACGCTTCATCATCAGTCAAACATCCCACTACAGGGCAGTAAGCAGTACCACGTTGATGCCTCCAGGGTCGTCGATCTTGCTACACATGGCTTTACAGCTAGATGCATTGTTTCTGTGGCTGGAGCACCCTGTTGTTAGACGAGAATGTTCCAAGCCTTGTGACCATGTCTACCGTACAGGCAGAACTCGCGTACCTGCCGCGGCAGGCCAGACTCTTGTATGGATGGATGCATCACCTCGTCGAGACACGTCTTGGTCCAGCTTCAGGAGCCCTTGCAACTGTCTAGAGACCTCTTGGACGCCAAATATCATGTCGTAAACAAGAAAAAGTCGGATTGCACGCGCCACTGTGATATATACTAGAAGGGCTCGTCGAGCAAACCAGCAAGGGCAGCCTTCCATTCAGTCCTGGATCTACGGAGGAAATGGCTGCGGACTGCCTGGCCAAGCGCCTAGAGGCCCGAAGGAGTGCCAGGTCCGTGCAATATGACTACAGACAACAGATTTGATTATTCTGTGGCCCTATGTACGAGCCATGATGGAAGATGCCTAGTATGGGAATCAGAGGTCGCGCAGTTGGACAGGGAGACTTGAGGTCAGTGATCGCGGAGGCCTCGAGGAGGAAAACACCACGGGAAACATCAACATCACCCTTTCTGGCCATGGGTGTGGCAAACTTCTAGAACAGTTGCTTGTGGGATTGTGTGCGAAGGCCGGTGAGTCCTGGCCCGTGTGAGGTTGGCAAGTGCCTGTCCTGCTTCTCCTAGAATGCAGCAGCAGCAGTAGCCAGCCCTGGCTGACTTTCCTTTCCCTTCCTTCTGTAGCGCAGCCCTCGATATAACCTCATCACGGACCTTCAAATACTCGCTAAGGGTATATCATCAACGGAGTCGTTCAGGTTGACCAGAGACAGGAATGCGAAGCAACCACGGTGGCACTCAAGTGGAAGTCCATTCGCCGAAGCCCAGGACCCTCAGCAGACCATCTGCAGTTGGTATCGAGTTCCTGCCTTGTTGGCTGAGATGCTCGTCTCCCATGGCTGCAAGCATGTAGGCCATCTGCCACAGTGCCTGCCTCCATCGACAACATCAACGACTACGCGTCTCGAAGGAAAACAAGGAGAAGGCGCGTGGGCCTGGGTCTCAAGACTTGATCTCTACAAGAACTGGCCTATGGCATGTTTCAAGCGAACAGTCCTAGCTAAAGAATTCCAAGCCTCCAGCCCATTATGCATCTCCCTTTCCAGGAGGCATGGGAATTGATTATGGCGGCGCTGACGTGGTTCTACGCACAGGTTGAATACCAAATTATTACCAGAACGATGACCTCCTTCGCGACGCGAAATGAAGCATGCCAACGACATATCCAGCACCCTCGGGGATCCTCTAGACGAAGGACACAAGCAATACTTGTTCTCAGAACACTTTCAGGGGGCAACTGGCCTAGCGGAATACGAAGTCGACATTACAATATGGTCATCTAACCTTTCGCTAGAAGGCTGCGGCTGATCCATCAGCACATCTTGGATGGATCATCAGGCGCTATTGAGAATAGAATCGGCAGGAACATCGGTGGGACTGAGCGAGCGGATTCTCTCGATGATGGATTCTAGGCGAGCACGAAAAGGATTGCCATCGCCCCAGCAGAGGCTGGAAGTGCGTTGTCTGTATGGAGCGTCATGGACTGGTGGTCTCGCACAGTATCGTAGGCTCGTGTGGGAGACAGTCTCGCTCCCTGAATGAGGATGCCCATAGCTCCGACTTCGCCTGGAAGCCACTCCATCACCTTCTTATCCTAGCAAAATTGTATCTCGAGCTCCATGGCAATGTTCAAGAGAATGGCTGTCCATAGAATGAAGAGTGGTACTGTCAGTAGGGTCGCTGTGACAACAAGCAACCGCGTCAGTTGCGATGACAGTATTCCAGATCAAAACGCGTACTTTTCCCACACGGCAACAACAACTACAACTACCACCGACCTCCTAGGCACTGCCATGACTTTCACTGTGCGCCGCAGGACCTACTTTACCGACTGTACCTGACTCCTTGAGACCGGCATCGCTCTCCTCCGTGGCAATCGACACGCAACCCCCAAGAATTCAGGTCTGACAATACACTTTCTAGCACTTTCTCTAGTCCCGACTATCGAGCAAGTTTAATTTCGCAGGCCATGCCAAGCACCGCTTACTTAAGAGGAGGTCCTCGTCTGTCCCGAAATTGGAGCGGACGAGAAAACGCGCATTTATCTAGGTCCGATGCGGTTCGGGGATGCCCCTGATTGAAGATATCCGCAGAAAGGGGAGACAGAAAAAGTAAGAGAAAAAAAAGGGAACAAAGAAAGAAAGAAAGAGTGAGTTACAGACGCCGCGCTCTCTTGTCCACTACCGAGAGAGCCCTGACGATGATGATGATTGACAGTGTGATTGGCAGCACGGCCACCTCGCAATGACAGCCGACAGGTCAGTCCGCCCAGGCAAACATTTAATTAACAAAGGAAGGAAAAAACCCCCCACGCCCGTTTGTCATGTGTACCCGTACCCAAGAAGAGCAGGTCGGACCACCCAGCGGACCGAAGAGGGAGTGCCAGGCTGGCAAAGATCATCGCGATGGGCGGGGATCAGCACACGAGTCGGTTTCCTGAAGCGTCGTGAGTGCAGAGCTGGATCTGCGAGAGAAGTGGGTAATTATTTCCGGGAAAAAAGAAGGAACAGGAGAAAGAAAGGGAAAAAAAAGAGGGCTGAGCCACTTTTCACATGATTTAATCTGAGGAGGACCAAGACACAATGAAGGAGTCAGTAAGTGAGTATTGGCTGGCTTGGCTGAGGGCATCCTGCGATGGTGAGACGCACTGACGAGGAATTACGATTCAGACACGGGAGACTAGCAACTAGGGGTCCAAGGGGAGAGAGCTAGGCAGCAAGAAAAGATGTAGCCTGTCTGGTCTTGTCGAGCCTGACCGAGGAGAGACGAGGACGAGGAGGAGGCACTTAAGGGGCTGGAGACGGCAGGCTCCGGGATATGCCAGTGAAGAGACGAATGAGCCCAGGTTAGTCTCTGTCCACACCCCTTGTCCTCCTCCCCTCTCGACGGCCCATTCCCTCAGCCGTCCCCTTTCTGCTCTCTTCCTTGCATACTTGTGTTACTGACTCCTGTCGAACGAGCCGCTCGCGAAGAAGCTCTTGAAAACTTACTATTAATATCACGACACCATGAGGCGCACCCATGCTCTGTTCAGCTCGACCACCCCTCCCCCCGGGGACGATCGCACCTAAGCTCAGGCCATGGCTCAGATCGCATGAAGGTAGAACTAGAAAAAGAGAAAAAAAAAGAGAGAGAGAGAACGAAAAAAAGAAAAAAAAAAAAACGAAATTGGTGTGGACTGTGGATCTCGGAGTCCGTAGTCAACCCGGTACCCGCCTTAGCGGAGGACCAATGGAGACCCCCAACAAGCAAAAACACGTGTCGATGCTTGTAGTAACTACGGACGTACCCCTTGACCAGGACCCCGACTGGCACCATGGCCATTTAGATGATTAAAAGAAAAAAAAAAAGTTAAAACGCAAAGAGCCACAACACCCCTCCCCCACTCTTCTCTTGGGAGTGGCTCGTACTGTGATCGACATCAATGAGGGAAAAAAACCAAGCCGAGTGAGATCTGGGTACCACAGGCCAACTGCCGACAGTGATCTGCACTCTCAGCTCGGCCATGCTGCTTGGACCCCTTTCCCAGAGTGCGTGCGTTGCCCTCTCAGAAGCGCGCTCCATCCTTCCTCCACCAGCGCTCGGGACACAGCGATTGCCGATCCCTTGTGGGCAAAAAAAAAAAAAAAGGAAGAAGAGGAAAGCAGACGGCAAGAAACTTGAATCAGACGACGAGAGAGATTGTCCCGTTCTTGGCGTGGGAACTGACACCGACAGCGGTCCACGACGGGAGCTGAGGAAGACAAGAGATGAGATGAGCTCGACGGAAGGGGCCGCGTGCCCCCCCCCCCTTTTTTTTTTTTTGCTTTTGCTTGTCGAACTGGCGCTTGTCGCTGGCGCTGTTTCGTACGGTTTGTGAAAGGTAAGAGAAGAGTCTACTAGCTGCCATGGCAGTAAGCGCAGTTACTCCGCAAGGGAGGGGCGAGAGAGAGGGAGGACAAGAGGAGACCGTTTGACTCGTCGAGGACCAAAATGACGACGCCAATGATTGTTTACTCTAGTTTGCCCCAGAGATGGTCCCTCTGCCCCTCTTTGGCGTGAACGCCACCATCACCAGTACTACCACCGGAGAACGCCAATGCCGGCAGTCGTGGTCTTCTGTCAGAGAGAGAGAGAGACCCAAGAAGAGGGTGTCGTGGACGGTAACCAGTCGGGGCTTTGTTCAACAGCGGCGGCCCACAGGATCGTCGAGAATGAGAACGCGACTTGCTTGCTGAGCCCGAGCGTCGCGGGGAAGACAGCGGTAATAGCCAGCTACCATAGTAAGCAAGTGGTACTACGAATGGCTATATATTTGTGTATGAGTGTGGGAGAAAGAGAGGGACTTGGAGTGGGACATGATCGTGAAGATGGAGACACGCGTGGATCGATACCGATCGAGTGGTGCAGCCAGATGCAGTGAGCGACTCATGCTGTGTCGATCTTTGTTCGCCAAACAGGGGGCCTGGTCGGAAGATCGCGTCTATGTCATGGTGGCGGCGATGTCTGGATTGACGAGATCTGGCACGGATCTGGGTAGAGAGCAGGAAAAAAAGGGAAGAGGAGAAGAAGAAAAAGAAAAAAACAACGGAAAAAAAAACAAGGCTTGCAGGAGGAATGCCCACCAGCTTGAACTCTGCCTTTCGCCATCGAACTTGGTGGCATTAGCCACTGCGAACGACAAGAGCACGCATGTGAACCTGGGCACTGTGGGATATCCTTATCCTTTCGTTCAGTCTCTTTTTCTTTTGCTTGATATGGAGACCGAGCATCAGCCTTGGGATTATTATGTAGTGCTCTCCACCCAGTAACCACGCAAGCACGGGAAAAAGGCTCGATCGTAATGTTACATTGCGGATGTCGCGCGGGATAGGATACGACGCTGCCCCCATCCTAGAGCGAGAGAGGATGGGTCGCGGGGGGGGGGGGTTTGTCGTCTAGGATAGGACCCCATCTCCTACTACAGAGCGCATCTCGCTGTCTGCTGTGCGCAGGCGGGATGGATACATCGGCATTACGCGAGCTCTCTCTTGACAACAATGGATTGGGTTTACCATGGTATGGCTAGGCACCATCACAGAAAAGAAAAACACACAGGAGAAGGGGGGGGCACACTCCCTGTAGCACTACTGCCAAGTGCATACCTTCAATACACATCCGAGGCTGCGGTACAATGGGCCCTGTCTACGTAGCCCGCGGAACATATCCTTACCATGGTTATGGGCCCCGCCATGGCCGCACCCATCCAGGAAGGTCGTTTCACAGGTCCGGGTCCGTAAACCCGAGCTGCAGATGGGTGGAGCCTCGTTCGGTCGGTCGGTCGTTCACTCATGTTAGCAACCCCCTCCTGCCTGCGTCCGCCCATAGTACAAGCTCTGGCCAAGCCTGATGGGCTTGTACTATAGTGCTGATGTGTGTGCTATGATACAGGGTTAATCTGTAGAGCCGGCCGAGAGTCGCCTCGAGCCGAAGGAGTGAGCGAGAGCCACAGGCACAAGAAACAGGGTATCACATCCTGCAAGATTTGAATGCCCCTTGCATGGACGGCCCATCCTTGACAGGAAGGCGGAGGACTCACAAAGGGCCGGAAGAGGGAGGGAGTGCGAAGAGGGTTGCATCGGTTACAGAACCGGTCAGTAGGAGATGGTTGGGAACCCCCGTATCATAGGCAAAGCTGATGGGTGCGATTTGCCAGCACAAGAGAGGGAAAATCGTTCGAGCGAGATGGACTGATTTTACCGTCTGTGTGTCCGTCTGTTTGCTCTTGGTGTCGAGACAGACTCGACATAACCGGACGACCATTTAATTACCCGTCGTGGTAATACAATGAAAGAGGACGGCGGGTTTGAGCAATGAGCGGGAGCCGAGAGAAAGAAATATGATGGGTCGGAAGGACAAGGGCAAAAATGGTCTACCGGAAATGGCTGTCTTGAAACCCCCCCTCAACAGTCACAGTGAACCCCCAAAGCCCACACAACAGTGACCTCCCCCCCCCCCTGACGTTGATCAAAACGGATACTTCCGAAAGAACCACGCTGATGACAGCTCGGGTCCCCCCTGGTCTCGGCCCCCTTTGGGACTTAGGCTGTTGCCCTCCCCCCTCTCTCCCAGGGAGGGGGTGAATTTTTTCCACCCGGCGCCACGCGGGTTTTCTCTTCCTTCTTTCTTCATCTCCGCAGGCCTGTAATCTTCTGGAAGCCAGATAGTCTGACGGGTATGTCCTCCGACCGAGCCAGACCTCCTTTCTTTCTCGAGGGGGTGTGATAAGGCTGAATGCCAGGGTATGGTGGTTATTCCTTCATGGTACGAGCTTGTGACTATCGATTTTACCACGTAGCTGGTATCTGTCGAGACCCTCTTGTCGAACGAGGATCGGAAGTAGGGGGGGGGGGGACAAGAGAGATGGGGGCGCCAGCCGGCCGGGTGGGTTTCGTCTCTTCTCGTCTCTCTCCACGGTGGGTTACATTGGGATTTCTAGACCCTCTCTTGTCCGTCCTGCGTCTCTGATGCTACAAAGTGCACAACGCACATCACAAATGTATGCACCGTGGCACTCTGCAATGGACTGTACAGCAAGCACATGCACGCAGGGATGATGATTCTTCCCACATATTAATTTTTTTTTTCTTTCTTTCTTTGCCGCCACGTCAATCTGGCCGGCACTCCGGCCCATCCACCCTTCATCTCGGGGCATTCGTTGCCATTGAGCAATCATATCCTCAGGTTCCGACTTGCCACCTTTCTGCTAATGACCAATCATGTACGCCGAGGACGGTGCATTGTAGTGGCGAGCCTAGTATCCCCCGACAAACGTTGATCTCCAGACGCCACGACGACTGGAACGCCTGCATGGCTCTCCTACTTGACGTAGCCCAACGTCTGTGTCCTGCCATCTGGTCTGGCTGGCAGCTTGGATCTTCCTTGCCTCGAGTGCATCGCATTCGCGTAGAAAAGAACGCCCCAGGACGCCCAGAGAGAGAGAGAGAGAGAGTCCGCCAGAGTTGACTAACAGCTAGCCCAGACAGTGGAGAGAGAGAGAGGGCCCTTCAAACCCAGACTGCGTGGGGATGGCGCAGCCTCCTGGAGCAATCGAATCTTATTTCCGTCCCTGGAGGGGCACTGGAATTCCCCGATGCGTGTCCATCTTTGCTTGCTTTGTATCACTGCGTACAATGGTACGATTCCACAGTACCTTTGTACGTACCATTCGCACGCACACAATTATGGGGTATCTTGTACAATATCATGGGGATGTTGTATCTCTTTTTCTTTTTCTCCCCCCCCTCTGTTTCCCCATACAATGTCCAATATCTTGGTCCGCCAAAGAACAAAGAAAAAAAAAAAAAAGGCATGTGGAACCCTGCCGTCGATTAATCCTCTTTATTTTTCTTTCTTTTCCTTTCTTCCCAACCATGTGTATGGTGTTTCGCTCGCACTCGAGTTCCCATGGAATTATTTCTGGGATATTCCTGACCTGGTCACATCAGCCGCACCACATGGGACACCATCCATTTTCGAGCTACTCTGAAGATCTTACGCACCACATTGTGCTGCCATGGCACTGCATGGTAGTATTGCTTGGTACATAGTCCTATGCAGTGGCACATCACGCTGTGATTGGTGAGCCTGGTCTGCATGACGGAGGTGACGCTTTAAGGTTCACCCTGTCTCATACCACCCAGTCTGAGAATATCATCACAGAAGCACAGCGAAGGAAAAAAACGGCCCGAAACCAACGGGTACCTCTCCCTCGGCAGTGTTTTATTTTTCTTTCCTTTTCCCTCTCCTTCCCTTCGCCTCTCTCCAGTCCATCACCACACTGAACACAAGAACACACACACACACACACCAGGAACACGCAAGCAAAACTGTTCCTCATCTCGACCCGCAACACGTGCATAATGAGCCATGCAAGTCTCCGAATCCTTGGGCAATATAATCCATGACGGAACAACTTCAACTAGGGGCGATATGCTATACCTGGAGGGGTTTCGTGCCCCTTGTGCCTGCATGAGTAGAGTGGCCCACTCACGCCACCACCAGAGTTGAAGGAGGGGTGGAAGAGTGGGAGGGACCCTCGCTCTCTCTTGTGTGGCTCCAACGTCCCTGTGTGGACTCTGGAACTTCTTTAGGGTGGTGTGGAGCTTGGGAGGGTTGCGTCCCCACCCGTGCTATAGGAATTTGACCGTGCTGGAGGCCGCCATACGTCGGTGATAATGTGCAGGGCTCGACTCGGCTCGACACAAGGATGATGCTTCACGATCTTAGTGGCCCGCGGCTGTGATTACTCTGGTAGGGCACTGCGGCGTGCATAGTGTACTTACGCAGATGGTACCGCAGAAATCACCTCTGCAATAGTAAGAGCCCAAGAGGGGCCTGCCGACGGCTCCCCCAATGTTTCCAGGTAGACACTCCGGAATTATCCTCGTACTATGGCCACAACGCAGTCCCTTGACGGGGCCTGGACTGGACCGATTTGATCTGATCTACTACGTACTGTGTGTATCCGTCTAGGCTCCGCACGTGGCTCAACCTGTGTCTCCCCATGAAAAGAAAGAGGTTGCATTCCCTTCTTTTTTATTTTTTATTTTTATTCTAGTAAACCCTCTGACAGAAAATTCCCCGTGTCGATCTTATTTCTCTACTTGCCTCCTCTTCACTATCCTTCCTTCTGCTTCCTTCGCTTCTCCCGCTCTTGTCCCTCCTTCACACAACAGGTAATGTCCCTTGTGACGCGGTGAGCCGACCGAACAACACGGCCTTGATGTCGCCATGTTTCCATCCTTACGGTTCCTGCTGGTGCTAGGGACCATCCTCCCAGCCGCCCTGGCCTCAAGCAGAAGAGCGGACGACGACTCCTCATCATCAACAGCAGATCTCACAACTCTCGCGGCTGAACTGCCGACTTGTGGGGTAAGTCCTTGCTTGTCCGACGCCTGCTCTTCTTTCTTGCCCCCAATGCGCAAAGACAAAGCAACAACGGGCTTGGTATATCACAGGATTATTTTCTGACTTTGGCTATGTCTTATATTTAGCTCAACTGCTTCCTCGCAGGCTTCCAGACATATCCAACATGTACCGACCTCACATGCATGTGTACAAACACAGCAATGCAAGATGAGATCACTCTCTGTGTGACATATAATTGCACCGTAACTGAAGCACTAGGTCAGTCACTTCTTATGAATCTCGAGAATATAAGAGAAAAAAGAGAGAGGGAGAAGAAAAGAATACAAGAACAAAATAAACAAGCTGGGAGTGCTTTGTTTTCTTTGCTGCTGGCTGGCTGGTAAACTAACATGATCAATATCTTACTTTCACCCCCAAACAGTCGTCAAAAATGTCACACAGACAGGCTGCGGCGCCCCCGTGCGTGATGCAGGCAAGGCATACGACATACTAAACATCACCATGGGCGTCATCTCGGCTTTCATCTTTCTCCTCCGGATCGGCTACCGGCTGTTTGTAGCGCGCATGCAGCTCGGCCTCGACGACTGGTTCATCATCGCCACCATCCTCTCCGGTGCCGCCAGCACCATCATGACCTCGCGCGGGACCATCGCCAACGGGCTGGGGCGCGACATCTGGACCCTCTCCCCGCACGAGATCACCTCTTTTGTGTACTGGTTCTACTGGATGGAGTGGGTCTACTTCCTCAACCTGGCCTTCCTCAAGATGTCACTCCTGTTCTTCTACCTCAAGATCTTCCCCAAGAAGAACGTCCGCCTGCTGCTCTGGGGTACCATTGGTTATAATGTCATCTGGGGCGTGGCTTTCATCCTCATCGCCGTGTTCCAGTGCCAGCCTATCGACTACTACTGGACCAGCTGGGACGGCGAGCACACCGGCACATGCATCAGCGCCAACAGTCTCGGCTGGGCCAACGCCATCACCTCCATTGCCCTCGACATCTGGATGGTCGCGATCCCGCTGTTTCAGCTCAAGGACCTTCAGCTGCACTTTAAGAAGAAGATTGGTGTTGGTATCATGTTTTGCACGGGAACCTTGTAAGTTCTACAACAGCTCTCAGCTCAGCCAGCCCCTCAAGTTTTTTTTTTTTTTTTTTTTTTTCCAATGTTATCAGGAAGAATGTCCTCCAAGTAACAAGATCCTCCTGATATACAGCGTCACCGTCATCTCAATCGTCCGTCTCCAGACCCTCATCACATTCGCCAACTCCAGCAACCCGACCTGGGACAACCTCCGCGTGTCGCAGTGGAGCACGATCGAAGTCAACGTGGGCATCATGTGCGCCTGCATGCCGGCCCTCCGCCTCATCCTCGTGAAGCTCTTCCCGGCCCTGACGACGACCCGCCGCGGCTACGGCACCAACGCCTCCTGGGGCGACCACTACGCCACGGGCGGCTCGAGGGCCATCCGCAGCCGGGCCAGGGGGGGCCTCGAGTCGGGCGTCACGTCCAAGTCCGGTGGTGGAGCGAGTAGCAGCAGCGGCGGCGGGAGCTGGGGCGCGGGGAAGGGAATCACGTACCAGCGGTCCTACACGGTGCAGTTCCACGACGCCGAGACGTCGAGCCAGGTGCACCTCAAGGATCTCGACTCTAAAGGGTTGGAGGCCCAAACAAACGTCAGTGACTGGTCGGCATAGTATTCTGATTCTTTCTCTTTGTGTATACAGAAAACGGCTCTCCGATGCCTTTACGCTCTCGGAGAATGACCCTTGGCCCCTGAGGCAGCATCCGACGGGCATGATATGATAATCAAAGAGAGGGACCCCAGCACCAAGCTCGGATCATATAAGGAGGGTAGGGAGACGACGGGAAGAATACAAAAAAAGAGAGAAGAAAAGAAAAAAAAAAAAAAAAAAAGAAAAAGAATCAAGGGGATTAATATACACCCTTTTATAGATCTAAACCGATGTCTTCCTTATCCTACCAAAATGGACATGTGGGTGGGATGGTGGATGGAGTCAAGGGTTGTTCTTCAAGCGGGCAGCGTGGGATTCTCTTTGAAAGTGCATCATTGGCCGGAGTTTTTTTGTGTACAGGCGTCGCTTTTGCTTTGTCTTTACAATAATCAATAAATTTCTCCCTAGACAAAACAACTTGAAAAACCACCAGGACATCAGACTTGACTGCTAGGCTGGCTACGTTTTACCACACTATAACAATAACCCTAATATTACAACCGCCATCCCTCAAGTATACCAGGTGGGCGTCGGCACCTCGTCAAGAAGCTGATACCGACCAAGCTCCCTCTCCTTGTACGCCACGGGGTCATGAAGCGTGTGCGTCCGGATATCGCGCCAGAACCGGTCCAGTCCCACCCTCGCCGCCGTCGACTTGGCCCCCGTCACCTCGAACACGCCCGACGTCACCCGCAGGCCAGTGTCCGTGGTCACGACTTTGACGCTGGCCACCCACTCGGCGAGCTCGCCGCGCTCCCGGGCGGGAAGCTCGCCGCGCCTGGTCGAGTACTTGTTGTAGACGGAGTCCAGGATCGCGCCAGCCTTGTCTGCGAGGCTCTCGGCTGCCCGGAGGTGGGCCAGGAAGTTGCCGTATTTGGACAGGATATAGAATTCGTCGGTTGCTTTCTCTTTGTTCTGATTGGGCGGTGAGGGAGGGGAGGGGGGGTTATGTCAGCTCAGACTTCATATCATTCATTGCCCGGTACCTGAGATACGGATCCATCACTCACATCACCGCCGAATGGCCATGGCCTGGTATTCTCCACCGTGTACTTTGACGCGAAATCGAGTGCCCCCTGCGCGATACCCAGGTAGAAATTGCTAAAGACAAGCTGGATTCTAGACAGTGTGCATGTCAGCAACTTTGTGTGTAATATGCACAAGGAGGGCAGAGAAAAATAGATGTAGACACACGTGGGAAGCAGCAGTGACCCGAACGGGACATTGACGATATCAGCAATGGGCTGCTTCTTGTTGCCGTCCCAGCCCAAGGCGTCGCCCCACGGCGCAGGCACGTTCTCAATAGACACGCCGCCGCTCTCGGTCAGCCTGAGGCCCACATTGTCCCAGTTATACTTGAACTTGATGCCCTCCTGCCTGGTAGGCACGATCGCAAACACGTGGTTCTCGGTGCCCTCGAGGACGCCCTCCAGCACCGTGAGGTCCGAGATGACGCCGCCCGTGTTGAAGTGCTTCACGCCGTTGAACACGAGCTTGTCTCCTGCGTCGGTCACCTTGAGGTCGCTGTCCCTCGGGTTGACTGCTCCTCCGAGGAAGTAGTTGTTGGAGAGGATGAGCTCTTGCAAGCGGTCTATCTGCTCTGGGGTCCCGACGACATTGGCCGTCGTGGACCACAGGAGGTGGTATCCGAGGAGCATCCCGATGGATCTAAGCCACGCCCGCTGGTAAGAACTGAGAAAATGTAGAGGAGGATGCAGAAGTCCGTGCTGATATAGGCCAACTCACCCGTCAGCTTTGGCCACCTCGCGGATCGCCTTGTATCCTATACTCCACGGCTGTCCACCACCGCCGTACTTCTTCGGCCCAAGCAGCTTCGTCAGGTTCGAGTGCTTGAGCAGCGCAACCTCTGCCCGGGGGGATTTGCTCTCGCGCTCCCGGGTGCTGGCATCTCTTGCGAGGACGGCGGCGACATCCTTGGCCCGCTGCAGCCATGCCTCCTCATTGTCTGGGAGGGAAGTCGACCATTTGGAGGCATACTCGGCGTACACCTGTGGGTCAGTAGATGGGTGAGTACCACTAGTCGCTGCGGCCATGTCGAGCTGAGGGGTCAGACTTTGCAGACGAGACTGTAAGTAAATAGCAACTGTGTAAACCTGACCGAAGTGCCCTCTGTGACACCATACGAATTTTGGTTTCGTCGGAGTATAAAAGATATGCGATTTATCCTAACTGATGTAATTTATGGTGAACCTCATTCCACGCTCACCAGATAGATCACTTTGCGCCTATGCAGGGCTCCAAATCGCATCACCTTGATGCCATCATTCTGCCGTATGGCAACATCGACTCCAACCCCACACCATCTCAAGAGATCGACTAATGCTAGCTTCGCAGCATGTGACGAGCTGGGAAACTCTCTGTGTGCATAGAAATCAGGGATGTGCATTCTTTTTGTCAGGCTTATGCTTTTTCTGTCGTGCATGAGTTCCCATGTGGACGAGAGTCATTGTATGATTACTATGTGTGCATCTCAGCACTCTCACCTCAGACCCTCTACTGGGCCCAATCAACCCTAACCCTCGTGTATGTCTCTGTGCATGTGCCCCCCCCCCCCCTCGGCGGTCGGCGGGGTTGACCACCTGATCAGATACAAACACAGTAATTTGATAGCTATATCATAATCCCATGAGCTGTGCAATGTGTAAATCATCTTATTCATGAATTAATGAGGATACAACGTGGCAGTGCTCAGCTGGGGTGTGGGTGGCGATCCGCTCTCTACTCAATACGGTCGTGCTGGATTTTGTCAACCCATCATGCCTTCAATTGATGGAGCACGACTTACATGCTGAATAGAAAAAGCACCCTCCTTGTTACTGTGGCGTATTCACTGGCGTCATTTTTAAAGTTTATGAGGATACATATGGAGATCTTGATCCTCGAGAGAAGCCATCCTGGAAGCTCAGCCGGTGCCGAGGACTGTCAACCAGTGAGATGTGGGGGGTAAGTATCTCCTTCTTGGTGTCGATTCTGAACAAGTCAAAGTGAAAGGAAAGAGGAGGGAGGGAGAAAAGGAACGGTCAGATGGGTAAAGTCTAATCCTCGAACGACACCGAGCACGCCAAAGACGCTATGCATGCCAAGGCGGCGGCGGCGGCGAGGTCAGAACCCTAGACAAATGGTGGATGCGAGCGCTGCGATCACGTTTTTCATTACTTAGGTGATTACATGATTACGTGACAATGTCGAGCCAGCGCAGGGCCATAAAGGGACAAGTCTGATCATGTGGGAACGGGTGTAGAGGACATCTGAAGATGGTGTACAAGATGCTTAGGACTCCTCTCAGCTCATGAGGGGGGATATTCCTCTCGAAGGAGTACTTCAACAATGCTCCAGGGTATCTTATGAATCTGAGATGTACACACACACACACACACACACACACCTTGTAGGCAACCCGAGCCCTACTCTGCCGTTCCACTTAATGACATTCCAACATTGTTGTGATATTATCTTGTTTCTTTAATATTTCTTAATTATATGAAACTCTGTGGGCAAACGAACAATATGTGCATCTATCCACTGGTCTCCTTCTCCGAGAGAACCTCGCTGTTGCCATGCAGAGGGACGACACTGGTCTGGTCCTCCTCATCCTCATAGGTCATGTAGGCATCCTCGTCGATGTTGCGGTGGCGGAACCAGAAGATGGCTGTCTGGACGAAGAGGGCGATGGCAGGGCCGAACCAGATCCACTAGAACAAGAGGGAAACAGAAATGTCAGCACACAAAAGAACAGAAGAATGGAAGAGAAAAAGGATGTATGTCTTGTTCAACTTACCACCAGGTACGGGTCCTGAATAGCAGGCGTCAAGATCTCGCCCAGAGCGGCATAGAGGGCCGTCATGAACAGGCAGATGGAAAAGACACAGGCCTTCATGTTGGGCGGGGCGCGGGCATAGGCCATCTCGTAGCAGGTGACGTTGACGAGGATCTCGGAGATGGCGCCCAGGCAGACCATGGGCAGCTCCCACCAGACCGAGATGGGCGCGGGCTCGTCGCAGGTGGATGCGTAGGACCCGCAGGGGCTCCAGCGGTAGACGTAGAGCTGCAGGATACCGCCGCACAGGCCCGAGATGGCGGCGAGGACCATGCCAAAGGTCATGCGCTTGACGCGGCCGAAGTGGATGCCGAAGCGGTTGAGGGTCGGGTAGATGCCGTAGGCAAAGATGGGGGTGAAGATGATGATGGTGAGCGAGTTGAAGTTGGACAGGAGGTCGTTGGGCGCGTGGTTGAGCACGGTCGAGGCTGCCAGGTTGCTCGGGGCCGCGCCGATGCCGCCGTCGTTGAGGTACCAGATGGGGATGTACAGGAAGATCTGACACGCGGCCCAGGTGCGCCCGACGTCCTTGACGAGCTTGTTGTTCCAGGTGACCGCCCTGCCCCGCTTGGCCTGGACCTCGGGCTTCGCAGCATCCCAGAAGCCCTTCTTCCAGATCTGGAACTTGTGCTCCTTGCAGCAGATGGCCGTGATCCTGAAGAAGTCGTTGAGCTCGGAGCCCATGGGCGGCTTCTTGACGATCTTGGTGCGCACGCCGACAAACACAATGACCACGAGGGTGTACATGATGGTGGGCAGCAGGAAGGCCAGCCAGTAGCCAACATACTTCTCGGCATAGGTGGAGGCGAGGGCGAAAAAGGCACCGATGTTGATGAAGCCGTAGTAGATGACCATGATGCGCTGGATGGTGGTCTCGGGGTCGACAATGACCCTCTCGCCAGACTTGAGCGTCTTGACGTACTCGCGCTGGTGCGTGTACTGGTCGAGCACGGTAGGGGCGACGTTGGGCTTGAAGATGCCAGCACCGATGGCCAGCATGAAGAAGGAGATCATGAACGGCGCGATCCCGTCGCCCTTTTGCAGCACGCTCGGCGCAGCACCACCGGTCATGATGACGTGCGCCACGGCGCCGATGGCAGCGCCCAGCATGATGGTGTTGTAGCGACCAAGCCTCGTGTCGGCGATCCAGGCACCAAAGATAGGGAAGACGTAGGCCATAAAGGTGAAGAGGAGCACAAAGGCCGAGGCAAACTGCACACCCTTTCCCAGGGCACCAGCAACACCTTGCGGGTCGTTTGGGTCGGGCGCGCCGGCACCATTGCCACCTGCTGGCAGAGAATACTCGAGGAAGTCGCTGAATACGCCGGTGGTAGCATAATAGGAGGCACGCTCGGCCAGTTCTGCGACGCAGAGGAGGTAGGCGATCTTGGGAATCTTGTCCGGCACCTTGCGAAGAGTGGCACGCTCCTCCTCCGTGGGCAGGGGGAAGTTCTCAAAGTCCCAGATCTCGCCTGCGGCCGTGTCAGGTCGAGAGGCTATCTCGAGATCGGTACCATCAGCCGCCTTGGTGTCAGGCTTTGTGCCCACTTCAGGATGAACCGCTGGGGGGCCATCTCCGTGAGCGGGCGCAGGGATGATGACGGCCTCGCCCTGACTAGTGACGAATTTCTTCTCGACGCTTTCGGTGTTGACTGATTAAAGTTTTATTTGTCAGTTGTGTTCCTCAGAAGGAGCAAGAGAGAGGTAGGTGGACAAGAAAGGCACGAGCTCATCAAAGACGTAAAAAGAAACATATCAACGGGGTGATATGAAAAGGAGAGAGGTTCTACTCACCCATCTTGTCTGTTGTCAAGACGTCTCCAACTCTGAGATAACCTGGTAAGACTTGAAGGCAGAGAGGCCAGAGTCTGTCTTCAAAAGGCTCGACCTGAAAGAAAGACTGGCAGGACGAAGGAGAAGAAAAACAAGAACGACGGAGGAGGAGGAGGAGGAGGAGGAGGAGGAGGAGGAGGAGGAGGAGGAGGAAAGGAAAGAGAAAGGAACCTGAGAGAGGTTATATTGTTGGTGACGAGTCGCCTACCCCTCCTCGTTCTGCTTCTCCTCTGAACCATCTCTCCAGATCCGCAGTGGTATCCATGCAGGCCTGATCTTCCGCGATGCACCCTGGTCATGGCGACCCGGGGGCACTTTAGATGGTGGACCAGGGTGGCTGCCCCAATGGCACCATAGTACGAGGGAGATATCTGACCCCCTTGTCGGTGCCCACACAGATTCGGCAGGACTTAGTCTGTTTGTCGAGGCAGGGCTGATGATGGTATAGTGCATATGGTGTGTGTGTGTGTGTGTGTGTGTGCGTGTGCGTGTTCGTGCTCTGGATGATAAGAAACGAGGATCGGATCGGCCGTACCATTTGTTGTAATATCGTCCCACACCTCTCCATCCTCGAGGGGTGTTCTCCCAGCAGTCATTGACCAATCCGTGGACAATCCAGCCCTCCCCAGTGTGCCACAATATGCAGCCCGCCAGGCCTCTTTTTTTGCCTTCATCACGGGCTAAGCCTTACTGGTCAATGCACGCCTGTAATGGGCTGAATCCCAGCAACATCGTGGCGGCGTGGTGTGGTGATACATTGCCCAGCTAGGACATGATCCCGCTCACGCCCAGGTTCTAGAAGGACCGTAGAAGATCCTGATCCGCTCCAACTTCGAAGACGAGGATGGCGGCCGCGGGCACGAGGACATCCTTTTGCGGAGGGTCCGTAACCTCAGTCCGTGTTATCGTCTAGGGTTGGTGATCCTGTTCTACCCGACTATTACTTAGGTGGAAGGTCCTGGGATTTCTCGCGTCCTACGGGAGAGGAAGAGAGACAGAGATAGGGGTTTTATTTATGCAAGGTACTTTGCGGGATGAAAACTGGCCTGCCCGAGTCTCAGGGTGGTAGGAACCCAAAGGTCAAGACTGAGAAGAAGAAAAGGAAGAACAAAATGAAATAAAAACTGAAACGATAGAAATGAGGCGGATGTTGTGACTGGCCTGGCATCTAGAGCGATCTGGCGGAGCTCCCCGGGGCCCACGATTACTACTATGTCTTGAAGAAGAAAAAAAAGACCCGTTGGTCCATCTGCCTCGAGTCCACTGTATCAACTGATAAGAAATCCCTCCTCGCCACCCAGCAAAGACAGGATGCTGAGCCCAAGGGGCCCATGTCAATTGTCAACAATGCTGTTTGTCACCTGCAAGCAGCAGAAACAGAAGCACGAAGGGGGGAAGCAGCAGCTGTGCTGAGACCACAAGAAGGCTGATCCAGACAGGAAAGGACCGACTCAAAGCCACCCACGCAAGCAAGGATAGGGCCAAAACAAAGGGCAGTCGAGAAGTTTGCCCAACCAGGAAGGTCGGAAGTTGACAACGTTACAGCGCCGGATGGTGTTATCAGCATAGGCCCCCATATTGATGAGCGTGATAAGAGTTAGAAAGCGGCGTGTGTCCCCCATGCTCCACATTCGGCAAGGGGCGGCCGGGGGGTCCAGCCATCATACTGCCCAGTGAGTGGTCAATGTGACAAATAGGTTTTCTCTGGCGTTGGTTGATGAGCAGACGGCATCTCGGAAATATGGGCTGTATTCGATCGTCCCTGGGAGCACAAGGTCTGGTAAGCCACTTGTTGGCGAGAAAACCTAGCCTCGGCTACGATGTTCTGCAGGGATGGAGGTCTTTGTACTTAGCGCCAAGGTGATTATGCATTATGTCTCGTTCATAAAGGAGGCGCTCATGATGAGGGCGGGGAACAACGGGCGGCTTTGCTGGTCAGGCTTGAAGATGAGTACCCTCCGTGGTTTGCTTGCGTGTTTGTTAGACGGTGCCCTGGTGTGCGCCCCCGCCCCGCCCCCCGGGGGGAAGTCCTCTCGTGATCTGCAGCCACCCCTACCTCCAGATGCTTGCTTGCTTGCAGGGATTCTTTTGGTCAACATTTTGCCCGTCCAGAGTATACAAATGCGATCAAATCAACCGCTGAAAGACCCTTGGACCTCAATATATCCTGTCCAACGGTCCGTCAGCCAGACAGCGTAGCTCCTTGGCAAGCAGCATCTTGGTGCTGAAGACCCCAGGCATGGCTCAGGTTGGTCGTCTGCCAAGCGCCAAGGAAGCGGGAGCACCAGCAACACTCCGCCCTTGGCGAAAGCTTGTCCAGACGCCGCCGACGCCGTCCAGGCACGAACGCATACATACATACATACTACGCAGCAGTTGGACACAATGTAGTGTAGAGGCAGAGAGCGGTATACTATAGGGATGTGCCAACTGCGAGGCAGCTCCAGTTCGCTCATGACTGTTCAAGTAAGGAATGGAAATTTCCTCTGCATGCTACGTCGCTTCAGCCTTACACTGCATAAGTCACCGTCTCGGATGATAATGTGCCGTCCAATCAACATGACTTGATTTCAGTAGAGTCCGATCCTACGAATGTCATGAAGGATTTGTGCGCAGGGGACAGGCCCCCAAGTTTGGGGAGCGCTATGTCAGCTACTAATCACTGCTATCATGTGTGCGCCGCATGCGCCGCATCGTCTTGATATGGGATGCTGGGTTCGAGCAATGCCCGTAGTAGGGAGGTCATGTTGCATATGCAAACAAGTATGATCTAAAGTTCCCTTCGAGTACAGAGCGAGTTGCTGCCCATCGTCCAGTACATATTTACTCTTGCGCTTGCCCCATTTATGTGATTACAGCAGCTATCCCAGGTAAGAAACACAATTTCGAGCACGAAACAGGTAGTGTCATGTTGATAATGCTGTTGTTCAAATAAAGTAGAGTGCGACAGTCTATCCTAAGCTCCGAGGCGGCATATGTTACAAAGGCTTGAAGCGGTGATCCGCTACTGTTCACACCTCGGCATCTTTATAATTATGTTCCAGATTTTATGTACTTGAATCTTCCCTACTGACACCCAAACGTCGAGTCTGCTTCAATCCGATTACACAATACTCCAGCCTCCGGAGGCTTTGTCACTATCCTAGACATCCATCGCTTCGTATATCGGTCTGGGTAGAGTTCGGGATCCCTACTACACACAGTTTAGGAATGTATGGCTGGTCACTATTAGTGCATACCTAGAGCATCGATTGCCTCCCCTAAGAAGTTGTGCGTGAATAGTCAGCGGCAGAATACGAAGCTGCCGACCAATTCGTAGATGGAATTTGTTGTATGGGCGGAGAATCAAGTCTGGTTCTGACTTGCTATGCCTGGAGCTAACAAAAGGTCGCAAGGAACGAAGCCGAAGACTCCAAAGGGGCACTGCTTTTTTTTTTTTTTTTTTTTAAGTATCATGAGGGACGTGTAAGTGTCAAGGTAGTTCGTTCAAGAAGGTCTTGCATACAGAGCGCAAATTCATCCATATGCTCACGTGTAGTTGTCACGTGTAGTTGAGAGGGCTACTGCGGAATAATGTCGTCTCAGCGTTCAAATAGCAGGACAGCTGCCAGCACACATTCGAACTCTAGTACAACTTTATCATTCATACCCGGATCAAAGATGAATTTCTGATCTCTCAGGAAACAGGGACATCGCCAACTGAAAGCCTACTGACAACACCCTAGCTTGCAAAAAATCGACGTGCTTACAGTCCTAACTGCCTTTTCACTAAGCCCACCACCTCTGATTATAGGGGATATGGAGAAATCATTTTGGTGGGCTGGCGAGCACAACGTTGGATATGAGGTTATATGAACAGGTAGAGAAAGCCTAGGTAGTAGAGTTACTGAAGACGTTGAAAATCAACCTGCTCTGCCCTCCAGACTTTGACTATTGGGAGTTCAACTTGATGAACACCTGCTGCTTCACATATGTTGAGGCCCTGGAAGAATGATTCTATCGCGTCCAAATCTTTATGTTCACAACTTACTGTTGTGTCTCTGTCAGCAGACGTCCAGCTCAGGGAGCCACGGCCATATGAACTCCCGAGGTCTTCAAAAGTGATCACAGAGCTCGCATACCACAAAATCCCCCTCTTCTGATCATTCTGGATCAGTATAGATAAAGATGACTCAATAAGACCCTTCGCTAGAGTGTTGACTTAAAGTTCGCAAAATGCAAGGTCAGCCCAGTCAGATCATATCGAATCAGGCGAGGGGTGGTCCACCATCTCCAGGGCCGTCGTACGATCAAACCAGAATCTTCAACGTGCTCGAAAGACATGAGGAAATTACCTTTCCGTCATTAAAAGCCTCCGTGTTACGAGTGGCATATCATTGAAGACAGTAACCACGTTCATCTATGTCTGGGAACTTAGGGTAGGGTGGTTGAAGGACAAGCTACCGATGGCTGCCTCTTTGCAAACGCGTGGCTCTGTACATTTAACTTTCAGAGTGAATTCGATCTCGGCACAGTTGATATCAGGATCAAAGTTGTTAGAGGAACAGGAAAGAGTAAGCTGATGACTGAAAATCCAGACATACCAATACTCTGGCCGGAATGTCGCCTAGTGTCCATAGAACTTGCTCTCCTTTCCCCTTGTTTTGCGAGATGGACGAATTATGAAGGCATTTCAGCTGACAAGTCACCTCGAAAAGATCTCAGTCCACCCGAGAAACTCGTCTGCTCACATCCGGACGAAGACAGGAGAGGAACAGAAATGCGTCACAAGGTTCAGAAAGATGATTGTCGATTCAGATGACCGTATATATCCAGAGCCTCCAGAACAAATGCGTCTGTCTATTCAAGAAAGAAGAAAGAAAGGTAAGAAAGAAAAAAAAACCCCGAAGAAGAAATGGCTTACATGTACAACATTCCTCAACACCTGCAATCCACGCTCTTGCGCCGTATCTCTCGCTCTCTCCGCTATCATGGTGCGACCACAGGCCTCCCATTAGCCTCCGCCTCTTGAGTCTTATCCAGGACCGCAGTGTCGACGTGATTTGTCTTCTCGGTCGAATCCTGTAGCGACAGGTTCTGAACGCCCTGAACCTCCGTGACCAGCGGCTCCTCGGAAGCATCCTGGAACTCGTCATCCGTTGGCGAGCTGACCTCGGGCCCTGCCACCTCCTTCACGCCGTCCGTCGCGACTGGCGCCTCGGGAGCCTTTGGCGCGCCGTCCTTGCTAGGGACGTCGGCCGGCGCCTGCTCGAGCTTGCCACCAGTCGACTCGACAGGGGCGGCAGACCTCGCGGCGTCCCCGTTGGCCAGGGGCGCACCCTCTCCATTCTGCTCACCGTCTGGGAAGGCAACGGGTATCGTGCAGATGCGCTCGTTCCTCTGCTTCTTGTCCACGCTACCCCTGGCGAGACACTCGAGCCTCTTGCCGCCGTCGATGGGCACCCAGTAGACGGGGCCCTTGGGGAACTCGGTGTAGCCGTTCTCCCAGGTGGCCAGCTCTCTGATCTTGGGGTCGAGGTTGGGCATCTCGCACCAGTTGAAGTCGAGCTTGCCGCCGTACTTCTTTGGGATGTTCTCGATGTCGATGAAGGAGGAGAGGGTGGGGAGGACCTCGGCGTGGGAGAGGACGAAGATCTTGGAGACGGTGACGGGGTCGAACCAGCGCTTGATCCAGCCCCATACGGTGGTGAAGAAGATGGGCGCACCGATGATCTACATAGGAAAGACACAGGTGTCTCTGTCAGCCATGACTTGGGTTGGTCGCGGGGATTGCTGTTCTCCAGAGGCAGTGGTTGGATGCAAACTCACAAATATCCTGTCCAGCGTCTCGGGATAGTGGGCCGTCGCCAGCTCGCTGGCAACCTGCATGTGGCCCTTCAGGTTCCAGTACCCCCTCAGGCTCACGTCGCTGACATCAACAATATTGGTGCTGAGGGTGATCGGGGTGCGGGCGTGGTCGCGGTCGGTGAGCTGGGTGCACAGGGGCTGGGCGAAGCGCGTCAGGTTCTCGTACAGGGCGAAGAGGCGGATGAGCTTGGCGGGGGTCTTGCCATCGTGGGCAGCGCGCGAGTAGGTCGAGCCGACCGACTTCTCGTAGCTGCTAACGGTCTTGGGGTCGAGATGGCGGATCTCGAACAGGTAGATGGGGATGCCGCGTCGGTCGCGTCGGCCGGTCCACTGCGGGTACAGACGGCGGCACTGCTCGTACGCGTCGACGTCGATGGTGTCGTACAGCACGTCGAGCTGCAGGGCGGCGCGCCAGTCCTCGGTGTCCTTGAACTGCTTGTACGCGTCGGCCACGACCCAGCGGCGGGCGCGCAGGAAGCGCAACAGCACCGTGTCGTCGTGCGACGGCGGCGGGCCGGGCTTGTACAGGCCCTTGGAGGTCAGGAGTGTCCTGAACTCGGCAAAGGAAGCCTCCTCCTCTGGGGTGAGATGCCCCAGGTGGCCGTGGGGATAGCCATACTCGAGGGCGCCCTTGACATGACCACCGCTGCCGCTCTTGACCGAGGCCTTGGAATGCGTCCTCGTGGCATGGCCGGCGGTTGCGGCCTCGAGCGAAGGACGTGTCATGGAGGAGAGGGAGGACAAGGGGAAAGGTATTTACGGTTGGAGAGAGGGAGAGAGTGCAGCTTGGGGAAGCGACGGATTGATGGAGAGCCTGTCGATCTCAGGATTTTAGAGTTACAAGAGTCGGAGTCGTCTTCAGCAGCTTGCCCATGAGGTCATCAACAACAACAGGAAGAGGGAAAAGGAATTCACTACTTTGGTACATAAAATTGTACGTGATCAGGTAAGACTGCGAGCTTGACCAGAGGAGCTAGTTCGTCGGCCAAGAAAGCTGACACCAAGAAAAAACTAATAAAGGACTTTCGGAGTTTGAGCTGAGTGCGAGGCGCTGGTAATTTGACACTCTTCACACGCCGCCACTTTCCGCTTGTGGGGACAATATTCCCACCCCCGAGTCACCGAAAGACGGAGGAGGATGGAGGGGGAAGCGGATCTCCCCTGGAACCAGCAGCTAGGGATGAGGAGGTCAGCTGCGCGCCCTGCATGCTCTGTGCAGATGTGCAGATATTATGGTAGATATGCTCTGCAGGTGACCAAGATTGATGATGAGATCTGCGGCATTGGGGGAGCTGAAATCGTAATGATTTACATTTGATTTGGCCCATTTTCTCTTCTTCCCTCTCTGCATGTTCTTGGCCCTGCACTGCTTCCTCGGATTCAGCCTTGATGTTAGTGATCAGCGAAGCCCTTTTTAATTTAACCTAACCTGCCCCTTCAACAAGTTCTAGGTGAGCACTTCGCAAGAGATGAGAGGCAATAGAAAAAAAAAGTTATCTCCTGTAGATTAGAAAATTCCTTCGTGACGTCAATCCGGCCCGGAGCCGGGGCCACGGGATCTTTGGTACTTGGGTAGTGGTGGGGGCCAGGGTGAGCGCTCGAAAGGGGGGGGGGGGGGGTGGTGATTGGCAGGGCTCCATTTGCGTCTAGTTTGTTATGGTATACTGTACCATGTACTCCATCATAGCAGGTCTGGGCCAAGAGGCGCGTGCCTTTTGTATAGGTACCTTTTTGATCTATGTATTTCCTGTTATGTATACATCTACTGTTCCTTCTATTCCCGACCATTGCCTATACTCTGTGCCTACCGTTGAGCGTAACAGCGCAACCGCAATCTATATATCTCCATTGCTGAATGCCCGCGTACGCCCACCTCCACCTCAGCTTATTGTCCGTCATCCCCAGCTTTGGCGCCACCGTCCCTCGGCGTCGTATATCCCCTCCTCTTCCTCCACTCCCTCACCCCGCGCTCCAGCTCGCCCCACGTCACCCCGTCCCTGACCAGACACATGGTGACGCCCAGGCTCTCCGTCTCCCTATTCCTGCTCTCGTCGTCAAAAAACAGAAACTCTTCGTACGGTAGGCCCGTCTCTTTCTGCAGCCTCTGCATGTGTGTGAGCTTGGACCCAGGATAGATCTGCAGCCCCGCGTCGAACAAGTCGATGGCCTTTCGCGCCTTGCCGGCCTTCTTGCCGTCCTCGGGCGCGGGTGGGTGGATGTACAGCAGCTTGAGCATGTCCCTCGCCAGGTCGGGCGCGCTCGTCCGGCTGGCCACGCCCACCCTCATGCCCAGCTGTGGCAGCGCATACAGCACTCCCGGCACGTCCCTGTAAAAGGCAAACTCCTCGCCCGTCCTGTCCTGGCAGGCCGTGTTGTTGCTACCAGGAACGGTCTTCATGCTGCCGTTGACATGGGTGTCAACCCAGAAGGGCCAGAGGGTATAGTCGAGGTCGAAAACGATGAGCTTGGGAAGGGGGCCGCCATCGGTGAGGAGGCGCGGCAGGGGAATCGACACGGGGTTCGGGGTCGAATTCGATGTTGAGGCCGAGGAGATCGAGGAGAAGGTCGAGGACTTGACGAGCTTCTTGGGCATCGTCGATGGTGAGTAGAGCTGAAGCTCAGGGGCGAGGAGGAAGCGGAGGAATTAGGCGCAGGGTTGGTCGAAATGAGAGAGGTGCGGCAGGAGTTCCGTGATGCTCTTTTATGTATCAACCAAGGGTGTCAAGGGCAGAAGAAAAGAAAAAAAAAGAAGAAATAACAGGGGTAGGAAGGAAGAGCGTAAGAGGCTCGACTTCGCCAACGTCAGAGTTGAAGCCGCCCATGGACCTGGACCCCTCCCCCAAGCAGCCCTGTCGCCCCTAGAAGGTGCACCCTGCGACCCCTCCAGCCCTCTTATCAGATCGCTATCTAATTGATCCTTGTCATGTTGAGCCCCTAACCCCGGCGGGTGTGCTAAAACAAGTACGTACCTCTGTGCCTCTGTACTCGCTGTGTACGTACCATACATTAGCCGAGCCCCTCTTCTCTACTCCTCCTCCAACTTTGAACAACAGCCGCAGGACCCAGAGGACATGGAGTAAGAGAGGGAGAAATATTGGAGAAGATGGTCAACGCAGAGCGGATGTACGGATTTACTGCTTCTCCATGTAATCCTTGGCCCGGCTGAAATATTTCTCCAAACAACCCGGATTCCATATATTCAGTCGGTCCACACGGATTTACTTACAGCTCTCAACGAGCTCACCCTGAAGGCTGAACACAACTGCCGTCACACCCTACTACTGAAGTCCAGTATCACATCGACTGAGTATGGCCATATTCTGGTCGTGGAGGGATCTCCACACGTGCTTCCCCGCGTGAGATCTTCTGGTGGCACTAGAAATCCTTCCCCTCGCGGACTCCTGCAGGACGCTTTGAGCCGAGCCAGGAGCAGATATAACATATCTAGGTCCTGCCGTTGGCAATTCTCACTCAGATATAGGCATTCATTTTCGGACAAACATATTTTACTTGCATTGAATCTTGAAGTCAATCCTCCAGTACTTGGTAGGCGACAGACGTATCAGTACATACTACTCATAAGCACCTCCCTCCTCAGCGCCATTGTGTATCTGCTCAAGACCTTGGACTTATTTAAACCAGCCTCAAACCTCCTTACTGGTTGCCCTCCATGGCGATCGAGAATCTCAAGAAGATCCAGCTGTCCCGAATCAGCCATGTTTACTACAAGTACAAGGCTGAAGAAGTCGAGGCGGCAAGGGCTTTCATGGTGGACTTTGGCTTCTTCGAGGTGAAGCGCGAGGGAAACCGCACATACTTCCGTGGCTACGGCACTGAGCCCTTTGTGATGTGTGTCGAGGCCTCAGAGGAGACCAAGTTCGGCGGCCCCGCGTTTGCAGTCGACTCCTTGGAGGAGCTGGAGAGGGCGAGCAAGATCCTGCCACAGGAGACCAAGGCCACCGGTGTGTACGACCTAGATGGCGCGCCGGGTGGTGGCAAGTGTGTGACCTTCTATGACCCTGTGGATGGCTTCCCTTTTCACCTCGTATATGGCCAGGAAATGGTCGAGCCCCTGAGCCTGGAGCTTCCGAACCCCAAGCCCAACTATGTGAGAACCCCCACCAGCATCACACACTGCTAGCTAGCACGATGTGGCCTATCATGAATCCTGACAACACATGCACACACATACAGCCCGAGAAGCAGAACCGCGACGTCAACCAGACCCAGCGCTTCCAGAAGCGGCCCGCGCCGGTGCACAAGCTCGGTCACTTTGGCCTGTGCGTGACCAACTACAAGAAGTGCTTTGAGTTCTTCTCGACCTACTTCAACTTCCACCCCTCGGAGCTGATCCACAACGAGGCGGGCGAGGACGTCACCGTCTTCTTCCGCCTCGGCAAGGGCCCGGAGCGGGTCGACCACCACTGCTTCTTCTTCTTCGAGGGCCCCCGCGCCCCACACGTCCACCACAGCAGCTTCGAGACCCACGACTTTGACTCCCAGGTCCTGGGCCACGACTGGCTCCGCCACAAGGGCTATGAGAACTGCTGGGGCGTGGGGAGGCACATCATGGGGAGCCAGATCTTCGACTACTGGTTCGACCCCAGCAGGTTCATCCTCGAGCACTATGTCGACGGGGACCTGATGGACCAGAGCTATCCCACCCAGCACACCCCCATGAGCCCTGATAGCTTACATGTCTGGGGTGAGTTTTCTTCCTGCTTTCCCCCATCCTTCAGTGCATCGTGATTGTTGCCCTACTAGACTCGTGCTGATACTTGAGACGTTGTTGAAAGGACCGGATCTGCCGCCGACGTTCATGTCATGAGCGAAACGGGCGGTCTACAAGCTTCGCCACGAAGAGCAAGTGTTCGCAACGAGCTCGCTGAGGAAAGATCAGATCTATCCGCACACATCCCAGTCTTTTCCCCAAAATTCGTACATGGGCGTTGATAGCCATTACCAATTCTGATTAAGGTTTTCAAAGGACTGATGGATTTCGTTTGTTGATGGTGCTTTCCATTATTGTTTGACGGCACATTGACCATTTTGATCGTCTATTTTCAGTATGTTAAGCGCCGTGAACCTAGAAGCACATAATTCACATCATCCTTGTGCAATAGAACCCTGATTGTATGTGAGGATTGATCATGACAAATGGGATTAAAAATGTGAAAATACCAGAGGTAGAAGAAAGCTAACCCTCAGCGCGTCCACTTTATGTACCTGTGGAGGCCAATCCAGCCGACATATGTATGTACACCAAAGGCATCCTCATTCATCATCATGAATCTCTTTTCCCTTCCCACTTCCTAAGCTCCAGCGGCATCTCGCTCGCCTTGTTTGTACAGCATCAACAGCTCCTCCCGCAAACCCGTCAGCTCGCTTGTCGAGCCCTCTGGGCTTCTATTCCCCGGCATTAAGCCGGAAGACATGGGGCCCGTCGCCGTTGGCATTGTCGCTGTCGTCGTTGCCCCTCCGACACCACTACCGTCCCTCGGGGAGCTCATCTGGAAAGAGGGTGGAGGCGGCGGCATCGTTGACAGTCCGGCTCCCTGCTCGGAGCCCCTCGATCCCTGCATCGTGGTCCGGGCGCCAGACGTCCAAGAGCTCCCGACGGACTGGCGCTGTTGCTCTTCCGTGTCCGTGGAGGTGGACCAGTGGCTAGTCAGATACGCCCTCGCGTCCTCGCGCGAGAAGACTGAAGGTTCGGCCTGCGGACTGACCTCCGGGCCCGTGGCGTCAAGCTCGGAGATGGCATCCGCCTGAGAAGGAGCCTGTTGTTGTTGGGAAGAAAAATTGGCAACGCTGGGCACGGGTGGCACATCCCTCGGCGCGGTCCCTGCTGCTCCTGAGTACTGGCTTCCGTCCTGCTGAGCAGCGCCACGGTTAGTCCAGCGGCTCCACCGCTCACCTAAAGCGTTCAGCCTCAGCGGGTGGTGGCCGCTGGACCGCTGGAACCAGCTGGCGAGGCTCCTGCGGATACTGGCCTGGTGCACGGGCGCGGGCTCCATCATGGGCATGGCATAGCGAGGGTCATGTCGCTTCTCGTCAAAGTAGCCTTGGACGGAGCCGACGTCCTCGTCGTCTCTGTCGGGGGTAGAAGAGCGTCCACCGCCACGGTTCTGGCTGTTAAAGTTGAAGTAGCTGCGGGTTTTGGTGAATATGCGCTGTTGGTTGCGGTATGGGCTGCGTTGCTTGTTGTGTCTTCGTCGACGGCGCTGGCGTATGAGCATGATGGCCCAGATGATTCCCACAATGAAGCCTACCGCACCTGTAGTAGAACAAGACTTCGGTTAGCGGAAAGTAATCATCTCTTTTTTTTTTTTTTTTTTTTTTTCTTCTCCTTCCTCCATATGATTATAACCAGGTTTAGTAAAGAGAAGACCAAACTCACCTAGAGTCCCAAAGGCAATGGCGAACTTGGTATTGGGAGGCGGCGGCAGGTGGTGCTTGCTGGTAATGTTGTTGCCACCAAAGTCATCAGACTGATCATCTCCTCCTCTGTCCTGCTGGCCGATGACGATGCTGCTGCTGGGGAACGACGAGTCGGCCAGCGCAGTGGCGGTGGTGGAGGGTGCGTCGTCGACGGTGACGGTGGAGACGGAAGATGTTGTCAGCCAGACTGTGGTCTCTGAGACCGACGAGCTCGACGTCGACGAGGTACTGATGACGATGTCGCTCGTGCTCGATGCTGCGAGTGGAGACGCTACGGTAGAAGAAGTTGTCGTTGGGGGTGGTGTTGACGACGCAAGGGAAGTGGATGTTGTCGAGACTGTCGACGACAACACCGAGGATGAAGTTGATGGCGTGGTCAGGACCGTGGTCGTCTCGATCAAGACAGATGCCGAGCTCGTCTGTGCCTGGGGAGTGAGTGGTGGTGTGTCCGTGTGGTTTTCATTGTCCTTGTTCTTGTTCTTGCCGTCGTTGTTGTCATTACCATCGTCGCCACCCTTTCCATCGCCCTTGTCACCACCATGTCCGTCGTCGTTGCTATTACCCCCACCCCCTCCGCCTCCGCCGTCGCCTCCTCCGCCGCCTCCACTCTTGTCGTCACGCTCCTTGGAACCATGGTGATCATGATCTCGCCTCATGCCGTCTCTAGGGACCGCACCACGGCCCTCCCCATGCTGGATGAACTCATCCCGAGCATGCATGACAGAGGCTGATGAAAAGATATTACTTCGATGATGTCTAAAGATCAGGACAAAGCCAATTGTCAGCAAAAATAATACATTGCTCACGGACAGAGAGTGCTGGTACTGACATCCATGTGTTAAACCCAGGAGGCACCATCTCCAGGCCTGCCAAGTTCAGTCATGCGCCAGACTGAGCCTCTGACACTGAATGAGGTGAATTAATCTGTCTCTTCTTCCCAAGACAGTTCTCGATTATGTAGAATGAATAGATTAGGGTCTCAGCCTTTTCCAGAAAGAATTGCCAAGCATTGAGGCCTGCTCTGCGCGAGGCAGCACGCTATGTACAATTCGAGGTGGTGACGATCCGTAGCCCAATCAAAGGCTGCAAGGGCGGTATTAAAAAAAAAAAAAAATAGAAAGAAAAAGAGCCACTTGGGCCAGCAGGCAGAATAGTAGAAACTAACAGAAGAAAAAAAATCCTACCAGAAGAGCAAGGTAGAAGAGAGATAGAGAGAGGGAGGAAGACAAGAAATGATCGTCGAGGACGAGGAAGGGATTGCATGCGGAGCGTGTCAGATCATGTTCAAAGCCAAGAGACGGTAGACGGGACGAGATAGTCGTGGCTTTGAAGAGAAGCCAGCGACGAGAAACATAAGGTGGGTATAACAGGCAAAAGGAACGTTACAAAGGGGCAAATAACAAACAACAACGACGACGACGACAACAAAGGGATCCGGTGAGTGAGGGCTCAGGAGCCTGTTTTCAGACTGATGATCAACATCATGCAGAGACCGATTTGAGGTTCGAGATGGCGTTCGCCGGATGTGCATCCAGGCGGCTCAATTAGTGGGTATCATCATCATTCGCAGCGTCATGCAATGCATGCAGGTGCACATCAGATGGCAAACCACCCTCATACAGTACCGCATAGAATTAGGTAATGCTCTTCTTGCAGGTAAGAGACGGGCGTATGACTGTGTGTCTCCCTTTCTGCCTCTCTTACTCTCTCTTCTCTTTCTCTACCCTTTCAAGTCTGGCGGCTCTTCGGCTGATGCCCAGGACCCCTGAAGGCGATCGCGAGGTGTGCACGGCGCGACGTTTCAGCGAGGTGGACGTCCTCATAGCGTTTCAGAATCCGGCGGGAGAAAAGAAGAGCAACCCCCCTTGTCTTTCAACACGGCAACGCAGCCCGACCTGTCTAGGTGCCGGCAGCTGCTCGGAATACGAGGGGGGAAAAGGCGAGCTGTTCGGTGCTCTGAACAGCGTTGCAGCACCTACCGTGCACACACCACGAATGGTGGACGCCACAAGGGCATGAGCAGATTCCCCACTGAAAAAGTAAGAGAATCAAGGTCTAGGGCCCCAGTACAGCAGCCTGAGGAGCAAAAGCAAGGGCTTACTCGGCGGCTAGAACAACAGTCTAGAGGGAATAGCGTGGCAACAGGACCTGAGAGCCGTGGCAGTCTTTGAGAGCCACAGCAATTCCGAGACGGCTGAATGTGAGACTGTTTCCGAGACGCGTGTCCAGGTTTGAGAGAGACAGCAAGGGAAATGAACACACACACACACACACAAAAGAAGAAAGAAAAAAAAGAGAGGCGGAAAATAAAAGAATGAGATTAGAGGGTGCAAGCTTTCGGATGGTAATATGCTTGAAGCCCTTAAGCTTGTCTGAGATCCTGCAGCCTCCACTGGAGCCTGAAGCCGGAACCACAGGTGGGCGAGGGAAAAAAAGAAAGAAAGAAAAAAAAAAAGAAAAAAAAGCAATGCGACGCGACGCAACGGGGATAAGAAGAGCTTCCCGTCCACTGGTCGAAGCGGCCGGCCGGCCAGCCGGCCAGCTCCATCATTTTGATCACCAGTGATCATCACCTGGGCACGTCTTTGTTCCGATGACTGATAAGTAGAAGCACTGGGACTGGAGGGCCGCGTGGACATGTCTCGTAATTTGATTAAAGTGCGGTGAGGCAAAGAGGCAAGTTGAGGCAGATCCCGCGGGGAGCAAAGAAAAAGAAACCTGCAGGAAAAAGTAACACAGCATATGTCGTGCCGCCAAAGACGTGGCACCGTATGTACCCTGCGCCCGATTTGGATGGGTGCCTTTCGAAAAACCGGTCCTGCGCACCGCATTGGACAAGGGGAAGAGGTTGTGTTGCACCCTTAGAAAGAAGGGGGGCCCAAGAGCAAGGCCGTAGGGTGGGCAGATTGAGCAAGAATTGATTTGTCGTGTACCCGCAATTCGGAAGGTTTGACAAAGGGCCACTGTAAGCTGAAGACATAGTGCTATGCTGTGGCACACAGAGCAGTACACCGGTAGGCAAGCCAAAAGCAACCATCATTTACCCCGCAACAGCCCCTGCACTGACCCCCGCCTTTGGGCCACAAGCACTGAAGCCTCATTGGAGTACAACCACTGTACATGTGTACAAGGCTCCATAACAAGCTGTCCCTTTTGTTTCCCCCCTACTTTCGTGCAAAATACAGAACTTATGCTGTCCCATGGCTGCAAGATCATCGCGAGCATCTGAGCATGCCAATACTCGAAAAGTGAAAAAAAAAAAAAAAAAAAGAATAAGAAGAAGAAAGTAAAAGGTAATCTGCAATTTATGATAGGTGAACCAGAGCTCCAGGAATCAAGAGCTAGCCAATCAAAAAAAAAGATGGACTGGTTTTAAAATTGTAAGCTAATAGTAAGTAGGAGACAGTGTGAATGAGAAGATGAGGCTTGATGTACAATATCATCTGCATGTCCCCCGAAAGTATCACAATCATTGACATGCTTATGTAAGTTGTATATCAGAAGTAACTTGTTGGGCAGCTTGTGCCCATTCTCACAAATACCCACAGCAGCCCAGCTGCCCATTCCATCTTCCTGTTCTTGTTCCCACCTCGCTCTGTCTCTGTTTCTCTCCCTTCATATCTGGCCACCATAATCTAACAACACATACGTTCAATTGTTCTACATCCATATACACCAGCACCAACAAATATTCCTCAAGATGGCTGATGAGAAGGATGCGGCTGACTCCAGTGACTCTCCTATTGCAGGCCCTAGCAGTGCACATAGCCCCCCGCCACACTGCTGCTTCCTATGACACTGCAGGCACCAGCAAGGCTCCTGGAGATGGGGAGGCTGTTGGCTCCGAGAAGACTACAGCTGACTCCAAAGAGACCACCCAGCCCATCGCCACCGGCCATAAGAACTCCCCTTTGTTCACTCGGCTTCCTGTCGAAGTACGCCTTCGGATCTACTCCTACGTATTCTATGGATCTTCACTGGAGCTGAGGCATCAACGGCATCCTGACCACTACGCGACAGAGCTTGATGAGATCTTCGGGGTAAGCACAGCAGCTGCAGAGGATCTGAGCGATATCTGGGGGCGAATGCGACGCCACCCGTACTGGGAGTACGCCAAGATCATAACAACCCTGCATTACAGCCTGCTATTGACCTGCCGCGCCATCTACAGAGAGGGCCGGGTCACGTACTGGGGTGAAACTCACCTCGTTGGGGGTGCTTGTAACCTCACTCCTCTCCGGCCGGGCCTGGCTGGCTTGGAGCTCCCAAGCTCGACGCCAGAGGAGCCGAAGAAGCGGGAGAACGACCTCTGGCCAAGGCTCCCCAGGTTCCAGCCCGAGGATGCTCACCCAGCGCTAGAAGACGGGTACTCGGCTGGATACTCATACAAGTATCTGCTGCAAAAGTTCCCTGACGCGGCAAAGCCTCATGTCAAGCACATTGCAGGCATCCCCGACCGCCTCACAGAGACGGGAGACGACAAGTTGACCCTGTACGACCTCTTGCTCGAGTTCCCGCGCCTGGAGACGTGTACCCTCATGGAACGTACATTCGGCGCCTTTGAACCGCGGCGTGAAGCGATCCTGGACACCATCTGCACAAACCCAGGCCTCCCCGTCTACGACCAGAGGATTTTCGACGTTATCAAGGCGCTCGAGAAGGTCCGCGGCGAGGAGCTCAAGACCAAGGGTGCCGAGCGAGTCAGGAGCATCCCTGACATTCTTCAGTGGCAGAACAGGATGTCACTGCTAAAGTCGGAGGCTGACCCATCTGGGGGATACCTCCCTCTGGCCGAGGTGTGTACATGTCTAGTATCCTCAAGACGCAAACTCACTGTGGCTTGCAAATATCTGATGAGAAGAGCATTAATACAGCGGGCCTGGGTCAACTACACAACCAAGAAGTTCCGTTGGCACGTTTCCGCCCACCAATTGCGAGATCGCATAGCCCGAGCAAGGCCAAACCCCCCTGATGGAGTGGGACGTTGGCGTGGAAGATCCGACTGTCGAGGATTGGAGGTGTCTGGTGACTGACAAGGTCCCATATGTATAAGAGAGATCAGGGGTGGAAAGAAGAAAAAAGGGGCGCATATTCCTCTCTCAAGTGTGAGGTTTATGCTTGTCATGGCATGGCATCCAGGGGAGAATGCGGTAGCACAGTTTGCTCAAAACTCAAGTTGGAAGTTCAGTGTGCGTGTTCTGATGATGACAATGGAGGTGGAAGCCCGAAGTAAGCTGTCAGTTATAGTGAGGCTGTGCCTCGCTTTCATGGAATTACGTATGTCCGCCTGCGCCAAATCGTCTCTCCGCATTGCGAAGAGTGAGCAGCACACGCTGTTGAGTAGTCATGTTCCCATCCTTGGAAACCCGTAATAATGCTTAAAGGTATTAATTACTTGCATTGATTGCTCATGTCCTGTCAGGCGAGCAGCGCCTTGATCATGATGTGTCGGGGCTGGAAGCGAGGATCTTCAAAGGACTTGGATTCTTGCCCAACGAAGTCTCGGTCTGAAGGATTCTATCGCGAATCTGACTGGTGTAATTACTCTATGGTCTCTTTCATCGAGCCCCCTCTCCGAGCACGTCGTTGCGATTATGTAAGCAAGACAACGTGCTTCAATATGTATACCATTTCGATGCAGGCTACTCTTGTAACGCCTGCAAATTCATGCGAATCTGGTTATTAGCGAGAATAACGAAGACTAGTATATTGTCAACAGACAGGAAATATATTTAGGTACCGAGTAGAGGCTGTACAGGACTCAAGTCGTTGACCGAGGCTGATAAATGATGACTGGGAAGGGTGGGTAGTTTATATTGCTGTTCCCCATCGACATGAGGAGTCTCGGGCCAATAGAGTATGACTGCGGTAGAGAATGTCATGAATATTCAATGAATATGTGTTGGTTGCGAGGCGACGAGGGGCTGCCCAACACGCGTTGGACGCGTTGTGATGGTTTACTTGCGGACAGGTCGTATGATTACAGTCCACTGAGATACCAATACGTTCAAAATTTTGAAAATATTATTTCAATGAGATGGATCAGTGCAGAAATGAAGTTAAATGTGGCAAAAAAGAAAAGAAAATACGTTCAGAAACGGTGGCGGTGGCCGAGGTTGGGGAGGCCTGCACGATTGACGAACCGCCTGACAACGAGTTGGCTTGGGTGATGGTAGAATAATCTGCTTGGGACTGACTGTTGCAACCAAGGGGGTCGTATGGAAGGGGAGGAGCACCGTGGCTAAGGGATGAAGAATGAAGAGGCCGTGCGTCAAACGCGACAGCAGGCAGAAGGGGAGGGGGGGGGGAGCGGGGGTAACATATAAACCAGAAGTGATCAGTCTACTTCAACAAAGTTGGTTGTTGGCGCAGTGGTAAGATTCGTCTTTCCACAAATGAGTCCATTAGCCTTGAGCAAGCTACCTAGCCGCAGTTCCCTCCACTGAAAGCTGCAGAGGATCTGGTCGACTCACCGGGCTGTGGTACCGGGGAACCTGCTCACAAGTCGCTATAAGTCTGTTCGGCGGTGCCCTTCGGGGTTCTTTTTTTGTCTTTTATTGTCAAGGTGTATTTTTTTCTCTTTTCTTCTACGTGCTTGCTATGTTTGTGAGAAGGTATTGCTGGTGGTTTTCTTGCGCGTGTGGGTGGTGGGACGTCAGAGGTGGTTTTGGTGGTGTTTTGGCCCTTGTTTGCAGGAGTGCACCTGTTCAATCCCAAGCGAGGTCGACTATTTTTTCACAAAACTGGGATTTATTTTCTTCGACACCTGCATTTCCCACTCACAGGTCTTGTAGAATGCTTGAAACTAGAGCTAGTAATTAGGAAATACACCAGTGGTCCTAGGTCTTGTCGATGAGCAGACTATCAGGCTCTTTCGTCGGATGGAGGCAACTAGGTCAGGTTCGAGGCAACCACTCGGGCGCCAGCTCTACACCGAACTCTTTCTGGCATCTTTTTGAGCCACACCATCTTCTACTGTAGCATGTATAAGGGTTCACTACAGCTTCCTCGTCATTTTATGCACGTTGATTATGACAGGATCCTCTCTGTGATGGAATAATTACTACAAGCACATGGCATTCCACCATATCGCCTGCTACTTATTACTTTGAGTACCGAGTGACTCCCATGCGTCCAAGTAGGTTGCTGCTTACCTTCTCGTTCGACTTTCTCTTGCTCCGTTTCTGTCAACCGATGTCCCGACCTCACCTTGACACCTGCTGCATCTCTGCTTCACAGGCTTTCTTTCTCTCTCTTTTTTGTTTTGCTAATACCAGCACGCAATATTGGACACGTATTACTGAAAGATATATGTATGGAGGTAGTGCTCTGGTGATGATACGACCATGGGTTAATGTTTCCTCCCAGGGGATGATATCGATATATCGACAGGAACTGTTGATCATTACGTATTTTATACGTACTCGCTCGATAAGTCTGAGGTCTGTTGTGGACTGCTGATCGTGGCCCGACATCCAGGAGATCGTTTGGGGAACTCAAGTTGATCAGCTGGGGACACATGAAAATAAAACTTTGGAGGAGTCGGCGAGTTGGTCTCTAGAACCTGATATACACTGCGTCAGGAGTCTGGGAGCGATGACGATGACCGGACATAGTCATGATAACTCCGACCGCCCTTGGAACTTTGAAACTGATCAACACTGAACAACAACCACATGCCACCTCAAAACGTCCCGTTCGAATATTCATACTTGAACGCATGGATCCAGCAAGATTGAACAGGTCGATCAAAACACAGATCGACTCTGCACACCTAAAGAACAGACAAACAGCATACCATGGCGCGAATCTTCATCACAGGCTCATCGGCCGGCCTGGGCGCCCTCACAGCCAAGCGCCTCATTGCCCAGGGACACCAGGTGGTCCTCCACGCCCGCAACGACCAGCGCGCCGCCGACGCCCAGGCCGCCTGCCCAGGGGCCCACGCATGCCTGGTCGGCGACCTGCGCACCACGGACGGAACAAAGGCGCTCGCGGCCGAGGCCAACAGACACGGCCCTTACGACTGCGTGGTGCACAACGCGGGGGTGCTCCGCGCAGCACGGTCGGCGGGGGAGCTGTTTGCTGTCAATACCATGGCGCCTTACGTGCTCACCTGTCTCATGGAGAGGCCGCGGCGGCTGGTCTACGTGTCGAGCGGGCTGCACCGCTCCGGGCGGCCGCGGCTGGACGATCTGGAGGGGTCAGGGTATGCGGATACTAAGCTCCACGCGGTGATGCTGGCGAGAGCGTTCGCGAGGAGGTGGGCGGATGTCGAGAGCAACGCTGTGGACCCGGGGTGGGTGCCGACCAAGCTGGGCGGATGGAGCGCGCCGGGAGATGTCGAGGCTGGTGCGGAGGCTTATGTGATGCTGGCGCTGGGCGAGGGGAATGCGAAAGGGGTGTCGGGGAGATATTTTCAACAGTCGAGGATGGTTGACTGCGCCAAGGCTGGTCACGATGAAGGACTTCAGGACGGCTTGTTGAGGAAATGTGCCGAGTTGAGTGGCGTTGAAGTACCTCCTTGACATGGCATATCCAAGCCGCCCAGGATCAAGAGGGTGTCGTGAGACAAGTGCCCGTGTGTCTTCCTCTTAGCAGGGAGGCCAATCATGCGAACGCCAAAATACCAGCGTCCACGGTTATACTTGTGACCTTGAAGTATGTGAAGATAATGCCATGTAACATTGAACGGAGCACAGCTATCAGCGTGTCGTGACTCCTTCATCCGAAGCTCATCTCCCCTCGAGCAGACCCTCTTTTCCCTCTGCAACCCCTCCACCCCACCGAAAAGTTAGCGCTATCCAATCAAGCTATTGCAGCTCGCCTGTCCCCATCCGCACCGTCGTCTTTTTTTCGGATCCGATCGTGGGTGATGTCCTCTTACTCGGCCGATACACCACAATCATCACTGCAACCATGTCCACGATGGAGACCCGATCGTTGGTACGCCCCCCCCCCCCCCTTCAATGGCGAATCTCTTTTTCTCGCTAGTACTAAGCCTCCGAGCAGCCAAAGGTGGTGAGTGAATTGAAACCCCCCCCCCCCCGTCTCCCGGGAGGAGAGACGGCTTCCCAGATTTCTCTGCTTTTCCCAGAGGGCCTCGTCTAAACCGAGGCAGCTGGGCAAGATTAATGGCCGTGGCAGGCGGGGGAGCTGTCTGACGAGATTGATCTCGGGAGTACTCCTTCCTGCTAATCCTTGTCGGGTTTCTGAAGCTTAAAAGGGAGACGGATGTTTTCTGTTTTATCTCGCGGGCGGATCTGCTCATGGTCCCTGACGTGCTTTGCACTCCTCCTCCATCCACCCTGACATCCGAGGCTCTGCTCTCTTTGATTTTTTATTTTTTTTGTTTTGTTGTGTCCTTGTCTTGGCCGTGGACCACCACCCTGCAACGACTGGAATCAGAATACCAAGAGAGCAACAAGTCTTTGTAGACCCCCCCCTTCTCCCATGGCAGACGATGCATCACCGAGGCGCAAGCTCGCCATCAAGGTGATCGACTCGTACCGCTCCTGGGACCTGGAGAATATCATGTCCCTGCGCGCGGATGACTGCGTCACGGTCATTCTGCCAAGTACGTCGTACCCATCCATCCACCCCATCCTTCTCCCGACAACCACCCGGCCCATTCTCAAAAAGACCGGAGGGACACCGATGACAGCGACCATCACCACAAGCCCCAAAACAAACACGCTGACAGCAGGGGAAACCCCCACAACAGAGAGCCTCGGCCAGCCCGAGATGGACAACACCGCCTACAGGAAATTCTTCGCCTTCTCGACCCCGCTCTTCAAGGACTTCAACCCCCAGATTCACGAAATTGTCGACGACGAAAAGGGCAACAAGGCCACCCTGTGGTGCACCAGCACTGCCGAGAGCGTTATCGGCCCGTATACTAATGAGTACATGATCACGCTGCACTTCAACGAGGCGTGCGACAAGGTGGTGCGGTTTGTCGAGTTTGTCGACTCGCTCAAGGCTAAGGCGCACTTTGAGGGGCTGAGGAAGTTTGTCGAGGCCAAGGAGGCCGAGAAGGCCAAGGAGTCGAGGTTGTCTTGAAGAACGAGTCCTTCGTCGCCCTGCTAGGAGGTGGAAATGGGCACGCCATGGCGGATTTCTGAAGCCGTGGTACAGTTAGGAAGCTTATAGACACTCATGAAAAGGTAGACAGCTGTTATTGAGTACATCCCTCTTGTATGAACAGAGACGGAGCATGACGAGGATCAACCATAGTTGAACGTGAATGATGTAAATTTACATTTGCTTTGTTGCTCTCAGAGGACATTCGAGACCGAGAGACTTCGACTGCGATGTTGGTGCATAGTAAGCCCACTGAGCAGACATTAGATTAAGAAGATGGAGCACGGCCGTGCCCGGTACAACATAGGTCACTGCGGTATTAGGCCCCCAAGGTCGAGAACACGGCGACAATAACGGGGATGCAGGAAGCCACTGATGTGACTCGTATTTGCTGTTGACCTTCGATCGACGTGGAGAAGGAGGGCTGATGCCCTTGCTCCAAAAAGATAGTTTCGCTAATGGCTCTTGTGTGAAACTACAGCCACATAGCCGTGTCATTGTAAGCAGCAATGCTCCTGCGGGACAAGTTGATCGGCACAAGCGCCATGGCGGACATGACAATATTTTGGAGACGTAGATAGTTTTTTTTCCCCCGTGATATTCTGGTCTATCTCGCCGCAGCCATAACTCCAATTATCAGACCAGGCGCGGTGCCCATGTCATCATGCAGAGTGTAGACCATGCAGACAACATTCTTCGTAAATGCCCATCAAAGGACAACCCTTCTTCGGACAGTCGCCAGGAGGTATCACCATTTTGAGATAGCAACCACAGAAAGAGAGATGGAGAAAAGAAGGTGCCCGCAGGCCCCGCCATTCCGACAGCCAGCTGCTTACAGCTTCTGCATGGCGACAACGTCGGAGGACTGGACGTAGTCCTCGAACTCCTGGATGGTCTCCTGGAGCTCGTCGAGGGAGACCTTCTCGTCCTCGATGACGATGTTGATCTGGAGCTTCTTGACACCGTAACCAACGGCGACAAGCTTGGATAGACCCCAGACCAGACCGTCCTGCTCGATGCTGCGCACAGACGCCTCGAGGGCCGCCATGTCAGTCTCGTCATCTGTTTTGTGTGGTTGAGCCACGTTAGCATCTCGTCTATATAAGGGCGGACCAACAAAATAGAGGGGTGTGAACTGTAGCGACAAGAGGGCGCAGGTGGGACTGGCACATACCCCATGGCTTGACGTCCAGAGTCACGATGGACTTGGCGGCAGGCTTGGTCTTGCCCTCCTTCTTCTTCTTGTACTCGGCCAGACGCTCCTCGCGGATACGGGCGGCCTCGGCATCCTCCTCCTCGTCGTCGGAGCCAAACAGGTCGACATCATCGTCGTCATCGGCGGCAGCAGGGGCCTTGGCGGGGTTCAGGGTAGCCTCGACAGCCTCGGGGCCGTAGGTGGTGTAAGGCTTGGAGGCATCGCCGGAGAGGGTGGCGAACTCATCCTCGTAGGAGGCAATGTGCTTGTACCACCGGGCGGCGTGAGGGTACTTGGCGGCGTCAGGGGCGGAGGAGAGGGCCTTGAAGACGGCAACGTCGGCCTGGGTGGCGTTGTAGCTGTAGACGGGGGGCAAAGGAGAAGAGGGGCAAATGTTAGCAGACAAGGGACAACCAAGCTGGACACGAGAGAGACAGAGAGAGCGTGTGTATAGGGCGGGGCCAAGGCCAGATTCTGAGACGAGACACCGGGGGTGGGTGGGCGATCACAGAGGCGGGTCAGAGATGCAACAGAGTTGCTGGGTTTGTATTCATGCGCAGGTCTTGAGGCTGCTCAGAAACACGGACCAGTGGAATCATCAGGTGGGTAAGATGTGGTCGCTCTTCTTGGCTGTTGATGTCCTCCGGTGTTCGAACAGGACGAGGAGGACAACAGCGAGGAGTCATAGCTCCAGGCCAAGAAGGACGAGGGAGACGAGAGGGGCCAGGGAAAGGGAGCACCTACCCGGTGATGTAGGACCGAGTGACAAGGAAGTTGTTGAGCACGGTCAGGCCGGCATCGCTGACGAGATCGGTGAAACCCATGTTGACGGTTATGAAGGCTGAATGGAGGAAGAGAAGGTGGTGGTGATGGGCGGTGTTGGTTAGGAGAGCAATGTGGTTTTGGTGGTTGTAGGATGGTGGTGAATTCTAGTGTCGCTGCCCGAAAGCAAGAGGGAAAAAAAATACAATCCTCCCACCGAACCTCCCCCCCCCCAGGCAGCGGCGTTGCCCTAAGGGAAGGACAAGCAAAAAAGATTGGGAAATTTTCATCTACCCCGCGCTAGCCATTGGGCGCCCGACCTGCTACCCACGTTGACCCAGGCGCCGTCAGGGCTGTTCTGGCCTGTGTGTGGCCATGAGTGGGCCAGAGTGGCCTCCTCTTCAGTACCAAATCTCCCCCCAATCATATCCCTTGCACCCCCTCTTCTTTCCCCACTTTTTCAGCCTGAGGCCGCTGTGTTGTGAAAAGTACTCGGGCAAGGGTAGGTGGGGGTTAGGGTTATTCCGTGGTTGATCGTGCCATCCCATTCCATCCCAATTGCCTCAAAGTGTTGAATAATTACTTCTTCGCTTCTTCTTCTTCTTCTATAGTATTTAGTCTTCTTCTCGCATCTCCGACTCTCGCCCGAGCTGGCTGCGCAGTTAAACGGCCGCATCCTCAAAAGGCCTCATCATCACCAGTCTATTATCGGTAGTGACTTGCGTTTCGCTGATCTGGCAGTTTCTATTTATCTTCTGATGAAATCCAGTCGAAACGTCGTCTCCCTGAGCCAAGTTGGCCGGGAATAATCCCGTCATCAGACGACGGCCAAATTCCGAGCAATCAACTGTCGTGCTGCCAATGCCTTTATGATGGACCTGGCTGGTGTTCCCTCTTGCCATAGTAGATATGTGGACAAAGAGCACGTGCATCACGTGTCAAACCCTCCCATCGTCCCATCGCCGAGACAGATGTGCGCAGGGGTTGAAACGCACTGCAACCAGAAACCAGCCCCTCAGCGCGTCGAACACTATGGGGAGCTGACGACTGTCCTGTCACGATACCTGTCAGCTCCAACGGCTGGCTCCATTCTCGTCGACGCCCTCATATGTTTAAAAAGAACACCGGCTGCTCCCGCAGAGATGTCTTGGATATAATATCATCCCATCCTCACCAGTCACCATCACCTCTCGGAGGATCGAACTGTTGTTTATCTTTCTTCACATCAACCCTGGTGGTGATCTTGTTTTTTTTCTTCTTCTAATCATTGTTACTTACGTTGCTGGAACAACTCTTCCCTGTTTCTGAAAGTCTTCATAATATTTTCCAAAGGTCCGAGCATCATGAAGTTCTCCGTCATCCTCGCCTTTACCATGGCTCTTGGCGCCAGCGCCCGCCCGGTTCTGCTCCGGGAACCATCAGGACGCCTTGCTCTCAAGGTTGGTGTTGGTCTCTCTCGGACAACTCCGTCACATGATCTGGTGACTGTCAGAACTCGATAAAGATGCTAACAACGTATAACTAGCCCGTGGTCCGCGCTGATGATATCGTTGAGCGTGATACGCTGTCCCTCGTCCAGCGCGGCATCATTACCAGGCTCCACGCCCCAAGTGATCCTCATCCGGCATACTGAATATAAAAAATCATGATTCTGTCAGACCAACCAGAGGAATCACTCGTCAAGCGGCCAAGGCAGATGCTGAATAATCTGTCCATGTCTTTCATTCGTTCCGACCAGAAGAAGGAAAACCAAAGATCAAATCAACATCATCCGAGAAATATCCTGGTGCGGTCAGTTCGACGCACTGATGGACATTTACCAGGTCAGGGCGTCGAAACAGAGTAGTGGGCCTTGTCCCCTTGCCCAACAATTGGGAACAGCCTGATGTGACAAGGGGTTCCGGCTGCGAAACTGCCTCACTCAGTTTCAACATGGCCTATCCAGCACCAAATGGCCGCGTCAACTAGGCTTGGCACTGGAATGCGTGGACCTCTCCTGTCTTCGCATCATCGACTGCTTCCGGATGATATTGTTCAGTTGATTGTTTGGGCACAACCTTTTGTGATGGAAGAGGATCTTGTCGGTCTGAGCAGACAGGATGAACTCTCGTCCTTGACCTGGCTGACATGTTTTCTCTTGGCGGGAGCTGTAAATAAGGGCTGGGCAAAACCTACTACATTCTTTCCATTAGACCTCGATGATGACAAGGTAGACAAAACCATCGAGAACGTTCATTAATACCATTTTTTGTAATGTCTACAAGTTTCGTCTCGTTCTCGGGATTTCATGTTTGCTGTTCCTCCTCCACCAGCTGATAAAAGACTGGCACTACTCGTCAGGTCCCTCCAAGGGCTCATCCGACATGGGAATCATCCTCGCCGTGAGATCTGGCTCTCCTTCCACCTCCTTGTCAAATGGCCACATGGGCCTCCGTATCCTCGCATGTCCTAGCCTCTCGAGGTCCTGATCCACGCCCCCAGGTGTGAGGCCCAGCATCCAGTCGCTCGACATGTCGTACAGCTCCGGCTCGAGATACCCAATCTTGACGATCACAATGGCAGCCTCCCTGGGCCGCAGGTTGAGATCCGTAAAGTCCTTCTCCTTGTGATAGGGTTTCCGTAGCTTGGTCAGGATGGCATACACGCTGCCCACCTGCAGCACCACCTCGGTTACTGCGTCCTTGTCTCCGTGCTTGATGCTGTGTACACGCCCTGTCATTGTCAGAGGGCCGGCGTGGATGTCGTCCACCATCGCGCCAGCTGTCACTGTCACCACTGCGCCCAAACCCGCCCGAACAGCGATGTCTATCGCCTCGGGACCAGGCACGCTCGCGTAGATCACCGTCGGCCCATCTTCGCTCTTGAACTCTCCACGCTCCAGCAGGCGTGTCAGTCCCCAGGTGACGTCGCCACTGCCGCCTGCTGTGGGATTATCGCCCGAGTCACTGATGAAAAATGGTCTCTTTTTCTCGTCCTTGATTCTGTCCAGCGCGGTATCAAGACACTCGGCAAAGGACCCCGTCGGCGCCACGAAATGAAACCCCTTCCTGTTGTCCCAAAACAGCCGCGCCAGCCTCTCTGCGCCCTCCGCCACCGCTCTCTCCTCCCATCCCGTTACCACCACCGCCGCTCGGTTCCGCGGCTCGTCAGCCCACGCATATCCGACCCACACAGACGCGTCCAGCACGCCCTCCGTTCCCTCCGCCACGCCTGGGACGGCCGCGTAGATGGTCTTGGCCGGCTCGTCCCGTGTGCTCGTCTGCTCGCCTGGTAGGAGAATCGGCACAGGCACCCACGCCTTGAGAGGCCTCTTCCTTGTCTTCTCGAGCACATCCAACAGATTCACACACGCCCTCACCCGCGTCTCGACCACGTCCACGTGCGGCGCAGTCCGATAGCACGTGAGCAGGTCGCACGCGTGCGCCAACCCCCTCGACACGTTCCCGTGCAGGTCCATGCTCGCGCTCACGACGCAGCCGGGGCCCACCGCTTTCCTGACCCGCCGCAGCAGCTCCGCCTCGGCGTCTTCCAGCCCTTCCACGCACATGGCCCCATGGATGTCGAACCAGAGCCCGTCTGGAGGCGGCGAGTCGATAGCCTCCAGCAGCGCCACCATCTCGGCCGCGAGGTACTCGAAGGCCTCCCGCGTCACCTGGCCGCCAGGCAGGGCGTGGCCAATCAGGGCGCCGCGCCAGTGGGCTGCGGTCGAGAGCGGGGTGCCTGGGCCTAGGACGGCGGCGTGGTAGGCGGTGACCTCGGCGTCTCCGCGGCGTGGGTGGAAGGCTGGGGATTGGGTGCGTGCAGGGGAAAAGGTGGATGTTTCGATGGCCAGGCCGGCGATGGCTATGGTTGGTTTGGGAGGCATGATCTCTTTATAGCCGAGACAGTGGGTGAGAGATTTGGCGGGGGCAGGAAAGGAGAGGGGGGGGCGGGCACGGGGAAGAGTCTGAATGATCAGAAATACGGTCCAGTTAGGCCAGCTCAGGAGGGGTCCAAAATCTGGGGGAAATTGGCTGTTTATAGTCTGAAGAGGCAGAAACAATGTTGAGATTTGTTGAAAGTTGATTGACGGAGATAAGATCAGGCCGGAAGTGGTGGTTGAGCGTGACAGTGTTGCCGGTGCCGCAGCCGAGTGGAGGTAATATAAGGTGGACTCTGCTGGTCGTTACCTTTGCCATTCATTTGTTCAACGGTTTCCTCTCGATCCGACGAATTACATGAGTTATCACTTGAAAGATTCATATATGTTGGCGTTGACATCACGACAGTCCCTTCATTCATCGCAATGCTCTCAGGCGAGGGGGCTTTCCCTACCCTAATCCTACATGCAATATGATATAACTTATCGATCAATTGGAAACTAAAGTGATCAAGATAATTAAACCAAACTTTAAAAGTCAAATGAAGAACATGCAAACCAACGGACTACTCGGCAACAATCAAAGACCTGACGATACCGGCAGCATCGTCTAGACACTTCTCAAACCTAGCCATCCCATCTGAAGGTCCGACCATGGAAAAGGTAGTCCTATTTGCGCCATGATTAGCATCAAGACGTATTGAAAACCTTCAAGAATCATAGCAGAGAACATGCAAAGGGGTCATTTTAACTTACTCGTTTTCATGAGGGGTATACACCAGCCATACAGCATCAGGCCAGAGCAACAAGTACGACTGGGCCAGCGACGCCTCCGAGTCTGTAATACCCGAGATCAGGTGGTGTGGCTGCGCTCTCTGATAGAGGGGATCCTTGAAGAGGGCAGAGGCAGCAGGGTCCTTCACATTCTTTGGCCACATGGCCTGAATGGCATCCAGAAGACTGTAGTGGTTCTCGCCCCGCGTAGCACGCGCGAGATTGTCGTTGATGTCCTCTGCAGCACTCATCATCATAGCCCTCAGTTCCTTCTTGGGCAGTGAGTTCCTAGTCGCCACCGCTGAACAGAAGGCCGCCACAACTCCCGAGGCCTGCTGGATCATGTCCGGGCGGGCCTTGTGGTAGCGTGCCATGTTGACCGGTTCCCAGCTGGCGGGGTTGTAGCCAAAGTAGAGGCGGCTGGCCAGCTGGATGGTGATGTCCACGATGGCCTTGATCGGTAGGTTGTAGGAGCTGAATAGCTGCTTGTTCAGCGAGGGGAGGCCGTGGACGGTGTGTTGGCGCAGGGAGGCCATGTGCCGGTGCTTCTCGCGCAGTGTCTCGATCTTTTCCTGCAGCTCAGGGGTCGTGACGGCGGCGTACTCTTCCAGCTGGACTTGTTCACCTGCCTTGCCGCTGGTACCATTCTTTGTTGTCTCATGTCCAGGCCGGTACTCACGGATAGCCTCATGAATGGCCTCGTTCAGCCGAAGCATAACCTGTCCGTCCAGCATGGAATGCTCGCCAATGAACGAGGATATTCCATTCTTGGCCACGATGAACTGCATACATTTGTCATACCACCGGTTGGAGCCGTCGCCCTGGATGCACTGATGCACCCTCTCCGTGGTCGAATGGGCCTCGGTATCTTCCAGGCAGACAACGAACGCGGCAGCGTCGATGGTTTGGAGATATGCTCCGTTCTGCTGCGGGTCGATCTTGAGGAGAGCCTCTCTGTTTCTAGCCCAGGAGTCACGATCGTCCGATGTCAGCAGGCCAACAGAGGCGTCAGGCTCATCGTCAGGAGACTCGTCCAGGATGGCCTGGAAGATCTGCTCCAGTCTTGCCACAGAGAGTGCGCTCTGCTGCGCGGTGAGCGAGACCTTGAAGACCCGACCGTGCCGCAACACCACGCAATAGTCCCCTGTATACTTGCGCATTTGATCACATCCGACATGCGGCTCACGAGTGGCATTGAACAACCATGTGGACGAGTACGTGCAGAGATGAACCCCAAATGGAGACAGACCCTCCACCTCGCCGGCCTCCAGAGCTTGTTTGTGACGGAACGCCGCCTCGGCGATCAGTGCAGCGCGTGCTGCCTGCGAGTGTGGCACATCGCCGTCATGGTGCGTGGCGCTGAAGCTCTTGTGCATAAGAGGGTAACGAGGGCGCAGGTGGAGGGCCTCAGTGACGGCGTCACTGCTCCAGCTCTCTACGCTGGGATCCGCTGCACGGGCGGCGAGCTGATCGTAGATCTGACGGGAGGTGCTGCCCTTCGCCACAAACGAGGCAACGGCTGACTTGAAGTTTTCCAGCTCCTGGGGCGACCTGGCCAGGTGACTGGCGTTGGAGATGAAATATTCGAGGGAGGCTTGCAGATCAGGGATCGGTTGACGGGGGAGAACATCGACTTGACGACAGCAGTCGTAGCCGTGCTTAGCCTTGCTCTTGAGGTTGTTGTCCCTCTTGCTGCCATCTGCTGCAGTTCCATTCGCCGCAGCACCAGCTCCGGATGAAGAGGCCTGTGGGCCTAAAGAAGCATCTCCTCGGACATCATCGCCGATGAGCTTGGACCTCAAGGCAATCGTCTCGGCGAGAGCCGGAATACTACTCGCACCAGTCACCTCTGCCGCCGAGACGGCCACTTCAAAGGACTTCACCATCCAGTTCTTGACCTCGATCGAGACGAGCGAGTCCATGCCAAACGTAGACAAGTGCTGGTCCAGACTGACATCCTCGACAGGGCGGTCTAAGAAGACGGCGAATTTGCCGACAATGGCTGAGATGATGATCTCCTCGGCCTCCTTCATCGACTTGGCTGCCCTGATAGATGCCTGAATGTCCACCTTGCCGTCTCCAGAGCCGCCTGCACCACGACTTGCGCGTGTGTAAGGGATCATGCTCAGCATGGGGTTAGCAAGGGAGAACTCGTCGTTGAAAGAGACGATGGACTGCCTATCGAATCCCATAAACGTCTGCACACAGCCATCCTGCACTGCCCGTGGGCCCATGGCGTACTCGAGAACCTTGAAGACCTCGTCAAAGGTCATCAGGATGGAACTTTCTCGCCATAGCTCTTGCTGCCGAGCAGGCAAGCAGGTGATGGCCTCGGAGCCGTCGACGGCACCTAGGTTGAGAGCGATATAGCGCGTCTTGCTGCCAGTTGATTGTTGGTGCCGTCTGTGTGCATGAGCAAACGCATCCTGGAAGGCATTGCCAGAAGCGTAGTTGGCCTGTCCCGTCTTGCCAAGGATACAAGTCATGGAAGAGAGCATGATGAAGAAATCGAGATGAGGCGAGGCAAATGCTGCATCCAGGTTGAGCGTACCCTGCACCTTGGGACCCAGGGCGGTGTTGTAATCGTCCAGGCTCATGTGGAGCAGGGGATGATCTCGCAAGACCATACCGCCATGGATCACACCCCGGACCGGAGGAAGGCGACCTTTCTGACAGAGCGAGGCGACGGACTTAACATTAGACATGTCTGTGATGTCGCACTTGGCAATGTGCAGCTGCGCCCCGAGTGATGCGATGTCTTGTTCGAGCTGGCGCTGCGTCGATGAGTCCAGGTCACGACGAGAAAGTGACAGAATATGACCGGCGCCGTGCGAGGCGAGGACGCGAGCAATCCTCTTCCCAAGATCTCCTAGACCACCAGCGATGACATATGTGCCGTTCTTGTCGAGCTTCAGAGGAGGTGGTGGAGGTGCCACTGCGTTGACCATGAGGGTCTTGTTCTCTGGGACGTTGAGAATTACCTTGCCTGTGTGCTTGCGACCAGCAATGAGCCGGAAGGCCTGCTCTACATGGTCCATGTCCATGGTCATGAGCGGTGTGACGGCTCTGAGGACGCCCTGGTCCAGAAGCTTGATGATTTCCCCAAAACTCTTGTACATCGCGATGGGCTTCTCGCGGAACAAGACGAGCAAGTCAATAGCCGCAAAAGTAATACTCCTGTCGAAGGGCACCATGTTCAGATGGCTCCTCTTGTAGATGTCGGCTTTTCCAATCTCGAGATGGAAGCCCAGCGGCGCAACGCACTCCCAGCTGCACGTCAGCATCTCGCCCGCCAGCGAGTTGAGGACTACATCTACACCACGACCTTTTGTGACTCGCATCACACCGTCCTTGAACGATGTATTGCGCGAAGAGAAGATGTGTGTCTCGGGAATGCCGTACGAGTCCATGATCAGCTTGCGCTTCTCGGCGCTGCCTACCGTGGCAAAGATCTCTGCACCAACCCACTGTGCGATTTGGATTGCCGCCTGGCCGACACCACCTGAAGCAGCCTGGATAAGCACCGTCTGGCCCTTGGAAAGGTGGGCAATATCGATGAGACAGTGGTATGCTGTGAGGAAGATGATGGGCATCGAAGCAGCGGCGTCAAATCCCAGGTCAAGTGTTGAGGGCAAGGCGTGAGCCCATAGTCCCTTGACGCGAGGATGGCTCGAGAAGGCTTGTGCTCCCAGGCCCATGACCCTATCGCCCACCTTGTACTCTCCGTGAAGGTCATCGCCCACCGCAGTCACCACGCCGGAGCATTCTCCGGCCATGGGAAGACCAGGCAGCATCTGGCCCAGGGCGATAAACACATCTCGAAAGTTGACACCATACGCACGAGCCTCGAGCTGAATTTCGTCTTTGGCCAGGGGTCGCCTGTGCGACTCGTCGTCGGCGAATCGCAGGCTGGAGAGGAGACCCGGCGTCTCAACCTCGAGCTTCAGAGGTCTCTTGGCGTCCTGGTATGCGCAGAGGTCCAGCTGGGACTGTCCGTTCACCTGGTCGATCCAGTTGTTGAACTTGGTGTCTGCCTGCGCACGAGGAATCAGGATCTGGCCGCTGCTGCTGAGACGGTACTCCATCTCGTTGGAAGGTCCGCGGCCAGGTCGAGGCCAGAAGCACGCCTCTGCTACGCTCATTGCTGAATCCGCAACCATACCCAGGTCTTGTTCTCTGGAAGACTTGAGCGATCCTTCTACATCGAGTGTGATGAATCGGCCGCTGTCGTTTTCACGGCGCATGACGCGCGCGAGACCCGTGACAAGACCCTTGGTTGCCGTTGTCCGGGCGGACTCGTCTCCTGCTTCGAAGCTCACCCACAGGAGATATCTGCAAGAAGTGAGCAGTGTCTTGAGCTTCTCAAACCTCTCGTGGTTGTCATGCGACGCTAGGACGCTATTCTCTGCATCGTCAAAGACGACGTAGGCAGTGTTCTCCTGGACTGTAGTTGGCTCCGATTTTGAATCCCACTGTTCGCAAGTGGATGCGAAGCCTTGTCTCTCAGCAGCAGACATCAGTTTTTCAAGCATCGTGTTCATTATCTTGATAGACGACGCCTTGGGAGAGGTGTAGAGCACATGAACCGTATCGATCTCAGTGCGACAATGAGGAGACTGGTTCTCGGATGCCGTCTCCATGCCCACAGCCGTAGAGACCATGATTGAGGCACGTGGGGATGGCCCTTCGTGGTCACCAATAGCCACCTCGACTCCATCGAAATGATGCGCAGACAGGAGCTTATGCCAACCCTCACGGGTCAGCAGTGGCCCCTGGTTCTCCTGCAAGCGCTCATCCGTAAACGCCCACCAGCCCGGCAGTGTGCCAAAGATTGTGTTCATGCCGGCTGTGAGGCGGGTAAGCTCCACCAGCACGAGTCTGCCTCCAGTCTTCAGAAGCTTTCTGGCGTTGGAGATGGTCTCTGCCATAGATGGCGTTGCGTGAAGTACGTTGGCGCAGATGATGAGGTCGTACTTGTTGGCCTCGAATCCCTGGGCAATAGGGTCGCGAGTCACGTCGAGGGTCTTGTACTCCATGTAGCTATCCCAGGCAGAAAACTTGGTCTTTGCCTGCTCGAAGAAGCCCGACGAGATATCAGTGTAGTGATAGGTGTCGAAGAGAGGGCCCTCAGGACGGTCCAAGGCCTGAATCACGGGCAGTGTAGAACCCCCCGTGCCGGCTCCTATCTCAAGAATGACCATGTGTGGCTTCTTGAAGGCCAGGAGCTTAATGTAATCGGACATGTACTTGTTGGTATGTCGATTCATGCCGTCTGAGTAGAACTGGTTTAGCAGATTGTCCTCCAGCATGAGAGACAGCGAGTCCACCTCGCCAGTGAAGATGCCAGGTAGACGTTTGCCCACCCGGGCCAACATAACACCTTCGACGTCAGATTCCTCAGGCAGGCGCTTGAGAACGGATGTCTCTGGCTCGGAGTCAATACTGGCGATCGTCTTCCGATACAGATCGGACTGCAGGTATCTCTCGGCCCAACTGTAGAGCTTCATCAGGTGTGGTGCCTTGATCTTGTCACCTGCACCCTTCATCTTCTCGACTGCATCGCGCAAATAGATTGCCGCTGCCTTCTCGTTCAGATCAAGCTCGTTGCGGGTGGCGCGACTGTCCTCGTCAGGCACAGATGCGAAGACGCGCTTCTGGACCTGCTCCTGGCTCAGAAAATCAGCATCGCTGTCCCACTGCATCGTGTAGTTCATCTTGCGGTGGAAAGGAACTGATTGCGTGTCCGTGACTTCTTCGCCGATGGCACGGAGTTGCCATTTCTTGGTGCTGCCGACGAGGTCCAGACTGCCATCTTGTCGTTTCTGGTAGCACCAGGAGTTACCACTGCCGGAGGATTTACCCTCTGGGATGATTTCATGGGCGACAATGAGCTCTGAGCCGGGTTCTCTGGGAATATCGGCAGAGATCATGATCTCGTTCATATAGACGGGCATGAGAGGCGAATTGCTGCATTCCCTTTTGAACATGACGGCAGCCATCTGGTTCATGGCGTCAAGGGAGGTCGGATGGACGAGGTGGGGCTGCAGAAATGACTTGGGCATGTACTGGGAGATGTCTGGGATAGTCAGTGTTGCGTAGGCTGAGCAGTTCTTGCTGAGCTTGATGTTGGAAAGCGTTGAGAAGCTGGGCCCAAAGTCGTTGCCAGTCGACCGCAGCAAGGAGTAGACATCTTCTGACTCCAGGGCGTCACTGCTTGCGCGCTGTATCTCGTCGAGTTTGCGAAGCGCAGCTTTCTTCAACAGCGCCTGCTCGTCGAGGATGCCGTCAACATGATCCGACGTGCCCGTTTTGATCTGAACCGTGATCAGGCCGGTGGAATGCTCACTCCAGGACTCGTCCGCCGGATCATAGGACAGGATACGGAACGCCTCCCAGGGGCTGCTGTCGCTGACCCTGCTGCGCGTGAGAACGAGCTGAAGCTCCACCTCGGGCGTGGAGCCATCTAACCCTTCCTCTTTGAGGACGACTGGCTTCATGAAAGTAACATCTCGCATGAGATAATTGGTGACTTTTGCTGACGGGTTGCGCAATTTAGTCAGCTGGGTCATGGCCTCCAGAGCCATCGCGACATAACCAGCGCCCGGGAAGACGACCATTCCATCCACGACGTGGTGTTTCAGCCACGGAACGGTCTTGACGCTGAGATGATATCTCCATCGCGGCTCGTGAATGTTACTGGCAACTTCGAGGAGTCCGACAAGATCGTGGTAGGGGAATTGGCGAAATCGATGGTCCCGACTGAGACGAGACTCTGACCAATATCTCGTGCCGTGGTCGAATGCGTACGTAGGAAGGTCAGACAGCGTCTTGAACTTGATATGACGCCGGGATTCATGAGGGACGTCCAAACATAACAAAGCCTCAAAGTCAACGGGAGATCCCAGCTCGAAAAGCCGAGCAGCCACTGTCAGGGCTGTGACAGATGCGTCCTTGTTCCTGAGAAGACACGAGGCATAATTGTACTTGTAATCTGTCTTCTGGGCCAGGATCTGCCGGATGGGTCCCATGAGAGCAGCGTGAGGGCCGATTTCCACATAAACATTGGATGGGTCCCGGATGCCAGCCGTCCTGGACATACTGTCAGCAAGAGATTCCAGTGCGTCACTGAAGCGCACTTGAGACACCAGGTTCTGCGTCCAGTATGATGCATCGAATCCAGAAGATTTTAGTTGACCTGTCACCGATGAATAGAATTCAACCCCGTTGTCCGACGGTTTAGCTTCACATCCCATGCGAGATAAAGCCTCGAGATAGTCCTCGGCGATGGTCTCCATGTGATGCGAGTGGTAGGCTGTGTCCACCTTGAGCTTTCTGGCAAAGATGTCACGGCTCTCGAGAATCTCTCGCAGTTCGTCGATGGCGGCCTCGTCTCCAGAGACTGTGACGCTGTCTGGGCTGTTCACACAGGCAACCCTGATCTTTCCGGATTTTGCCTGCTTGGCAAGAGGAGCGATGGCCTGTTCAGATGAGCCAACTGCCAACATGGATCCAGGCACTGCGTTCATCTCCTTGGCCCTGGCTGATATCACACCGCGGCAGTATGAACTGATTCGTTATGCATCACAAGAGGTCAGCCTGAGGGAATACCGATACCACCTTGTCGTACGGACGGGAGAAAAGTGAGAAACTAACGCTATTATTGCTGCTTCGTGGCTTAAAGCTCCCGCAGCATAGGCAGCGGCGATTTCTCCAGAACTGTGGCCCACAACAGCTCTGGGGGTAATGCCAATGTCTCCAAGGAGATCGAACAGGGCGAGCTGGATGGCCGTGGTGGCCGGCTGGGAGATCTCGCTCCGGCCGACGAGTGCCTCTTTTTCAGGCTTTGCGAGCTCTTCCAGTAGCGACCACTCGCAGCCTCGAGCCCGAAGGAATCTATCAGATGTCTCGAGGGACTGTCGGAAGATGGTCGAGCTGCTGATGAGTTCCCGTCCCATGGCATACCACTGAGCGCCTTGTCCTGTGAAGACGAAAGCAGTCTGGATGGACGACGTTCCAGTTTTGGACTTGACAGCCTTGCCTTGGCCAAGCGCAGCCGAAAGTTCGGCCTGCGTCGATGCCACAAATGCTGATCGCCACGGCAGCAGTGATCGCCGCGTGTTGAGGGTGTAGGATAGGTTTCGAAGATCATCATAGCTCAAGTCTTGCCCAGACAGCCACTCCTGCAGGTTCTTGGCGGCAGAATTGGCTGCCGTCTCAGAGGCAGCAGTGAGCGTAAAAAGGAGCGGGCCTTCTGTGGGCACCGAGCGTCTTTCATTAGGAGGATTGCCGTTCTGCTTGTGTTGACAGTTGTGGCCATTCACAAAGCCGTTACCGTTGCCATGATGTCCATTGACACCGTTCAGATGCGTTCCATTAGTCTGACCGTTGACGGTCTTTTGCTTCTTGTGGTGATGAGCAGTCGCCAATGCGGACTGCACAGACTCGAGTATCACATGACAGTTGGTGCCGCCGTATCCAAAGCTGTTGACGGATGCCCGCTGAGGACCGGTATGACCTTTCGGAGCCAGCGGAAGCAACTCCTGAGAGACCTGCCATGATATTCAGCAACATAATAAGGCAAGACTAGGGAACACTCCTTCGTAGCACAAACCTTGATACGCTGCTCGTTCAGTTTCAAGCTTGGCTTGGGAGTCTCGAGGTCAAGGTGCGGCGGAACCTGGCCCTTCTTCAGGACAAGGATAGTCTTGATAAGACCAGCAACCCCGCTCGCCGCCTCGAGATGGCCAATATTCGATTTCACGGATCCTAGGTATAGATCTGTCTGCCTAGTCTTGGACTCATCACAGAATATTTTCGAGATGGACCCGACTTCGGCAGTATCTCCTGTGAAAGAGAAAAACAAGCGAAAAGGAAGAATGTAAGAATTGCGTCCACAGTGAATAGTCTAATGCCATGAGAATATTGGGCATTGGCTTACCAGCTTGTGTGCCCTACAACCGTCATTATGGTGTAATTAGCCAAACAGGTCATGAAAAAGAGCTATTGGTGGACCCCGAACAGCCCCGACCAATCTATTTTCCTTACCGTTCCATGAGCCTCTACATAGAGTGTCTCGCCCGGATCGATACCAGCAGACGCGTACACCTGTCTCATTAGGTCTGCTTGTGCATCCGGGTTTGGCAGCGAAATGCCTGCAGTCTTGCCGTCCTGGTTAAGGGCCGAGTTCACAATAACTCCGTGAATGGGATCACCGTCTGCGATGGCATGATCGAGCAGCTTGAGAACCACAGCGGCAGATCCTTCGCCGCGAGCATAGCCAGAACCACGGCTGTCGAAGACGTAACACTTTCCATCAGGGTTGACCATCCTACATTATTATAAAGAAACCGTATGCATCAGTACTCTCAAGTGATCCATCGTTCTGATGCATTCATCAAACAATGAAAGAAAAGAGAGAGAAGAAAAAGAAAAGAGGGCGTGTACATACCCAGAAGTACTCATTGTGACTGATTGGTCAGGGTGGATCAACAGCTCAGAGCCACCAACGATAGCCACCCGTGATTCTCCAGCTCTCAGCGTAAGACAGGCTTGGTGTAAGGCTACCATGCTTCCGGACTGTGAAACAAAAAGTTCAGCTTCGTAGATCTCACAACAGAGCTGAGCCTAGACCGAAGTCGAAAAGAACATACACAGCCAGTATCGATGGTCATGGAAGCTCCCTTCAAGTCAAAAATATACGAGATACGGTTGGATAGCGTGGCCTCGCCTGTGCCGGTGAGATGCGCTCTTGGAATCTGGGCAAGGTCCTGAAATCCTTTATTCCAGGAGGATTAGCATATTCTGAGTTTAGTCACGCTGGGAAAGAAAGGGGAGGGGAGGAGGAGGTGGGAAAGAAGAGAAAGATATCACCGACCCATTCTATCATAGTCACGGCCGAACACGGCGGCAAAGACGGAGGTGTCTGAGCCTTTGAGCGTCTCAATGGGGATGCCGGCGCTCTCAAGTGCCTCATAGGATGTTTCCAAGAGTAGACGTCCCTGCGGATCCATGGTCTGCGCCTCAGAGAGAGTACAATTGAAAAAGCGGGCATCGAAATGAGAGATGTCCTCTTTCAGGAAGTATGAGCTCTGTGCGTTCAGAGACTCACGCTGCTCTTGGTCAGGATGGAAAAAAGCTTCGGCGTTCCATCGATCCTTGGGGACTTTGGTCCAGCCTGATCGACCCTCCTTGACCATATCCCAGAGCTTCTCGGGGGTGGAGGCGCCTCCGGGGAGACGACAGCCCATGCCAACGACGGCGATGGGCGGTGGTTGTGCCATGATGAACGTTGAGGCAACACGGCAGAGTGGGTAGTGTCAATGAATGATGAAAGTCAAGACAGATGAAGAGGAAGGGGTCTTCCACCAGGCCGCTGATACGGAGGGGGGAGAGCTCTACTAATGAGGAACCTGACCGACGCTGATCAAGAGAACAATGTGGCCAAAAACATCAAGGTCGGATCATTATAACTACTATTCCTCATCCACCCCTGCCAAAATCGCGGTGGCTGTTCCACCAGAGATATATGCATCTCGCCCGATATCTACCTAATTGCCAGTCCCCTCTCGACCGACGACCGGAATCCGGATCAGCACGTGAAAACAAGATGAGACTCGAGAGGTACGTCCGCCCTTGGTATGCAGTCACCTTCTTCAGGACACTCATCACATTGATACGCTGCGAGTTCTACAGCGTCGTGATTGGACACATTGGCTCTGGTTTCTAATTAGAACCGGCCCGCAGGCGTGATATGTAGCTTGGGACTGGAACGGCCAGTCACTTGTCCCTCCTCTCCCCGCCCTTCCCTCCCCATGTTGTGCGGTGTATTCACGGTATTCAGGTTCTTCATGCAAGGCGCCGATTGCGCTGGCCGATTGCTCAGCCGTCCCGTCTTTGATCACGGCCTGGACGCAGGGACGAGATGCATATCTCAGGCTGGCAATTTATTGTTCTTCCCTAACCATATCGGCCGAATGATCGTGCTCGGATTTCGGTGGGATGTTCCGCTGTCTCAGAATTTGGAACACAACAGCTGTCCTTCTACAACATGCTACTATCAAGGCTGTCTAGCACTACGGCAGGTTCACCCGAGTGGGGTACTGTAATTATAACCTACCTCGCGGGAACCTTCCAAGTACGTGGGGGTCCGTGTGTTTCTGCTCCCAAGGGACTCGTAAAAAGGGCTCGAATATTGCTTCCACCTTGACTGTTGACTCCCTTTCAACGAGCACCCCCTGCTCAACGACGTCACGGTGTTTGATTTTGACGTGTCACCTTTTACGGGTTGAAGACTCGAATGATGACAGAAGATCGCTGAAGCACGGAATGCCGTCTTGCCATATGGGTACAGCCCCGGCAAATCACTAGATTATCTACCACGGTCGATTACGAGAACATTCCAGGGTTACTCGGACGGCATATTGTGTTGCATGGAACCCAAGGGACGGACGCCGACCACTCTTGCATATGTGTCTTGCAAACCGCCAGATATCAGCTTTCTTTCCCTTGGCCCATATACCCCGAGACGGCGTTTGACAGCTCTCGTCAAGATTGGTTTTTCACCTACCTAGCCACTTGATGACCCCCTGAGGAATCTTCCCACACAATCGAGGCAGGTCCAAGGCAGATCTCCAGAAATAATGATTAATTATCCTGACTCATCCAAGGCAATCAGCAGTGGCTACCATGGTATTTCGATGGCAACCATTTCATTCAAAAGTATGAATCTCTCGAGCGTGTAAGACTTACCACCCCCCTTGAGTCTAGCAGCGAAGTTCGGCTTCAGCTGGTGATTAAGCCTGGACTGTGATCTGTAGCACATCACATCCCCAACGAGGCTACAGCCTTCTCTCTGCAATTTGCACATTACTAAGCACAGATATCAGCTGCCTTGCTAATTTGCATAACTGAAAAGATAAGTCTGGGAGTCACACCGATGATCGCAATTATGGATGGGATGTCGCAATCCCTTGAGTTGTTCAAAAAGTGAGCTGGAGTTGACTGATTCCCAAGGTGCAATTTTCTGTCACATATGACATGGTAGGTATTACTCATGTTAATTCTTCAAAGGAGGGCGCTGACTAACTGGCTTTGAATTAATTATATCTGGCAACACGCTGATGTAGATCAACAACCTCATCATGCATGTTCATGCTAGCTTTCATTATGCATATTGATTACAGCTGAACAAGTGTTGGGTTCTCATGTAGATCTGACCATGGATTTACAAGCGGAGAGCCTATACAACTGCATGAGTGATTACATTCTACGACATCATTGGACTGACGCCTCTTTTCCGTCACAAAGTCATCAATTACTCCGGCGAGCTTGAATCCTCCTCGCCCTAGTCAGTCTCGGGACCGGCTGGGCTCATCAGATAGAGAGACACTACCTTTGTGTCTCTGGCTTCTTGGCGTCCCTTGATTCTTCGCTGCGGCGAAGAGCCTCCCTTAGCTTCAGTGAAAATTCCAGCCATGAGACTTGTCCTGGCCAAAGAGAGAGCAGTGCCCCCTGCCTACCTGATGATCTTTGCATGTAATTCATGAAGGAGATTTCTTCTAATTACAGCAGCAGCGGTCATGTTTCAAGAAGAAATGCATCAAACCTCCACTTAATAGCTCCCAGACATGGCAGATATAGAGCTTGGATCAGTGCTGTCTTTCAAGTCTGCCTTTGATCCATCAGTTTGGCCTGGCAATATCAACATAGCTGTGGGGCACAACAGCACCCTTTCGCTTCCAGCAAGCGACCATGGGGCTCCTCACACTGGGAAGAACAATGAACACTCTGACACGGAGAGGATACTTGACCCTATCCCAGATACCAGCCCGGAAGAGTCGGCACAATGGGTGACGGGAAACAGACTGCGGACGCTCGGCGCAGCTTGTCTGCTCACAAACCTGATGATGGCCATCGACGGAAGCATTCTGGGTGAGCATGAGACCTTTCTTCCTAGACAGAAGACCACACGGCCAGGAAAAGGAGCTGATGTATCCCGACCTTGCGCAGCTGCTGCCATTCCGCGCATCACCTCGGACTTCGGTTCAATCGACTACATCGGATGGTATGGGAGCGTCTACCTTCTGACCGAGATGGCACTTCAACCTCTCTTCGGTCGCGTGTACAAGTACTTTGAGCGAAAAACAACGTATATCATCAGCCTTATCGTCTTCGAAGTCGGCTCTGTCCTCTGTGCTGTGGCACCGAACTCGACAGCATTGATATTAGGCCGCGCGGTGGCAGGTGCTGGTGCTGCAGGCATCTTGATGGGTAGTATCACGATCTTCGGACAAGCAATCCCATTACGACAGCGGTCATTGGGGCTGTCGTTGCTGGAAGGCGTTACCTCCCTTGCCGGCATGCTTGGGAGCACCCTGGGCGGTGTCATCACTGACTCTTCATTGACGTGGAGATTTTGTTTTTGGATCAACCTCCGTAAGTCTCGTCATCAACTTCTAAACACCGGAAGATGTATCGAAATTTGGTAACTGATGATCCGATCTTCCAGCCCTGGGATTCGTCGCCGCTGTCATGATTCTTATCGTGCTTGACCGACAGAGACCGGAGCTATCCTCGCGGCCTTTGCTGCAGAAGCTGCGTGACCTCGATATCCAGGGATCTCTTCTCTTAGCAGCAAGCCTAACTTGTCTGTTCCTGGCGCTGGAATGGGGCGGCGTGAGCGAGCCCTGGTCGAGCCCATCAGTCTGGGGCTGTTTACTCGCATTTGTACTGCTGGCTGTTGGATTTTGTGGTTTTCAGTGGTACAGAAAAGACAAGTGAGCTCCCGGGTCATTATTTTTGGGCAAACTCTCACGCCCGCCCCCCTTGCTCATAAGTGTGCTAATAATTCCCCCGCTCTAACAGCGCAGTCGTCCCACTCCGGATATTCAAACAGCGAACCGTGGCCCTATGCTGCATCTTCTCCCTCATGTACGGCTTCGCCATCTTCACTGACTTTTATATGCTTCCCATCTGGTTTCAAGGAGTCATGGGCACCTCTGCCACCATCTCAGGTGTCAACTGTCTCGCATTTTCACTCTCGAGCGTCATCTCCACCCTTTTCACTGGCTTTGTTACGACGACTTTTGGCTATCCTGTGCCCTTCATGTGGGCTGGTAGTGCCATGTACGCTGTGGGGAGCGGGCTATTGTACATGCTGCGTCCTACAAATACAGCTGCCCAGTATCTTGGATACCAGATCGTCGCAGGCATCGGAATGGGGTTGGCGGTCCAGATCACATTCGTCGCCGTGCAGATTGTCATGCCCGTGGATGACATGCCGGTGGCATGCGGTATGGAGGTCTTTTTTAAGCAGCTGGGCGGAACGATAGGGGTCAACATTGCCCAGAACCTCTTCGTAGCGAAGCTGACGGACGGGCTGAAGTCGCTGGCACCCGAGCTCGCCTCGCAGGGTCTGAGTATGCGGTCTGGGATCGCAGATCTGGCCAACGTAGCCAAGAGCCTTCCGCCGGAGCAGCGAGCGGCTTTCAAAGATGTTGTCAACGAGGCGGTCATGAAGGCCTTCCTGCTCCCTATGATTGTGGCTGCAGTTGCAGCTTTGGCAAGCTGGAGCATGGAGTGGCTTCATATCGCAGACGACAGACCCAAGGCTGTGGAGAGCTGAGCATGAGAGGCTGCGACCTGCTTGTCACTGATGACACGAATTTTTTTTTTTCTAAATAAATTCACACAGGATATCAGCATTGCTGTCGAACGTGGTTTCTCTCAGTCCTCTATGCCTTTCAATAATGTGCACCCAGTGGACTCATCAAATTTGTAGCACGATATGGAAATAGTAATTAGCACAAAATACGTATCTGCATGTGACAAAGCATCGGAGTTCATCCATGATAATTGTCTTCCGAACCAATAATTAGCATAGCCAATAATATGCGTCCAGCCTGTAGCTGTCATTGCTCTAAGTACGAAACAATCCTCCAGGCCTCCATTATGGATGGACTGAATCGGATCACACTTGAATGGGAGGTTGGGACTTAATCATCATCACTGCAACCATCACACGAGTCGGATATTATGCCATCCTCTCCTCTTCGGCTCTTGCATATTCATCAGCTCAACATGTCGATCCCTCATCCTCGCAAAAAAAATCCCCTATTTACTTATTCAGCCCTCTCCACTAATGCATCAGAGATGCCCAATCACGCTCGGCATGCGAAGGTGTTGTTTTCCCTCTATGCGCGCACCCGAGGTCGCAGCTCCGACCCAGGGCCAAGCACGCACTTACATCTGCGCCCTAATGTAGCTCTATTACCACGCCCAAAATCACGTCATGTCCAAGTGACTTACACACCGAGCGCCTTGCTTCTATCATGTACCTGCATGTAAATGGTGTGCTGTGATATCCAGGCCTGCCCGGACAGAAAGATCGGCACATTGTTAGACAAGCCCAGGTTGGATCACCGGTGTGAATAAGTTGCCCTGCATACCGGAGCGAATCACGCGGAGATGGTACTGATATGCCAAATTACACACGGCACGCTTCTCTGCCCCCGTGAAGCTCGGCGACCTAAACGAGAGACATGACGGGACATTATCTCGAGCCGTGTCTGGTAGAGCGCTAACGGACCGACTCACAAGCCACCCCCTAGTGTAGGTGGGTGTGGGCTATCTCGCCAGTACTGTGAAGTGGACAGTCTGACAGTGTACATTGTCCAGCTGTGCACACAAGTACCTTCGCAGAGTAAGGCGTCTGAAAACAGCCAGGATCCTCCACATACGCGTGTCATCTGAGAGAAGTGAGACACTGGGACTTGGCTTTGTAGTCTCACCGTCACAATAAATGTTGGGATAGCCAGGGGGTTACCAGCCTCCAGCACTCGTGCGAGGCTTCCCTTCCGTTCCTTTCACGCTGCTGCTCTTCATTCTCCTCCCTGGAGAAAAAGCTCAACCCGAGGCAGATAAGACCGTGAATGCCTCAAACAACTGCCCTGGGCTATCGAGGCCTTAGATCTATCACCGCGCTGTGGTTGGGTACAAGATTTGGCCCTCGCATGCCGCTGTCGACCTTTTGTTCCCTTTGCTGTGCCTCTTCTCCTCGTCTATCTCCTTCCACCATCTCGGAAGAGTCGGCGACCACTTCAGTCATCCGCCCTCAGACCGACACCCAACCACCCTGATCATGGCCAAAATCAAGTGCACACTCGACACTTGCCCCCTCTCCTATGGGTACCTCCACTACCGCGCCAGCATACCAGGCAATGCTTTCATGCTTGGAGCTTTTGCCGTGCTCATCCCACCAGCATTATACATGGGCATCAAGTACAAGACGAAGCTTTACACCGGCCTGTTCGTGCTTGGTCTCGTCGGCGAGATCATTGGATATGTCGGCAGGATCTTGTTGAATGGCGACCCGTTCTCCAAGAACAACTTCTTGATCTACCTGATCTGTCTGACGCTGGCGCCGGTGCTCATGTCGGCGGCCGTCTACCTGACGCTGGCGAGAATTGTGGTTGTTTATGGCGAAGACATCAGCCTGGTCAGACCGCGTTCCTACACGTTGATTTTCAGCGGGTTTGACCTCGCTGCGCTTATTGTGCAGGCCATAGGGGGTTCCATCGCAGCTGGAAGTGACGTGTCGAGTAGGGTACGCAAGCTGCCTTCCTGGGTTATTTACTTTTTGTTTCTCGTCACGCCGAGGCATCAGCTGATCCCATTCAAACTAGATCTGGTACGGAACACACATACTCGTCGCGGGCCTCTCTATCCAGGTAGCAAGTGGCCTAGCTTTCGTCGCCCTGAGCGCAGATTACGCGTGGCGGGTGAAGAAGATGAAGGATCTGCGCAGCACCAGACACGAAAAGCTCTATCGCTCGAGGAAGTTCAAGCTATTCTTGTGCAGTCAGTATCCCATCCTATCTTTCGAACAAGGGGAAGCGCATTCATCTTGCGTTTCTGGCAGTCTTATACTGACACACAATCTCGGCCCTTCAACAGGTCTCGCCTTGGTAACGTTGCTCATTCTGATCCGAACTTGCTACCGATGCGCAGAGCTGTCTGGAGGCTTTCTGGGACACCTTGCTCAAGATCAAGTTGCCTTCATGGTCCTCGACGGCGCCATGATCCTGTCGGCCAGCATCCTACTTACTATCGAGAATCCAGGATGGGTATTTGGGGCAGCTTGGCCTGAGACCGCATACTCATGGACTGGCGGCTGTGCGAGGTTCAGAAAGCGGTCTGATATGATTGCGCTCGGATCGCTTCATGGGAATACTTCAGAACATTTTGACGGCCTCAAGACACCGCCTCGGCCATAGGTGGCTAAAAGGCATCTTGTATATCGGAACGAAATCTACTTTCATCTTTTCCTGCATCCGCACAGCTGGACCAGCATTTATTCACCCATGTGGAGAAGCTGTGTCTGCGAGTACCGAGTGGTGGTCCCGAATTCGCGGTCAAGATTGACCCCCGCCACCCAGGGAAAAAAGAAAAAAAGGAGATGGAGTTGGAAAACCAATACAGGCAAAGGCAAGGCTTTCGACAAGTGATGCGATACTAAAGACGCCCTTCTGAATTCGTCATTACTCTCTCCTACTATATAATTGACGTAATAAGCCTCAGTAATGAGCATTCGCCCCCGCCTTCTGGCACTGTGTTGCAAATAGAGGTATGCCGGCTGAATTACCGACAGAAAGGGCGGGGAAGACAAGCCAAGCATTAAATACGAAGTACACTGGCGCAGATCTAGCCGCGCGCCCTACCTTTGACTACCTAGGTAATTCTTAAGACGGTTGACTTCCAGGCTTACAATTTCTTGCTCCAGGCACAACGAGCACGAACTCAACACAAAAGTATCGACGTTTCTTTCTATGAACCTTGGGGTCATGAGAGGCGAGGACTCATGCTGAGAGCCTTTGTCATCAGTGTATTGGTCATCATCATCACGATTTTTCCCTGATCTGTTGAGCTGTAAATGGTAGCTTCGCTCGATATAATAATAATCGAGGGACATCGAGAAGAAAGAGAATCATTTGAGAAGGCACAGCATTCCAACCTCGATACTGAAGATCACTCCACTATCTGACAAAACACCGCCACCTGTTCACAAGATCCCTTCGAGACTCGTTCGCGTTTGATACAAGATCAAAATGTCCTCTGCAGTCCAACCCTTCCAAATATCTGTCCCCGACTCAGCCGTCGAGAACCTCAAGAACAAGCTTTCACAGGCGTCATTCCCGCAAGACGTTGAATTTTCCGACTCCTGGGACTATGGGGCGCCGCTCAAAGATATCAAGCGGCTCGCGAGCTATTGGCAGAATGGCTTTGACTGGCGCGCAGCAGAAGCCAAGTTGAACGCTGACCTCCCACAATTTACCACGACTATTTCCATCGACGATAAGTTCGGCGACATCAAGCTACACTTTGTACACCAGCGCTCCGATCGGCCAGACAGCATCCCGCTCCTCTTCTGTCACGGATGGCCGGGCAGTTTCTTGGAAGTGATCAAGATTCTGCCACTGCTGACCAAACCGTCAAGTGCAGACAAGCCATCTTTCCATGTTGTCGCTCCTTCGCTGCCCAACTACGGCTTTTCAGGAAAGATCACACGCTCGGGATTCGGTCCACCCCAGTACGCGCAGGTCTGCCACAAGTTGATGCTTCAGCTGGGCTACGACAAGTACGTAACCCAGGGCGGCGACTGGGGCTATATAATCACTCGCATGATGGGCATCCAGTACCCAAAACATGTCCTCGCGTCACATGTCAACTTTGTCCGCGTCCACAAGCCGCCCAGGTTCACTGCCGCTCCGGTTCAGTATCTCAAGCATGCGGTCCTACCCTACAGCAAAGCAGAGAAGGAGGGTCTCGCACGTACTCAGTGGTTCACCCAGCGAGGCTTCGGGTACAACCTCGAGCACTCTACGCGCCCGCATACCATTGGCATGGCACTGGCCGACTCGCCGGTTGCGCTGCTGGCTTGGATCTACGAGAAGCTTCATGACTGGACGGACGACTATCCCTGGACAGACGACGAGGTGCTGACGTGGATCAGCATCTACGCCTTCAGCACAGCAGGCGCCGACGCGAGCGTGCGCATTTACTATGAGACCATGAAAATGGATGCTCAGCCGGTGGGCACGGAGTACCTACCTGGCGTCCTTCTCGGGCTGAGCTATTTCCCGAAGGACTTGGTGTTGCCGCCCAACACATGGGGCCGGGCATTGGGACCGGTAGTTTTCGAGAAGAGGCATGAGGATGGCGGACATTTTGCTGCATATGAAAGGCCTGAGAAACTGGCCGAAGATCTGAGGACGATGTTTGGGAACGGCGGTGGTGCTGGCAGCGTATTGAAGAAGATCAAGAGTCAGGCCAGAATGTGAGGTTCTTCAACTATTACTACAAGGGACATTGTTATTTTATTCAGTTTATTCTCTGTCTTTACATGATTGTGTATTTGCCTTTGGTCCCCCATTCATTGATGAGACCCCGCCCCCCAACCCGCACGTTCACTCCTCACAATGGTTGCTCAATTGATCCTCCTCTACACAATTAGTTGTCGTGATGTTATCAGACGGGGGATGTCCTTCTCAGTGGCCAACTGTTTTTTATTTGTGTACTGTTTGAAAAAAAAAAAAAAAAAAAAAACAAAAAGCAAAACAATAATGGCGAGCAAAATACAACCGTTGAACAATGCTGCAGCATACAAATCAAACGAGAAAAGAAACCACTCTATAACCACACTCATCCCGTCGTTGACGCGCGAGCATCATGTTTATTTCTTTAAAAGCACGGTCTCCTCCAAAACACTCCCATCATGTGATACCAACTTATCGGCCCCGGCCATGACAAACAACATCCGACAGATGTTGTTCGTGCGGTTGATCCACCTGTGGTTCGTTCCCTGCTGAATGATGAACTCTCCTGCCCGGATCGTCTTCTCCTCGCCGCTGTCAAGCTCCCAGACAATCTCGCCGCTCAGCACCACAGCGTAGTCAATGCTGAGGGTTCGGTGCATGGGGACCGAGTAGCCGTTCCCCGGGATATCTGTCACACCGAAAGAGACACCACCCTGAGGGCAGCGCGTGATGGTGTTGGCGTAGGACTCGACGTTGACTGGATCAGAGTTATTGACAGGGACGGAGGCCCGGAGGTCAAAGTTGTAGAAGGCGGTGGCTAGCGGCCCGAATGGCCGGAAGGGCGCGATGCTTTCGTCTGCGACGAAGACTGAGAGGCCGTCTGCGTTGTGGGCGGTGCGGACGAGACGCGGGTCGTTGATGGCGACGGTTGCCTGTGTGGACATGTTAGGCTCGCTGGAGGTGGAATCTTGGGAGAAAGGATGAGAGGAGGAGGACATTGTAGTAGAAGGGGTATTGTAAACGTTGAAGAGGATGTCTGGTTTAACTATGCCGATGGGGGAAGAGTGACGGAGAAGATGATTCCAGTCGCTCTGGGAGTTGGGGTTTGAGTTTTGTCTTGGTGAACTGCTCTTGCCTGCCTGGCTGGAACCTGATGGTGATTGTCGTTGAGACATTCTCGGAGGGAGAGGAGGATATGCTAGATATATATGAATATATAAATATATATGTATGTATAAGACTTGGGGTTAGTCTTTCACCGAAGGAGCTGTGAGCTGGTTGGTGCAAATGCAAATGCGAGCGCGAAAGGCGATATTGGCGTGTTAGTCGCGAAGCTATCGCTTTAGCTGAACCGTTGACTATACTGATACCTCGCAGAACCTTCTTCATCGGGAAGTGCACGATGCCCTCCATTTATATCTCGGATTGCGAGGGGCCGCGATGCTCTCTCTTTGACTCTCATCCGCCGTCCCTCTGACTGACGATGCTTGTAGCCCCTAATGGTCATCATGATAATGTTCTGTCCGCCTTGCAACCCAAGGAAACCCGTTTGGCGGATAAGCTGAGGAGGCGCGGTCATGATCATTTGCCTCGGGTCTCGCTCGCACATGCGTGCGTTCTGTCTTGCCAGTTCTCGCGAGGAAGGAGTTCATACATTTCAGCTCGCACACGACCCATTTTCTCTTACAGCGTGCATATCATTGAAAAGTCTCATATGAAGAGGAGGAGGGGAAAAAAAAAAGTTAAAACAGCCCTGTAGGACGGCGAGGGCCGTGGGGCTCAAAAAGCTATGTGATCCAGCGGGAGCAAGGCTCACTTGTGGCTAAAGCCTACAGCAAGAGAGAGGCGAGCAGACCAGTCAGGATCCGAACAGGGATCCTCGCATGCCATACCCAAGGGAGATAGGCGACGTGGGATCGTCTCCATCGACACCCCTGTTTTGGAGGGGTCGCTGTTTTCTCAGCCAGGGTCGCTCGCAAACCCCTCGCATACTTCCTTTCATTGAGCATTGAACCCGAGTCTCTCCATATTATTATTCGCCTCCGATAAGCCTTGTCAGTGATCCAACGAGGACAAGACGCTTATGTCATTGGCCAGTTTAAGATACCGAACGAAGCACGAGATTCCTTCCTGTCTGTTTTATCACCTTTCTATCCTTCTTCAGCAGATTGTACCTCTTGGGATCCTGGTCCTATGATTTAAAGATCTTACACTCTTTTGCCTTGGGTGGTCTGGTGAGTGAAATAACATCCTCGCCCTACGCAGCACTTAGTCTTAAACGAGCTGCCATCTGCATGTCAGAGAACACAGCCATCGTCCCTGTGGGAATTTGTCACCAATCATGGCCCGTACAGACGTCAAACTCTCTTACTAGAGAGAGCACGCAATTGACGCCTGGTATAGGCTGCCGATGTTTGCTAATTACAAGTAACAATCAGGGCTGTGCCCGTTTATCGCGCACACGCTCGGTTCAGATCTGGGTCCGGAACGAGAAGGAAGCATTTTTGTCCCAAGTCCGAGCTGTCGAAGCCAGGGATTTTGCTTGAGCCGATAACCGACATCTCAGTATGAGAGGGTTTGCACAAGTAGATACGAACATGGGGCTCGGGATGTTCCTTGCCTGAGCTTCTTCTAATCCGCCCCTCTTCCCCCATTCTCGACGTCATGACAAGGTTTACATAGTAGATGCTATACATGGTTCATGGTGAGACTTGCACAGTCAAAATGTACATAGTACCATATGTCAAATATCGTGGCTGTACAAGGTCTGAGATGTGACGGATTTTTTACGTACGAGTGATTAATTGAGCAGTAATTATTAGTTATGGCCGTTACTTTGTGATTCTACCTTCAATAACCCCACACAATCATGTACATTTCTTTTTTTAGCCTTTCTTATAATCAGGCCCCAATCATTTTACGGATTTCAGGCCAAACCTTCAAATACTCGGAAAGGGAGATGGAGGAAATGGCTGCCTGGAGAATTCGTCGAGGCGATCAGACAACAACGCAAGAGACGGACATTACTACGTTCAGAAATTGGCAGTCAGAGATGCGATTGCAGAGGGTCCAAAATATGGATGTCAAGAATAGTAAAGAGAACGTATGTCTTAACATGACGAGAGATGCAAAGATTGTGTATACATCTTCATGAATCGCTTGGTTTGATAGACAGATCAGAAGTTTGAGGCTCAACACCATGCGGACACTCAATTACTCATCACGTACGGACATGTAGCTTATGGTCCCACGTTATTTGGGACAGAAAGGTTTGTGATGCCATGAATATTGTTCTACCCACCGCGAACTCTTCTGTACCGACCACCAGCCCAAAGCCTGGCAAGAAGCATTTCCGGTCTAATATCTCTGCATTAATTGAGGAAGAGTGTTATGTTCGTGATCAATCCGCATTATCTCTATAGTGTTCGCAACAACTAGAACCTACGACAATACGATTAACCATGCAATGGTCTTCTTGGCCTCAGGAAGCCGATAGCCAGCCATTGAAGGATAATACGAATCAAGGTTGGTCATCTTGGGTTACGAAACAGAATATCTCGTGTTGCGATATGATCCCAAATCCAGCGACACGTGTTCTTACCTAGATTGGGTGTCATCTCAAGACCTCGCACTTCTGCTGATGACTCAATTCCTTCTGAGTCATCCTGAAACAAACCTGAAGGGTGCCTACGCGGGTGGGGGGTGATGTATTGTTTGCATCTGTATCGAGGATGAATTCATTGATTTGTCGCATTTTGAAGACTCACTACTTGAAGGGTTCTCTTTGTAGGAGCATGCTTGCTGTTCCGGGGGCTCGGAAAACAATCCGCAAAAGATCGCACCCCCGGCCATAATTCCGTCCCACCCATCGGCCCCCAATGCTGACAAGGACAGGCAGGCAGGCAGGCCGGAAGCAGGCCACCTCCTCGCGACGCACATTGCTCCGCGCTCAACCCTGAACCTGCATCATATCCACGGGTGCACCCCAGTTCCAATCGAACATGACTTGCCAGAAGTTATCGTCCAGATCACCAGAGAACGAGGCGCCACCACCAGCGGCATAATCAACATCCATCGCCTGGCCGTGGAGTGGAATGCTGCTGCTGCTGCTGCTGCTGCTTCCAGCGCCGGCCCCTGTGCTGGCCACGCCGCCACCGGACCCCAAGATGTCTCCTGCCCCTGGCTGCTTTGCCATGTTGTCGCCACCTGCTGCTCCTCCCCCCACTGCGCCTATTGGCGGTGGGGTAAACTCCAGGAGCTGCAGCGGCGGGACCACCACGCTGGTGTTGTTGCTGCTGCTGGCCGGGCCGCACGCGCGCAGAGTACCACTCGCGCATCCAGCGGATTTTATCTCTGTACATGCTCAGCACGCTCCTGTCGGAGTGGAGGTACCTGGTGCGCCTGCCCAGCCCGCTGCAGATGCTGTCTGCGTCGTCAAAGAGCTCGTTCATCCTCGTGCAGATGCCCTCAAAGTCCACCGTCTGCTTGGCAAGCGCCGAGTCCCAGCCTGAGTCGACAACGCTCCCGCCTATGTTCTCGTCGCCAAGGAATAGCAGCCTGACCATCGTGACGATGCAGAAGGAGAGGTGTGCGTTCAGGAACGGCAGGCAGGGTATATTCTGTGGCGGGATGCTTAAAAAGGCCGAAAAGAAGTCCCGCGCCGAGACGAGGCACTGCCACAGAGCTGTCGTCCGCGAGGTGCTGTCGGTCGGGTCGTAGCCGCCGACAGACGTCGAGCGCACGTATATGACGGGCTCGTAGAGGCGGCAGATGGTGGCATGATAGTGTGTCCACAGAAGACCTGCAATGTAAGGTAAGTATCACAATGCAGCTCGGTAGTACACGCTAGGTAAAGTAGAAGGGAAGAATGGAACTTCAACAAAGAGGGAAGGGCGACATTTCTCTTACCATTCATCTCCACTTCTGCTGGTTGTTGGCGTACGATGGTCTCTAGCTCTTTCTGGACTGCGGTGAGCGCCATGTGCGACGGCGTGTACGGTATTTGGGATGTTGACTCGTCGCCGTTATATGGTATAATATCGGCTGCACGGTGGAGCAGCTGTTGGATCCGGATCAGGGCCACAAGGAACTTGTCCGTCTCACATTCCTGGGTTTCTGCGATCACTTCACAGCATCTCTGCAGGTAGGAGTTGTACAGCATGGGGTGATGGCGTCGGAATAGTGATGAGCACCTATAGATCACAAATATTTCCAACTTAGTTGATCTGTCTTGTGGTGCCAGGGGGAGGGGGGTTGGGGTTGTAGAAGATTAGTGTTTGGGAGGAGGGCGGAGGGCGGAGAAATGTTGGCTCACAGTGACAATACGTAGAAAGTCCCTAGAGCTGCTCGCATCTCTTCGAGGGTATGCTTCTTCCTCCATGGGCTCTTGTCTCCTGACGAAACGATAGCATCTCTCAGCATCAAGAAGTTGGCCTTGCCAAAATCCATAGGCCATCGGTTCAGCCCGAGATCGATCACCAGTGACATGGCCAGCTGCATGAGATTCGTCGCCTGAGAGTCGATCATGAAGTAAAAGTCGCCCCTGTTTCAATCGACCCATTAGCCGCGACCACAGCCCGAAATTCTCCCAGTCAGTGCACATAGTTGTCGTGCAAAAACACCGAGAGAGGGAAAGTAAGAGGAGAGAGACATACCAAGCGAGGTGTATCAAGATCGCCTGCAAAATCTCGAGTCGTCTCTCGTTATTGACCACGACATGGTGGGCCACGTACTCCCGAAACCAGACTTTGTACTCTGCCTGTACATCTGCAGGATACGGGGTCGTGACGGCAATGATCGTCCTGTATAGAAATGGACACTGGTCATATAGCTCACGCGAGCTCAACACAGCCGGGATGGGCACAAATGGGAAATATGAGCAGTATACGGAACGGTACAGGTTCAGAGAGCGCTCGGCCTCAAAGTGGGACACGCGCAGTCCCTTGACAATCTCGACATAGTCGCCTGTGGATGAGTGCCTCGCATCTCGGTCCAGGAATGATTCGGGAGTGTTCATCCCTGTGCTCCGACCTCGTCCAGATGGAACGGAGGCAGGAGGTACTAGGCCTGTTGGAGGGAGGAGACGTGACTTGACTTGAAGGTGATGAGCAGATGACGACGAAGGTGTCAATGCGGGATCGAGTCCGTCAACCACCCCTCCGTGAGGAGTTGTCGATGGGTTGTGGTCATCAGTGGCCTGGTTCAGCAGCTGATGAATGCTGTTGCGGTGTTGTTGCTGCTGCTGCTGGTGTTGCTGCTCCGAGACTGAGGCAGTAGGGGGCCCACTACTGGGAGGGGGGAGTGTGGTCACCAGAACTGGGGCTGTTCTGTTGGATCTGCTGGCTCGCGTTGAGCAGAGACATGATGCCATCGATCTTTTCCTCCAGCTGACCAACGCGACTGGGTGGAATCATTGTTCAGTTTGTGTTATGACAACCAACGGAACAATGAAGACCAAAATATGTTGGAGTAGGTCAGAAGCGCCGGCAAGAACTCACGTTGATGGCCCCCGCCTCCTCCGTGGGTTGATTTCTGGGAGAGTACATGGTGCTTTGATCTTGGTGCATCTACGGAAAGAAGTCAGCATTCAATCCTCGACAGCAGACTCTGACCCAAAAATTCAAATTAATACATGATCAAGACTTGCTGGGCAGAACGGAAACCACATGCAAGGACTGAATCGTGCTTAGGCAAACACACGCCCTGCAGAACGCCCCCCTGCAAAGGAAATCTCAAAAGGTCGGCGCTGAGCGACCCGAGCCCCGACGATCAGGGGTCCAAATAATATCGTAGAGCTGGACTGTTCATGATGAGCCGGTTTGTGCTCGGCTGCTGCAGCGTCTTTGTCGACATTGTCCGGGACGCCCTGTGTCTTCTGATTATGACAGGCACACACGCAGTAAAGGACAGGACTACGTCGCCCGCCCGACCCGCCTCGGGTGTCCACACAGTGGTCCGGTATGCTGTGGACGGTAAAGGGTGGACGGGTCAAGGGAGCGTTGGAGCAGGCTGCACGCGCGACCAAAAAATATCGCGTGGTATCACCGGTTTTGTCCACCCAAGCAATGCCTTGAGATTGCTTCAATGAGAGAGGAAGAAGACAGGAGACAGTAACAGAGAAGGAGAGAAAATCAGAACGTTGACTGACCGTTGACACGGCGTGGCTCCCGGCTCGGACGGCCAAACGCAGCGCATCTTGGACCGGGCACAAGACTGACATGCCCTTGGCCGGTATTTCTGAACCTCGGGCGTGGAGCGAGAATGGTCGCCCGGGGCCGGCGTAGAGTGTGGCATCATCTCTTTCTTGGTGTGGTTTTGTGTCCCGTAGCGATAAAACTTATCTTGTTCTATGCTTCCTTTCTTTGGTCCTTTGATTGCTTGGTAGTGGTGGTGGCGGTGGTGGTGGTAGTGTTGGTGGTACCACCTCGCTGGAAAGCGGTCTGGAGTGTTGAAACAGAGCACTTGGTCGGGTTGACTGTGTCTTTCTGCGCTGGCCCAGAGCTTGCGAAAGCTGTGGCTTGGGTTCTGTTCCGGCTGCCCCGAGGAACGCGGTATGACGCCTCTCCAGCGGCCCAGCACGTCAAGCGACTAGCAAAGTGAAAAGACAAAGACCACACAAGGGCGGAAGCAAAGAAGAAGAAAAAAGATAAGAGCCTTATGTCAGAAGCCGGAGATGGGAAAGACAGCGTACACCGACGAGGCACTGCACGTTGACGCTCGGGAGTCGAAGGGGCAAGTTTCTATGGGTCTCCAGGGCTCGACAGCGATCACCTCACCTCACCCTCGGAACACCAGCCCTTGCTTGCATACTCGCCTGTGCTTTGGCTTCTGCTGCGTTCGCTACTGGCTCGGCCCGTCGGGCAAACCAATGACTGTGTTGTGCTCAAGAGGAGACGAGTGCTCGGCTCGGGGCCCATTTTAATTTCCGGGTCCAGAGGACCCCCTTCTGGCCCTGCTGCTGCGCCTCCAGCATGTTTCTGCCTGTTGGGCTTTTGTTGTTGAACTCTCACTCCGGATGCCGGGATGTCGGGCATTCCGGCTGCCGGCCACCTCACAAACAGATCATAGCCATAGCTATGTGCAAGGAAGCAGTTCATACCTGGCGTTGTGGAAGTTCACTGTCAGGTGCTTGAATTTATAAGAGATCCTTTCCCCAGGAAGGCCGTGCCACTGATGGCGTACTTGAAAATGAATCGAGCAAATTCAAGCCATAGCCACAGAATCCGGGGCAGGTCGAAGAGCATCAACAAGGTCAACGATTCAATTGGCTTGTCGCCATGGCATCCGTCACAGCACCGAACGAGAACCACAATCCTGATAAAGAGTCAAAAAATATGGGAGACAGCTCAACATCTGAGCCAGACTACCCAAGAGGATGGAAATTATGGTCAATACTTGTTGGTCTGGCCCTCTCAGTCCTCTGTACCGCATTGGTAAGTCATGATGCGTATTTATTATGTATTGATACTCTCCTTGATTAAATGCTTATTGCAGTGGTCTGCTCACGTTTTGATCACGAAAGGTTCCAGCTGACACAGTTGATCCCGTATATAGGACAAGACAATTATCTCAACGGCCATTCCCAAAATCACATCAGAATTCAACTCCCTGGACGATGTCGGCTGGTACGGTTCAGTGTACCTTCTGACGGCGTGCTGTTTCCAACTGATGATAGGTAAACTTTATGCCGAGTTCAGCGTCAAAGCCATCTTCCTCTTGACACTGAGCATTTTTGAGATTGGCTCCATCATCTGCGCCTCTGCTCCAAGTTCTGCAGCATTCATTGCTGGCCGTGCTATAGCCGGACTAGGTTCGTCTGGGGTCGCCACTGGGGCTCTAATTGTAGGTGCTGCTTAAAACGACCGGGAATCACGCGGGTCGACAAAGCTTTTGTACACAAGAAGGATTTCTACTGACTTTTATTCAGATTATCGCACACACAGCACCATTAGAGAAGAGGCCCAAGTATACCGGGGCTATCGGCGCATCCATGGGAATATCATCCTGTATCGCTCCGACTCTCGGTGGGGTGTTGACTGACAAAGCAAGTTGGAGTAAGTTCAATTGACTTCCCTTACCACAAGAAAGATGACACAAATTGTGTCTATCAGATCAGTACCGGCATTGACACAGTAAACAAATCTACAGGATGGTGCTTTTGGATTAATCCTATCCTCGGTGTCCCGACGGTCATCGTGGTCTTCCTCCTCATCAACATGCCGTCTAAGGCTCCGCGCGATGCAACCTGGGGCGAGTTTCTCGCCAAATTCGACTTTCTCGGGACAGCTTTCCTTCTTCCGGGGCTCGTGTGCCTGCTCTTAGCCCTGCAGTGGGGAGGCACCACGTATGCCTGGAGCGAGTGGAGGATCATCCTATTGCTATGTCTCTTTGGGGTTTGCATGGTCGTCTGGATGTATATCCAGGCCAGGCAGGGGGACAAGGCAACCCTTCCGCTGCGCATCCTGAAGAATAGGTCTATGGGGGCCGCAACTTGGTACATATTTTGCGTCTTCGGACCACTAACCTGTTTCACATACTATGGTTCGATTTGGTTCCAGTCGGTCAAGCAAAAGTCTGCTTACGGGGCCGGCATCGATTTCCTTGCTGCCACAGCGACCATGTCTGTCGTGGCCCTTTGCAGCGGCATATTGGTAAGCAGAAGAAGGGTGCCATATATTCCCCCAGAATTCTCTGGATCTGAATTGTCCATATACGTGGGCTAGACTAACCTCTGCACCTGTGGAGTAGACGTCCAAGGTCGGGTATTACGTGCCCCAGATGATAATCTGTTGTATTCTTTGTCCCGTCGGCTATGGGCTTTTGCATCGATTCTCTATCGACACCAGCACGGCCTACTGGGCCGGTACACTTGCCATCATCGGCCTCGGATTTGGGCTTGGAGGACAGCAGTCGATCATGGTCCCACAGACGGTGTTGAGGGGGCCCGACATCTCTTTAGGAACCTCATGCAGTACGTCCACTTACGCCCTGGATCACCAGCACCTGACCAATTGATGACAGACAGCCAAGGGCTGTCGTCCCATCTCTCTAGCTATCGGTAACTAGAATTTATGCTAATCAGAGACCAAACAGTGATGTTCGCCCAGACAATAGCAGGCACCGTCCTGCTCTCCGCTTCACAGAATGTCTTCGAAGACAGCCTCATCATCGAGCTGCATAAGGTCGTACCAGAGGTGAATCCCAGCGTGGTAATTGGCAATGGTGCCAGTGGTCTGGCCAAGGCAATGAGTGCAGTCTATGACAGCGCCACTGTGCGCGGCATTCTCGTGTCCTACAACCGGGCCCTGACCCCGGTGTGGACTGTCTGCCTTGTCGTGTGCTGTCTGGGTTTGTTTGGGGCTCTTACTGTGGAATGGAAGAGCGTGAAGAGGGACAAGGTCCCCGTGATAGAGACTGAGACCAAGTTGGAAGAAGGTCTGTCAGGGGATGAAGTTGGACCCGTGAGTAAAACGGTGCGGAGGCGGGAGGCAGAGTAGGCTGCTGGGCCACTCATTCTTCGGCGTTGACGTCGAACCTGCTTGGAGCTTATTTTTCTGCGTATGTTCGAGTAAAAGGGTGCAGATCCGAGTGAAAGTAATCATAATGTTTACCGGGCCTGGACCCATCAATCGCTATAGGGTTCCTATAGGTTTTCATCAAAATATGTATCAACATCGCAACCTTTTCGGACCAATACAGAGACTGTAGCTCAACATCTGACGCATATTGGTTTTCTCTGGAACCTTGCGTCGCTACAGTGAAATCGTCGTGGAAATAGTAACAAAGTATCAGGAAAGATTTCACTGATGATTATAATCCTCCCTGGGTCAGCATTCGTTTGTGGCCCCTATCGGAACGTGCTAGGCGGCCCAACCAGGTGCTAGAGGCCATTTCTGCAGGGGCATGTTCCCACTGAAAGGGTCTTCTAAAGAGTGTAATGTCAGCGTAGCCTAGAAATGGCTCTGATGATCGCGCAACCGACCCATCCCATGCCCGTGGTAAACCGGCAGAAACAGCCAAAGACAACGCACCACTTTGATCAGACTTACTTGCTTCTGGGTGATTTCGAAGCTACTCAAGAAGCCGGCAACTGAACACTTGTTGGCTCATATTTCTTCGCGTCTGCTAGTAGTAACAATCAAGGGTGCGTTGCGTCTTTAAATGGACTCACTCGGCATACACTGATCTCCCACGGATGACTGTTGCCTAGGTGCTAATTCAAACTATGGATCAGCCTATTCATCGAGCATGGTGGACCCCTGTGAAGGCTCCTTGGGTTTGGTTGGGGGCTGACATGCCGTCTCCAACACTCAGCCGTTCAATGCTAAACACACATGATACCTAAACCCATGGTGCTAGGACTTGGACTCATGCTAACCTCCTGGTGTTTTGCAATGAGATCTAATAATGTTCGACGTACATGATCTCTATTTTTTCTCTATTCGTTTTTCATCACACCATCAAGTTCTAGGGTTTCATCATAAGTCGATTGAACTGGCGAGGCCACCAGGACGATGCCTCGCCTAAGTCGCGGATGTCTGCGCTGCCGCCAGCGCAAAGTCAGGGTGAGAAAAGCCTTTTTCATGTCCTTGCCTGGTGGTCTAAATGGTCACAAGGCGTAGCGAAATCGAAACCGTCGCCCTTATTATCTTTGAATGAAGTGCTGATCGTGCCCAACGCCTAAATTCCGTTCAGTGCGACGAGGGCCGACCTTCTTGCCAACGATGTATAGCACGTGATGAGCTGTGCGTGGGCTACAGAGACGAGTCCGACATCATCTTTCGCCATGAGACTGCCAAGGTTGTCGGAAGCCTTCAAACCAGAGGAGGAGGTCGACGCCCCCAACCCGTGCATTCCAGCACAATCAACATCGATAACAATGAATTCCCCGGTGTGATCTTCGCATCCGGCTCTTCTGCCACATCAAGCTCTTCAGCACCGGGCCGACAGCGGCAGAGAAGTGCATCAATTGATTCTTGCCGCGAAGCGTCAAATAGTGTACCGACATCCAGCACTCGATCGGCTACGTATGTGCCTGCCGGCACGCCACCTCAGCTCTTCGATACAGACTCGCCCTCTAAATCTCGTCGGAATCTGCAGGATTTCGCGTGGCTCAAGCCATCAGTCAAGCCTCCACGAGCACAACCACTATCAAGGTCAGACGAAGATGCAGTTCAGAAGTTTTTCGCCAAGTATACCCTCTTGCCCCATGACTTTCCTGCTGTGGATAGCCCCTCTGGAGAAGGACATGATCCATCCCAAGCCCGCGCCCAGCGTGCCTCGCAGGGCTTTCTCGAATTCCTGCCGTGTACGTTCGAGGAGGTGAATGTGCGCGGCAGATTTGCCTTGCGATGGGCTGTTCAGGCTGCCGCCTTGGCCGATGCTTCCTCACAGGCTTCACGACAACAGGAACAACAGACAACAGACGATATCAGCAAAAGTGATGCCAGCAGGGTGCTGGAACTCGAGTTGGGCAGGAGAGCCCTGGAGGCCTATGGTCAGGCACTGTGGGCGCTCGCTGAGAGCTTAGGCAAACAGGGGAAGATTCCAGACGACTATGACTTGATGACGGTAGTGGTATTAGACATTTTCGAAGTAAGTCGGCATCCATCCATGCTTCTCCTCCGGTACGTGTTGACAAGATGCTGTCCAGACACTCTTCCTGCCTGGTAGCGTGTCTAAAGGCTGCCATGCCCAGGGAATGGCGCAGATCCTCCGCAAGAGGGGACACGACCAGTTCTACGACGCTCGCGGGTGGAGTCTGTTCCGACTCGCACACCATCGACTCCAGAAACAGGAACTGGCCTTCAACCTGCCCCCTGTGCCAGTGACAGACGAGCTGTTTGGGCACCTGAATGACCAGATGCCCTTTGTACGGCTCGAGAGAGACGCGAGACGGATGTCAAGCCTGTGCGACAAGGGGCGAGCCCTGAGAGCGGACCTTCAGGACCCGACACAGCAGCGAGGAGCGGCAGAGCTGCTCGAGCTCGTCAGGGAGATGCAGAGCCTTGACCGGGAGGCCGTGGCATGGAGACAGGGCCCCGAGTGGTCCTATGCTGTCCTCAAGACGTCGGATCTGGTGGGCGACGAGACCGTATTGTCGACCTTCCCTGACACGATCCACATTCATCCTGACATATGGACGGCGTATGAGTGGAATTACCACCATACAGCTCGCGTGCTGATGCACAAGCAGCTACTTGCCTGTCTGCACCGGGCTGCAGTGCTGAGCACCGGAGGCGACGACGAGTCCACGCGCGTGGCGTCGCTGTTGATCCCCCTCGAGGCGGAGAGTGTAGCCATCATCCGCAGCCTGAGCGCCAAGGTTCTAGCCACCGTGCCGCAGATGATGGGTGATATCGACCACACGGGCCATGTTCGAGGCTTACTGTCGCCGGCGCCGAGGTGTAGGGCAATTGGAGCATACTTCCTCCTGTGGCCTATCAAGATCTTCAAGGGTGCCCTGCTGCAGGACATTATCTCAGATCAGCAGAGACATGCGGCTGGGGCTATCTTTGAGCGGATCAGAGAGTATACTGGCATGAAGAGTCTATTGGGTGACGAGAGCTTGATTGACTGAGGTTTGGCTTTGAGGGGCCGCTTATCGCAGGCGTGCTCTATAAACGGTAGCGAAGAAACTAGATTACATGAACGGAAGACTGGTGCAGTAAAATATTTGTTTCCTAGCGCCTCTAAGAGGTTGACTTCGAAGGTGACAAAGCACACTGAGGACCTTAGGCTTGATGATCATATGCATCTCGAGGCGGCAGCCGCAACATGTGAGTGTGTCTGCAGAGTGTAGCCAAGATGGAAGTCTCAGTGCCATAACAGAAATTGACGGGCCAGAATCTGGGTTATTGATACTGGAACAACGATTGATGCAGTGCTTCATACAAATAAGTATTACATGCTGATCTTGCGATGCGTTTGTCTGTCTACCATGTGTACGAGTAACACATCCCACACGCCGCCATGCAACTCTGAAAATGAATGCAAAATAATTCTTGAAAGAAAGGAGACCCGATGGCTTGAACATTTCTCATAAGCCACCAGCGCCAGGCACGCTTGCAACACACTCATAATAATACCCTCATCCCATCATAAACCTCATCAATAAATACTCATCATCGACTTATGGTTGAGACCGTGACGTTATCAGTCTATCCAGTCATCACAGCCACTCACTCCTGGTCTGGACCCTGCGAACGACTTCTCGGGGCCCGCAGATCTGTCTTGCGGATCACCTGCACGCTACTCCAGTCTCCAGGCTTCCGAACCATCACCAGCGCAATATCGTCCTTGACTCCGGTCTTTCTCGTAGACGAGGACCTGGAAGAGACGCTCCGGACCATTGATGGCGCCCTGCTCCGTGTCTTGCGCGGCTTCTCTGGGTCTGCCGCAGCAGCTGGAAATGTCGGGCTCAGTGGAGTCGCAAGTGGGGAGACGACGGCGGGGTTATTGATGTTGAGCCCGGCCTCCTGCGCGGCAGTGAGTCCCTCGATGAGCTTGTTGGCTGCTGCGAGCTGCTCGGCCAGCCTGGCATTGTCGGCTCGGAGGATTGGGAGCTCAGTCACCTGTGCCTCGAGGACGGCGGCCTTTGCTTCCAAATCAGCTGCCTTTGCCTCGAGACTGGCCGTCTTGACCTCGAGATTGGCCTTCTCAGCCTCCAGGGCCGCCTTCTCGGACAAGAGCTTAGGAACCCTGGCTGCTGCGTCTTTCTCCTCTTCCATGCTCGTGGATTTAGCCTGTCCAGCTGTGTTGTTGCCGCCGTTGATGCTGCTGCTGCTGTCCTTTTGCGCCGGCTCGGCAGTGACAGCAGCAGGAGGAGGAGCAGCAGCAGGAGCAGCAGGAGCAGTGGCAGCGGAACCCACACCCACAGCAGCACGAGCCGCTTCGACAAGGCACGCCTCGAGGCCAGCATTCTTAGCCTCGAGGACGCTCTTGGCCGCTTTGAGCTCGCCGTTCTCGGTGCGGAGGTTCTTGTACTCGGACTGTTGCTTGGTCTGGCGTCCGTCAAACTCATCTGCCAGCTTCTGTAGCTCTTCGTGCTCGGCCTGGAGGGTCTTGTTCACCTCCTGCAGCTTGGCGAGGGCGTCGCTCCGGCGCGCAATGTCTTCGCGCAGGTTGATGATGTTCACCTCCTGGTTGACAGCCAAAGTCTTGTGGCTGTCCAAGTCGAGGGCCAGGCAATCGCGCTCGGCGGTGAGGGCATCAGACTTGGACTTTTCCTCCGTGAGGCTTGAGCCCAGAGACTTGATCTCCTTCTTGAGGTTATCAATGTCGGCGTGGGCACCGTCGATGTGCACGTTCAGGCAGGCAATCTGATCCTGGAATTCCTCGACTTGAGCTTTATGCTCAGCCTGCAGGCTGGACACTTTGGTGTCGAGCTGTGTCTTGTGTTCGTCCTTGAGGGTAGCGATGTGGCTTGCATAATCCTTTGCGCGAGCGTCCAGGTTGTTCTCGAGACCTGCAGCCTTCTCCTGGAGACCTTTTACTTCGGCCTTGAGCTGGGACTTCCTCTTTTCCAGTTCGCCAATTCTGGTGTGAAGGCCGCGCTGCTCCTCAATAGAGCCCTTCATCTCCTTTTCGAGCTCTGTGATGCGCATTAGGTAATTCTTCGTGTCCTTCATTAGGCTGTCGCGCTCCGTGTGAAGCTCGCTGTTCTCGGCCGCCAACTTGGAGACTCGCTCCTCGAGCGGTCCAACACGCTTCTGCAGCGACTCCTTGATGATCTGCAGGGAGGCGACCTGCTCCACGACATATCTCTCCTTATCCGAAACGTGGCTAAGGCTCTTGAGGAGGTCGGAACACTTTTGCTCAAACTCGCTCTTGACCTTGCGAAGTTCGTTGCGCTCCGTTTCGCTAGCCTTGAGCGTCTTGGTCTGCTCGTCGTACCGACTCTTCAGGTCTGCGAGGATCTTGCCCTGGTCGACAAAGGAGGCTTGCAGCTTCTCGTGCTCCCTCTGGGCCTTTTCGATCTTTGTCTTTTGTTCCTCCAGCTCCTTGCGCTCCCTGGCGCGTTCCTTCTCAAGGGCCTTTTGCACCTTGTCGGCCTCCTTCTTTTCGCGCTCGAGCTTCTGTCGCTCCTTTTCGCGCTTCTCTTGCTCGAGCTGCTGGCTCTTCTGGGCCTCCCGCCTCTCGATCTCGAGGTTCTGGCGTTCTCGCTCACGATCCTTCTCGCGGTCGGCCCGGGCACGCTCGTCTCGGAGCCTCTTCTCCTCGTCGGCCTTTTGCTTCTCTCTGAGGAGCTGGTCGCGCTTCTCGAGCTCCTGCTCCAGCTTGTTGATCTCCTTGCCCTGCAGCACGAGCTCCCTGCCGAGGGTGTTTTCTTTCTCCGAGGTCATGGTAGCCAAAAGCTGGTCCAGCTTGGATGGCTGCTGCTGCTGGCTCTGGTGCTGCTGCTGCTCAGGCTCGGCGAATCTCACGGTGAGATTCTGCCTGGGGGCCGTCGCGACGGAAGCAGATGCTGCCTGGAGAACATCCTTGGCGACAGGCTTGACAGCCTCCGTTCTCAGCTGCTCGATCTTGTCGAGAAGCACCTCCTCGATCTTCTGCTTCATGCGGGCATCGCTGGAAGTTTCCCCTCGCGATGACGAAGAAGATGATGATGGTTTGTGAACCTCGATGTGGATGCTTGGCCCACTACTGTGACCACCACCTCGCTTGGTCGACGACGAGGAGGAGGAGGAGGAGTTGTTTGAGCCAGACGGCGGTGACCTGTTCGACGACGAGTCTCTCTCTCGAGTCGAGGTAGAGGAAGAAGACTTGTTGCTCGTAGTCACAATTGTCCTCTGGCTGGAGTGACGCAGGATCGGGGCAGGAGCAGGAGCCCCTCGGGAGACCTGGCGATGATGGTGAGATGGCTCAGGCTCCTCGTAGTAACGTTCCTGTCTCGGGGTCGAGGATCCCGAAGAAAGCACGGCCGCCTGTGTTGGTGTCGTGGCGTGTGCATGCAGGTCATCCTTGCCGCCGAAATCTGATGCGACGGTTGTGGCGGCCGTGCTAGTCGACAGATTGGACGCGCTGTCCCCCTCCGAGTCCCAGCTGTCCGAGTTGGTCGAGATGTGGTCCGTCGACTCGTTGGACATGTACAGCTGCGTATTCAGATCGGTTGGCCGTCGATAGGGGGCAGCAATGTCTCCCGGGAAGGCCCCGGGCATTTGCTGTGGAGGCGGAGGCTGGTTGTGGGAGCTGCTGCTGGTCGTGGTGGCCGTGCCATGGTTGTGATAGCCTGTGAGGCCGAACTGGTTCAAGCTCGAGGTGGACGGCAGGACCATCGAGGTAGGGCGTGTCCTGTTTGAAGACACAACATATGGGGCAGGTGCCTCCCGGATGCCGTGCGGGTTACGGAACAGGCCTTGCTGCTGTTGTGAAGTAGTGTTGTTGTTGCTGCTGTTGATACTCATGCTGTTTGATGGAGAGTGAACAGCAGCAGCAGCAGCAGCAGCATGGCGCACGGGCGCCTGGGCAAGGTTGTTGTGTGATGACGACGACGACGCTGACTGCGACCCGTAATGCTGCTCGAGTCCGTATGATGGACGGGCGGGAGGATTAGCAACTGCAGCAGAAGAGGTTGGCTGTGGCAACTCGACTGATGGTCGCACTGCTGGCTGAACGGTCCTGGTCGAAGGATAGGCTGGAGTCGACGTATTATTCTGGCGGGGCCTTGAGGTCTGCTCGGCAGGACTATGGTGGGCTGCTGCTCCCCCTTGTTGTTGCTGTTGTTGCTGTCTGAAGGAATCCATCGTTGTTGGGTATTCCCACGGCTGGGGCTGTCGAGATGTCATGATGGTCGTGAGTTTGGGAGGTGAGATGGGGTGAGGCCTGCCTCCGGGGATGGATGGGACAAAGTATGCCTGCGTCTGTGGCGGTGGTGTGATTCTATGTAGACTGCGTCGATCTCAGTCGGCGGATTGTACTGTTGCCGCACTCAGCGGTCTCTGTATTGTTTTGGGTGAGGGTAGGGGAATCGACAGGGTCTGATGCTCATGTTTCTGGGAAAGGAAACTCTAGTAGTATGTTTATTCCTCTGGGTTGGTGGTGGGCAAGCAAGTAGTTTTGTCACGAAAGATGATGAGCAGTGAAATGTTTCCTGAAAAGGAGTGAGGCGAGCTGCAGCCTTTAGAGGGGCGGGAATGCAGGGCAAGGACAGACGACCAGACAAACTCAGAATCTCACCCTTGAGCAAGTAACATGCATTTCTGGTGGATTGAATACCACCATGGTTTGTACTCTGTACATGCTCGCTCCTGTGTGGGTGTGGGTGGTTCCGGAAGAGGCGAGGATCCTGGATTTGCATGCATACAGACTGCATGGTACGTACATGCAATAGCATATTGGGTGACAAGATACAAAACACGGCACCAATAACAAGGAAAATACACCCATACACGCGCACACACATTCATATTCTCGCCAGTGACTCCCGAGGAGTAGCTGAAGCCCGTTGGGCACCAACGAGACAAGGGTTGTGCCGTGCGACAGCGGTAACAAGCCAACAGGGGAACGCTGTTCAGGAAACAGGCTGCCTGCAGTCGTGCCGCTATGTAGCATGTATTGTCGTACTACTACTGCCGCATGTACTCCATAACTACGACCTTACAGTAGTACTAGGAAGGGCAGCCGCCCAAGATTTTGGTCTGGGGCCAAAAAGAAATCACCAGGTCATGCCAGGGCGCATTGCCAGGAACAACTCCACATGCATTTACTATGTATGCAGAGCAGAGTGTCCAGAGGAAGGGAAGAATGGCTAGCCCATATCTTACAGGGGCAGATAGATCTTGTTCTTGCTTGTGAACGCAAAAGACGGGGCGAAAAGGTGTATCGTGGATTCACGGTGGGTAATTTCTTTTGGGTGACTCGGGAGGCTGGCTCCTCACTCAGAGTCAAGTGGTCCTTCGAAAAGAAAAAACCCCACTCTCGTGCAGTCGCTTGAGCAGAAAACCCAGTCCCACTTGCAAGGGCATTGGCTCAACGCGGACGGTTAGAGTTTCGAAGAGCGAGTTGCTTTTCCCACCGCAGATCTCATGCGTCCAAGCGATTCTATTGGTGGTAGGTGCAGAGGAAGATCTTTGTGGAGTGGCAAAAAGAAAAAAATTGACGAAAATCCATAGCAATGCGAGTTCTCGCCCTGCCTTCCTTCTCCTCCTCTCGTTCCCGAGCCTGTATTCCCATCCCGACGCCCACCACGGCACAGACGGGGTCTGGGCCCTAACAGGCGTGATCAGTGTTTGATGTTGCGATCGTCTCCTCGCCCAATTCATTGGAAGACCAAATAACGAGACAGCGCTGATAGACGCCTCCCTTATTACTGCAGAAGCATCATCGTCATCCTATAAGCCCTACCATAGTACGTGTCCTCATCATCTCCTGGTTCATGCCCAGTGGTTGGCCCGACCTCGGTCTCGACCAGCCACACACTTTATCCTGCACTATGCAATATCATCATCAGCTCATTTCTAACGGCCCAGTTCATACCAAATACTACACAGTACGTATGTGACTGGTAGCTTGTAGCAGTGGGGCCACGAGCTGAGTCACTTTGCAGTGCAATCCAAGACAACCCCTCTAGTACTACGGGGGACCGTCAGGTCAGGCGTTGGTGCCCGAAACCGCCCTTGAGCACCTTGAATCGTACTGTATCGCAAAATACGTGGCTTACATGGTACAAGTAGTGTCCTGTACGGTGACACACTGGGAATAAAGCCAAATGATCGACCCGAACGAGTTCCTCCTCACATGCCCAAGATGGAAGCCCGACGAGATGCTCTGCTTACCTGTCGCTTTTGTGTTTCTTTCGCCATCTCATGCCTGCTTGCTGCCACCCCAACAGTCCGGAGAGACGCCCGCTTTTTCCAAATTTGTTTCGACCTGCCTTGCATTTACCCGATGGCTTTAGTGCGTTTCTTCTGGGCCTGTCCCGTCGGGGAGCGGTGTTTGACTGGTAGAGGAGGGGCGGGAACAGGGCGGCTTGGACTGCATCTGGCCTGTCTGGCATGGTCTGGCTCTTGGGTCCCATACTGCGCCCGTTCCAAGTGTTTTCTGCGACCCTGATTTCCTATGATTCGCTGCCCTTCGTATCCTGTGATGGCCCAACTCGCCTCCCGCTCCCTCTAATTTTCGGTCCCACAACATCAGGTGATGCATGTTGTGTTCTACTACCCACCATTCCTTTCTAAGTACGCGGGGTGCATTCGTGGAGGGCATCACTACATCCGGGTAGGGCTGCAGTGGCCAATAGGTCTTCTCACGCCTAGCTAGCCAGCCAGTCGTGCCGTGCATCTGCACGCGAACATCTTGGTTGCTGATCTGCCTTGGTTTCGCCCGAATGTTGTTGTACTGTAGCACCCCACCTCCTATCGTCGGAATGTGATTTGGGGCGAGCATCACAAGTACACACATCTGTACTGTATCACGTATGTATGTACCTAATTTACTTGAAAAATAAAATAAAATAGAGGCCAGGATCTCTTATTCGTGTGTACACGCAGGCTTGGCGCTGATCTCAGGTATATTTCTTGCCACACTGCCTTGCTGGCACATCAGAAGCCTATCGAGGGCTGTCGCCTTTCAGGGTCACTGTCAGCAGACGGGCAGTAATACCATCAGCCACGTGCCTTTGCATATGATCCATGATGCCAGCCAGCCGTGCCCGACTGTTGCTGACCAAGCTGAACAGGAGCTATGTCCGTTCTTGTTTCGATTGGCTCGCCCATAGCAAGGCGGCTCGCGATGCTACCCAATGTTCATGGTTGAGGTCTAACCGAGATTGAAATCCAACTCTGACAGCCACCAGAGTCCTTATTTGAGAGCTGAAGGGCTCTGTCAGCATATTAGTCGGATGAATGAGTATGTAGAAAACAGAGAGTGCGGGAGGAAGGAAGAAGAAAAAAAAGAGAACTGCAGCCCTGCAAATTACACAGGTCGAAGCTTAGATCGTTGTTACGGGTGGGACGAATGCAAATATGCTATGATCTCGAGGTCTTCGGTCTCTACCTTGTCTAAATTGCAAGTCCTTTTCTATTCATTCATTGGACAATGCTATAGCTGCGTTTGAGCATCTACAGGCTGTGGAAGATGCTCTGGTATTGCTTCTCCGTCTCCTTGGACGCATCCCACTCATAAATGAAGCTGAGCACGCCCTTGTCGGCGGCCTTGTCAGGAACCTTACCCTCGCCGTTCTCCTTGAAGGCCTTGAAGGCGGCATCTCTCTCGGCCGCGGCGGCGCCATCTCCAAGCTGCATCTCCTTGCCGTTGGCCGCAGCCATGGCAACGCACGCCTCGGCCCTCTCTTTCCTCAGCTTTTCGTACACCTTGAGGGACTTGTTGATGTTCTCTGGGCTTGAGTCGGGCGTGTTTGCGAGCGCAATGGCGACCACGGCCGCGTCCTCGATGGCCTGGGCCGCACCCTGGTTGAGATGGGGCAGGGTAGGGTGGCATGCATCGCCCACGAGGGCCATGGTGCCGTGAATCCAGGTGGGCAGCGGCTGGTGCACCCGCAGCTTCCACTCGCAGACCTCAGCCTCGGGGACCATGTTGAGCATCTTCTTGCAGATGGGTGCAAAGTCGTCATACACGGCGAGCATGGACTCCTTGCTGCCCCTCGTCGTGTACGTCTCATCAGGAGCGGCGGCAAAGTTGGTGTCTGGATGTGCGGTCGAAATGTTGTAGATGGTCTTGGAAGATACCGGATAGGCGATGATGTGCTTCTTCTCGCCGATCCACCGTGTGCTCTGGTTCCCGTCGATGAGCGCCAGCAGCTCAGGGTCGTCCTTCATCTGATCCCTGTCGAGCATGATCCTGTACGCCGCCTGGCCAGAGTCGACCACCTTGCCGTCCACCTTGAGCTCCTTGAGCATGGACACCCGCACCTGTGACTTGACGCCGTCTGCACCGAGCAGCACGTCGCACTCCACAGTGTAGGGCTCGGCGTTTTCCTGTTTCCTTGGGGACACGACAAAGATTGGTCGGGGCGAGAAGCTCTTGACCTCTGTGATGGGAGACGCAAAGTTGAACTTGATGGCCTTCTCCCTCTTGGCTCCCGCGTAGATCTCACCAGCAAGTGATGCGCGGTGGCCCACCATGTGCTGATAACCGTACGCCTCGGGGATCCACATCATGCTCGAGTACGCCAGCTCCTCATTTGTTGCGCCCTCTATTTTGTGCTGCGATTAGTCTTGTTGTATTCTCCTGTCATTGTCTCTCTTTTTGTTCTAGAGGCATTGGATAGTAAATAACTCACTTCTGATGCTTGCTCCCTCCATCTTGGTCGCATCATCTGCGATCGGCTTCCACACGCCCAGCCTGTCCAGAATGCGGGCCATGTTCGGCGCCAGCTGGATGCCAGCGCCCACAAAGCCGAGGTCCGAAGCAGCCTCATAGACGTCGATATGCGTGAAACCCTCCTTTGCCAGCGCCAGTGCCGTGGCGAGGCCACCCATGCCTACAATACACGTTAGCACCTTTCACACAACGCGCACCGCCCGCGCGCAAGAAGAGAAGGGAGAGGGCGGCCAAGGGCGATGAGTGAAGCTTACCTGCGCCGATGATGGCTATGTGAAGGTCCTTGTTGATACCCATTCTTGAAGTGGCCTTTCCTCGGTGCTATAGTATGATTGTACAGGTGTGAGCTGGGACAAAATGTCGGACCAAAAGGAATCAAGAGATGTGGGCGGTTACCCCCTTCGAGCAGTTGCGTGAATATTTATGTGTCCTACCTATCTACTTACGAAATGGAACCCCCCCATCCAGATGACGACCATCCGTACTTAGTAGTGGTAGTGAATTTCTGTGGGGTTTCCCCGGCCTGCAGATCTTGGGCCCGATCACAATCCTGGACCCCGCGGTGCTAATACCTCTATGAAAAAGATGGGCCCATACCCGGCCACTTCCGGGAAAATGCTCTGCCGACTACTGAGGCGGCCCGACAGATTTACGCGACGAAACAGGTTCCACGTGATGGTCAGGAACAACTTCATGTTCTTCTTTGTGTGCGTCCTCCTGTTGCTTAGCTCTGTCTACATCCTCGATCCTACATGTGCTGATTTTACACGGGATGTTAGACCGGGTGACCAGCGCGGCTGCAGGGGCAGAGGATGACCGTGATCACCTCTCTGTCTCTCTCTCTCTCCTTCCTTGACAAGCTTTGCCCTTCCACGGTGTATTTCTAAATTCCGCGTGCCACACGAAACGCTTAGAACCGTTCGATTGCGGAGCCTTCTTTTTTGGCTCAGCAAGCCCCGAGGCCACGAGTCCTCGGCCATGCCTCGGTCTACGCAGTACTTGCACCTTACGAACCATTTGTCTCGCTCTCATGCCGTTTACCTTGACCTTTCACATTAATACTCATGCAATATAGCTTTGTGTGTTCCCGAGTCGAAATTACGAGCACTTCCTAGATTCCAACCATTACACTGCTACTGTCGACTGCGCAGTGGTCGCTTTGGTTGAACCGGGTGTTGGTCTTTGCCCTCGGGGGTTATTATTGTTAAAAAAAAATATTGCCAAAGAAGGCTAGTAGAGTCAGAAGTGAATATATTGAACAGCGATATCATTCAACTAACTATCTAGCCCCAGGTGCACCAGAACCTTACGAGGGAAACCTATCGATATATATATTTTTTAAGATTTCTAATTATTATGTTGGGTGTATAGTTTGCCCTAAAATACCTAGGGGCCGATATCCCATAGAACTTTGGTAGGTTGATGATACTTTCTGAATTCTGTATGATCTACTGTATCAGCCTTGTTTCAACAATTATGGCACGCAACTGGCCTCGGCCGGTTTGAGGTCATCAAAGAATACGTCTTTGCTGCTACACACCGCTATACTCCATGTAAAATTCCGTGTCTGTGATTGCTCGTGGGTTTGGTTATCATTCTGCATTACAGTAGCGTGCAACACTCCGTAAGGAGGCCTGGGTGAGTGCATGTCAGAACAAAGTGAGTCTGTTTGACATGAAAGAATTGATGAAGGTCATCTAGATATCTTCAAAGAGACAGAGAAGGAATAATAAGAATTGAATCTTGTCTCGTACCTGGGTAACTGGAAAAGGTAGCAGTGACTGCAGAAGTGCGATACCAACGACGCAGGAAGCTTGGCTTTGCAGTGTCAATTCGCAGACTGCAGGTCAAAGTGATGCTGACATAGGTTCACTGGCTCAATTCACTCACATTCCATGTCATAATATAGTGTCTCTGTTCCAGACTTAGAGAACATGGCATCGTGATGGCAAGAGATCCGTACGGTATGTGCTGTTTCGAGGTAGCACATAGACAGCAGCGGTGACTTTATGGTAATTGCAGGCTCCTTTGTGTGTTCGTTATGAGAGATATCTTGGGGTTGCTCTGCACCTCCACTGTGATTATCAATAAAACCTCGCAAGTTGTTCTATTGTCTTCAACGGGATAGCTTGAATGAGGGTTCCCGGTCCAACTCAATGTCAATTTTGTCCTGGACTGCTGGTCTTTCCATGCATGTGTAAACATTAAAACACCTACATCAAGAGACTAGGTATCATCCCATCATGTCAGCAGAGGATGCTGATTGGCTGTTGAAACTTATGAAAGCCGCCAACATATTGACCCTTTTCATACCTATTATTTGTAGAGCGGGTGAGGTTACCTACCAGGAATGATATCGCAAACATGATTCCAAGTCACTGGGGTCCCTGAGCTCCTGCCCTCATCTTTGTTGTTGGCACATGTCAGACACCCGTCTACAGCTTCTTGAACGTACTCGGCAGCCTTGCTAACTGATGCAGGCTGCCATGTTCTCCTGGGCCTCCTACGCTCACAACTCTCTTCATAAATGACTTTATAACTATAAATGCCTGTGCTTTCAATGGCACACATTTGTCTACACCTTGAAGAGTCAAAACATGAGGACCACATACCTACTCATGCATATATCTGAGGTATTAATTACTAGTTGGCAGCAGATGACAATCCAAATGCTATTAACATACAATACACGACGTATACCATTAGGCTGAAACGAAATTAACATTAAAGGAAGTCTCCTTACCTCAATTGTGTATAGATTGCCTATAGTGATTATTGAGGTTAAGGGGTTGAAGCTTAGGTGTTATTGGGGATAGAGCCTCGCGGCTTGCGGGCCGGCTAGTAAGAAGGCAGAGAACCAAGGGAAACGAGGGGTCGGGGGCTACCCGTTGCCCAGGTCAAATCTTATCCCTAAAGGACCTTAGACACGACCATCCTTCTCAGGGGTCAGTTTGACCAATCAGAGCATTCGGCATCATTCCTATAGTGCCCTGCCTTTAGGTTCACAGCTGCTTTTTACTTTCCTCCGCAATTATAAAATCTTCGACATCCCTTCGGAAGACATTGACATTTTAGAACACGCATACAGTGATGGTTGTATAGGGTATCAATCAAAACTATCCATGGATAACCCACCAGGCAGCCAGAGAATCAAGTGCATTAAATTGTCTACCGCCACCTTGAGGATACCCGGACCGCATCCCGCTCCAGCACTTATTACCATGCCTGACCAAGTCCTTGATCTCCGCAATCCTGTTCACGATGGGACAAGAAAAGACCCAGAGCAGGTTTTATTCTCTGATTCGGCAAGGCTTGGCTCCTTTCAAACCACCATACTCATGGCCTATCTCTGTGCTTGTGTTTTTGTTGCTGCCCTAGATATTACTATCGTTGCGAATGCCCTCCCCACTATCACCAAATATTTTGGCTCCGCTTCGGGGTACACCTGGATTGGTAGTTCCTACGTTCTCGCACACGCGGGCACAACACCACTCTGGGGCAAGGTCTCTGACATCTGGGGCCGGAAGCCGATCCTGCTGCTTGTTCTTGCAATTTTCTTTGCCGGCTCAGCGCTTTGTTCGCTCGTTGAGGCTCTAGCCCCATTCCTTGCTGGGCGCGCCGTTCAGGGTATCGGTGCTGCTGGGTTACAGAACCTGGTGAACATCTGCATCAGTGATATGTTCTCTTTGAGAGACCGCGGCCTGTATTTTGGCTTGGTATCCGTCACCTGGGCATTTGCAGCTGGGATTGGGCCTGTGCTAGGAGGCGTCTTCTCGCAAGAAGCTACGTGAGTCTAAACTATCCTTCATTGACACTCACATACGACACAGCCACGAACTGATTATTGTTGCAGGTGGCGCTGGTGCTTCTACCTGAATTGTGTGTCGTACGACCTTTCCAAGCCTTTACCGGAACCAGAGTTGACCAAATTTCAGTGCCGATAGCAGGTTTAGTATTTGTACTACTAATCTTCAGTCTCAAGCTAGAAACTCCACAAACGCCGATATGGAGCGGTCTCAAAGCCATCGACTGGTCTGGAGCAGTATTGGTCTTGGGCGGCACCCTGATGCTCTTACTTGGCCTTACCTTCGGAGGTAGCTCCTACAAATGGCAGTCTGCCACCGTCATCTGTCTCATTTGCTCTGGCGTTGCGATCTGGGGCCTTGTGTTACTGAACGAAAAGTATATTGCTGCGAGACCAATCATGCCTCCCAGGCTCTTCCGGACATGGTCAAGCACAGCAAGTTTTGTCGTCTGTTTCTGCCACGGCTTTGTTTACCTTGGCATCGCTTACTATCTTCCGCTTTACTTTCAAGGCGTCATCGGCTCAGACCCAATCCTGTCTGGGGTCTATCTTCTCCCATACGTCTTGATGACCAGCTTCACGGCCGCACTCACGGGCATATATATCCAGCGAACGGGAAGATATATTTACTCCGTATATTTCGGTTCCGCAATCATGATTCTAGGGGTTGGCCTTCTCGTCGACCTTGACTACGAGGTTGATTGGGTCAAGCTGGTTCTGTACCAAATGGTCGCTGGGACCGGGGTGGGTCTCAACCTCGAGGGTCCGCTGCTTGCCTTACAGGCTGCAATTGACACCCAAGATATCGCAATCGGGACGACAACCTTTGGCTTCACACGGACAATGTCATCAGCTGTCTCGATCAGCATGGGAGGCGTGGTCTACGCAAATGTCATGAACCAACACGCCGAACAACTGATTGCTGTCTTGGGTCATGAACTTGCTGAGCAACTACTCGGTGGCCAAAGTGCTGCCAACGTCGAGCTGATCCAGTCTTTATCAGCTGACGAGAAAAGGGCAGTGAGGCAAGCCATGGCACAGTCTTTAAGGGCTACTTGGATCATGGTTAGTGGTGTTTTGCATTCCTCCCCTCCTCTCCTCATCTTACAAAACTCAACATCTAATTATGAAGCGCTCATCATGACTCATGTTGTATTAGTATGTTGCATTCGCTGGGCTTGGGGCTATTGCTGGTGCTTTTATAGCCGTCCATCCTCTAAGCCATGAGCGAAAAGCCGCTGTTCTGGGTTTGACGGCCGATAACGGTCTAGACAGAGACAAGGAAGCAGGCGGAAGAGTGGCAGTGACAGGACAAAAGCCCTCCATACCCACTGGTGACGACAAGTCACGGGCAGGGGCATAAATGATTTCACGAGAAAAAGTATGGCAGCGTCGTGGTTGGACGGGATAATTACAGCAGGTGAAGCATAGCAATGGAGACACTAAAATCTTCCATAAACTATCGTGCAAGAAGGCAAGCGTTTCTGTACAACCACACTTCGCGTGCTTCCAGAATCGAGTCTCGCTTCCCTCCAGAGTCCCGTTCTGAACACAGTGATGGGCAAGCCATAATATTATCAGCCTGGGAGCTACTACTCTCCCATACGTTTCTTAATCAATCCTCTGCCCTCCAATGGTAGGTGGATGCAATATGATCGCTCGGGGGCAGCACAGTCCCCTGCTTGCCGTAGAGATTCTCACGATATGAGCCACCATCGACGGCATATCCATCCCAGAACAGCCCACGCCTCCTCAGGACTGGCAAGAGCTGGTCAATGACATCAACGAATGTCTCGTTCATGAGAGCGTATGCCAGATTGAAGCCGTCAACGTCAGCCTCCCTGACCCACCTCTCCATCTCATCCGCGACTTCTTCTGCCGTGCCAGCCACAGTGGCTCCCAATCCGCCAACTTTGATGTGGTTTGCGATGGTGTGTTTGGTCCACTTTGGAATACCAGGTACGGATTTGGACCACGCCTCAACTGCAGACCGAATAGCGTTCGACTCGACGTGGCGCAACTCCTCATCATCCCCGTACTGACTGAGATCGATCCCCGTCCAGCCACCAAAGAGGGCCAGCGCGCCGTCTTCAGATCCATAGCTCACAAATTCCTCATACTTAGCGATTGCCTGCTCACGAGTCTCTGCAATGATAGGACACAACAGAGCCAAGAACTTGATGGTTGATGGGTCCCGGCCGAACTCGTCACGCGCCATGGCTCGGATGTCTGCAACATTCTTGGCCACAACGACTGGACTGTGGCCTGCGACGAAAATGGCTTCTGCGTGGCGAGCAGCAAAAGCTTTACCTGCCTTTGACGTCCCGGCCTGCATGATGACCGGTGTTCGCTGAGGCGAAGGCTGGCATATATGGGGGCCCGGGACAGTATAGTACTTGCCAGCATGGTTGATCTTGCGGACGAGTTTGGGATCCGTATAGATTCCCTTCTCACGATCTAGCTTGACAGCATCCTGGCGCCAGGAGGATTGCCTTCGATGGTTTTTGACGTTAATGGCCTCGCTAATCCTAACTTGACATGATCGATGCAAACAGACTGGAAACCTTACCAAAGTTTGTACATCACCTCCATGTACTCCTCTGCCATTGCATATCGCTCATCATGGGCTAACTGCTCCGTGCAACCCAGGTTTCTAGCTGCGGAGTCTAGATAGCCCGTGACGACGTTCCATCCGAGTCGACCTCCTGTCAGGTGGTCAAGGGTGCTCAGCCGTCGAGCAAGGTGGTACGGCTGCTCATAGGTAGTGGCTACAGTGACACCAAACCCCAGATTCTTGGTGGCAGCGGCCATGGCTGAGATCGCAGCAAGAGGCTCATTGACAGGCCATTGGGCACCTGAGATCACAGCAGGGTCGGGATTCTGCGGGCCCTTGTAAACGTCGTAGGCCCCCTGTGTTCTTTTTGGTTAGACCATTCAACCTAATCCTGACCGGCTCTTGTTGAAGATTTTTTCTTGCGCGTTTCGCATCGAGCACTCACGAGAACATCAGCTATGAACATGCCATGGAAGTTTCCTTTCTCTAGCAGCTTCGCTAGTTCAACCCAGTGTCGTACGTTATTGAAATCCCAGGATCGATCCCTAGGGTGCCGCCAAAGGCCCGGCGACTGGTGTCCGCTGCAGGTCTCGACGAAGGCGTTGATGATAAGCTTCCTCTTTCTGGCCTCGTCGTTTACCGTATTGTTGGCTGATGATGCCATTTTCAGGGCAATTGCGAAGGTGTAGAAGCGCTGAATGAGAATGGGGTCATGCGAGTGATAGCTGGACTGCAAGGATCCTGATCACTTATCTTTTTCTTGATGAGTGGGAGGGCCCTTTTCATAACTGAGCCAAAGGTCGTGAGGGGAATCACCATCATAAATAAAAGTATAACTAAATGCACGACCCGCGTATGCATAATTTTACCTTTTTGCGTCATACGCACGTGGTAGGAACCTGCAGATCTTGGAGGATGGTAGCATTGAACGTCGGGGTGCGGGCTGGCGTGATTGAGGCTAATAAGTAGCAATTCGCATCAAATCCAGGACCTAAAACAAAACACCACCTTGGCACCACAAAGCCTACACGAATAGGACAAACATCGGTACTCGTATGCATACCTTAATCAGTATGGGATTTTGCGAGATCCGAAGCAATCCCTGGCCTACAAACAAGGGGTGTGATATGCCCTATTATTGCACAATCTTCACTAGGCGTCAAGTGCGGTTCCTTAGCCATAGCTGCCTTCATTATCGTCAAGAGTTCCGACAAGCTTTATCAAGATATGGGATGCCCAAACCCTCGTAGGTGGGTCTTGTCGTGGGATACAAGAAATACTGATATGTCCCGGAGTCTGATTTTGCTTTCTGCTCCAAGGAAAGGCTCTCTTTCTGTTCCATATACACCCCACCACCAATAGGATGTTGCTACCTGCGACAGCCTCAATGATATCGCCTCGAGCAACGGAGGGTGGCATTGAGCCGCCCCTACCCCAGGCAGCTGGCTATGCGGTTGTCGTAGCAGTTGGCTTCCTCATCGCGTTTGTGATGATTCTGGTGACATACCTGTTGAGGAAGACGGTGGGAGAAGACAACAGGACGACGGAGATGTTCATGACAGCAAACCGCCGAGTTGGCACCGGACTGACGGCGTCCGCTGTAATATCGAGCTGGCTCTGGAGTACGGCTATGTTGGGAAGCAGCCTTGTTGGCTACAATTATGGTGTTGCAGGACCGTTTTGGTTCGCTGCTGGGTAAGCTTCAGGTGTTGCATTTCGACACATGTATGCTTTGAAGATACTGAAAGTCGGGTTAATCAACGATAGGTGTTCACCGATGATTGTCTTCTTCGCTGTGTTGGGTATTGCGTGTAAGATGCGCATCCCGGAAGCCCATACGCTCCTCGAGATTGTGCGCATCAGATATGGACTGGTGGCTCATGGGGTGTGGATTGCTTTGTGTTTGATCAACAATATCATTGCGGTCGCGAACATGCTTCTGGGGGCCAGCGCAGCAATCTCAGCACTGTAAGAACCCTTGCTACACCTTCCAGTTTGCCCTCCAATTAGGACTCTGCTTCAAACTGACCGCATCGGTGATGTTCAGGACCGGCATGCCAGTCGTCGCCGCCATCTTCCTGTTGCCCGCAAGTGTGGTGCTGTATACTTTTGTCGGCGGTATCAAGGCAACTTTTTTGACTGATTATGTCCACACCTTCACCATCACCATCATCATTTGCTTCTTCACAATCAAAACCTTCACGCTGCCCGAAGTATCGACCATCGGCGAGCTGTTCGAGCTTGTGGTAGCAGCCGGAAAAAGTCATCCCGTATCAGGTAACCATGACGGATCGTACTTGACAATGGCAAGCAAAGACGTAAGTGCAACAACCCTATTATTACCTTGGGCATCATTGTCCTTTGCAGTTCAAATAAGAACTAAATCTCTTTTCCTAGGCCATTCTGTTTGGCATTATCCATATCCTGGCCAACTTTGGCCTTGTGATCATGGACACGGGTTTCTTCACCAAGGCCTTCAGCGCGGCCCCTCAGGCTGTCGTTCCAGGCTACATAATTGGAGGCATTGCCTACTTTGCAATTCCCTGGTGTCTGGGCACCATCATGTCCCTGACAGCGCTCGGCTTGGAGAATATCCCTTCTCCTAGGTTTCCAACGTATCCCGACCGGATGTCCGCTACTGAGGTATCCAATGGGCTTGTGCTTCCATATGCAGCCATCGCCATTGCTGGCAAAGGAGGCGCAGCTGCCGTTCTTCTCATCACCTTCATGGCAGTAACCTCGACAATATCGGCTCAGGTGATCGCAGTGTCAAGCATCATCACCTTTGACATCTACCGGCAATACTTTAATCGCAGTGCCACGGACAAGGATGTCATTCACTGGAGCCACATTGGCGTCGTCATCTTTGGTGTATTCAGCGCCGCCTTCTCGACAGCTTTGTACTATGGAAGTGTGGATCTCGGCTGGACGCTGTATATGCTTGGTGTTCTCACCTGTCCTGGAATTTTCCCCACGACGTTCACGATCCTGTGGAAGAAGCAGTCCAGGATCGCAGCCATCGTATCGCCGATTCTGGGCCTCTTCACGGGACTCGCCGTCTGGCTGGGCTCAGCACACTCCTTGTACGGGGAGATCACGATTACCGCCACAGGCCAGACCCTGCCGTGTGTGTACGGAACAGTCGCGTCAGCGCTGAGTCCCGCGGTGTATTCGGTCGTCATCTCCTTGGCCCGGCCAGCCAACTTCAATTGGGCCGACTTTAGAAAGGAGAAACTTTTGTTTGAAAAAGCCACAGGTGATGATAGCGCTGGTGGGTTGCAAATCTCCCATGCTGAGGAGGCGGCTTCTTCGACGTATGCGAGCGACAAGGCGAAGCTCAAACACTGGGGCTTTATTGCCAGTGCGTGGGCGCTGGCAACCTTCTTCGGGCACTGGGTGCTCTGGTGAGTCGTTCCTCTCGCCACGATTCTTTCTTCCACAGACGATCTTCAGTCGTCAAGATCACTAGCTAACGCCTGAAACTGCAGGCCTCTTCCCATGTATGCAGCAGAATATATCTTCAGCCACAAGTTCTTTGTTGCCTGGGTGGTCGTGTCCATCATCTGGGTATGGGGCACAATGATCGTTGCAGGGTTTTTTCCGATCTTAGACGGCTGGAAGCAGATCACACTGGTGCTCGGTGGTCTTTCGCGCAAGAAGGAGAACCGGCCCGGGCCGGAACGTATTGAAACCGTGGACAGCAAAGGGGGTATCCACTCCACAGGCTCAGAGAGTGAGAAATGAAGAATGACTATATAGGAGAGCACAAGCTTGCCTCCGGCACGAACCACCCACGGGGGATTTCAGTCCTTAGAGTTGCTGATTTGAGACATTCAACATAAGCGGGAGTTTCGTACTATACTTAACGGCTCATATCCTGCTGCCTACTATTTGGGACCATGGCTTTATGCCAGCTGGAGCGGTGTGGGCGTTCCGCCACTCTCCAAGTAGATGGATGGATAGGGCCTTGGCATAATCAGCCCTAAAGTATCAAGAGGCCCGTGGGCTTCGAAACGATTCGCGCAAAGCGACTGCGGCTGAGTATTTGGCCATACCCTGGATCGTAGGATTCCCAGCTAGCTCTCGGTCATCAACTCAAGGCGTGGCTTAATTCTTTATAAAATCCAATATTTTCCTCATGTGTTGACTGTGGTGTTCTTGTCATTTGAAGCGTCAAGATTACCTTTGATCGCTGAAAATCTGTTTGTGTGGCGATCACCATGCCCCGGAATGGCTTTACTTGGAAGTCCTATCTTCCAGAGGCTGTTGCTTTAGTCGCTTCTGCGTTTTACCTGGCAGCCCTGGCCATCGTCCTCGCATTGTACGACAACCAGCCCATCTTCGACTGGCATGCCATCACATTGAACGCAGTCGTCTCTGTTTTCTCCACCGCTAGTAAGGCTGCGCTGTTATTTGCCATCGCGGAGCTCATCAGCCAGTGGAAATGGTTACTCTTCGCAGCGGAGAGGAGATCGTTGATGGATTTTGAACGGATCGAGTCTGCGAGCCGTGGACCACTTGGGAGTCTGAACGTCTTTTGGAGGTGCAAGACAATGTATGTAAGGCGAGATGCTGAACTATGAACTGGACTATGGCTGACGATATACAAACGTAGCGGATTTCTTCGACTTGGTGCCTTGGTTGCTATACTAAGCATCGCCGTGGACCCCTTCAGTCAACAGCTTGTCCAATATAAACAGGATATAGTATACAGCGCCGATGATCGGACGACAATTGCACGAGCAGGGAGATACTCGAAGGGGAGAGAATATAGCATGCAGCTATCGCAACTGTCTTCAAGTAATTATGATCCTCGTACCGACATGAGAGTCCACATGTTGGGCGCCAATCACCCAAGGTTTTATTTCGGCTAATTAACTGTGAAAAGCATATAATGTCAACATAACCAACACTTTCGCGGACGCGGATTTCTCGATGCAGTCTGCCATCCTCTCCGGACTCGACCAGCCTGTCGAGAATGTCATACAACAGACCTCCTTCCAGTGCCCAACTGGCAACTGCACCTGGCCAGACGTCGAGTCATTAGCAATTTGCAGCACATGTGTTGATCTGACGAGTAGATTGGAACGGCTGGTCACAAACGGTGGGCTGTATTGCGAGTTGGACGCAGACAACGGCGCGTGCGCCATCACATATGACGGCGGCACAGCTTTCAGGCTCGCTAACGGTCTGTATATTGACAACCAAAACGGCTGGGAGTATGGTTCAGTCAATCAAGGTACCATATTCGGCGCTGTTATAATGACCACATTTGGCACGGGAAACACCAGCGAGACGGTCGCTATGCAGGACCTCGATACGCTGATCTGGGCAATGACGATGATCGAGGTGAACGCAGACCCGGCCAATTCGTCAGCAGCCTGGCCCGACCTTCCACGATCTGCCGTGGAGTGTGCACTCCACTACTGCGTGAAGAGCTACGAGTCTGTAGTGTCAAACGGCACGTTGAAGATTGCCAAGGAAGAAGTGGTGAGCACCACAAGGATCGAGGAGTCGTGGCAACCTGAGGACCACGCAGACGTGCTCAACAGTACCATGCTTGACAGCATCGAGTTCAGCAGCTACTTCTCCGTTGTCCCAAGGACCGACCTTGCGCTCTTGTCTACAGTGACAGGGAACCAGTTCAATATCTCCCAGGCCGCCGTCGATAGCATCAGCTCGCATTTTCAGACGTCCTTTGCCTCGACATTGCGCGAGTACAACATCACGAACAACGGGAGCGAAAGCGGTAGGATAAACGGATATTACATGAACTCATCCAATGTACAATACGCGCCGGGCGTGATGCAGGCTCTCTTTTCCAGTGAAGATCTGAACGATACGTTCACGGCCCTGGCGGCGAGCATGAGCAATGCGATGCGGGCTGGAGCCGACGAGCGATTTGGCGGCGCCAGGAGCCTGGTATCCGGGAGCAAAGGCGTCTTGACGACGTTTTATCATATTCTCTGGCCATGGATCTCGCTTCAATGCTTCGTCATTGTCGCTGGCGCCCTCTTCCTCGGTTTCACGATCCGTAAGAGCGGGGGGAGAATCGCACGGTGCCAGTGTGGAAATCAAGCACCCTGGCCGTCATGAGTCGTGGGCATGCTGTTGGTGGCGTGCTGGACGGGTTGTACAAGGTTGGCCAGATGGAAGAGAAGGCAAAGACTGCGAAGGTGATGCTTTTTGAGAAGGCTGACGATTCCTCTACCCCTCTGGACCGCTTAGAATTCGACCCTTTGGAGGTCGAAGACGGATCGAGAGCGCACGGTTATCCATCCACCGGGACTGACAAGAGTGGGATTGCATGGACAGTGCGCTCACAGCCTGATATACAGTAGGTAGCAGGTATCATTTGAGGTGTTTTTCCTGGACTTTTCCCGGGAACATTCACGCATCCTACCCTTCGAATATAGGCCTGAAGGTATATAATACGTCGTAGCTGACACCGTTTGGTCTTATCTCCGATGCGTGATAATCTGTTGACCTCTATTAGTGATATTCATTGAGTGATTATGCTACATGATCAATGATTAGATCCTTCATTATTAGTATTATAGTGGGGAGCTTTGCGGGGTTCTTGTTCAAGAGGGGCTTGTTTTCAGGCGCATCTGTCCGCGTATCCGATGATTTAGAAACTGGAACAATAGTCTAGGTTTGGGCAAAGCCAGAGCGAGAAATCAATGAGTTTTACACTAAGGGACTAGCAGCCCTTCTGGGAATCTCGTCTTTTCTTGTACAAACTCGGAAGGAGTGGTGATGGTGACAAAAAGGTGGTGTCTGCTTCAGGACCCAGCAGGTCGGTTCATTTCAAGCCGAATATTATACCTCGGGTCGGGCTCGTTGTTGGCACCGAGCTACCGACGACAGCGATATAACAGGGCCCATGGCAATCAACAACAAATAGGAATGGAATTATCGTGATATCACACTCATCCTCATATCGACACAACAACGACATCTCAGACACGTTCGAAGATGACCGACTCCACCAAAGCAAACCTGCCTCTGCACCCAGCGGCTACGACGGCACCCGCCAAGAAGCTGGGCTTCGACCCGGTGGAAGCCATAGAGCCTCACATCCTCGCAAAGCTGGACCCAGAATGGGTGAGAATGTTCACCGAGGCGATGGACAAGAATCCGCCGCCCCCGCGTGACCAGATAACCATTCCTGCGATCCGGGCTGATGATAGGATCTTGGGACCTCCGTGCTATCTCGATACCAAGGGCTATCCACGCACCGTGGATAAGGACGTTGTTTCCGATGACGGGGCCTTGGTTCCTGTGAGAATCTACTATCCTGAGGAGTCAAAGTATGGCCCTGGCCCCTATCCAGTGCACCTGAACTTTCACGGTAAGTAGTTCATTGTTTCATGGGTTGTATACCCTCCAAGAAACGTCCAACGCTGACTATTTGTTTTTGAGCACTCCAGGAGGCGGATTTGTGCTCGGAAGCCTGTCGAATGAGTCGACCTTGTGCATGAGCATGTGTGACGGCGCAGGTATTGCCGTCATCGACGTGAATTATCGTCACTGTCCCGGTACGTTGCCACCACTTACATGGATTCTGCAGGGCCAGACGCCCCGGACTAGAGGCTGTGAAGAGCATGGGCGAAACTGACACTGAATCACTTTCACCAGAGACCGTCTGGGGCAAATGCTTTCAGGACGCCTTCTCCGCGCTGAAGTGGGCCCGCGCTGAGGCCGCCGCCCTCAACCTGGACCCTTCGTCGGTCTCTCTAGGCGGCATCTCTGCCGGCGGCGCCATCACCCTTGTCCTGTCGCACCTCGCGCGCGATGCCGGGATCCCGCTCAAGCTCATTATGCCCACCGTCCCGTCGGCGAGCAAGGGTCTAGCATACAAGCAAATCAGCGAGTCGCCCTTCCACTCTCTGTACGAGTTCTACCGCGGGCCTGTGCTGCCGTGGGCCAGCATCCAGTGGTTTGGCAGCCTGTGTCAGCCGCAGGACAAGCTTGACGAGCTGCGGGCCATGTGGCCGGAGTGGTGGTTCGAGCCTCTTGCGGCGACAAACTGGGAGGGGTTGTGTCCTGCTTTTATCCGGACGGCAGAGTGTGACCCCTTGAGGGATGAGGGAGAAGCTTATGCGAGGAAACTGATAGAGGCAGGCGTGAAGACGACGCTAAAGCGATATCGCGGTTCGGTGCACACCTTCATGTTCTACCCGGGACTGAAAAAGAAGGAAGAGTATGATGCGGATGCTATCTCTGCGTTGAAGGAGGCACACAGGTCTGCATAAATAGATGTAGCCGTCTCGACATATTAAGCGACACATAAGCTCATCAAAGAGTGCCATCAAGTACTGAAGCCTCACTGATTCAGATCGAATGAATATATCAAACACCACTCTGGTCTAGCGACATAATGAAGGCTGACTACGCTGTAGCAAAGAACTTGATAGGACACACAGAGACGGGAGCCTCTGTTCCCAGCGGAGAAGCAAAGGACTGAGGTTAAAGGTCATCCACCGTATAGGTCCAGTCTGCAGGCGGCTGTACCTGAATCTTGTTCCATGCCTCACTTGGCGGCATCCCCGTATAGTCAATGACCTTGCCGTCCTCAACGTGCATTCGCTGATTGGCCTTTACGTGACGAGTATAAGCCCACTCGCTGATCCGGTCAAAGTTTCGGCAAACGTGCTGCGTCTCAGGCCGGATGGTCATCTGCGAGGCCTCGACCCATTCCCACGTCGTCGCAGACGTATCGGCATGACAGAGAATGTCGCGACGGACGGTTTCCAGGCAGTGGTCAACGTGGTGCCATTTGTGATAGTCAACACTGCCATCCGGGTTGACCATAGAGGAGTTGTAGCGGCGGGGGTAGATGTTGCGCCGGAGGACGGAGAGGCAGTGGAGCACATGGAAGACTGATAGGCCCACAACGTAGTCGTCCACGTGCTCCTCCGAAGGGGCGTGCTCGGTCTCGAAGGGGAGCTTCTCAGCAGTCTGGCGATCGACCCAGAGATAATTGCCATCTGAGAACAGTCAAGGCTCAGCCAAGGATCTCGTGCTTGAGTGTCTAATAAGTGTTGCTGCGAACTCACCTTCATACTTGTTCCAGAGCGTATCCTTCTGAGCGTTCGGCCATCCTTGGTACTCCGAGTCGGGAAATTTTTCGCTTGCATATGTCGTCTCCAGCCTATATTCGATTGCTTCCTCGGCCAGTGCTATGAAGGCCAGCCGCGGTCATCATGATGCCCCAAACGCTTGGCTTGGAAACAACGCTCTTGTTGTATGTAAGGGAGAAACTCACTGTACATTAGTTTAGAGCCACACACATGGGATGACGCCGATGCCCTCGAATGTAGCCTCAACGCAAGCGATATCACAATCAACAGCAGAAAGAGGTTGATAATCCAGGGAAGCAGGCTGCGGGTGGTTGCAAGAAAATCAGCCGCTCTCCTTCTGGACAGCACCTGCGCCGGATTGGAATTTGATGCGTCTCCCTTCTGCTTCCATCTCAAGAAGGACAAAGCCTCATCTGCATCTGCTTTGCCGGACTCGATGTCTGTCTCGCTCCCGTCCACAACGTCGACCGATGCTTCTTGGGCTATAGGGTCCAATGGCTCGAGGGGTTCATACATGCTTCAACACCTGACAATCGAAGAATATAGTTGCATGAAACATTGATTGGAGAGAAAAAATGAAAGGGGAATTTTATGCTGGGAATCTCATGTTGAGTTGTAGATAGGGGCGCGTCAAGAGGCCAATCTCGACACAAAGAGATCGTTGTGGTTATTGCAACCCATTTGAGGTAAAGCCTTCTTTTCGTCCAACACAGCGCGGAGTGGCTCCTACCTCTAAGCACAACACGCCATCTTGCGACAATCTATCATGTATCTGAGTGGTCAGCGATTAAATGAACTATACCATCGTAGTATTTGAACATGATGGAGCAACAACTGAAATTTTTCTACGAAGAGGACGTTTCGGAGGAGGATATTGTGGCAATTTTTGCTCGTCAGCTCGCGTGCTGGTGGCATCACTAGGCGCTCGCGCATTCTGGGCTGTTCTTTTGGTGTCTCTCCCAAAAGACACCCCAGAGTCGGTGACGGCGCTGCGGCCATTCGCTCGTTCGACCTTGCTCACGCACTTTGACGGTAGATGTACTAGACTCTGATAGCCTTACGAGTTGTACACCCTGAATATGTCCCACAAAATCCTGTCCCCGTCTCGGATCAGACTGAGCGGGTGGAGGTCAGTTTCGTGGCCGCCAAGAGGGAGGACTCCGAACTGCTGAGCTGTCCTATACATGCTCCGTAAGGACAGAAGAGACATCAAAAACCGAGAGTACGTCGAAACATTGGTTGTGCTGCGGGTTTCGGCCGAGCCAGGCTGGCATGCATACAGGTGTGGGCCACAGACGGATGATGGATGATGAAGGATGGGTTGATGGATGGTCATGGAGGCTGATAGAGCTGATCCCTGGGTGGTGACGCACTGACGCACTAATGCCCGTAGTAGAGCATAGTACAGTGGTGAGTGGATGGCTGGCAGCTTTTCTTTTTTCCGGGGGTTCTGGGTGGGAGGGGGGGCCTCTGCGGACCCACCACCAGACTGCCAGGTGCCAGGCATGGTAGCAAGCTAGACCAGGAGGGGGGTTGGGAGGGAGGCCCTCCAGTGAAGCACACCACCGTCACCAGCCAAAGCCACTTTTGCAACCAATTGCCAACTTCTCGCAACATTGAACCCTACGTAAAATCTTCCCACCTGGCCCTTCTTGCCTCGTACAAAACCACCATCACCACCAGCCAACCAACACCCAGTCCTGTTATCACAGGCTCAACGCATCCTCTGTCATCTTTCTTCCAGCCCGTCTCAGTCTAGAGCTCAGTTCCCTTCCTCCCCAGCTCTATCGTACCTCACCACCACAATGGCTCCCCCGCCACCGGCGAGTATGCCTCTGACGCAACGTCTCTTGACTGTTGCCCAAACTCTTCAGTGTACGCTCACCTTGCGCTCGTCCTGTCAATGACCGTACTCTTCTCTGTCTGTAACCGGCTGCTGATCCGTAATCATCCAACAGTTGCCTGGTTCATTGGGTGCGTGTCGCCATCTTGCTCCCACGTCCAATCAAGCTTTCATAGTACCGCGTTCTAGCCTCTCCCTATCAAGGACCGTCTCTGCAGCCTTCGCAGGCGCTATACTTGCACGGATGAAGCTGGCCGAGGTCGAGACTCTTTTGAGTCTATAAAAGGAGACCAGAGACAAATGTCGACTCGACACACGGAGGACTCGAGCTCTGCTGTCGAGTGTGTTGCTGATCAAATCTTTGAATAGGCACCTTACCCTGATCTTCTGCATCTTCCGATACTCCCTGTCATGGATGCGGTTCAACTACTACAGCCGCATGGCCCAATTCTCCTACCGCCTCGCCTTCATCGCCGCCGCCGCGACCTATGGAATCGTGGTCTACAAGACCCTGCGCGCTCGCGCCAAGGCCGGCATGAAGCTGACCCCCCAGGTCGCCATCTCCCTCGTGGCCGATGAGAATGTTCAGTATCTGCGTATGTGGCCATCTGCACTGTCTTGCCTTGGTCTGTCTTGTTACAATGTGATGGGTACATCCAGCTGACTTCCCCTTTTCCCGCCGCAGTCCTGGCCCTTGTCTGGCTCTTCTCCGGCCAGCTGTTCGTGGCCATGCTGCCCTATGGCGTCTACTCCATCTTCCACTTCGCGACCTACACCCGCTCCACTGTGATCCCGACCATCATTCCTCCCACCCAGACCGCGCCGGCTGATGGTGCTTCTCCCAACGCCAAGCCGCAGTACAAGAACCACCCCATCGCCGACGCTATCGGTAACTTCGTCAAGGAGTACTATGACCTCTCTATGTCTGTCGTCGCTGGTCTCGAGGTCTTGATCTGGATCAGACTGCTCGTTTCGGCCATCCTCTTCCAGCACAGGAGCTGGATCATGCTCGCGATCTACACCGCCTTCCTACGCGCCCGTTTCAGCCAGAGCGCCCACGTCCAGAATTCCCTTGCCAACCTCGAGGCCCGGATCGATAACCAGGTCGGAGCCCAGGGAACCCCCCCCTGTCGCTAGACAGGTCTGGGACGGTATCAAGGGTGGCGTGAGGCAGTTTCACTCCGCCACCGACCTGAGCAAGTATGGTGCTGGAGCTGCTGCCCCCAAGAAAACCTCCTAAGCGGCGCTGCTTGATAAGCTCCAGCGAGCCCGAGGATCACGGACGCCAACCATGAGCGGTGACTCATAGTTACTAGAAAGCAATGGTATCAGCTTTGGGTATACAGAGCACTCTCAAATACTGCACAATCCTGCTCGGGAGGTTCAAATGCCTGTGCAAAGCTGACTGGGAGGGGACAAACGGAGGCGGCAGCAGGGAAAGCGGCGCTGTCCTTGCCTGCAATGGAAATTGAATGGGCGGCAGAGAAACATCTATGGGGAAAAAATACATATGTCGACCAGCTTTGTGGTGATGGCCGGTGGAAGCGGAAGAGAATGCCTTCTTCAGTAGTTTCAGGAGTTGCATGGTGAGCCTACACAGCACATTGGAGAGAGGAGTTGGCGGCGATGGAAAGACAGACTTTGGTTTCATGGATTTTCCAACATGGCTTCATTTTCTTTCAATGCCATTATGTTTTCTTTATTCTCACCATGACTATGGTTCCAAATGTAAAGATACTGAAAAAATATTACGTCCCCAAACCTTGAGGGTGCGCGATGAAGCAGCTGCTCTAGATATGACGATATCTTCAGAGCCTTGGATTGGGTCTGGTGCAGGCCGCTGAATGCACCAACTGATCAGCCCTGAAAGCTTCTGCTGAGCCCCACCAGAGCTAGGGACGGTGTAGGCCCCCTATGACGTAGCGCTATGATGGCCACTGCATTAGGGGACAGGCTTGCTTGAATACTGTAATTGCTCTCAAGTTTGCCTGTTTTGAAGTTGTTCCTAGAAATCTATGGCATAATGAACTCTGTAGATGCTGGACTGACAGCATCAGGACCCACAACTCGACCCCAGCCTGATTTTCCCGTTTGTCACATCGATTCCCTTGAGACTTCTCTTGGAGTGCTGACCTCTTTTGCCCGGAAACCCGCACAGCTGCTCGCGTGAGATCATTTCTCTTCGCCCAATCCATTTGAAACCCAAGACATCGAACAGACACACACAAACGGGTCGTGCACTTCTGAACTAACTCAGGGGCTATCGTCTATCATCACCAACGATGACCTCTCTTCTGCGGCAGATAGTCGCTGGCCCACGAGCGAAACATGAAGAGACAGGCTTGGACCTTTGCTATGTGACGGACAATATCATCGTAACGTAGGTCTTGCTTCCCCTCTTGATCAAAGCTCAAGCTGCCCCTATGTCCAATAGCCTGCTAACACAGTGCTCGTCATCGCCAACAGCTCCGGTCCCAGCCAGACGTATCCCCAACGAGCCTACCGCAACCCTCTCGATCGCCTCGTAACCTTTCTTGACGCCAAACATGGTGAAGACTGGGCCATATGGGAATTTCGGGCCGAGGGCACGGGTTATCCAGATGAGGCGGTCTATGGGAGGATACGACATTACCCATGGCCAGATCACCACCCGCCGCCCTTTCGGCTCGTGCCCATGATCATGGCTAGCATGCGGAACTGGTTGCACGGTGAAGAGGACAGCCAGACGACCGGAACTGCAGCGCAGTCAGATCCCGATACACATGCCGAGAGGAAGAAGATTGACAAGAACAAGAGGGTGGTCGTCGTACACTGCAAAGCTGGGAAGGGCCGCTCCGGGACGATGACTTGTTCTTACCTAATCTCTCAGTGCGGCAAGAAGGCAGAAGATGCCCTCGCTCTCTTTACCAAGAAGAGGATGAGACCCAACTTTGGAGCGGGAGTCTCGATCCCCTCACAGCTGCGAACTGTCAGCTACGTCGACCGCTGGACCAAGGCCGGGAAGAAGTACGTCGATAGGGAGATCGAGATCCTCGAGGTCCACGTGTGGGGGCTCAGACACGGCGTCAAGGTCAGCGTCGAGGGTTTTGCGGACGAGGGCAAGAAGATCAAGGTGTTCCACACATTCAACAAGAACGAGAGGCTCATTGTGCAGGGCGATGCCCCCGGTGAAGGTGGTTTTCTGGATTTCGTGGGCGACGTCCTCAGCCCGCAGGGTGACGAAGACGAGACATACGAAGAGGCTGATTACAAGAAGATGCTCAATGGCGGTAATCAGAAGAGCACCGATGCCGACAGCAGCAATAGCAAGAGCTCTTCACCTTCGCGTAGCCAGTCCAAGAAGGGCTCCCGCGCCAGTCTTCTCCTCCGCAATCGCAGCGTCAAGAAGCTCGCTGCGAACCCCAAGAGCAAAACTATCAACCCTGCCGATTTCGCCTCTGCCTCCTCGGGCACATCTACTCCTACGCCTTCGGATTCCAACTCCAACCTGGCCGAACCCAGTGCGTCACAGCCCACGCTTCCGAGAACCAACACCATGGCCTCCAATTCTGAACTTGGAGGCATGGCCGTTATCCTGAAGCCGACATCGCCCATACGCATCCCGAACTCCGACGTCTGTGTCTCACTGGAACGGCGAAATCGTGCCCCGGCATCCATGGGGCTGACAATGGTCACGGCAGTCGCGCACGTATGGTTCAATGCCTTCTTCGAGGGCAACGGCCCTGAGCAGGACGGTAGAGCGGACGACAGCGGTGTGTTCGAAATCGAATGGGAAAAGATGGACGGGATCAAGGGGAGCTCACGGAAAGGAACTAAGGCCGCCGACAAGATCAGCGTGCTCTGGCGCGCCGTCGGTGCTGAGGAATCCGCTCTGGAAACACCCGGGGTTGTGGTCACTGAGCCGAGGGAAGGAAGCCCTGTTCCACAAATGAAGCCTGCAGACTGGAAGGGTGCCAATTCTGGGGATCCTGACGAGGGCAAGAAACTTGGTTTGAGACAGGCAGACCCCGGCAGTGCATCGGTGAGCAAGGCCAGCAGCATTCGAAGCCAGGAAGTAGGCTCTTCCCCCGGCAGTACGAAGGAGGCTGACGGGGCGGAAGAGTATCCTGATGACGAGAGCCTGAAGGGTGTCAAGAGCTCTGCGCAAACGGGAGAGGAAGACTTGGGTCATGCGCATGAACGCGGCGAGGAAGTGAATAGTGCCACGACTAAGGACACGAGCGAGCAAGCACTATCAGAGCACGAGAAAAAGCTTGAGGCCACGAAGGGCCAAACCGAGGACCCCGAAGAGGCGAGCGGCGCTGCGAAGTCACAAGAACAGATCACGAACGACTCCCAAGAATCATCCACCGGACAGGGTCCAGAGGACGACAAGAATCTCCGGGAGAAAGATGCAGATACTGCTCAAAAGGGTGACACCACACATCTCGGATTTGTCAAGCGCGGAAAGAAGCTGCTTCCAATGCATAATAAGCACACCAAGAAGGATGGTTCAGACTCAGCAGACGAGAATGATGGCAAGGACCCGAGGCTAATGACTGCTCATATCACCAAATGAAAGTCATGAACCATTGACAAGTTTGTATTCTAGAGCAAGCGTGGCGATATCGATTTGCTTTGGAGTTTCTACAGGGCTTACATCTAGCACATATACACACGCGACAATACCCAATGAGAGTTATTCTTGTGCGTCTGGGCATACAGACTGGGTTACTTACTACCACGACGTATCTGCTACTACCCACTTCGAACTAGATCGCACTTGCAGCGTATGGTTCGCGAGTCGTCTTTGGGCCGAGACGCGAGGCCGGAAGCGCAGGCAGGGCGTTCCCCTTGACAATGTTGGCCCGGAACAGTTCGAGGGTCGATTTCCCCGCGGAGGCGAAGAGCCTATTGCCCCACCTGCTGAGTGGACCAGGGCCCCATTGCGGGGGAACAGGCCGGTAAATAAATGCGGAGTGCTGCTTGTCCATGGCCTGCTGGGATAATTACTATAAGTGCAGTAGTTTCACATCTGACCTCATGCATGGTCATGTTGGATGGCTCGCGATTGGATTCAAGATCCGAGGGCCCAGCCGATGCTATGCGGAGAATGTTGCACAGATCTCTTTCCCCCAGGAGGATTCCCTCTGACAACGCACAAAGACGTCACTTTAGCGGTTGAATCTTGATATCTATAAAGACTCGAGGGTCTTCTGTAGAAGCTGGTCTCTGTCGTCCCTGACCGGCGCTGGGACTTCCATTGAGGTCCTCCCAAGTCGTGATTCGCAACCTTCACGATGTTACCTTACGATTTCCCCCCCCACTCACCCATTCTCTCTCGCCTCCCACCCACTGCAGATGGTCTTTACACTCCCACCAATAATACTCTTCGTCTACATCCTCATCAATGAAGTCACTCGCTATCGTGCCCGGGTGCCGGGAATGAGGGGTCCCTCTGGGCTTCCGCTCATCGGCAATCTACTCTCAATTCGCACCAATGCCGCAGCCCAGTACAAGGAGTGGTCCAAGACGTACGGGGACGTGTACCAGGTGCAGATGGGCAATGTCCCCATCGTGGTGGTGAATAGTGCCAAGGCAGCCAAGGCGTTGTGGGTTGGACAGTCACAGGCTTTGAGCTCCAGGCCGGTCACTTATACTTTTCACAAGGTAGATATGCTCAAGACCTGATTGGTGGTTGTAGGATTCCGTGGGAATGCAAGAGAGGTTCGCCTGGTTGACACCAAAGCGTAGGTAGCGTCATCAACGCAAGGCCTGACAATAGGCACCTCTCCTTACGATGATTCCCTCAAACGCCGCAAGAAGGGCGTTGCCGTGGCCGTCAACAAGCCTGCAATCGCCAGCTATGTGCCGTACCTGGACGCCGAGTCCCGCACCTTCATCCGCGACCTGCTGGAGCACGGAGCCTCTGGGCTCCAGCCCATCGACCCCCTGCCTTTCATCCAGCGGCTCTCTCTGAGCCTGGCGGTGACCATCAACTGGGGCGTACGCATCCCCTCCGTCGCTGACCCTCTGTTTCAGGAGATCGTGGCTGTCGAGGAAGAGCTCAACCGCTTCCGCTCAACCACGGGCAACCTGCAGGACTACGTGCCCCTGCTACGTCTCAACCCGATCAACATGCACTCGGCCCGGGCTCGAGCGATGCGTGCACGGCGGGACACGTACCTCGCCCGCCTGAACGGGGACTTGGCCGCCAAGATTGAGAAGGGCACAAACAGGCCGTGTATACAGGCCAACGTCATCAAGTACAAGGACGAGGTTCTCAGCGACATAGAACTAACGAGCATCAGCCTCAGCATGCTGGGAGGCGGGTTTGAGACCGTGGCCAGCACGGTGCAGTGGAGCGTCGGATGGCTGGCGCAGCACCCAGAGATCCAGGAGCGCGCGTTCCAGGAGATCATGGCGTTCCAAGGGGTCAACAAGGGAGATGAAGAGAACGTCGACCCGCTGTGTGACGCGGCTGACGACCAAAAGTGTCCGTATCTGAACGCTATGGCCAAGGAGGCGCTGCGGTATTTCACCGTGATACCACTGAACCTGCCGAGGGAGACGACGAGGGATGTCGAGTATGAGGGCAAATTCATCCCCAAAGGCACGACAGTGTATATGAATGCTGAGGCTTGCAATCATGGTGAGTCCTTTCTCTGCTCTCTCCCGCTTGCTCCTCCAGACCCCTTGGCATACCATTTCCCTCCTGCTTACAGGTGTAAAACACCCCTTCAGACGAGGATTTGTGGGAAGATCCGCACGTCTTTCGCCCCGAGCGATGGCTTGAGAAGCCTGACGCGCCTGTCTTCACCTTTGGGCTCGGCTACAGGATGTGTGCAGGTCATATCCTGGCAACACGGGAGCTGTATCTCGTCTTCATGAGGCTGCTGGCGAGCTTCACGCTTAAGCCGTACGGGACGGGAGATTTCAACCCAGCAAAAGGTGGGAATAACCCGCGAGACCTGATCATGGCTCCGCACAGTTACAGTGTGTACTGTGTGCCGAGGAACGAGAAGAAGTTGACGGCCCTGTTGGCTGAGCTGAAGGAGGAGGAGTAGTAGGCGATCATATGTCTGCTGTACGATTGTGAAGATGCATCAAGTAGCGAGGATAGTCCGTTTTTTTTTTCTTTCTTGGAAGACAATAAGACAAGCTAGCAAGCGGTATTATTGGGTTTGGCTGCTTCATCGTGCAATGTATGTTTCTCAAAATCGAGTCGGACTCCAAGGAAAAAAGATTGGAAGACCAAGTGAGAAGGGATAAAGAAGAAAAGAAGAAGAAGAAAAGGGGAAGCAAAGAAGACAGGAGTGCAGGCAAGGAGGAGGGGGAGAGGGGGACGGAGAGAGGGGCAAGCTAGCACAGGGTTAGGGTCGCGGCGCTATACACGTTCAAGCTTGACCGCAGGCTACCACTGCGACCCGGCAACGCATCTTGCCAGCTCTTGGGATACTTCGAGGTCGACTCTCTGCTCATGAGCACCATATTCAGACGCGCCATGTCTCGATTCACAATAGCGAATCTGCCTCGCATGAAGGTATCAGCTCTGTCAGAACAGCTGCTTACCCTCAAGTCTCCGGACAACTCTATCGCCGTCATCGACGTTCGCGATGGTGGTGAGGCCCCCCACCCCTCCTCCTCGTCCTTCCCTTACTGCTTGCCCTTGCTGAGAAACCTCTTGTATTAACTGACTGGTTGGCCTGTGGTAGATCACATCGGCGGTCACATCAAAGGCTCACGATGGGTGCCCTCCCACCAGTTCGACGAGTGGCTTCCCACCCTTCTCCGCCAGCTCCAAAACACCAACACCGTCGTCTTCCACTGCGCCTTGTCGAAACAACGTGGGCCGAGTGCCGCGCTGCGATATATACGAGAAAGAGAGGCACAATACGGGCGCGAATCTGTGGCTGCGCTGGGTGAGGACACTGCAGTAGGCGAAGAGACGGATAAGAAGCAGCCAGTTGCGCAGAAGGTCTGCGTCCTCAGGGGTGGCTTCTCTAAATGGCAAGAGTCACATGGTCAAGATGAGCGCCTCACGGAGGCTTATGTCAAGGATTTATGGGAGGACTACTGAGAGGCAGATACCCCACGAGCCGACACTCCCCCACGTCCTAGAACTCCCGACTATACATGGTACAGCGAACCTCACAATGCAGCAACATTGGCATGCGTGGCATGCTACTTTGGACGGGGCCATTACAACTGGAGCTCCGCCAGTCACAGCAAGCACCGAACCTACCATGAATCTCCTGAATAGATGTGGGGGCTTCATATGCAGGACACGGCTGTGGCTACAATAGCTTTCCGCTCTCGTGGGCTGGGAACCCCCGCTATCACTGAGCATGGGAGGGGATATTTCCTACTTCTGCAGGTCCTGTACAAGTCTGTATACAGGAACATATGGAGCGGCTGTGGCCTAGCAGGCCGCTGCGTTTTCTCTCTCGAATGCCACCATCGCCAGTCGCAGGGCCTCGGCAGCCACGGCCACGGCCACAACGGCGCAAGAAACTCTCGAGACACAATCCGAGCCACTTTCAATACATATACAGTACATCTGCTACGTCCACTACGAGGGCCTGTCTGCCGATACCCTGTCGCTTGGCATCCGGCGGTCAACCCCACTCGACTCTCAATGTCGTCTGCAACTAGTTGTCCTCGTCTCGGATTTGACGGACAATTCCCCGATGCTTTTCCTTGAGCTGTCATTGAAATGCAAATGAGAGAGACTTTGCGACAGTCTAACCATGGCTTAATACTACAGTATGTCTTTCGTACAGTACGTCGAGCTGTCCTTTCTTAGCCCCAAATCCGTGAATGTTCTGCTGCCATTCCTTGGCCCACTACCCAGATGTAATGATTTGTGGATATGCAATCTTCAGCCGCATACTTAGAAACATGCCAAGTGCCTTGGACCCCGGACTTATAAGAACTCGCGCTTAAAAAACATTCTACTAGTGGCGAATACCAACAAGAAACGAAACAGCACAAACCAAACCGACGTCACCTAACCGAGATTTTTTCATCGTAATCTTTACCGCCCACGTGGACTCGCAGGGCACTCTTGCCTAACCCAGCGATCATGTTTAGCGAGCAGAAGCGGATGGAGCCTCTTATGGGATGAACTGGCTCGGATGCGGTTAGGCCTGGTCGCCAAGTGAAAAAGGATCTACTTCTGCATTGCCATGACCACGAGGCAGCGAGCTGCATACCTGATAAACATACTTTGCAGCATGCGGATATGGGTCTCCGGTCATAGTAGAGCAAGGAAACACTATCTTGACGTTTCTGGGTGTCGAGGTCTTCTGGGCGCGGGGAGACATTTTCCCATGCATAAGAGCAGAGCCACGGCTGCGGGAGGATTGACCACATTCGGAAGGTTGAAACACTGTCATAAGCGAAGGGGGGACCCTCAATTCCTTATACAGTAGACGCTCTCTCAAGGGGGGTTAATTTCCCGCAAGTGTCAAGAGGCCTTGCGGAGTCTAAACCCCCGAAGTCTAAGGAGAGTGTTGAACACAGCAAGAAGAAGCTGGGTATCAAGTAATTAATTAGTTGAGCTGTCATAGAACTTGTTATAAGTACTTGTGTAGCCTCGCGAGACATGCACATCTTTGCCCGAATAACAACAAAACACTTTTTTTTCTCTTTTTTTTCCCTTGCCTTCTTCATTTCTTGAGTCGACACACAACTTTTGACAACGAAACTGTGCGGCCGGCCGTGAATACCAGTCACCATGAAGTCTGTCCAAATAGTCGGTGCCATTTCGGCAAGCCTCGTCGGGTCAGCCTCGGCGGCGATCTCCTCGGTGGTCACTGGAACCCCTATGGGTTTTGCAGCAGCCGTCACGGGTGGCGGCACGGCAGACCCAGTATACCCGACAACAATTGACGACCTCAAAACCTACCTGACCTCATCGTCACCGCAGGTCATTGTCATCTCGGGCACCTATGACTTTTCTGGAAGCGAGGGCACGCAGACGGAGGAGGCGTGCAACATCTATTCTTGCGACCCGTCAAACGGCGGACAGGCCCTCTTGAACACTTTGAGCGGATGCAGTGGTACAACTTATGACGTGACCATCGATACCGCTGCCTATCAGGGCATTGAGGTCGCGTCGGACAAGACTCTTGTTGGCACCGACAATGCTACGTTGTATGGCAAGGGCCTGAGGTTTGTGGGTGTATCGAATATCATCATCCAGAACATTGAAATCACGAACCTGAACCCGGTTAGTTGCGCTGCCTGCGGCTTCTTTTCTCTTCACGCCGAAATGGAGGTGCCCTCGAAACCTGATATCACGGTTCATTAACTTCTTATAACAGGAGTACGTCTGGGGAGGTGATGCCTTGTCTTTCTCCGACACAGACACTATCTGGATCGATCACGTCACGACTTCGAGCCTGGGTCGGCAGCACTACTCCTTCGGCCAGGATGCCAACGCTGCCGTGACCATCTCCAACAGCTTCATCAAGGGCGGCACTGATTACTCGGCCAGTAAGTCAAGCATTAACTCAGGGGCTCCCCTCCTGCCTCCTGGCATCGAAGGAAATCTTGCCTCTCTGTCAGACAAGACTGACATTTGCATCTCGTATCACAGCTTGCGACGGCCACAGCTACTGGGGCATGGAGCTCGTCGGTGCTGAGGACTACATCACCTTCTACAAGAACTGGGTGTACTATACCTCTGGACGGAGCCCTGCGCTCAGCGGCAACACCGTCTTCCACGCCGTCAACAACGTCTGGTCATCTAACTCGGGCCACCTCATCGAGGGCACAGACACTGGCAAGGGTCTCTACGAGGGTAACTACTTCATCAGTGACCCCACCATCGTCTCGGACGGCTTCGTGGGCGAGCTCTTCAGCTCCGATTCCAGTGACCTCTCCCAGTGCGAGACCTATCTTGGAAGGAACTGTGTCGCGAACCTGTTAGGATCCAACACCGGATCCTTCAGCTATGACGATTATGACTGGTTCTCTGTGCTGTCAGGCAAGACGATCGTCGCTGCCTCGTCGGCGTCGTCTATCGCCAACTCGGTGATTGACAACGCAGGAAACACACTGTAAGCGAGGGAGAGCAGGATCTAAAAGATGTATCTTCTGCTGGTTTCGTGGACGATGTGTGCACTGATCACCTTTCCGCGTTCCTCTCCGCTACTCCCCCCCCCCGCCGGCTCTTTCAGTTTTTATTCATCCTACCCTTTTTATTCCTTCTTGTCTTTACACGTAATTTTTTTCTCTGCATATATACTTTCTTGCATTTAGTGTCCTGGGCCTCTCTCGCCCATGCTTTTATAGAGGCAAATTTATCCTAGAGCCAAGGAATTTAGTATCCAGGATAACGACCGTATATGCAGTCATCACTTTTGTGTGCCGGGAAATATACTTGGCCGCTGAATAATAAAGCAATATCTCCCTCGTTTGTGATATTCGAATCAGAGATAGAGGAATACGCAGCGCACCTGTCGTAGGATACATACCTAACACTGCTGATCTGCGATGGGCGTCATTGTCTCGGAGCCAGAAGCAAGGGCTCGACATCCAAAAAGAGATCGTCTCATCGATAAGCAACAGAGCAATAATCAGTCGGAAACACCCGATAATCCCTGATGACGCGCACCGACGCTGGCAGTGGCTGGTTGACATGTTGTGTTCCATCGCGCCCCGGAACCCTGCTGACACTATTGCCACCTCCGTCATGCCTCCACTCAGCCACATGAGCAACGAGCCACACCTTTTTTTTTTTCTTTCTTCCACTAGTAAGTGATATCAATGGTTGCTCGTCCACGCCGTGAAAGACCCTCTGATAAGATCAATCATCTTGAAAACGCATTTTATGCTTGTTTTCAATTTTCTGTTCACCCGAATATACGAAACGCGTGCTGCGATCTGGCAAATAATGTCCGAAACCCAAGAAGCACAAACAAAGGAAGCCGCCTCCGCGGCAGAGGCATCGGGCCAAGCCCCACCGCCCCAGGAAGTTGCCAAGGCAGTCCAGGCAGCCCAAGCAGCAAGGCGTTTTCAGGATGCCGCAGATGCACTCAAGAAGCAGGCCCAGCTGGCACGGGACCCGGCGGAACGAGAGAGACTGTGGACGGCGGCGTACATGAAGGAGAAGGAGGCACATGGGGAGAGCAAGAAAGCCAGAAGTAAGTCATCGTCAATCCAAACAACGATAAAATCACGGCATCCTCACTGCTTTCTTTCTTGGTCGTCTTATCGGCTTACGCGATGCACCAGTGATGGCGAGTGGATGGGGTCAGGGCGCGGGCATAGGGATCGGGATCTCCAGCGCCGTGGGCATGGGCTTGGGAAACCTGCTCGGCGCAATAGTGACAGGCGTCGTTGCCATCCCTGGCGGCCTCATCGGCTCAGGGGTTGGAGCAATACATGGCCCATGGTACAAATTGAAGGACGTGGTAGCCGGCGGTGGGAAGACGGCAGGTGACAATGGTGAGCCCGACGCCAAGGGTGAAGCCTCGGAGACAAAGTCAGAAGATGAGGCACATATGGCCATTGTCACGGCTGCGAGACAAATGGACGAAAACAATGCCGACAAGGAGAATGCTGGAGAGGAGAAATAGGCTCATGCTGCTAGCGAGGCCAAGGACGTGGGCGCGGAGAGCTAGATTCCTCCCAAAGACGAAAAGTCATAGAGGGCCAGACGTCAAGAGATATATGACAAAGGGCGTAAGCGAGAGGAAAACACCCATGAGGTCTGGAGCATGATCATGGCGAAACATTCCCTCAAACACCAGTACACGAGTCAAGGGATGCTACATCTGGAGCACAACACCAGATAAACTTCAAGACATCCCGTAACAGCATTTCAGACTAGGAGCATCCATATATAGCGAGCGTTGAGAATTTACTGCATGTCATTTTGAAGGAGCTCGACATCTTGTGCTCTAAGTTCACAACCTCTTGTGTGCCCGGGAATATGCCGTCTTGATTAGTTGGCTCGTTCGTGGACCCCTCGTGATGCGACGAAGTATTCGACAGAATGTGGAGAGAATTGCTGATGATACTGGAGGACGGCAGCTGCACTGAGGAATCCAGGAGGACCCTACCTTGACCCACGTCAAAGAGACTGAGGAGTGCTGGTGGATCGGAAATTTTGCCGAACTGTCCAAAAACATTCACGAAACTTGTGAGCGAAGTCTGACAAATTCCCGAGTTATGGACTCGAATGATCACGACGACATTGATCCACATGTCTAAGTTCTGTCACCTGTCAGGTTTGCACTTTAGTGGATCTTCGGCTGAGGTTGCTGCGGTGATCTTCAGGATGCCACGTCTCCTTTCACGATGACTTATATTGGAGGACATTATGGGGGTCCGTATACTCTGGGAGTGACATCAAGGAAACTTGAGTGGCCGGACTGTTGTGATACGATTCTTCATAGCATTGTTCGCGGCCGATTCGGCCACTTCTATCTACACAGCTGGATTTCTGCAACTACTGATATAAATCCCGGATTGCTCTATGGATAGGTTTTCATAGCCAGATGCATAATCTATTCTACTAGCTACGCAGTGTAGATCGGCTTGCCAAGGGGGTTGTTATTGTAAATGTCATATTTGGGGGACCGGTGTTACCGGTGGAGCCGCGGCAATTTCCTTCCGACTATATTTTACCTAGGTAATACTGATGGGAAGATCATTCTTGGCCATGCTCCTGGTATGGAAATGTGGCGGGAAAATGGTCATCAGGGTGACTAGACGTTGAGTTGCATCCTGCTCGGTTGCATGCGGGGCAAGATCGGGAAGGATGCTTAGATGCTAGATGCATGCAGTCATCTATTAGCCAGCCTCAACCACTATCATCGTTATGATAACATATGCATATTGACTCCAATTCACCTGTACAATAAGCACAAATCATGCGGGGAAGTGAGAAAATAGTTCAAGTACAAATATGCCATGGTCAGCTTCTTCTCTTGCGTAGAGGACCTGGGAAACCTTTTCTATAATTAATTATATTACCTCTATCCCTTCTACTTGATTAGGTCAACTATACGATCTGGGAAATATGGCTGGAGAGTCTGAAGATTCAAAGGGCGTTAACTACGCCGTGGTCTATGCAGACCCGCCAAGTCTGAGAACAGAGGTGGTCGAGCTGCCGATTCCCATGGCGGGACAAGGCGAGGTGCTTATTCGGCTGTAAGTTCTCGTGTACTCAGAGCGCCTAAAACATGGGAGTCTGAAGCTTACAATCATAGGTTATATTCCGGAGTCTGCCATTCAGACTTGAGCTTTTGCACCAATTCATTCGGCCACGCGCGACCAAACCCAGCAGGCCAAGTGGGAGGGCATGAAGGTGGGTTGGACCCCCAGTGCCACTATGTCCACTATGTCACAGAATGCTGAAAAGAAAGATGCACTGGCCCAGGCATTGGAGAAGTGATTGCCTGCGGTCCCAGGGTGTCAGTTCCACCCGTGGGCACCAAAGTTGGCATCAAATACACCGCCAGCGCATGTCTGTCCTGTGTCAACTGCTTGCAGGGAGGCGAGTCATCCTGCGCATCAAAGACCGAGTACAAAATCTCGGGTTTCATGCACCCGGGTACGTTCCAGCAGTACTTGGTGTCGCAAGCAAACTATGTCACCCCAATTCCGGAATCAATCACAGACCTTGCGGCAGCAGCACCGCTCATGTGTGGCGGCGTGTCTGTCTACACTGCTCTGAAACGCGCAGGTGTCAAGCAAGGTGACTGGGTTGTCATCTCTGGGGCAGGCGGGGGCCTAGGCCACCTGGCAGTGCAGTATGCCAAAGTGATGGGCGGACGCGTCCTAGCTGTCGATCACAATGCGAAGGAGAAGCTGGTAAGGGAGCTGGGAGCGGAGGCTTTCCTTGATTTCACTGCATTCGAGAACGATGAGGTTCTTGCAGCTCGGGTGAAAGACATGACGGATGGTGGAGCACAGATCGTAATGGTGTGTGCATCCGGCGCGAGGTCTTACACATCGGCCATGATGTGGCTCGGATTTAGAGGCAAGTTGTGCTGCCTGGGAATTCCGGCAAAGGACAAAGAGCCAGCCCTGGGGGTCAGTATAGTGTCGATGGTGACGGATGAGTTAACCATCATGTGTGAGTTCCCATGCGCGGCGGAAATTCTCTCTCAGGACACTAACAGTCTGTTGCTTTTCTTTGGAACGACATCAGCGAACAAATCTGGGAGCCGACTTGAGGCTTTAGAAGCGGTTGAGATTGCCGCTAGACACGGTATAAAGACGCAGTATCAGTTGAGAAAGATGGACGAGCTGACGGCGGTAAGTCTGCTGCCTTCGCATAGTCACTCTCGTGTTCTTATACATGTATTAATTACGACTCGACAGACTTTTGAAGAGATGGTTGCCGGCGTAATCACGGGTAGGACAGTCCTTGATCTCAGATAGAGCACTATTACAGGCCTACAAAGAGAGACTCTCAAAGAAGACAGATAACCTCACAAGTAGTAACATCCTTCGATTCATCATGCTCTCTGTTGAAGAACCTTCAGCCTGTAATTTTGTAATTTCACGACGTAGAATCATAGCTGGTCACTGTGCTAGTATTTGGTTCATTTTAATTATTCTTAGTCTACCACAGATTCCTCCACGAAACACCATGATTCAGGATTGGAAATTACCTCAAATCCATCCATATCATCCTCAGCGTTAGTCGTTACACCTCTTGAGTCTGGCCTTCTGTCGGTCGCGGCACTGAGGTACTGATTTCTTGGCCTCCGCTTCCTAGGCTCCCTATACCTCACAACATAACTTCCCTCGATATCCTTGAGTTCTATTGGCTCAATCAGCTCACCCCATACATCATAATGCTTGACGTTGCCAAGCGCGATGTTCCTCTGACCATCCTCCAACTCGTCAAGCTCTTCTCTGGACAGTGTCTGAACGCCTCTTCCAGGGTGAATCTCCCAGTTCCAGGGTACATGTGACGCATGTGGCCGACAGCAGCCACAAGAAATATAATCTAATGGCCACTCCAAATTTGCTTCATATCTAGCTGACACGGTATCTGTCTCCCATTGCTGTTTTTTTCGCGCCATGTCTGGCGAGCACTCGTTGACCCGGGCGTCGATGAGACTCCATCGACGAAGCCTTTCAAGGCCTCGATGACGGCGCTGAGCCCAGCGAATTTGTTTATGGTTGGCCTGGAGCGCACGGCACTTTAAATTCGGATAGCCATTGTCCTCTGGTCGACACCAGCGAAGCCCTATGTCCGCAGCTGCGAGGTAGGAGGGAGGAGCCGGCGGCCGCCGCACCACCTGCAAGTCGTATAAGTGGAAGCGGCGAGAGGAGATGTTGGTTGCAGGTAAAGTCTTGTCCAAGGGGTGAGGCTGCAGATTAAATCTGGTACATGCGCTGCCATTGCCGAAAGACACCCAGAGGAAGCTGATGTGATGACATGCAACTATTTCATGTTGATGTTAATTGCTGAGATGCCTCAAGGCCGGACCTTGGGGTTGATAGCGATGATGGGAGGTAGTAAGGTGAGAATAGCCATCCGCGACTTTCTTATATATTTACGGTAGCCTTCGATTATGCACTTGCGCGATTGTGTTTTGCCTCGTGACTCACATCGATGGTTCCCTTTTGTCTCGCCGAGGCCCGGGGGCGCAGCGAGGCCAAGTTCAGAATGCGTAAGCCACGATTCCTGTGAGGCCAAACTCCAACTAATAGAATGTGATCACTCACGTTTCTGAAGACGGATCAATGCAGAGAACAATATGTAAGATTCATCGTTATCAGATTTACAAAAAAAAAAAAAAAATCAAAGAAAGAAAATAAAAGAAAAGGCAGAAATCGTGCCATTTTGCGCGGATCTCAACTGATCATTGCAATCAATGACGGTGGTGGTATTCGCAGTGGAAGAAGTGTTTTTTAGGCTACAGAGCCCCTGAATCTTTCCGGGAGTTGTCCCCTGTAGCGTTGCCTAATGTAAACAAATACTTCTGTAATTAGGGACTGATCCTTGTACACTAGCAGACTAGGTAGGTGAAGAACACAGGGATGTGACCCACTGCTAGCACAGTGGCCAGTCACTGCAGCGATGAAATAAGCTGTGACTTTACTACGCTCGCTGATGGTATCGAGAGGCGGCGATAAGACAGAGAGGACAGGGGTCCGCCCAGATCTACGTAAGGGTCCCCTGATATTGTGTCACTTTGCAGATCTGATATACTGTAGAATTTGGTTCCTTTCTGGAATCTCCTCGTCCTCAACCTCGCACCTTCACCAACCTCCGAAGTTTGACGACACATTTTGCTGAGCTACTCTCCAGCCTTTGTTGCGTACCTTTTGCAACCTGTCTGCACTTGACTGCGTAATCCTCACCGGTATCAATTGGTCTATCGTCTCCTCTTCTCGCCTTCGCCCGCTCACCGCTCACCGCCCACCTTGACACCGCACGAAGAAGGGCCCTGCAGCTGATAAAGCCACGATCACGATGACTCTAAGCGCAAAGAAAGATGATGTGATGGACAATCTTGGCAACGAGATCATAACTGCCGACCCAGGTGCGTCCCTGTCACCTCCTGTACCCTCTGCCTTCCACTCCAGGACTACAACCCCCTCGTTGTCCTGTCTATCTCGGCTCACGTTTGCTCTCCAGATCCCTCGATCGTCTCTAATCCCAAGATATCCGGCGAGTGGACCGTACCAAAAGTTCTGGACACTATTCCGACTGGCTGCCCCGTCGAGGGTTCGACTTCCCCTGTGCCATACTTCCACCTCCTCGAGCGGCTCAAGACGACCAAGCGCGAAGGCTGGCGGCGATTCGGAATCACACGCGGCGAATCAATCGCAGACCACATGTACAGGATGGCGCTGATCAGCATGTTTGCGCCCCCTTCGTTACGGAACAAGGTGGACATGCACAAGTGCATGAAGATGTGCCTCATCCACGATATGGCCGAGAGCCTGGTTGGCGATATCACACCTGTGGACGGTGTTGCGAAGCCAGAAAAGAACCGCCGCGAAGCGGCAACGATGGACTATATCACGGGCAGCCTGCTGGGAAACGTGTGGGGAGGTCAGGGCAAGACCGTTGCCGAGGACATCAGGGCGGTGTGGCAGGAGTACGAGGACAGCCAGACGTTGGAGAGCCACTTTGTGCATGACATTGACAAGATGGAGCTGGTGCTGCAGATGGTCGAGTACGAGAAGCGTGGCGAGAGGAAGCTGGATCTGGGTGAGTTCGCGTGGGTGGCTACACGTCTGGTGCTGGATGAGACCAAGGAGTGGGCAAAGGAGGTGTTGCGGGAGAGGGAAGAGTACTGGGGCAGGACCGAGCATCTCCATGGCGAGAAGGGCGTCGATGGCGGTGTAGCAAAGGACCATATCAACGCTTCCAAGGTATACTACGAGGGCTCTGGTGGTGCGCCCTCTTCATGATGGCCAGGAAGGCCCAGGTAGTACTTCAGGCTGTTTCTCCAGCGCACCCCAACAGACTTCACCAACACCAACAGCGTGTAAGAAACTGCGTGGCTCAGCAGTTGACCCAAGAATATCTTAGAAGATAGCGGTTCTCACGGCACAGACTGTGAGATAGAGTATACACATAAATCAAAGGAAATGCCTAGCTTTTGGCGATATTATGCATCTATCCACTATGTTGATTCTCGTCGTGGATATCTTGTCATCAGCAAAGTTTCGCCTGCACTGGCTTGGTGATGATGCCGACCGCCTACCCCAACTGACCCCAATCCCCCCTTCCCTAACCAGGTCTTTTACTGAACTGTCTCACGGTGCCACGGCAACGGGCTTTCACCGCTCAACCAATCAGAGGCCAGGACTATTTGTTTCTACAGGCCTGCTGTCATCCCCCTCACTTGGCAGCGCCCCCCCCCCTAACCCCCAAGCCCCTGCTGCTGTCAGGTGCCATCGGAGCCAGCCCCTCTAAAAAGAACCCACTATCACCGTATCCCAGCGTCCATTCCAGCTTCCGGGGTCCACTCGCAAGAAAGTGTGGTGAACCGACCGCCAGTTCACACTGCACGCCACGTTGTCGAAAGATTTCCTGCGCGGGTGTACTTACCATCTCGTCTTGCCCGGCCGGACTTTGCATTCCCTTATCGTCGTGCTCGTGCTCTTGTGCCTGAGCACTGGCCTCCATCTTTTCTTTCCCTTCCCGACAATACTGCCGGATCACCTGGGCGACGGCCTCCCCCACCCGCCATACCGACCGCTGTCCATCGACGCACGCCACGAGTTGCTGTGCAGTTAAGCTACGGAAGACGAGGAATTTATTCTGCAAGAGGAGGGCGGCTTTGCAAGAATATATGGTGGCGTGCAGTTTGCTATTTCGCACGCGTGACAGCATCGGCGTCCGAACCTGCAATGCAGCTGCACGGCCCTCGCTCAGCTGGTGTCTGTGAACCTTGAGCTTGGCCTTGCTGCTCTCCTGTTGCAAGCGCGCCCTTCTGGAGAGAAGAGACAAACACGGGAGCGAGAGCGTAGAGTGCACGCTTCATCCCCGGATACCTCAATCCATCAGCCTTACGGGTCTCAGTCCTTTCGGAACACGAAACCTCTGGGGCCTGACTGCACTTGCACTCTGCACAACATGGCGTATGGCCACATGCCTGGCACCTCTGCCTACGAGGGCCACGGATCCCCAACGACGCTCCATGCGAACGTGTTCCGCCCTCCTGTCTCGCCTACGACGTCTTCCTACAACCTATCCCGATCAACAGGTTCCCTCCTCTCGGATCAGTCTATGGCTACCAATAGTACCACACCAGTCCCGAGGCTGGGGAGGAAAAGGACATATGATGAGAGCAACTACAGAGCCAGAGGATTCCTGAGCCTGGATACGGAAAGTACACGCGACCTCGCCATGGAGGACAGCGCGGGAGGAGAGCATCGATATACCCTTGCTGGGCAGATCGAAACCCCAGGCACACAAACATTCCCACAAGGGGTATTGGACGATAGTCTGTACTCCGATATCGATTACAGGCGGGCTCTGGGATCGAAGAGGCCCTATGCAGCCAGCGACGGGCAGCAACTCGGCCTCACTGGCCTGGTCAATACGCAGACGGTCGAACCTGTCACTCCACGTTCGGCGGGCTGGACGACATTTGCTTTTCAGGCAATAGGAGGCGTTGTGGAGAAGGTCTGGGAATTCTGCAGGGGCGGTGCTGGTGCCTTTCGAGGTTTCCAGGCAGGGGGCGGAAAGGCTTACGAATTCAACGGCTCAGAGGTCCCGGTATTGACGGCCTTACCAAGCCCCCGGCCGATACCTGGCGACCTTTATGATAGCCCAACCAGCTCCTCTCGTGCCCCGACCGAGGATAGCAGGATGACTTACTTTCCAAACTATTCCGCTGCCGAAATACAGAAACAGTATGTCCCCCTTCCGGACGAACGACAAGAGAAGCAACCGTCGCCCGAATCAACCCCGGAGCGGCCTGCTGCGAAGAGGCGGCAGACAGGCTTTCACAATGAGAACGACGAGCTGCGAAGGAACTGGGTCATGGTGGAAGACGCAGATGGGCCATCTGCCACGCCGAGCCGGCCAAGCCCCAAGCGGGCCTTTATAGCACCCTCGCGCATACCCGGGAGCAGAGCTAGCATGGCGTCACGCCTGCAGCAGTCCAGAGTCTCAACACCGAACATGTCTGGAAGGAAGTTTAGCGCCCCGTCGCCCAGGTTCAGCGGGGAAAGATCGAATATCCCGACCCGTTCAGCATCTCGCATGTCGACGACAGCCTCGGGGGCCTCATACGCTGGGTTGGCCGCATCACCTTCTCTCGGTCCTGGAGAGCCCGCCAGTTTTGCGAGCCCCCGATCACCATCACGGGCGGCGACACCGGCCAACCCATTCGCATCAAACCACTCTACACCCAATAGCTCCCGGATCCCTCAGCCAAGGGGCCTCGGACCGAATCCCTTTGCCAACAGCCGAACAGCCTCACCCGTCCCCCAAGGCATGTCCCCTAGCCGACCATCGACCCGATCATCATCCCACCACCTTTCATCCTCAGCCTATAGCTTTGGCTCCAACACGCCGCCGACCGGGCACAAGAAGACCGCTTCTAGCGTCTCGATAGGCGCCACTAGAAGTCGCTACTCGTACGGTACCGATGATATAGACAAGCTTCAGACCAGCCCGCGACTAGACGACGAAGGGAGGCAGCTAGCTAACAAGAGACTTGCGACGCAGAGACGTGCCGACTCGAGGTTGGATCGACTCAACAAAGAGCTGCAAGGGCTGATCAGGCAGGGCCAAGAGGCTCTAGGCACGACAGTGGATGTCAACATGGACGATGGCTGGGAGGAGGACACATGAGGGAGATAGGCTAACTTGTGCTGATCTTGTGCATTGAAACGGTATGACTGAACACTAAGCAAAGAGAGCATCATGATGTGTGTTATACGAAATACTGGTGGTGTTGGATCATTTTTCCATGCGAGGAGTTCAGGATGGGTGGTCCGCTTGAAGAAGACTGTATTTGCCCATAGGCGCGTCCGGCTCTGGAATTTACTGCATGCATGCTCATTACTGTCTCGCGGAAATTTGATTCCTGACCCTTTTGCCCGATGTGCTCAAAGCTTTGACTTGGCTTTATAAAGACGGTCTTGACGCTACATAGGTCTGCCTGGATCTGCCTAGGCGAGCTGGCCAGGCCTGGTTTGGCCTGGTTGGCATGGCTAGGGGGTGCGACAGTGGGTTGGATAAGCTAATTGCGGCCCCTAGTACGAATCAGCTAATGTACCAGTGTACCTACAACCCACTGTATAAACCCTTGCACCAGGGTTCATAGCATATTTCATCATTGTCTCGTCCGACTCTGTATTGATCTCTACAACTGAACCCATATTCCCTTGCTAATAATCCACCGTCGAGATACTTCACGGTACATCTTCCTTTACTCTCTTCATGGACAAGAACCACTCTCAGCCTCGTCACGCATCACCGACTTTGGCGTGCACCTCCTCCGTTTGGACAGCCAACGCTGAGCTCGCCGCCTACAGAGGCCGTCGCGAAGCACATCCTGGCAACACATTGTCCTCGACCTGACCTTAATCTCTCTTGACAAACGCGACCACTTTCTTCGTCCTGCAAGACCCATATAACGAACGTGCCTTGTTGCGGCGAGAGGAGCCCTGCGAGAGGGCGATCAAGTCATGGCGTCAGTCCCGCGCTCGGCGACAGAGCTCCCTAGCTATCAACGGCACTACCCTCTTGATCTGCCCTCTGGGCTTCCCTTCGAGCGCTACGAACATCGACGTCTTACTGCACGCGACATCCTTGTTCACCGCATAGTATCGAAGCTCTTTTCTCCTACAAGTGCGCTCGCCTCGACCTTGGACGCCCATCGTCAGACTTCACGTCCCGGCAAGCCCAGCTTGTCCGCCGCGTATTATAATTTTGGGCCTCTCAGACGAGGTGACGAATCTCTCGCCCGAGATGTCGAGCTTCTCCGCAAGATGCTCATCACTCGCAGCACAGAGGAGAAGATCTCGCAGACCATGATCAAGCCTGTCAACACTGCCCTAAATATGTCTAATATCGGGGGCTCTCGGCCGCCGAAAATAGTGGCCGTCCTACCTCCAATCGCTTCCTCTCAGGAGATGGGGCCGATAATCGAGGAGGAGATCCTAGATTTGATACGGCGGCACTACATGGAGACAGATGACGCGACAACTAGGCTGTGGCTCCAGATGCTTGCCCCATCACAACCCTCGTGTTATGCGACCCTGCCGAAGAAGATGGCCAAAGAGGGCTCCGCAACAAGGCTTGCCCAGGACCGCAGGCAAGTCGAAGATCAATTGGTGGCGGAGGATTACAAGAAGTGGTATGAGGACGATACAGTGCGCCTCAGAGCCCTGCGAGCCTTGCAAGAGCAGACGCGCACTTCGAACGAACCCGCCCTGTACGAGGGAGGTGCTTTCTTGTATGAATTGCGGAAGCCTCTCGCACAGTCGAAGCTGCTTCGCCAGTGCTTCCTCAAGACGACTATGGCCAGAGACAAAGACTTCTTGACAATGAGCCGCGCGGCGCAGACGATCATAGACGAGGTATACCCGTGGCCTGAGCCTCATGCTCCACGACGAGTGATACACTTGCCGTCCTTCTACAGCTGGCGGCAGAAGCACGCACACTTTCGACTCGAAAGAATGCCAGTCGAGTTTGCGAGTGGCAGGTCTGGCCGTGGTCGGGATCGAGATGGTAACTGGTCCACGAGTCGTTGGTTCGGCGATGATCTACCGCGTGGCAGGACGATGAGGCGTGGTCGTCGCCGTGCGACAAGCGAACCACCACCAGGATTATTCACGGCGGCACGATTGCCCTCCAGCTTCAATATCACACGAGAGCTGCTCGTATTTCCCAAGATGAGCCTCTCCACAATTGAACGTCGAACGCGGAGGCGCAGCTTGAGCCGGACCAGGATCGCAGAAATGTTTAACTGGGATGTCGTGCTTGATAAGCCACCTGCGAGGCCACACGTCAAGGCGACTTTCGAGCTCGTCCTTACACCATACAATGATCGCCCGTCTATGATGCGTCGGGCATTCCACTGTAAAGAGTTTTTCGACCTCTTTGTCGTATACTACGTCGATAGATATGCCCATCCTCTCTGCAATCTCGACCTCGATAAGTGCTACCTGACTCTCGAAAAGTGGTTCGACACACCAATGGCTAAACAATATATTTCCACCTGCATGTCGCAGTGGAGGTTCGATTTTTTCATCATCGTCCGCTTCATCGGAGACGGATATACAACCATCGAGATCGAAGGACGAGGGGACGATGATGTCGGAGCGACCGGGGGGAAGTCCCGCGCGGTGTGGTCCTGCTTGCGCTCCAGGCCTCCCTTGCCTTCAGAATTAACCTCATGGCAAACTTCAGGGACTTCCTCGCTGATACCATGCGCAAATTGTACTTCGTCGACACACGTCACAGCGAGGTGCACATTGCCTTGTGGGTACTGCGGTGCCCCGAACCCGGACATGGATCATATTTACAAGCGTCTCCAATGCTTCACCACTCACCAACTACTCGCGAGACCGAACGAATCGTCCAAACCTGGCCAGCATAACAATCCACACCTTGCGCCAGAATGCCCCGTTTCGAAGCAGAACCGTTGCAAGTGCATCCCTTTTCCTCAGTATCACGTTGCGGATAAGTGCTCTGTCCTCTGTTCCCGCAGCTGTGGCAACACGCACCCCCCAGGCCATTTCAAGCACAAACACGCAATGGGTTGCAGAAGTCGCTGTTGCATGTGCGGTACGAATGGGCACAGTGGAAAGCAGTGTAAGCTGCGTCGATGCAGATGTGGCTTAGAGCATCTGGGCCAAGATTGTGGGTTTCACCCAGAGTGTCGGGTGAAAGGCTGTGACCGTTTCTTGTGCGGCATCCACTGCAAATCATGTGGGCTCGATCGAAGTCAACTTGGTGATGGAATATCTCTTGTCAAGCGGATGTGCCCTGCTTGCTTGCAGGAGAGTGGCGGGCCCACTTCCATCGCTGTGAAAGCTAAGGTAGACTCTAATGATGGAGAGGAATTTGACCTCGACGCCGGCTCTAACTCTGAAGTTGACGAGGTGGCGGCGACCATGTCCACATCGAAAAGGGCGAGGAAGAACAAACGCCGGCAACGGGGAGGCTCAGACACAGCAAAGGAAGAAAAGCCGTGGTACGCGCCCATGCAGCCTCGTACGCGGCCAGTAGTCCTGTCAAAGGCTGGGAACAATACCGCTAGGTGGTCCGGCGCGGATAGGGTTGCAACAGTCAGAATAGGAGGCTGTCGGTAGGCGCAGCACGAGGTCAGAAAGACAGTAGTAGAATGTGTGTGTATCAAGCAATGGAATTCCAGTGTACTTGGCAAATTACTCCTAAATCCCTCTTGCGGTTCTACCTGGCCCGAGAAGGGAAATCAAATTGTATTGGTCTGTTCGGGTGAGGGACAGAGAAGCGTACCTAGAAGCCACTCATTGAGCATGACAACAAGGCCAGAGACCCACCAACATCGCTTTCTCAAGAGAGTTCCGAACGACAAGTTGTCCGGGTATGCTACCCGGAACCGCTATCTCTAATGTCTCTGGCACGTGCGATAGTAACTCGTCACCCCTTTCCTATTCCTACTGCACTATAAACCGCCGTTGCTTCAGCACAACGGTCACTGGGATAAGCGGGGCATCTCATAATGGACGGCCACATCCTGTCGAGACTGCAGGGATCCTTCGCATACGTTATCCATTCTCCACAAGAACGTCTACATAGTATATCAACAGTCACACCCGGCCCGTGATGATCGGCAGGTGTCTGTGGCGATAGCGCCGACTCGGCCCTTGCAAAGACGTTGAGGGCTTTTCTCCCGTGTAAAACTATCCCAAAAGATAGGCGAGTTGCGGGGCGGGAGGTTGATCGCTGTGGGCCTTGCTCGGCTGGTGGAGCGGAGGGCTGTTATAGCAGAGCGTGACAAGACCCAGCAGGGAGATACCACCGAGGTCAGTGTGACCATGCCTAGGCCTAGGCCTGGGCACGCGGGGTGTTTTCCCACCCACGTTCCATTAGTGTAACGTGGCGCAAGGTTACTGTATACAGGCTATTGATGCCTGCGCTGTGCTAGGGACCAGGCAGCCTGGGCCGTATGTGAAGGTTGTCATGTTATCAGACAGGTCCAAACTGTGCAATACTGGACGGCATACAACATCCTTGCCGTAACTACCGTACCGCTCTCGAATAACGAATTGGACATCTATCGCGACGACTTGGAAGTAAGGGACCTGGGCACATATTCCAGGGACCAACTTCGGGAAAAGCACCTACGTTCACTCGTGACTAGACCCATAGGTACGCAAACTCTGCTGTTGGCTCTTTATTAGCATGTCCATCAGCCCGAGAAAATTTTATCCCATATTCGGCAAGCCATCCGGCGCTGTTATCCGACCCCTATGCCAGTGCGCCTGGGCTCAAATGTGGGCCAGATCGGTTCACACACCTAGGTCGGGAAGGCCAATAATCAAGTACCAGGAGATTCCAGCACGAAGGATCTCGTCGGTTGGAGCGGCTGTAGCAAAAAGATTCAAGAGTTTGCACTGCAGCCAACATACATATCCAGCACGACCGGACTCAGGACTTGGTATGCAAGCGGATTACTGACATGGAAAGTCACTTTTGCGGTGTGGATGTGCCGACTGCGAATTCCGACACGGCTAGTGTGGCCGGTATTGGGACAAAATTGCGAGGCTAACAGAGTGGAAAGTATCGACAACACTCCATGCCCAATTGAACTCTATCTCGCATGATCCAGACACAAAACGCGTGCAGCAGACATGATCAGTCAAGTTCTCGGACTGCCAGCTCACCGAGATCCCAGTCATTGTATTTCGTTCACCGACTCGTGAGGTGGGTATTTTGGGGGCCCACCCTGGCTTCCGGGCTGTCACTGGGTTAGACCAACCTGCATGCCCCATACGGACACATTTAGACCCCCATAGTGCGCATGTTGCATAGTGTTACAGGCATGCAAGCTGCACGTGTCTTCCTCCCTGACAGGACGGACAGGACAGCAAAAGAATAAGATAGATAAAAAAAATTGTGACCCATGCTGTCGGTCAAAATGTCGGCGCATCCTTCTCGATGGGCTGGAGCTTACCAGCACCCTTGAACACCTCGAGAATGTTGGCCTGCTCCGCGAGCACCAACCTCTCCGTCTGCGTTCCCAGCTTCGACAGTCCCCTCCACCTCTCCAGGTCCTCAGCATTGCGCTTGTCCCCATGTGCGTCCTGCGGGTGCTCCCAGTGGCCCTTTGAGAAGGCCGCCCCCGTGCTGATCTTCTTGTTCGGGATGTCGTAGACCAAGGACACAAATGTTCCGGTTTCCCTGTGATTACAATAGAAAGGCTTTAGCTCTCAGCGCAGAAAGGAGACTCCAGCATATCATACCAGCCAGTCTCACATCGGGATGGGATGAACCTTACTCCAGGAAGTTGCACTGCCATATCTCGCCTGGTCTTATGCACTGATAGGCGCACGTCTGATAGTTCAGCCTACCCTTCATTGGGCCGCCATGGATGGAGTAGACGACGCGGTTCTCGGAGAAGAACCAAAACTCATAACGCCACTTCTCAGGGTTGCCGTTCTCGTCTGCGGCGTCGTAGTCGTAGACCAGGTGGGTATCAAGGATATCATCCTTGAAGGAGGAGTGCAGAGCAGAGTGTGTGAAGAACTGTGGGAGCCCCATGGTGTCGTCTCTTTCTGTCTGTTGTATTGATGGTGAGCCTGGCGGAAGAATGGAGTAGCAGCTTCGAGACACTGGTTGATCGGGACGAGGATTTCCTAGAGCCATTCAGTGCAGTGCATAAGTCGGCCTTTTGTACGTTGGGAATGACAATTATGGAGAAATCAAAGCCCCTCCTTGCATGACGTCTTTTCGTTCTGGACGGATCATTCGATCTCTCGAGTGGATACTTGGGCAAGGCGATGTTGTCTGAAAAGCTGTCTAAACACATGAGTCGGTCAAGGATGATATGCCCCAACGGCGGGAGGGATCCATGTCGGGTAGGGCCATCGTCGTAGTAAACGGACCGCGCGTACCTCTGCATACATTTTTAGAACATTCTGGTTTATTTTAGCTCTCTGGTAGGACACCCGTGCGTGCCGTGGATGGACCCTTGGTGGGCGGGAAGAACCGGTATGATGCCATCAGTCCAGATATAATATTTCTCAATTTGATAGGAGAGGGATCCAGATAAGGTCTCGTCGCCCAACAAACTTCCTTACACCATAGACTGGTACCAACTCAAACCTTGACTAACACCAGCAGCACCCATGATACGATCATTGACCTCACATCAAGACCACCACTCTCATCTCCAAACCCTTTTATTTTTCTCGGTTTTTTTTTTTTTTTGTTGTTGTTGTTCATATGTGACATTGTCGTCCACTCTTTTTATTTCCGTTTTCATCACTGCTTCTCTGCCGTACGGAGGCTGACCTTGACACCATTGGCGCTGCAGGTGGTGAGAGTGAGGTTGTGCCGCACAACTGGATCCGGCTCCCTGTTTTCCATCTCCTCAAACCGTTGCAGCAACCTCACAGTCACATAACTTGCCTCCGTCAGCGCAAACTGTTGGCCCAGGCAGATTCGTGGTCCACTAAAGGTAGAGATGTCAGCACTGATACTATAGGCTGTTCCAGAGAGTTGACCTACCCATTGAACGGTACGTATTCCCATCCGACCTTCCTGTTCTCCCACCGCTCTGGGATGAACTCATCCGCGTCAGGACCCCAGATGTCCTTGCGCCGGTGCAGGATGTAGACACAGTACTCGACAGACTCGCCCTTGCGGACAAAGACAGGTGACTTGCCATCCGGACCACCACCAACGGGCAGCTTGGTGTCTCTGTAGGCCTCGCGGCCGTTGATGGGGACGATGGGATACAGACGCAGCGTCTCATTGAGGCAGTGCTGAAGGGGCTGGCAGTTCTTGAGCTTGGTAAAGGTGATCTCCTGGGACTGGGCGTAGGTTCCAAATTCCGCAATGACGGCCTCACGCAGCTTCTTGTAGCGCGCAGGGTCCCGCGCCAGCAACATGAACATATATCCCAGGGTCGAGGCGGTGGTGTCGCGGCCGGCCAGCAGTATGTGCATGATCTGAGAGCGCAGCTCGATCGGGTCCCGCGTCTTTTCGGCCAGCGCATCGAGGAAGACGTACTTTGGACTGGTGTTGGCCTCGACCTCCTTCTCGTCCGGCTGCCGCAGGTCCTTGTTCAGCGCCCTCCTCACGTAGTGGTCCATAAAACTGTTGCACTGCTTGATGCACTCGCGGAACTCCCTCGAGGTATAGAGCCAGTACTGCGGCCCCAGGCGCGCCCGCTGAGCCAGCGCCCACTGGCCCCTGTCAAAGGCCCAGGCAAAGTCTACATTGTGCAAGGCCTCGGCTGAGTTTCGAGCTCGTGGGTAGCCCGGGATGTGCTGCAGCTGGGAGTCGGCGGACTCGCCCAGCAGGAATTCCGTGGCCGAGTCGAGGGTCAGGCGAAAGAAGAGATCCTGCAGGTCGACCACGTTGGTCCATCCGTCGGGTTTCAGGTTGGCGTCGAGGGCGCTCATCATGTTCTGCACGTGCCGCTCCTCGAGATCCAGATCGCTAACCTGGTCCCTGGTGAATTGTGGGCGCATCATCTCTCTCGAGTGCTTCCACTCTGCGGCAGACTGTGTAAAGATGCCATTCCCGAGCAGAGGCCAGAACTAAATTCAACTCAGGTCAGCCTCGCGCGACAGTACAGAAGGGAATTCAGTTTATGGTGGTCTTCATCACCATCAGCATCACGCACCATGCCGCGCCTTCGGTCTCCCAGGTCAAATGTTCCGAACTGAGTCGCCAGGATGGCCTGGATATTCTGTGGCTCGTGCGTGCTGATCACCCTGGAGCCGAATAGTTTATAGGTCCAGGTGTAGAAGCCCATCCTGTCTGCCTGCCTGATCATGTACTCCGGGAACAGCTTCTCCTTGTCAGCAGCCATAGCATCGATGACCTTGTCAATGCCCAACGGGTACCGGGCGGGCTGCGCCGGCGGCTCCTTGCAGCCCCATTCCTCCGCTTTGGCTGCGATACGGCGCGCCGTGACGAAGTGGTCTAGCAGCCGGAAGATAATATACGAGACGCCGACGATGGCTGTCAGGATGACTGAGAAGTGCGCCATCGTCAGAAAGGTGCTTTAATTCGATACAGTGAGACGATCGATCTGCAGGTTGACAGATGGCTAAGACGGGAGTGATGCGCGTGCAAACTGTCGTTTTGCCGGGTTTCAATCAGACAGGGGCATATACAGTGGCAAAATTACTCTCCGGGATATGAGAGCAGTCTGTTTGGTTTGTGGGACAGTCGGTCTTCAAGTCGAGGGGATGGCTGGATCTTATTGAAATGTACTTAAATCAAAGCAGAAAGTTTAAAAAGGATCAGGGGTCGTAACCAAACCTGCATTCCCGTTCATCCATAGGATCCGGGGGTTCGTGCGTACATAGGCGGTCATGTTTCCAGATGCCCAGTGTCTCTCCTGTGCATGGTAAGACAAAAGCGTCAGCCTTCATTGGCTGGGACGTGCGGAAGCGGGGCGGCGGCTGGTTAATCAAGCCGACTCCAGGCTGTGACAAGCCTTTACCATCATGTAAAGTACCGTAGTACATGCTACAATGAAAGTCATTCTCAGCTCAGGCCAAGGCACGAAGAACAGGGAATGCCGGGAGGGGGCCCCCTGGCCAGGCAGAATACGTGATACACATACTGGCCGAGTGTTTCGCGAGCTCCACGCGGTTCGGTAGCCGCGGGCTCTACGTTTGTGTGCCGCGGAACAGGATTTCCCCTCAACGTAGCCACAGCAGGATTGTCAGTGCACTACGTGTACGTTTGCTGTGGCACAGCACGGCCTAACTCCGCGGGAAGGACATTCCTACAAGGTGGACAACGGGCTCTTGTTATAAACGTGGGCCCGATCATCACCTTAATATGACACTGGGTCGGGCGTCAGCTAGCTGGTGTTGGTCTGTGTTAAGCAAAAACACAGCAGCCTTGGTGAACAAGCTACAGATCGAATGACTCGTGGTCACTATCTGTGTTATGGTTTCATTTGTCTATCTATCTGATTTCTAGATACGAAAACCGTTGGCCATAAGCTGCTCAAATATATTCAAGCATGAGTATCATCATAGGTCGTCAAGGGCCGGCCCGAGTCTCCTCCAACGGAATCCTCGTGTTGCGCCGGCTCCGCCTTGGAACCTTCAGAAGCCATGCACAGTCCTAACGCATGCCCACTAAAGCCATTGCCCCCATGCTATACCAAATAAACATGGGTTTTTTCAATAAAAAAAAAGAAAATTATTATAAAAAAATCTATTAAAAAATAAGAGAGAGAAAAGAAAATTAGATTAGCATTAAATGATCTACAGTGATACTGACACGTCGGACTTAACGAGAAGCCCTTGTCGCAGCACATCGCTTTGATCAAGTAATGCCCTTTTACGGTCGTCGACAAATCCTGCCACAACTGTGCTACGCAGATACACACTTTCGATTGCGATTTCGCCGTGTATCCAACGGCAGACGGATCCAAAAATAACACCGGTGGCCGCGTGCATCGCGGACCTCGTTTCCCCCTCTTTGCCGCGTATATTAATAGTGCATGCATGTGCACCGGATGTCAACGCCCATTTCTCCGCAGCGGAATGATTTGGCTATGCTCGGTTTTCCCTCGCGTATTTCTTCCCCTGCATTCTTGATTCCAGACCTGCGTGGGGTGCTTGTTGAATGTTCGGGGTGACTTCGGATTCCCACCTCACAGCTTGTTGAACAATCACTCGACACCACAGTAGCTACAGAAGATGCTGAATCCTCCCCAAGCAGCATGGGAGATTCATTTACAATTGCTGCTGTAATGTAGCCTCTGGATTTCAGATAATGAGATACCACTGACATCTTTTCACGATCGTGATTTAGTAATTTGGCCAGTTGTAAACTGACTAAGGGTTCACGAACATACAAGCTCAGTTAGTTCTGACAGCCAGTAAGATCTCTAAAGTCGTTTGTCAGAATTACAAAAACAAACATATAGATTGATACACAGGTGAAGACTCCTCACTTTCATATGTTTATGCCCCAGAGATATCTGATTCATGATTACTTACTTTGTACATACACCCTTCAAGAATGCCCTTTGTCTATGAACGTATACAGTCTTCCATTGTTTAACTCAATGGTACCCTGATAGATAAGGTCTTCTGAAGTGAAATACCCACCTTTGTTGGGGAACAAATACAATGTCATATAGCATAATAAGGGTAAATCAGAATCAACTTTGTGCCAGTACCATTCACACTTGATTAAGAAGGAGGGCAGCAACTGAGTTGTAACCATGACTATGTCTTTGTACGAGAACAAAAAAGCAGTTCAGAGTGCTACTGCCTCTATTACGACACAGACCACAATTGTCGCTTTCTTGACTGAGGGGCCTTCGCTTTCCAGAACCAAGCCATAATGCGTCGACTATATAATAGTGCTTCAGCCTACTCATTCCATCGCATAGAGCCACATCCCCAACAAGCCTTAAAAAACCAATCGGATTTGTTGGCCTCTATAATTGTTGCATCGCTGTGGACCTAGCTTGTCAGCATCCATCATCGCCCCCGGCTTTCACGATGTGTACTCTGATCATCCAGGTGTGGGAGTGCAACTGTGTGGCCAATACTCAAATCAACAAGTGCAGAAGCAACTGTAGCACAGTCCTGGCTGAGAAAGAGATCCGCCTTCACACCCCATGTGATGCCCACTCGACGCCTAAGCCCATGCCATGAGGGGGTATCAAGTGGTAAGCAATGGGTTCTTGGCATCCAGCCTACTTGTTAGATATTCTCAACATGCTCTAGAGTATAGGGTAGTCTATCCATGAGGAGTGGATGTTTGAAAAAGCAATTTGATAAGATAACCAAGTCTGCTTATGAATCCTGTTGACAGACTACACAATTTCCAGAGCAATACATATTTAGATTCTCACTCAAGGGTTGTCTGCAAAACTTGTCAATTTGAAAAATGTTCATGTGTAACTTGCTCATTCTGTTCTCGCTCACCTGATCTTGAACAAAACCATGGCAGCGCCAATATTTGGATCAGATTGCTTGCTGAGATACAGAAATGTGAGGTAATAATTACACTCCGGCCTCAAGATTATGAGATTTAGCGTTTCACAAAAGCTTCGGGATTCCCGAATTGCAAATGCTAGTAATAGCTCATGCACACCGCCCTAATACTTCGTGCCCGAATCCACATTCGCCTCGTCTTCTACGAGGTTCCACATCGAGCATACTGCTGGGTAAATCCCAGACACGATGGTTCGGAACAAATTAAGTGTAGTAGTCATGCTGCTCTTGGAAGAGTAACAGAATTCCTGTGGTAAGCTTCACGCATTCAGCAAGGATTTTGAGGACTATACATTTCCCTTTTAATTACTACGTTGACAATATGCTTAAGGAGTTTCTCTTATAATCATCGTACCTTTAAATACGTCAAATTACAGATAATGATAACTATTTCAGCATCGAATAATATCAGCGGCCGAAAATAATCGTACACATTCAGCTTATTCTCTATTTATCTCCAGGTTGGGCTGCGAGATTGCTGGTTCTCGCCGCTTGAATCGGGCTGACTACCATGATCCGCTTACATGAAATCCACATAGACGAGAGTTCGACCATTTTATAAGCGGCAGTACCGCCATTGGCGCAAAGGAGCAGCATCATAGCTTAGAATTCGAATGGTGTTCTGACTTCTCCATCCCTGCAGTCCATATTCTGGCTTCATGCGTATTTAGAGGTGCCATCCATGGAAGACCACGAGCTCGATCTTGAGCCCTCATGACTAGCCGAACCTGTTCGAAATTCATGCATAGCATTTGATAGGGCTGAGTTGTTTTGGTAAAAACGATGGAGATAAGAGCTTTACCAGTCGATTGCACCAAATTGAACGTTAATGCCTCTTGGAAGCCACCTCCGACCTTCCTCGGCTTAAAATAGTTTTGGCTTTTGATCACAACCATGAGCCCGTATTGCTTAAAGACTTCGTCGTCATCTTGTACTCCATCGGCCCGTGCTAACAAGACCACCTTCTGCACAAGCAATCATCACTTTCCTCTCGCCTGTGTCACAGTTGAGATCACTACGACCATGTTTGGCTTCCACTCTCTTGATCCGGTACGGCTCTTGCCAGGAACCGGTAGGAAAAAGACAACAAAGCCCAAGCCCCGGCCTGCTACTGTTGTTGAAGGTGCACAAAAGGTAGTAATGGGTGGGTCTGGGAACCATCATGGCAACAACGACTACAGCATCCTCGAGGGGGGATTCTAAACCGGAAACAATCACGAAGTCGACTATCCAGGAGATCAACCACGAACCACTGGAGTGCGAGACAGATGAGCCTGAGGAGCCAGAGCCTCATATACGTAATGAAGCGGAAGCTGGGACAACCTCAGTAGGCTGGACCATACGTCCAGTCGATTCGAATGCTCCTCACCCGAACCCGCTCCCAAGGACGTCTAACAGCTTTTCAACCCAGCCTGCTCAAGTAGCCACACCGTCTCGATCAAATGAAAGCTATCTTAAGACTGATCTATCGAAAAAGCCAGATGAGAGCCGTCGTAACGCGGTTCCATACAGGCGAGACGGAGAAATGGTCATCGCTTACCTCGTGCCTCTCCCTCGGCCTGGCATGCGAGACATCACTAGTGTTCCGCCAAGGTACTTCCTCTACGTACCACCGCCACCTCACCTCATCAGACCGGCGCGCAGAAAGGAGGGCTACATCCGCTGGCTACACCGACACTGGCAGCAGAATGCACGCCGTGCCGAGATCAGATCGTCAAGAGGAAAATGGATCACACCAAGCGGCGTACACATGAAGATCGTCCAGGGCGCCGTGCGTGCCCTCGATGCTCTCAAGGACGACAACATCACGTTTGTATCCCGTGTGCATCCGAAGACCGTAAAACACTTGGTTTTGATACATCCACGGGGTTTGTTCTCGGTGCAGACCCCGCAGGAGGTACTCAACGTGTTTCGGGCGCAGATGCTGGCTAGCAAGAAGCAAGCGAAGCGGTACAGCATCATACGAGCCGCGGCCTTCTTCCCTGCACAGGCAACTGAGACCGCATCCGCTTTGTCTCCCGGGCAATCACAGTCCGATAGTTGGTTGCCCCCAAGTGTCAGTGCGTATGAGGCAACCCGGATCCTCACTCAAAAGATAGGCCCTGAGCCGAAGACGGTCGACCTCACGCAGAAACAGCTTATCGAGGATGCGCAACGAATCTCAGACAAATCTTCACAGCAACAAGAAAATAAAGAAAACTTTCGAGTGAGCAGGGGCCAGCAGCTGAGCTGGCGGCAGAAGGGCAGTGGCGGGCCGCCAGGTCATAACCGGAGACCGGACGGGACTGATACTGCGAGACGTGTAGTCAACTATTTCGACCGACCTGGCCACGAGACCAATCACAGAGACACACCAGTGGCATCTGGAGTGCGCACGAGTCTGCTGACGGCATCTCGCGCTGGTCATTCTGGTACTGAGCCGTGGAGTTCTCCGTTGATATCTACGAAAGACGACAAGGCCGTGACCTCACCGACTCACAGTGGTATCTGTGGCATATTTGCTGGGAGTTTAAACAACAAATTCTCAGACAAGGGCAGCACGAACGGCCCGCTTCTCAAAGAAGGTCAAGAATTCCAGTTGACTTTCTGTCCAAGTCCAGCCATGGATGTAATGGCTCAATATCTGCAGGAGAAATGTCACGTCTGCAACAGACAGGCATACCCTAAACCGGACTCAGTACCTGTTGAAGAGGACGTGGTGGCAGTCTTGGGCTGGGAACCAGAGTTACGGGAGCACGAAACCCTCCAATCACAAGAAGAAGATATTCAGGTAAGGAGATGTTGACTTTTCTCATATTTCTTGAAGTTAGTAGTGAGCTAACAGCATATTGGTGATAGTACCAGAGTCGCGACATCGAGGACGACCTCAGACACCTGGCAACGAAAGCAGCCAAGTCTTGGGACGATCATTGCCGCCAGTGCACCAGAAGACCCAAGAAGTTGCAGAAATGCAGAACCGTAGGGGTGAATCGCCCCACAGGCCGCAGCACAAAACCTCCCCCCATGCAGTCCAGCAAAGCAGAACACCAAGGCCTTGAAGCCAGCAACAATAAGAAACCGGGAAGAACAACGTTCTTTCGAATTCCTGGTCGATCGAGGCAGCATCCGGAGGTGACACAACATGAAAAACAGAACATGACAGCTGCAAATGACGAGGAACAGATTCACATGGGCAAGAACGTGAAGTTTGGAATATTGAAGCAGTACCTAAGCCGTAGGTGCGGTGCTGTAAGACGCGGCTGGGACAGGTTGAGTGGGTCGCTGAAACAGCGCGTCGAGGTGCTGAAGACCAAACGCCCAGGCGAGGAACGATTTCATGAGAATCGCCCAGCATTTGACAAGATGCAGGTGGCTGCTCTCCAAGGCCATATTACACCCATTACTGGCGTCAATCATCTGGGAGAGATCGAGGACGAGACTGCGAAAGGCCATGGCGCGAGTCGACGCCATTATTGTGCCATTTCTCCTTGCATCGCAGCATGCTTTGGCAGCAATACTTCGAAGAAAGACGAAATAAAGGGATCAGACCTCGGTCATAAGAGAATGGGGCTGAAGAGCAAGCTCTCATGCCTGGCAGGCCACTTGAAATCATCCTTTGGCAATGGCGGCAAGGACGTGGAGTCAGGAAATTTCCCTGCTATAACATTCGCTGCTCTGCCGGTGTTGCAGGAGACAAGTCCATCAACCCGGTCATCCTCCAGCACTGACATGCCTTCTTCCCATCAACTACCCTCGATCGATGGAGGAGACGCTGAACCTGGTGAATCCGACTCCGATGTGTCACAATTTATGTTAGATCACGGACAAAGCGAGATTCCAGTGCATGGTCAGGATGACTCGTCGCAAACTTTCATCAGCAGTGACACCACGATGCAGGAGCCGCCAGCATTTAAAGAGTCACAAGAAGCAGATCAAGCTCGGTGTCCATCGAGGCTTGGGCACGCAGGACCCCGAGTAAATACGACACAAAATGTGCCTCAGCTTGTATTGGAAGCATCAGAAGCAAGGTTCCAGTCTAGACGAGGTGGCATTAATAACTTTAAAGCGATGAGACTGACACCCGAAGCAATTATTATGGAAAATAACGACCTGAACCAGAGGGAAACGGCCAGAGAAAGTCGAATCGAAATGGAAAATGGACACAAAGAGGCCGTTAGGACAAGTGAGGCGGATGCTGTATGGTGACGTTGCATATACTGAGTTAACGTGAAGAATGATAATGTCGAAATGTACGCGAAGACTACGTGCTGGCTCACAGTTGTGAAACAGGAAGAAGGAAGATATAGGTATCAACAGACAGTGACCATGAGAAGAACAGTAGGCAGGTCAACAGAAGCGCCGATAAGGTAAGAGGAAGAAGTTCAAGTCATACCCAGGCCCGTACTTAATACCGACGCAAACCCTAAAGGAAAATCATCACAGAAGATTAGTGAAATTGAGGCGTGGGAGTCAAGCCCAGGACGGAGTCATTGAATCTAAATACTTTTTTCCGACCCTCTTAGTGACCATACAAACTCAGTCACGGTCAACCAATACAAGCAATAGACAACTTCATAAATCACGGCTCTTACTTGCCACAAATTCTCGTATAAGAACCAGCATCGACTCGAAAACTGCTTGCGGTGAACCTGCATGTCAACTGGGGCGAGACGTCTGGGCGACTGCACCTGTCTTTTTCTTAATCTGCGAACACACTACAGTCTTCGGTACGAGCTCAGCACTTGGCCCTACTTTTACCACGAGCACCGTATTCTCTTTCTCTATAACACAGATGAGGAAACCTATTCCTGGTGTGATCTCACAATATCCACCAGAGCTTGTCTTCTGGCCGAAATGGGAAGTACACCTCAGTACTGGGGGTATCCTTCCGCAATACCCAGTCATCCCCAGGTGGCAAGTTCCTCTTGAGAAGGATGAGACTGCTGATATGGACGAGAGCTCATTTGATAGTCCCCTTGGTCAGACACGGCCAACGAGATCGTTCATATGTGATTACGACCTGATGTTCATTCCCAATCATGTCTTCGAGCACTGCGAGAAGCCCGACGCCATGATCTACTATGTCCACGAGGACAATCTCCCCTTGACGTTAGACCTCGTTGAGCACGTCGCGATTCACGCCAACGCTTTGTCCATCAACAAAGACGATCTGGATTGGGTGTGGGGGACCCAGCTTCGATTCATCCTCCGCAATTTCCCAAATATCCGTTCGATCACACTGGTTGCAACCACGGTGCTGAAGAGTGCCGGACCTTCAACCTGCCCGCTTCCTTATGAGACATTCGACATTGAAGCCATTGATTTAAGAGATCGCAGAAGACTAGGTCTCGACGAAGACCCCGGAGCCGTCAGGCTCTGTGCCGAGACTCAGAGGCCTGGCAACTTTGTCATACAGGCTTGGGAGGATCTGGGTCGGACTTGGCCAGCATGGTCAGATAGGAAGCAGGCCGACCGGAGAGCGCCTGTTCTAACAGTGATGGGCATGATCTGCTTTGCTGAGGAATGGAACAATTTGGATGTGGAAGGTGAGCATGGCGATTCGTGCAGACTTGTTACGGACAGACTGCCTGCAGCGCTCAGAACAGTGGTGAAGCAGAACCTCTCCACTAATAGAATGGTTGGCAACCCGCCTGTGTCGGAAATAACATCAGTATATGCATACGAGGCACAAGGCAGAATGGCACCGGGCACAATGGGTGAGGCATATTCAGAAAGAGCGGCCTGGTCCAACACATTGAGACCAATTCCCTCAGCAAGAAACGTATCCAAAAAAAAAAAAAAAAAAAAAAAAAAAAAAAAAAAAAAAAAAGTTCGCCAAACGAAGAAATGGTATTGATGCACTCGCCGAGAACGACGCCATCGTCAAACACAGATCGGACAACATCGTCGTCTCTGGATAAGTCGCACAGGAGGAACCTGATGCCGACGAGGTGTCCATCAATCCAGGGGGACGAAGATATTGAACGAATTCTGCGAAAGGCGAAGTCAAAATATCCAATGAGCATTATGAGGGACCACTCGCCTCACTCGGGGGCCCCAAGACAAAGTCTAACTCAAATGCGACGAGGGCCAAAGACTCAAAAGAAGCACAATCAGTATGGCCAGGAGCCTGAATGGAAAGCTTTCTTTGACATTCAATATGCTTTGATTTGAATATTTGGTCTCCAAAGTACTATGATTCCACGTCAATCTATATTGAAATCAGGAACGTCCCCGTATTTCTCGTGAGACCATGTCTTCATCCCCTCTGCCAGGCCTTCAGCGAACTCGGGAGAAAATCCCTTTGCACTGTCAAAGTTTGCGAGCCTTGCCGCTCTCCAGGTCACCCAATTCTCAGCCAAAACTCCCTCTGGGGCCCTCAAGAGACCCACGGACACATCGATGATTTGCTTCTCGGGTGTCGGGGTGCGCTCATCGCATGAATAGATCACAGTCGCGCCGCAAGTCCCGCAGAAGCCTCTCAATACCCCTTGTGATGAGGCGAAGGTCTTCATCGTTCCATATGGTGCAAGGTCTGGTGGCATAGGGGGCTGGATGTGAGCTCGCGGCACAAATGTCCAAGCAGTGACAAGCGTCCCACATTGCAGTCGACAGTCGTTGCAAACGTCGAGGCAACTCATCCACTTGGTGTTGTCCTTTGGTGAGATATATTTGGACAGGAAGGGATCGTTTTTGATCTCAGGTGCCGTCGGTCGAGGAATCGTGAATGAGACACCGCCACAGTGACACTCGGCGCGCAGCACCTCATTTCCCGCATCGTCGAATTCCTGCTTTGGCGGCTGGTCCTTGATGTTGGTCGACCACCATTCGCTATCGGGACCTGGATTCCAGATCTTGAGATCCCTTGTTCTGAGCTTAGGTAAGAGGTTGAAAAGCCCTGAACCTCCCGTTGATCCTACTGTGAAGCAGTGCGTTTTAATCTGGAAAATATCCTCGCCGTGCTCTGCAAAGAGCGCAGTCGCCACAATCCATTCATTGGTATCAATAGGCCCGACATCAGAGCTGTTCAGGCCGCGATCGCCAACGTGACAACCGCAGGTACTGCAAAAGAAGCGTTCGGCCTGGGCGTTGGCATGTCTGTACCCAGTCATCTTGTCGAGAGACGAAGGTGATGTGAATCTGGGCGAGACTCCCCGAGGTAGTTCCGTGTGAAAGATGCACAACGTTCCATGAGTGTAGCGACAAATGCTGCAGTGACAGAGATGCACAGGCAGAGGGAGGTTTGAGGTCGGAATCTCGACGCCGTACTGCACAGCTTTGCAGTAACACGAGGCGGTAAGGAACTTCACCGGCGATTTGCTTGTGGCTGCCATCTTTGTGCTCCGTCAGAATGAAAGAAGAGCATTTGAGGGCACTTGTCATCAGCTGGATCATGGGAACGGAGGCTTTTTAGCAAGGGAAGACAGGCAACCAGGAGATTCGTTGATTCCACATGATGCGCGGGGTTATCACTAACTAATACTGAGTCACAGCTGGCTTGGCTTACCTTGTTCAGCCTTCACCCAGTGGGACTGAATTTGTCGCTAGAGTGCTCAAGTAGTGGCTACCGTGGCTGACGTTAACACAGTTCTGGGCCAGCAAATTTGGAGAATAAAAATTGTTTCAGAAGACTAAGTGGCGCCAGTACGAATTGGCATCATTAGGCATCGACAGAAAGGCGAATTCCATTAATATGCTTAGGTGCCAAGTAGAGTAGAGGTAAGATCTATACCGCGTGAATTTGAGCTACAATACGGGCACACCAGCATGTAGGCTTGGACGAAGATCTGACAACGAAAGAAGAGTAGCAAGACGTCTAGTTTGTGGTGGTACAACTCATCATTCGCACCTTAATCAATTATTCTGACGGTTGACAATACAAAGGTACGTCTCAGGCAATCTCTATTCGTCATAGAGACATCTATGAATACCTTTTCATATTCCTCTATGCTTGATCGCTCCTTGTAACGTAGTCAGCGATTCGGGACGTCCTTATCGTTACAATCTTAAGGCAAGCAGCTATTGTCTAGACCGAATAGCCATCGGTGCCGAGGCGGCCTTTGACCCGAACTAGCTTCGACCCCCCTTTGTCCTACTATGGACCTGTCATCGGCTTATGCAAATTCAAGAAGATCTAATTGGCGGTCTGAACCAGAACCGTCTATTCAAAGACAAAATGACTTGAAGAAATGAGAGAAAAATAAATAGGACGACCGGGCTACACCTAAGCGGCGACAAGATGACCGACCAAGTTCCATCATGGATCGGCGGAACGACACTGCCGGTTTCGGTACCGAAGCGGCAAATACTTGTTCGTACACCCGGGTTCGGCTCCGGGTTTACGCTGGAAATGACGAGACTTTGCAACGCTCGAAAACAATTCTATCTGTCTCGATTTACTTTTCATTTCGTCAAAGCAGGGGCGTTCAAGTCTTCTTCTCAAAGGTATCGCCCAGTATTGCCAGCCACCAGATAAATGGTTATGCCAGATAAAGACACCCACCTCGACGCTCAGAGCATAAGGTCGGGCTCAGATACAGCATCACTAAGACCCGTCGCAGATGTTCCGACAGTGGCACACCAACAACAAGACGGACCTATGCCTGCAGACGAGGAACCACAAAGTGAAGGGCCTGTCACGTCCTCTGGTCCTGATGGCGACCCGTCTGAAGCCGTCCCACCTCCCTACTCCTCCTTCTCGATCTGGGAAAAGCGTCTGATCGTCTTAGGCGCCGCCCTGAGCGCCTTCTTTTCCCCCTTGACGGCCCAGATCTACTTCCCAGCCCTGAACGTCCTCGCAGACGCGTTCTATGTCAGCACGTCCAAAATCAACCTGACCATCACTACATACATGGTCTTTCAGGGCATCACCCCGATGTTCATTGGTGGGTTCGCCGACAGTGGAGGCCGTAGACCAGCCTACGCAGTCTGTTTCGTGGTCTATATTGCTGCCAACATTGGCGTTGCCTTATGTCAGGATTATGCGCAGTTGATGGTTCTGCGCTGCCTGCAATCAGCCGGCTCGGCCAGCACTGTCGCCCTGTGCCAGGCTGTCATCGCCGACACCATCACCTCCGCGGAGAGGGGCCAGTACATTGGTATAACTGTTCTCCCCATCGTGCTGGCACCTTCGTTAGGTCCAGTGCTTGGTGGCATTTTGACCCAGTACCTGGGCTGGCGGTCCATTTTCTGGTTCCTCACCATCCTGGCAGCCGTCACGCTCTTCTTGATGCTTTGTTTCTTCCCCGAAACATGCCGCAAACTTGTCGGCGATGGCAGCATCAGGCCCCACCCGGTATACAGGACACTGTGGCAGGTCACCAAAGACAGCCACCGCAGGCGACAAGCCGAAAAGACCAAGGACCTCGACCAGCTCCGCCGCATCAACACAGCCACATCGAGCAAATCGCGGCCCAAGCTGAAAATCGCCTTCGGTAACCCTTTCGACTCCGTCAAGCTGCTGTTCGAACCTGTCCTCGGTCTGCTCCTCTTCTACAGCGCCGTGGTATTTGCAGGATTCTATGCCATTGCCACTGCCATGTCTGAGCAGTTCAAGGAGCTCTACGGCCTGAGCGAGATTGAGATTGGTCTCATGTATCTACCCATGGCCGGCGGATCGGTCGTCGCCGCCTTCATCGTCGGTCCTGCCATCAACTGGAACTACCGGCGACATGCCAAGCAGCTCGGCCTGACTTTGACCAGGGGCCGCCAGGATGACCTGACCAACTTCCCTATAGAGAGGGCGCGCATCGAAGTGGGCCTACCGCTGCTGGCCCTCGCTACCTGCGTCCTGTTCGCGTGGGGCTGGGCGTTACAGTATAGAGCCAGCATCGCAGTGCCGGCCGTGCTGTTGTTTCTAATGGGCATTGGAATGATCGGATTCAACAATACCTCTAGTGTTCTCATCGTGGACATGTACCCAGGCAAGGCTGGTGCCGCAACGGCTGCGAATAATCTGACGAGGTGTCTCATTGGTGCTGCAGCCACCGCAGCCATCACTCCGATGATCGATAGTATCGGATCAGGCTGGGCTTTTACCATCTTTGGGTTTCTGTATCTCCTCGGTGCCCCAATGCTGCTTGTCATCATGAAAAATGGTATCAGGTGGAGGCGACAGCTCAGGGAGAAACAGGCTCGCAAGGAGGCCCGCACAAAGGGCAAGGTGGCGAGCGGCGATAACAAAGACAGTAGTAGCAGTCCAGAGGAAGGTAGGGTTGACGAGAAAAACATCTCCTCTGACTCGCCCACTGGGGCATCAGACCCTCCGACGGTGGTGGCTGATGGGAGGAGCTCAGAGAAGTTATCGTCATGATGAAGGCTTCTGACATTGATTACGACGACGATGGCCCGTATTGACGAGAGTACCTTGTGAAGGGAAATGCAAAGGTGGGAAATGAGCATACCCTAGGCTTCGATGGCATCTATGTAAGAAATATACGAATGAACTGTTCTCGTCCATGACATCCCATATAGATTTCACTATTCCGACGTCGTCCTGACATTCCGGTCGAGGCTAATTAACACTTCGGGCCAAGACCATACTAATGGAACAATGTGCCCGAATAGGCTCAACACTGGACGGATATGCCTCCATGAACAGACTCACAAAGCACTTGTTTCGGTCTACGACCCGCTACCAGCATAAACATTCTTTGGAGGTTTCCACATGTGTTGTACTTTATTTATCACCAATGTGCGGCAAGATATCAGGGGAGGATCGAAGCGGAGTCAATTCTTATAGAGCTGAGGTGTTCTAGTACAACCTAATTACAAGAGACGGACCACCCACGTCTAGGCCTTGTAATAATCATTCCCTCAATGGTACAGGTCGCCTTACTTTGAGCTCAATCTTTCAATATGGGAGCTGACTACTCCTGTCCCAGTCCTTGCCTAACAGCCAGGCCATCCCATCCAGAGACTTAGTTCGCATTTCGTCACTATGTGTATGGGGATGCGGGAGCGTGCACCAGCCGGCGTGATCAATGTTCTGGATCACATCGATTCGGGTCTCAGCGACGTTTTTATCCTTAAGAGCCTTAGCGTATACGACCGCATCGTCGCGGAGAAGATCCAGTTGTCCGGCCTGGAAGTACACCTTCGGCGCATGATGCCCGGCAATCATGGCAAGATCGAGGTTCGCTGGCGAGAACCAAGGCGAATGAAAATCGGGCTTGAGCCTTGAGTGGGTCGCCTCGAGAGCAGCCGCTGAGATCATGGGAGCATCGGCGTGCTCCACACGAGACGTCCATATGGATGCATATTCTGCTGGCACGCTGCTTTCGTGGAGCAGGCAGGGAATGGAGAGAAAAACGCCAGTGATGGGATGCTCGATCGAGGCACGGCCCTCGGCGAGCTTTGATGACTTGTCGGCCGAGGTTGCAGCATAGATGCCCGCGACGACGGCCGACAGGTTGGCGCCAGCACTGACGCCTGACAGAATTAGACCCTGGCTGGGGTCGAACTCGATGTTTGTGTTATTGAGAGGCCCATGGTTGAGATTCTCGGGGTGTGAGAGCCAGGCGACAATGTCGTAGGCACTCTGCATTGGCGCTGGGAAGGGCTCCTCCGGGGCATACTTGTAGGTAGGACAGACAACGATCGCTCCAAGTAGGCTGGCGTATCCTCGCGCTGGGCTGAGGACGAATTCGGGGCTGCCAGTTGTCCACCCGCCGCCATGAAAGAGGACGATCAGAGGCCGCTTTCTTGTTTCGCTCGCAGCATTGTTTGGCCAGACAACAATACTCCTCGAAGTCGTTCCATCTGGCAGGGGTATTTCAATCGTTTCCTCCTTCAAGTGGGGTGGGCAAGGCCCGAGGATCTTGAGGCCATCCTCGGTCCATTTCTGCATCCGCTGACGCGACTCGGCGACTGATACAGGAATCGAATTGGCTGCCATGGTTATGTCTGAGGCTATATATTTCGTTTGGCTAAGGTGTGCAGAAGGGTGTTCTATTGTTGCAAATCTTGAAACGTGTTGGAGATGACAAGTTCCTGAGCTTCCCCTCATTGCCTTTTATCTTTTCTCGACGCGGAATTAACATCCGTCTTCACCAAGCGAGCCGGATCCTTCGCGCGGAAGTCTCCATAATTGCAACCTCTAACACCGATTGACTCGTGCTGCTCGGCGCGGGATTAATATTGCCGGCCTCAGTTTGCGACACTATGAGGTATGAGAATAGCTTAGGCCCACGCCCCTTGAGTGGGATGCCTTGAGCATCCTTTGGTTACCAATTCATTAACGCAGTTAGACGCAAGGCTGCCAATCATGATTGTTGAGACAAGGCTAATCTATGAGTAAGCATTATGAGGTCAGCCAACTTAGACTCAGGACATACGAAGGGCTTCGGAAATATAATGAGCTCTATCGACTTGTCCGATGCTCCTGTTGTGGCGGAATTAATTAATCTATGACATGACCAAATTCCGAGCAAGGCAGAACATGTAGCAAACTTCCCATCAGCTCAGCATACCTTTTACTTGAGAAATCGTTACTATAGTCAGTACCCTCTACACTAGGGTTAGCAGCCATTCAACCTTGTACCTCATGTCGACTGCCCATCGGTTTCTGAATGCTGCAATGTTGCGTTTGTCGATACTTGCAAGCTGATGTTGGTACTAGCAGCTATAATGACAACGCCAAGTGCCACCGCACAGGGTAGGACTAAACGTATCTCAGTCGTGAATCTTTCAACACAAGGCAATGGTTCGACCCACAGAAAGTTGTATGCATGGCATGTTCAAAAGCATCAAGTACCTTGGCGCGAGCGCGGTTCTCCAATAGGCTTATGCTCTGTAAGTCTCGCAACGCGTCGGCGATAATCTAAGGTTTCGTTAATCGCGGTGCCAGCCACTCATGAGGGCGAGACTAACCTTCTCGGTATCTTCAGAGTTACCGAGGGCCGCTCGCACAGACGACTTTACTATCGACCGTGTGATCGTCGACATAAAGGCTATTCCGAGGTCTGCCCCAAACGTCTCCACAAGGTAGTATAGCGCGAGGGTCTGCGCCCACCCTGCAGGCTGTCAGAATCAGGTAGCCCGCTGGTTAACAAATCATGGTGCCTCACATTGCTTTTGTGTGCTCGAAAGCGTTGCATACAAAAGACAGCTCTGCCATACGCCTGTGCATAATCCGAAGCCGACGAGGAGCGGAGAGCACTGCACAAGTTCAGGTTCTTTCACTCATTGGATTAGCGTTTAGTGCGAACTAGCGAGGGATAATATCATGTAGAGCTCACTTATGACTCTGGTAATGTAGAGCAGGCAGAAAATTTCAAGAACTACTGCGTTCGCCAGCATGATGCGTTGTACAGGAAGAGCATCGGTCTTGATGGCGTATCCTCCGAGGATTGCTCCAACAGGAAACCCGAGGAAGACACAAGTCAGCGCCCAGTCTTCAAAGGCTGGCTCCTCAAACGCACGTATCTGAGCATATGATGGGATAATAAACACTATCTATTCATGTTGTCAGCGGTGCGGATACTCTGATAATAAAGATTGGTGACCTCATACGCAATTGAGAACCATGATCACCCCAAATACCTGGAATAGAACCTTCAGGTACTTAACCTCGAAAACTGGTTGCATATTCACTATGGGAACACGGGCAACCTTGGCTTCGAACAGCACGAAGCAACACATGAACAGCGGACTGCAGACCAAGAGTGTGATCTCAACGGGATGCGCCCAGTCCAGGAAGTTGTCCCCGAGCGTTATGGCAATCAAAGGGATAGCCACAGCCAGCAGGAGAAAGATCCAACCTTCGAGGTCTATGCGTGGCATCCGGCAGTGACCCTTCTCCAGCAAGGGTGACTGTGAATACTCTGGTCTCGAGCTGATAACTGCGAAGGAGAAGACCACCAAGCCAATCCCGATGATAGTGAACGCAGATTCAAGCAAGAAGACACTGTTCACCGTCAGCATGCACAGCGTTCGGGATTAGGCTCATCAGCATATCTGACTCACGAGTGCCACGAAAAGCGCCGAAACATCCAGGCGCCCAATGGCCCCGCGATCATGCTCGTGCCCATCTCGACGCATGTTACGAAGCTTTCCCAGAGGGCGAGCTGTCTCATCCCAACAATATCTACAGTCTGAAGTCAGTCGGGGATCGCGAGAGTGATACAATTCGCTTACCATTAATAGAGATCATTGAGAGTAGAGTGATTCCCGAGGACCCGAGCCCTAGGGCGAATCTAGAGCACAATAGCTGCCAGAATGAGGAACTCAGCGCACTTTGACAGTTCAGTTGACACGCTTTCTTTCCCCACACCACAATAAATATAGAGAGAGACTCGGGCAGATATTACCACAAGGCGGATGCAAGCGCAAACGCGCTGTATGCAACCATCATCATCCGTTTCATACCAAAAGCCTGAAGCAGATATGAGTACTAATACGAGAAAGTCAGCAGCTCAGACACCCCGTGAAGGACCGGAAGGACTTTACAGACCAGTGGCACAAAAAGTGCCGAGCATATGGATGCGGTGAGCATGATCCATGGCGCGTCTTTGAAGTGGTGTAGATCCGAAGCTAGACCGAGTCGACACAGATCAGTGAGATTGCAGTTTGATTACACGCCAAATTCCGAACATCAGCGACGCACCGAGACGCGGATAATTTGTCGCCAGGAAGGCGATATCGAATGCCTTAACAATGATGCTGCATCATACTGTCAGCAAGTGCGATAAGGACGAGACGAAGGGAAAGAGGCATAAGCCTTGCTCACCCAGCCAGCAACGCAGGGCCGATCAATATGAGAAGTTCAGACGACCTATTTCTATAGTCGTGGACATCGCGACTGTTCACAGCACGATGCGGGAGTAAGCTGTTCGTTTCGTTACTCTCTGAGTTCACCCGTCTCCCGTCAGCTACACCATTCGCGTGCACATGTTCTTCTCCCCACGAACTTATGTTGGCCTGCGGTGCTGCACTCATCTTGATAGCCAATATCTTCGACAAGTAGGCTGTCATGATGTTTTGTGCGAAATGTAGCCAGCGTTGATTGTGGGGGTTTGTTGATCTGGCAAAAGGTACCGCACAAAGTATAGGCGTAGGTGCAGGTGCAGGCGCGCCTTTGCCCACGCGCCGTGGGTGGGACTTGCTGCAGCCGAGATTGCCATCCTTCCTGCAGGCAGCCAAGATACCCACTGAAAGTGACGACTGCAGCTTGCGCAGCTTCCCCCTAAGCTCTACATATTTAACTAGACGAGGATAGCTGGCTGTCTGAGACTTAATTAGTACTACATTCTTGACCTAATTCCCAGAGAACTTACATACGACGACATGTCCTTTACCAGGTCACGTCTTTTTCGTCGTCAAGCACACATAAGAAAATGTAAAGACGAATAGAACTTTGACCCCGAAATGAAAACTTTGAAGCGAGTAGAACTGTTCAATCCCTCAGCCAGTGAGCACAGTATCTAACCCAGTGCACCAGACCTCTCTTGCATCGCAGGGCCCCTGGCCCAAGAGCCCCCCCGATCCCAGAGTTCCTCCGAAACATCCGGAAGAATCCGTACGCACAAAAATGTGGAAAATCAGGACAAAGATAAAGAACCATACGCATCACTACAACCCCAGGGTGGGGAGCTCGGAAGGGGGGGAGGGGGGCGGGTTGCAATGACAAATGAAGAAAGGAAAGACGATATCGAGATATGAAGGAGAGTAAATGCAAAAATCGAGGAACGGCACAAACGGCACTCGTTGTCAACAGTTTCTAGCCACCCTCCCCTCCCGTTCTGGTAACATGTCCGCTGCGATATGCAGGGAGAATTAGGAACTCACACAACCGACATGATGAACGTAGTAGTGAGCCCCATAGCTAGACAAACCCCCCTCCGCTTCGCGGCCGGCTTAATATCTCGTATATCATCTGGAGGGTCACCCTTAACACTTCTCCGGGTTGCCTTACGGCCGATATGCTGCTCATCCTACGTAGTATTGGTACACAGTATTCTGGTCTGTTCGGTGTTACCCCTCCGCCACGCGCAGATGGTGGTCAAGCATGCTAAACCTCTCCGCATAGCCTCGTCTCGCCCTGTACATGCTCAGAGAGGCTTTTATGTATAAAAAGCTTCTGTTCCGCAATTCGCGACGTACCCACAACGATCTCATGGACAAAATTGAGATCCTAAGTTGACAACTTCTGGTCAGCGTGATTGGTAGCAATTGGGTTCTGTTCTGCCCTTCCCTTGCCTAACTGCTGATGCTATCAAGGCTGTGACCCTTATGGGAAGATATTGTTTGTTGCTAGTAACAGAAGACCTCCCTCCTCAGCAGTAACGCGAGTGTCGTATAGTGTAGTGAGGGCGAAAGCTGTCGTCTTCCTTAGCGGTAGTGATGTCGATAGTCTGGTACGTTGATGTGTCTTGAGAGCAATCTAGTCTCAAGGGCGCTGACGTGCTAGGTTTCGAGAGTAAACCCTAATTGTTGATGAAATCTGAGAAATCTCGTAAGTATGCGTACAGAATATAAAGGATTGGCCTTGTGGGGCTCCGAACTTAAGTGATTGTGAAGATATCATAAATAAGCAACGATCCGGAGCCAACTTTTGATCACAGCGAATGGTTAGAACAGAGCAATGGCAGGCCTCTTTGCTCCTCGGGCTTGAATTCGCCATTATGTCTAGTCCGCCGATTTGCCCAGAAAGAAAAGCCAAACTCTCGCGATAATTAACCCAAAACATCCTTAGTCGTGACTACAGGTCTTACAACGTCACGTTATACTGTAGATCCCATCTGTAAGTGTTCACTCTGCTGAGCCTCCTTTTGCAACCTTGTCCGTCCTGTAACGGTCTGGAGTATCATGTGCACGGGTCTACCCGGTCTCTTCGTCTTTGAAATAAGACCTAGAATTCCTGATGCATGATGCGTGTCTACTAGATGTCGTCGCGTCCACCTTCGCCCGGCTGGCTCACCGCGCCTCAGGTCGAGAAGAACAAAGAGAAAAGATTTTTTTTTGTATGTTGACAGCTGCCTGTCTTCCGCTGGTGGTACCTCCTGAGGCCCAAATCTAGGTAATCCTTAAAACACACTAGAGTGCGTACATAGAAGAACAGATGACCTGCAAAGAATTGCAATCTAAGAGTCCCAGGCCAGTGCAAAAGCGCCTACAGTGTAGACTTCTCAAAAAGCGCTAATCAGGACTCGCCTCCGCCCGAGGGAAAAGAAAAATGAAATAGATAAAAAGAAAACGAACAAGGGACATTCCTTGAGTCTGGCCAGGAGAACATCCTCCACCCTGTGGCCGTCTAGGATCTGGTCACAAGATACCAGTTTTCTTTTTCTAGGCCAGATGCTAGTGTTCGCCAGTGGTATCTGCGCGCGAGGTTGCACTGGCGACATGCCCCTCGCCTCTTGTGGGGTTTGGTGTGGAGAGGGAGGGGCTTTCAGATTAGGCCATGATTGCAGTCAGGTCCTCTTTCGCCAAAATATAGATGTCCACACTTTCTTCTTCTCCGTCCACATGGGCTGTCACTGCTCCAAGAAGTTGATAGCCAAGGTGGCCGTAAAGCAGCTTGCCCATCGGGCTGGCCATGACCGTCAGGGCCCAGCCACCCCTCTTGATGGCTTCTTTTTCGCCCCACCCGCACAGCATAGTGCCGGCGCCGCGGCGGCGGAAGTCAGGGTGTGTGATGAGCCATTCCAGGCTTAGCTGCTCATCTCCATACCGGCCGAAATACTGAGAGAAGGCAGCAGACATTGTTTGGGCATATTCCCTCATGTGCTCTGGGTTGGCATCGCGACGCTCATGGATGCCGTGATCTAGCAAGACCGGTCAGCTGCCGCCTCATCTGAAAGGCAGGGCAGTGCGGTGCATACCTCCGCTTCTCGACTTGATATTCACGGCGGTGTTCCAGACGGCATACGCAATTGGTCTGTCTACAGCTGTCTCATCCTGACCACGCACATCGGCAGACACGGGTTGTGTTGCGACCAGCACGACAAACTTCTCAGGCTGATCGATGTATGCCTCATGATCTCGCCTGGTCCACTGCCAGAAGTCGTCTGGGTATTCATCGCGATACGGGTATTTGTAGTCACAACCGGGGTCGTCTGGAAACCCAGCCTTGACGATGCTGGTAATGTCGTCAAGATCGTTCTTGCCAGCCGGTCGAATGCTAACGGGGCCCGATGGCGCTTCCGCCTTGGAAAGTCTCGGGCCCATAACACAGCTCAACAGCCAGCTGGCAGCTCACGTGCTGTGTCGTGATATGGGCTGGCTTGCGTGTGAGGCTTGGAAGATTGCTCCACCGAGGAGGGTGGAAACGCGTCGTGATTGGTGATCCGGGATGGCAGCTCATTAGCTCAGAGAGAGGAGCAAGGAAGAGGGTAGGAAACAGTACTCCCAATAGGTTTCTGCCTTGTTGCCTTAAGGTCGGTTATTTAAGGCCGAATGTGATCAGCTCGGTCGCTGGCATGCATATTGTGGCGGTTTCCTGTGGCCTGTAGCAACGCTTTCCTGATTGGGAAATCGGCAAGCATCCAAATCCAGCAGTCGCATGCTACCGGACCAGTCTTCACCTGCAGTCTGACATGCATGGTTGATGCACAACAGCAGGTGTGCCCCGCCCCATCCAGGGGTATGCCTTGCGCGACCGCGGGGTCTGATTACCTAGCTGACTCAGCACCATGTCACCCAACGCGCTAACATGACTTCGCATGTGTGTGACGGGATACCTCGTCCGCCTCGCGCCAAGGACGCCTCGACGTGTAATGCTGCATGGCGCTGTCGATGCGACCTGTAATTCCGTCCTTGTCCTGAGCCTGTTTCTCTCATGCGCTGAACCTCGCAAATCTGCTGCTTCCCGTGTGTGATTCAGAAAACCACTCAAGACCGAATTAGATTCCACAGGTCACTTCAACCACCCTCGAGCGACATGCAATTGGCCTCGGGTCGTCAGCCATGAGCTCTGTAGGTCACTTCTCATCCGTCGATAAGGAAGGCCTGGAGAAAGAGGAGGTCTCGATAAGCCCAGGTTGTGGCTGCCATGACGATCGGGCTGGTCCTTCCCATACCGGTGATCAGGAGGGAAAGTCGGCAGCGAATGTCCCAACACGGCACCTGCAGAGCACTCTCCGCACCAACGGCATAGACCTGGGTGACATCGACAACCCAGATTTGTCTTTACCGTGTGACACATCCCCCCCAGGAGACGACCTCGTCCTCGATCTTTATGTCATCAGAAACAGGCCCCCAAACTCCAACAAGCCCGAGCCAGCTCGAGACCTTATCGCCCAACACCCCTTCGACAGGTACGATCCCGCCGAGCACCCCCCACGACAGACAATACTCCATGCGATACCACCTCGTCTTCTCGAGCCACTGACAATCATTCCTTTGTGGAGCCTGAGCTGCTATACCACTTCGTCCCGTATATTGGTGACCCGCCTCGGAAGAACTTGACTCCAGGGACGGCACGCAGGGCGGTGCCTAGACCCATGGCGCAGGAGCCTCTGCCGAAACCTAGGCTTCGACAATCGTTTTCGAGGATCGATGTCTTACAGACTGACACAGTATGGGCTCCCTTGCTGTATGACCAATCATGTTACAGTCTGCTTATATGCCCTCACTACCAAGACACCACAGATCGAGATAAAAAAAGATTCCAGCGGGCAGACCGCTGGAACCATGGCTGTCTTTGGACACAACCAGATTGTCCGTGTTTTCCCTACGAGGAAGCAAGAGCGCGCGACAATCAACACAAGGCGCATAGGAGCGTGCGGGAGGTGCAAACGGGCTCGACAACGCGTAGGTGAACCCCGAGGCGACTAATATGGCAACATGCGCTTACCTCGTCAACGTAAAGTGCAACCGACCGCTGAACCCCGCCAATGTGTACCAACCTTGCAGCCGGTGTCTAAGTCACATTGTCAAGTCGTACATGGCACACGTGAGCAGCATTCAGTATGAACATCCTTGCATACAAGCAGACCTACTTGGTCTTTGCCTGCACAGGAAAGGTGAGCAAAGAATCTACATCGCGGCCAAGACTCTTTCTTCTTGTCTTTGGCTAGTACAATCTGATCTCGATGTTAACGTTCGTAGGACCCACAATCCGTAACGATCTCCAAGTCTGGTTCAAGGAGAAACAGGAGCTGCTATTAGAAGCGCATGGTGACCGCTCCAGCCACATTTTGTTCCTCACTCAAGGATTTGGAGAGCCTTTCGAGGATGCACTGTGCTTCAGGGTCTCTCGCTTCGAGAAGAAGCTCAGGGATAGGACAGCCTACCACTGGACGGACGCTTTCGGGCAGCATCGATCCATGGAAATGCCACCCTATTTTATCAGCGACCTGGAAGCAGCGCGTCGGAGCCTTGTGGACTTCACTAAGAGTGTGCGTTCTGTTTATATCGAGACAATTACGGCGGATTCAAACCCCATTATTCGCGACACATTCCAAGCCGCTCTCATCTTTGTGGCCTTTAGTAAAGTAGGGGCAAAGATCTTCGCTGAGTTTACGAGCTGCGCTGACGGCCTGTGTTGATGGATAGGCACAATTGGTGTCGGATGCTCTGGACATCTGGGTTGCAGCCCGCTTGATCGAGAGACAATTCCGCGTGTTCAACGGTGGCACCATGGCGGGACTGCAACACGTAGACGAAGCTGGGCACCCTTTTGACGGCTTCATACCTGTGACACCTATGATGGACTCTCAGCTCGATGACATGGTTATCCGTGACCTGATTCATCCATTGTGCGCTCGATTCCTGGAGAGGCTAAAGGACAAAATCGAGGAGCGCAAACGAGAGAACTGGATCGAGATCTACCTCGCCATGTTCATCATGATGTCAAACATGGGCCTAATATTGAAGGATATGGCTGCCCAGGCAAAATGGAAAGGTTTGAAGGTTAGCTAAGCACCTGTTGCCACACGATTGTCTACTTACAGCTGATGTGAAATTTAGCCCGGCAATCGCGGCGGAACGCTCACGCAAGGTTTCATGCACGCATGCAAGACCATGTTGGCATACTTTCATTATGCATGTGCTGGTTCGGTCCCCATCTCGAGTATCTTTGCCGAGCCCCAAAACGTCACCAACAAGAGTTACCACGGCATGGAACCAGACCAAATCGAGTATCTGCGCAACATCCGGCAGGAGATTCTTCGGCAAGGTTAGTCTTGTCGTATTTGAATTCACTCACCCCTCCGGGGCTTCTCTGTCTTTTTCTTTTTATCCGAACTGACGCGAGAGCCGCGCAGAAGAGAAGCTCGCCAAATGGTACGAGATATCTATGTACGATGACGAGTTGTACTGGTGTTATCAGCTTTTGGTCAAAGATTGGCACGGTGACATCCCTTATGTAGCCGGGGAGATTGATGATTTCCGCGAAGAGGACTTTCTCTCTTCGTCTACCACGTAGGTTCGGCTGATTCACATGCAAATTGTATTCTCCATTCACGACCCTATGTGATACTTGTCCCTGGCTGGTGCATCGATCTGCGTCGCATCTGCATTAGTTGTGAACATTGACGGAAATTATTGCAGAATGGGGTTGTGTATTGGTTGTGAGTTCGCACTTCCACGCACGCCCCTCTGGACCGGTGGACTCCGATTTGGTGTTCCCCCACGTTGTCCGCGGCTCCATTGACGTATTGGGAAACGGATCAGGAGAGCCTGTTTCAACTATTGGACAGCCCACTCGAGTAAAGATCCGAGTAGTGTGGTTGTAAAAGAGGGGTCGTGACAACAAAGAGGGTGGGCACGCAGAGCCGCAATTCGCAGCTGTCGGAGCAAGTTGTCACACTAGGATCTTGTCTATAAATACAGCTCTCGAGACGGCTCGTAGATGCATTTTCAAAAGAGCAAAGTACCCAGGACCAACCACATCATAAAGTCCATCATCATCATCAGATTCGTTGCAAAATGGCCGCCGTGGCTGGTGTTCAGGCACAAGGCCTGGACTATGATTCTCCCACCTTGTTTCGAGGTCCACCTTCTGCCCATCAGGAGATTCAGTACCAAGTCAAAGACACTCTGTCCGGCTTTCCCTCCCGCTATACAGGTGAGAGGGTCTGGACGGGCTCCGAGATGTCCCTGAAGCAAGATGAGTGGATCACTCGATTGTCCGAGCAAGACCTGGGTCATATTCTCGGAGCTTTGCGCCACTTCCAAGGTGAGAGCCACACGCATTCCCGCATATGGAGAGAAACTTCTGTTGCTTTATCATGGATATTCATTTCCTAATCACTTATTCATGGTCCTGCTAGGCCTGGGCCTGGGTCCTGATGCAATGACTCCCGAGGCTTTTCCGTTGCCGGCGGACCTTAGCACCAGGCTGAGGAAGATCTCGCATGACTGTCACGAGGGTCGTGGATTCGCCGTCCTTCGGGGCCTGCGTCCTGAAGAGCTCACCGAACAAGAGAACGTGCTGGTTCTCGCCGGCGTCTCGTCGCACGTCGCCCCTGTAAGGGGCTTCCAGGACATCAACCGAGAACTAGTAACCTGTACGTGCCAAAACTATCAACAAGTGCTCATGAGCCCGGCACACTAATGCCTCTTATAGGTCATGTTATCAGCGAGGATACAAGACCTGGGGCCGAGGAGCAGAAGCTACGTCCTGCCTTTACCAATGGGCGCTTGGTGAATATAACTCTCGAGTTGGTCTGATCTCGTTAACGCTAAGCAGCTAATCACTGGTTTCTGATATAGGCGTTCCACACTGATCTCGGGGACATTCTTACCTTGTTCAATCAAGGTGTCTCGGAGAATGGCGGAAAGACTATGATCGTCAGTTCGTCGCAAATCTACAACAGCCTCTCAGTCATGCGTCCCGACCTTCTCCAGGAGCTCGGGAAAAAATGGGTATTCTCCAAGTACGTGGAATCCCATCCAAATAACGTCCTCAAAAACACAAACACGGGCATACGAGCGCGCGCTCATAATTGTTCATCTGGCTGACTTGGTTCCTCCCTCAGCTCCATGGACTACCACACAGATGGCACTCCTTTGGTCCTCAATGCCAGTGGAGACCGCCTCGTGTTCCAGTACTCCCGTCTGCCCATCACAGGCTTCCGCAACACCGGCGCCAACCCGAGCCTGCCCGCAGTCTCGGACCGTCGCCTCGAGGCCATGAATCTCCTTGAGGAGCTCGCTTGGAAGAACGCTTTCCCGCTGCCCTGCGAGCGTGGCGACATTTCGTTCATCAACAACCTATGCCTGATGCACGCGCGTACCGCCTTCGACATGGACACCGACGGCAAGCCGCTGCCGTCTGCGCGTCACCTCGTCAAGCTGATGCTGCGCGACCCAGCCATGGCTTGGGAGCTGCCGACTGCGCTTGACTGGCAGGTGCAGAGGGTCTACGGGTCCAACCAGCAGGATGGAGGTAGGAAGGAGAAATGGCATCTGACCATTCATGATGAGGAGATGCCTGATGGCCGTATGTGGGCCGGCGCCGGGAGCCTCAGCAATGGCTAATCTCGGTCTCACGTTCCTGCATGGCTCCAATGAATGGTACTTTCTTTCTTCTCGTTGCTCATTAATAGCTTTCCAAAATTCTTCCGAGTTGTGGCTGAAAAGCTGTCACTTGGACTGTTCAGAAGGTCGTCTCAACAAATCAGAAACCATGTTGCTCCTGACGCTGATTGATCTGTAGAGTATGATTTTTCACTGGCTAAGAATCTCTACCTTGAATGAGGGCAAAGGTAATAGTGCCAAAGAAACTAAGCACTTCCCATGGTGAATCCATCAATCAACAATTGAAACCCAAGGACAGGCATGAATTGTGGAGGATGGATGCAAAGCGAATGGCTAATCAATCTTGTATTTCATACATTTCTGGGCCACCAAGAAAGTGAAAATAATCACAGGTACTCCTGGAGAAGAAGTTGTCACAGGCTACTATGCTGTGAATGATGTAAATCGTGGCTTTCATGCTGTACAGTGGTAGCATAAATAATGATTGCAGCAAAATTGTAGGGTTAGGGTACTGGGGTCTCGTTCTTGTGACCCGAGGTTCAGCATGCCCTGACCTTCTAGGCCTCGGGATAAGAACATAGCCTCCAGCATCTCCAGCCCCGCAAACCCCATCATCACCACCACCATCACAGCAATCTACAATGAGCCCTATACTGCCAGAAGACGAGGTCAATCACTTCAGGTCGATACCGTGGTGCTCCAAGCACCTCGAAGACCCTAACCTCGTCGTTACACCCGTGTTCAGCAGGATACCCGGACCCCGCCTACATGACGCCCTGTTATCCGAGACGCTAAAGACGCAGGACACGATAAAGGCCTTCACCTGCTTCTATCCGCGGCCTCAGAGCGAACATGACCTCGTTCCATCGCTAGGAGCCTTTGTGACACTCGGCAGTCTGGTCAGCGGGTATCCTGGAGTCTCTCACGGTGGGGTGATCGCGACACTCCTCGACGAGACGCTAGGTCTTATCGCACCTGGAAGTCGGTGGCGGGCGTACAGGGATGGTGTGCCGGCTGTTGTGACAGCATATTTAAACACGAGCTTTCTCAAACAAGTCAGGATACCAGGAACCTATCTGTTCTCGGTCCAGCTGAAGAAGGCAGAAGGAAGGAAACTGTTTGTGGAGGGAGTCATGGAGGACGAGCGCGGTGAGCAGCTGGCAAAGGCGGATGCACTGTTTATGGAACTTCGAGAGAAGCTATAGGATTTCTTTCAGCATTGGATATGCACAACACCTTCGGAAGTATACGACCATGGACAAGAACACAACCAGAAGAGAGCTAGACATATCAGCCTAGAGCACGCCCACTCGAAAGACCCCATTCTGATGACACAGCCCAAACTATCTCTAGTCCAGACCAGCCAGCCGACGAAAGCCAACATTCTCGATGATGGGGAAGTTTCCCAACTTCTCGATGCCCGGGCCCTCAAACCTGCCCTCCCATTTGCCCATTGCCATTTCCGTCATGAACTCGCCCAAGGGCCGCGTTGGACTCCACAACGACTTGGCCCAATGCCGGATAATTGTTCCAAGGGTGGGCGTGAGAATGTTCTTGTAGGCCTGCTGGGTCGGGATATAGGGCTTGATGGTGTCGTCGGCTGCAAAATCGATAAAGCACGGGCGGATAGACGTGGCATGCAGAGCCTTGGTCCTGTTGCGCATCTCTGCGAGCAGGACTTCGGTCTCTCCCTTGACACGCGCAAAGGTCTGGGAAAAGCGGCCTGGCTTGATGGTCGCGCCGTAACCCGACACGTAGACAAAGTTGAAAGGCTTCTCTTCCGTGCCGAGAGTCTCGAAAGCCTCAACCGCACGGAGAGTAAAGTCCTTGGTGATCCTGACGTACTCCCTGGCATTTCATTAGATCCCAGAGTAAACAAATCATGTCCACATTGCCGGATGGGACCACAGCCACGTTAACGCATGCGCCCCACTAGTGAGGCGCGTTTAGGTGGGCGCCGACTCACTCTTTGCTCACTAGGTTCTGGGAGATGCCCAGAGCCCACACGCAGCCTGTGGCACCCTTCAACTGGCTGAGGAGGCTCGCATCATATTTTTCGAAATCTTTGTGGAGAATAACGCTAATCCGTGAATCCTTCAGATCCTCGGCCATCTGGACCGGTCTTCTGCTGATGATGGAGATCTTTGTCACGTCCTTCATTCGGATCATAGCAGCTAGAGCAGCAGAACCACACAGGCCTGTTGCTCCCGTGAGAATGAGATGCATCGCGGCGCATACGAGACGTGACCTTGTTGTTGTGCAATACACTGCCGCAAAAAAAATGGTGGCTTGTGGAGAGGCGAAAGAAAAGTGAGCGCTGAAGTTTTGTGACACTGGCCAGGTTTAGAAAGAAAAAAAAGAGATGAAAGAACTCTTCTGGGAAATGATGCAAAGTTGGTTTGAGAAATGAATAATTTGCTTTATACGCTTCAAATGCTAGCGTCAGCCAACAATGCGGCGCGGACCATTCTCGTGCCGGCGTATTGAATCACATCAGCCAGGTATCTTACCCCGTATTGCCATAGTTCCACCAGCAACAGTGTACTAGTTCCCTCCTTGATCGTGCTCTCTCCTCCTGGAGAGTATTCTCGATTCGAAATCCAGCGGCAACCTCTCTCTACGTGATGCAACTGCCACTCTCGTTTGTGCTTATAAATGAAGGCCAGGTTGGTCTTTGGTCTTACTCACGACATGTGGAATCACCCATTTATAATACAGGCGTATGACCAATATGCTATCTCATATTTAATCCGAACATTAGACAATACTTGCAAAGAGATCAAGTATATAAAGCAATCTGCACCAGAGTAGAAGTCATAGTGCGAACTTTGCTAGACAACATCAAGACCGATAATAAAAGGCACTTCACTATTATTACTTTTCTCTCAAGGATGACGGACAGATCCTCCTCACTACCCCTGCTTGGAAAAACAGCCATCGTCACCGGTGCCGCTAGAGGGATCGGAGCCGCGATCGCTCTGACACTGGCTCAAGATGGTGCAAATGTAAGTAAACTACTTGCAAATTTGATCCGTAATCATGAACATTTGCAAGCAATGATGCTAATAATAATTAACGTAAACAAAAGGTTGTCTTGGGATTCACATCCGCCTCCAGCTCGTCCAGAGTCGCAGAGCTCAAGCGCAAGATCGAGGGCCTGCCGCACGGGCCGAAGGCCCATGGTGTCAGGGCAGACCTGGCAGACCCCAGCGGTCCGCGGGAGCTGGTAGACGCTGCTGTCAAGTGGAGCCCCGAGGCCCGCATCGACATCCTCGTCAACAACGCCGGCGTCGAGGTGGTCAAGACCCTGGCAGAGACCACCACAGCGGACTTTGACAAGGTGTACAAGACCAACGTTCTGGGAACGGTCCTCACCACGCAGGCGGTCCTGCCATACCTCCCTGCCAAGGGTCGCATCATCAACATCACGTCTGTGGGCGCGAGGACGGGCATCAATGCCCTGGGCCTGTACACATCCTCCAAGACCGCGGTCGAGGGCCTGACCAGGGCCTGGGCCGTGGAGCTAGGGGGGAACGGCACGACGGTCAACGCGGTAGAGCCTGGTCCTGTAGCCTCTGATATGCTGGACAATATCCCAGCCCATATCACAGACTTGCAAAAGAAGCTCACCCCTCTTGGGAATCGCTTCGGCGCAGGCGGAGAGGTTGCCGACGTTGTCGCTTGGCTGGCTGCAGAACGCAGTGGGTGGATCACCGGGCAGTGTATTAGTGCTAGCGGGGGTCTGCTGATGCTTTGATTTGAACAATCGAAGCCCGCGCAATTTCCGGCAGCATCGTCAAGTAGAAGTACCAATACAGAAAGTAGTTGTCTTTCGGCACGTGTGACGTGGCTAGGTTCCAAGTAGATGCGCAACATGATTACGTGCTTATGTACATGCTGTGCTATTTATACGTAATGAATCATGTCGTACCCCCTTTCTGACATGTGTCGCGTGACCTCCTACCTTGAGTAGACACCACGATCACGTCCTGGACGCGGATAACTTGCGCTCACTTTTAGTCGCATATTGCAAACAGATTCAAATCACTGCCAGCCTCGACCTTCCGTCTTCTCTTTCGAGATACTTTGCCTTGACGATGGCCTCGTCGTTCCTACCCGTGGTTGACCTAACTCCACTTTCTCGGGCTTCCCTGTCGTCTGAGGACCTGAAGGATCTCAGCAGGCAGCTTGACAGTATTTTCACGACAACAGGCTTCGCGTACCTGATCAATGCACCTCTGTCCTTCTCTCATGGAGAAATATTAGATCTTGCTAGGAAGGTTTTCGAGATCCCCGTACACGAGAAGATGAAGCAGGCGAAAAGAACATTTAGGCCTGACAACGCAAACACATATCGAGGGTATGTTATTTGCATAATGTAACAATGGGACAAGACAACCCAGAGACCGGCCAAGAAAAATGCGCTGAGGCACGCTCAGGTATTTCCCGCCTCAGCCAGGACAGCCTGACAATTTGAAGGAAGGGTTCGAAATCGGCCCAGCGGATCCGATCGGCGAGAAAGTTACGCCATCACCAAAAGACCACAGGTTCGACCTCAGCGAACCCAACGCCTGGCCACCGGAATCTGTGCTGCCAGCTGAAACACGAAAAAGTTTGGAGAGACTTTACGAGGAGCTCCAAGGATTGTCTCTCAGACTCCTCTCCCTCTTCGCAACAGCACTGGGCAAACCAGATGACTGGTTCTCAAGCTGGCTGGAAGACTCCATCAGTACACTTCGTCTCCTGCACTACCCACCGCAGCAGACAGGAGCCAATCCATCAACGAGCATCAACAGCCAGGCGGAAGTCAACGCGGTCAAGCTCTGCTGCACGCCTCATACTGACTCTGGCATTCTTACCCTCCTGCATCAAGATATCACCGGTGGACTTGAAATTCTGAGCGCCTCCGGGGAGTGGATTGCCGCGCCTTGCATTCCAGGGAGCATTGTGGTCAATATCGGCGATCTCATGGCTCAGGTATCTGGAGGCAAGTACGTGGCCACGTTGCACCGTGTAAGATCGAGCGGATCAGCAGCGACAGGCGAGAATGGGCTGGGCAGAATCAGCGTGCCTTTCTTCTTCGAGCCGGGCGAGAAGTGTCTGGTGAAATCGGTCAACAGCAACGACGACGACGAAGGGGTTCTATATGGCGAGCATCTCCGTGCCAAATTGAGTACCTGGGTTGAGTTCCAGGACATAGCAGCATGAATTTCACCGCATCTCATAATTAAGGTCTGACAAAATGCCCCAGGATGCAACGTGCAAGGCAAAATACTCTGGTTCAAGTATTGGGTACTGTACAATCTAACATCCTCCCGGCTGTCTATACTCTAAGTATATAGTCTAAAGAAGTAGAAAAGGGAAATGAAGACAACAAGGAAACACCCTAAACTGCTCTTCTGCCTCCTTCTTCACAGTCTGCTCTTTGTCCTGTTGTCCTGCTTCAGCAGATGGGGGCTATTAGGGTTGGAGTCGAACACAACATCATTGAGAGGGTTCAGCTCGCTCGCCCGGTAGAACATATCCTCATATACCTTGCCGTCGTAGCGGCCCAGGCTGGAGTCGAGCTGCCAGTCTGGGAACTTCCACGCGTCAACCAGCCTCACGGCATGGGGCCGCACCTCCTCGAGCAGCTTCATCACCTGCTTCCGAGCCAGGGCAATCTGCTTGATGGTCGTGGCCGCGCTGCTGAAGAACTCAGTCGACTCCTTCTCGAGGGTGTAGAGGGCGAACAGCTTGAACAGCAGGTGCATCACGGTCAACGTCTCCTGGTCCAGGCCAGTCTTTGCTGCGGGCGAGTCGAGGCTGAGCGCGTCTCTGAACGACTTGACGACCATATACTGCGCGTGGGCGGTGCTGAGGCGGTAAAAGTCCACCAGCAGGCTGTTCCAGGGCTGCTTCTCCTCGTCGCGCTTCTTCAGGGCATCAAAGGTCAGGTAGGCCACCCGCCACGCGAACGCATCGACCAGCTCCGTGTCAGACCCGAGCACGTCAAACGCAGCGCCGACATCCTGCCTCTTGAGGAAGTTCTTGAGGAAGCGTGTGGTGTCGTTGTCGGCAGCCTTGCCAGCCAGGACTGCACGGGCAGACTTGAGAAGATACCGCGCCACCTGTTGGCTTAGCATGAAGTTGTCGCCCTCCCAGGTGACGGTGGGCAGATAGTCGGCATAGTACGACCCGATGCCCGAGAAGGAAGAGTATCCATGACCACCACATGCACGACGGCAGACTTCCAAGCCCTCTGCGGCGATGGTTGACGAGTATGACTTGAGAGCACACGAAGTGCTGTGGAGATCGGCCAGAAGATCCCCGCCGGCGTTCAGCTCCTCTGGGCCTGGCCGGCGTTGGGAGTCACTACCACCTGGGGCATTTCCCGCTGCCAGACGCTTCTGGTTCTCCTCGTACAGGCTGATCATGTTGCGACCTGTGAAATGCAGGGCAAAGGTAGCAGCTAGCAGAGGGAGAAGACGGTACTGCACCATGGAATAGTTCAGAACCTGGTTCTCGCCGACCTTGCCCTTGGCGTCCAGATCCTGGAACTGGCGACGAACAGCGCAGTACCGTGTCGCGATGGTGACGCCGCGAGCCAGCACACCTCCGGACTCCAGCACGATCGTGCTTCGCACATAGGTGAGGGTGCCATACACGAGCGCCGGTGTAGGGGGTTTGATGTACTGGCTGGTGTTGGGGTCAACGCGAGAGAATCGCGCAAGCATGTTGACGTGAGGGACCTTGACGTTGTTCAGCAGCAGGAAGCCGTTGTCCATCTGCAATCCTGTTGTCAGTCTCTCTCAACCCATTAGGTTTGGTATTGCAGATCCATCTGCTTACCGTGTTGAAGCCGAACTTCGGACCAATGTCACCAATGTGGACATCTGGGAGAGGTTCGTGTGTCTTGGCATCTCGGATTGGAACGATGAAAGGGTGCGGACCCAGGACCTTGCCATTGATGACCAGCTGCGCCATCACGACAGCATGGTTGGCGACCTTGCCGAGCGTTCCGATCCACCACTTGGAAGCTGTGAGTGCTGGCGAGTGTATCGTAAAGGTCTTGTCCTCGGGGTTCCAGGTAGCGGTGGTCTCGAGGCCCCGTACGTTGGAGCCGTGGCCCAGCTCGGTCTGGGCATAGCAACCGATGATCTCGAACTTCTGCGCCTTCTCCAGGAAGAGCTTGTGCTGCTCAGGCGTGCCCTGCTCTCTGATGGTGGGCATGAACATTTTGTAGTGCATGGCCAGAGGCGAGACCTCGCTGATGAGCTGGAACGCATGCTCAAACTGCTCGGGGGACCACTTGTTCTTCTCGACGAGCTGCTGGAGGCGCTTTCCCCTGGCGAGGGCGCCGAGTATCCTGTCCTCCCGGCCGAGGAAATAGTTCTTGGACTTGTCGAAGACTGGCTCTGCCGAGAGGATCTTGACGAGCTCGTCCCTCTGCTGGAGTGTCTTTTGCGTGAAGAGGAAGTCGGCCAGCTGGTCTACGTTCACGTTGCTCTTGGCCCGCTCCCCGGACAGGATATCTGTCCCCTGGGGCGCAGCGGGCTTCAACTTCTTAACCCAGTCTGGATTAGGGGGCATCTTGAGGTTCTCGTGTAGCAGTGTTATCGAAGACTTGCTCGCACTCAAAGAACGTATAGGAGAAAAGAAGAAGAAGAAAGTGATGATGATGATGATGATGATGATGATGACGATGATGATGTTGAGAAGATGGTCCACCCAAGAAACGAAGCAGGCTCGTGGGCGACGCAGCTACTTGTTAAGGTTGTTGTTTGTTCTGGCTGAGAGCCTGTGAATGTGCCGAGGTTAATCGACCGCTGGCGACAGCTGGATCAATGACATATCCCATATCCACGCGCCGAGATCCACTTGGTTCATGGCGCGAGTGTCTCGGGGACATCCATGGTAAAGCATATAGCACTAATTAGGGTTGATAGCTACTGAGTGAGCCGAAAAGCCCCATGTGATGGAGAAAACGAGTCCCATTTTCCTCTCTCATCCCTCTCACATGCCCGAAATCTGGGGTTGGAGTGGACACTAATCATGAAAAACATCCCCGTCCCCAGGCCACAGTCAGCAACGCATCCAGCTCACCATAACATTCGCCCGTCAGCAACGTGGAGGGCGCTCGTGTGGTCAGTAAGGAAGGTCACGAGTGCATGTTTGCGACCTCAGCCTCGTGCCGATATCGGCAGTCTTCAGGGATGCGTAGAGGTACGAGAACACCTACACCGTACCAGCCTGCTAACAGGGTCGAGGCTCAGACACGTGCGGAAGTGTTAGTCGGTTGGATTACGGTTTGGGTGGGCTTAGTCTGGGTTCTACGAATCCCAGGGTCCATATGGTACGATGAGGCTTGGCTCGGCCCACGACTCGATTGGTGCGCCAGATTTGATCCTCGGCACGTTTTGATGGTCGGCATCAATGTGGAGGAAAGCTCTTTGCGAGGAATGATGTTGTTCCCATGTCACGTGTTTTTTCTTTAGCAAAATAAGGCCTGCGGCTATAACGCTCTAGTATTATTGAACGTCCTGGCAGAGACAGGTTAATTATGGTATTAGGAGATTAACCCTATACTACTCAGCAACGTTTCGTTGGGTAGACTCGTCTTACCTTGGGATATCCTGATGAGGAGACACAGAGGGCTGGATCATAGAAGTGGCGAATACAGCGTTGAGATTGAACTTATCTAAAAACAAAAGAAACATACATATGGCCATCTTAGGCTCAGAGAGTAGTAATTTGTATCTGAGTAAAAACAAGAGGTCAGGGTAAATATAACCCACTCTTCCACACCTCAAGTGGGGTGGGTTCACAGAAGGGAGGGCTATGGTAATTGAGGGAACAACAACTTTCCCATCACAGCTAGTTCACCTGACTATAATATGTATATTCAGACACTTGGTAGACACTAGAGAACTGGGTAGGAGATCCAGGTCACAGTCTTCATCATGAGGCCTGGCATACATTGACTGAGTGTGTGGCTGGTTGACCATTGTCAAGGACTTTTGGTCGCAGAACTATAGCTCTTCTGTATTGCTATCTGCTATTGTCCGAACGTGCAAGTATAGTAAACAGGAAACAAGGACCAAAGTCTGCATAACGTGTGTTTTATGCAGAACTTGACCAATTAAGACACGCTGTATTGATCTTCCAAGGTGAACTGCTGAAGCAGACAGCTCTTCTATAGGTTGCTGTCATCTGATTAAGTTGACAAACTGATCAATGCCTGGCTTGAAGGAAGATTCGTGCCAGCAGAAATCTCCAATAATTTACTTCAAGCCAGTCACGAGGCATCAGGGCCCCTGTCCCTGTGGTGGGTTGACTTGGTGGGCTTTACTGGAGGTGGGAAGGCCTTCACAGCAGGCAAACACCAAGCAGAACCCCAAGTAGACTCCGTGAATGTCGCAACAGGTGGATTGTCTGACTGGACAGGAGTGGAGCTTCAAAACTGGTTATACCTGATCGAGCTATGGATGGTTGATGTGAAGCAGGACCAGAAACTATATAACACACTTTCTTTGCTCCCCTAAAGGTTTCGAGATTTGACCTTCTTTCTTGCTCACCTCAATCTTCGATCAGCATCTGAAAACATCAGCTTTCACAACTCACCTCACACACATTGATCAAACCAACTCTCAACATCGCTCAAGTTGTCAAGATGCAGTTCTTGACCACCCTCTCCTGGGTGCTCATTGCCATGTGCAATGTTGCTGCCCAAGTCGTACGTCCTGAAGTAGTCCCATCATCCATTCCCCTCACAACATCCAGTTGCTAAGTTCTCGCAGTTGCCCGATGTCATCTTCTCCTCCGACATGTACGGATCTGTCAACACCACCTACGAGGTCGAGAACATCACCTGGATCCTTGAGGCCGAACCCTTCATTCCCATGCACAACTTCGTCGGTACCGTTCAGGAGGTCGTTGGTCACATCAACGACCACTACCCCAACTATACCTGGCCCGTCTCTGATCTCGCCCTCGGTGACAACGCCATGGACGCCTCTGTCTACGAGCGCTCCGAGCCCTCTGAGAAGGGTGTCATCCACTGCTGGCGCTTTGATCTGACCACCACTTCGGCCGCCTGGGAGGGCATCGAGTACCTCGACGGTCTTCCTGGCAAACCAGCCAACGGTCCTGGACCCGGCGCCTGTGGTCGTGTCTCTTGCGCTGACGACGCTGGCATCTGGTGGTGCAATGACGTGAGTGAAACACCCAACAACCCTGATCACCCTATGGCATTGGATCTGAGCTAACAAGTCATTGCCTTTCTTCCGCGCGCAGAACACCGACATTACTCTGTACCTTGGCGGATTCAACTGGATCGCCAACTACACCACTGCCATCATGCAGCAGTGCCAGTGGATGGGAGGAGAGGACACGATGACTCGTGGCCAGGCCTTCCACCCCACCCAGAACTGGAACGTCATCCTGGGCGGCGCTCACTGCTAGACAGTTGCGGGGAGATGACGGGGGTTCAACAGACAAAACGAGGTGGCAGCCACCTTAAGGCGGCCCCGAGCCTCATCGTCTCGAACAATAGACCGTCGATCATAGTCAGGAGTCGGTAGATACCACCGCCCTTCACTTCTGAATTCTCAATACCAAATTGGGGTTTACGGATAACGTGATGTCTCATTATCTTGTGATCTGCTCTTCGATTGTGTTATCTGTAAATGTTCACGTAGATTTGATATCGTAGTCCTAGGGCCGCAGGCAAGTCAACACGAGTTTGACGCATCAAACATGGCGATAATGACACGAGGGTCTACGCAACATCTTAGCAAGTGCTCATTACCATGAAAGCTTGCCAATTTACCAAGATATCAAGTCTTCAAGCAGGATATTGGTCCGAAATGTGCTTACCAATGACCCGAGCAAATGGTTCAATGACCTCATTGACGTCTTATTGAAATGTTTATTAATTCAGAGTGGCCTATGAAAGGTCTTATGCATGCTTGGAAGAGGGCGCTCGTCAGTTCAAGAGAAATCAAAGAGGCAAGCATCTCGAAACCTTGAGTTTCGGAGAGATTTGTGATCTCGTAGCCCTCTTCTGGGAATGTCTTTGCTTCCCATCCGCCCCCTCCCCTCTTCCTTCATTGCTCGTGTTACCAATTATGGATACTGGTGCGGTTGCGTCAATACAAATACAGTAGGAATACAAGCTGGCGACTCCCGTTAAACTGAAGTCGACAGTGATTATCAGCTCTCCCTAGAGCCGCGAGCTCTACTCGCATGTGCTATGCAGCCCAAATCTTGTCGTGAACTTGATTCCACAGGGTGTGGCTCCAATTCTCTGGGAGAGTATGTGAGATCTGGCAACGATAGATTTGTTAGTCCCAGCCTAATTTTTGAAGGGGGGGATGGCACAACGCGGGGTATTAGTGTTGTGTCAAGCTAGAGGGATAACTGACTCTGGATAGATGGAGCTGCCAGTTGTTTGGTCTCGGACCTCTCTTGACAATGAAGGGAACACGGTCATCAAAGATGACGTCGCCTTCGAGATAGCATCCAGGAAGGCCTTGAAGTTCCGGACGATCTGGAAGCTCCGGCAGGTAAAGGACGAATTCGCGTGCCATTGCGCGCGACAGCTGCTTGAGGAAGGCCTTCTCGTTGACACGCTTGTGCCAGGGCCGGAGGTCCTCCGAGTCAAGACGAACGTGAAGCGAGCGAAGAGACGGCAGCATGGATAGACGGCGGCATAGGTCCTCCCACGGATTTTTCTTAGACGTGACACTTAGACCGCTGATGTGTGGCTGCAGTTCGCCGTCGGGGCCTGGAAAATACAATTCGGTGATGAGAGGCTTGACCCGTAAGCTGATGTCGACGTTGCGAATGTTTCTAGTCGGCGCATGTTTAACGAGGAAGTCTCGGGCGACGACGATATCGGTAAAGCAGAAGGTGACGACGCTCTCTAGCTCCTCGATACTCTCCAGATACCTAAAAAGTCAACATCAGTCTGATGCCTCGACAAGCTGCGTTTTGTTCTCCCTCTCTTTTCACACAATACGTAATAACGGACAATAGTCGCTTGACATCAGCAGTATGGGGCATCGGTCAACATACATCCGCTTGCAGACGAGAAGAGCGGCGGGAACATGTGTTCGTATCCGGACGTGTCTGGTCGGAGAGATCCTGCGTGGTCGTTCTACTTTTGACAGCGTAGCGGCCGTTGCTTCTGCACATCTCCAGTGTGCGTTCCACGGAGAACGCAACCGGTTCTCCCAGACGAGGGCGTCCTCTCCTCGAGACGCTTGGAACCTCGCATACCGCACGTCGTCTTCATGTGGGTGGGTAACGCATGGAAAGACTGGGACAACCTGGGAGCCGAACGAATGCACATGCCACCTTGTGTCGTAGAGATCCCATAGGTGTTGATATATTTTGTGCCGTATCTCGGAGGGTAGGTCTTGGAAGAAGGGCGACGAAGCTTGAGGCTGCGCCGTGGAGGCAAGGGAGTCTCTGAGCCGAGGCATCCTCTGCAGAGAGGATGTTGATACGAGTGGACGCGGAAGTGCCCGATTTTCTCAAAAGGGTAAATAACTTTTCGGTTTCCTTTTTTATCTCCTTTCTTTTCTTCCTTTTGATTGTCTTTCTTGAGTTTTTCTCAGAGAACAAGTGGATCCAGAGATGGCTCGCCACGCTCGGTCAAATCGTGGATGGAAGAGGAAGTTGTTGGTGGAGAGTTTGGCGACCTGGCTTCGTGTACGCCCAGGCCGGGTAGATCGTCGAACACAAACAGATCAGGATGACGTTGATCTCAATATCTCAAGAGGCGAAAAGAAGAAGGGCGGGGGGCGTTACGGATTTAAGCCACATACCCCCTCCTCCTCCACCACTAAATAGACGAGCGAATTACCTGCCCTCGGGTCCTTTTTCTTCTGCGGCGCGGGTATGCTCAATAAGGCAGTGCTGCCTGACAATCACTCGAAAGTTTTGAGATACTTTTACTTTTTCTGCTCCCCGACTCCTCAGCAGCAGCAAAAAGAGCATGACGACGGCTCGCTGAACCAACCGTGAGGGGCGTCTCCGCATTTGTAGCGTCCTTTTTCGACGGCTGGCAGCTTGGCAGGCGTTGGTGGGACCCCGTATTGGTGTGAATATGTACCCTTGGTGCTGTATTTGTACTGCCCTGTACTTCCAGTCGTACTACTCGCAACGGGCTTTGGACGGTGGTGCCCTGGCAGCTCTGGTGCCCACGGCGGGATGCGACTGTCCACTGCCATCCTGCATGCCGCGCCTCAGGCCCTGCCCTTGACTCAGGGTCGTTGAGCTAATCAGAACTCCCGTGCCGGTTTCCTGTGTTCAGGGGGGCACTTCTTGGTGGTGGTGTTTGTTTCAGTACCCCTCGAGATGGCGCCTCGGGGTGACTTATGCCAAGAGGATCATCCCACTCTCTCATCATCGCCACCAGCCTTTCTGCCGGGCGTGCGTGGTGCTTTCTTTTTACGACCGCGCTCACTGGCACTCAGTCCTGACAAGAAGCTCATTTGGATGCTTCTGATAAACTATAGGCGCGCACACTGCCACGGTCCATGGACACATGTTGATCCGGGGTGGGGTCGGCCGTGGACTGTCGCGTCCAAGCAGTGTTGGCCGGGGACAAAATCTTCGAGTTCGGGGTCTGGTCGAGTGATCGACATTGCAACATCCCGGTGGGGTTCGAGTCATGATTCACCCGGTGGGGCGTCTTCTCAACTGCAAACTATGCACACTCGGCTGCTTCCACAGTTGGTTCATGGAATGTTCTCGAGGAAGATTGCCTGAGGCATTGACCACCAGCTTATCTTCACATTGCAGGAAAAGTAGGAAAAAAAAAAAAAATCTCACGTAAACACGATACCTCCATCGACAATCTGTGTCTGTGCAGTGACGAAATCGCTGTCTCGCGATGCAAGCCAGCTGACCAGGTTGGCCACGTCTTCAGGCACACTCACCCTCCTCAGCAGCGTCAGCTCCTCCACATACTTCCTCATCATGTCGCCCTTCCTGACGGAACCGTCGCCCTTCTTGGCAACCAGACCTTCATCAATTTTCTCCCACATCGCCGTGCCTACGATTCCTGGCGCGTATGCGTTGACGGTAATGTTGTAGTCGGCCAGTTCCATCGCGTACGCCTGCGTGAGACCGCGTACTGCCCATTTCGAAGCACTGTAGTGACCCAGCAGGGCAAACGGTTTAAACGCTACAATGGATGCCGCGCCGATGATCTTGCCTGGGGCGTCAGGCTTGCATGTTCCCTGATCGATCATCTGAAGGGCTGCTTCGGCGTAGCAGTTGTGTGTGCCGGTCAGGTTCACTGCCAACATTCGGGCGAAGTCCTCTTCCGTGAGGTCCAGAAGTGCCTTGACCTGTGCAATGCCGGCGTTGGCAACCCTTGATAATGGTGTCAGCTAGGCCGAAAACAAAATCGTGAGAGAAGGCAGCAGCAGCAGCAGCCGCTGTGTGTGCGTGTGCGCGCGCGCGTGTGTGTGAGACCAATTCCATACATTGTGTGAAGTGGGCCCAACTCCTTGACACTCTGCCGTATCATATCCTTGACCTCTTCCCGCTTGCTGACGTCCGCAATGGCAGAGCAGCTCTTTCGGCCCCTGGACTGGATCTCCTTGACGACCTCATCGCACGCCTTTGCGTTTGCAGGTACATCATTAACACAGACATTGTATCCGTCAGAGGCCAGGCGTAGAGCGATGGCCTTTCCAATGCCTCGTGCTGATCCTGTCACGAGAACACTCTTGCCGTCTGTCGAGTTTCGAGATGATGGTGAGCCAGGCGCACTCTGGCTCGCAAACCGAGCCGCCGAGAGTCTCTGCCACCTCTGGCCTTTAGTTGCCCTCGACAGAACAACGCTGGGTCTAAGAAATTTGTTCATCCTGCGGTAATCAATGGAAGCAAAAGTAAGGGTTAAGTGGCTCGGCCGAGTACAACAATGCGCTCTTGCCCCAGCGGCACGAATAGTCAGGGTTTTAAATTTATACACTTCTCCCCGCACTCGTAATTGTCTTGGTCTCAACAGCACCGGGACACCGTATCGGTCAACCGATACCTACACAGCTGGAGGTCGCACGATACACCCCCCGCATGCTGCAGCCAAGGATCGCTACACTTTTTGCCTAAAGTCGGACAGGGAAGCCGTGCCCATTTGTCGTACTATATCGAGCGACATTCTTTGGGACCACATCCTCTTGGCAGTGGCTGCTGCGGATATGGTAAGTATACTTCAGGGTATACTTCAGGGTCTCGGTGCCTCCATGCGCATGAGACCAACACGGTTCTGCTACCTGGTGTTTACAAGAGCTTCTAAAGTATACGAGGTGTGGTGGTGCTTATCGTGGGCACCAGTGCATGAGGGTTATCAGGCAAGATGCGAATCAAGATATACCTGGTTCTCAGTGAGGACGTACAATCAACAACGTTGCGACAGGCTGATTTTCACTGTGCTGGCGACGCGTGAAATAGTCATATTGGCTTCAAGAGCACGGTGCTCTACATATCTGTATGTGTCTGGCTTCTTATGTCTATTCTATCTTCCTCCTAAACGTCTTCCAAGGGGTCTAGCCAGAGCCAGAGCCCCGAAATGATGATTCGACATCAGACTCCCCATCAAAACACACAATACAGCCCTTAACTTCTTTCATAACTCTATGGCCCCCTGGAAGTCACCCGATCCTTAGAGTTTACTATCCTTCCAAACCGGCTTCCGCCTCTCGACAAAAGATACCACACCCTCCACGAGATTCTCGCCCCCATCCATGCGTCCATACATGCCCCTCTCCAGCAATTCCGTCCCGACCTTAGGCCCCAGCGGTTCCCACCCGAGCCTGAGTCCCTCGCGGCTCACAATGACGGAATCAGGGCTATTCTCGGCCATCTCTGCTGCCCACCCCAAGGCCTCCTCCAACACCTTTCCTCCGTCCTTGCCGGGCACTACCTTGTTCACAATGCCCCACCTCTCCATCTCTGCCGCAGAATAATGCCTCCCTAGAAGCGCCATCTCAGACGCCCTCTGCCGCCCAACTATCCTGACCAGTCTCGGCAGGGCACCGGCGAGGGCAATCACGCCCCTCTTGACCTCTGGCAGGCCAAACACCGCGTGCTCGCTCGCGATGATCATGTCGCAGTTCAGCGCGACCTCCATACCGCCGCCCAGGCACAGACCGTTCACAGCCGCAATGACAGGCTTCTTGCCGCTGCGGTTGCTGAGCCCCGCGAAACCCGAGGCGATCCGTAGCTTGTTCCCGCTCTGCGTATCCCTTGCCGTCCTCGCGGCGTCCGAGGAGGCAGCATCGTTTCGGACAGACCATTCCTTCAGGTCGGCACCGGCGCAGAAGGCACGGCCTGTCCCTGTGAGAACCGCGCACCGTAGAGAGGGCTGGGCATCGTACCAGTGCCACAAGGCGTCGAACAGAGGGTGGGATGTGGTGGGGACTGCATTGAGCTGTTTAGGTCTGTTGATGGTGACCAGGAGGATCTTTGGGGTGGGAAAGGTGACAAGGGTGTCAGGCACAACTGGGGGGGCCGATGTGAGGGCCTGTGGGAGGGACATCGTGATGGTTGGCGAGGGGGTTGAGCTCGGGATGTAGAAAACGAGGAAGGTTGGCTTAGGCTTGGGATGTTCTCTCAAGCCTCGGGGAAATCAAGCAACAATAGGAAGTTTACGTTGATGCCAGGTAGTCGATCAGTCGCGAACTGTCCGACGTTGAATTGTGCAATATTTTCAGCTGCAGAATAAAAGGTCAAGTAATCTTGACCTGTAGAGGGAGGTTGGGTCGTGCCCAAGATGGATTGATGTTGAAGGAGAGAAGCACAAGCTTGTCACGGTAAACACCAACTAATCCGCAACCTTGCTGTGAGAACTGTACCTCGGCTCGAGGCGTGACCCAGGAGGGGGTCTACAGGGGTTCTCCGCAGACAGCTACCACTAAAGCAACCTCCTAACATCCCCCGAGATACTGCCTGTGCACGCTGTATGTGGTATTTAGCGTTTATCACGGTAATTATCGCACAGTGGTGGTTATGGCACAGTTCCGTGTATAGATTCCAAACAGCTTTGTTCTATGAATAGACAGTGATCTGCTTGCTTCCCGCACACCAGAAGAAAAGTCTTGGAACTTGAATTTGCATTACAATCTCCTATAGAGTTCTCCCCCTTGGTAGGACGTTGCTCTCAGACTCATCCATGGCTTTGCACGAGCACCCTCGGCCTCATTTAGTAAGACCTGTTTACCAGCCCGAGAACAATGTCATGGACGTCCGCGCGGTTGCTGGTATGGTTCTGCTTGCGCTTGTTTTTTATTTGCTCTTTCGTTCATTATTCCTGTCTGTCTTTCTGTGCTGTCCTCTTTGTATTCCGAGCCCTTCATCGTCCGGGTTTAGCTTATGATTACCCCGCCAATTCCACGGCTCAGGCCGAGAATTGGTGCTGGACAGATGGTAAATGCGTAGTCGCTCTTCTCTCGCAATTGTAGCCCAGTCGTGGAAAGATAGCCAGCGCTTGCGTGCCGGTGCCAACTTGCCCTCCTGGCCGCCAGCGTGAGACAAGCGTCGACACTGTCCTTCCGACATAGCGTACTAGGCAGGCAAGCCCCTCTTCTCGCTCTCGGTAAAGAAGATGACCATCCTCCACAGCTTCTTGACGAGATCGACCGCGTCGTCTTCAAGCGGGCCCTCTAGCTCTTCGGCCAGCTCCGCCGGCTTAGCATGCTTGCGCAGGTGCTCCTCGACAACGTCCACCAGCAGCTGCTCTTGTACTCCCAGATACTCGACCACCTTTTTCTCAATGAATGGTCGCAGTTTTTCTGTAATGATTGAGTCCTCGAGGTAGTCCCACTTGACATCCCACGCCCAGAGACCATCTTGAGTCGCGGGAATCTCCTGTGCCAGGCTCTTGACCGCGGTCTGAATCTCCTCCTCGGTCATGGCCTTGGCATCGGCTATTGGCTCGAACTTGATCGGCACAAGCTGCCGCTTCGTGGTCTGTTCCTGCTCCTCGTCGTCGAGTAGGCCTTCTACTTCGGCCATGGTCCTGCGCTGAGGTCCCGAGCGGGCTTGTGCCTTCTGAGCGGCAGCACCCAGAGACAGCGTGAAGCGCGCAGGAGCAGCGGCTGTAGCGGCCTGCCTCTCCTCCATCTCCCGGGCCTGCTGGTTGAGGAACGAGTCGGCCATGTCCCTGGCCTGCTCCATCTCGGCTGCTTGCCTGCGCCGCTCCGACTCTTCTGTTCGCCGATCCGCCTCGTCACGTCCTTCTTCGTCGGCACGATCTTGTGCTCGCTTCCTAGCCCAGCCTGCACGATCGCGATAATAGGGGTGCGACTTGCGGCTCGCTTCTTTCTCATCGTCCCAGCTCTTTTCGCGCTCCAGTTGTTCCTCTTTGCGCCGAGCCCGACCATCGTCCTCGGCCTTCTCCCGCTCCGTCTCACGTTCCAAAGCAGCAGCTCGCTGGCGCTCTCTGTTAACCCACTTGCGCTCCGCCTCCAGATACAGCTTCTCATCGTCGGCCTTCTGCCTCGACAGCTCGCGCCGGTGGAGCTCCTCGTCGCTTGCGTCTGTGTCCTCGTCATCGCGCACGTCACCATTTGCACCGTTGACAAATGCCACGCCACGGCCGCCTGCGCCACGTGGGCCTGATGGAGCGTTGGGCGGCCCTCTCGGGCCGAGGGGGATCGAGTTCGCGCCCGGTGGCGGGGAGTCAAGGCGGGACGGACGCCCACCGTTCCGCCGGCGCTCCATCTCTTCCATCTCTTCCTCACGCCTCAACCGCTCCAAATCCCTCCGGTTGCTGCGCTCTCGGAAGGCTGCAATCTCCTGTGCGACAACTTCCCTCATCTCAGCCGGAATATCTGCTAGCTCGTCCTCCTGCGCCAGTGGAATGTTGATCACCTCGACGTTCTCGCCGTTTGCGTTGGTCCCATCGCCCATTGTGACGTCGCCCTCCCCGTCCTCGGTTCTACGTAGGCGTGGATAGAAGAGATCGCGTATAGCCTGCTTGAGAGAAGCTCTGGCCACTTCGAACCGCTCCTGCTTGCCGCTGTTGTCGGTCAAGCTTTCCTCCCACGTCTCCAGGTACTTTGTCGTACTCTCGTCGACGGCGATTTGTAGTTTGACCTTATCGATACCGTCACCGACGCCGTCGCCTTCGCCTTCACCTTCGCCATTACCGTCGGGGATGGGACCGTCGGTGGGGTCTTGCTTCTTGACTGGAAGCTCGACGTCCCTGAGAAGCTCGACGGCGACGGAGAGGGACTCGGTATCATCGTACTGCGCGAAGCCAAATACCTCACCCTTGTGATCTGTGAGATTAGACTTGGCTGAGTCCCAGCGGCGTAATCTGCCCACCAGGTTTAGAAATTTTTCGATGCCCTCATCGCCACCTAGGCTGGCTGGTACCTTGTGCAGAAATATCGTGCGGAGCCGCTCTTCTTGTGTCGGAGGTTGTAGTGCCTGCATGCTCTCCCTAACAGCTGCGCGCGACTGCTCAATGTTGCGCTCGGCACCGAGGCCAGGCCGGTTCCCACCCGCCGATAAAGGCGCATCGCTCTCCTTGCGGCCAGGACCTGGTACTGCTGCTGCCGCCGCTGCCGCTGCTGGTGTTGATGCCGCTGCCGAGGGCTTGGGAGGTAGACCGCTTGAGCCCAGGCGAATCACCGGGGCGTTGAAGTTGATGTTAGGCAGGTTCGGGGGCGGCTGGAAGGAGGCGGACAGTCCACTTGGTCGATTAGCTTGTGTGGCAGAATTGGCTTGCTGGACACCTGGAGGAGGTGCCAATCCAGGGGCAGAGGACATGCCTGGTGGGGGGCCTACATATTCAAGAGTGTCAGCTCGCTAGGTCGTCGTCATCACCATCGCCATCTTCATAGCAGACGATAGAATAGAGGACTATCTGTACCTAGACCTGGTGGAGGGGCCATGCCAGGCGCGCCGCTGGAGCCAGGAAAGGCACCAAAGGGTGGAGGTGGCCCATATGGATTACCCGGCGCTATTTCCATGCTGTCAGTCATCATTTCATCGCCAGGCACAGTTTTTTCTTTTCGGAATGCCACAGACCTCCGTATGGATTGTACGCCATGGTTGCGCTGCGCTGAGTCCCTTGCCTGCCTGGGTTCTTCTTCACCTTGATCTGAGATCCGGGCCACGTTCAAGTCGTTCTGCGCGACGTTAATGATCGCCGCGTGAGGCTTAGATTGCCACACAGAGATGTTCGGAATGTGCTGGATATGTTCTCGAAATGAGAGGACAGATTCGAGGTGTGATCTGGTTCGAAGAGTGTGCGGCTGGCAGTAGCAGAGGCAAGGCAAGGTCGAAGTTTGTTGTTGCGCCGCCGCCGCTGTGGACTTTTTGGAAGAATGGGACCAGGCCCCATGCGGCTCAGGGGACCCCCTGTAATACCATAGTTTGAGCGCCTACAGCAGGCTACACAGACGCTTAGGGGCCTCGGACCAGGAGGGGAGGGGCCTTGATAGTTCAGTCACGCGGGGTAGTGTGCATAAAACTAGTGCGTATATGTCCACACACGGGCAAAAAGTTGTTAGCTGGAAATATTAGCACCTCAAGCTCCTTCCCTACTGTTCCCGTATCGACATCGCGATCTCCACCACCACCTCAACGTCGCTGCGTCAGACTTTGAATGCGGGCCATTGGTTACGGAGGACATCTGTACTGTGCGTACGACGCCAGATATCACCTGTCAGCGACAGCCACACTCATACTTACTCGATCAGCAGAAGATGGACCTGCGATCATATCAGACCGCAGTCCTAGTGGGACGCGCCGCCTCGCGATGGGCCACCTCGACTGCGTTGCCAACATCGACGCCGCCCTCGATCTGCCGTCATGCATCCCATCGATTCTTCTCAGCCACCGCGCAGCGATCCCAAGAAGCAGACGCGCCTGCCCCGCCGCCGAATCAGACCTCCTCCATGGCCAACATGGCGTCCTACATGAGACAACATGAACAGCAGCAGAAGCAGCAGCAAAATCGAGCTTCAGGGCCAGCCAGCCGCTCCATTTTCGACTCTAGCCCCGCCTCCTCAGCATCCCCGGGCGCCTCCCTCCTCAACCCCTGGGTTGCCCCGCGATCAAATACAGGGGCCCTCCCCCGCTCCTCCCAGAGTGTCGTCGACAGTAATATGGACGGTCTCGGCCTCTCTTCCTACTCCTCTCCGACTGTTGAGGACCTCCTGAACAGCCGGCAGATGTTGGGCCACGAAAGGCCGGCGGATGTCAAATATCGACTGCGACCGGTAATCGGGCGCACAGTGGAGCTACAAAATGGCATTGACGTCGCGAGGGGCCTCGCCATACTCAACATGAAGTGTTCGATCAACCGTGTGCGTGCCGACCAGACGAAGCAGCGGTTTCATGAACGGGGCGGGCTCAAGAGAAAGAGGCTTAGAAGGGAGAGGTGGCGAGCGAGGTTTAAGGAGGGCTTTAAGGCAACCTGTTCCCGAGTGAGGGTTCTGGCCAAGCAGGGCTGGTAAATGCCGGAACGTCCAAAACTGTAATATTACAATGGCACGCCTTGCCAGTTTTCAGGGTGCTATGTTCATTGGTGGGGCGGCAAAACCTCCTAATCGAGGAAATCTCCTAAAAGACACTACATACACAAACAGATACATAGAGCCTTAAAATACATATAGATCGGAGAACGGTCATTTATGCGCCCGCAAAGCTCAAAACGGACGAGTCCAGCGTTCGCATCCTCCGGCAATGCTCATGTTTCTCCATGCAGCGAGCGCCGAGATCCAGGGTACACTTGAGCATCACATTCACAGCGGGGTTTGGCGATTGTTGTTGGCGGGTTTGCATTTGAGGTATATGATAGAGACACTGATGCAGATGTCCTCGCCAGTCCTCTTTCTATCCCGTCGTTCTAGCTGTAGCGAACGTAAATGGTTATCCTATGTGTGTAATCTGTACAGGACCCTTATTACCCTAGGGTACCATGCATCAGTCTATGATCCAAGATATTTGACTGTCTAATCTATCATGAACCTGTTGGTTTTGTGCATACCTTGAAGATGATGATATCATAATCATGGCCGCGGCATCATTCACTTCACCGTGATCTGCGATGACAGCTGGCAACTGTTGCCCCGGATTGAGAACCTCAACTGATACAATGAGCCGGTTTTCGCCCATAAATAACATACACTAAGAAGGTAAAGACTGTGAGCTCGAGAACGAAGATGAAGGCGGTTGAAGAAGCTTTAGGGTGTGTAACTGACGAGGGTGGTAGACACGCATATGTTTTGATGTGACGTCCTCACGTATTCGTTGTTGAAACGAGGGAATTTCCTCAAGGGGCAGCCCGGCGGTCTGGAGCAGCTTGGTGATACTCCCTGGGAACTTGAGCATGTTGAGACAGTCTGTGAACCGTGATCAGTATGGTCTCTTTGGCAGCGTTGCGGTGTGGAAGTGGGGACTTGATGCCATGAGGAGAGACGTACACCACTTTCCGATCTTCTGGTCTTTGGGGTCAACTGGCCACCCATTAACGGGAGATAAGAATTGCTTCTCGACAACATCGACAAAGCCGGCCTCGATCATCCAGGTCTTGAACATCTTTGCTGCATTGAAATTCCTCCCCATCATATAGCCCGCCTGAAGGGAGTACTGGAAGGACTGTAGTAGTGCCGATCGGTTGAGGACCTCCGCCGCCGCCCCATCTGATGGGATCAACTCGAAGACACTCTCGTGGAACTCAGCCCCTGGAGAACCTCCCGTTAGCTCGAGCGGCGCGATACCTCAGGGAGAGCCACACAGCCGCGTGCGAACTTACATCCCCCGGGTTTCAGATGCTCAAAGACCCTGGCGATCATGCTCTTGAAGTCGTTGAAGCAAGTGAGCATCAGGCGCCAGTGAATATAATCAAACTGCTTGTCAAAAACCCACTGCTCCTCGCTGTCCTCTCGCTCGAAGGTACAGTTCGAGGGAATCCCATCCTTTGGTTGAATAAGACTTAGATCCGTCCCGATGACGTTGGTTTGTGGATTTTGCCTCGCAAAGTCGATGGCCCAGATACCTGTTCCTGTTCCAATGTCTAGGGCATCCACGGGCCTTTTGATCGGCGCGATGTAGAGCCTGTTGCCCAGGAGGAGCTTCCACCAGTGGTGCTGAAGATCTGACGAGGAGAAGATTTAGCTTTCAGGCGGTCCACACATGATCATAGATTCTAGTGACGGAATGTCGCACCTAGACGATCTTGTTCATCCTGCACTTGATGTGTCAGTTCATGTCTCACCGTCCTGTCTGGAGAGGGGCAATGCGCACCCCGTCGTTGGGTAAAAAATACTCTTTTCGGGCGGATTACAACAAAAATTAGCGACTGACAGCCAGTCATGGATGAAGAAAATCACATGACAATTGGTGGACCATGAACTCACTTCCCTCCCTGTATGCATTATACAGCCTGCCGTATTCCTCGACCGAGAGCGCATCTGGGATCGTGGAGCCGCTGTTACCGCTGATCAACACTCAACACACTTGCACAAGATCATATAGCAGAGAACGCACGTCGGCTCGCGCACGGAACTCCTCCCTGAGCCTGCTGATGTCCCGGATAGCTGGGACAACTGAGACTGGTGGGATTGGTGGGAGTGGTGGGATGGTGTTGGCGACGTCGCGTCCATGACGTCTCATGTCATGCGAAGGAGGTGCTAAAGATGGAGAAGGAAAACACAATAAGCGATGAGAAAATTGTGGGCGCACACAACAAAAGCACCGGCAGTAGTGCTCATACTTTGGCGAGCGAGATGTCGTCGGCAGGTGAGGAGACCCTTCGACAGTTTCGCCGAGACCGACGCCCCCGCTACCGCTGGACGGTGCAAGCCCTCGGAAAGCGGATCTACGGATGCGTACAGACATTGTATACCAGACAGCCAGAGAGTACCAGAGTACTTAGTGTTCTTTCTGAACCGGCCAACGAGAACGGCGGGACATGTGGGCATGGGCCCAGAGGTTCCGTCTGGTCCGGTTGGCAGACCGCCCCCCCCCCCTTTGCCCCTGCTAACCCACTGCAGAATATTGCAGATGGCATGGGGCCGCTGACTGGGTCGTGGAGGTGAAGGGTTTTGCGAGACTAGCTACTACATGGATTAGCATGCAGAAAGCGTCTACTATATACTGCAATGGTTCTGGTTATTTCCTTTTTTTCTTTCTCCTTCCTTTTCCAAAATGGTTTTTTCTTTTTTTTTTTTTTTTAAAAAAAAAAGTGAGTCGGCATCTCTGCGCAAAATTGCAGACCTATCTTAATGTAGCGCTTTTGATGCCGCCGTCCATGATATGTGAGGTCGTCTCTTGTGTCACGCAGTCAATTTTTTTTTTTTTAAAAAAAAGAGACAGAATTGGGCACAAGTCAACCATAATAAAGGGTGCATTGTTGCGAATTAAATACAGGTCTCTTCGTAAGATTCATCATTCGCGCTCGATAGGGCCTCGGACAGGCGTCGACGGTGGGCTTGTCTTGATCTTGGGCCGACTCTTGAAGATGGACTCGTAATCCGCGCCAGCTGAATTCGCTTCCTTTGCTATTAAGTCCTCCAGCATGACCGTGGAGTTGCTTGCCCTCGGCGCACTGTCATTCTCATCCACCGGTTCGAAATAATTCTGCCGGGCGATTGACCCAGTCCTCTGCCTGGCCGCACGCTTCTCTGAACGTTGACGTTCGAGCCGCGCTCTCGATTCGGCCGCTTCAAAATTAGCCATCGATCTGCGTGTGCGCGCAACAAGGTCGTTCTCCTCTGCAGTCACGGTTTCCGGAGTTCCTACTAGTGGGGATGGCACTGCGTCCTCGGGGATGGTGATAGGCGTAACCGGCTTTGCTTTCGTCGGCGACCTGGAAGTAGCAGTCGTCCGTCTGCTCGGGCGTGTTGATGGGTGATTGTCTGGGTCATCTTCATCTTCCAGCCCAGCGCTTTCCAGGCGAACTAGCGATAGGCGGGTACGCTCTGCGAGGGACAATGTATGCCGTGGCCTGGGCTGTCTGGCAGGCGAGGGCGAGGCGGCACTCATAAACTCCAAGATCTGGTCTGCCTGCTGCTGTGCGGGACAGGGTGGCAGCTCTTCGGGTGATTGTATACGGCGGGGCGGTGAGTTGCAAGTTTCGGGCGAAGATAGAGAAGGCAGGATGCTTCTTATCGGTGAACGTGTGGGGGATGGCAACGGGTGTTGCGTTTGACGCACTGGTGAGGCGCGACGAGGCAGTGCGTCCAGCTCAGGGGCTGGTCGAGGCACTGGAGACCCTGTAGGAGATATCTCGGTCGACCGAGACTTTGGCTGGAGTTTATGTATGCTAGATAGGGGCTGAGGCAATCTTGGCCCCAACGGCCTTTCAGATTGCGCCAAAGCCACGCTCGCATCATCAGATCCTTTCAGTGTTTCTCGTGATGGAAAGCTCAGTGGCTCGTCTTCGAGCTCACTAAGCTCGGAGACAGGCTCGTCTATCCCTTCCTGGCTGCTGGGTTCCGAGCTCCTTTGCGCAGGTATTCTCGCGAGCTGCCAGCGTTCATTCAAGTCTGGTCTCTTGGCAGGACTTGACAGTTCTGTCTCTATGCCTTGGAGGAAGCTGCTATATTCGTGGCTGACTCTGGGCGCCTTGCTGGTTGCCAGCTTTCGGGGACCCATCTGGCCGAGCTGAAGAGATTCATGCAAACCAAATGCAAGGTCTATGCCCTGTTGATGATCAAGCCTGAGATCCTCACTCATGAAGTGGTCGGTCTCGTGGCCGAACATGTCGCCCCTAAGCTTTTGCCACCGTTCCAGTCTTTCTTGTTGAGCGCGCACCCGGTTGTCAAGCTGGTCAACCAGCCGGCCACCCTGACTGTCAAGCTCCTGGAGGCGATTCGACCGTGTGCATCCCCAGACGCGGTCGAAAGGTATCTTCAAGAAGTCGTCCCTGTACGTACTCGAATCTCCGGACAATAGAGCCTCTTGCCATTGTTCATCACCCGCCCAGCTGGTCCTCACAGAGCAACTGTTTCCTGATTCGTCTTCTCTTGCAACGTTTGCGACGTGAGACTTGCCTCGAACAGAGTTTCGCCGGTCCGAGATGCTTTGCTCTTTCATGTCAAGCAGGCTTGCCAGCCTCTTGTATTGTATGCGGGAGGCTGCATGCTGATCCAGCTTTCGTCTTAAGGATACCTTGTGCACCAGTATCAGGATGTCGAGCTCGGCCCTCTCCTTCCTCAAACCACGATTCTCTAAAGCCAGCGAATGGGCGATGGCGGGATGTGTATTGCTGTTGAGATTCTGTCCGCCAGTCACCTTCTTCAAGACAGCAGAGGAGAGTACGGCGAGGACCTCCTCCAGCCTCTCGCCCTTGCATTCATCCAACATTGTCTTTCGCAGGATGGCATCTCGGCCCAAGATGCCAGTCTTCTTGAGTCGTTCGAGGGATCGCAGCAGGGCGGCCCGGAGGTTCGTGGACTGGAGCTGATCGAGCGGTGGGAAGAACGGCTTCAATTTCTGGGGTCAAGAAACATTAGCAGGCGAAAAGTCACTCTTTCAGGCATGCAGACAAACATTTCTGGCCTCGTCCGCATCCCAGAGGACGAACAGTTGGTACAAGGCCCACTCGACGCACTGTATCCTCTTCTTTTGACCCTGCGCAGCATCCTTGGATGAGGCAAATGTCGAAGCGTCGATGTCAGGCCAGTCAGGTAGGAGGTCGAGGTCCAGAAGGCGTAAATTCTTCAGGAAGAGTGTAACGTTGGGAACTGTTGAGCTGGATTGGGACTGGGAAGTGATTAGGCCGTTGTTTGCTACCGGCACACGCGCTGGTCCGGCGCGAGGCGCAAGGGTGCCTTGGCCATGGGGGGCAGCCATGACGGTCTCAATACACTTGTGGCAATGTAAATATTGACGGCATGCTGAGGCCGAGTGCTGCGGGATGTGATGTAATTACGGCACAATGTAAACAAATCGCAGAAGGCTGGGCACCCACTAGAGGCAGGTGGGCCTACCCCTGGCCTTTCGTACAGTACCTGAGTACTTACTTGAGCACGGGCCGTTGATCCCTGCTGCACTATCTGTAGGCCCAACTTCTACCCCTCCTGTCCTCATAGCTCAACAATACTCCTTTGTGAGCTTCGACATGCTTGAGTATTACTTAATTACAAACAAAAAGTCATAGCCACACAGGTTGAAAGCCCATAGAGGAATCCTTTATATAGGCATCGCCATCTGGAGGTGAGACACAGCCCACACGTCTATAAATCACCTTGCACACAGTATTACCCCGCCCCCAAGAGGGGGGGGGTGAGAGAAAAGAAGGGCAAAAAAGACCAAACCATTCCCCTGCACCTGGTCCAATGAGTGCCCTTGCAGTGTTCAATACAGCCTCCAACCTTGATATACAATATCCGATTTTACTACTTGACTGTAACGCTTGTTAAAAAACCGTTCATAGCTTTCATGCTCCCCCCCGCCCCGGGTAGTCCCTTGCTACACCAGAGAAGTCTGGTCCTAGAGGGTTGCCTCTCCAACGGCCAAATGAATGGTGTCAACAGAAACCACTTTGGCCAAGGCTAGTTCTCAGTGACCCTCATTATGGGCATCTTACACTGGACCCGGTGGGCGGTAGGCCATTAGCACCCGAGCTCGCAGAATAATAGAGGGTAAAACACAGGAAAGGTTCATGATTTGCTTCCCAAACCTAATTATTCAACGTCTACCACGCCTCCCGTGCTCAATGCTCTCCTGACAGCTTCAGCTACCTTGACAGCAGCCAGCCCGTCCTCTCCAGTGCATGCTGGCTGTTCTTCTCCTCTAATCACACCTACTACATTGGCGATTTGGAGCTCAAATGGCACCTTACATCTTTCTTCGTCCGACAACAAGCCCTCCAGAGCCTCAGTGACCTCTGTGACTTGACTGTGCCAAGACTTCTCTTGACTGTCTCCATAGAAGGATCTCTTCAGGTCCGGAACGCTCAGCGTCCCTGCCGTGCCAAAGATCCGGTAGGCGTCTCGACCCGTCGGAGGTATCATGGGGTTCTCTCCGGTACCCGCCTCAAACGAGTGCGGACTGACCACGGCATCGCTCAGCACGAAGGTGGCAACCACGCCGCTTTCGAAATGTAAAATGATGGCACCACCCTCCTCAGCATCGTAGCCACGCCGTTTCGGTGCCTCAAAGGCCGCCACGCGCTTGACCTTGCTGTCTAGAAGATAGTGAAGTACGTCGACATCATGGATCAGATTGATCATGACTGGACCCCCCGCCTCGTGGCTGCGATGCCATTCCGTAGGCTCATCAAAGTACTCTTGCGGCTTGTATGATGTCCACAGCCCAGACACGGCTGTGATCAGGCCAATTGATCGCTCCTTGCTGGTGAGTATACGTTTTGCGGCAACCACGTACGGGTTGAAGCGCCTGTGGTGCCCAGTCAGGAGGTGTAGGTTGTTTGCGGTGGCGTGTGCAACGAGGGCCTGTCCGCTGGTGCTGTCGGTTGACAAGGGTTTCTCGCAGAGGACATGGATACCGGCTGAGAGGAGCTGAGTGGATAGCTCGGCGTGCGTGTCATTCGGGGAGCATACAATGGCCGCATCTGGCTTATCCATGGTCGACTGCAGCATGGCTTGCACCGAGGGGTAAAACCTAGTTCCCAGCCGTATAGCTGTCTGGATAGCGCTCGGGGTAGGATCGACAATGCAGGCAAGCGAGGCGTCCGGATCTTGCTTGACGGCTAGGGCATGGCGAGGCCCTATGACCCCGGCGCCGATGATAGCGATCCTAACGGGTTGGCGTGAAGTCATAGCCATACTTAATGAGGTGGTCGTTGCCGAGGCTTGAATTCTGTGTCATGAGAGAGCCAAATGTGAGAGATGTGGAAACAATGGAAGGCATTGTCTGCGTTCTGCGGGGTTTAAGGTCAGGTAAAGGATGTCTACAGTGGGTGGGTAACCTTGGAGGAAGTACCTACTACTTATTAGCCGAGGGTCAGGCTAAACGCTTAACCAAGTCCTTCTCAGCCACAAGAGTCAAGACATGAAGGAGCTGACTCGAATCAAAAATGCATTAGGTGATAACCGCCTTTGATAAATCACAGCGTCAGGATGGTCTGCAGAACTGAATAGTGGGAGAAGGTTCTATTCGTCATAACACAGTATTATCTCAGATGCATGTCTTTTCCTTTGACATGTGGGTAGCGTGTGTGTACTCAAAGCTTGAAGAAGTATAGGGAGAACAAAGCTCGATACAGAGATCCATTGTTAGATGCACGTCTTTTCAACAAGCTTGTATTCCATAGATACCCGCACAAAGGGAGCAATGATAAGAAGCCACTTAGTCTTTGCCAAAGATAGAAGAATAGAATTGTACTCCAGATCACCTCCGAACATAGATAAATAGCATCGATCCGTTGCACCCTCAGGGGGGGAAAAGGTGCCAGCAAACACCATCAAATCTTAGTCCCTCATCACTTTTCTTCATTCTTTGGCGTCTCATTGTTAACAATATCACTTCCATTTTCAGCATTTACAGTGAATCAATCATGTGCCAGCAATCCACCTGGAAGAATGTCTGCCCCAGCTGCGAGACAGATCACCAGTTTGAGAGGAGGCGCAAGGTCGAGCGTGGGTGGTGCGCTTATGCTCACCGCATGCGGCAATTTGGTGCCTGTGGGCGGGTGAAGGAGACTCTGGCTCTGTATGCTGGAAACATTGAGTCTTTCGCAACTCGCCATGATTTGGGCACAGATGACTGGGCTCGGGTTGAGCGCTTCAAGTAGGTTGACAAAAGCAGAGAACAAAACAATAGCAAACAAAAATAGGAAACCGAAAAGAAGGGGGAAGGAGAAAGAAAGGAAAGAGAAAAGAAAAGAAAAGAGAAACAGAGAACGACAACGCAGAGAAGTTGGTTGTGGAACTCACGCGACTGTGCTCAGACTTATTTGACGACCTTGTGAGCAGGCATCAACTGGTAATGAAAACATGCAGGCACATTCGTACTGTGAGACTCTCGCATATATTGGGACGCAGGACAGACCTTTACCATCATGAAATCAGGTAAGGACTTATTAAATATAATAATAATATTCGTCATTTCTTACTAGAGTTCATAGTATCTTTGTCTCGAGCTTCTATCCCGCGCTGGAATCCCATTATTAGTGGTCGCTATGCTCCATCCTGATTATGTCCCGGAGCTGCTACGACGAACCGTCACCTAGGAATCATATTCATCTTCGAATTGCGTTCATATACTCTGCACAATATTAGGATTGGTGTCATGATCTGTCTTCAGTGTCCATCCAATATCTCAGCTGATAGATGATCTGCCTACTACAATTCACCCAGCTCTCACCACGATAAATCGCACTGCTGAATCACTGATCTTCTGGCTCGGCGTGTCGGCCCAACAGCCTTGTTCTGCCGAGATCAAGTGTCATCGAGTACCCCCCTTCTTAAGCAGCTCCCGGGTGTTATCTCCTTAGGCTACTGCCACAGCCTCCTGAACGAAGTTTCTAGAACAGTATTGATCTGCTGAGAGTGATTCGGGTTATTGAAATGGTATGGGAGGAAGAATGAGTCGATACTTCAGTAGTCTATACAATTTTGTTGGTTGACATAGATCAACAGCATACCAGCTGTCCGCCAGCTGGCAGCACCAGAGCGACGGCGTCAAAATTCCCGCTTTGCATGAGTGTACTCATCGCCTGGCAAATTTCAATCGTGAAACAACGAGCAAGTTCCCAGAGACGCGAGACTAACCACCAAATCATGGCACTGCACAAGTCCACCTTCAAAGTTCCAAAGTCCGCAGACAAGCAGGTCTCCATCTCCATCGTCGACACCCCATGCGCAGCCGAGGGTCTATCACTCACAACCTGGAGTTCAGCCGGCATCCTCTCAAACCTACTCTATAAACTGGACATTGATAAGTCTCAAATCGACCCACAGGACGCTGGTTATGCTATTCTCGAACTCGGGGCTGGCACTGGCCTGAGTGGTCTATCCGCCGCAACAATATGGGGCATGAGCGCGCTGCTGACAGATCTTCCAACCATCGTCCCTGGCGTGCAGGCAAACGTGGACCTCAATATCGATATTCTTCGAGACCATGGCGGGTCAGCGGTCTGCGGCACGCTCGATTGGACACAACCTGCTGTAATCCATCTTCATTCTACCGGCCAAGAAGAAATGGGCAAGTTCTCGGTAGACGACGTCAATGGATTTCCTATCATACTTGCCGCCGACACCATGTACACGGAAGAACACCCGAGACTGTTGAGCCAAACGATTCTCAGGTGTCTTCGGCGCTCCCCGCACTCTAAAGCGATTGTGGTATATGCTATGAGGGTGGCATATATTGATTATATGAGAGAATTTTGGGAACTCATGGAGGCTGGAGGGTTGATAGCAGAGCAGGAGGGCAGAGAAGAGATTGACCTGCGAGAGTGGGATGACGAAAAGCTACACGAGTGGAGCGTATGGAAATGGAAGGATCTTTGATCCTGAAATGCCTGTAGATTCCTTCTGTGGAGGGAGAATGGGGTTCAAGGGCAATCATTTGAAACGAATGCGAATTTCTTGAGATAGATGTGACATATCATGTCATCCGGGCATTAGAATTCTGGCCCCAGCCACCTCTATGATTTCCCACCTAGACCCGGAATAACTCGATGGTCGTTCTGGAAGGATTCGAAGAGGCTCAATTGTACTATTTGGGACGTGAACAGCTGTGTTGCGCGAGAAAACGGGTGCGATTATTGCATGACTGACGTAAACCCCATGCCATAAACACATCAATCCTTCCCGTTGCAAGTTTGATACCTACTTAAGTGCTAACTAATTTGGCTTGTGAGTCAAATTCAGAGCCTCTTTCATACCATGCAGAAACCCGTTGTGCTTGCCGGCCTGATTAAAAATCTCACTTTTAAGAGCTTTCTGCTTCTTTGCCTCCTCCAGATCCTCCTTTGCCATGTCTTCTCGAGCATCTTGCCATACCCTTGCAACCCACAACGCGACGATTAGATTCAAGTGTGGCTTATTCAGAGACTTAACAATCTCAAGCCTGTCCTCATCAACGGTTTTATCTGCACCAGGTGTCTCAACAGCGATAAGCTCACCGCCACCATCGTGCCACTCCACCACTCCCTTCTTGTGTCTGGCATGGTATAGTAGTCGCGGATGATTCGTCTCGTCATCAGAGATGACATCAAAAGTGTTCTTCAAGCCAGTGATCCCCACGGATGTTTCCTTCCGCAACTGTGCGCCATTGAATTGATCATGCTGCTGGCCACTGAGGGCTAGTACAGCCTCTTGCTTCCTGGACGGCACCTGTACCTCGTAAATCTGATATAGCTCATCCGTCATCTCAATTCTCTTCAGAGTACCGTTTTCCTTCAGCTGCCGCGTGGGTGGCACTTCGATAAGGCGTAAGTATGTCGTCCCAAGGTGGCAATGCAGCGGGCTCGAGAGCTGATATAATGGTCTCGCGCCTGAGATGGGAGGGCGAATGGTGACTGTCTGCGGCGCGATTACGAGACTGCCGGGGGTGACCGAGAAAGGAGGTGGTGGATGCGTGTTCGATTCCACGCCGCGATTGTCCTCGAGCAGGTCTTCATTCATTTGCTGTTTTTCCGGCGGCAAATTCGCAATATCATCCAGGGTGTTTACACAGGAGGCATACGATGGAGGTGACTCGAAAGGCTCAGAATTTGAATAATCATGAGCGGACATCATGAGTTTGAGGGCCAAGGCTTTGGGAGATCTTCAAGCGATGAGTCTTGGGTACGCAGAAAAATGAAGTAGGGGTGTGGCCGTAAATTGCTTGCTAAATAGTAGGTATACTTGCAATTCGAAGACGCCGAGACTCATGGCAACATGAAAATATATAGAATGAATCCAGCGTGAACTAGGCAAATTTGTGGGTAACCTGAGCGTATTATTTTGCGGGGATCCGGCCATCAGCTCTGCGCCTCAGCCACATCTATTGATAGAATCGGAGTCTTGCGTCGGCCGTCATTCGTCAAGAAGGCACGAAGGATCCGACCTGGAATGCCGTTCCGATCCGACTACTGCATTCATATACAACACAGCGCCATCAGCATGACAAACACAGCCGTCCGACGAGAGTCCGACAAAAGTGAGCTCATGAAGAATAAGAAAGCCCCAATTCTCGGGTATTTTCGTCCGTGATGCACCAATGACTGCTTCCCAGTAGCGTGTAGGAAAGACACATGCGTCTGCCACCATTTTTACTCTCGTCCAATACCGTTCAAAAGATGGTTAGGTAGAAATCTAAACAATTTGTCAATTGCCTTTTGCGTATCATGGAAGATGATGGAGGTGCACATAGCATCATATAAGAAAATTGCCCCAGGGTGATGTAGTCAAGACCAAGCAGGATCAAGAGCAACCTTGAACATTACGGCCACCGGCTATGTATTTGCAAAGCTACGAAGGATGCATCATTGTGAGACATTGCTACGTGCATATGAGAATGTTTGTTAAGTTCTCCACTCTACAGAATTAACAACAAGTCGAGGAGCTTGGGAAAGTTTGGTGTGCTGAACCATGTCAGTAACTATATTTGACTGATTTTAGGGCTCCACGAGACTTACCCAAGTCCACTGACAGGATCCCATCCTGTAGATGCGAGAAAGCCAGTCGAACCGCAGTTAGGATTACTACCTGTAGTGACATCGTAGAAAACCTCAGGGTGGGAATACTATGTAGGAATCAGTATTTGTGCCACAATGTACTCGGCGTGGTAGTGACGGATTTATTAGCGGGGTGGCGGTAAAAGAAAATGAGATCCTGACCAAAATTTCATTGACAAATCCAATCGTGGTCTTGTTGGCTGCGAGGCGGTGCTCATTCACCAGGGTGAGGACTGAGGCCCAGACGGGCGTCGCCAGGCTGGTACCCGAGATAGTTCTCCATTTTCCTTGTGTGAAGGTCACATAGTCAGCACCGATAGCACTGACGTCTGGGTATCCTCTACCGCCAATGTGATAAACACCATTGCCCACATCACTGAAATTGGTACCCGCGTCTTCATAACCGGTGAAGTTCAGCGAAACTTCGTCGAAATAGGCCTCGATGGCACTTTTTTGCCACGATGGGGCCTCAAAGTAGTTTGAGAAACCACCACCAGAAGGTAAATGAGTAGTGGCTACCTCGATGGGTTTGGCTTTGGTGTTGTTGTTTGGGAACTCGAACTGGGTGCTTCCGACGGCGAGGACATAGGGGCATGTCACCTCCCCGTTGGGGTAGAAAACTGTGCTATCTGGTCCTGCACAGCCAGAGGCGTGGCTAGAACCTCCAGGGATGGAGCCTACACCATAGTCTCCAGAACATATAACAACGGTGGTGCCTTGTAGACCAAGCTTCATGATCTCGTTGCACCGCCGCTTCAGATAATATGCTGGTAGGTCGCCTTCACCCCCGGTATAGGAGATGGAGATCACATTGGTCGGCTCGTAGACTCCACACTGCAGCTGGCCTTTGTAGCCGCCAGGATTGGGATTGGGATACGCTGGGTCCAAGCACTCCGCGTCGGTGCAATCGCCTGTCTCGCCATAAGCGCTGTAGGTGCAGTAGCTCCCATCAAGAGCATCATAGAAAGCGTTATATAAGCCGAGATACGGGGACGTCTGAGAAGTTTGGTTGATCTCATAGTATTGGTCGTGCGTCTGGAACAACACAGTGCCCTGAGGCCAGATCAAAGGCCACGCCGATTGGAAGTCGAGGTCAGACTCCACGCCGGTAGCCTTCTCCGAAAGACCCACGGCCTCGGCGGAGCCGACAGCCCCATCGATCAGCTCCTCCCTGGGGTAGGTGCCGTTTGGAATATATGGGTGGAGAGTGCTGAAGAAGACGTCCAGGTCATATTTGCCATAATGATCATTTAGTGACTCAAAAATACCCAGCTCGTTCCCAGGTGCCGCAAGGGTGTTGATGGGGATGCCGTATTGTGCCCTGATGCAGTCGGTCGTCACAAGTGTGTCGCAGTTCTCAGGAGTCAGAAGCGCCTTGGTGAAGTTGGGAATCTGCGCGGAAGGCCTTTCATCCATCTGGAAGACAGTCGGTTTGAAACTTCGCTTCATTACAGAGGTCTCGGGCTGCTGCCCTTTGTGCTTCTCCTTCAGCTTACGGGGGTCAGGCCGCATCCTGATGCCGGGTGTGATATAGTCAATGTGTTCTTGGACGTCCTTTGGCAAGTGGTATTCATCCACAGCAACGTTTTTAGTCCCTGTGGTGATGTCGGTGAAGACGTAAAAGTCGGCAAAGAGAATATTCTCGACCTCGTGGGCTTGAGCATCAAACTGGATCCACTGCTTATTGTCCGAGAGAGACAGCCTGTCGGCTGAGATGCCACTCGAGGTGAGCCAGTTAGTCACCTAGATAATCTTAGCGGGGTCGTTCTTGGTCTATCGATCAACCCTCGTCACATTAGGGGGTCACCTACTGCAGCGATGCTAGTCTCAGATGGTGCAAACATATCGATGACCTCATGTGCAGACAAGTGTCTGCCAAAGCGTGGTGACGCCGGGTTTGATCTATCAAAGAGTGTAAGTGAGTAGGTATTCGGCTGGTCAAGACGGCTTGGCTATACGTTCGAAAGTGACCTACTGCTCCCGAAGCATCAGAGCGCCCTGGTCGAGATTACTCTGCTTCAGCCCAACACGCATGGGCAGGCGGGTGTCCCGTGATACCTTGGCACCTCGCTTCCACTTTCGCTCCCATTGAGGCAATTGGCGTTCATGCAAGGCATGGGAACCTGGAACGTCCCGCCTGACGACCGCATCTTGTCGGCTGGGCACATCGTGAACGGAATGAGAGAGCGGACTGGCGTAGACAACGGCAAGACCACCCGCGAGGATGGAGCTCAAATTTCGAAGCAACATCTTGTATGGCAGGGCAGAGAATTGGGGCGGTGCTCTTTGTGGCCTACAGTCGGACAAGAGGGTCAGAAATCAGGGAGCCAGAAGGGCAAGCCATCCTCTTGTATCCAAGACCTAGCGTGGTGGTGTCTGTCGATGCTAATGCCTGTGGAGAGGAGCTGGGAAAGCGCCCAGAGCAGAAACCCCGGTCATCACACGAGATGGGGCAGAGAGATCAAGTTTATCGAAGTTTATCACATGAAGTGCAACCTTGATGCCTCGAAGTTACGAGGTACATTACATCTTGAGAAAATCCTATGCCAGTCCTCAGCGCATTTTGCCCTTTACCACAGCAAGCAAATCAATCTTGACCCGACCTCAGGTTTGTCCAAAGTAACCCTTAAGTAACGGGATTTCCTGGTCTGGCCCGGTCAGCCGTCTATATGCATCAATATATGACGCCTGGGCGTCAGATAGCCTGCAGCAGTGGAACGGCCGATTTTGCCTCTGTTGGGCCGGTCGCTGTCAGCTTTCGACCCACATACCCTGCTGCATCATCCTGCCTCATCAACACCCATTTGGTCCTGCCTAATCTGGCTCGAGTTCATCCGTTGACCACGGCAGGGGTTAAACACAGAAGCGCGCAAGCTCCCAGGGAACTGCAAATGGCAATTACAGTGGTACCAGGTCGGGTAGTATTACCCCTGGCCAGGCTGTGGGGCTGACCATGAGTGAGAACAGCGGCAGAGCGGTAGTTACTGCCGTTTGGTGTGATCCGTAACGAATCTACCCTCTTGTAAACACAAAATATACAGAGTTCGTCAGAATGCCTACCGGACCTCGATCAGCCTAAATCGTGCACAAAGGGGAAAAAAAAAAAAAAAAGGCTTTCAAAGGGGCGCATCGTCGGTGAACGATACGGAGCACAGCAAATCGTGCCACGCCGCAACTGCGTCAGAGATACTTTACCCAAAGCAATTGCCCGTGCATTATGCACTAGACTACTCTATATTTCTCTATACCCCCCCTCAATTTCAGTAAGAAGTAGCAAAATAAAATTGCAACTTCTTTAACAGATGGGAACTCTCTGTCTTTTCGCAGACGGCTAATCTGATATCTAGTACATATATTTATTTTAAAAACCCTTTGGAACTTACGACCTTCGAAGACGTCTAGGGTCGTTACTTAGTGTGCAGGTGCCAAGAAAGAGTTCGCGCTGAATCCAATATAGTTTAGGGGAATGAATGCTATGCGCTTTGAGCGAACTAAGGGCCTATAACTATCGCAAAAACAATTGCTTGTGCGTTGTGCACTGGGTTATCCTGTATTTCTGCATAGAAGCTTCCAAATGATTTCGGTAAGAAGTGGACCCCCCATTTGCGGTGCGAGAATGCTGTCCTCCCAGATGCAACTGCTCAGTGTCAGTCTCTCTATGATAACCGCTGACTGAACCTGCGCTGGTAGAGCAGAGCTAGGTAATCAAGCTATAACTGACGGTGCTCAACAATTAGAAAGCAGGATGTTTTACATGCCTATAGAGAACCAGGATAGGGCGATCTGGAACATCTCGAAAAGCTGGGAAGAGAATACAAATTCCAAGGTTCATCCTGACATAGGATGATAGCTGAAGGCTCATATTTACTCCGCATCTAACCTCGTCCAGTTTCCTTATCAGATACCACTCGGTGACACGCGATGGTGTAATCATAGGTTGCGTTTTATGGCGATAAAGTAGTTGGTTGGGGTGGCCTCATTGGCCGCAGTATAGATGATATCCTCACAACTTTGTAGTAGCGGTCGTACTTGTAGAGACTGACTTCAATACACCATGATTAAGGGAAGGAGAAGTAGGCTGTAAGACTCTCCCAAGCGACCACGAGATGATCATCGACACGTTTTGTGCTGTCTTTCCAGGCTGCTGAGACGGTGCGTATCTGCGCACGTAGTTGCATTGGGTTGCTAAGGGTGGTAAGAATAGTGCAAGGCCACATTGCAGACAAGGTCTGAGTACCCTGGGCGATTATGTGTGCACCATGAGTGTGACAAGGACAATAAGCCTTGCCCCACCCTAAAAGCCATGTGACGCCTTAGGTGCACAGAAGTAATAGATGTCATATAATGACAGTGGTGGCCATATACAAAGCGCTGCGCCGCTTGAATACCAGCGATCTCCAACCTTGATTGAGTTCACACTTATGGATAAAACACGTCGGGCGCCTTCAGAGCCGGAGTCAGAGCGGCCGAAACCGTCGTGATTGTCGGTACGACGGATTTTGCGAGTTGTGCCACGGATCCTTGCTAGATGAAAGGTCAAATTAATTAGAATGTTTGAAAAAGTGTCTGGCATTGTTTGGCGAAGGGGTTCGACATGTCGGTCGTCTGAGGGCCCGATCTGACCGCCGTCGCCCCATCTCGCCGTTATTCTCTACAGGGAGTCTGCTTTCCGATCAAAGGCAGATGGTCAACTTGTTGAGACGTACACGGTATTTACTATGTATATGGAGTAATGGGAAAGACCCACTTATACCACTCCACCATTTGATGCTCTCTACAACTGCGCTCGAGAACTTACCATTGTGCAAATACAGTGTAGCAGGACGCAAATGAAGCGGTGCTGCGCTGGGCGTGCATCCGAAGCAGGATCCGGCCAAGACGACTCCTCACTGATCTTCAGGACCAAGACTCGTGACAGCGCAATCCCCGCCCCGCAATATTGACACCCCATCCCTGCGGGGAGTCCCGGCCATGGCCGTTCATCACAGATGATAGAATAAGATTCCCTCGGCCGAAGGCTCAAGGTTTCCTTCCCACAAAGCCTGCTCACTACTCCGCTGTGTCTAGCCGTTGACTGTTGCCATTATTGCCGATAGATTCACCAGGTTGAATATTGTCACCAGGGAACAACAACTTATGGTGGTCACACAAAATGCCGTACATCATCGGATTAAACAGCGGCTCGTCCTTTGATGGCGTGGATGCAGTCCTCTGCACCATTGACCTCGCTGAGGATGGACATCCAACCCGGCCCAAATATATCGAAGCGCTGACGGTCGACTGGCCCGAAAAACTCCAGCCGTTCATACTGCGCGCGTTTAACAACGACATTACGATTTTTGAGATGACACGCCTGAACTATGCCGCCGGCGCAGTCTATGCTGAAGCAGTCAACACATTACTTGCGCGGACGGGTTTAAGACCAGACGACATCGATGTCGTTGGTTACGATGGCCAGACCGTGTACCAGGAGCCTCCGGACCGCCAGAAGGAGATCCACTTCCTCAGCAGTGGCAGCAAGAGCCTTGTCGACATGTGGCTTCAGGGCGGCTATCCTTGTGGCCTCTTCATTGTCGAGTCTGGCGTTGTTGCCGCCTTGACCGACATCGACACTGTGACGCAGTTCCGGCCTCTGGAGCATGCCCTGGGTGGCAACGCGGCACCACTCATGCAGTATCTAGACTTTGTGTCCTTCCGCAACGACGGCCCCACTGTCACCCTCAACATTGGAGGCATCGCAAACCTGCAGCTGGCCGACGCCGACCGCTCCAAGATGATGGCTTTTGACACTGGGCCAGGTAATGTTATGATCGACCACGTGGTCAAGGCGCGCACCGGCCAATCCTACGATAGAGATGGCGAGCTGGCTGCTGTGGGCGAGATCATTCAGCCGCTCTTGTATCAGCTGCAGCAGCACGAGTTCTTTGCGCGAAAGCCACCACGCTCGGCCTGGCGTCTGGATTTTGGCGCTGGGTATGCAGATAAAATCATGGAGCAGTATGCCGATGCCTCGAGCGAGGATCTGCTGGCCACTCTGAGCATGTTCACTGCACTTTCCATCACGCGTGCTCTCACTGATTTTGTCCTGCCTCGCACGCCTGTCCGACGAGTTATCGCATCCGGCGGCGGAGTACGAAACCTGACTATCATGAAGTTCCTGTCAGAGCTTTTAGGAAAGCAAGGCTTGAAGCTAGAGCTCTCTGATGCCTATGGTCTGCCTGCACCGTATAAAGAAGCCATCAAGTTCGCGACTCTTGCATTCACATGCAAGCGTGGCATAGCAAACAATATTCCTGCGGCAGGTGGAGCCAATAAGTATGCTGTGCTGGGTAAGTTGACTTGGGCTCCTGGAAAGACCAGGTTCGGTGGAGAGGTCTCAAATAGAAACGAGAGAGTATTGAAACCCGATGGTTGGAAGTCGTCATAACCACACCTCAGTTAACTTTGTATGCCCGGTCACCTCAGCCAGCGTGCAAGATGCGCGGAAGAAAGAATTAGAGAGAAAAGAAGGCGTCCTGCACGAGAATGAAGGTGCAAGAAGAAAGCCAGGAACAGCCCGGTAGAATGGTGCGAGATTGCTGAATTTCTCAGGAAGCTCCCAAGAGGGGAAAAGAGCTAGGAAAGAGGTCAGGCAACATACAGAGCTTTATTTAAAAAAAAATAGTGGATATGGGGACAGTAAAGTTTGAGAGATAGGTCAATTTGATGCAGCCAAGTTTATGAAGTTGTATCGGCCCTCAAGGCATGGCTATGAGGACGCCTGCTGAGCAGCAGAGAAGTTATGAAAGCTACCTGTTGCACGCGGGTATGCTGCAACTTTCGGCGCCCCATTTTTGGCTTGCATCACAGCTCCGCTTTCTGCCTCATCTAGTGGTCGACCCCAACCACCTCCTCCTGGTGTTTGAATCACACAACGGTCACCAGTCTTCATATTGATTTGGCCCCTAGAACCAATGCTGACCCACCTCTCGGCGCCATTCTCTAGCTTTTGCACCCAATAGTTCGCACCGCTTTGCCCAGCCTCTCCGCCAAACATTCCAAAGGGCTGGTGGACTCTTCTTTCGGTGATGATCCCAAATGTCAGCGGGTAGCGACATTCCCAGTCCCGGGTCACGCCACATCCACCATTGAACTCGCCTCGTCCCCCACTGCCCCTGCGGATGGAGAACTCTCGTAGCAGGACAGGGTAGCGCTTCTCGATTATTTCGACGTCTGTGGTCCTCGTATTTGTCATGTGTACCTGTACTCCCGACGCGCCGTGCCACGTGGGTCCCGCTCCCTCGCCACCGCAGATGGTCTCGCCGTAGCCGAAACCGAATCCACCGCTGTCATCTTGCTGGTTCGACTCGTCATCCTCTGCGGTGCCCGGCTCCAGACAGTTACCGAAGAAGCCAAAGCAGTTCATACACCCCTGAGAAGCAGCGGCGGCACGGAACGCCTTGAGGAGGAGGTCCACAAGTCGTTGCGAGGTGAGAGTATTGCCGCAGCAGACGGCAGCCTTGGCCGAAGGATTGAGGAATGTGTTCTTGGGGAGGATAACTTTGGTCGGCGCCAGGCATCCTTGGTTCAAGGGAATGTCCGAGCCGATCAGAAGGCGCAGTGTGTAGATGAGGGCTGAGTAGGTAATTGCAGGCGGCGCGTTCATGTTGGATAGCATCTCACAGGCGGTGCCACTAAAGTCAAGTGTTGCGAAACCAGTCTCATCAATCGATATGGAAACTTTCATCATCGAGCCGTTGTCCAGATAGTCTGTCGCTGTCAGGGGTTTAGTTCCGAACCGACGGTACGCCGACTTGAGGTACGCCCGAACAGCCACCTCGGCATTCTCTTGGATTTTCTTCATATAGAAATGAACGACTGGCCTGCTGTACTCGTTCATAAGGGCCTTGATCAAGGTACTGCCCTTGGTGTTCGCAGCGACCTGGGCCTTCAGGTCCGACAAGTTGTCGCCCAGGTTTCTGGAGCCACTGCAGCCAGGAAACTTGCCTGGCTCGAGGAGAATTGCGATAATGCCCTCTTCATCAAAGTGACCGTCTCGCACGAGAAAGAAAGACTTGATTGCGGCGCCTTCTTGCCACAATTCAACAGAGTCCCTAGTCATGAAGTTTTGATCAGCCGATGCATCAAAACCATGAAGTGGGCCCTACGTTTTGAGAACTCACGGTGGCATGGAATTGCCTCTGTATCCTCCAATATTGAGATGGTGGCCTCTTGAAGCAGTATAGAAGCAAATCTTCTTGCTTTCCTCATCAAAGACGGGTGTGATCACGGTTATGTCTACCACAAGAGCATGTTAGAATGCATAGTGACACCTTACAAGAATCAGGCAAGGGATGGGGGAAAGTACCAGGCAGATGAGTTCCACCGGCCTCTGGATGGTTCGAGACGAGTACGTCACCTGGCCGCAGCTTCCCACGGTGTAGTTGATGTTGATATTTGACTGCGTAGCTCATGCTTCCGAGGTGGACGGGTACATGAGGTGCGTTGGCCACGAGCTCGCCATCTGGACTGAAGATGGCACAAGAAAAGTCCAAACGCTCCTTGATATTCAGCGAGATGCTGGTCTTTTGAAGCGTTCTTCCCATCTCCTCGGCTATCCCCATGAATCTGTGTCCAAAGATACTGAGCTTGATCGGGTCAACGACAAGCTCGCCGTTGTTAGACTCTTCTTGGGATGCCTCTTGTGATAAATCGATGACCACATGCGATGTAAGGACCTTGGCTTCCGCTCCGGGTACGACGATGATGGTTTGTGTGTTATCGATGATGATGGCAGGGCCAGAGACCATTGTTCCTGGTCTGAGGCTATCGAGTCGAAAGACTTTGGTCTGCTGACGTCCGCTATTTGCGAAGTAGACTTCTCCCTGTCGTTATGTCAGTGGTCTCGATATCTACACGTATTCTGATGCGAGGAGCATGTTTACCATCATCTCGAAAGCCTTGACTTGAGCTTCGAAGTTGAGTTCCTTAAGCTCCTGTACCAAGGTGTCATTGTCTTTGGTGATCTCCCCACTCTTGCCAACCCCACGGACACGGACGTCGTCAACCAAAACTTTCCTCGATCGGGGAAAAGTAAAGGATAGTTCCCGATAATGCTCCCTCTCGAGAGCAGATAGCCAATCGCCATCTGAGGGGCGTAGGATCATGAAGTTGGTGTCGGTCCCATGATAGCGCAGATTCAAGTAGTCTTCATGCACAATAGATGAGGAGGGGATGCCTTGAGCAAGCAGGCCTTCAGATGCCCTCTGCCTGAGGACATCAAACTTGTTTTCCAATCGAGTCAAGGCGTCCTCTGCAAGAGTCTCGGAACTCGGTTCCCTTGTTTCCTGTACGACCTCAGCAAGAGCCATGCCATATGCCGACAATATGCTTGAGTATTTATGGATGACAACACGGCGAATACCTAATTTGGCCGCAATCTCACAGGCGTGTTGTCCGCCCGCCCCACCAAAGGTGGCCAGATTATGCTGGGCAGTCTCGAATCCTCGGGCCTCGGTCAGGGCGCGAATTGGGCGGCACATGGACTCGTTTGCGACATCGACAAAGCCATAGGCGACTTCTTCTGGTGTCATTGATCTGCCTGTATCGGCATTGATCTGAGCCGTTATTGCCTGGAATTTCTCTGCCACAATCTTTGTATCGAGGGGGAGGTTTTCATCGGGGCCAAAGATGGATGGGAAGAAATTAGGAATTAGTCTCCCCAGACTATTGAGTGATAGGTGTCAGTCACAGGTCATGCCTTAAGGAAACAAGAATCTTAACTGACAAGAGATTGGCGTCCGTGACGGTGAGTGGGCCCTCTTTGCGATACGAGGCAGGGCCTGGATGCGCTCCAGCACTCTGTAATACCAATTGTCAGCGGCTATATCATTCCATGATTGGGACATCCGGACCTCAAAGTTAAACGACCAAACACACCTCTGGGCCAACCTTGAACATCCCATTTTCCCAGAACAGCATGCTCCCGCCACCAGCAGCAACGGTGTTGATATCCAGTTGCGGACTCTGAATCGATACACCAGCCGTTACAGTCTCGAAGACGTGCTCAAAAGATCCACCGTACCGACTGACGTCTGTCGATGTACCGCCCATATCAAAACCAACAACAGGGGATTGGCCATCATAAGAGGTTCGGGCATGCCCCACAACACCACCTGGAGAGTTTTATACATCAGCAACGAGAATTTCCGAACTGAAGATCTTGGAGGCAGCTAGCACTTACCGGCAGGGCCACTCAGAATGCCTCGCAGACCACTGAAGCTCTTGTGACTGACAAGTCCGCCATCGCTCTGCATAAATTCGCAGGAGATTCCGTCGAGATTGCCGCCGTCGAACCCTCGGGCAAAGCCGTTGACATACTGGACGATCTCCGGGGTCAAGTAGGCATCTGCAGAAGCCGAGCTTCCGCGGGATATCATCTTGATCATGTTAGCGCCGACTTCAGACGAGATTGAAACGTGATTGAAGCCAATTTCCATGGCGATCTCGGCAATCCTTTCCTCGTGCTTGGGATAGAGGTACGAGTGTACGAGACAGACTGCCAGAGTATCAATGCCCTTAGCCTTCAAGTCTAGTAGCTTCCTGTTGACTTCCTCTTCGTCCAGAGGCCGTACGATGCGCAGTATGTCTCCAGTAATACCCTTCACAAAAAGACCAGGGGACTCTTTTGGGGCTGGACGGGAGTTCGTCACGTCCTCATCAAAGCACTCCACAGTGACTCGCTCTGAAATCTCGACGACCTCTTCGTAAAGGAGTTCTGGTTTTTTTATGCCTAGCTCGAAGAGTTTTGGCCTTGATTGATGCCCAATCTCAATGAGATCACCGAAACCTTGGCTCACTAAGAAAGCATGGCGTCTCCCTTTTCTCTCGAGTAGGGCTGTTGGGGAAGACCATTCAGTTAGACTCGGATCGCAACAAAGAGAACGTATGGACGTTGGGAACCTGCCATTTGTTGCTACTGTAGTACCCATACGGATGGAATGGATGAGATCCTTAGGTATTGGGCTGCGACGGCTGATGTTTTGCCTAGAGACTGTCTCTAGGACTCGTCGGATTCCCTCTGAAGGGGCGTCATTGTAGTTGTCTGGGTCGACCGAAAGGAGCTTCAACACAATGTCTTTCTGTCCTGGGACTGAAGCCCACACATCTGTGAAAGTACCACCACGATCTAAGATCGGCGTAAGTAGCAGGCCGCCAAAAGGTCTGCGATTTTGGAGACGCATACATACCTATGGCGAACTTGATGCTCTTTGGTGGCACGGAGGTCATGGTTGCGTGTGAGCCTATGCCGATTCACGGCGTGCGAACCTAGGTCGAAAGATTACTGAATGTTGAGCTGCCGCTGTGGCATGTAATTAATTACATTTGACAGGATCACGAGAGGCACGGACGTAGTTTGCAATATATGTACACCACGTGAAACTTTGTACACTACAGTTTTGTTTGTCGATGTCGTTTCACAGTCACCAATTGTTATGATCCTTATTTACCCCGCGATCGCTGCAGTGCCACCTTCGGGCGATACTCGTGACCGGTGCCTCGATTCGAACTGCCTGTACTACGAGACGAGATCTACATATTCCACCGCATGCACTATAGCAATTATTCTGTGAAGATAAGGGCCGCAATCGGAGATTGGACATACTTCTTTATTCGAGACATACAGCACGTATTGATGCGTCTCGGTGTCTGCACAATGCTGGCCTGCCTATGAATCCATTCCACGTTAGTTGCCGGGACATCAATGATCCCCGACTCATTCAGGCACACCGAAATCTACAATGCCGATAAGAGGAGACTCATCCCTGTCTACACTAAGTTTAATTATCTGCGAGACAACGTCGATTCGACTTTCCCATCGCAGCAATCTTTATCGATACGATACCGGTGTCTCAGGGCTTGAATGGCTGGGATCATGGGCTGGGGTTTCTGGCTTTAATCCGAGCGACGGGACATCAGCAGCGATTGTTGATCGTGAGCAAGCCTCACAATCGCGATAGATCTTTACTGTTGTATAGACGCGAGGTCCGAGAAGCACACAGCACATGCATGGAGGCTTGGTTGCGTTGCTACTAGAACACACCTTATCTTGTTTCTGATATGTCCATTCAATCCCCTTGAAGTTGTGGATAGATATGTGCTACGCAAAGCATCTCTGAGTATAATAACATCTAGACCATACCTGCATATCTCCACAAAATCATTGGCAAGATCATCATCAGCAGCATTCCCATTTCTACATTCAGAGCATTAACATGAACATGGATCCTTCATTGGATAGCCCTATGGACGCTCCCACAAGCATGCCTCCTGATAAAAAGGACACTGCAATCTATCCTGTTTTGTCGCAAGGTCACGGCGAAATACAAGATGACACGAAAAGACCAATGCAGGACAAGAATATTGACGAAGCTGCAAGGTACCTGGCTGACGCTGGTGCCCAGCAATACTCGCCCTTGACGCCCGAAAGGGAGAAACGACTCCGAAGGAAAATCGACTCCTGGATGATCCCCTTGGTAAGGAGAATTTCGTTCCGTGTCCACTGAGAGACAACAGCTGACAGACGAGTTTGCTGACCATCATGCGACGTCATTAGCTTTTGTTTACCGCTACTCTGGGAGCTGTAGACAAAGTCGAAATCGGAACTGCTTCACTATACGGCTTCCAGACCGATAACCACATGCATGGGCAGCAATATAGTTGGCTTGGAAGCATTCTACCTCTCGGTGTAGGTGCACTCGGCTATAGTCAACAAGACGAAAAGCTAATTGATAGGACCATAGCAACTCTGTGGATACGTCGTGACGACTTGGCTCGTCCATAGGGTCCCTCCCGGGAAACTTCTATGCACCGCTTCCTTGCTTTGGTCCATACTCACTGTCTTGTATGCGGCTTGCCACGCCTGGGCTGGCTTCATGGCACTTCGATTCTTCATGGGGTTCGTGGAGTCGGCTATCACTCCAAGCATGACCATGCTTGTGGTCAGCTTCTATAAGAAAGAGGAACAACCACAAAGAAACGCCAGTAGGATTGATACCTGTTTATTCGACGATTTCTAATAAACGTGTACACTGACAGTGTCCCCAGTTATCTTTGCCTATTTCTCTTCAATATTTAACGGCTTTTTTGCTTGGGTAGTCGGATATATTCCTGAATCGGCGCCACTCAAAAAGTGGCAATACCTCTACTTAATCACGGGATCTATCAACATCCTGTACTCTCTCTTCCTCTGCGTCTTCCTTCCAGACAGTCCCATAAACTCTCGTTTCCTCACGCCAGAGGAGAAGTTCTGGGCTGTAGAGCGACTCGCAACTAACCGGACCGGTATTTCGAACAAGGTGTGGAAATGGGAGCAGGTCTGGGAAGCGCTATTGGACGTCAGGATCTGGCTGATCTTCTTCTTCAACATCGCCATCAATATTCCCAACGGCGGTCTACAGACCTTTGGCACCATTATCATCTCCGACTTGGGTTTCAGCAACCTTAAGGCCAGCTTACTGACCATGCCTTTCGGTGTCTTGGCGACTTCCAGCGCTTGGGCTTTTAGCTATATTGCCAGCAGGACGAAGAGAAGGACGATTGTTGCTTGCATCGCGCTGTTGCTACCCATTCTTGGTACAGCCATTGTCTATGGGTTGCCACGGTCGAATATAGCGGGACAATTAGTCGGACTGTATTTCATGTACTTCTACTGGCGTGAGTAACTGCCTGGAGAAGCCATTGAGCGTTTTATGGATAGCTGACAAAATTTTCTTTACTTTTAGCACCATATGTGGTCGGCATCTCCTTACCTCAGGCCAATACAGCTGGTCAGACCAAGAAGTCGATTGCCTTCAGTCTCGTGACCATTGGCTATGCTGTTGGGAACCTGATTGGGCCTCAGACTTTCGTTTCCAGCCAGGCACCCCAGTACACAGGTGGTGTCATTGCGATGCTAGTTTGTTACTGCATCTCCATCCTACTTTTGCTGTCGTATCTTGCCGTTGTTACAGTGGAGAACAAGAGAAGGGATAAGAAGTATGGCCAGCCGGCCGGAATCCTCACTGCGGTGGAAGGTTTCGCAGATGTTACGGATAAAAAGCAAGAAGACTTTCGCTACACCTCTTAGGCGAGCTACCCACCATTGTTACCGTTCTTTTTGTCTCTTATCCTTGGATTGTTTTGCTCTTCTCACTTGCATTGTATGCGACAGCTAAGAGGAGTGATCACTCCTAGCTGACTGGAAGTGGCTAAGCCCTATATAGCTGCGTAGCGGTCGGGCTCACACACATTGCGTCGATGTGGACCTTCGATCGAAAGAAGTGGCAATTGAGCAGGGCTAGCAATCTTCGACATCTCTTGACTATTATGCAAGACTAATATTACCGTGTCTGCCGTTCAGAATCGACCATCCTCTTGCAGCATGTCTTGAATCCAGGTCGCGAGCCTTCCACACGTCTTCGATAACGGAGCGGGCCTTCCTTACACATCCTAGTTGACGCGTCTGTTGTAGGGCATCCAGGCTCCTCAGCACAAGCATGCGGTTGTCATCTGAATCGTGTCGGACCCCGAGAGTACCAACAATAAAGAGGGGCCAAAGAAGGGTATTCGTTCTCAGAGAAATACGGGGAATGAGGTGAAGGATCTCATCCGTCAATCGACCCATGTGGGACTCATGCGGCCCAGACTCATCAACCCTAGCGTAAAAGTATATCAAAGCGGCGAGGCGTTTGACTTCTGAAATGTGTCTTTGTTCCTCAGTCGACTGCTTCTTGGATAATTCTCCCTCGTCAATGGTGAATTGATGTAGCTGCCTTTCAAGCATTTGTCTCAGATCCGCATATGTGCCCACATGAGGAACGGTAGTCCAACGTTCGCCCTGCGGCCCAGCATTTCTCTGGTCGTGAAATTCTAGATTTTTCGAGTCTGCGAGGTTTGTGATGTCCGCAATTAGGCGGAGAAGCGGCTTCGAACACCCGGTGAGAGCGTGCACGTAGTGCTCGTTCGTAGAATCAAGCAGAGCTGAGCAGTCGGGAAGAACAGATTTTGACCCCCACACTGTTGCAGCAAGTACGTTGTGGCCTGTGAGCCAAGTCGTTGCGAAATGGTAGATGTCTGGACTTGCCAATCTCAGGCTTGGGTAAGAGACCAATAACTTTTGTCCATAATTCGCATGTACGATCCATGATAATGAGCAGCTCTGAAGTATCTGAGTGGCTTTCAGTAAAAGACATCACAAATTGGAATTCTTGGCAAAAGAACTCCACAAAATTCAAGGAAGGCCGAAGACATGAGGGTAGACTGACCTCAAGAAATCCCATCATCACGGTAGTGATGATCGTTTCTTCCGGAGTTCTTCGACTTTGCGCAAGATACGTTCTCAGTGATTTCAGGGCAAGCCCATGCATCTCCGATGTTGTGACTTCTTCCTCGCCTTGCCCAAGATTGTGCAACTGGCTTGCTGCCACTGCCATGATGACTCTAAATAGTGGACCAGAAGGCGACCTGGCGGCGATCCGCAACACGACATCATGGTAAGGATTAGGCCCAGTGGTCACGGTACATTTGGGCGCAATGAAATTGGCGAAGTAGTCCCACAGCCATGCTTCTTTCCTTGTTATTCTGATAGGCAGAATGCCTACTGGAACTGCCGGAGGACTAGAGGCTTCGCGAAGTGGATGGTTTCTCGCCGTTGTGGGCTCTAGCCTGACCAAGTCTCTCGCATCGCTGGCGGGACGTTCGAAATCTTGCAGTGTGGTGTTCAAGAACATCCAGTCATGGATGTGTACACGGAGTCCGTTGTATAGCCTCTGTCTTTCACTTGGCTCCAACAACGATGGCTTCAGCCAAGTGAGTCGGAAGCCATAGCCACAATCTAGGCCTAGTCGTCGGCAGTGACTACAGATCGGTCTTTGCTCTGGGCACTTGACGCGACGCTCTGGTGCTAGTCAGCGGAGCGGTATATTGATGAGAAACCTCGGAAGGAAGATCAGGGGATGAATTCACGGACCTCGACATCTCCAGCACCCACTCCGAACTCGCGTCTCGCCGGTGGCGCGTTGCCTGGGCCGTTCTTGACTCATAGCTGCCTTCAGGATCCGGGGACTATCGAATACGGGAAAAACGTTCCCCTATGGAGCAGATAAAAGATAATCATGTCATTACAGACAGTTACCGGGGCCTCTGTTGATTGCAAAGCGGATTAATTGAAGTCAAAGTCGATTGGAGAAGTCAAGAAGAAGCTCGAATCGAGTCCACTGACGTGTTGACCTACGCATGCATGAAGAGGGGTTCGCACCCGAACAAACACGCACCACATTGTCCGATAAGGTTCAGGGGTCTCACATGATAACCAATGAAGCCCACCGGCATAACGCTAGCATGATTTCCTGGACTATATCAGACCCTGCCGGCCTGCTTGAATATTGTAATCCTGAACCCAAGTGGTAATTTTGTTAATTACCACATGCATAAACATGCACGAAACCCGATGTTATTCCTTTTCTAGAGCCCAGCCCCATTCGAATTAATGTATTAGTGTTCTGATGTAACTATACCTTAATCTTCGAATAATTACTCCACCGCCAGCCACATTCATGCATCTCTTCCCGAGTATCAATTTGTTTCATAATGAATTTCGACACCGGAATCTTCATTGTGGGTGCCGGAACTTCCGATCTGTCGGCAGCCTACCACATGGGTCGGTCAGGTTACAAGTCCATCACAATTTTGGAGGCGGGCGATGCAACCCCCTCGCCCCTCTCTGCAGCCAATGATCTGAACATGAAGACCCGTCTCATGATGAATCGGCGCTTGAGGCCATGACATCATGGTCTAAAAATCCTGTGTCTTCACCACATTACCACGAGGTGAGCTATCTCTTGGCAAACTCGGACGCTGCTCCAGAAAAGAGCAAGAAATCACAGTCGACAAGGCTTAAGAGCATTAAAACACACCCAGCCTGGAAGGAAATTATCACATCAATCCAGACGCGCGAGAATAGGAGGGCAGCGGCTCAGCTCTGAACGGGTCCATGAAAGGCTGGATGAGTTATCAACCGCTTCGCAAGCTATGCCCACTCGGCGAATGCCTTGACTTCCATCCAAAAGGCGGTGGTCAGCTTGGGAGGAGTTGTGCAATATGGTCAGACTGTGACGGAATTGTTGTATGGAGCAGACGAGCCCGGGGGTGCAGAAGTGTGCTGGCGTGAAGACACGGTCTGGTCAAATTCTCGAGGCAGACATGATGGTTCTCACAAACGGGGCCTCCTGGCTCAGACTTCATTGTGGGCTTTATTCTAGGAGGCCAGAGCCTTGTTGTTGCTAGTAGGGATTCTGGCCATAGAATTAAGCCACTGCCGACTGTGGTGTTTTTGGCTCAGGTATTAGTGGCAGAAGGCTATCGAAAAGTTGCACGATGGAGGTGGAAGGGAGAAAATGATGCTAATGGTAATGTGAGCTGGAGGACAGGGTAAGTAGTTACCTTTAACAAAACAATGCAGACATCACTAGCGAAGCTTGGGTGTACGATATTATTTTGTTCGTTAGAATATGGCTCTTCCGTTCATTTATAACCTCACTTTCGTGCCAAAACTTTCCCATGCTAGAAGAAGCCCACTATCCTTTTGACGTCTGCTTCCTTAGAGTTGTGCAGTCAATTCTTGTTTCTGCACCAACACCAAATTTTCCATGACAAAAAAAGAAATCCTTGCCACAGACGTAATGTAGACCCAGAACTCGATCCTGTTCCACCATGTCCTTCACAACATGTTATTCGACCTTCCGTTTTAGCATGCTGAGGTTGAAGCTAGTTATATCACATTCTGCACTGTTCTTACAAAAAGTTGTTTCTACTAGTTTGGGTCGCATTAGCTTAGGTAGAAACAGGGCAAAAGATCCTTAACAGCAATGGGGATAATGTAGAGCACATGACGAACTTTGAATTACAAAGGCCACAATGATTTGATATGGGGAGAAGGTAAATAGCGTATCTTAATATCCCTCTTTCTCACAACATTAGCTGTTCTACATTGATGCTTGTTGTTGTGCGAAAGATCAAAGCTTAAGTACTTTTTTTAAGCAATAGCGGCTCATCATAGACACATAATTGCTCACTCGGACACCATTATTGAATGATTAGGATTTAACTTAATTTTTCTGTTACTATCTGATCCTGCTTCACAGAAAAGGATGTCCTTAAGGGATAAAGCTGCTCCTCCCCTGTATTAATTCACTTAATAGGATCGAGAGTGATATTGAGTTGCTAGCCTATTCTCGAGCTGTGTACAGTGATCCGCTGTTGCAGCTCATCCACACTGAACAGCTGCAGAGACCCATGGTCACTGCGGCTGCGGGCCCATGTTTCGTGTTGTACACTAGTATATCTGCTACTTCTATGACCCGTCGCTCTCTTGTTAGTCCCCCCCCCCCTAATCCCGTTAACGACTTCCAACATGTCGAGGCGCTTATGTAGAACGTCTGACAGCAAAGTTCGCATCACCTAAGCATATATGTCGCTGTAGATGTTTGCAGAATGTAGCAAAAGATCCGATTGCTTATATTCCCACCTGCGATAAAGATTAAGATGTGATCGAGAAATCTATCTAGTGACAAGAAGTCAAAAGTGCCGTAGGACCAATGCATGCAGCAAAGTCAGTAGCAGACTATGTTTGTTATTAGATCGATAGTTGTAGTCTCCTATAAAGCCACGAGTTTGACTTGACTAGGAACCATGTATATTGGGTACATCGCAGAACCCTTGGATACTTAGCGTGATTCGGTGCCCCAAATATCCGTAGGGTGGAAGATATAACCGTTCAGGGAGTGCACTGGAGAAATCGATCTGACAGAAGTGAATGTCTTACCAGGGGAAACCATTCCTCAGTCCACCCCTCCTCCCACCCTCGCTTTGTTTCTGATCACACAGCAAGAATCCTGGTCCTAATTTCCAACTTGCTGTAAGTCGTCGCCTCTGATCAACCAGCCCCTGCCAACGTTCTCCTAACAAATAAAATTTGCGCGCCAATCTCAGTGGCGTTCATTTACTGCATCAAGGAAGTCCACTCCAATGCACATGTATATTAATTAATCCACAATTATGTCAGCTCCTACTAAACAAGAAAAGCCTAATCCAACAATTTCCAAAGCGCTTTTATATCTACCATATTCGGTTCTCCCGCGGATTACGCCTGAGTACTCAGTCGACCCTACTAGAAGGCAAGTATGGAGGAGACGAACTATGACTTTCCGCCGTCAACAGGGTACTATCAAGTATTTAAAGTTCTGCGCGCTTTGACTCTGTCAGACGCCTGCTTGTATGACGCAGGCACATCTGCTTCACTTGTAGAAAAGATTCGAAGCTGGCTCTCATCTGTTTTCCTCTTATTTTGGTCGACCCGCAATAATCAGCTATTGCACAACCTAACGATCGGGTTCAATTTCGAGATCTTCATGTTTTTGGTGACTATGATATCTCTATGACGAACAGTCTGAAAAGCTGCATACTAGAAAGCACCACATCTGCTACAGAGGAGCAACAGAGGGCTGGGTTTGCGGTTTATTCTATCTGAAACAACAGGAACATATACGTGGCCATCTCAGGCTCATTTGTGAATTACATCTGAGTATAATGAGGAGGTCGAGGGTAAATGTTCCCTTTTCCATATCTACGCATAACTTCTTATAAGAAAAGGCGCGTGTTGCCAAGAGGATTTCTGAGCTCTAATAACCGCACAAGTACAGAAGGTAGTAATTTTCTGTAACCGCATAAGAACATAAATAGTACCTGATTTTGAAAATTGCACGGGGCATCATAGAGGAATACAAAATTCTCCGTACCTTGAGTGCCCAATCTTCTACCCGTGAGCAGCTTTCTGCAGGTCTCTCCAGCTGTCACAAGTAGTCCAAGGGAACCTCACAGCACGCTGGTTATATCCGGAACTGCTTCTCCCCTACAATCGGGAGACGCGCGTCGCCAAGAGGAATGGCATGCTCTTATACGTAATGAAGGAAGGTAACAATATCCCCCCCCCGGCCTCATCGGATGAATAAAGGTATGAATAAGGTTCGTGGGGCCAAACTTAGTTACAGGTATATTTACGGGCTTAATATGTCTACATAGTAGAAATACATAGTACTGAGTAATACACCTTCACCGGTTGGCGCGAATCAGTCCCACATGTGGTGGCCTTTGGTACTTGGCCACATTGGGAAACCATCATAGATCGTGAGTGCTACGATACTTCTGCAACATGCAAGCGCCCCTTCCTGTTCCAACTGCCGCCATATACTATCCCTCGGGGCTTATCCTCTGCAACTTGCTCTGCGGTCCGTAGGTTTTGAGGCCTTGTAGCCCCTCCGGGGCTCGAGGTGGTCGCGTAATGTCGCGATGTTAAGATGTGACCTCTGCGAAAGTCCCTGCCCTACCATCCAGTCCATACCAGTGGCATTTCCATGGTTCATGAACATATATTCACCCCAGATGATCTGCAAAATCACTCAGGGGAAGCAGATTGCACGGAGCCCGGGTACTTTGTAATTTGGAGCGATTGCCCCGATGGCTGAGTTGACCCTTCTGAAGAGAACACCAGAGTACGACTAGGAGGCAATGATTCCAGGGCTCTCATGTTGGAAGTGGACTATGTGAGTCGTATTACTTATGCACTTCGGTGAGTCTACCCTGGCAAGCCCGACTTGCTTCTTTGAGCCTCTGCGTGGAGGTGAGTGGCGCAATCGATAGACATCCCCAAAATATGATATAAAGTGTGTAACTCCCGTTGCTCCAGCTTGCAGTTTGCAGTGTTTCCAGTCGAACGGCCCCGGGGGGCTAGCCTAGCACTTAAGTCATCTTCACTCCACACACCCGATAATACTTGCTCACTCTCCGTTGTGACGACATGTGTCTCTCTGCCGCTGTCCTTGGTACTGTTGTGGCCACGCTAGTCACCGCCCACGCAGGTGTTGGCATCGATGTCGAAGTTCTCGAGCGTCGCCGTTTTGCGTCAAACAACAAGCGCAACAACCTGAACCACTGCGCCGAGAAGCTCAAGTCGCGCGGTCTTAAATAGCGCGGCAGCGAACGCCGCAAGGCCATGGCTCAAAAGCATGCCAAGCGCGGTTTCGTCGAGCGGGCGCCCTATGATATCAATGTATCGCATCTCTCTGCTGCCGCCTTCACCGCCGACGCGCCCCTAGACGACGCTCCCTTCTCGCGGCAAATGCGTCATGTGTGCTCGCTCCTGAGGAGACCGAAGGGCCATACTGTGAGTCGATCTTGCTGATGCTCATGGAGTTGTAGTTGTGTTGCATAAGTTCTTATAAAAACTTAGACGTCGGGGGCGAGTATGTTAGATCAAACGTTACAGAGGATCAGCAAGGTGTTCCTCTCATCATTGATATCCAGTTGGTAGACACGGACACGTGTTATCCCATCAAGGACAAGTGGGTAGAAATTCGGGGTGAGTTGCTATCTATTCTTTGCGTATCTCCGCTTTTACTAAGCTCGGTAGACTGCAACTCCACTGGTGTTTACTCGGGGGTTTCTTCAGGCGGCGACTACACATCCGCACCTGAGAACCTGAACACCACATTTCTCCGCGGTCTGCAGATGACGAGTAGTGATGGCGCCGTTCAGTTCCAGTATTTATATCCTGGGCATTACAGGTAGGCACTCAATCAAATTCGCAATAGCAATATCATGGTCAGTAATTATTGACTGAAACCTTCAGCGGTCGGACGCAGTATGTTCATGTCATGTTGCACACCAACGCAAAAAAATGGAACCATTCTCGATACCATCGCCACCCACGTCGGACAGATGTACTTCGATCAAGGTCTGAGTGACCAGATCGAAACCTACAGTCCCTATTCGATTAACACCCAGCCCATTACAACCAACTCTGGGGACTTCCTTCTAACCACAATCCTGGAGACTAGCGACCCAACCATGGAGTACGTTCTTCTTGGGCAGGATGTCTCGGATGGCCCTTTGGCCTGGCTCAGCTTCAGTGTCGACACGAGTTACACTGACAATGCCAACGCTGCAGCGATCTATTACGCTGGGGGAGGCGACGATAATGATAGTGGCAGTGGCAGCGGCGGATTTGGTGGCGGATTCGGTGGCAGAATTGGCGCCTTGTAGGGCGCTTGCTTGCTTCAACGATGTCAGAGGACGCTCATGTTTTCTATTCTCACCGGCGCCGTTTTTACATTCTCCTGATACCGTTCAGATATCATTTTGCGACTCTTTGTACAGAACTACTCTATAAGTATAGCTCTTCACATGCTCGATTTACAAGGACCGCAGTCCCTGATAACTTAAAACCCGCTTGAGTCCTCACAGCCTGCCTCGTTTAGACTTTGTGCGACATCGCTACAGGCAGAGTCAATCAAGCAATTCGTACGAGCAATCGACTCTGCAGAGTTCAGCGCTTGCAAATGCCTACTCGGATACTAGAATGGGTCTCTCAGGCTGCGGTCAGCCAGATGAGCTTGAAATTATATTTTGTTAACTCCAACCATCTCTTCTTGAACTTAGGAATCCGCAAGGCGTAAAAAAAAAAAAGAGAAAAAAAGCTCCTGCCAGAATGACTTCGAAAGATGGTCTGGCTGTATAATCTCCGATAGGTTGGCGGGGATCTCGGAAAATATCAACTCCGAGGTCTTCCTTAATTTGAAGAACGATACCCAGTTAGGATGTTTTCATGAGGGTGCTTATTCTGGAATCAGAACGATTCATGGGACCATGTATTGGCAGCCGAAACGAGAAACGACTCGCTCAAGGGAACTATAACGACTGGTATTCGAGTTGGAGAGATCCAAGCAGAATCCCAAAGAGAAATGAGCTGCATCGACAAGTTTACAAGTTCTACATGCGGCTAAAAGCAGCCAGCACATGCATACTCCTACGGTTCAACGAGTTGTATTAGTGGCACCACTAGCTAATGAAGTACAAAATTCGTTCCCAAACGTGAGAGCCATAGACTTTGAGAGACGAAAGGAAGGGGTTTAACTTTAATCCTCCTGAAGACTAAGATTTGAGGTATGACGCTTGCGCCTTAAGAAATAATATCGCTTTTCTTCGTGTCGTTCATGGCTGCTTTAGGTCCTGGCACAGTGGTTGGCCATGTATGGTTCGCTTTTCATGGAAGAAGCATGGACAAGTGGGTAATGCTTAGTTCTCAGCTTCTTAGCGTAATCCTTCACTGTGGATCTTCAAAGAAGGTCATCACTAAAGCTGGCGAAAGCGCTAGATCTTTGAACTAGAAGCTGACCTGTGAGATTCTGCCTTGATCGGTTGGGCAAATACCATGATACCTCTTTTTGCCTATTCGGGTAACGCTTCAAGCAATACTAGCGGTCCGTAGCTGACGACCGAGCAGACGGAGGCATATATAAATGAACAATCTCTGGCCATATCTAAGTGAGCCTTCTAAGTGAGCCTTCTCAAAGCTCAACTTGGCCGAAGCAAAAATATTCGGAGTTTTCACAAATTGGTACCTCAGACATTGTTCGTTTTCGTCCCATCTGCCTCGGATGAGCATGCTGAGATCCGTGACTACAGCGCTTGCGCTGCTCCGCGCTGCAGACGCCCTCGCTCACAGGTCCAAGGGGATTCAATGGAAGCCCTGCGACCCGGCGGAGCTCAGCAACACTTATGTGACAAACTTGGAATGCGGTACTCTCATGGTGCCTCTCGACTACACATCGTCCAACAGCTCTGAGCAGCTCCAATTGCAGCTCGTCAGGACGCCGGCCCTCACACAGCCAAAAAAGGGGAGCATTCTGTTCAATTTTGGTGGTCCGGGAGAGCCAGGGCGGTCTAACTTTGCTGCAGCCGTTGCAGACATACTTCCGTATGTTTCTTAAATAAGTTCCTTCGCTTGAGGCTCGCTGGCTGACTGACAACGCTATGGAGAATGACTGGAGGCACATACGACTTAGTCTCCTTCGACGTGCGGTTTGTCGTTCACCTCAACAGGCTCGCAAGCCCTTGGCCCAATGCTGATCTGTATCAGGGGAACTGAGAACACTCTCAACCTCAACTGCTTCTCGAATGAAGTCGAAGACGTCCGCTTCATTTCCGATTGGAGTCAGACCAGCAATTCATCGGACACCTCCGCAGCGTTTCTCTGGGCAAGGGCCGGAGTAGATGCCACCCTCTGCTACCAGAATGCCCGAGAGAATGGGAGCTTGGTGAGCACAGCTTTCACTGCGCGGGATCTCATGAATATAGCGGAAGCGATGGAGGAGGATGGTATGCTACGTTATTGGGGTAAGACGGATACCCAGAATACACAGCCCGCACACATGATACTAAAGTGCGACTAGGTCTTTCCTATGGCACCACGCTCGGTGCGACGGCGGCTGCTATGTTTCCGGAGAAAGTTGACAAGATGATCTTGGATGGTGTCCAGAATCCTTGGGAGTATTACGGAGCACTTGCGTGGGTTGATTCTCTTCTGGACTGCTATGATTATGGTCACTAAACACACCTATAATAAATTTAGCGACTTCCAAGAGTGGACCGGCTCAGATGAGAGCTTCTCTCAAATTTTCGAGACCTGCGTTTTGGCCGGCAACAACTGTTCGCTCAACTCGCTTAACATGACGGCCAACCAGATGGAACAGGCCACTTGGGACCTCCTCGAATGGTTTAAGGCCAACCCACTGCCGTTCGGGGACGTCGTGTATGACTACTGGAGGGTCAAAACCTATATCTGGACAGCTCTCTATGCACCACAAATGTGGGCCGATTTGACCGCAACACTTGTGGTTCTCCTGGCTGCTAACACCACTGACCTCATCTCCCTGAGCGCTGCGGCGGCGAACATCAAATTTGACACCGAGGCTACCCTGGCGCCTAACCTCGCTGAGCGGGTGGCCATCGCCGCCATCCACTGCTCCGATCGACGGCCGCGCGCTGCTACTCTAGCCGAGTTCCAACAAGTCATTGACGAGCTCTACGGCGTCAGTGCTATCTTCGGGGACGGCAGCGATTATGTTAACATGCACTGTGCGCAGTGGCTGATCGAACCCAAGGAGCGGTATGACGGCGGGTTCGAAATAGATACCCCAAACCCAGTGCTCATCTTGGGGAACACCTGGGACCCCGCGACGCCACTGGCCTCCGCACACAACGTAAGCTTGGGTTTGCACGAGAGTGTGGTGCTGGAGATACATGGTTACGGTGTAGGTCGTTGCCTGAAATTGTGTTCTGAAGGTTGCAGAAGCTGACCACGTCCACCTGGTGTTATAGCATTCGTCACTTGCTGCGCCATCAAAATGCACCGTTGAGTATACCATAGCGTATTGGTCGAATCTGACCATGCCCGAGATTGGGACCATCTGCGAACTGGATGTTCAGCCGTATACCAACAATACTTGGGCAGATATTTTTACCGAGATGGGCTGGAGCTATGTTGACGGCTTCGCGGATCGATTGTCCGCGAACGTGTCGCGCTAACTTTAAAGAAGGGAAATTTAGTGTTGGTGAACGATCAGTATACAGACTTTTAGACGACGTTCGTAGAAATCTTGCCTCTGTAAAGGGATCTTGGTCAGGGGCTTGGTAAGGTCGGGGTTAAGCTAGGTTGAAGTTGTATTTGATGTTATATACAGAGAAAGGTACAGATATATGGTACATTATGAACAAGTACGTGTGTTCATTCTGCCAGTTGTTGATTCGTCTAATGAATCAAGAGTTGAGTAACACGAGACACTCTATGGACTCTTCAGTAGGCATCAACCACAGTGGTGGACTATCTAATGGAGTTTCTGGCGACGACAGTGGCCACTCTTATGTTTGGACCCAGCCGTAGAAGTGGCAACACCTTCGTATCCAGAGGAAGAGGCCGGAGTTATCGTTGAACCAGGGGAAGTAGTGACAGAGATCTGTGAGGTGATGCTCGAAATTGAAGCGGAGACTGCTGAGGTAGTTGTGCTGGATAGAGTAGTAGCTTGACTAGACGATGCGGTTGACGGAGACTGGGTGGTATTTGTGCTGGAGCTGGCGACGGAGGCAGCCGTAGTATTCGCGGACGTGGTTGTGTCGCCGCGGTAAAGGAGCGAGCCCCATCCCAACCCATCGTAGTGTCCTGACCCCTCGCCCAAAGAGCCAGTCCCTCCTTCGAAACCGCCGTAGCTGTTGAGGGTGTAGTTTAGGTACTGCTCAGTCCATGGCGCATCTAGACCCTTCACTCCTACGTAGTGGCTGTACAACAGCTCCCATGTTGGTCGTGTCGCTCCGCGAGAGGCTTCGCTGATCGTCGAATAGCTCACTATGCCGTTGGTATAGTTCTCGAAGGGAACATCGTACCCCAGGTTGTATCGGGCAAAGTACTCGGCACTATAGTCCCAGGTCAATACATAAAAGAGGTTGGAAACAAAGCTGCGGATGAAGACTCACCCTTGGAGGATACGGCTGTTGTTGTAGGCAAAGAGGTCCTCGCCCTGATTCCACGCCTGCTGACCGATAACCGCCAGAAGTTGAAAGTCAAGCGCGGAGTGGCCCTGGTCACGGCCCGACTCCTGGCCCTGACCAATAATGTTGTTGGTGTCCGGTTCCACGACAAGGTTCGTGATAGCATTGTTGATGGCGCCGTTACCCGTGCCGTTCTTGAAGTAGTCGACAGCAAAATCCCAGGCTGTAGTGTTGTCTGTGAGAACGCCATAGGCCATCATGGACGCAAGGTTGGCGAGCTCCCAATTAGCGAAGAAGTGCAGTACATTGTGTTCGGCTCCATCCTCGTGCCGGAGGAACAACTCGTTCAGTGGAAGGAAGACGTCGTGCAACATGTCGGTCACGATGGACAGGTTCGCAGCGAAGGGTTCGTAGTCGCGCAACAGCTCAGCGGCATTGGCCAGCTCGTATCCCTGCAGGCCAGAAGTGAGGTACTTGTCGGAGCCGGCACCGCCGAGAGTCGTGAGTGTCTGCCCCCAGGAAGTCAGGATCCAGCCAGCAGTATCGGCATAGGAGTCATTCCCAGTGATCTTCCAGCGCAGGCCCAGGGCAAAGGCGGCAGCGATATCATGCCACAACAACTCTCCGTTCTCGGCATTGACGCCATCAGTACTCCGGTAGATGCTGCTGACAGCATTCGTCTGGTACGAGGCATCAGCGAAGGAAATGCTAGTAAGTTCGTTCCACGAGCTCAGCCAGGGGTCAAGACCGGCAGCAATATTAGTCTTGGCGCGGGTCAGTTCTGAGTCTGTGACCAGCAGACCGGGATGGGTGAACGATAAAACAGACTTAAAGAATGGAAGTAGGAAAATAGATGAACGAAACATTTTGAAGGAGTGGCTTGCCTTCTTCAAAGATAGGCACTAAACAGTAAAGAGTGGAAAGGATAGTGAAGGGCTATAGAGTAATGTTCTCACGTTTGGACGAGCGTTCTGCATCTGGACTCCATGATAGAAGCGTGGGGATGTGCTTTATACGTGTCGTGCGCTTCTGCACTCGCATGAGCTCTACGCTTATGGACATGACCTGTCATATCGTGCTCTGTACTCAGCCGCACCAATGGGTGTTCACCGGGAACCTGCTAATGCTAGGCAGGACTCTGTGGGGTTGTTGCCGGGATGCATCTGGACAATATTTGGACATTTCCTGGAGACACACGGTTACTTCGTACACGTTATGAAGACAATACGGCTAGCTCCAGAGCGGCTGGGATAGAAAGGGGCTCGCTGGGGGAGTGTTGCCTGCTGTCCCACCGGCAGCAACCGCGGCTTCGACTGCCCTGAAACAACACACGACGAGCCCAGCCTGCAAAGAGATTAGGTCTGTCAACCCCCATGTTAAGCTTAGTGTCGATCCACCCCTGCAATTAGCAGATGGATCCTGGTAATTACCAGAAGGTCGGCGCTAAAGCCAGTTGTTTGCGCTACCCACCGTGTCGGGAGATGGACGGATGGAGTGGAGATCTTGGCGCGAGGCTGCAACTCCATTGAGGCTCGTTTAGTCTTGCCCGACACTGTAAATATCTACTGAACAACAAAGCAAGCACTGCGACGTTCTTCGAAATATCGCCGTAGATTCCAGTTTTGTTCCTCTTTGCCTTTATTTTCTTTCTTTCTCTATGAATGTAGATGTCTACTTAAGTTCTCAGGAGGCGAAGAAACGCGCTGTTGTAAGGGTTTTCATGCGCTTGCGTCTTTGGGTCTGGATAAGTGTTGGTTATTGGACTTCGATTTATCGACCGCCGACGTTGCATGGTTTCCTGTCACACCATCCCTACTGCATCTGACGCACCCACCCAGTGGAGCGGTTACCTCTGCTTGCTCCACAGCAACCTATGTTCACAGAGACTTTAAAATGTCATCAGAGAACACGAATACGTGTGCAGAACGAACGCAGACTTCTGCACGAGGTATCTGCTTAGAACGTAGCCGAAGACCTCCCTTGAGGGCCTAACCCTAGCTCACGGTACAAACACCGTAGAAATCTGTACATAGGCTGAAGCTCAGGAGAGCACAAACGTGCACACGAGCACCCCATTACCAATACTTCCGAGATCCATAATATCGGAAGTACCATATTTCAATGTTTTAGTACCCTCTGTCATTAAAAAAAAAGCACGATCATTGCTCGTATGATCTTTTATTGAACACACTACTTGTATGACGGAGGAAGAGAAGGAATTGGGCCTACGCAAATAGGCAAGCTGAGAGGGCGTTCCCACCACACCATCAATCCTGAAGCTGTGAGATGTCCACATATTACTTCAATGTCTCCTCAGTCAGTATGCGTAGGGACTTGCCACCCTTCCCTAGAGTTTTGAAAGTATTGGCGAGAAATATTCGACGGGGTTTCGCGCTGTCAACTGATAGTGTTGCTGAAGTCGAAGATGTCATAACAGCAGTTTCCGAGCGTACCTAGGTACTGACCCATAAGATTGTTTTCACGTCTCACCGCGAAGTGCGTGATTTTTGAGCCACGCTTTTTCGAAGATTATGGCCCTAAAATGGTCTATATGGCAGATACTAGCGCTTAATCAGACGAGCAGAGCTGGACTGGTATATCTTTTCTCTCAGCGAGCTGGACCAACAGTGTACAGTATGGCATTTTAATAGACGTCGGCGATGCTTTTCGATCACTGCATGTACATTGGCGTCCTTATGGAGTAATAAACTAGTAGTTCTTTCAAAGACCTGGTTTTATAGTCCTCAAAACATGCTAGTAATAAGAGTATATTCTTATCGCGCATGCCGAGTTCGTTTCGACTTCACTCTCAACGGATCAGAATGCTGGTCAAAGGGGGCACAGCTGGAGAATCGTATACACTGAACTTAGCAACCTCGAAAGGCGTACTCATACGATTCTCATGACTGTTCAAGTATATTGGAGCATCCGCACCAGCCGAGAGAGGGAATTGCGGGGACTGATTGATATGTTGCAGATGGACAGGGCCATGATCCATGTCCATGCTTTCCGGATTTAGAAAAGATTTTCTATTTTAGTGTTGGGTCGGAGGTATCAAGAATAGGGAATGGGACCTCATATCATCGTAAGCACCACCACCATCATCTACTACCTACGCGGCATGATTCACATTAGCCCCAGTTTAAACCAAGGCCTGTAATGATAAGACTAGCTTGCGGACGCATTTTTTGCTTCTTTCTATTGGAAGATAAATGATCATGCCATTTACGAATAATAAGGATCCTCCAGCTCCATCGTGGTTTCGGATAGATGCAGTCCCCCGTGTCAGTCATTTGCGAAAGCCGTCTAGGTCACCCTATGCGGCCATTCCAGATTCTGATGAGCCTTCTGTTTGTGCTTGACTGCAAGAGATGCCAGGGATACATGATAAATACCCCTGCATTAGTTCACTGACAAACAGACCCTGTCAGCATTCCCTCTCCCGTATAACTCCTCGAATTTTTATGGAGCAAGCCAAGAATGCCGATGAACGCGAGCACGCTGGCTTCAATAGCAAAGAGTCCGTGGTAGAAGCGACGACAGTGAAATCGAGAAAATTTGCTCCTCGGGTAGATATCAGAAGGGGAAGCGGGGGGCGATCTGGACGATCTGGGCCTTAAGAACTTGGAAGATGGCTATGTGCGAGAATGACCAGGCGGCTTGTGACACGGACAGTGCAATATTTAGAGACAATGCAGCACAGTGCTTGGAGTGAATAGAAGGGTTGGCTCTGTGAAGTAATGACTAAGAAAGCCAAATGTCCATCAAAGCAATCCAACCAAACCAAGTAAGTAGTTATCTTTTCAAAAGTGGACATGTAACAGCAGTTTCCCAACTTCAGATAAAGTCTCATCCACCTTGAGGATGCAATTAATACCCATGTTGTGATATGGTACAATCAATGGCATGATATTCCTATTGAAAATTATGTAAAATGCCACAGCCCACTGTGCTGAAATATCAGTCTGTATTGAGAAACCCCAGAAGTGTGAAAGAGGTAAATCACATCACCAAGTCCCATTTTTCAATGTCTGGAAGACCCCTGGCGAGCCATTTCCTCTGTCCATGCCTTTTCTTCCAGGTGCACACGCAGCTCTGCGCTGTCCTTATCTTCCATGACATCAGAGGCCCGCGAGGCCTTAACAGCCGCAGGTGCAAGTTCAACGTCATCGTCGTCAAATATGAGGGCTATCTGCTCAAGGGTGGATCCTCGGGTCTCGGGATAGGAGAGCCAGAAGGTAATACAGGCCATGAGCAGGACGACGACGAAGACGATGTAGTATTTCCAGCCAATACTCCCGAGAGCAATGGGGTTAACGAAAGTGTTGAAGAAGATAGCGCTGATGGAAGCCACCCAGGTGGCCGACAGACCACGAGAGCGGAGTCGGAAGGGCCATATCTCGCACGGGTATGCCGTCAGGAAAGGAGTCCTGCAATTGATTAATAAAGACGGCATGAGCAGGCTCCGTGGATTTCATGGCAGACAAGCTAACGGCAAAAGCTTCAGGGGCAGTGCAACCTACATGGCAATGTCATAACCGGCAAAGAAGATAAACAAAAAGGGAATAACGGCAAGGCCGGTGCTGGCATTGCCAGTGTTCGCAAAGGCAGCCGAAAGGCCTGTGACCAAGATATAGGAGGTGAGCATTGTAAGGCCTGAGGCCATGAATAGGAATCGACGGCCCAGCCTGTCTACAGAGAACGCAGCAGCGATAGACCAGATCAGATTCCACATTTGCAGGCAGGCCGAGATAAGGGTCTGGTTGGTGACGGAGGTGACGCCGACAGTTTCCAGCACGAGTGCGAGATAGTAGCTGACCACTCCGTTACCAGCCCACTGAGAGAAGATGCCCAGCGAGATAGAGATGAAGAGGCGCCATCGGTTGCCACGAGTCTTGATCATATCAATATAGCCGCTGCTGGCGTGGGCCTCAGCCTCGGCCTTGATGGCTGCGGAGACCTCAACAAACTCGTACTTTACGAGGGCGGAATCAACATCACCGCCTGCGTGGTACTCAATGAAGACGCTGCGGGCATCTTGATGGCGATCAACCGAGATGAGCCAGCGCGGGCTCTCTGGGGATAAGATGAGTCCGGGAAGGCCAATGAGCGGCAAGAGGATCTGGAGCAGAGACGGGAGGCGCCAGGACCACGAGTCGGCATAGTTGCGGGTAGCGAAGGTGACCCAGGCCGCGACGGTGCCTCCAACATACCATCCACACATGAATAGTGCGTTAGCAATGCCCCTATGAGTCGGATAGGCAATCTCATTGATCAACAGAGGAGCCGCATTGCCGAGCCACGCCGACGCACAGCCAACAAAGAAGCGTGCCATGAGGAAGGCGATGTCGTTGGGCGCAGCAGCCTGGAGAACGGAGCTCAGAATCAGGAACGAATATCCGCCGCAGAGAATGCCTATCTTGCGCCCGTACTTGTTGGCAACCCATGCGGCGATAGGATAGTTGATGCCGGCACCAAGCCAATAAATGGCATTGATGAAGCCGAGCCATGCGCCTGAGGGGCTGTTCATGAATGAATTCCATTGTGTAAGTGCCTGGAGGCCGTTCATGAGGGAGCCGTCATATCCGTTAGCAGAGGCTAAGTTCAGGGGCAGGAGGAAAAAGACGTCAGTGTTTCTGTCAATTAACAAGGGGTAGAGGCCACGAAATGTTGAAAAATGCCAGAGTTATCGGAGATATTTACAAAAGAAGACCAGAGACACGACGACAAAGTTGAGCCGCAGCAAATGGCCACGCCTGTACCAAGGTACGCTGTCTTGAGACAGCAGGGCTGTGATCTTTTCGCCCAAAGACTTCTTGGACCCCACGTTGTTGTCGACTGCGGCTGCCATGTCTATTTTCATTCGTAGTGGAGGATCGTGCACACCGAAAAGTAGGAAGGGAAATGGATTAGACAACGTGGTTGGTTTTTGTCAGCAGCTATGTCGTGATGATGACTTCAGGAGAGAGCGAGGGTGAGAGATCCCTTGTTCTTATCTATGCGGTTCCTTAAGATTGTGTCTCCTTGCACGCACGGCTGTTGTTGTGTGATTATTTCGCCTGACCACTGCTGCCCCAGTGCCCCTAGCTCCGCCAACAAGCGACATGTCCATAAGTATCATAGCAGTACGGCTTCCGGACCAGGGCAGGGCCTCGACTTATTTTTCTTTCTTTCCTTCTTTTTTTTTATTCTTCCTTCTTCTTTTGAATAAATAAGGCCGATGAGAATTTTCTCCCGAATGCCACACTGCCTGAGTAGACCTTCCTAGCTGGAAAATAGGGGGGAAGCCGAAGAAGAGAAAAGACAGTCTCGCGGGCTGTGGGGAAGGGGGGTGAAAAACCCCAGATCAGCCCCCCATACCAGCCAACCAGTGTCGAATGATCTGAGGTTCAGGGGCGGTGTACTGGCCCCGAGTAGACGACCACGGAAAAAAGGAGAAAGGGAGAAACAAGAGCGCGGGGAATTATCGAGTCATTGCAAGACGTCGCGAGCGGAAACTCACGACGGTAGGCTCCACCCAATAGCCAAGCCTTAATATATAGTATATGACCCAGGTGCCGTTCATGAGCCTTACTATGTGGCTGAGGGTCATCCAGCCGGAATCCCTCGAATTGCTCTACAAGACATGAAAATATTGTTGCGGAGTGCTGTTAAACATGTGACTACAACCAGCTCAGCGGTTCTTGTGCAAAACAGGGAGCGTTATGGCGTTCTGGGGAAGCCGAATAGATACATCCATGTTGGTAAAGTTTTTAAGTCCTTGCTTAGGGTGGTAATACTTGCTGTAGTATACAAGTACTATAATAGACTTGACCACCAAATGCGGACACTTACATAGTACATCATAAATCATTGTATCGATTGATGACTCCTGCCGTCTTATTCACGCCGTGTCGTTTTCACATAGTTACCGCAATGACAAGGCTATTATCAAAACAAAAAGTGTGGGCAGAGAACTGGGGCACTGTCCATCTCCCCGTCCCCCACGCCCGGGGAGGGGGGGTTCAAGACTCTTCAAAACTACATCAAAGCATCTTGATTCTTTCAGAATACCCTGCTTCCACCTTCGTCATTCGAAACCTCAAAGTCCTCTACAAAGCACTAGCAACAACAAAAGACAACCATACGGGAAGTCCAGCCCCAGGGGCCTCGAGCATGTAGCCAAGGTGGACATAGAATAGGTACTAAATTGCATGGTTTTCCATGAGAAGATAGCCATACTCGCTGGTGCATAAGCTTCATAATCATATACGAAATAGCGCTTCGTTAGTATCCCGTAGGCCGATCCATATGGAGAAGTCTTACGACAATAACTTGGGCTTTGAAGATGAGATGCAGGCCGCTGGGTCCAATCTCAGGCTCCGAAAGGTTGTATAGGACTTGTAATCGCTGCCTACATATCTTTTCTCGCCTTGCCCATGGCCGTTTCCTCCGGCGGATGGCAAGCTCGTTATCTGTCATTGATATTGCGGGATCAGCGGAGCCTTGCTGTTTAGTAACATCAAGCTGATCGACGATGCTGCTCCATAGCAAGAGGTGGATGATATGCAGATTTGCACGCATGGTTGTCACCTGGCTGTCGAGGTCACTCAAGACCGCGATACTGATGGATGCTGCCAAGGAGGAGCTTGTCACTGGCGCCCATGGACGAAGCCTTGGCGGCATTATATCGATTATGTACTTGAGGCCGTCGAGGCGTGCATGCAAGTAGGCGAAATTGGACGCCAGATCATGGGCAAGTTGACACCGGCATGCATCGTCACAATGATTGCTGCCATCATCACTGGCTATAGATAAAAGGCTGACTAAAAGGTCTAGAAATGGATCATAAAGTTAGTCGTCGAACATGCCAACGTCCAGTGCCGAGTGAGCTAGAAGGGATGTGGAGGATCAAGTGTTCTAGGACCAGCTCATCATCCACATCAAGGACCAAACATCCCAAGTTTACAGTTCACAGATGATAGCACCAACAGTGGACTCAGGAACGCGAGCTTCTTACGGCGGGATTCTTGGAGTTAGGAAGGTCTGTTTGTTCATTGGTCAGTCAGGCTTGGTCTTGGGCCCGGGGGCAAATTGCTAATTGCTCGGCTCAGAGTCTTTGAACTGGTTTACCTGTAGATGTCGAAGCGCAGGCAGGATATCCTTTACCGCATCTGCATTCTCTAGAGTTTAGTAAGTACTTCATACTTGAAGACCCGTGAGATTGAAGCAGACGGCCAAGCTGCAAAGCCTCCATATCCATCATGCGTGACCTAGCCTCCCAGGCTCATTACTGAGCTGAACGTATGGGAAACTAAATACAGAGGGAAAAGTGCTACCGAAAGGAAAGAAGAAGAGAAAAGAGTCTATCTGCCCTAGGTGAGGGCAGGCGCCAGCGTATAGGCCAGGGCAGTGACACTCTGTGTATAAACCCGACTGTTACGCAGCTATATAGGCCTTATCTATTTTCAGTCAGTGAGGAGTGGCCACCCCATTTAGCTGCCGCATACTCGGACTTTCGCACAGAACGAATGCTATTGCCCTCATGTGAGTTATGGCAAACTTATGAAAACTCATCTGGTCAAAGTACCCTGAGCTCCTCAGATCAAAGATTACATCATGATCTTGATGTGCCGTCAAGAATTCAATACCACTATGCGCAAATGTGAATCGCTTTTGGCAACTAAATGATATAATTGGACGACTCGATGCAAAAACAGAGCTTCGTGAATTTTAGAACGCCGTATATACGCTCATTCGAGTTTAGAGAATAGCCGGCCCGACATATGCCTCCTGAGGTAATCATTGAAGCTTGACATGTTTTTCATTTTTTTTCCCCCCTTCAAAAAATTCTTCTTTGGATTTCTTTTCTCAATGTGGGCAGCAAACACAAAGTTGTAGCTTGGAAGTGGTAGACAAAGTGGTATGATTCAACCTGTCTAGGACTAATATAGAGATGTCTAGGTGACCGTCTCTGGGTCGCGAAGGCATTATCTAGAGAAATTCGAAATTGAAGGCAAAAGCGGTACATTTTTCTAGCTTCCAGGTTGCTAAAGTCAACTAAGTGCAGATTGAAGAATATTGTGAGGTCTTCGGAATACAACATGAACAAATCCTCAACCAGACCTAATCATTTCTACTGTAATGGGATAGCAAGACTTTGACTGGAGAGCAGAAGCATTTAGAAATTGATTCATGGAGAGCAAAGACGTGTTGGACTCTCGTAATTTTGGGTTGTCAAGGCGGTGGCATTCCCGCGAAACGCCTGCGTCTCTACTCTCTTGACTCATGTAGTGAGTTAAGGTCGAACAAGAGTTTCTACTTGAACAGACAAGTCCTTAATGGCTTCTATCATTCAACGTCGAACCTATCCGAATTCATCACCTTGTTCCAAGCAGCCACAAAATCCTGGACGAACTTCTCGCCAGAGTCGGCCATCGCGTATACTTCGGACAGAGCACGTAGCTCGTCATGTGAGCCGAAAATGAGATCGTTACGCGTGGCAGTCCACTTCTTGGCCCCCGTTGATCGATCAATTCCTTGGAATATTTCATCTCCGTCAATGCCGGACCACTTGGTTCTCACGTCGAGCAGGTTCACAAAGAAGTCGTTGGTCAACTGGCCAGGTGAATCTGTGAGAATGCCGTGACTCGAACCATCATAATTCGTATTCAGAACCCGCAAGCCTCCGATGAGGACTGTTAGTTCTGGAGGTGTCAAGCCGAGGAGGTTCGCCCGATCGATTAAAAATGCTTCAGTTCTAGCGCGTGCGGTACCCCTGCCGTAGTTCCGGAAGCCGTCTACCTGTGGTTTCAGATATCCGAAAGTGTTGATATCGGTCTGATCCTGAGTGGCGTCTAGGCGACCTTGAAGGAATGGCACGCTGATGTTTGCATAACCGGCATCGCGAGCCGCCTCTTCAACTGCAGCGCTCCCACCAAGAACGATTAGGTCTGCAAGGGAAACCTGTTCTGAGCCGGTGTTATAGGATCTTTGAATGGCCTTCAAGGTGCTGAGGACCGCTGACAGGTTCGTGCCGGCGCCGGTGTTAACATCCCAGCTGATCTGAGGCTCCAAGCAGATCCGCCCACCATCGGCACCTCCTCGGTTGTCTGTAAACCGGAACGTGGATCCTGATGCCCAGGCCGTAGAGACCAGAGCAGAGCGACTCAGGCCGGAGTCTAGAATCTGCTTTTTCAGTGAGGAGATGCCTGCATCACTGATCATCGGCCCGTTTGCGTCAGGCAAGGGATCCTGCCAGATGAATTTCTCAGCCGGGACCTCGGGGCCCAAGTAACGAGACAAAGGGCCCATGTCGCGGTGAGTCAATTTGAACCTGTCTCAGAGAGTCAGAAATGCCGAATGATGTTCGGAGGACTAATACTCTAATAACCAAACCTCGTGGTCTGACGAGCATGGTGATGAAAATAGACAAGTCAATAAGAGAATGACGAAGGTATGCGCTCACCAAGCTTTGGAGAAGTCCTCCGTGAACATTGTGAAGTTGTTCAGATACATCATGCAGATGTTGTAATATGTCGGATCCTCTCTTAGAGCGAGATCGGAAGTTAACATCCTAGGCAGGTTAAAGGTCGAATTTGAAAAGGCGTTTGGATAGTCCCTCGTGCCATTCGGCGCATACCACTGCCATGCACCACCAGGGCCCCTCTGAAGCACCCACGTGTTTGTGAGTAGGCTGTGTAGGTAGTCATTGCCCCATTTTGTCGGCGTCTTGCTCCAGACTACCTCTATACCAGAGGTTATAGTATCAGGACCAGCACCGGATTTATAATTGTTGGCCCAGCCAAACTGCTGTTCTTCGATACCCGCAGCTGCTGGCGCTGGCCCGACATAGTCATCACTACTGGCGGCCCCGTGTGTTTTGCCTGCACAAACACATCAGTCACCTTCTTGATACTGCATGCTGTCGTGATTCTCCATGATAAACATACCAAAGGCGTGTCCTCCAGCGATCAGAGCAACTGTTTCTCTGTCGTTCATTCCCATACGAGTGAACGTGGTCCTGATGTCCAGAGCCGATGCCTTGGGATCAGGGATACCATGGGGACCGACAGGATCCACGTAGATGAGCCCCATATTGGTGTTTGCCAGTGGCACCTCAAGACCGTTGGCCCGACCATAAATATCCGTGCTGCCGTTATATCGCTGGTCGTCGCCTTCGGGGAACCACTCGGTCTCGGATCCCCAGTAAATGGCCTCGTCTGCCTGCCAGGTGTCGATGCGGCCACCACCATAGCCCAATATCGGAAAGCCAAAGGACTCCAGAGCCACATTCCCGGCTAGAACGATCAGATCCCCCCACGAGATCTTCCGGCCGTACTTTTGCTTGATAGGCCAGATCAGACGACGAGCCTTGTCTAGATTCTGATTATCAGGCCAGCTTGACAGGGGAGAAAAGCGTTGCTGACCCTATGTAGGACGTCTTTGAGTCAGCATGAAGCAACTCCAGAGCACAGTATATCACGATTTTACATACCATGCCTGCACCACCTCGCCCATCGAAGGCGCGGTACGTTCCAGAGCTATGCCATGCCATGCGGATGAACAGCCCACCATAGGTTCCGAAGTCAGCAGGCCACCAGTCTTGTGACTCTGTCAACAGAGCCTTCAGGTCGTTCTTGACCCCGTCAACTGTGGACTACCAATTAGCGTCATAATGTATACACTCGACGAGTATTTCTGAAAGCTAGCAGACATACAATCTAGTGAGTTAAAGGCTGATTTGTAGTCGAAGTCGTCACCATATGGGTTTGACTCGGCACTTCCCTGACGGAGAACACGGAGATTCAGATTGCATGGCCACCAATCCCAGCTCCTTGTTCCCCCGCCTGCGACATCGCTCTTGGCCGAGCACGTGCCGAAACGGGTGTCCGAGGTATTATCGGCACGGCGGTTCAGTATGTGGTGGGCCTTCGGCATTACTGAGCCCTCTTGCTGCTGCCCAGAAAAGGGACAAGAAGCTCCACCGACTACGGGCAAAGCAACGACAAGAGCCTGGAGGCATGATCGGAGTGAAAGTTGACACATCTTGACAAAGGGACAGAGTTGTTTAACAAGGAGGTGGTGATGCTACTCGGGGGACCAGGAGATGTGCAATCTGAGCAGGATGACCCGTTAAATATCTCAATCCAGGGCTCATTTATTCGACACGTGCGAGCTGGCCGGAGCAAAGTTATCTGCCAACGGACGTCTAATCGGCTTGTAATCATATCTTTGCTTCTTACAAGCCCATACTTAGGTACGAGCATCGTGATCGGGTCAAGTGGACCTCAATTCTTGATCGCGGAGGTAGCTAATTATGTCGTTAACGTTAAAATCAAGGGCCCTTGACGCAAGTAGCCAATTATACATAAGATATTATGCAAAACCTTTGGATCATTCGTGCTGAGCACGGGGCGAACTGGCTTTTTGATAAAGTGTCACCAGAGTGGGGCCTATCCTCGGTGGGTGTATGTTTCAATGCTACTTTGCCGTACAACTAACACCCTACCTAGGTGGGCCCTGTTGGACGCGCGCGGTGATGACTAGGATGCAGCTTGCTACCAGTTCTTTGAAAATGATGGATCTACACAATTCGAGCCGGGGAGCCCACCATTTTCAGGAACCACAAAAGCCAACTATGTACATATTGTACGGGGTACAATGTAATATCCGGAAGGTGACGGCACGGTGGGAACACACGTATATGGTGTACCTGGTTGTATATGACCAACACTGCAGTAAAGCAAGTGGGACGATGCAAGCCAAGGCGTTGCAAGTTTATTAATGTACGCTTTGGGCAGGATTATCTCAACAGTCGCCCATTCAGGCTAATAGGATTATTCAACATCATTGCTCGAATAAGCAATGTCCCAAGGACCATTCAGTAGCCATCTAGAGGCGCCGCCCTGTCTTGAGTGTTCCGCTACATAATACACGACATAAACTATGGACTTACATAATTACCATAGCGAATAACAGACGATATTTGTTCCCAAGTTGCTACGTAAGGAAACACTGATACAGCTCAGGAGGCCATCATTGTTCTCTCGTCTGCCACTTCACCGCCGACCCTTGGTCTTCTTGGGCAATCCCTCGGTAATGATTAGTCAACTCGTCATACTGCTATGTAGATCGTACGGCTTGCATTTTCCCACATAGAAGCCATTCCCGGGATTCGCTTGAGATACCGGGATGAAGGTGGCGAGCCCGCGGCACTGTGCCTCGCTCGCGACACCCATCACCCCACTCAACCCTCAATCCCGTATGCCTCAGTTTCCGGAATCTCACAGCGGCTTCGCAATTTGAGGTTCCATGGTACAAATGCAACCTACGGGGTCTCCACAGTTGGGCAGTGGCGATTTCAAATCATGTATATCTGGTATATAATGTATGACAAATTCACTTGCTCAAGATTAAAGCTAGCACTATGTTGCCATGTGCAAACTATATATGATCACACTTGACAAGGGACACTCTGACTATCTAGATCAGACGATATAACCTCACTTCTATGCTTTACATGACCGACTAACGTGCATGCAGGGCTGGTCAGAGTATGAATGTACTTTCGCTTAGCCTTTTTCGAAGTTTCGTCACCGGAATGCTGGGGATGAATTTGCCGTTGCCGATGGCGACCTTGTAACGTTGAGCTCTCCAGGGTACCACGTACTATGTACCGCCAAAACTTCCATCATTTTCGAATTAAAGTGTCATGTACTAAGTATCAGATTATAAACCTCGCTGATACTACTCATTTAGCCTGCCGAGTCTGCACATATCCTTCGCTGATCTCCTGCGCTCCGCATCTCGCATTTCGTTACAACTGTGAAGGCAATGGAGTTGCTCCTGAGTTTATGATAACCAATGAATGCTGAAAAATTGCGGAGCTCAACAAAAGCGTGCAAGAGGGGCTCACCCTTGTAGTATGGCAGGATCTAGCCTGCATTGGACCCTGAACTGTGTCTCTGTGTGCAAGGATTATAATCCTTCACATAGCTTTGGATAACATAAACAGTTTCGCTACTTTAGGATATTAGAATGATTGCAATCCTTATCATAAGTAATGTGCTCTAGCTTGCCTTCTCGAATGCTACGTTCCACAAACACCCGAGCTCTCTTCCGGCCTTCCACTTTTTAAGTTGGGTTGAGACAAGCTCAATGCTGGTACCTTTTAACACTGGCTATGCACTGGAAATTGCCCTGGTCAAACAGCAATAACAGACTGATGATCATTGCCCTTGTTGATATCATCCATCACAGCATGGCGGTCGCTGTCCTCCATCTCCCACTTCTGTCTGTAGTAAACCATTGTCTGCTCCGCCGTGGTACCATCCTTGACGAAAGCATTGAGTCTGGCAGCAGGAAGGAACTCGTGCAGTACGGCATACACGAAACCACTCGAAAGAAATCCGTACAGGTAGTTCATGTAATAGAGTTCTGTCAGCCCTGCAGGAACGCTCACGGAAGTATTCACGGCGGCGATGAAGCCGGGAAGACACGGAGCTACACCGACGATCCACTGAATTACACTTTTAGTAAAATAAACAAGACATTGATAGAGGAATTTATCAGGACTTACAGCCACAGGGGCGCGCCAGTTGATGCCGGCGCTGTACCAGTAGACACTGCTGGAAGACCCATTGTATAGATCATCAACATTGATTCTCTTTCGGTTGACTAGCAAGTAGCTCGCGACCATGATGCCGGTCATGGGACCTAGAAATACCGAGTATGAGGATAGTACCGTGAGAAAGGTTGTGGCGGTATTGACCAGCCGCCATGGATTCACAATAGGACTAAAGAGCATAGTGATCTGGAGAAATTTAGTAAGGTAATGCCCCACAGCACGCGAGATTTGAAATCCACTTACAAAGGTGCCGCGGCGGATGTTGATATACTTTGGGAAAGTAGCCGCGAGATCAAAGCCACCGCCCAACGCATTGCCTGGTACATTCACACCAATTTGCGAAATGACCAGGGCCAAACCCGCAAAGAAGCACGCGGCACGTGTACCGGCCGTAGGGTTGTCGACGATCAGTTGTGACAGCAACGCGGCCGGGTTCCAGATGGCCTCACCTCCAAAACGTTGCTGGGTCGCGGCGGTGACCAGAATACCAATCATGGAGCAGATGATACCGTAGACAGGGAATGGAATCGCCTGCCCAAGAATAGCATGTCTAGGAGCAGCTGCGAAACGCGCGTAATCGTTCTGATTCAGGATGCCCGCAGCGATTGAGCCGATTGTAGACATGATGCCGTAGACCATCAGCCAAGGCAGGCTGTCAGAGGCGCCATTGCTCGGCAGCTCTGTAACGCTGCTGATGGTGTCACCGAAGCCTTTAGAGCCCATGCTGGCAAGGGACCAGATCAGAAAGACGAGGAAGAACACCATGGTGATAGAGCTAGAGATATAGAAGAACTTCTCCAGCTTGTGTGGCCGGATCCATCCTACGGGGGCGCTGATGATCATGAATATAACGTAGGCCATGAATGCGGCGGTCGTCATACCAGTGTCGTCCGGCATGAGATTGGGAACGTGTGCTTCCAGGTTGGGGTCCCAGGATTGCAGCATCACGTATACACACTCCCCGCCGATCCACGCAGTATACCCGTACCACACTTGAGAGACGTTAGTCACAAGCACGAGGCGGGTGTTACAGTACTTCTAGTCGCTTACCGAGTGATAAGAAGATGCGATTCCAGACGGCGAATTGCGACGCCCACATGCCCCAGACGGCACGGTTGATGACAGGGTAACCGACTTTGATCACGTCAGTTGCAAGCTCTGACACCACGGGACAGTATTCAGAAGGTAGCCTACCATGGTAATAAGCTCCTGGCAGCGAATTGACGACCGTGGCTCCGGCCGCCAGCAAGTTACCGATGATAATGCAGATAAATGCCTGCCACCATGTCAACCCCAAAGGAATCAAAGCGCTTCCCGTCAAATACGTCGAGATGTTGGTATTGATGAGGAGCCAGTAATTGTTAAACGTGATAAAGCCCCACGTGCGACGTCCCGATTCGATCGGCCGGATGTCATTGTTCTATTGATACCATCAGTAACCAGGTGCGGTCAATTGATCTTGCGCAGGCACAAACTCACAATCCAACGAGACGTCTCTGTCACCTGAGAAACTCTCAGCTTCGCCGCCCAGGACGACATCGTGGCGATGGATTGGGACAAACTGATTGAATGAAACAATTTGAGAGGTCAGCTGCGATACCGGCCTTGGGAGGCGGCAATACTTTTTGTATCATTTTTGCGGCAGCTTCCGGCAGCCATTTAAACTACATCAATCTCATGCGCAACCTAGTCTTGATAACGATGCCTATTGTTATTGGGCGCCTTCTCAGGACCCAGCCGACATCTTTCACCTGTTATCATTTCATTAATAGTGCAGCTCAGTTGAACGCCACAAACAGAATCTGGACAAGGCAATCATTGCCAAGTGATAGTCATTACGCAAACTAAATTTGTCGCGCCACTCGAGTAATAATTACTTGTTACCACTTATTGTGGGGACAATAATGCCTCACTTCGCGCAAAAAGGGAGTGACAGCACAATTTCACTCCCTTGAATCCATCACACACTAGAACTTGCGCCAAATTTGGACAGAAGAACATAGCCGAATTATATCCTACAGGATCGCAAACATGTATCGCATCGGAGTCGACGTCGGCGGAACCAACACAGACGCCGCCCTGTTGGATGTGACGGCGTTCAACACGCCTGACCGCGGTGTTCTGGCTTCGTGCAAGTCTCCCACCACAGCTGATGTTACATCCGGTATAACGACAGCCATTGAGACTGTGTTGACCAAATCCGGCGCGCTCAAGACATCCCTGCTGAGCGTTACCATTGGGACAACACACTTCATCAACGCCTTGATTGAGGCCGATGCGCGCCGTCTCAGCAGAGTCGCCGTCGTACGGCTCTGCGGACCATTCACACGGCAGATACCGCCCTTCACTGACTTTCCAGTTGGTTTGCGTCGGGTCATGGAGGGAGGTGCTTGGTTCTTGGACGGTGGTCTTGAAATCGATGGTCGCGAAATTGCACCCCTAGATCCGATACAGATTAAGCGCTGCGTAGAGAAAATTCAGGCCAAGTCGCTCAAGGCGATTGCTATCGTGGGAGTAAGGAAGCGCTTCTCCCCCCCCCGGGGGGGGCTTACCATGCATTCCTCCTCTACTTGAATGCTATGGAGACTGACATCTAGTCCAGGTTTTCTCCCCCCCTTGACCATGGTGGCATCCATGAGGAAGAGTGCCGGAAGCAGATGCTTGCCATCGACCCCTCCCTCAAGATTGTATGCAGCCGCGACATTGGCCCACCAGGATTTCTAGAACGGGAAAACGCTACTATCCTCAACGCCGCGATTCTGGAAACCGCCGAGAAGACCATTCGAAGCTTCAAGATGGCTATGCGGCGCCTGCAGCTTCAATGCCCTCTGTACCTTTCCCAGAACGACGGCACCCTGATCGACGCCGAGGCCGCTGCCAAGCTTCCCATCAAGACATTTGGTAGCGGTCCTACCAATAGCATGACGGGGGCAGCATTTCTCGCGGGCCTGGATAAGCCGCATGCTGTGCAGGTCGACGGCGAGACAGCTTCTTCCGAGGGGCCAGACCACCAAGTATTGGTCGTTGACATCGGTGGCACGACTACTGACGTCTGTGCTTTGCTTCCTTCGGGGTTTCCGCGACAAGCACCAAATTTTGTTGAGATGGGCGGCGTCCGGACCGCTTTTTCTATGCCCGAGGTCATTTCTATAGGCCTCGGAGGTGGGAGCAAGGTCCAGGTAGCCCCCGAGACGGGCGTGGTCTCGGTTGGTCCAGATTCGGTTGGCCATTTTCTGACCGAGCAAGCTCTGGTGTTTGGCGGCCCGACGTTAACCTCCACCGACATCGTGGTCGCTTCGGGAATGGCCCAGCTTGGCGATGCTTCCAAGGTCGTGCACATCCCTGCATCCACTATTCAGCTGGCCCAGCAGCAGATGAAGCAGATGCTTGAATGCGTCATCGAGAAGATGAAGATGTCCGCAGTGCCGGTTCATGTCCTGCTCGTCGGGGGCGGATCTTTACTCGTGACTGAGAAGCTCGGCAACGTCGCCAAGTGGGAGAAGCCAATTCATCACGATGCAGCAAATGCCGTTGGAGCTGCAATTGCAAAGGTTGCTGGAGAGGTTGATCTTATTGAAATTTTGGAAGGCAAGGATGAGAAAGCAGTTATAGTGGCTGCCTGTGAACAAGCCATTCATGCCGCCGTGCAAAAAGGCGCCGATCCAAGCGATGTCAAGGTGGTGACTATCGACAAAATTCCCTTGCAATATACGGCCAACAAGGCGATAAGGCTGGTAATCAAGGCTGTAGGGGCTCTGGCAACTCCCGAGTCTGCGATTGCGGCCAGTCAGCCCGAAGCGACGCCGCCAGGTGAGCACTTGGAGGAGCCACAAGAGGAAGGTGTCAAGGTTCGCGTGACCGACGCAGCTGAGCCAACGACCAAACCAGCATCCAAAGTCGACTTGGATGAGTACCGGCCCCAAGTCCGGGACGGAGTGTGGTATATTTCCGAAGTCGATTTAGAGTTGATTGCCACTGGCACTGGTATCCTCGGCACGGGAGGCGGCGGACCATCATACCTAGAGCTGCTGGCTGGGTTGAACATCCTGCGCAACGAAGGCGGCGCCGGCAAGATGCGTGTAGTGTCTCCGAAGTCTTTGAACGACTCAAATCTTGTGGGTTTCGGCTCTTGGTATGGCGCTCCAAGTGTCATCAACGAGCGGATCGGTAGCGGCTCTGAGATCACCACGGGGATTGAGACAGTCAAGAAAATTCTAGGCATTGATAAGATCGATGCGATCTTGGCTGACGAAATGTCAGTAAGATAGCACTACCTGGTTTGTTGATCGCCGCTGACAGCTCTCAATAGAGGAGGAGGCAATGGCATGAGCCCTTTCGCCACGGGAGTCCATTACGATATACCGGTTGTTGATGGCGACGCAATGGGTAGAGCATATCCAACAATGTATCACGGTAAGGTTGAAGCCCATATACCATGACATGTGCAGCCATTTGTTGACCGGAAGCAGCAACTCTTTACGTCTACGGCAACCCTATCACCCCGTGCTCGCTGAGTGACGCCAAAGGCAACTCGACTGTCATTATGGTGAGTAACAAGATCTATAATTATCTTGAGTGAAAGCAGCCTAACATACCTTATAGCAAGCTGAGAGCCCGCTGCGTGTAGAAGGGCTCTTGCGGACAACCGCCGTAGAGCTGGGTCTCGGATGTGCGGTGTGCGCTCGCCCGTTGGGTGCTGATATAATCAAGTCCCTCGCTGTGCCCAACACCATATCGCAAGCCTGGTATCTAGGCCATGCTGTGCACCGCGCACGCAGGAGCAAGATCAACTACGTTGACGCCATCGTGAGTCGGCTTCGTTAAAGCGTCCCACCGTCTGAAAGTCGTAGCTGATTGATGTCATTTCCAGTTTGCCACTACGGCGGGGAAGCTACTCTTTACCGGCAAAATCATCGACGTCCGCAGGGACATAGGCAAGGGCTACACCATGGGCAGCGTGCTGCTTGAAGAAGAAAACACCGATGTCATGGCATCAGCAATGTCCGAGGGCCCTCCCCGTCACATGATCATCCCATTTCAGAATGAATACCTATACGCAGCGTGTGCGGATGCAGCTGGTAATGAGGTCGACGAGATTGTGTGCACCGTGCCAGACCTGATCTCGATCCTAGGCCAGGATGGTGAGGCCATTGGGTCACAGGAGCTGAGGTATGGACTTCATGTCAGTGTCATTGCAATGCCGGCCCATCCGTTGTGGAAGACGGAAGAGGGACTTGCGGTTGGTGGTCCTGCTGGCTTTGGACTAGCAATACCGTTCATTGGTGTTGGAGAGTACGCGCCACCGCGAAGCGTTATCGAGGATTATGCTGCATAATCAGCGCTTGCAGTAGATTCAAGGGTCTTCTAATTTTGTTTCAAATCGAAACCTTAATAAAATTATAATTGCTCTCGCTCTGCATCGGACGCTGGTAACTACGATATCGTTTGCGTTACAGTTAGTGATTCTCATGAAATACTGCACTTAATTTTTGTGAAGCTATCTGTAATAACTAGTGTCAACGTACCTTGATGATATTTGCGATACCAAACGCGCCAAGACCAAAACAGGCCAGTGCGCGGTCATATACTAGGTTTCGCTGCATGGCCCAAACTCTTCTCTCTCTGGAGCTCCTATCTACCTTGTTCCGGGCCCTTTCGTATCAATTTAATCAGGTCTTAGAAGAAGATATCAAGCTATAAGTGTAGGCTGGGCTACTCTCGCAAGGCTTTTGGTGCTCATATCCTATAGACTACGTAGATTTCGTCTCCAACGGTTGATTTCAAGTTCGGCGGCGACGATTTCGTGGGAAAACACGAAAACCTGCCGTTCTACAGAATAGGAAGCTTTTGTGACGAAAAACATCTGCTGGAGACAGCCCAGGACTCTTGCCGGACCGGCTCTCTCAGCTCATTCGGGCCGGGAGGGTGGATGCCAAGAATATCCCCATCATCACGGCTAGGGTTACCAATGAAGGGGCATGGTATGCTCTGCCCACAACGGCCAGTGACGAGGACGTATTGGCTAGCTTCGGGCTACGGCCACATGGGCTGTCAATGATGACTAAAACGAGGCCCTTAGAGCTATATCAGCTCGAGGATGGTGAGTATATGGGTTCGGACGTTCGGGCCGTTGTGTCGCCACAGTACTATCGCGCCGCGCAAATGAACAGAGACCTATGGTTTACGTGGTCTGTGATAGACTTTGCGTGGCAGTACGCGAGGAATGGCGAACGTGGCCAAGGAGCAGGGGGGTGTAAATGTGCGTTTGTACGAGCACAGTGCCACGCGAGACGGCCCCTCCTTCGAGATGATGGGCGTGCCCTTTTGGCGTGTCGCGCATCTCAGCGACATACCTTATTTGCTGGATGTGCAGCGGCTTGGTGGAGGCGGCTGGCACCGCAGCTTGCCACGGCCAAGGAGGTCAGTCGGGTCATCGCTATATTTATAAACTCCGGCGTCCCCGAAGGGGAATGGTCTCTGAAGATTTGCTGGCACAGCCGAGGAGGAGTGGGTGGCTGGGTTTCCTAGAAGACACTCTCTGCAGGTGTTTGGTGGACCTTCCCAAGTATATCGGGGAACGTGTCACTGTTCAAAAAGTCAATACGAAAAAATCCCACGCTGAAGAGGCTGTGGCTTGGGAGAAACTGTTTGAAAGGTGCGAGTTCATCAATAGTGCCCAGATGAGGGAGGAGACGGGTGTGTAGGTGCTCACGAGGCACCCAACTCCAGATTCAAGTCGAAGGGATTCAAAGTCAAGGTCATAAAACAAGATATACGCTATAAGATGCTTTTTCAAATGAACCCTCGATGCGCAATCGATCAAGAACACCTAAGTTGCTTATTGCCGCTCGGGACAACGGCTACTATGCGTAAATCTTTCACTATGCCACGGTAGTTGAGCCGTGCATCCTCGAGCATAGATACACCAGGTAATAATGCGCCGAAGCCGATAATCAGTTCTGTACGCGTGTCCCTGAATGCGAGAGTGTACTTTTGGAGAGCTCTCGCATCCCCTAGACCATGACGGCTTTTGCTACACCGCTCGCTGAGGCATAGATCCGATTTCCTCATCTGGCACCTTGATCCAGGCACCATTGCTTCTCGCCATTCTTGTTATTTCAACCTGATCCGTGACATTGCTGACCGAGCCCGGAAACTTTGGCACATCCTCGGCAGCCGCGGCGACCACGGTGGTATAGCCCAAGCTGCCATCATAGCTACCATTTCTGTTCAGACTCTTGGTACTGGCAACTACATTGCGCATGTTGGTTGGCTCAATGTCCCGACGGCTGCTGCTATTGTAGCCTTTGCTGCTGTTATTGTATGGGGAGTTTCCATAGCGCAAGAGTCTGTCACGCCCGCTTGTCCGCCAGGACCAGGTAACGGACCCATTGCCCAGCTTGAGTTTCTTCATGAACAGGGATCGATATGTCGGGATTGACACGACCAGAAAGCCTACAGTAAGTTCAACACAGGACGTATAACCTGCTGGAATAGCGTCCCCTTGGTATTGGTATAGTCAGCACTTTTGACAAAGTATTTGAAAGACAGACAGGATCATCATAGCTTACAGGTGCCATCTACTGAGCCGACCTGAAGGGAGTAGACAAGCCGGACAATAGATGCAATGACAGCGCTATGTTCAGTAGTATACATGTCAGTGATATGTGTCAAGAAGCTAGCATGCACGCATTTTCTCTTACCTGCAGCCTGCAGCGAATGTCACGATTATGGTGAACTTCTTCTTGGATGTCGTGTGAAGCTTCAGCACGAGAGGAATTGGAATTATCATAAGCACCAAGTCGCTGATAACATTGCAAATAGTCACGACAAGATTCAGCGCCTCGTAATCAATGCAATATCCTGGGAGACTCTGGTCAAAAGATTTTGAAATGGGAATGCATTGCAGGATGGATCCCAAGAAGGCAGTCAACGCCCAGCCAGCAACAAACATGGCCATGCCCCATAAGAGGAGGTGAAACCGTTGTTGCGGGAAGATGGACGAGTAAAGGTTGAGGATGCTGAACTTTAGAAAGCCCATTGACAAGCCATAGAACGCCTCGCTCAAGATGCTGAACTAGTAGTTTGGTATACTACTGTCAGTTGCGCTTTCATAGCAATCCTTCCGGGAAAGGGGAAACGCTAATTGGATGACGGGGACTTTGTGTAGAACTCACGACTTCGAGTTTGTAAGGGTTGTTTTTGACAATGACATGGCGGCCTCCCCCATATCTCGTGAGCATGGCGAAACAAGCGTCTGATATCACGAAGCAGATCTGTTGTCATCCAATGAGGTCAATCAACATCCTTCATGGTATATGTATATATCGTTCAATTGTCTCCGAGTCGATGACGAGAGCAGAGAACATACCCAGGCTATAAGCACGAGCCAGTCACTAGTATGAGGCTTCAACTTGCCATTCTGTAGCCAGCGACCGATGAATCGAAAGATGATAAAAAGTGTCGAGAAGAAAGCCGCGATGACCGCACAGGCAATGATATTGGGTACACGAGTATCGTTTGCGTGCGCTTCCCTCGAGGCATGTTAGTTTGGTTCCGTTGTCAAGCTCACAGAGTCTTTTCATCCCCAAATTGGTGGCATGTACCAGTGCGCAATCTCGGCGGGCGTGAATTGAGAACCCTCAGTAGGGGGAGACATTGTCGGAATGATATAGGGTACGATAGGATTTTAAATCTCAGTTATTCTCCAATAATCAGAAGTGAGGTGGAAACTGCCCACATTGACAGACGCATGCGCTGGCCTCAAAGAATGACCCATTGCTGCGAGAACGTCAAGTTTTAATAGTTTTCTTTTTTTTTTTGTGCCCCGCTGCAAAGGCAGTGCATACGGTTCCTGGCTTATTACTGTTTCACTCATAGTCTCACCAAGCCTCTCTGTGCGCTTCATATGTAACATATTTGCCGCACACTAGGCACCTTTTTTCAGCCCAGAGACTCCTCGAGCCGCCGACCGATTGCCGAACCCATGATAGAATATTGTGCACAAACTGTCTTCCATTGGAGTTCTGAGGTCAGCAACATGGAGCCCTGCGGCGAGTCGGGACATTTCCTGCTCAGCGCGTTTCTAGCCCCCTGTAGCCCCCAAACTAAAGGGATCCGGGAACGCAGGAAATCACTAGCTGGTAAGGTCATTACTGTAGCGTGCAAGCAAGGCTGGGGTAGGAGCGGATGCTGGCCCCCATCGGTACATTCTCAAGCTGCGCTGGATGCACTACGCGTGGCGTTTGACAATTTCCTCCCCTGCACAAGTCCAGTACGAACTGTAAGCGCGATGTTACATCAAGTCGGCTGCATGGAATCACTAAACCTAGGGGACGTCGAAGATTATTTTGACATGAAGGCCAACCAGAAGTCGAATATACATTGCGTCAAGCCACATGATCCTTGCAAATGTTATCACCCGGCTCCCAGAACTTGGCGCTGCCATCTAAACATCCTCTGATGTCTGTATCATTTGCTTGATCATGCTTATGTGTCTGCGGACCGCAACCTGTCTTCGAATTATCGAGCTAACTGTGACTACGGAGTTCGGTAGTGCTGAGCCTAGCGGGGTATGATGGGAATCTGCGGTCGACGCAGCCTGCCCCTGATTGGGTATGTCATTGTAGAGGAAATTGGTGAGATCAATAGGATGCTTTGCTCCAGGCAAGGCCTCCAAAAGAGTAGCTTCTGTGCTGGACTTGGAGCCCGGTATTACTTTTGAGAGGTCTGCGGAACTGTAAAGTGTCGTAGACGTTGAGTGGCTCGAATGACCAGACCAAGATAGTTGGTGTGATACATCATCTAGCTTGCCGAGGAGGTGACTAACGAGTTCTGTGGTCATGATGACCTGAGCGATCGAAAATTGAGGAGACGAAACGTCGCTCAGATGCATGTGAATAGATATGCAGACGTGCTTGAAAAGGTCGAGTTGACGTTTATAACACACCAGCGTAAGCAACAGGGCTTCAGTCTCTATAGAGCTCTCCCCCTCGTGGTCCTCATTCGGATACATTGACGATTCGATTGCCTGACGTCGCAGTCGGGTACCTGAATGTTGACCTTCGGAAGGGCCAAAGATGTTTGGTCGGAACACACTAGTGGCCTGAGAGTAGCTATTCGACTGATGTGCACCCCGCTCTATTATTCTGGTCAAATCTCGTGTGATACGCGTCAGGCCGTCACATATGCGGGGTGTGGGTAGGGCGTAGCCTGCTTGCGATTGCAGCTGATAGATGCGCTGGCTTAGGTGCGCTAATTCAACCATCTCGTGCCCTTTATCGTCTCCGGGGAGTTTCTGGGCCAGAGAGTCCTGGCGATCCAGGTGTCGGGGTTGCAAATTTCGCACGGATTCTTCTTGCGGTTGGGGAGGGGCCATGTTAGTGTCTGTTGTCGTCGGTGTGAGGTAGTCGGATCCTGGGATCTGCCTCCTTGCTCCGACCGACGAGGCTACTTCATTTCGGAGAAAGTTCGCATCTGAGTTTAACAGATCCCCCTCAGAGCCACTGCCAGTAGGTTCATGATCTGCCATGGTGTTTGTCATACCATCCAAGTGCCAGTCAGGTGGCCAAGGCTCGGACCACTCAGCCTGAGGTGAAAGGTCGAGTGCAAAGGGCACGGTGGTGGTTTGAGGGACAGTCGGAGACGGGAGCGGCGATCCGGTAGATATTGCAGACGATGATGGAGAAGCAAGTGATTCGCGCCGTTGTCTGAGCGGCTCGCATGCTAATGATGTCGAATTGGCCCCCTTGCGCTTGGAAAATTGTTTCGACACCCGCGGTCGACCACTAGGCTGCTTCGCTGAGTACGTAGATTGGAGGGTCAGCTACTAAGTAACAGTGTCAAGTAGCTGAAGGTAAGAAATGCTAAATACTTATGGTGTGCGCAACGAGTATTCAATTGGGAGGGGAAGGGGTTCTTATTTCCAACTCACAGCTGAACGTACAGACAGCTCCAGCTCGAAAGCATCGTAAGCATGAGTTCGAGGATACATGGCCATCGATGCGACCTTGGGTGTTTGCAATGATACTGACAGGTCGGCTTTGACAACGGACCTTCAGCTCACGACATCTATTACAAGTTTGACGGAGGGATAGGGGATCTCTGGAATCATCCATGGTGGAAAGAAATGCCAGGCTTTGACATCACAGCTCAGGCATCGCTTTCCCAGGCATGTTGTAGACTGTAGATGGACACTGATCTCACAGCTGGGCAAAGGGCTGTATGTATGCAGACAGAGTGCGGGGGTTAGGTTGTACTGTATTTTTGTGCCTTCCATTCTTAGAACTCGTGTCAACCCTCACTCTTCGTGTGCCCATCTATCAATCCTCGATGCATAACATCTCATAGGTTATCGGGGTGGATGGTCCCCTGTCCCTGTTTTCATCGAAATATGTCACCACCAGGTTGCTGAGTGATATTACCCGATATGAAGTGCACTACGTTATGCCTGCATGAGCAAAATAAATGGCGTGGTAGTTGATGAATGAGTGTGTTGGGGGCTGCGCGAAAGGTGCTCTGGCAGCCTTTCAATTCGCCACGTCATCATGATTATTGTATCACAACCACTTGCTTGGTCGAACAGTAGCCATCCGGTCACGGAGTCTACCGTGCTGCAGGACCGTCGTGCCTCATTACTCCTTTGTTAGCCCGAAATTTCTCGCCTGAGAAATCGAGCCGCCTGCGACCTTGAGCTTGTACTTCTTCATTCTTCATTTGTTTTTTGTTTTTACTATCTACTATTTGTTTTTATCCCTTCAGAGCAGGCACATTTCTCACTATCTTTCCGCCCATCATAATTGTGCTGTCTGGCCAAAGAAATTAGCCCTATACTTGAGTCTAGGCACGGCTTTTAAGCAGCTTGATCTCATCATCATACGAGAAAGCGTTAACTCTCCTGCCATCGCTGTGTTTCTGCGTTTCCTGGCAATGTCAATTATGAATGAGCCAAACGGCCTGGTCAGGTCAGAGGATGGTCCAACTCTTGTCTTGAACCCAGACCCAGAAGAACATGGCATGAGGCTCGCAAGAGGCTGGCAATTCTGGGTATGTTACAAAGGTCCGCGGTTGGTCTGGGTGTGGAGCATGGGTGACTGAAACTGACACGATCTCTTTGGCTAGGGTATCATCATCTCCATGCAACTGATATCACTGCTATCTGCTCTGGATACCTCTGCAGTCTCTACAGCTATGCCGTCCATTCTCCACGACGTCGGAGGGAGCGACGGCTGGATGTGGATTGCTAATGCCTACTTCCTCACCATGACTGCCTTCCAGCCTCTCTTCGGCCAGGCATCGAATATCTTTGGTCGCAGGAGTATGACAATGCTGGCAACGTTTCTGTTCGCCGCCGGTTCTGCTGTATGCGGTTCAGCGCCTAGTCTAGGAGCTCTGATCGTGGGCCGGGCTATCCAGGGAGCTGGCGGTGGCGCAATCAGTATTTTGATCGAGATCAACGTCGCCGACTTGGTCCCTCTTCGCGAGCGGCCACAAATCATGAGCATCATTTTGCTGGCTTATACGGTAGCCGTGTGCGTCGGTCCTGTAATAGGCGGAGCTTTTGCGCAACATGCCTCATGGCGATGGTAGTCATCCTGAGAGCCCTTCCCTAGAGACACAGCGAACGTCCAGTTTTCGAAGTATTTCTCGAGGAGTGCGCTCTAATCACTGGCAATTTTTAAACAGGGTCTTTTATATCAACTTGCCCGTATCTGGAATCGCCTTGGTTGTGCTATGTGTATTTTTGCGCACCCGATACACCAAGGACAGTGTCCGAAACTCTTTCAAGCGCGTCGACTTGGGCGGCAATGTTTTGCTTGGTATGTACTTACCCTTTTATTTCCCACGGGCTTCCCTGGCTTAGTTGAACCGCACCCAAAATTCTCATATTAAGTCGTCATCTCAGACTCCATAGCAGGGCTCTTTCTAACACACAGCAGTGGCTTCTGTCGTGGCGGTTCTGATCGCCTTGACCTGGGGCGGCACCGAATATCCATGGTCGTCCTTCAGGACTTTGGTGCCTCTGGTCCTCGGCCTCGTTGGTATCGGCACTTTCGTCCTCATCGAGTCTACCTCGCTCATTCCTGAGCCTACGATGCCGATTCGCTTGTTCTCGAACCGTACGTCGATGGGTGCCTTCGGGATCGCTTTACTTCACGCGATGCTCACTAATTTCCTCACCAATCTTCTACCGGTCTATTTCCAGGGCGTGCTAGCCACAGGCGCCACACTCTCCGGCGTCAATCTTCTCCCCATTCCATTTGTCACCATGCCATTCGCAATCCTGGCTGGGATTGCTACCACAAAATGGGGCCGCTACCGGCCCTCCTTTTTCGTCGGCATGGCGCTCCTCGCCATCTGCTTCGGCCTCTTAACCTGGCTGAGCAAAGATACATCGACATCATACTGGGCCGGCATTGAGTGCATAGGAGCCGCAGGCCTCGGAGTCATGGTGACTACGACATGGCCAGCTGTGCAGGCTCCACTCGAGGAGGTTGACCAGGCTATCTCCACGGCGGCATGGGGGTTCGTTAGAAGTTTCGGAGGCGTCTGGGGCGTCGCCATCCCCGCGGCCATCTTCAACTCACGGGTAGACCAGCTCTTGTCTACCATATCGGACCCCAGTATCCGTAGACAGCTTGTTAATGGCGGTGCGTATTCGCTGGCTGCCGTCGGCGGTGGCACGTCCGCGCAAAGCTGGACACCGGAGCAGCAGGACCAGATTGCAAGCATCTATGCAGAAAGCCTGAAACGTTGCTTCCAGGCTGGTATTGGCTTTTCTTTGCTTGGGTTCTTGATTAGCTTCATTGTAAAGGACATACTGCTTCGGGAGCAGCTTGACACAGAATTCGGTTTGGAGACCCGTGGCAAGCACACAGGACTTCAAGAGCCTGAATTGGGGATGGGACTCTGCAATGCGGATTCAAATCAGCCTTAGAAAGGCCACAGTGGGTTGACAGACATGTGGTGTCGAATTAGGCGACCCGAGAAATACTTATCTCAAACTTTGATCTACAGTAGATTGCCGGAGGGAGTAGGGAAGAGGGAGGGAAAAGGAACACACACGCCTGTATAATCATATCGATGATTTGATTAGAGCTCATGCATCTAGGCCAACATCCACGAGGTCCCAGTCCGTCAGCAATTTGCGAAGACTGTTGTCCATTTCTCGTACCCTGTTGCAGATTTCTTGTGAAAAGACGGAAAAAAAGGAGAAAAGAATTCTAATGTGCATTTGCAACCAAGAAAGCAACAAAGTAACAGATCCAAGAGGGCAGATCCGCGCAAAATGCCCTCGTAGTATTTATTCGTAGCCAAAGTGCAATGTTATGGGTATTGTCCTTCTTAGGGTCCTCCTCCACACTCCTATCGTTGCGAATTTGATTGAGCTTCTGCATCGCGCTCGGTCCAAATGGGAAATGAAGAATGCTGAACGTCAGGCCAGCCAGGTAGAAACCCGCAGCAACGCGGGGGGTCCTTGGGGCGTGCGCAAAGAGATGCACGTGCGGATTGCTGGCAAGATTGGCCGCGGCCGTCGCAATGCTAAGGGGATAGGTGGTGAAGATGATGGCGAGCCCCTTGCGTGTGAAGGCCATAAGTTGAGGCAATGCTCGATTAGCATGCATGCGCATTCCTCGGTCCGAAGCTGAAGAGGACACGTGGCATAAAGGTCGGAGAAAGATATCTTCAGAAACAGCGAACGTGAGAGAAGCCGTTGCTGATAATAGAGGAGCTACACTGAGGAGAGCAGTGCTAGCCATGTTGGCGTGTGTCTAACGATTAGGGCGCACAAATGAGTGAAGGTGCTTTGGATGTGATAGATGGCTAGTGGCCAGGTCCTTACTGAACTCAGCGGAAGGGAACCGAACCAGATGAGAGTAATCAGTCATTGCCAGCCAGGTGTTCGGTCCTGGTCTTCGGCAAGGGTTCAACGACAATTTGCCCCGGACCCCCCATCAATGTGTGTTTCTGAGCATAATATGACAGTATCTTTCATCTTTTTTTTTTTTTTTTTGAGGTTGGAAGAGGGGCCTGGGGGCGATGGAGGCCAGCCCCCAAAGGAGACGAAAAGAAGAGACGGGGTTGGCGGCCGGGTGGTTGGCTGTAGCGTACACACACAGTAGTTCTAGGCTAAGTCTGACCAGTTTTTCCCAGCCTATCGGCCTGGGCTCGGACTACGTGATACATGCTGTGTCACTTGGGGTCAGGTGACGCGGAAAGACGTCGGTGGATTTTGGAGCCCACACAGAATTCCTATTCGACCGATCTATGCCCTTTCTTTGTCCCTTGGGGCTCAGCTCCATGTTTTCAGCTGTAAGGCCATGCACGTACTTATGATCATTGTCTCAGACGATCGAAGCCACGCGGGACTTAGGCCTTTATAAGCCCGATAACGGCCAGTAAGGCTCCGGACAAAAGCGCACCAAGTTATATGTGCAACGCATTGGTGGTCTTCCAGGGTCGTGGATCTGAGGACCTCTCAACTATCAATCTTACTACTTACACAGCAACAATTCTCTGACCAACAGCATATCCGCTTCAGCCAGAGAAGAACAACAATAGGATGGCCGCTCCACAAAACCCCATGCTCAAGGTCACTGTCCTTCACTATAGGAACCATTCTCACGATGAGGAGACCTGGATGAAGTGGTACACTGAAGAACAAATCCCACGCTTTATACCTATCGCCCACAGACACGGTGTTGACCGCGTCGAGCTTGTAAGTCTTGTTCAATTCTAGTTGATACTTCAACTCGGTCAAAACCACACTCCCGGCCCTCTAGCTTGCACCTTCTAATCATTTCTGTGCACAGTATTTTACACCAAGTGTATTCAAGCAGCAGTTCCAAGTAGACTTGGACGAGCTCAAAGGCGGGTGCGCCGCAGGTTGGAACATGGCGCCGTACGATGCAGCTGTCATCTACTGGACCAGCGACCCGCAAAAGATCCGCAACATGTTGACTGACCCTGACTGGGAGGGCAAGGTGATCAAATTCGAGAAAGGCTGGATGGATCAGACCAAGGTGGACGTGCAAGTCGGTACCCAGACAACATTCATTGAGGATGGCAGGATCGTCAACACTGTTACCAAGGAGTACCCGGCCGACCTGTGAATACAGGCAAAGGACATACAGCACTGAAAATGTTATTATAGGCAGGGATGGCTCTTTTTGAATCAAGGTTATGGCCTCCGGGGCGGGTTATACTGGGGATACGCGGACTACAAAGGCATCTCGCCCCGGACGTAATTCCATTCGTTCTCATCAGCTCACCCTGCTATGCATATCATTCCCAGCACAGACTTCTTTCGCCCTTGAGAGTAAAAATCCGGACCGATGCAGTGAGTACAAAGTAGCCAGGGCTAGACTTGAAGGTGAACTTCACATTGACTACCATCTGGTTAATTACAAACCTTCACATCACGGATGGGTTTTGCATACGCTAGAGTCAAGGTATTGGCCTTTAGTATGATTCCTTGTGCGAGGGTTAGTGAGTGACTGCCCCGGCCTGTGCCCGGGGGCCCGGGCGCCTGTCCTCACCTAGATAGCCTCTGCCAGCCAGATAGTATCTTTTCCGCTCTTCTTTCCTTTCGGTGGCGCTTTATCCTATGTATCGAGTTTATCATATTTTTAGCTGATCCAAACGAGGGGGCTCACATTATGTTTAGACAAAATGAGTAATGTATGAAAACACGACAAGATTCTGACTACAGCATAATGAGTAACTACCCTGTTGATCTATTTCTGAAGAAGAGACTTTCATCTTGCGATGGGGGATCATCTGTGATGATATACAAAAGGTCTCCTTTCTGCTTTCTTTAGGGGTCGGCGAGTGATACCGAAGACGCCATCCAAAAATTGGAATTGTTTGGCATAAAGATGAGAGAAAGCAGCGACCTTCGCCTGAAGAGAACCTTGACCCACACCGTGTTGATGAATAAGGCACGATCTTCACGATCGTCACGATCGTCGCCCTCTCCAAACGACGAGGGCATCAGAGGGCATTTGATACATACAGACCAAGGGATTTATTCCTTAGCTAATTAAGGCCTTTTCATAATCATTTAAAGATAAATAAACCTCCTTTTCAACCTCTAGATAGCCTAGATAAATAGAATTAAGCTTTATAGTTACTCTTTTATAATATATTATTAGTATAATTATAATCTCTAGCTCTAGCAGTTTAGGATCTATTTATATTGCATCTTTTATTGCTTATTTAAGCTTAGTACTTAATATATTTTTTTATATCTATAAATATTAAAATTCCTCTTTATTATTCTTATTATTAAGGCTATACTTTATATTCTCTATATCTAATTAATAAGAAGCTATTAATATTAGAAATATATATTTAGAATGCAAATATAGCATATTTATAAATTTAAAGGCTTTAGTTTAATAGCTTTTTAAAGAAAGCTAAGTATAGCTAGAGAAAATAGCTTAGCTAGGCATATTAACTATTTATAAAAATCTTTCTTATTTATTAACTACTATATTTAATATTAAGAATAAAAAGAAAAGCTTCTTAGCTTTAAAGCAATTTAGCAAGAAGGATTATCTCTATTAGGGCAATTAGCTCTTATAAGAGCCTGCTATAAAGAAGCTTCTCTTTAAATATTGCAAATTTAATTTACTTAAATTTCTTTTCTTAAAAATTAAGAAAAAGGGCTATTTAATTAATACTTTAAAGTTAAGAAGTTTTCTTTATTCTTAATATTAAATATGAATATATATATTTTTTGATATATCGATTAATATTTTATTTAGTTTCTTTAAAAAGTTATTAAACTAAAGTTTTTAAATTTATAAATACGCTATATTTATATTCCTAGGGGGGCCATATCCCTAATAATAATTATTTCCTTATTAATTAATATGGGAGAATATATATTTTAATAATAAATAAATATTATGAAATTTTATTATATTTATAAAAAAAAGATATTATAATTAAGTTTTGGGTTAATAAAAGATAATAAAAATAGACCCTAACCGCTATATTTCGTATATAATTATAATAAATAATATAATATAAAGTATAACTATGCTTAGGAGTGTTTATTTATCTTTAAACGCGCTATATGTCCCACCTACTACGAATAACCCCGGTCGGGACGGGATTTCGAAGGTTTATTATCAAACGACGATACCAGATATAACTTATTACATACAGACCTGGCGGATTATATTCCTTAGCTAATTAAGGCCTTTTCATAATCATTTAAAGATAAATAAACCTCCTTTTTCAACCCTCCTCTAGATAGCTCAGGATAAATAGAATTAAGCTTTATAGTTACTTTATAATATATTATTAGTATAATTATAACTTAGCTCTAGCAGTTTAGATCTATTTATATTGCATCTTTATTGTCATTTGCTTATACTTAATATATTTTTTATCTTATAAATATTAAATTCCCTCTTTATTATTCTTATTATTAAGGCTATACTTTATATTCTCTATATCTAATTAATAAGAAGCTATTAATATTAGAAATATATATTTAGAATGCAAATATAGCATATTTTATAAAATTCATAAAGGTTTAGGTTTAATAGCTTTTTAAAGTAAGTTTAAGTATAAATAGAGAGAAAATAGTTTAATGAAAAGTATTATTAACCATTTATAAAAAAATCTTTCTTATTTATTAAC